>JAHFWJ010000465.1:2632907-3949361 GCA_028555115.1 Himalopsyche japonica | reverse complement strand
AAAACATTTTTTCACACTTTCACCTCGCTAGGACGTCGTATAAGGGAGTTATGAGGGAAAAACATTTTTTCCCAGTTTTTTTAGATTTTTTCAGGGACGCCTTCACCGAATCACGTCATGTTGCACATCAATCTCTTTGGAATGACGAGCTCTTTCTAATGCTGTTTGTTTCGGAACGATCGAACGTCATTCGAGAGAGTTTGCCCAAAAAACATGTTTTCAGACATGCCTGCACAAAACACGTCGTGTTGCACGTCAAACTGTTCGTTTGGTCTAGTAGTAGCGTATGATCGTTGTTTGAGCACGATCGCACTTCATTTCGGGGAGTTATGGCAAAAACATTTTTTCACACTTTCACCTCGCTAGGACGTCGTATATGGGAGTTATGAGGGAAAAACATTTTTTTCAGTTTTTTTAGATTTTTCAGGGACGCCTTCACCGAATCACGTCATGTTGCACATCAATCTCTTTGGAATGACGAGCTCTATCTAATGCTGCTTGTTTCGAAACGATCGAACCTCATTCGAGACAGTTTTGCCCAAAAAACATGTTTTCAGACATGCCTGCACAAAACACGTCGTGTTGCACGTCAAACTGTTCGTTTGGTCTAGAAGAAGCGTATGATCGTTGTTTGAGCACGATCGCACTTTATTTCGGGGAGTTATGGCAAAAACATTTTTTCACACTTTCACCTCGCTAGGACGTCGTATATGGGAGTTATGAGGGAAAAACAATTTTTTCCAGTTTTTTAGATTTTTTCAGGGACGCCTTCACCGAATAACGTCATGTTGCACATCAATCTCTTTGGAATGACGAGCTCTATCTAATGCTGTTTGTTTCGGAACGATCGAACGTCATTCGAGAGAGTTTTGCCCAAAAACATGTTTTCAGACATGCCTGCACAAAACACGTCGTGTTGCACGTCAAACTGTTCGTTTGGTCTAGAAGAAGCGTATGATCGTTGTTTGAGCACGATCGCACTTCATTTCGGGGAGTTATGGCAAAAACATTTTTTCACACTTTCACCTCGCTAGGACGTCGTATAAGGGAGTTATGAGGGAAAAACATTTTTTTTCAGTTTTTTTAGATTTTTTCAGGGACGCCTTCACCGAATCACGTCATGTTGCACATCAATCTCTTTGGAATGACGAGCTCTATCTAATGCTGTTTGTTTCGGAACGATCGAACGTCATTCGAGAGAGTTTTGCCCAAAAAACATGTTTTCAGACATGCCTGCACAAAACACGTCGTGTTGCACGTCAAACTGTTCGTTTGGTCTAGAAGAAGCGTATGATCGTTGTTTGAGCACGATCGCACTTCATTTCGGGGAGTTATGGCAAAAACATTTTTTCACACTTTCACCTCGCTAGGACGTCGTATAAGGGAGTTATGAGGGAAAAACATTTTTTTTCAGTTTTTTTAGATTTTTTCAGGGACGCCTTCACCGAATCACGTCATGTTGCACATCAATCTCTTTGGAATGACGAGCTCTATCTAATGCTGTTTGTTTCGGAACGATCGAACGTCATTCGAGAGAGTTTTGCCCAAAAAACATGTTTTCAGACATGCCTGCACAAAACACGTCGTGTTGCACGTCAAACTGTTCGTTTGGTCTAGAAGAAGCGTATGATCGTTGTTTGAGCACGATCGCACTTCATTTCGGGGAGTTATGGCAAAAACATTTTTTCACACTTTCACCTCGCTTAGGACGTCGTATAAGGGAATTATGAGGGAAAAACATTTTTTTTCAGTTTTTTTAGATTTTTTCAGGGACGCCTTCACCGAATCACGTCATGTTGCACATCAATCTCTTTGGAATGACGAGCTCTATCTAATGCTGTTTGTTTCGGAACGATCGAACGTCATTCGAGAGAGTTTTGCCCAAAAAACATGTTCTTAGATATCCCTGCACAAAACACGTCGTGTTGCACGTCAAACTGTTCGTTTTGACTAGAAGAGGCGTATGATCTTTGTTTGAGCCCGATCGCACTTCATTTCGGGGAGTTATGGCAAAAACATTTTTTTAATCACAGATGTTGAACTATTATCTCAACGCCTTTTTTTCAGTGCCAAAGATAGGTGCTGACGATCTGTCTGCAGTTGAAGATAACTGTCATTTGTAGATACTTGTGAAATATTCTTCCTCGAGATCTTATAAATCCGCAGCGATGTCATTTCACAGAGACATCAATTTTTGATCACACTCTTGCTGTTTTGTTCTGAATAATTTAGAATTCTGTGTGATAGCTTCATTCAGATATTGCTTGATATCAGATACCAGTTTCATTAATGATTCTCCTGCCCCCACTGAAAGCATTCAAAAGACCAAGATTATTACAAAAAAAACTATTTCATTCATAATTGATCACTTGGAGTTAAGTGCTTGGAGCTATCCATTTTATATATTAGTTAGTATTTGTTGTCAAAATACATACGATTGTAATATTTTAAAATTTTATAAATCAAGCGGGAGTTTATAGCTTCATTCCTTAATCTATGGAGATTAAAACCAAGACTATAAGCTCAATAGAATATACCAGCAAAATAAATTTAGATAGTGGTGAAAGTTATGATTCCTTATAATTACAAAATATTTACACTTTATTTGATAGTAAAGACAAAATTATAATAATAATAAAGAGACAATATTTAATTAATTAGAAAGCATTATAACTAAACTATTATTTATTTATTTATTACAACTATACCGTACATAAATTATAATTGTTTACATATCGCGTTGGCTGCGGAAGGAATGTTTAGCACATGGGTTCCGAACCTTTTTGTACTCAAGAATGCATTCTAAAATATCGGTAGGGTGGCGGGCACCACATATTTTTGATCAACAAACTCCTTCCATAACTTCTTATTTTCCCATAATTTATTAATAAATAATAAACAAAAATGTTTCAAAATAATAAAATTATTATTCAAATTACATACACAGGGAGAAAAGTAATTACAAAACGTAAACAAAAAAACACAAATACAAAGAAAACACTTTATAAAACAATATAATATCAATCTGTCAGTGTGATTTCTGGAGTTGCATATCATTGGCCAGTGCCTCATAATTTCATAATTCGAGTTCGAATAAAAAAGAGAGTATGACGATAATCCTGTTAGCAAACAATGATAAAGATTCTCATCGGTGAGTCGAGAATATATCTTGATTTTATTGATACCTGTATGAAAACAATCATTTGCATAACTATGTCGAACCGAAAATGATTTAATTTTGTATGCTGCTTTTTTCAAAAATGGGAATTTTTCTTTGTCCACTGTATTCCAAAAGTCCTCTGATATTAAGGATTTTAGCAAAATATCATTCTTAAGGTCCAAAATTTCTAACTAGTTCTTCTGCCTTCCCTTGAACAAGATCTGCAATACATGCGGCCATTCCCATTAGATTAATATGGCAAGTAAAAGGATTGATACAGAAGGAAACAATTGGCTCGATATTTGTAAACTGCAGAAATCTCTTCAAATTGTTTTTTAAACATTTGAAGGTGCTTAATAAATGATGACCTGTTTAATTCATTGTTATCTAGCATTTTCTTCATATGTGGGAAATGCACGAGAGACTTGATCTGCAGATGTGATATCAACAAATCCAATTTACCTTTAAATGACTTAACAGAGCTTATCATTTCAGCTATAGTTTTGTCTTCCCTGCAACTCCAAATTTAATAAAATCAATTTTTCCATGGTGTCTGAGAAAATCCAAATCAATCAGCCAGCGAGAGTCAGCTAGTTCATCATAATTTTCATTTTTATCATTTATGAATGTTTTTATTTCTTCAATTAGGCTCACAAATCTTGTAAGGACTTTTCCTTTACTGAGCCAACGTACTTCAGTTTGCAGGATAAGATCATGTTTTTTATGTTCAGTATCTTCTATCAGGGCCTTGAAAAGTCGGTGTTGCAATGGAGCTGCTCGAATAGAGTTGATTATTTTTGCCACTATTTTCACAATGTGTTCAAATGGCAATATTTTACAACACAGAGCTTCCTGGTGAATAATTCAGTGGTAGAACATGATGTTCGGAAATGATTCATCCTTCTTGCAGAGGTCGATAAATCCTTTATTTTTACCAACCATTACTGGTGCCTCATTGGTGGTTATCGCAGACAGCTTGTGCAAAGGCATATTTACTGACTTGGCGTATGTTCTGAATGTATTATAAATATCCCCACCCCTCATCTGCGCTTTCATAGGTAATATTTGCAACATATCCTCTTTTACTGTGAAGTTACTAAATACCATTCTCACGATAACTGCTAACTGTGTGGTGTCTGATATATCTGTTGATTCGTCAAATTGTAGCGAGAACCGGTCACATATTTCCAAGTCAGTCTTTAACTGAGTTTGAATGTGTTGAAATTGCATGTATTCTTCTTGTGACGGTGTTATTTGACGACTGTAAGTCTTGTATTGTTGAGATAATCTCACGTTTGTCATAAAATCCCTTGAAACAAACAATCGGTACCAGTCAGAAATGCTTCTTTGGACGACTCACCATCAAGGAAAGGTTTTTTCTTTTTTGCGAACATGTAAGAAATTTTGAGAGAAGCAATGGTGGCCTTTTTAGAATTTTCCGCATGTCTAGTGAAAACGGTCTGGTGTGCAGTTAGACTTGATTTTAGTTGATATATTTTTTTCTTTCTTACTTCAGATTTAAGTGGATAATTCCCATCAAAAGTGGCATGAATTGTCTGAAAGTGTAGTTCAACATTATGTTTTTTCGTCACTGCAATACTACTGCCACACAACAAGCAAACGCATTTATTTTTTAAATTAATGACACAATGTGATTCCTCCCAGTCAGTGTGAAAATTATAGGTTCGTTGTCTTTTACTCGGTCCACTAATTTTAGGACTAAAAAAATTAAAAATAAATAGTAATTGAAGTACAATACCAAAGTAATAGCGTTATATCTGTTTTACATTATATGCATAAATGTATAATAACAAGGACTATCACATCCCCATAATCATAATTTACATTTTTAATTAGTGTTTATGAAAAAATTCTGTCATGGTCAAATAGTGGCGGGCACATACGAATTGTTCCGTCTATTAGAAGAAACCGTCAATTAGGAGAGAAATTTATTTTACAAATCACTCTTTTGAATAAAAAATTAACTATTTTTCATGCGATTTTCATGAATGTTAATTTGGCATTTTTCTTTTTTTGAATAAATTTTAGTTATACTTATAAAATTTTGAGGAACAAAAGAACGTCATATTTATCAAAGTTTTAATAAATATGATGAGTGCAAACTTACCAATGTTAGCAGCTCTGACTTGCATTTCAAATGTATCCTGTTCGATTTGAGTCATTCGATTAAGCTGTGATTCGTTTTCTCTCTTCGCCAAATTGATAATTTATGAAATGAGAGTTTTCAATAAGTTTTCATTAAATCTGAATATTTTTAAGCTGTTAAATGTTTCTTGATGGGAAGGCATGATATTTTATATAACAAAAACACATTTTTAGTACTTATGTTTACAATATATTTTTTTGATCAAAAAATCTGGATAGGATAATACGAGACTTTGCTCGATGAAAATACTCATTTTTCTATGCAAAAATGTTGTTCACAACAATGTGGTCCTGTGGGAACTTCATTTGTGAAAATAAAAATGCCAAATTATCACACCCATCAGGGAAACCGATGATTAATGTGAAGTAACAGTTAAGTGACAGTTATAATGTCAGTATGAATGTCTTCGAAAAATTAGAATACTTAGAGCAATCAATAATACACATTTGAAATATGACAGAGAATTTTCATAATTTATTAGGATCTCTGATTTCTTGAAAATTTGTTATCCAAAATTCATTTTCATGCAAACGTCAATAAGCAATTTCTAATTTCTAATGGTGACATTAAGAAATTTGTCAGAGAAAAAGAGTAACATGCTCTAAAGCACATTTACCATTGCAAACATACTGTATCTAAAAATACGGATTTATAGTATTGCTGATATATTCAATGACAGTATATTAATTCCTATACTAGGCCATCAAATGTGTTGGGTAAATTCCAAGTATGAGGTTTCAAAGGCTTGGGGCATTTGCGAAATCCGAATTGCAAGAAACATGCATCAATTTTGTCATTGTTGCACTGGTTTGCCCATATAGACGAAGCAAAATATCATAAGATGGCAAGTTTGTCATTCTGAAAAAACTGAAATGACATCCCAGATTCTGATATTTTTAATTTATTAAAGTAGTACACAGTCATGTTAATTTCAATCTACACATCACAATATCTAATTGAAACAATTTTATTTATGAAAGGTGAAAAAAACACTGTTTAAAAACAGTTTCAAATCATCAGCAAATAATAAGAATTTAGCAGTTTTTATGACTATAGTACTGGTTTATAATATTTTTACTGATTTATGTTTTCAGGAAATTGCTGACAATCCTCAACTGTTTGTGGAGGGCTTCAGCCGATTTGATGTCCAACAAGGAGAGCTCGGCGATTGCTGGTTGCTTGCGGCTGTTGCTAATCTTACCCTGCACAGAAAGTACGTTCAGTTAATTTATATGTATAACTAGCTGTACCCTGCGCGCGTTGCTACGCCAGCAACTAAAATAAATTTGGAGGAAAGAGATTACACAAATATTCAATTCATTTAGGGTCAATTTATTGATTTTGTTCATTTTGAAAAAAATGTGACATTGCAGCGTTTCGTTTCAATTCGATATTTATTGAAATGCTGTGGGATACACAATATTTCCTGGACGACCAGAGCTTTGGTGAAGAATATGCTGGAATCTTCCATTTCAGGTGAGACAATATACTTTGAAAACATTTTTATTTAAATGTTTGTAAAATTCATTTAAATTATCATCGCAATTATCTGTTTTACATTGATATTTATTTCAGATTCTGGCAGTACAGTCGATGGGTCGATGTGGTCATCGATGACAGGCTTCCCACTCACCGAGGAAAACTCGTCTTTCTCCAGTCCAATGAATTTTGGAGTGCCTTACTCGAAAAAGCATATGCTAAGTATGTCCTGATTCTAAAAGATCAATTGATTTGCAATTAGTGATGATGTATAACTTTTAATTTTTGTAACATCAGGCTGCACGGATCATATGAAGCCCTGAAAGGAGGCTCAACATGTTATGGAAGATTTCACAGGAGGCGTGACGGAAATGTACGAGATGACAGAAGTTCCACCTAATCTTTAAATAAGTTTATCAACAAATAGCCGATGCTAGGCGATAACAGCTACATTCACAAAAAAATTATATTTTCTAGCAGCAATCATGATTGAAGTCGGATATATTTTTCAATTTTTAATATCAGCCTGATCCAAATATCTTGGAAGCCGAAACAGACCTAGGCCTGGTGCGCGGACACGCTTACAGTATTACCAGAGTGACGTATGTCGAAATTGAAACCCCTGGCCGCTAAGGAAAGATTCCTCTGGTTGAGGTTGAGGAACCCCTGGGGAAACTATGTCGAGTGGAAAGGACCGTGGAGCGATAAGTAAGTTTAAACGGTCTCCAGTGTTAAGTCTAGAGACAAATTGATAGATCGATTAAATTATTTGGTCAAGTCTCCTCTTAGACTGATTGTTTAGTTAAAACAAATTCATACCTCATCAGAAAATTTGTTATATTTAATAATTGATAGAGGTAGCGCATGGCTCCGATATCCTATTTCAAGATTATGGCCACAGGTTAAATCAATCAATAGTTTTAATTTCCCTATTTGAACCAGTTTGATGTCTCTGTGTCTAGATCCCTCGAAGCAGAGAAGGAAGAAATTGTCTTGACTTTTGATGAGGACGGTGAGTTCTGGATGTCTTACAAGGATTTCCTGAAAAAGATAATCCCAGATACACAGCATGGTTTCCGCGCGAATCACTTGACAAACCACCAACTTCTTCGGGTAGTAGAGTTGATCGCAAGTGGATTCATTCATAAAGAGGTCACGGCGGGCCTCTTTTTAGATATTGCTAAAGCCTTCGACAGGGTATGGACCGAAGGGCTCGTATTCAAAATGTCGAAGGCTGGCATAGGATTACCACTTGTAAAGATTCTCAACTCGTTCGTGACGGATAGACATTTCAAAGTCAAAATGGGTGTAATTCGATCCTCCTTCAGACCGATCCAGGCTGGTGTCCCGCAAGGCTCCGTCCTGGGACCCATACTGTATAATATATTCACGCATGACATTCCTTGCGGTAGGGAAAGCGAAGCAGTTATAGCTCAGTACGCCGATGATACTGCTATTTTATCAAAATCTCGTAATCGGCAAAGTGCTGTCACACAAGTCCAGCTATTGGCTGATACCATAGCGGACTGGTGTGAAAACTGGCGAATTAAAATCAATACCGAAAAAAGCGCTGCAGTTATGTTTTCAAAGGGTTTCATTAGAAAACCCAATTTCGATTGCATTCGTATGCAAAATACAGAAATCAAGTGGTTCAATACTGTCAAGTATCTAGGACTCACTCTAGACAATAGGCTAAAATTCTATGAGCACACCGCGATTAAAAAACGTCAAGCTTATGGTGTAAAAGCTAAACTAAACTTTATGCTCAATGTGAAGAGCAAGCTTACTCTCAAAAGCAAGCTGCTCCTCTATACAGCTATAACTCGACCAATTATGGTGTACGCTACTCCAGTGTGGGCTTATGCTCACCAGAAGCATCTGAAGACACTTCAAATTGTTCAAAATAAATCATTGCGACAAATTTGTAATGCCCCGTGGTACGTTCGCAATTCGCTGTTACATAGAGACTTGAAAATGCCTACAATTCGAGAGTTCGATCGTGAAATGTCTCGAAACTTTCACATCGATATAGGCAAACATTATAACCCTACAATTTCGTATCTATATAATTATGATGAGACAGTACCGAGTAATCGTCTAAGGCCGAGAGCGGTTCTGCTCGATGACCCGCCATAGGTTTGTTGTTACAGATCTTAATCCCAACATGGACAACCTCGGCATCTGAAAATGACTTTCTAATTTTATTTCCTTACGTATTGTATATGCATGCGTGTGCTGTGTGTGCCTGTGTGCACGCGTATGCATGAGTGAATGTAATGCGTATGGTGTCCGCATGAGCTGCACTCATTGTGGGTTCCAAGGCTCAGCTGCGACCTAATGTTGTCAACAATGACACAACAATTACAACAAGTTAAATCTATATATGAGAGATGGAGGAGACCTGAAGAGCTCTGATGCTGACGCGTCATAGATCTTAACGCTCCATGAAATTTAAAAAAAAAAAAAAAAAAAAAAGGATTTCCTCACGCCGTTCATCAGGTAACAATGAGCCGTAGTAAATATGATGTTTTTTTATAAAGCATAATATCAATAATTTTCACATGTATTCATTGTCTTTTTCAGGTTGGAAATTTGCAATTTGAACCCTGACTCCTTAGACCTCGATGAGACCCCGGAGGACTGCAATAAGAAATGGGAGATGAGTGTATTTGAAGGAGAGTGGCTCAGAGGTATTCCCGTCTATTATTTTATGCTTTACAATTCTCTTTGTGCAAACGAACTACTATTTAATTATCGTAGATAATTGTTGATAATCATAATGCCGGTTGTTTTTCACAGGTGTAACCGCCGGAGGCTGCAGAAATTATCTGGATTCTTTCTTGCAGATTCCATAGTATAACTTGACCCTCACTGACCCTGATGAAGATGATGAACAGAACTTGTGCACGGTATGTTTGCTATTACTCTTTTTAAAGAATCATTCATTGTAACACGGTGAAAAAATAGCAATGTATTTTAGTTTTACAAATTTTTTTATAAGATATAGTTGATTTTTTCACCGTGTTATAATGGAGTTCTACTAAGTAAATATCAATTCAATCAATATCATTCATTGTATTTGTTGCACTGTATTGAGTTGCCGAAGATTATTGCTCTGAAGTTGGAAAATATATATTCTTAGTACTGTCTTTCTCACTCTAGCTGATAAGAAAACACAATTTGTATTGTCGTTTTTATAACCTCTCGCTTAAAACTCTGAGATACTTGCCGATTGAGTGGGATAAGAAAGAAAAATTGAAAAGGACCATTGCTTACTATCTGTTCTATCTTTTATTTCACTAGTTGGATAGCTGAGACTCAAGCCTATAATTAAAAATATATGACAAACATACTACATGTGTCGATTGAAAATTATCTTTCTTCAGAAAATAAAATCTGATTTCAGGTAATCGTAGCCCTTATGCAAAAAAAGCGCTCGCAGGTCTGGACTGCTTCACGATTGGCTTTGCCATTTACAAACAGAATCAGAGTGGACAGCGGCCACTTCCGTTAGATTTCTTCAAGTATAACGCCTCCATTGCTAGAAGTCCTTCGTTCATCAATCTCCGAGAAGTCAACTGCCGGTGGGCTTAATACGTCTCCTCGTTGCTTTGTTCAATTTCAATAAAATCTTAAAAACAAGTGTAATACAATTACTACTGTGTGTGTTACTTTGAATTATACACATTTTGTATTATCAAAGTCAAAATAATGTTATTTGCTTGACATAAAATAATGGTGCATATCTTTTTACAGTTTCAAACTGCCCCCTGTTACATATTGCATCGTTCCAAGTACTTTTGAACCAAATGAAGAGGGAGAATTCACTGAAACTTCCAGCTACATAACGTAAGTATACTTTAAGATTATTTCATTGATTGAGCGTAGAACTAGGTTAACTTATGTTTCGTAAATTGTGCAAGAGAAGAGCCATTTAAAGATTTAACTTTTCTATATCTCTCTATAATAAATACTTCACCTCTTAAAGCTCAATTGAAATAATAAAATTTCAGTGAAACTATTTTATTATATTGTGAATTATCTATTACCTAATTTCAACCTTCTGACTGCTAACGTTTCCACCGCTGGGTGACTGATTGTAGTGTGCTGATAGTCGACTCTTAAAAATATAACATACTTAACATTGTTTAATCTTTCGCGCATGACATATTTTTTTGTACTGATCTATGTAGATTAATTTTTCCTAATAATTACTGCAAGTTTGGTCAACAACAACACTGATGAATTATTTATTGAAATATTTGGCGATGGAATGTTGCACTTACATCACCTAATATAAAATGTTATCGATAGTAATGTATTTTTCAACACTTCAAACTTCCTCATGTGCTAAGAAAACTGATAAAAATAAATTTTTAATTTATTTATTTTTATGTTTTCCATAAAATAAAAAGATGTGTATTTCCGTGCATTGATTGAGAGTATTAAAAACACGATTTTTTGTGTAATGGTTGTTAATAAAAATTATTTTTAAAAAAATATAGTTGATAGCTATGTTGGCTCACGCCATCGTCAGAACTATGCTTAAACTAACATTTGCTTATCTATATATAGCTGTGTAGAAATAGTACACAATACATCTTCTCTCCTGTTTTAACGGCCTAGCTTGTTACTTACTCACAATAAAACAAAATTTTCAAAAATTGTAAATGAAACAAAAGGCGGCTTTGACAATAAGATTACATGTGGCACGGAAGTGGTCATTACGGAAGCAAATCAGACCACCCCCTGGGAATAGGTTGAACTAATGGGGACTATAATATATTAGTTTGTTCGTTAAGAATCCTAATTGATGTCTATTGTTTTCCAGCTGTTCCAAAGCAAAGTCATTCTGCGACCCTTTGTTACAAAGATGCAAATACTTAGGCGCTGAGTTTGAATTTATATTATGTGATTCCTTTATAACGTGATTAGCAAATTGTGAATCTATTTTTTTACTGTAGAATGATCTTACATGTTCCTTAGCTCGAGTAGATATACTTCCATCTGTCTGTCCGATATAAACGGATAAACATGAGCCACAGGACATTTTTATAAATACCGCTTCTGTCAAGTTTATTAATTTTATCTTTACTATTTTTAAGATATCCGCCCAAATTATTGTTGACCTTGAAAGCTAAGTTTACTGAGTTTTTAATCTCCCGATGAATTTTTTCACTAATGCTACCTAGGTAGTTGATTGATTTAAAGAAGCGGTTATCCTGAATTGTGTTCGGGTAAATGAATTTTCTAGCCGGATTTAATTTTTTTTTTTGTATAATAAATTATTTATCATCGCTATCTCATAACCATTAAGGGCTATGCATTTTATAGTCTGCAGTTCGTTATCTTAATCTGAGAGTATCTTTTTTATGATATCGACTGAAGGTGCTTGATGGAATTTCAATATCAAATTTGAATTGTTAAAACTATACGATTCCACACGTTTTGTCACTAACGACCCGGGTTTCACCTTAAAATTCATAATTAAATAAATGATAAGAATGATTTATTAACAATATTAAATGTTATTGAAACCTTATCACAGGCAATTGTGTTCATTATTATTAGATCAATATTATTTAATTTATTTTAGCTGCCATTAAGTTTTCGCCTTGGGGTCTGTGTTCTCTTGTAATTAATACCTTAGGTATGTAGATAATGCTAACCGTTTATTTTACGTCAGTTCTATTGCATCCGTGTGATAGAATGTCTGAAGATGCCAAAAGGCAAAACTCGGGTCATTAGTGAAAAAACATGTGGAATTTCACAAAGTTATAACAACTCAAAAATGAGAATATCTTAATGCATGTATTAGGGTTTGATAAAGATAACAGATGTCAGTAATAAGTAGCAATAACTGAGGACTATTACAGTTAGTTGAATTAGTTGTAGTGAATATTCAAACAAGTAATCGCAAAGTTATAAAATGTGTGTGTGCTACCAATACTTAATCTTATGGTGTATTTAAAAAAAGGGTTCATCTTTGTAAGTCATTCGTTCAAATCCTTAACAGAGAAGATAATTTGTGGTAGGGCTATCTAGATCATTTTTCTACATGCTCTCCTTTTTCAGGATCAGATGACATAGAATAAAAGCCATAGACATCCGTGTCCTACGCCTTTGATTAATAATCTCCAATTAGGAATATTCTTTGTTCAACTCTTGAGTGGACTGCCGAGCGCCGCACAAAGACCACACCACAACGCAATGGTGCTCTACAGAAGAAGTGTTAACTTACTTACATCACACGCAATTATCTCTACTCTTAAGACTAACATTCCTTTTGTGTTTACAGGGCATCTGTGGTCTTGTTTTGAAAGCTTAATCGATCAATTATTCATTGGCTTCACAAAAATACCTTTTTTCAGCTTGATAATAATATAAAATATAATGCAATCAATCATTCAGGTAATTCAAGTGAAATGCTGCTGTTCGAATAATTCCACCTGCTTTTATAATGAATAATACAACATATATCGTAAAACTCCTTTATTTTCACTCTTTGTTCATTGAACATTATTGTTTTCCAATTTGAAATCGTTATAAAGGATAAAATAATCTTTTTTTTCAGTAATGGTCCAAATTAGTTCAGGCTGAAATGTGAAAAACATCGTGATAATATGATAATTTTTGCTAAAAAAACAAGTCTTATATAATTATCTTAAATTTTTTGTTTGCAACTGATTTCAAATGTATACAATTTTATGATTTAGGGACAAAAAAAAACCAATTTAACAACACTATTTATTGTCTTATCGGTCTCCCTGATTTTTTTACAATCAAACACTAGTTCTTCAATAATTCCTTTGTAATTATTATTGTCTATCGTTTGACAAATTGTCAAATGCTTTGATTTGGTATTAATATTTTAATTCTGTAATTTAATAATATTACTGTATTTTAACAAATAATCTAACCTCTTCTTTCTTGCAGCTCATTCATTTGATTTGACTTTCCCACTGGAAACCCTCCACAGATGGTAAGTGTCTCGCAAATACTCCAACTGTTGCACTCTGTATCAATACCCATTTAGCCGCTTATTGGACTACTAATTGGAGTAGATCTCTCCCCCTCCGAACATGATTCCCCAAGTATTCACCACCTGAACACAGCGAGAGGGAGAGATCTCCTGGACTATCTCCGGACTGTAAGAAACCATTCTGGAGCCGGGCTGTTGTAAATTCCTGTAGGTACTGCATGTTTAGTGAGCTATTTGTATTTATCAACCAATGCGAACATCTCCTGCGTCAGTAGTAGCACCTCTGCTTCCTCCTATTGTTTCGTTTTTATATTTGTCCGTCCGTGGTTAAAAAGTGACTATGGCTGGAACTGCAATTAGTGGCTGTTCCGTTGTAGCCGTCCTCGAGGACTGATGAAGGACATGATGTTCAGTCTGCCCAGCAGCGTTGAGCCGACTTGGAGAGCTGACTCTCTTGCTCTTCGTGGGACATGCTCATGATGCTGGTGTAAGTGTCCCACTCGATCCTGAGGAATTCCAGTTTCTGGCAGAGTACAAGGATACCCAATTCATCAGTGAAGCAAATATTCGTGGGGTTGCTGATAGACTGAATGGAAGGCTTGCGGACTGGAGCAGTTTGTCCCTGAAACAAAGACAGAGGAAGCGGAGGCAAAGTGTCTCGTTTATAGGAAGGTGAAGATGTGCCTGACGTAGGTCTATTTTTACCATCTAGTCGTTCCTCTGCAGGAACTGTGGAACTCGGCCGCGGTTGAACAGCTTGAAGGGCCTGAGATCCAAAAGCCATTCAACCTCTTCAAGTTGACGATTGGCCATCTTCTGCGTAAAAATAACCAGCACTTGCCCGGAATTGCCGTAGTAGCCGCAAGTAAGCTCCCCTTTGAAGGGCCTTGCATCATCTGGAACGGCGCCCCCCTCGTAGGTTACTTGCTCTAGGTCTACCACTGTTGGGGCCATCCTAACACTGGGTGTCGGGAATTGCTCTCGAAAGGGCAACCTATCATTCTCAGACGAAGGTACAGGTCTCGCCACTGTTTCCTGCACTCTGTTGTCTCAATCTAACCTGCCTATTCCTCCTACGTAGGCCGACAATTGTTGTGCCCCAAACAGCAACTCTAAGCTGGAGGAGGATTTTTGCTAGTCTGTTCTTTAAATATGTTCCTACTTCATCTTGGGCAGGAGGTGGATCTGCTCGGCCCTCTTCCAACACATTATTTGCATTACGTCTTCCGAAGTTAGCTGGTGGGAAGAGTTTCCTCCGAACTGTCCCTGAATCGTCTGAAACAGCTCTGTGGGTGTAGGAGGAACTGGCCGCCCAGTCAATGACGAATTGCAGGCCGTCGCGTAAGACTTCCTGTTAGGCCAGCAACGTGTTGGATAATGCTGCGAGTGTCCTCTCAGTCAGCTGAGTTGTCTGTTAGCGCTCATTGCTCACCTCCAGTTCGATGAACATTGGCGTTGCCGCATACTCCTATGTCTGAGACAATAACGGAGGCCGGCTTATTCTGATGCGCCACACCGATGGATGGCGCTCATCTTTGATATCCTGGCCAGATCGTCTTTGAAGACAATCCTTCACAGTTCCCACCAAACTCTCTCAGTTAAAGTTGGTTGGATGGGGCAGCCACCACGGGAGGCGAAGGAAGTCTCCTGCCGCCTCGTGAGGGAATCTTTCTGTTTGTGATCCCGTTCCCACTGAGACAACAAGAGGCTCGATGTCTGGGCCATCTGGTTCTCCAGTTTGCCCAAACGATCACCCTGAACGCTTGTTGTATAGCCGGCATTCATTTCTTCAAAAATTTTCATTGATTTACAAGTCAATCTGTTTTGTTTGCTTTAAGGGTAAATAATTTTTAAATCCTTAACATATTCATATCTACTTGAAAACTTCAATTCTTCACCACCATAATTCTAACAACACCTGTACATGTATAAAGCCTTACATTAATATTAATTTAATTAGCCAGGGATAAAAACTTGTGGACAAAAAGGACCGTCTTAGACCAGGGAAACATTTCAATCGTTTTGTTCTTGTACTAATTGTCAATGTTTTTTTTCTTTTCTCTCGCCCTTCGACCTCCAGATAGTTTCCACAGGAGAGCGAATTTTCAAATGAGTAACACGGCGACATTCACCTTGGAAGACTGGCTAAGAAGAAAGGTCCGCTCGTAGAACGTCAGCAATCGCCATTTAAAAAATATTTCAAAAAAAAAACAGTATTATATCTATAAATTGACAGCTTGTAAAAATAAAACAGTGCAGTACAAGTAAATTGCAGGGGAATGTTTGGAAAGTCTTCTTACATCTTCTTATGAGTGCACTTTATAATTCATTTGTTTTATTTAATAAAAATAGCACGAGCAGTAATAAAACATATAGAATCAATTGGTTAAATTATATAACTTTTTAAATTTCAGACACCAACATTCCCCATTCTGGAGACGACATTACAGTGGCACCTAGTCCACTCCGCGCAAGAATTTTTTAAGATCCACAGGATAGGTTGTCCGGAGATGTGACAAAACCCTGTACCGGCAACAGAAAAATAAATAACCTCTGTAGGATTTGCAAAGTGTGCGCAAAACACAAAAAGAGAAGTGAGAGTCGGTACATCGTCGTGTGGCTCTTCACAATGGGGAATGTTGGCAATTTTATCATACTTGGGTTAATTATTAAAATGTTATTAACCATCTCTGAAAGTTTCATTTGATTTTATCCACTATTTCCAGAGTTACAGCAATTTTAGTAAGCACTTCAGAAAAATGGTATTTGTTCGAAAATGTGCCAGGCACAGCGCTTAGTTTGCCAATTTTTACACCATATTACATTCATGATAGATTACAGTTTCAACATAAGTGTAATTCTTTACAAATGATCTTTTTGAATAAATAATTTGTCAATATCGGCAAATAACTAATTTTTTAATGAAATGAGAGAAATATTTATTTCCATAATGTAAACAATGAATGTGTGCGAAGATTCATATTCTGCTACAATTACATCTTCTAATTCTGATTCTTAATTCTGATTACAATTACCAATGGCAAATGCGAAGAGTATGGCATGTGAAGTGTGGATGAGCTGGATAAAAGTTGCCATTTTCATATTTGGTGAGAAAATCGTACATTTACTGAATTATCAATTTACTTTGTTCACAATGAATTAGTAACAAAAAAAAATGTTGCGAGTCGAGCAATAATCCACCCCACCTGTAATTCTTACACCGTAGAGAAAAATATCATAATCAGAGGTCTAACCGACAAAATATATATTCATCATCATCGGGTGGGTTTTTCACGTTGGTTCCACTAAGAAATGGGTATTTGCAGTGTTGAAAGCTTCATTAATGGTGTGAAGGCTCAGAGGACCCTGATGGATCATCGAACAGATAATGAGTTGTTCCCGAATTAGGCATTTGTTTTGCCAATACAGATGGGAATTATTTTTTGTCTTCAAAAAATATATACAAGCCCATGAAGGTTGCCTAAACCGTAAACAAAATCGTGAATTGCTTCTTCAGAGGCATGAGATGCTGATAGCTCATATTATAACGGGTGTCATTGATCAATTTTTCATAAACATTAATCTGTAAAGGAAAAAGTATAATTAAAAAGCGCGAAATTGATAGAAAATTAATATTGAACACACTGTGTGCCTCTTGAGTGTGAACTATTGAGAAATATGAAAGAGGTTTTCGTAGTCTCATCGTCAGTATATCCCAAATAGGTTTTATTTAAGAATCTTATGAAGCAAATTGTTCCGGCACGCTAGTGAAAAAAAAACCCTACTGGTTCATTGTAATTCCTGAGAAGTTCAGGATAGTCCCAAGGATAGAAGGGATCTCTCGATTCGGTGGAAACCATAGGCAGCTTAGGATAATCTCCGAATCCGGCTCCATCATCGGGGAAAGTTTCGTATTGGTCAGGGTTGAGGTTATATTTCTCCGCAGCTGCTTCATTCATATTCACACTAAAATTGCATTTTTCCTGTTATTAAAAAATTTTGTGAATTTTCAAGCTTATATAGTAGGCCGCATTTGAGTATCTTCAATATTTTTTTTTACAAATATTTATTTAAAAATATTCAGATAAGATAATATTATTTTTATATTATCGATGATTTTCCATTGCAATTAATGTATATTATGATTGTAAAATTCATAGAAAACTTCAAAATAGTCCTGAGAACAATTTGTCCAGATTGACTAATACATGAAACATGAATACCCAGTCAAAGCAGATGTCAAAAAAAAAACAATGCAAAAATATTCAACATTCGTTCGTTTACGAGAGCTTCCTAATGACAAAGATTGAATCCTCTGATTTCAGTTGATTATTCCATCTCCTTAGAATCTATATAAAATAAGTTTCAAGTAAGCTGTCATTCGAACAAAATTATGACGTAACTGATAACCATGATCAAAGACTGGGCATTGGTTAACTGGTTGAAGATTAATGATAAAAGTGAAATAAAAAAATACTTTCGGCTTCTTACTGCCGTGTAAAGTAATCCAGGTTTTCTGTTAATTAATTGAGCAGAATATCTCGTAACTTTAAGGAGGGCCACCATCTTTACCGGTCGTATGCCATAAACACAGATAATACGCTATAGCCATAAACAAATCTACCCATAAACGTGTATACCTTATCCCACTTTCTTAATAAAAACATAATAAATTTATTATAAAAAAAAAGACTTACAGATCAATAACAAGGTTTTTACTAAGCTTAAACCGATCCATAAACTAATAACAGTCTAAAAAAAGTTTTGTTTTTTTTTTATATCACGTTATTTCGTTTTGTGGAAGGTAAAAACGCAACAAGTGCTACAACAGATATTTGTGCTACGCTCGAAAATATTTTTCGATATAAGATACTCTCAGTCCTTTTTTACGCGATTTTTTTGGACTGCACCATTACCTTTTTTACGCGCTTCACTCGTTTTTATGCGATTTTATCCGCAAATTTGTTTTAAAGAAGAAATTTTTATATGATGCTAGACATGTACACTTCATTATTTTTTTAAATAAAAAATATGTGTATTTTTAAAACTTAATTTATTAAAGCATTACACTTTTTTAAATACATATACAATTGCCAAATGTTAAGGAGTGAGAGAACAATAAACAAAAATGAAAGTGCCATAAGACAATCAATAATTTTTGGACAAAAAATAACGGAAACTACATCATCATATTGTAGAGATGTCAACTTAGAAAGTATGGAGAATATTCTGGACATCTGGATTGAAGATCTCAAGCAGAAGAGGTTTCCAGTTGACACAGCTACCATAAAAGCAAAGGTGATTCGTTTATATAACCAAATACTGCCCAAAGAACAATCAACATCATCTGAAAAAAGTAAAAAAACGCGTATTTTTAGCCAGTGGAGGATGGTTTTCCAATTTTCTTCAAAGGCATGGTTTCCATAATTGAAAAACTAAAGGCGAAATTGCATCTGCTGATATGAAAGCTGCCCAAGAATATCCTTCAATTCTTGCAAGAATTATTAAGGATGGTGGATATACCCCGGATCAGGTTTTTGATGCCGATGAGACTAGTATGTTATGATAAAGACTACCGAATCGAACGTATGCATCAAAAAACTACAAATCGGTATGAGGTTTTAAAATCGCAAAGGATCGTGTAACATTCATACTTTGTAAACAAAAAGTTACAAAAGTTTCAGACCACGTGCACTAAAGGGGAAGGATTTAAATGACTTACCAGTCCATTGGTTAGCTGATAAAAAAGCTTGGGTTACTGCAGCCACATTTACACACTGGTTCAAAAAATGGTTTGTACAAGAGATGAAAAGATATTTAAAGATAAATAAACAACCATTTAAAGTTATTTTAGTTATTCATAACACACCAGGTCATCCAATGCTGGAACATCCAAACGAAAACGTGAAAGTAGTGTTCATTCCACCAAACACCACATCAATTATTCAACCGTTGGATCAAGGTATCATGTCAACATTCAAAATATACTATCTTTAGAAAACTTTTCAGTGTATTTGAAAAAACTGGATAACAATAAAGATTTGGAATTCAGCGATGCATGGAAAAGTTTTTCCATTATGGATTGCATCACTTCCGCGTCTTCAGCAATTTCTGAATTAAGACCATCTATGTTGAATGCATGCTGGAAATCCCTATGGCCAGAATGCTTTAAAAATTAAATATCTCCCACAGAAAATACCACTAATTATTCGGAAATTACAAATTTGCTGCACACCATAAATAGTGAAGGTTTCGAAAATATTACGCAAAGATATTGACGAGATCCTACTCGATCAAATGCTAAACGACGAGGACTTGATAAAAATTGCCACGGCTAACAACGATTCAGATAATAGCGGTGACGAGGAAGTAGAGGAACCAACATTCAAAGCGGAAATGATTCAAGAAGAATTGAAAATGTCAACACAGATGGTATGAATGGATGAACAACAAAATAAACACAATGTATCAAGAATTGACTCATATAAAGAATCTCCGAATAAAATTCAAGATTTCGGCAAGAGTCCGAGCAAACATCAGATTCATGCAAAAATCCAATACGCAACTTCATTTCGCAACCGAGAGTGACAACAGCTCATAATTCTTATTAGTGAAAAAAAAATATTTTTATCTCATCATATTTTTATAAGCAATAAAGACATGAAAATATTTTTTTTTCTGCACGAATTTTAAAGAGCAAATTTTGGTTTTTCATTCGTTTCTGGTACTTTTTTACGCGATATTTTAATTTTTGGAACCGATTTATCGAATTATATGAAAGTTGTGTATTTTTTACGCGCCTTTTTCTGGAACCAATGTATCGCGTAAAAAAGGCTGGTTATAGATTACGATTAAAAAAAATATTTGGAAGAGAAAGTGGAGTACTGGAAAATTATTTCAATATGAAGAAGTCAAAATTGGGTTATTTCACCCTTATTTTATAACACCCGATAATTTTTATGAAAGTGTGATTGAAAAATTGTCAGATAGATTATATGCAACGATAGACATTATATAATTGACAAATAAATGTTTTTATCGTCAAATCAGATTGTTTTATTAAAATAACGACACTTAATTACGATCCTCTTGTTATATATATTTATTATAAGAGTTGCATTAGTGCATACGGATGTCGATAATAATGAATCTTGAAATTTCATTTCTTAATTCAATTTGTAAGTTACTAGTGGTTCTGATGGAAAGCTTATCGCACCTTTTAATATCTTATTGAATTTAACGTAACTTTACTTTTTTTCAGATATTTTCTATTATTCATTTTACTCTAATAGTCTAATAGTTTACAAATAACCAGGCCTTTTTTTCTCTAGTAACGCGGTAGAACGGAAGAGTATCATAACGTCATACCAAATAATTTTCACCAAACTTTCAATTTTAAAGATTTCACACATTAAATATCGTCGCACTTCAAATCCGAGCACTGGTGAAAGTTTCGAGTCGTATCAACTGTTTTCGACAGACAAGGGAGGCGTTGCTCGTTTGAAAGTCAATAAGACAATGAGATCGAACGTCATCAAAATTCTATTCTATTCTACCCTATTTTCACCAATTGTCATACAACATGTCGGAATTGTCAATATGAAAAATAGTGTGTAATGTCATGAAAGCGGTCATTATATGGACTAAAATAATATTTATGGTAACAATTGTGTCAATTTTCAATAAAAAAAAATAATCTTTAGTAAAATTTTATATGATTAATAATTGACTTCGTTCGATCCTTGACTGCCTAGTTTACAAGTACCGATAACTTAACATCGGTTCAAGTAAGCCTAAATAATTTTAAAAATGCAGTTTTCGTATTGTTAAGATGCTTAATCTGCATCTTCAAAATGGTGGCAATTACAATTATAAAGAGGTGTAATTGTTTTGTTTATATCAAATATCAAATGGAAATTGTCCAAAATTTTAACTTTTGATTGATTATATGCATATACTTGATACTTTCATAATATTGAATTATTCATGTTACGTATCAGTGCAAAAATTGGATAAATTTTTTTTGAAGGCAAGTTGTATTGTTATTCAGAATTCATTTTGAAATATATTTTTATGTTTATTATTTCGAACCGCGCGGGCATATTTCATTTCTGTGTCGCGCCAACTTATTCCTATTGATAAAACACGAAAAGAAAACGCAATCGCATCTCGATTCTGGATGATATTTAGTCATTTTTTTTAAATCTTTTATATGAAACATGTTGCATGTCAGTAGGTTAATTTTAATTTTCTAAGTAGATATCTGTCATTTTTTCCAAGCTTCTGTATGGACAGGCGGGAACGAAAATATCATAAATACATTTGAACACATATAATTCAACATCTACAAATTGAGCTTTTACTGCAATTTCTTTTGAAAATGATGATATATTTTACATTAAAAAAGATTATACATAAATTATGCAAATAATATGTAATTTTCAACACACTTTAGTATCCAAAAAAAGATCTTCGACTTTTGTCTGGGGTCTCCCGAGTGCATAAGCCACCACTGTACAATGTCAGCGTATCTCGGTATTTGTCAAATTGTAGCATTGTTTTAGCATTTTATGGAAATTTTGCATGACTAATAACACTTAATCCTATCATTATATTATATATATGTATATGTTATCATATAAATTATGAGTCAGTCCAAAATTAAGGTCAAATTATTACATAAAAACTTAAGAAGATTCAGCCAAAATTTTAGTTAGTTTAGTATAACGATAGCGACCAAGATCAATCAATTTTTTTTCTCATCAAGTGCGAGTGCCACTCTAGTCCTGGAAGTTCTTCACGCCCAGTTAAAGGAGGTAAAAATGACAGACAACACTCGCCGCGTTACTAGATACCCCTGCATTATATGAACAGGAGGGAAAGCGGCATCATCTGAAAGAGTACACGTACTGCAGTGTACGGATGTACTTTCTTAATGTTTATGCACCTACGCATTCATCCTACAGGTGGCAAAATTCTGACCTAAAATACTAAGAGCTTAAAAAATATTTTAACAACTAGTCTTGGATTTCACGAACTGGAAATGAACCGGATAAAGTTATCGCATACAGAAATTTTGAAACAAAATGAAAAGTAGCAATAATAAAACACTAGTATTTCATCTTTTTTCTTTGGTTTATCTTTATTGAATCCCAAAGAACAAGTAATGCATCCAAATTACAATCGTGCGCCTTATCATGTCACTGAAAAGCTGTCATCTTTGATCGAAGATCATTTTCCGACCGTAATCATTATTATCAAATGGACCTACGCATTCGCCATTTTTTTTTACTGCGGACTGGCCAATTTTCGGACGAATGCGAAGGCCAAACACGGGCGGCTGGCTCACTGCCCCTTGTCATGCACGGGGAAACTGATCTGATCCATGAGGTCGTCCACTCTGGCTTGCAGCGTCTCGACGATGTCAGCGGAGATAAACAAGTGTGTTTCGTCCAGTTCTTGCAGAATAAACTTCCTGCCTAGTGCCAAAGTCTCATCGAGATGCAGCAGAAATTGCTTCATCGCCTGATCGCTGAAATTCAAAAAGAAATTCTTTCATATACTATAAAGTTATCTCTTTTGATTCAGTCGGCAGCCATGTCTAAAAGAAAGGGGATAAGCGCCGAAGAAAAGCGGACGAGGATGCTGGAATTGTTTTACGACAGAAAAGAGTTTTTTCAACTCAAGGTAGTTTTTTATCTGTTCTGACTGAGGAATTCTACCATCTAATTATATCTATGCAACATTCAATCTTGTTTCAAATTGACGCAGATTTAGAAAAATTAATTCATAAAATTTGTATATTTATTAAATAAAGTTATCATTATCTCATGTGACACATTACTATCAGTCAAAATGTTTTGATATAAAAGTCGTATTCCAAGCTTGGTACTATTACCAAGATTGAAGAGAAAAAGCAGTTAATCGAAATACATAACACTCTGTCAATTTGAATGGGTAGGATAGAAAATATGAACCGGCCTCCGTGCATAGTATTCAATAGGTTTAAAAATCAAATTACAGCCCTCAACCAAAAATTTTATCTCTAAAAATAGATATCAATCACATTATTATGCTTCCTCTGTGGAACCTCATTGCTAATATTGCCATACCAAATTTTAACTAAAAAAAAAATATTTTAAAGGAATTAGAAAAGATTGCTCCAAAGGAAAAGGGTATAGTTGCGCAGTCAGTGAAAGAAGTGCTTCAGGGGCTGGTCGATGATTCCATCGTCGATTCTGAGAAGATTGGAACATCAATTTACTACTGGGCTTACCCAAGGTAATGATTCAAAAATTTTGCCTGTAATGTCAACTTGTCTGTTTCAATTTAATTGATCCTAAAAAAAAAATAAAAAAACCATTTCAATTTCAGTAAAACAAAAAAAGAAAGAAAACGAAAATTGGAATCTTTATTGACAGTGTCAAACGAATGTAAAAACAAAATTGAAATTGCTCGAGACACCGTGATCGCCAACAAGGTAGTAAAAAGAATAACATTCAGAAAATATATATCCCCGTGCAACATTATAATGAGGCTGACCGCACTGTCTGTTGCAGAACGGACGGAATGACTGTCCCGAGAGAACGAGAGCTATGAGTGATGCTGCAGAATTACGCAATGTCCTGGCAGATCTGCAACACCGAATGGCGGCACGCTCCTTCTCCGACCCGAGAGCCTTGGATGTCATCATGTCAGAAACTGAAGTGAGCGCGATACCATCTTCACATTAAAAGAATCTGCCACACGAGATAGGCGACATTTTTCCCCAAATTTTTAATTTATATCTTTACATCATGGCGTTTTTACAATTACAGGAGGCTAGAGTTGCGACCGATCGCTGGACAGAAAATATTTTTGCACTGCGAAATTGGTGCAAAACAAAAATTCAGGTCGATGAGAACACATTCAATGAACGGTTCAGCATTCCACCAGATTTGGATTACATTTCATGAGATATGTAAGAGACAAATAGGACAAAAATTATTGTGAGTTTGTCGAATACAAATGGATACTGTTTTATTATTTGGCACTCTGATGATGTTATCGTTTTCAACTCTCTTTCTGTACAAGTGCCCGATAATTTAATAATATTAAATAAATCCCCATGTTTAAATACAGGTATTTTATTATTTTCATCTCTCCAAGTATTTGTTTCATTTGTATACAAGCCGAGAAAAAATTTTCCACCAATATAATTGGATTGGTGTCGAAAATATTAAGGGCAAATGAACAAATTGAATTAATCATTATAGTAGGATTAATTTTCTTTCATTAATTTATAGCCATTAATCCATAGATGAAGAATCAATACACCTTGCAACCTGCAGACAAACATTGTTCTGCAAAAGTTTATTGTCAGTCAAAGAAAATATTCACATTTCGAACAAGAAATTGAACAGACGGTGTTAAAAATGAATATATTCAGCTACACACACATATAATTTTTACATTTATATGGTTCATCCAATTCAACAAAAGATTCGACACCTGTCCGTCAAATATTTTCTACTTCACTCATAATTATCCACTATATCTCAATATTTAATTTTTAACATACGCTAACAGCTTGCAAGAACCGGGTATGCAGCTTGACACATGTCTCAAGACATTATAAGACTTAATGCACTCAAACTCACAAATTGTATTGAATAGAAAGATTATCTACCAAAAACCGGTCTATCAGGATAATATTTGAAATGGGACCATAATATTTAGACGATAGATCGAGGAACTGCTGGATTATTTAGCATTGTTTTTATGGATGTTAGACGGGACTTTAAAAAATACAACAATCCATCCGGGAAAACGTATTATGAGTGAGCGGTTGATCGGGGTTCCACTGTATTGTATATCTGAATGTTTTTATTTACTCGAGGAAACGTGCAATGACTGAATTACATCAATTTTAGAATTTCGATGCAGGTATTAAATTTGACCAACCTGACATTATGGAACAACGGGAATAGTACTACACAAAAAAATGTAATAAATAAAGAAAAATCTCATTTCTTAAGAAAAAAAAACATTCAGACAAAAAGCCATTCTAAAACGGAAAGAAATTAAAAGCATTTTGGCATTTAAATTTGGCAAAATAAATTCCAGGTTATCGTCGCTTACACTGCACTTTTCATCATTTCCTTATCGTATAGAAATCGCGGTAGAGTTCAGGAAAGGTAAGGTTAAAAGAGATAAAAATCTATAAAACGATCGATTATTGATAAGTATAGTTACCACTCCACTAAGACTCCTTTCATAACGTTCACCATTGTGATTTTATAAAAAAAATCGAGCAGTCAGAAGAATTTCTTTAAATGTTCAGGTTATTTTTGCGAAGAGCTGAAGTACGTGCCAAATATTTACATAATAAACAAGCGACGTCGCACTCGCACACCGTAGAGGTATCTATGCCCGTCTATGCATAGTCTGTGCCTAACACAAATTATACACTATAATACCTAACAAGTGTTCTAACACTGCATGTGTGAGAAGATTTAAAGTATTTGTCAAAATACCCTATGAAGCGTATTTAGATTTATCTAAAAAACTCGAAAAAATGTTTTTATTTTCAAAAAAGAGGTCAATAATAGCTTTTTTAAAATATATAATATTGTTGTCGAAAAAAAGCTTTTCTCTTTCTTTAGCTTGTGGTTTGTTAAACAAAAAATTCAAATTTAATATAAAAAATTGCTCTCTTATAAACTTATTTCACCATTTTAGTTATTTACTTTATATGTCAAAAAGAGATGAAGAAAATGCTACTTCTTTCAGTTTGTAGAGTATGTGATCTCGATAGTATAAAATATAACCGTTTTGCTGCTACGAATAATAATTGCAATCAAATTGTTGACATTCGGTTATTTTGACACTTTTTTAATCGCTATTTATTTTACAAAAACACAAGCACTTTCGTTCCATTATTTCTTTCATCGTACGTATTATTTATTTATTCATGCTTTGGCGTCATCTTTATGATTGGGTAAATTATTTAAAAAAATATTTTCAGTCATTCACTTTTGATCTTTAGACATTTTTACATATTTATACCTAGCTACCTACATGAATTCTTTAAGGTAACAATAAAATTCTCTCTGCCTATGATATTATTAGTTGTCTATAACCATTACTGTCAAGGAACTGGTTCGGTTCCGATCGAACTGTCAACTTTTTTCGAATCGGACGGGCGAGATCGGTGCAAACGTTGGAATGTCGAAATTATGAAACTAAAAAATGTCTTCGGCTCCGACGGCAATAGTTTGCCGTGAGGTATTCGACGAAAACAGTCAACCCTCCGCCGAAGGTGCTTGCGTATTTCGAATACCTTCAATCAATTTTTCACAATTTCGACATAAATAATAATACATATTGTTTTACACTCTGTGCAATATTTATTTTCTCGTTCGCTCACGGTCTACTCGCGTGAGAAATTTCGATAACACGATTTACTCGCCTACGCATTAATCTCGACGCAATTTCAAATGAATAAATATTTGATGCGATGCGAACCGCCGAGTGCCGAGATTGAATCGATTAATTTCCAAATAACATTGTTAGGAATCGCCCCAAACCGGATAATATTAAATAACTCTGAACTCATAGATCGCCAGATATAAGAAAACCATCTTGAAAATACACTTGAAACAAGTAACACATTCAAACAAACTGTAGTTTCATCCCTAAATATTGGGGTCGGTGCTGAATCCCCTGCTCGAAAATGGTAAAATAAATTCTCTTGCTGGCCTTTTGTGGAAGATGGATGCCAACACCCTAAGGCTACCTTCTTAGACTTGAACTACCACTTACTTATTGGACAAAGTTCTTAACACTAAACCATAGAGGCAGGCGTGACATTCAATCTTCTTCTAATGGTAGATTGTTTTCAAGAGATATGAATAAGCAGTATTCTGCTTCTAATTTTATTAATTTTTTATGTGTGTTACTTACACATTGCCTTTCAAATATGATTGATATCAGCTGTAACCGTACCGCACAACATCAGAAAGCGAAATAATCCTAAACATACAATTTCTGAGAAGTCAACTGTCACTTATTGGTGGAAATGCATTTTATTCATATAATAAAACACAATTTTATATTATTGAGATCAGAAAGAGTTTCACTCTTAGTTATCATCTATTACAGCGATCAGTGACGAAAACTCCACAACATATTTACGCGAAAAGGCGTTTTCATCTGTCACAGCAATCAAAACACGGTATCGATCTCGATTTGAAATCCATTCAGTTCTTCGTCTTGCAGTTACATCATTGGAGCCAAATATAAATTTTATTATTTCAAATGTCCAAGAACAACCATCACATTAAAAATTAATAAAGTTTTATGATTTAATTATGATTAGTTGTTTTATTTTATGAACTAGCTGCATTTTTTAATGCTTTCATTTCGTTTCATTCACTTTTATTTAAATATATAGCATTTAACACAAAAGTCCATTTGGTAGCCCGCCGGATCAAAATTTTGACATTTTAATCCATCTAGTGGTCCATGAGTGCCAAGAGTGAGATGCCGAAAGGCGAAATTCAGGTCGTTAATGACAAAACATGTGGAATCTTACAAAGTTGTAATAATTCAAATTTATTATATATTATCTAGTGATACAATACAGATTAAAGCGAGGCTACTTATACAACATTTTGAGCTTACAATTACCAGGTATACAAAAACAGTGGTTCAAGAGTTAATAAATTAATTTACATAATTATTTCCTAACTCTCAACGGACTTTTATTTTAGATAACAAATCAGTATATTTATTTTGATTAGGTCTTAAACATTTAATTTGTAAACTTAATTACTTCATTTAGATATATTTCATATGATTACATATATATTATTTCTTTGTACGTTAACCATTTATTTGTTGTTCTCAGTAATCATTGTCTCAAAATTTTATATAATAGCCTTGTTTTAATTTGTATTGTATCGGTTGATAATACTCGCGATGAGGAAAAGCAGTCCTGATCGTAATGATATCAAATCTAATTTTAAATGTGGTTCTACTGAGTGAATATTAATTCAATCACTACGATCAATGTCATTGACTGACAATCCTCCATTTTTATACTGCTTCCGTCTACGTGTAATTTAAACATACATATAGAGCCATTTGAATTCGGTGTCCTGCAACGCGGTATAAAACTGATATGTTATTCTGCATTTTTATCGACAGAGATAAGCGAGTACGCCCAGCAGATCGGAATCGACCCCGTCAGCGAGAGCCATCTGCTCCCTCTGGCCAGAGACGGGTTGATGCACGCATTGCCCGCACCTTGGAAAGCTTAGTAAGATTTCAATTTCAATTCATGTTATTTTTAAACTTTCCTAAAACATTTAAGATATAATAAATGTCAACCAATTTACAGTAATAGGCTGTCTTTAATGCTAACCATAATTTTTAACAACTGACTGCATTTATCTCCTTTAGTGCCGTCTGATCATCACTCATTTCGGTCTCTACCCAATTCAATTTTTCTCCATTATAGACAAATACAGCTGAAAACTGTTAACACGAAATTTAGAGGACCAAACACATTTTTCTTGGGTTGAATGAATTTCAGTTTGAGCAATTCATACAAAAAATCACTACTGTTTTCGATGTTGTAAAATTCAAATAACTTGATTTCCTGTTGACATTTACACTTGCAAGCTTATAGTCCAGTATGTATATTGTCAAACAAATCACGTAAGGTGCACTGTTAACTACTAATTGAAAAGTGTGGTAATGAAAGTAAGAAATCCAAAATCCTTTCATGTTAACTCACTCCTGCTGAACTACATAAAGGATATTTAAAAAAATTTTCAGTCGTGGTGTTGACACTAACTTCACTTATGGCGATTATCAAGATAAATCAGACTATATTATAACCTACATTTATATGAAGACTTTATAGAATTTTATAATTTATGATAATTAAAAAATTTGGTATATAGACGATGCAAACTGTTTATTGTACACCAGTTCTGTTGCATCTGTATGATAGAATGCCTGAAGATGCTGAAAGGCGAAACCCGGGTCATTAGTGACAAAACATATGGAATCGTACAAAGTTGTATCAGTTCAAATTTTATCATGTATTTAATTGTAATGAAAAAACTGAATGAATATCCTGAAGAACCCTATATGCATACCGAATCAGTTCTAACGAAAATATCATATGCATTTTTTTCTTCATTTAACAAAGTAACAATACATTTCTGCAGATAAGCTTTTTAGACTGCTTCTCTTATTTTACTTCCGCAATAGTACTAATGTATTGCTACAGAATCAGTCATTTCAGAAGCATAGTTCCAGATTCATTGGATTTTCGCAAAAATATTTTTGGTTGTAGCGACGCATTGAATATGTGTAATATTTTATGCAATCAGAGTTGTCAGTGATTGCCCCGACTTTGAATCCTTTTCTTTGTTGAAAATGTTAATTTATTGCAATGCCTAATGATATTATGATGCAAATATAAAACGCTTAGTAAAATAAACATCTTAAAAAAATACAGTATATCCAGTAACCATCTCCACAGCCCTGGAAAAAATTACAAAGCTGGCTGTTCACTGATTTTACTTTGTACAAAATGTCAAATAAATATCTTTTGTAATTGATTAAAATTTTTAATTTTCCCAGTTACGATGACAAACTGAAGACGCATTATTTCTACAACTCAGAAACACGTGTGACGCAGTGGGATCACCCTCTAGATAGGCTCTACAAGAGCCTCGTGGCCAAGGCTAAACTCTCTTCTGAACGTGGAGATTCTGTCTTGGAGGACACCTGCGTCTCTGTCCAGGTCGATTCGCCATCTTGTTCTTTGATATTTCAAATTAAAATAGAATCGTGTTCATTGAAAAGATTCGATCCGGTGCTGACTAAAAATTTACATTGTCTTTGCATTTAAGGATTTGCTGACTTTTGAGGAAGACCCTAAAGATGAAATGTCTCGCGACGGCGACTCTTCCATCCCTACTAGCCCGGACGAGGAGGCCGGCGGACGCGATTTCGATCTTCGGACAGACGGCGCACGCCACTCGGGTGCCACCCTTCCGCCCGGAAGAGGAGTTCTGGCACCCATCGAAAGGAGACCATCCCCGGTACTGAAAATTCTCACGGCCGGATCCAGACGTGATGGAAGCGGACGAGGACGAGCGGGAGCATCTCCGAAAGTCACTCGCGTCGACATCGGTGGATCGCCGACAGTTTCCTCTCTGAGGATCGGGTTCCGTGAAGGAAGTCCACAAGCGGAAGATTCCGAGAGTGATTGTGGAGATACTAAAAATAAAATGCGTCCTTCAGACGGCCCTCCTTCGCTCCGTCGCGGATCTTCCGATTTCATCGATTTGAGCTTCATTCCTGGCGTTCGAGGAACAGAGACTTCGGACAGCCACGATCGAGAGACGCGCCCTGCCAAGAGAGGCATAGTGCTGGCCGGTTAGTCTTCACAATTTTACCGTTTTTAATAAAATTTGTTATACAAGTATAGAGTAATTCAAATGAATGATCACCGTTTTATACATACAACCGACTGTTTTAAAATTCTCTCAGGTGGCGGGTCTATATTTTTAAAGTCCAATAGAAACGTACAGGATAACAAACGACTGGACCGCCACAGCTCTCTGGGCGAGGAGCCCGTCTCCAATGCCAGTGAAACGCCCAAAGGTATTCTGAGGGAGAGAAGTTTTTGTGATTCTGTTCCTAAGCAGGTAGCCGAAAAGAATGAAGAGAGAAATAATAACGAGCGTCCTGTCAACGATGATGACAAGAAAAGCGTAAGGCAAGTATATCCGACAGTTGAACTTTCATTTCATATTTTATCTTGTGATTAAAATTTGATCAACTTATCTCCGCTTTCAATCACTATCCACTGTTGCATGCCTCAAACTCAAACGTTTTGACTCCCAATACTGATTGCTAACTCTTTCAATGACTGCAGCTTTAGATTTTTACTGTGAAAAATAAATAATGAACAAGTTTAGCGTTGATGCTAATGCATTTCAGTAACAGAAATATTTAATCTTAGAGAACATTTGTTGTTTGATAACTCAAATTTGAATTTGTATTGCTAAAACTTTGATTATTATAATTCTATATATTTTGTCAGTGACGACTCGGCTTTCAGTATCTTCAGCCATTCTATCACACGCATGAGACAGAAATGGCAGTTCAGAACAGAACAACATGTGATAGAATGCCTGAAGATGCCGAAATACGAAACCCGAGTTGTTAGTGACAAAATATGTGGAATCGTGCAAAATATCAACATTTCAAATTTGATACTGAAATTCCATCAAGCGCCTTCAATCGATATCATATATAATATAAATTTTTAATACATGATGTAAAACGTAAAATGAGATTTTTTTGGTGAGAAAGCCGTGACAAAATTACTTTGGTTCATTAAAACAGCACCAAATTCAAAATCAAAAAATATTTTCTTTAAATCCCCACGACAGTCAAATTATTTTTTCTGAATCGAAAAATTTTTCAAGTGCGGCTTACCGAACCGTAGATTAATCAGCCAATAAAGATAATTAGAAATGGCAGATCGGCTCGGTGATTTTTTTTTAGATTCAATCTGGAACGAAAAGATGCAAATGACGGGGGCGACACATCTCCTGAGCTAACCCAATCGGACAGCCCGTCGGATGATCCTTCGGCCTCGCCCCTCCGCAGAAGAGGATCCGCCGTGTTCCGCAACGGAAACGATAATACCGAAAACGAAGCATTCGGAACATTCGTTCCTTCGTTGAGGAGGAACTCTGATAATTCTGACTCCATAAAATTTATGAGGAGTGTCAAGCTGACTCCGATTCGCTCCGATGAGAGCGAAAGAATTAAAAATTTGCAGCGGCTGTCAAATAAAGGTATGTATCGAAAGTATTTTCAAATTTTTATTGAACCGAGAAGTGTGACCGAATCACTCAAATAACTATTTTTATCAACAATATGAGGCTGAATTCTTACTATGCTGCATAATCATTATGTAAGGTTTGTTTTTGAATATTTTTTAATCTGCCTCTGAAAAGATGCGCAATTCTTGATTCGATGATACGATTCAATGTATCTTTCAGAGATGTCTCCAAGAAAAACTGAACCTCCGTCTCGAAAGGCTGAAGACTTGTCCCTCTCTTCGGTGTCCGGTTCCCCGACCAGAAAGCTTATACGTCCTCACCCGGGGGATTTCATCAAACCTGCTCTGTTTCGGAAGCCTTTTGAGAAACTCAGTGACATCTTGAAGGCCGAATCGCCCGACACGGACAGCGAGTCGGACTTCGCCGCCGCCAGTATTGACAGGTGCAAACATTTTATCATAAGGTGTCTACATATTTAACAATTTTACAATGGCCTTACACTTCGCACTTTTCTTGCTTCAAGAAATTTTTTCCCTTTGAGCAGTTTAGCCGTATGTGTGTGACCGAGTTTTGTCAACCTTCTTTTTTTCTAATGAATTATTAATATTTTTTCAGATATAGAAACTTTATATTCTTTTTTATTTTTTTTTAAATATACAGAAGAATTATATTATTCATTTAGTAGTAAATTTTTGGAAAAAATGTTAGGCATGTAATATTGAGTGTGAAACTCCATTTTGGATCGGTTGCTTCCTTTCCTGGAATCAATAGAGAATCGTGTCATAATATTTTTGTGTGTTTTAATAGTGATAATAATCAAAGCATACAGATAAATTTACTTCATTATAAAACTCACTACTCAAAGGGTTAGAATCCATTTACAAATTGTGAAAGCCAAACCCAATACCCAATAGCCTTCGAATGGAGATGTAAAATATTTACATGTGACTGGTTTTCAATGATTTCAGTCGGAGTATCACCTAATCATTTAAAGTGTTATGTTTCGTTTACAGTATGAACTCACCTGCCGCTAAGACAAAAATCTCGATCAACTTGATGGAAAGCATAGAATCTGAGGCGTCAGTCGGGTCACCCGACAGAGACCCTCCCGTCTTCGGAGATGCCCTTTCATCCAGAGAAAACTGCAAGGCGAACGAGTCCACCGAGACGGCTGAAAGCGATGGACTTCTGATTGAAAAAGTGACAATTCATATCGATGAAAAGAAAACTGTCGATGCCACGCCTGAAACGGACTCTCTTCGTGAGACCGAAAAAGAGTACGGGGATAAGTTGCTGTCTCTCCAAAAAAGGGTAGAAGAAGAACGTACGAAGAGTGTTGATGCACTACAAAAGGTGAGGGATTTAGTGAGAGACGGATTGATAATTTTCATGTATCTCGTAAAGGATAGCCGACAATCTAAATATAATGACCGAGTTAAAAAATTTTCCCTTCATTTTCAGGCCATCGAAGATGCTAAGGAATCTCACAGAAAAGATATGGAAAAGGCGATGGAATCGTTGGCCCTGGAATTTTCAGATGAAAATAACAGGGCCATAGAAGAGCGACATCAACAACTGTCCCGAGAACTAGAGCAGGCAAAAGAGGAACTCTCTAAGGAGCACTCGCGGCAGATAGAATTGTTCAAAAAAGACCAGACAGATAAATTTGACATCTTCACTGCCGCCCTGCGGCGAGGTGAACTTTTCTTTATCATTTTTGCTAGCATATGTAGAGTTTCATTTTTTGTCACGAACACGGGTTATCAATGATAAAGGTTGACCTAAACTGTATTGGTTTCGCATCACACCAGAACTGAGACTTGTGCTCCGGGTATGTCAACTGCTTCACTTTTTCCAGAATATGAAAAGTCTTCGAAGGAAGCTGAAATTTGCCACGCTGAAAATCTGGAAAGGGAGAAAAGGAACCTTCTGTCCGAAAACAGGGTCGCTCTGGAAAAGATGAAAAGTGACCACGAGAGCGCCTGCGATGAGCTGAGGAAGGATTACCGGAGTGAGGTGGGACCGAATCCGCAACATTTTCACATTCTACTTTTTCTAACTTATAGTCTTCTTCTGGCTGCACAATTTCAATGTGTCAACAGTGGTATATTATACCGGTGTTTTACTGGTCGGCAGTGCCCTTCTCACCATAATTATAGAGCTTAGGCGTGAACTGTATTTCCGGTATTTGATCCTCAACACCGATATTGCAAATATTAACTACAATGTTTGGAAAAAATCTATGTCTATGATTTTCATTGATATATTTGATTCATTTAATATATTAGAGAAACGAACGATTCTTAGCTTCGAACATAAATTTTCTTTCACCGGTAAACGGTTATGACTGAAAAATACCCTGCGAGACATGAGGGACTTTTCAGACCCTGACGAAAATTGCTTTTTTTCTCTCATATTAGTTCAAAAAATGATTACTGTGGCTTTTATATTTTTCGATAAACAATCTTATTTTTAGTTGTGCGTATAAAAGATTACCTATCGGCTCAAACATGAATTCACGAGCACGTACTTACGTCATTTAATATTGTATGAAATGAAACATTGTTTTATAATGAGTTTCTATTTAGAGAATATACTTTTTTTGATGTGATAAAAATACTTTCAAATTACCTCAAACATAAACACGCCATATTACCAATATTGAAATAGATACCGTGTAGTGCTCGGAAATGCGTTAATTCTTGATTTATAAAAACTTTTCTCAAAATACCTCTACAATATCTCCCGCATATCAAGATTGAGCTGGTGAGAAGTCAGCAGGCCGCTCACCTCAGCGCTCTCAGAGAGAGGATGCGCCGCGAGCGGGAGCCTCCGTCCGCCTGTCCGCCGCCGCAGCGACCCGACGCCGCTTACGAAAGGCTGCGCTGCGACAAGCGTCTGCTGGAAGACAAGTACCGCTGCCTCAAGGAAAAGTATGCCCGCCTCAAAAGCGAAGTCAAAGTGAGTCCCGCTCAGTTTTGCCTAGTAAATGACACTTCTATAACTGGAGTAAATTTTTTGAAATAGACCATTCTCTCTTAGGCTGCAAAGAGTCGACGGCCGATTCTTTGTATGTGAATGTTTTATATTTGTTTTTCAACAAAATAAACTTGAATCCTGCAACTTTGACAAATACTCAAAAATAATAAAAAAAAACCTTCCAAAATTTCAAATGTGATAATTGTATTAAAATTTTGTTCGGTTAATTGAATAAAAAAAAATGGTAATATACTAATAAATGTATTTTGACTGCAAATAAAGAATTCACGACAGCCTTTTTTACGCCTGAGAATTACTGATTTTTGTCGAATGTTTGAGGGGAACAACAATTGTACACTTTTCCGACTCGCCACATCCAAAGAAAACAAAAACCCTTTTATGCTTTCAGATATCGATAGAGAGGAGAAATAAAAGACGCGAGCAGAGCCTCACCACCGGTTCAGAAACTGAAAAGTCTCATTCCCACAGAACGGCGGGTCTGGTCACTGAAAAGTAAGTGTCTTTCCAGCTCTTTACTTATACAATTTTTATTCCATATTGAAAAAAATTCTACATATTAGGTGTACCGCAATGAAAATGGTTTTTATCAATAAAATTCAAATTGAAACTTTGAAACTCAAATTTAACCGGTTTTTCTCATATGAAACTTCCTATAAAAGGCGTGGATGACATCTGAGGTTTTTATTCTTTTCTACCTGAGAGCGATTAGATAACTTTTTATTTAGTGCCTTTAGAATACTCTTAATAATCCTCACACGAGCCGACGTCGATTTCAAATCATCTTATTGTTGCATTTTTTTGTTCAGAGCTGACCTAGGCGACGCGACCAAGAGCGAGTCTTCCAGCAGAGTAAAGCGAATCGGGACGATCTACGGTGACGGCGCCGACGCAACTAAGAGGCCTCTCGAAATCGATGATGGCGGATTTGTCAGAATCCCGCGAGCGGTAGACGGAAATCGATCCCTAGGGGAGTCCGGCGGCCTTCCGATGAACGGCAATCTGTTGCGGGTCATCGGAAAATCGGACGCCGGCGATCGCCGCAGAGGAAAATCTCCGAACCCGGAAATGGATGACGACTCTATAGGCGGAAGCGACAGTCGCACAGTGTCCAACGGCAAACCGGTCAGACGGGTCCAAGTCATCGATCGCAGAGACTCCGAAAGGCGTCGGGATTATTCCGATGCGAAAGATAGTCGCGCGACGGGACGAGGTAATCCCGAACAGTCTTGCGCTGAAACCAGTGAGTTTGTAATTTTTTTCATGTTTTATATAATCTTTTACATCCATCGAGTAGTGCCTCGATCCAACGGTGCCTTTACTATCACAAAAAACGTAAAATAATAGGAATTTACTGTCTTTCTTTATTGAAGGATCCCAACTTATAATCACTGCAGTATTAATGGTGTACTCCACAATTGGGGTGCACAAGTCACGTACCAATTGGCTTGGGTTAGATGGATCACCTGATCCTTATCAGTGGTCACAAATAACCCCATCCGGAACAAGTTGTCAGGTACTTAGCTCACCTCTACCTCCGAGAAGGCTTGGCGTACTCCACAATTGGGGTGCACAAGTCAGCCATAACAACCTTCTGCAAACCAGTGGGCGGCATGGACATTAGCGGAAACGCCCTGGTGAGGCGTGTACTCTGAACCATATCCCTAGCCAGAGTAAAGACCCAGAAAGCCTCTATATGGGATGTCAGGAGGAAGTCCGTCACTTGAAGGCAACCACTCCACCTACATCCAGCCTATATGAAGTGTCTTGTAGGACGGCAACATTGCTACTACTGACGTCGGTTAGACAAGTTCATGAAGTTCAAGACATTGCTCAGATATTCAGATAGCGGACTTAGAGAGGAACGGGACCAGATAACTCTATGACCTGCGTTCGGGTCAACTACCCATTAGCAATCGGGTTGGCACATTAGGAAAGGAGACACGAAAAATATAGCCCAACATATTGGCTTCGTCAACTGGTTAAAGCCTCAAAAGGAAGTCGAAAGAAAGGCGGAGACCTCCAAGAACTATTTTTTACAGCTATGGGGCCCGATAAGCCGGCCTCCAGGACAGCCATAGACGAGAGGTAATAACTGGCGAGAGTGATCACATCTGACGGCAGGCCTTATCACTAACCCTTTCTAACCAGTCTAGATGGCCACAAGATCGTACCCGGACCATCAGCTGAAGACTGGTTAAGATCTCACATTGATGACATAACTCTTTCCCCACGAGCCACCAGGTGATAACAAACATTCACTCAGAGGATCTTGGACATTGCTGCCAGAACACACAATATAGGAGTTTTACCTACCGGTACTACTGGTGCACCTTGAGTGACAATGACGTACATAATGGCGTCACCCGGATGGCGTGGCTTGGGTAGGGAAGAGAGGGGAGAAGAAAAGGTGTTGCCAACGTAGGATTTTGATGCGTGGCTCGAAAACAGAGACGCATCATCTCAGAGGATCTTGGACATTGCTGCCAGAACACACAATATGGATTTCATAATGCAGTACCGATTTAACTTTGACTCAAATCTTGCCCGTCTGTCACCGTATATGAAATATCTATTATAATATAGGTGATACAATGTTTGCCCTCACTATTCCTTAGAAAATGGTTATTTTTTCATAGTATTCCTCATTTGAAGCCATCAGCCGACGGAATGCTTCCAAAGACAGCGATAAGACTCGGTCCGATTAGTCGGAAAAAAGTATCAAGAAAATTTTGAAACCGCTTTGCAGGCGTGACCCTCTTGGCTTCAATGTGTACATGAAGATGGGGAAACAAATATTTGATGTGATTTAATGAAACAAATTTTTAGCTATTTTGCCTCTATCCGGTTGAAAAAATCTGGTATATTCTCTTCGATAGTTCATTCCGTGGCTTATCTTTGCAGCGGTCACCGATTACCAAGACTCTTCAGACACGGCTGCCAGCGAGCGCAGACATCTGAAGGAGGCCATGAACGGTGAGTTTCCTGCCAAGTATTCGTTTCATAAAACTAAAATTGCATTTTCACCTCTCTATTTGCGCTTTTGCTTTTACACTTTATGTATATTTTTATAGGAAAATAATATATTTCGGCAATCACTCCTTACGAGAGAAACTGAAAAGATTGCGGCCGTCTCATGTCAAAGAGGAAGAAAGCACCTTTATATAAAAATATCAACTCGGAGAAAAATATTTTCTTTTGATAATAAAATATCTAGGCGAGTTGAATTATGTTTTGTTTTACCATTTCTGGAAGGTGTGGCAAACAAAATGATACGCAACACGGAGGTAGATCTCAGGCGGCGCTGTTAATAAGTCATTTCTATCAGTTATCTTTTCACAACGCAGGTCGCAGTCGAAAAAAGCTGTTCACCCGGTTGAAGTCTGCTTCCACTTCCAGACTGAACTACACCGTCTCTTCGAAGTGAGTTGCAAATTTTATTCTTTTCTCTGCCCTCTTGCGATTATCCTCGCTTTCCATTTTATTTGATCATCACATTATTGTTGTGTTGTGTTATCATTATATTGTTTGATCTGCTGAACACGCTACTGTGTAAGCCACGTATCACAGAAAAATATTTATTAGTAAGATTTATAAGGCTCGTCATCGATGATTGCAAAGCAATGTATGTTTAATATAACAGGTTTATTGGCAATTTTCAAAATATTCTTAAATCGGATTTTTTGCGTCAAATGCATTTATAATGTCGTGGTAAATGTAAATGATGGTTTAAAAATACTTATGTGTGTCAAACGCGATCAATTCGAGTAATTTTTTGGAAGACGTGATGTCTTGCCGAGATCATATTAATATGATGAATGGCTGCGAAAGCCTACAAAGGTCTATATAAATTGCAATTTAAAAATCAAATACACGCAATGTGTCGGTGGAGTCTTGAATGCCTTTCTCACACCTGTTGCATGCTTGAATAATTTTAAATGCAAATTTGTACATAATACGCAACCTAAACCTATGAAGTTTCAAGACATCACTTTGAACTGTGCAGAGCATTTTTTTAGACAATTGTGTATGTATGATTTAATCGATAGATATGAAGCCAAATAAATCAAAAAAATCACAGAAATGATTAAGAAATATTCATCAGCGAGTAAAATAAGAACATGATGAATTGAATTCTTAGTAATGTCGACAGAAATTGTCAATCAACAAATTAAAAAAGGCAAAATCGAGTCATACAATAAAAGCTTTTAATTTGTATTGTATCAATTGACAATGCTCGCGTTGAGCGAAACTGGTCCTGATCATATATATATAGTTTTTTGACGTGACAACGTCTTATAAATCGATGAACGCCCGCTGCACACACGAAAAAACATGACTCATTGTCCCGTTTGTCGCGTTACGCCGAAGGCAAGCGTGCGAGCGAGAGCGCGGATAAGCGATAGAGAGGCACGATCGGCCTACTGTTCGGATTGTGCCGCATCTATCTCTTTTCCACTCGATTGGTCGATGCGTCTGAGTAGAAAAGAGACAGCGGCAGCACACAACTTATACACCTACAGTAACTACACGTGATCTGTTTACAACTGTTTATAAAGTGAAGTGAAATGTTAATGTGGTTTTCATTGTTTATATTACAACAACAATTGCGGCAATAAAGGTAATTAATTCTTGCATATTAAAAATCTGATTAACGTATAACAAATATACTTTTAACAATAAATTATCAACGATTTCTTTCAGAAAAAAATTGTAGATTTCATTTCAGTCCTTCTTCGTATCCATACAAAATAATGATAATTCAATAAAAATGATTCCATTTATTCATAAAAGTATGCAATCATTTCATCAATGTTTTCTTATGACGTTGTCACGTTAAACTATCGTCCGTAAACCGACTTTACAGACAACCAATTTTGTTTTTTTAAATAATAAAAACACATTTTTTTAGTACTTATTTCCACAATATATTTTTTTTTTAACAGGACCGGTTTCGCTCATCGCGAGCATCAGTTGATAATGCTGGTCCTGATCAAAAAAAAAATTTATATTGTGGAAATAAGTACTAAAAAAATGTGTTTTTATTATTTAAAATATCATGCCTTTCCATCAAGAAGTGACAGTTAACACCTTAAAAGTAATATATATAGGATTATAGAAATAGTACCAGTAATCGCGCTTTCATTATTTAAATGCCTTTCCACCAAAAAGTGACAGTTGACTTGTTAAAAGTTTTCATTTTGTCGATATATTGGAAAATCTGTCAGTCACCGAAATGTTACACCACATATTTCCATCCGATACAAAAATCTCAATGAATTACCTGAATAATGTCATTCAGAATATTGTATATATAACACTTGGATCGATAAGTCCCGGGACTAACTAAGAAAAACACGTTTTTTTGGCAAAATTCGACTTTATTCATTAACATAGTCTCCTTCAAGAGCAACACAATCAGTCCAGCGCTTCTCTAACATTTCAATACCTTTCTTGTAGAACGATTTATCTTTGGCCTCGAAATAAGCGTTCGTTTCGGCGATGACTTCCTCGTTGGAGTAGAATCTCTTTCCTTGGAGCATTTTTTTAAGGTCTGCAAACAGGTAGTAGTCGCTGGGGGCCAGATCCGGTGAATATGGTGGGTGTGGAAGCAATTCGAAGCCCAATTCATGCAATTTCGCCATTGTAGCGAGCGACTTGTGACACGGCGCATTGTCTTGGTGAAAGAGCACTTTCTTCTTTTTCATTTGGAGCCGTTTCTCACCGATTTCGTTCTTCAAACGCATCAATTGGACAATGTAACGTTCGCTATTGATGGTCTTACCTTTTTCAAGGTAGTCGATGAACAAAACTCCATGAGCATCCCAAAATACTGAGGCCATAACCTTACCGGTCCACATTTGAGTTTTTGGCCGCTTTGGACGCTTCTCACCGACTGCAGTCCACTCGGCTGACGACCGCTTTGACTCTGGAGTGTAGCGAAGGATCCAGGTTTCGTCCATTGTCACATACAGACGCAAAAAATCCGGTTTGTTTCGGCGAAACAGCTTCAAACAGCGCTCAGAATCACCGAAGACACGTTGTTGTTTTTGATCCACTGTGAGCAAACGCGGCACCCACTTTGACAACAGCTTCCTCATCGACAAATGTTCATGCAAAATAGTGTACACACTGCCGTATGATATCTTTAAGGTGTCAGCTATCTCACGCAATTTTAATTTACGGTTTTCGAAAACGATTTGGTGGACTTTTTTGATGATTTCCGGGGTAATTGCCTCATTTGGCCGGCCAGAGCGTTCAGCATCTTCAGTGTCTGTACGACCACGCTTAAACTCATCATACCACCGACAAATGGTTGTTTTTGATGGAGCAGATTCCCTGTAGCACTTTTCAAGCCATTGCTGAGCTTGCACTGTGTTTTTTTCATCAAAAAACAATGATAAATCAACACACGAAATTGTTTCGAATCCATTATTCTGAGAATATCAAGACGAGCGTCACTTAAATCACTGTAACTCATGGACCAAACATCAGAATGTCATGAAATTTTGACAGGTATCTTTTTGGTTGGTCAGGTTGGTTTGTGAACGGAACTTTTGTTGGCAACGCCATCTATGTGTCAGTCCCGGGACTTATTGATCCACGTGTTACATATACATATATATATCCATTTTACCAGAAACCGTTTGTTCTTCAGGTCGAAAGAGCGTTCATGCAGTCCCGTGGAAAATCTGCGACGGCAACTTCGAAAGCTGGAAGATTTGGAGGAGCAATTCCCCGATGTCACGGTCGACGCCGACACGACCGCCTATCGTCTCAGATATCCCTTTCCAGACTCAGGTGTCTTTTCCGATATTAGGAATGTGATGTCACCGATTGTAGGGAATAACCACGATATGATTTTGGCTCCTCTCATATTTACCCGAGTGACCGATTGTTTCTTATCATTTTCAATTTTTGCAAAAGTAATATTATATTTACAGTAAATCTCCCTATAACGTTCCCCCTATAGAAAAGTCTCATACGGTGTATGCGGCGGTCCCGCATATAGTATAATTTTTTTATGTAACACTAAATTTCATATAAGAAGAAAGAATATTTGTAAGTGGCCGCTCGTCCCTTCAACGAAGTTACCATTTAAGGACCTATCTTTAAAATTTTTATCGTCACTTAGTCCGCCTATACTGTATTCTAAAGAGCAGTCCCGGTATTATAATAAAATTTTCATGTTTCATAATAAAGTGAATTCCGTCTGCTTGAATTGATCATCCGCACAATGTAAACTACTAAATTACCGATCCGTTTGACAATCGTAAATCTCTTCATACACGGTGAAAAAATAGTAATGTATTTTAGTTCTACAAAATTATTTTAAACAAATATAGTTGATAGCTATTTCGGCTCACGCCATCATCAGAACTACAGAACTACATCTCTTCATACAGTTTTATTCCTTAAATTTTGAAAATTGGCCAGCGGCATCAAAAGAAACCGGCTGCGACATTTGAGTTCTCAGTCGGACCCATCCTATGACGGCGGCAATTTAACATTGCAGGAGCCACGAGCGGGGGAGAGTTGGGCTTCCTGAGGCACCGGGCTCTCGTCGAAAGGGAAGGAGTCCGTCGCGCTAAAGACAATCTCCGCGCTCGAGCACACCTCCTGCGGCAGCGGAAACGGGACCCCAAAGCCTGGCAGGTGACGTCTCCCTCCTTCCGTTTCAGTATTCTTAAAAGATTATACAAAATAACAGATATTGCTCGGCTCGAAAAGACTGTTTAACTGCAAAATATTAATATACAATCCACCTCTTCCACTGTAAATAAATTCTTCAGTAAAAAACCACTTTTGGTATTTTGTTTGTTACAAATATGTTAACAATGTGAAGACTTCGGTGAAAGAGCTTTTTGAAACGAAATATACCTGATAATTCCCATAAAATTAACTATACTTGACACTGCTGAATTATTTTTTGAAATATTAGAAGTTGGAATATCCTTTTTCGGCTTAGCAGAGAAAAGGTTAAAAATAGAATTTAAAAACTGTATTTGGTAATTGAATTAATATGTGATATTTTTATTCTCAGACTCAATTTAATAGATAAGTTAACTCATTATAAAATTCTTCAAGATTTTTTTTTGTAAATTGAACCCTTCCGAAATAGTATGCCGGCGAAGATAATATAGGAGTTTTACCTACCAATAAAACTCTTATTGTGTTTCCAGCAATGTCCAAGATCCTCTGAGATGATGCGTCTCTATTTTCGAGCCACGCGTCCAAACCCTATGTTGGCAACACCTTTTCTTCTCCCCTCTCTTCCCTACCATAATCCTCCGGACGTTGTTTATTGGACGGGGCGGCCTCCTTCGGGAGGCGAAAGGAATCTCCTATCGACTCGAGGGGGATTCTTTCGGGCCGTGAGGTGGACGGTTGATCTTGTTTGAAACAAGAACTTACTATCTGGCTCTCCAGTCTGTCCAAACGATCACCCGCCACGCTTGGCGTCTGGCCGGCGTTCGTTTCGACGCGGAATCTTCATGCGAAGCCAACAATACATCACGCATGATTACGATATGTATATATATATAATATATATTAAAAGTCATGTCACTTTGGAAGCACTACAGTGGTTTACGCACGGATGCTAATTTAGTGACTTTAAAAATAGTCAACACGTGTAGATGTTTTTGTAGCGACGATCGCGTAACACTTCAGGCGCGTTCAAAAACAACGTCATCAATGACATACATATCGGCGTCACCCGGATGGCATGGCTTGGGTAGGGAAGAGAGGGGAGAAGAAAAGGTGTTGCCAACGTAGAGTTTGGACGCGTGGCTCGAAAACAGAGACGCATCATCTCAGAGGATCTTGGAAATTGCTGCCAGAACACACAATAAAAGTTATACACCCCGTTTGTCTAAAACACTGCAGGATGAATGCGAGCTCACGGACATGGAAGTTTCTCTGCACCGCACCAAGTCAGTCCTGGGAGAGAAGGTGATCCGACTGCGGCACATTGAAAAATCACTTCGTCGCATCGAAAGCGGAAGAGAGGACGACGCGCCGTCCGAAGTGGCCGGCCCGCGCGACCGCTCACCGCGTGACCGTCGTCATAACAAGGTAAATAAATAAATACAATCAACCGGTCGGTTAACTATCACTATGTAATCTTGGGTGCCTCGAACGTTAGACTCGAGCCTGTAGTGGGCATTTTTATGTAATTATCACAAAAATATATTACTTTCTTAAATTGTTATACAACTTCTAAACCAAACAAAATTCAATTAAAATTTTCAATGAAACCCGCATCATGTTTCTAAACCGGACGTATGAATCTGTTTTTATAAATATATTGAATGGCACTCCACACGTAAAAATATAGTATAAAAACGATAAACAATGCAGCTTTAGCAGGCATAAGTATCAGTTGCAGCATTTTATTTTACGCTCACAAACAAACAATCGTGATATTATGTGTCCCGACAAAGATGTGAATAGTTGCATGAAATTTATAGTTTTTCAATGAGACAATTAGTTTACCGCGGAAACATTTTATTATTTTACACCGACTGCTTGTAAATTTCCCTGCGATCGGACAAATCTTTGTCTCTGCGGCACTCGCACCTTTTGTGAATAAGAAAAGTTTAGGTAAAGCTCGTCAATTTCAGTCTATATAAACTGACTCGCACCTTCACAACTTTCGTTTTATATTTGAAGCAGGAACGTACGCTAAGCGACATCTCCTCGCACAGCTCCGGCTTCAGCAGCACGGAGGGACAGAGCTCTCCGCCCGATTCTCGCGTCGTGGCAACATTGAACACCCTGCAGAGCCTCAACGCGGAAATCAGAGACATCTGGCAAGTTCTCAACTCTCAGCAGCAGATGAACGTCGCCAAAGGTAGTAGACCTCGGTAACCGTAGCGACGGCCTCGACTTTTATTTGAATGTCTCATTCTCATGTATCTATTGCAGTTTTTCCCATCGGTCAATTGCTGTACGCGGATCCCGGTTGGAGGTCACAGATGGGCACCGGTGACGTTCTCGATCCGAGTAATCTGGCAGACACCGCCCGCCGTCCTCCCCTAGGCTTCGCGTCTCCAGCCGACGGGCGAAGCCGTCCTCTCGACCGGCGGCAACCTGCAATATGTCGCCTCTCTCAGGTGAAGATGTGATATTCATTTCACTTTCATAGCTCACCGCCTCTCTTATTTCTCAACCAAATCCAAATAGAATGTTCATCGGATTCAAAAAAAGTACATAAAAAGGTCATAAGTCTATTTTATTGTACTTAATGTAATTTTGTGCATTGTTTATCATTAATTAGACTGACATTCATTTTAATATTTCGGCATTATTAATTTAATATGATTCATCTCTTTATTTCATGATAAAAAAAAATATTTTTGCGCATTATTCCAATATGAACATTAAATTCAAGCCCTCGATGCCCGGAGGAGGAGGCGCGTCAACCGGACTGGTGGAGAGGACTCGAGATCTCCGAGACTGGCTCAAGCAGCAGGCAGCCCTCTGAGCGGTTTCACCCGACCGGACGGAGCCGCTCTCCCGTTCGAGGGCCGATCTGAAGTCCGCCGTCATCGTGATGCCGCCTCGAATAGAGGAATCGGAAAAACTAAAGAGGAGTACTCTTTCCTCGTAAATGAGAGTGCAGCGTCACCTATGCTCAAAACAAAACGCTCGGTCTCTCAATGTACTGGCTTTACAATTTTTTCCAGATATCAAATAATTGGCATCTGATAAATTTCACATCTGTCAAATTGTACAATAGATTGTAAATGAACTGGTATGTTTTCTGATCGTGATGATGATATTCTCTGAAAATAAGAAGGAAAACTACTCAAAACCAATTTTGGCCCTCGGAAGCAAATCGCGATCACAAATTTGCATCGTCGATCGGTCAGTGAGTAGATTTTTCTTTTAGCTATCGAGTCTCGCGTGATCGTTCATGTATCGCAAAATACAGATTCAATAATGGGCCGCGCAGTCATATAGCCGGAGGTTTCAGTCACAACTGAGACTACACTCTTTACACTTTGAGACATTTGTGAAACACAATACGGCCACTTGCCAGACTGCATAATGAATAATACAATTGAAAACGGTTAACATGAAATCGGGGGACCGAAACACTTTTTGAGTTTAATCAATTTTGCATCAGGCAATTCACACAAAATAAACCTCACCATTTTTTTTTGTCATAAATTTTCATTTGCGGGTATATCGATAGTCTGTATAGTGTGGATAAACATTTTTTGTTCCTTTGAGATAAAAACCTTTTTGGGGTAATTGAAATTTTGCTTCACATCAAAAGAATGCATTTGTATGAAATTGCATAAAATTTGTCGGGACCGCAGTAATATTTCGTGTATACCGATATTTCTCTTTAGGCATTTTCGTCCGTGTTTGATAATTATTAAATACCTGCGGTAGATGCAGGGGACGGGTCATCTCCCGAGTCGGAAAATCACTATTTGTATTTTTTTCTAGTCTTTCCTCTAGTCTAAATATTATACTCTGAAATTTTCAGGGCGGTCCGAATTTGTTTTTCTCGAATCGGACGCTAATATAATATATTCCAAAATAAAGTATATGAGATCTTTTTGATTTTGTAGAAAATATTGTGATATTTTAGTTGTAGATAAAAAGAAATCGTCAAAGCAAAATCGAAAAAGCCGCAACAGATTCGCAACAGGACTTTTGTTTTAAAGAAATCATTCCCAGACTTGGAAAGTACACCTTGACAATTTTTTTACGGTGTACAGGAACGTCTTAAATATAATACTAACAATTATATGAACCGTCGATCCCTCAGCGGAGCGGTCGATCGCTCGCAGAGCTCTGTCCTACGTTGACCGTCTTATGAAAACTTTAACCCTCTGCGGAGTAAGAGTCTTTTATCGATTGCCACTCTACATTGCCATATTTTTTCAGATATTGATGTTGCACATAAGCTGTCATTAATTTTCGGCTGAGACATTTTTTTATTTTTAGATTAATTAAAAAAAAATGTAAAATAATAATATTTGGAACGAAATCTTTTACCATGCTGACCATAGGGTATAAAATGTCATGTCAGTTTGGCCGCGTCCTTCTTGGAATCGATGTCAATGTCGAACCGTATGCCCTCAGAATGCAATTAGGATTTAAGCTGAATCGGAAGTAATCGCTTCTAGAAAATCAATAATGAATAAATTCATAAAAAACTTAAATTATGCATTAATTATTAGTAAAATTTATTTACTATGTGAAATCATGAGTAATATTCCTCCCAGATTGACCCATCACGAAAAAAATGGTTACAAAAATAACTCACTCCTCAGAGGGTTGACAGAGGCGTGAGCATCATTTTTTTCCTTTTACACCCACTATATCCGATCCAAATAAAAGAAGATATAAACTGACTACTGGTCCATTTCTAACCCCATCGTTCCATCCGCACCTTCAAAAGGAGGGTCAAGCGGCTGACTTATGACCGGTCCTCATTGAAAAAGTCCTGCGAGTATGTTCTAAGTTTTAATAGAACAATTCGAAAAAAAATTATGTTTTCTCATTCATTAAATAATGTCACAACACAAGGCATTTATTTCCCTCGCATATAAATACTGTCAGCAAGCTAATTGACAAATTTTTCCTCTTTAACCCTTTTAGCTCTCGAAAGTAGGTCTATCGGCATATCTGAGCTTTGAAAATCCTCATAAAGCTGATCCATTATCATATGAAAAAAAATTTACCTGTAAATGCCTGGACGCAGTATGCAAAAGGCGTTATCTCACTTGCCCGAGCAAATTTTTGCTTAACCTCGTGGTATCACATAAATTATATCTCCAAAACTAGTAAACTTGTTCATGTAATATAAAAAGTACCGGCAAGTGATAGGATTGTTTTAAATTTACCATGGCATAACTTTATAAAAAATATTTATGCATTTTTCACTTTTTTTGATATTTCAAAATAAATAAGCAACGAAACAAAGTATTTTTCTGTGTACGCCAAATTTCCAAAGAATCTATATATATCTCATAAACCAACATTGCTTTTCAGACAACCATAAATAAATCTTGTCACTCTTTATTTCTCTATCCATTTCAAAGGCAAAATTTTTACTTGCGTGTCATCATTCGCCTGAACATGACTGTTGGGCACCGAGCGATGCAAATACGCGGTCCCGCACAGGAAGCCGGGCGTCCAGATTCTGACGGCAGTTTTTGCCGTTTATTATATGATAATTGAGTGTTTAAGCTGATGGATTTTCTCTGTGAAGCTTTTCAGCACTGTCTCGCTGCACCGATAGATAGGCCTTCTGAAGCCAAAAAGATTAAAAATAATATCTTAACGCACACTAAAATTAATATTTGTGATATAGTATGTAATGTTTCCGGAGATTTCCATTTTGTCGATTGCATTGCTAACCTTAATTTGTAACGCCTAAAGACGCAAACCATGTATCAGTCCCGTGTCAGTCTATTTGTTTACCAAGTAACAGGGTCAAATTCTGAAATGTAAACATTAATAATACATCTGTTTTCAAACCTCCCATCGGCCGATTACGTGTGCGAGAGTGAATTGCTAACCGCTGGACTTTTCATATTTCAATCTTTAGGTAGAAAAGATGAATGAATGGCTCGATGCTATTTCACGCCAATTAAGTTATGTCGACTTCAAATGAGACAGACGTTCGGACAAATACAAATCTCCAAATCCATACAAGATATCTTTGAAAGTTTATCATCTATCCAAACATGGCATATCACAATAGCTATCTATTTCAAATTGTCAATTCTTACTATCATGATTTTTTTTCCAAATTTTACATTGTTCTTTACGTATCTGCCATTTTTCCCCCCATAATGGATATTTCGGCATCAAATATTTCCAAAATTAATTATGTCGACCAAACTTACGGGGATTATAAGAACAGATCAGGCAATAATTCGATACAAAAATTGGCTCTCACACAATAGTTTTGATGATGTTAACTCTCTTTTATTTATCCTTATAAATGCAACTGCCGACGCACAGCGATCAACCTTTTGAGATGCCAGCACTCGTGGCGGCTAAGAGTGCATACAATTTAAAAAACATAGAATGTGCATTATTCAGAAATGTTTTAGTATTGTAATTCTAAAAGTAACAAAACTGACATACCTTCATTTGCTAAAACGGTACAATTTTCATTATGACGTAGCTGTATTTAAATATGGTCATGTTTGCTCATTTACAGGATTTTAAGAGGAAAATGTGTCATTCTTGATAAACTCTCCACACCCAAATAACAGAGTGATTGTAGGAAGTCTTTAAAAGTGCATTTATGTTGAAAATCGTCCTCAAACAAACCTCTCTTTTATTAGATTGATATTCAGCCGCATGAACTGTAGCTCAAACTCGCCTGTAAAAGAATGTTGATAAATTTCGGATTCACAGTTTGCGTTATTGAAAAGATAAAAAATGTTATTAGGAAAGTAAGGAATAAAATGTATAGAAAACAAAAATGACTGATGCGATGGAATTAATCAATTAGATGTGTTTAAAAGGTGATAAATTAATTTAGGTTAAGATGCTCGCGAAGGGGACATCCCGTTTCCGCCTCCCTCCACTGATCTAACTCTGATATTTCTGAATGTCCCCGGTGCAATAATTTATAGGTCTCGTGTTTATTCAATGCAATGAATCTATGTTCTGGATTAAATATTCCCTGTTAATTATTTTTCAGACAGAGTTGTGCAGTATTTGAATCGAGTATATTAAAGATTATTCCACTATTTCTAGTCAAAATGTTCATAAATAGGTTACCTCACAAATTTTATATAACGAAGGAAAATATATCAAAAAATCCTTCTTTCTCAATATTCGAAAAATCTAGTTGAAATTATGAATGTACGCAATAGCTGCGAGATTGGTTTTGTTGAAAAGTGCTTCACCATCACGTTACATTACATAGTTTATTAGACCTGTTTCTATTTGTAAGTAATTTTTTGTGAAACAATGGCAATATTATAAATAAATTATAATAAATTATGATGCCTTTTATTTCATCCCTCCCGCATACAAACAGAGTAAACAAAAACACAAACTGATAAAAAACCACTTTTGAAATATGTATTCTTTGATGCTCAGTTAAACTAACCGATCACAGAAATCGGTTATGTATATATATAATGAGAATGGATGAATTGCATCTTTTTTCATAACGATTAATAGTTACAGTATACTAGTTGGGTGTTTTTGAGTTCAATTGTCATTTTTTTTAATGATAAAAATACATTTATTGGTACTATTTCCGCAAAATACTTATGATCGGCGCAGGTGTTGTTCATCGACTGATGATGTCCTGATCATAAATATAATGTGGAAATGGGAAAAAAAATGTGTTTAATTAATATGTCAAATATATAATGCCTTTCATCCGAGAAGTGTCGGTTGACTCCTTAATGGTGACCAATTATTATGAAATCGTTTCCTACTGAACCACATAAAGGACATTTCAAAAACTAATCCAATAGTAGTGGTGTTAACTTAACCTATAGGGATTATCAGGAGAAACGAGTCCTAATGTATTTTGAAAAAAACATGAAGATAGATAGTAAACGTGTGTTTTATTTATTCACTTATAATATATAGCCTTTCCACCGAGAAGTGACAGTCGACATCTTAAAAGTGAGATAAGTTTTTTTACAGTTGTAAACTTTAAGGGATACTGTTAAATAGTTTTTTTTTTAAATATTTGTCAGTTAAATGTCATAACAAAATTTTGTGATGACCTTTAATTACAAAATAATTAAAGGTCATCCTCAGGTAATACCATTAACCATATGACTAAATATAATCATAAACAAATATAAACCATTAACCAATATTAAACCAGTTTTCTTCAGCTTGGACTTCCTCGGCGTTCATTCGAGACAAGTACCAGACATATCGTTGCTGCTTATGGCCCGAAGATACCACAAAAAGCAACTGTAAGAGACAGATTTGAATAAATCGTTGAGGGTGTTCTTCATCTTCGGCGCTAGTTTGCATTCAGCCATATTGATCAAATCTCGGCTGACGAGTTCCCAGAACTCGGCGCTGGTTGCGACCAGTTCATTTAACGCGGTGTTGACAATAATTGCTGAAAACAAATATTTTTATTTTATCACACCTACCCGACCTAGTTAAAATTATATACAGGTATTGATTTATTGTAATTTGTCTATAAAGTTGTTATTTATTTTTACCCTCTAAAAAAGAAAATTATCTAAATTATCTGTATTGTCACATACATCTATAAATTCTTTGGCCCGCTTGGCATCTCATCTGAAAGCAGATTTTACCCAGGGCCGTATTAAAGTCAAATCAGGGATGCAGATACCTCTATATCTACAGCCGTTATTCACTCGGTGCCGGGCACATCGCAGCGGAATATTTTATTATTTAATATATACACCCAGTCTTTTTTTTACGCGGATTCGATTATACGCGATTTTTTTGGACGGCAGCGCTACATTTTTTTACGCGCTTCACTCATATTTACAAAATTTTTTTCCCCAAATTTGTAGTAAAGAAGACATTTATATACGATGCTAGGCATGTACGTTTCATTATTTTTTCAATAAAAAAAATGTGTATTTTTAAAACTTGATTTTGTAAAGCATTCCATTTTTTTAAAGACACATACAATTGCCAAATGTTGACAAGTGTATTGGATATTATGCGAATTTATGTTTTAGGGTGTGTAAAGAAATATAATGCAATTGCATGAAACCATTTTTTTTACGCGACTTTTTCTGGAACCAATGTTTGGGTAAAAAAAGGACTGGGTGTACACTCTTAAAGATAATTAGTACTCCAGGGTCTGTAGAGATCTGAAATCAGTGTTTATTAACCCTCTGACTCCTAACATCTCAACTGTTGAGACGGCTGATTGCAGTGTGCTGATAGTTGACGCAAGTGATAAAACTTTCATGCGAGAGCTAATTTTTAAATTGAAATATAGCCTGATTTGTCCTGAAAATCTCCATAAGTTTGGATTACACCAACTGAAAGTTTATACATAATATTTCTGTGTTAACTATCAACACACTCCAATCGGCCATCTCGATAGTTACAATGTTAACGGAAGAAACTAATACAATTCGAGCTCTGTTAAAGTCTGTATGCGAATGAATATTATCAACCGATCGATTGATTGCGGGAATCGTAACATAAATTGTGTTTTATTTATATACATTCCCAACTGTTACATCGTAATAGTCAACCGGAGTTTTGGCATTTATTGGTGAGATAGCGTGGTCTCAGAAGAAAGTAGTATTGTTGGTGACTTACACAGCTCTCGGTCCGGGAAAATGAAGTTCTCCAAATATATATCCGTCGCTGTACCGATCGTGATTTTGGATTCGCAATTTGTCACATTGATGTATTTTTCACCGTTCCTGATCACCATATCCCAATTGATGGTGCATTTTGAAACACATCGTACTAAAATTATAAGCAAACGAACAAATATTATTTACAATATAAGCTGAGGGCGCTTGATGGAATTTCTATATTGAATTAGGATGAAACTGTGCACAATTCCACAAGGTTAATCACTCACGACCAGATTTCACCTTTCAGCATGTTCAAGTAATATATCACACATATGCAATAGACTTGTGTCAGTGAGAGTCGGCATCACTCATATACAAGAGGAACAAAACATTGTCAATCTTTTCTTAAACAATTTGTAAAGCCGAGCTTAAATTAAATACAATCGTCTACGAGCCGGCCTCCGGCTGAACGCCCTACGGCCCAAAAATCCAATTTGATGAACCAATATTCTCAAGTCAGGGACCGTGCTATTATAAATAAATAGTAAACTCAAGTTTAGCGAACATTACTCCTCGTGAAGAATTGTACAATTCTAATACGGTTTTGCGTTTCCCAAAGTGTAAAGCTTTCAGCTGACTTAATCATTGGCTAAACATTACCTCTACGTAATTCAATCGTGTTTCTGATGATGGCATAAGTCAAAATAGTTATCAAATGCCTTACTTATTTTTTAAAGCTGAATACGCATAAAGATAATTTCACTTTATTGACGTTCGCATGTAATAATACTCACAATAATTTGCTCTCACTTTCCCACTTCCAGTTATTGGTAAATCACCGTAGCTTCCTTCGAGTTTGTACTGCCCGTCGATGCTTATTCTAGGACAGTGCACTTCAAACTTTAACCATTTGTCTCTGATGCTGATACTATGACCGAATGAAAACAGTGTTTGTATATTTTTTTGATAATGCTTCCCTTCTCAAGATTGAGTGAAAAGATTAAAGTTTTGATAAAATATCCATTTTTCAACATACTCTCTTTAGAGCTAAGTGAAAGATATTTCAAAAACATATTCAATTTTCAATATTGGTAATACAATATATTATAGCATTGTTCAGTTAAGCAAACTTAGGACATCGTAGGGATAAAATAGACTTTATTACAATACAAAAATAACTTTGAGTGTCAACCATCAACAAACTGCAATCTGTCCCAACAGTTGAGATGTTAGCGGTTTGTTAATCCGCGTAGAGCATACGGTACCCGAACGGAGGTTATCTCTACTTTTACTAACATAGTAGGGATAAGAGTTCTTTAGAGAAAATTGATAAGCCGATCAAAAATATGCCATTCATACTGGAATTTAAACAGGTCTGTCACGGAAGCCAATAATGTCAATCACTGCGCAACGGTCCTGGCGATTAATATTTCATGTAAACTATCATTAAAATTTTTTTTTAAATATGGGACATATATTAGGTAATCCCAGAATTAATGTCGCTTTTTTAATACGCAACTTTGACTCAGTGTGTTTGGGTCTGTTGCCCAGTAAAGACGTGTGTTATTGTTTTTATCTTCTTTGTGATTCTTTACCTGTCTTTTAAACAAAAAAAAATTCTACCTCATCTAAAAAAAAATGACAGACGTGTCCTTTGGAAACACATTTAAGAAGCTGTATGCTGTTTTTGTTCCATTCAAAAAAACACTGCAACAGAAGCAATGGAATCCATTTGTGAAATTTACGGTGATACACTGGACGTAAGGAAGTGCCAACGACGGTTCAGAAAATTTCGATTGGGCAATCTCGATTTGATAGATGAGCATCGAAGTGGACAGCGCAGTCAAGTGGATGAAGCAGCCCTGAAGGCGGAAATTGAAGCAGATCCGACGATGACCATCGATCAATTATCTGAGAAGGTCGGAACATCACTATCGAATACTCATTGCTATCTAGAGAAACTAGGGAAAGTTCAAAAAGAAGGCATTTGGGTTCCTCACGCACTAACTGATCACAACAAAGCGCAGCGCCTCAACATATGCAAATTACTGCAAGAAAAGCAACGTTCTTCCCCGTTTCTCCATGACCTTATCACCGGAGACGAAAAAAAGGTGTTGTATCACGACATTAAAAGAAAAAAACAATGCTTAAATCGTGGTCAAACACCAATTCCAACCCCAAAACAGGGACTACATACTCAGAAAGCCCCATTGTGTGTGTGGTGGGATTCGAAAGGCGTGATTTATTGTGAGGTGTTAAAACAATGAAAAACTGTTACTGCAGCACTCTATTGTGATCAGATGGACAAGTTAAACATAAAGTTACAAGAAATTAGATCCGCTCTTATGAATAGAAGGGATGTTATTCTTCAACATGACAATGCCCGTCCGCATGTTGCCGATATTACACGAAAAAAAATCCAGGACCTTGGCTGGGATTTTTTATTGCATCCACCCTATTCACCGGACTTGGCAGCAAGTGACTATCGCTTGTTTCGTTCTTTAGAAACGCAATTAAGGAACAAAAAATAATATTGAAACAAAGCTTGAGAAAGGAATTTTAAATCTTGAAAATAGATGGCAAAGAGTCATAGACAACACTGGTAATTACTTTGTAAAAAAAAAAATAGCAAATAAAAAAATCAAATTTGAGTTTTACTGTAAAAAACGACATTAATTACGGGATTACCTATTATAAAGTCATTTTATTCATCTCACCTTAAATGACCTATTTAGCCGCATCCACTGAAAGCGTCAGTGACACTCGTGATAAATTTTGATGTGCTTTATTTTTATTATTAATATTGAATGCAATGTAAGATCTTACGTCATATTTTCAACAGTGTAATTTGTACATCCTCTGATCGATAAATTGCTGACTGAAAGAAATACTCCTTTATCAGGACCAAACGGTTCATTTGTGAACACATTTTCTTCAAAGTATGGTTCTAATTTCGGCACTCCGTACTTTGGTATACCTGTGAATATAATGGATCAACACTGAAAAATATATACTAATATCGTTACACTGTATTTAAATATGTGAAATATATCATATGAGATGAATTGAGAATAAATATTACCGCCAAGTCTAGGAACTACGATCGCTCGTTTCATAAAAATGACGGTTTGATTCGGAAAAATATTCTCATTACCTGCGCCGAAGGCGTTCATAAGAATCAATTATCGTCAAAATGAATTCTAGAAAGATTTATAGCTTAGATACTGCCGAATTTAAGCGGTGAGTTACAGTGGAATGACAAACGATGCATTATGAATTCCATTCCAATAATGACTTGGCATCGATATGTGCCATTCAAAGGCATACAGCTGTATCAGAAGACGTATCAAATTATTGAAATTTTCGATTGAACAACTTTTCTCACATAAATCCTACTAAATGCAGGTTAGGAGGGTTAACTCGCTCATTCATAATTGGCAGACTGATAATGCGCATTTCTGCTTCGGTTACGGCACACTCTGCACTCAGATTACACTGATCTATGATAATATTACAAAACATATCGATCATAGCTTACATGAATAACGACTTCGAGATATTGCATAATATTGTTTCAAAATTTGATGTAAATTTAACACACAAAAATATTTGATTGTATGTAATTCTATGATGTGAGTTACCTACCATCGGCGAGGTACGGTTTCAATTTGCTCATATTATTTTTCAAACACTCGGCAATCCCCGCATCATTGTACGAGCACGAACCTGAAAATCAAAATAAACTTTAAAATATGCAAATATTTTATACCCTCTGTGTTACATCAAAGTCGACCTGTACGCGGGCAATAATGAAAATAGTTTTCATTTATTGTCTAAACTATCCATTTATTATTAAAGGATTAACTTTTTTTATAATTAATAAGTTTTCAGGTTTAGTCTTATACAGAATATGTGAATAAAAAAAGAAGATATTTAATAGGCTGAAAAAAACCTCACCCACCCATTTACAATCAGTCGAAAAATGTCTGCCACTCGACAGGATAAACATTTTTGTAGCACCCTTTTGGGAACACACTATTAACGCATATATTTATATCATCGTATTCAACATTTCTCGATACGTTAAAATGATAGAATCTCCGGATGAACCGTAGGCCATCCCGGAAATCCGAAACATGCGCTATCAGTCGATATACAAAACTAATTCCAGCGATGCGGTCCTCCTCAGACAGATTCATAAACAAACATATATAAACCCAGTCAGACGCTGACATCTCTACCAGTGTACATTTAATACTTACAGTTTATGAAAATTTCATGTATATGATATATTTTCAAGTTATGGTCTAAAATAACTTTGACTATTCCACGTATTGTGTAACTAAGTGTGGAGAGGCGAAACACGTGTCACAATTACACAATACGTGGAATAATCAAAGTTATTTTAAATTTTATATTAAAATGAACTTCCACAAAGTTACCGCCGAAACCATCGAAAATATGAAGTTATGGTCGATTGCGACCCTTACCGTTTGACATTGTCGAGCGAGCTGTCCCCACTTGAGAGGCTTCGATGAATTCCAGTTCCTTTTGAACGTGTCGTTTCAATAAAGATGATCGTTTTAGAATGTCCAGGCTGAGGTAATAGACTTATTACAACACATTAGAAAAAAAAGTATTTATATATTCATTTGCTTTTAGATTTTCAAAAAATACATCAACACACACCGACCGATGGGATAATAACTAACTCGACGGAGATAAAAGCTCATCAGTTGAAAATGTTCACGATAAGGGAAACCGGTCCTGATCATAAAATATGTTGTGTAAATTGTACTAATGATGGCGTCAATCTCCCTCATCGTATTATAACTTCAACTGGAAAGCGGAGACGCATTACAAATATTATTTTTTTATATAATTTATGATATCGACAGAAGGCGCTTGACGGAATTTCAATATCAAATTTGCCGAAACTTTGTACGATTCCACATGTCTCGTCACCGGTGACCCGGTTATCGCCTTTCAGCATTCGGTCAGTTCTGTCGCATCCGTATGATGGAACGCCCGAGACTTCTGGCGTTCTATCGCACATATCCGATAGTGCAGACACAGAGTAACAGTTTGACTCGAATAATTTTAATTTTAACTGCCAATTTGATTATAATGACTACGTTTAAATAAAAACTACGTTTTTCACAAAAAAGCCTAATGACTTCAAGACGAGAGGTATTCGCGACAGATTCAGATTGAATGAAGATACGAAAACATTCACAGACTGTTTACTTTCGGAAAACTCCAATTTGGTATTGAAGTTTGTTCAAGCGATATTCTCAGTTAACATCGTAAAGAATATAAACGGTTTTGTTACACAATCGTTGAATTAGTATAAATGAGTAATCTCGACCTGCTATGTAATTTTTAAAAGACAAATTTAAACTGTAAATGTATTATTTTTGTGTTAAGTAATCTCATTAAATAAACTGGATTAATTATTGTCATGAATATTTGAATTTACTTATAAAACTATATAATTAGGTATTTTATTTGCTAAAAATGGACTTAGCCTACCTTATCTTCGGTCGCTTTACAGAGCACAAAGGCCAAACTGCAGCGCTATTAGATGACAACTGAAAATTTGCACTGCGAATTCTATTATAAATGAGATTCGCCACAAAGAAAACATTGGAAATTTAACCGCTCAGGAATGACTATTTTTAGATTGTAACCACACAGAAAAATATTTTTCTGCATTTTTTTGCAAAACAGCTATGATAAAAGCAATCATGCTTTTATCAAAGAAATACCAATACTCTTGCACACTGACTGACCATCAACATTGAATTGGCATTTACTTAGGAAAACTGCATTTTAATTGGGTAAAAATAATGAAGTAATACAAATTTATTTTGTCTATAATGTGTCACATATTATAATGAAATATCCAGTTTTGTATTATTTTATTTTTACCTCTTAGTAGTTTAATCCTTTCCACGTGAATGTCTCAAGGTATGAGACGCGAGCTTTCAAACGTCGGTAATACAGGCAATCCTTTGCATATAGGACTAATTTTGGTTTCAAAATATCACTTAATTTGTCCTGCTACTGCCACCTCCGTACACTTGTCAAAAGTATTAGGTGTAAGTGTTTAAAACATTGATTTTTCGAACCCTTTAAATTTATCGCGATCTCTGCAAGGTAAAAAATCAATTTGAAACTACGCACCGAACTTTGCACCAATCTCGCGGCATCGCAATGTGACACTCCATGATGCGTGACAGTAATGGCGTCGGTTCATTTGAGTTTGATCAGTGGCTTCGATTCATCACGGTAATTTTTATAATGGCGATTAGTGAATGAGTTATTTGTTAGGGATATATTAGGTGTAGTAAAAAGTCTTGACGCTTTTTTCAAACGCGTGTCTTAAAATCGGTTCGGGCCTTTGGTTAATATGTCATAATATTTTTTTTCGTGTTGTGACATCTCAAGCTACTTCACTTACTTACAATGTTCATTCGCCCAACAGAATGAACGACCTTTGCCCTTCATAAGAACATCTGCGTGGTTGCATGCTTTTTCAACACAACGCCCAGAACAGTGCAGTCGTCGCCACAAAATCATTTGCGACATTTATGGAGACGTGTTAAAGGTTCAAAAATGTCAGAGATGGTTTACAAAATTTAAATCTGGCAATTTTAGCATTTAAATTACCCTCGAAGTGGATGAAGTCGCCCTGAAAGCTGAAATCGAAAAAATCCTATGCTAACAAAAAAGGAATTGTCCAATATAGTCAGTACTAAATGGTCCATAACACAGAAGTACCTGAAAAGGCTGGGAAAAATTCGAAATGTAGGAATTTGGGTGCCACACGCGTTGAGCGATCGGAACAAGACGCAGCGACTAAGCGCGTGCCAATTTGCTGCAAAAAAAAACACACTTTACGACCATTTTTTCGAAACCTGATTATCGAAGATTAAAAGTGGGTGTTATATACGAATATATCGAAGAAAAAACAATATCCAAATCATGGACAACAACCAATTCCGACCCCTCGAACTGGTTTACACCCAAAAAAACTCTTACTTTGTGTTTGGAGGGATTTCAAAGGAATAATTCATTATGAAGTGTTAAAATATGGTGAAACTATGACGGCACAAGTATACTGTGACCAATTAAACAGATTAAATGCAGCTTTGACAAGAAAGAGGCAGGGCAGGATGGATAGACGCAAGATTATCCCTGCAACAGGATAACGCACAACCGCATGTGGCGAATATGACCTGGGAAAAAATACAGGAGTTGGGTTGAACAACTTTATTGCATCCACCTTATTTACCAGATCTAGCACAATCGGATTACCATTTATTCCGTTTAATATAAAAAAAAATTTGGGATAAAATATTTCAAACAAAAAATGATGTGAGAAACGCTATTTCCGACTATTATTTTAATTCCAAATCAGTAGTTTTTTACTAAAGGGATTTTAGACTTGTCTAATAGATAGCAGAAGGTTATAGATAGACAGGGAGATTACTTTTTATAAATAAAAATTTAAAAAAATACTAAAAACGTCAGGACTTTTTACGACACCTAATATTTGGTAAAGTGATTGCGACAACATACGACATTTCTTTGTGTTTTTTAATGTTGTGAAATATTCCTAATGCATCTGGCTTCCATGAAAGCCAACCCAATTATTTTTTATTGCACTATTTATAACTCTATATAGAAAAAGGACAAATTTAATTCGTATGAAAAACAGCCACGTGGAATGGGTATTTCAGAATTATTTTTTTAAACTTTGTACATTGTTTTTTTTATATTATGGACTTTTAATTTGGTTTAATTTTTTATTAAAAATTACAGATTATAATTTATATCATTTATTAATTCATTTTTGAGAGTACCTCAACATCATTTTGGGTTTACCTGGAAATAATTATTATTCAATTTATATAAATAGCCTTGTTTTAATTTGTATTGTTTATAATGCTCGCGATAAGCGAAACTGCTCCTGATCAAAATATTACAAAACAGTGAAAATAGTACTTAAAATTGTTTTACTTGATTAAAAAAAATATCAAGTGGTAATTTTCGGTCAGCGATCACACCGTTTACATGTCATTCCCAGCTGACTCGACCGCTATTCCTTGTGATAGAGTTGCCTCGGGACCATTTCGAGCGCTCGAGAAAACGAGGTCGTATCATCGCTTACCGCAGAATTCAACTCGCTCACGAGTCATTGAAATTATTGCTACAATAATTTCTTCTTTGTTATTTTCTGGCAGACTTTCACTTACACATCAAAATTCAAGAATAGTAAACTTCTGACACTATTTCACATTCTCATGATACTTCATTTGACTCAAGTGAACTAACCTGTTCCGTGCTGATCTGTGTTAAGGATATTCTGATAACGAATATTTCAAAAATTATTTCAGTATTATTGGATTTGAAAAAATTTATGGAGATTATCAGGACAAAAACAGCTTGCACGCACAAAATTTTGACACTGTCAACACTTAATTTGAATCATTCGGACTGTGCACATTATCACTCACAAACCCAGGATTTTCTTTTCGGCATCATCGGCCATTCTATCCCACGGATCTCGCAAAATACGCAATATCCTAGTTGTAGTCTGTTTACGGTTGCGAGTGACTCTTTCCTATTGGATAATCTGTACTCAATAGGAAAATTAAGTCAATAGTCAAAGAACGGATAGAAATAAATCAACAGGTCCATAACAATATCTTCATTCGATAGCTTACATTGATAATAATAATTGACACAAAATACAATTTCACAAACTACGTCAGATAAACTAAACTAAAATTAAAACACATATTTACACAAGGAAATGTTAAACAAAAACGAATACGGCGGAATCCCGATTCAAAATTTTTACCCTATAAAAAATGAGAAACTCAGGAATATTTTAACCGATATGGAACACGATTAGAAAATAAACAAAATAACATATGCCGCAGTCGATAGTACTAATTTGATCCGCTCTATTTTCATTACTGAAATAAAGATTAGGCGTTTGCTTCATCTCAAATGTTGCGGCCGGCGGATCTATTGCGGCCGAGGGGTCTCCGGAGGCGCGGGATCGAGGGAGACCGAGGTATTGTTGGGTGGCGGTTGAGGCGGAAGAGGCCGAGGGTTCGCAGCCGGGGTTACTATGCGAGCGTACACTTGCCGCCCGGCCCCCACACCTGCAAGCAAAAACAATGATTTTTCATGTATTTATTTATTGTTGCATTTTAATAAAAAAAAATAAGAGTCGAAAATGGTAGTATCCCGAGTGTCAATTATGTACCAAAAAAGTTTAATCACCAGCTTGCCAGCGACTCGCACACGTATAACAAATTGGGAAAGTTTCTTTTGATTGAAGAAATATTGGTTACTGTATGAACAGGAACAAATATTTTGCTTTTTTTTGAAAACATAATAGAAAAATATTAAAAGTATACCTCTGATGGTGTGATGCATGGGCAACAATTTAAGACCGTGAAGACGAGCTCCGCCTGCTAAAACTACCCGACTGCCGGCCAAATTTGCCGCCACCCCGGAAGCGTTAGCATTCACACCCTGCAAAGAGAAAACATAATTGTGAATTCGCAGCCGTAATCATTAATGATGAAGAAAACAAATACATTTTTTCCCCGACATCGGCCAGGCGTAAAGCGGCAACGTGACCGGTCCGTCTCCCAAAACTGCAATTCGCTCGACTACAATTAAAGTGATATTCCGAGAAACCAAATCATCTTTAACTCATTCCCAGTCAGACAGCTCAGAGAATATTCCAACACTGGATATTCGAAAAATGAATTCAGCATTGTCGGCATTAAACAAAACGATGGAGATTTTCTAGATGAATCAGGATATATTTTAATATAACAATTATCTCGTACAGGAAACACTGTTAATACTCTTACAGTCAAAATATCTACTGTCAACATATTGCAATCGGCCATCGCAACAATTGAGATGTTGGCAGTCAGTGGATTAATGATTTTTAAGGTATTTTGAATAATAAATTTATTGATTGAATTGGCAATAACTTGGTAGAACTCCATTCTAACACGGTGAAAAAATAGCAATGTATTTTTGTTCTACAAAATTTTATAAGATATAGTTGATGGCTATTTTGGCTCACGCCTTCATCAGAACTATAGTTTTACTAATTAAAATGCTTAATCCCAGATATTTTTCTAAGGTATACAATGCATTCTCTATACTAATAGCCATTCATTTGAAAATATTATATTCATGGAAAAATATACGATATAGGAAAAACAATAAAATCAAAAATATGTATTTTTTTACCGATTTTTCATCTGTAAATTTTATACATTTAAAGAAATATAATAATTTATATTTCAATATATTATCAATGCATAAAATATATTACAAAATAGATCTACACTATCCTCCTAAAAAAATGGCTTTTCTACAGATGAGAATTAGAAAGACTAGACCGTCGAAAGATCATCGCCCCGCAATCAAAGGGTTAAACGCTGATTTACTAGTATACCGAAATACACATTTGCAGTTACCACTTTACAAAATATGTGGTGGGCTATTTCCTATTATTTAGCAACATTCTTCATCGTCAATTGTTCCTTTTGTCAATTTTAAAAAACATACCTGATGGTGGAGTCGAACGGGCCCCGCTTGAAGTTTGAGGGCCTGTCCTCCCAGAAGGACGCTGGCCCCCGTCGCCCCTCCCGCGCGAGCCTACAGGGAGTAAAATAATTATATGATGATTGACACCAATCAAAACAAGATTAAAAACAGCAATGTGTATTTCATAGCTATAAAGCGATCGGCCATCTGCCATCCTTTTTTGGCAACATTGCACCCTAACCCTGTCTGAATTTGAGTCTTAATTACAACTAGTTAATCCTTTGAAATGCTGCCATCATGGAAGCGGCGTTAATTTTTATTATATACTCGATTGTCATCCATTATTGAAGTGACAACTTTAAATATGTGCCGTATATTTTTCGAGAGCGATAGGTTATTAGTTACACACAAAATAATTGACACAGTTAAAAAGTTTAAGCATTTCCATATGTTCCATCACTCGCCGCCCGAGTTTCAACTTTTAGCATCTTCTGGAATTCTAGTGCAGTGATGCGCTCGGTAAATACTTTGTACGGTTAATATACAAGATGAATTATAAAACAATAAAATTCTAAAGACCGCCATCTGCCGTTGATGAAATGAAATTAAAAAAAAACATTGTCGAATCTAATCCTCAAACAACAGAAAGTTGAAAATACACTACAGAACTAGGGATTTCTCACGCAACCATTGTTCCACATTTAAACGCCATCGGAAAGATGAAAAAACTGGACAAACGGACACCGCATGAATTGACTGATATGCAATGGATGTTTTGAAATCTGCTTTGAGTCACTTTGAATAGTGTAGTGTTGAATTACATGTGACGATAAATGGATTCTTTACGACAATCGTAAAAGGTGTGCACGATGGTTGGATAAAAACGAAGACTCCAAAAATGCTCCAAAGCCACCAATACATCAACAAAGTTACGGTAAAGGAATCATCCGCAGACCTTCTCTTAAACCAGGGGAGTCAATATCAGCGAAAGCATACCGCAATGAAATAGACATAATGTTTTAAAAGATACAGAAGAAAGATGGCAATTTTGTGAATAGACTCGGAATACTATTACTCGATGATAACGTGAGACCGCACGCTTCATAAGTGACGATTTTGAAATAAAACCAGCTAAACATCGAAATTCTTCCTCACCCTCCCTATTCACTGGACTTTTCTCCGACAAACTATCATTTTTTTAAACATTTGGATCCATTTTTGAAAAATAAAATGTTCACTAATGGGAATGACACAATTATGACCATGAATAACTTTGCGGCATCTAAAAATGGCATTTATTCGTTGCCAACACATTGGTTAAAAAAAAAAAATATTAATCAAAGTGGTAATTATTTTGATTAATAAATCTTTATTAATAATTTTTTAAATAATGATTGATAAGGAATTTTTTTATTTTTCATCAAAAATCAGAAAATTTAATGTGAATCACCCAAATATAATACGTTTGATGATTCAACAACAATAATTTTCAATAGTGATTGGAAAAATAACCTCATAAAAAATATGAAAATACTCCAAATTACACAGTCCACACACAATTTGGTCTATATGGGAGTTTTACTGTAGTAAAAAACAGTAATTATCAAAAATTAAACAATGCAAATTTGATATTAAATTCCAACAAAAACTCTCAGATCACAACTTCATGGCTAATTTGCATTCGGTTTAAATTATTACAATTATAATGGGACACCCGTTGGGTACCTGTGCGAGATGTGTGGAAGGCGAGGCAGCTTGCAGGCGCAGCGCAGGTCCGAGAAGTGTACCTCCTCCACTGGCCACGCGAACCACTTGTCCGCCTGAAATTTAGAAATCAAAACACACTTCACCACTTATCTATAAAGTTCAGGGTGTTTTAAACGCTTCCACCGATGCGTATGAAATTGTACATTAAAGCAAAAAATATGTTCCATGATGATGCTCTTTACCAGTTGCATACTTACACACGAGTGCCAAATCAAATAAATCGAGAGATAAATGAACATATCTGGTAATATACGATTACGCTATCGCCCAAATGCTATTTTGAACTGTCTGCACCCTCATCAAAAAGCACTGACACATCAATATTTCTTTCTCGATTTAAGATCTCACCTAGATTGCTAAGCAGAAGAGTGTGATGGGGCTGAGGTTGCGGATGTGAGAGAGAAGGCGCTAAACTGACCCCTTCGGTCGCGCTCGGTCCGCCTGCGGTGCTGACGCTTGCCTGAAATTAATAATTTACATCATCGTTACGACTGATCTCATCTAGATTTTACTATCGTAATACTAGCGGAATAGCATTGCAACAGAATTAATAGATATCTGGCCATGTCCAAAGTCTATAGAACCCGTCAACCGAGTGTCTTCCTGTTATTTTAGAACTTGCTCCTCAAAATTTAGAGATTCAAAGACGAACTGCAATATATTTGTTATTGCCGAGGAAACCAAAACAAATCGGTCACACAATTCTTTATCTTTCTGAAGCAAATGTGAAGAAACGTCTTCTAAAGGTAGAATTATGTTTCTATTTTTACCAGATATTCCCTTTAGCCAGAATGCTACGACCTCCTTTTATTTATCACCGTTACATAAAGTTAAAATTGAGCCATACCATATTGTGTACAAATAATCGCAACGGCCCTATAGGACATCAAGATTAAGTTTTACCCTCAGAAAGTTTTGACAAATTCAAAAAGGTCTTGGGAGAAAAAGTTGATCTATGTTCCTTACCATTCATTCCACAATTATTCCATTATAATTAATTGTTGCTATGTTGTATATAAATTGTTTATTTAAACAATAAACTACAGGTATTTTAAAGACATGTGGGAAAACACAAAATCATTTAGCTCGGCATCGAGGGGTCAAACATTACTATCTAGGCTCTTTTGGCATCTAATATTAATCTCAATATTACTAATGATCATAATAAAAAAAAAAGAAATCTATCGACTAATGGCTGTTATACACATACACAGACCTGCGCAGAGGTGAGAATCTTAGCCATCAGCGGTCCCGTCTGCTTCTGCTGGGGCCGTAGGGTAGGGTCAGCTAACCGGACGGTCTGACCGCCAAGTTGGACAGTCTGGCCGGTGAGACGCACCGTCTGCCCGGTGAGCTGGACGGTCTGTCCGGTGAGCTGCACCGTTTGCCCCGTGGCCAACTGCACTGTCTGCCCGGACAGACGAACCGTCTGCTGCGCCCTGGGTGCGGCGACAACACCTCCGGGAGTGACAGGCGGAGATGATGACAATTTCTGTAAACGCAAAACGATATAATCATATATAAGAATGATAATAGATAAAAGTGTGAAATTCCCCAGCAAGAAAAGGCAAAATGATCGAAGATAAAATTATTGTTCAATTAAATTAAACCACCCTTTTTTAACCGGCAGTAAGTTTCCTTTTTTGCAATTATAGTGACCCCAAAAATAGTTCAAATTGAGATGAAAAAATTGACATTTTATTACTTGCAGTATGTACTATCTACTGTATATTTTAGATTAGTATGCTAACAGTTGACAGCACTGCGATTTCAACATAATTTGTACTGTTATAGTGTCATCAAATAATGATATCACATTAAGCATTATCAGGGATCTTCAGGGATTGCACACTGGAACGTATACTTGTAACCATAATACAAATAATGTCCGTTGTGGTTTTCTGTCCATCGGACAACAGGTCAGTTCTAAATGCAACAGTTGCAAGATTGATTGCAATTAGCATCGACACGTAAACTTTAAAAGTTGACGTCCGGTGATCTTATAGGAAAAGTTATATAAAGTCGGTTGAAAATATCAAAGTACTTCAAAAGGCGAGAGTGAAACCCACCTGAGTGGAGTGTATAGTGTGCAATAGCTGATCGTGGGACATCGGTTGGCCGTGCGTTCTCTGGTGCTGCATCAAAGACTCCAGCAGGATCCGCTGGTGGGACAACGGAAGGGCTCCTGTTTCCGATTGAAAACATACAAACACGAGATAAGACTCGACTGCGCATTTTCATAATATGTGACGCGGACAGATTTAATTTGTATGAAAAACAGCCGCCCGCGTCAATCGGGTTAAATAACTGAAAATATTGCACACACATTTTTTCACATTTGGCCATAAAATTTTTGACAGTTCTCTCTAAATGACCATAAATTACCGAGCGGTAAATAATGATTTACGCATTCATTGATTTGACAGATCGGTGCGATTGCAAACATACGAGATGAAATAACAGTCATAAGGGTTTTAAGATTGAAATCACTCACCGGTGGAGTGCGGCCGTGCACCCGTCCGCTGCACCACCACTTTGGCTTGCGTCGTCGTCACCGTTCCCATACCTGTACCTACTGGGTCATTTAAATGTGCATTATTATAAATGACAAATCATAGGAGTTTTACCTACCAATAAAACTCTTATTGTGTTCCCAGCAATGTCCAAGATCCTCTGAGATGATGCGTCACTGTTTTCGAGCCATGCGTCCAAACCCTACGTTGGCAACACCTTTTCTTCTCCCATCTCTTCCCTACCCAAGCCACGCCATCCGGGTGACGCCGTTATGTATATCATTGTCACTCAAGGTGCACCAGGTAGGGGTTACCTGGATCTTGGACATTGCTAGAAACACAATAAGAGTTTTATTGGTAGGTAAAACTCCTATATTGTGTGTTCTGGCAGCAATGTCCAAGATCCTCTGAGTGAATGTTTGTTATCACCTGGTGGCTCGTGGGGGAAGAGTTATGTCATCAATGTGAGATCTTGACCAGTCTTCAGCTGATGGTCCAGGTACGATCTTGAGGCCATCTAGACTGGTTGGAAAGGGTTAGTGTTAAGGCTTTCCGTCGGATGTGATCACTCTCGCCAGATATTACCTCTCGTCTATGGCTGTCCTGGAGGCCGGCTTATCGGGCCCCATAGCTGTAAAAAAGTAGTTCTTGGAGGTCTCCGCTTTTCTTTCGACTTCCTTCCGAGGCTTTAACCAGTTGGCGAAGCCAATATATTGGGGCTATATTTTGCGTGTCTCCTGTCCTAATGTGCCAACCCGATTGCTGATGGGTAGTTGACCCAAACGCAGGCCATAGAGTTATCTGGTCCCGTTCCTCTCTAAGCCCGGTGTCTAAATATCTGAGCAATGTCTTGAACTTCATGAACTTGTCTAACCAACGTCAGTAGTGGCAATGTTGCCGTCCTACAAGACACTTCATATAGGCTGGATGACGTGACTTGTGCACCCCAATTGTGGAGTACACCAAGCCTCCTCTGAGGTAGAGGTGAGCTAAGTACCTGGCAACTTGTTCCGGATGGGGTGATTTGCGACCACTGATCTAAGGTTGCATCAGGTGGTCCATCTAACCCATGCCAATCGGTACGCTATCATCAGGGTGGACTGATGCTACCCTGATGATAGCAATGAATGGAATGCAACCCCCCCCCCCCTTACATCCTCAGAAGGGGTAAAGGGGCTCCTTCTGCCTTCCAAACTTCCACAAGGTGTCGCAGGCAACCCCCTTTGAAGGGATTGGCATCATCTGGGGCGGCGCCCCCCTCGAAGATTCGTTCTTTTGTGCAATTCCGTTTTTTTTTTTTGTGGGGGGGGCCTTCGATTGTACCTTGCTGAAGGTCTACCACTGCTGGCCCTCCTAACACTGGGCGTCGGGACTTGCTCCCGAAAGGGCAACCTATCATTCTCCGGTGAGGGTCTAGGTCTTGCCAGCCTTTCCTGCAACCTGGGGGGGATTTTCGCCAGCCTGTCCCTGACGTGTTCCTCCTTCACCTTTGCCCGGATGGTTTCGGCGGTGCTGGATCTGTTTCCACACACTATTTGTATAATGTCTTCGGTTATAAGTTGGTGGGAAGAGTCTCTTCTGAACTTTCTTCGATTGACTGAAACAGCCCCGCGGGTGTAAGAGGTACCGTCTTATTTCCCCCCCCCACTCAATGACGAACTGCCGGCCCTCGAGAAAGGCGTCCTCCCCGTCAGCTGAGCTGTAAGAGCTCCTTGGTCGTACCCACTGGACTCATCGTTCACTTCCAGCTCGGTGAACAACGGCGTCGCGGCATATTTTTTCTGTGTTTCATAGTAACAGAGCCCGGCCCAACTGATGTGCCACATCGCTGGATGCCGATCATCGTCGATATCCTGGCCGGGTCCGCATTGGGTACGATCGGCTCCTTCACAGTCCCGACCAACGCTGTCAGTTTATTGGACGGGGCGGCCTCCTTCGGGAGGCGAAAGGAATCTCCTATCGACTGGAGGGGGATTCTTTCGGGCCGTGAGGTGGACGGTTGATCTTGTTTCGATTGAAACAAGAACTCACTATCTGGCTCTCCAGTCTGTCCAAACGATCACCCGCCACGCTTGGCGTCTGGCCGGCATTCGTTTCGTCTTCCGACGCGGAGTCTTCATGCGAAGCCAACGATACATCACGCATGATTACGATATGTATATATATATATTAAAAGTCACGTCACTTTGGAAGCACTACAGTGGTTTACGCACGGATGCTAAGTTAGTGACTTTAAAAATAGTCAACACGTGTCGATGTTTTTGAAGCGACGATCACTAACACTTCAGGCGCGTTCAAAAACGTCAACGTCATCAATGACATACATATCGGCGTCACCCGGATGGCATGGCTTGGGTAGGGAAGAGAGGGGAGAAGAAAAGGTGTTGCCAACGTAGAGTTTGGACGCGTGCCTCGAAAACAGAGACGCATCATCTCAGAGGATCTTGGACATTGCTGCCAGAACACACAATTAAACCTACAGTAAACCCTTTGTACGCATGCAATGCTCGTTATCTGACATCATTCTACTTGTGAAATAGAATATCCATCGGCGGATATTTTTAAAATTATTTTAGATGAGTCGATGTCGACGCTAAGAATTATTTTAGTTTCTTATACATTTAATATAATTCATGATATCGTGCGAAGGTGTTTGATGTAATTTCAATATCAAATTAGAATTGTTGAAACTTTACACAGTACAACATGTTTTGTCACTGACGACCCGGGTATCATTTTTAGGTATTCTATCACACGGATACAACAGAACTGACAAATGCAATAATACCAGATTTCATGGAAATAATAAATGAACTCACCTCGCGCAATGGGGGGCGGGGTGGCAGGGCGGAGGGCCCGCGGGCTGATCAGAGATTTGCCGGGCGCGGCGGGACTGAGCACTCGGACCACGCTGCGAGCGGTCGCCCCCGGCGGTTGGCGGACTCCCTGAGGGCGGATCGGTTCCTAAAGCGTTTGTTGAATAATTAAAAATGTATCTCGATTATTATCTGCCATTAAAATGAAATATGAAGAGCGGAAACGATGGAATACTAACACTGATGGATACGACGACGGGCGAACTGACAGCATGAAGAAGACCGGCGGCGGCGACGCTGACCGTAGGGGCGATTGTGGAAACTTTCTCGACGGGTGTGGCTACGGTCACCGTTCTCTGCGAGGCGATCCCGGCGATGCTCGATACGGCCGCGCTCGTCTGTTTCAACAAATGATAACTGTTTGAGAATTTATTTTTCCAATGACGGCTAATGTCTCGACTGCTGATCGCAATATTGATAATCTATACTCAAAAATATAAGAGTGTTAACTTAATTTTTGCATTAAATATATTCTGATCTGTCTATATACACCAAAAGGCTGAATTAATTTTAGAAATATTGAGCAATGGAATATCCCTAGAATGGCTTAGCAGGAAATGGGTTAAACATTCATGTACTGACTTTAATGATAATGTTGAGGAACTGATATAAATGACGGAAGGCCTCAATCTATCGAGCTATCGGTGCAAACCAATTCGAACGGCACTTTAAAATGAGCCGCATGCGAGTAAGTGAGCGGTAATATAAAAATATTCACTAACCGCATCGATGCGAACGGGTGGAGAGGAAGGAGGCGGAGAAACAGAAGGTGCGGGCGAGAGAGGCGGTTCGGTTCCTTCGACGTCCACATTGGCATCTTCGTCATCGGCCGGAGAAACGTTCACATTCACCGAGCGCGAAGGAGACGGGAGCGGCCGCCGTCGTGGCGAGGCGGCTGGCGGGCGGACGGGTGCTGCCGGAGCGGCAATAGAAGCATCAGAAGGAGCGACTCGCATTCCGCCGGCCCGCCTGGAACCTCCTCCTCCTCCTCCGGAAGGCCCTCCTTTTCCTTTGGCTGTTGACTTTCCCTGCACTTCTGCGTGCAATCGCTCAAATTCTTCTTCCGTTCTGAAAGCAAATAGGGGAATTTCAATCAAGCACGCAACGTGTACTATGTACAAAATATTCATTAACAAAAAGCATTCAACTCTGAACCATAATATTATAGGACTGATATTGCAGGCTTAATCCGCTGACTGATGACATCTCCACTGTTAAGACGGCTCTTGCACTGTGTATCAACACAGTGCAAGATCAAAGAGTGTATTTACAAGTTGATACTTGATAATACCAGAGTTAACCGTCATGAAACTTTCATGTCACAGCCGGTTTTTGGACTGATCATTTCCGTAGATTTGGCGAACACCAATATTACTGAATATTTTTTTTTAAATGTTGCCTGGAGAGATATCATATGTTTTGCCTTTTGGTACTGTAATCTATATATATGAAAATGAATGTCTGTCTGTCCTTTATGCATTCCTACACCATGAATCCGATTGCGATAAAACTTTGTCGAATTATTGCTTAGACACCGGGCAAAAGATAGGATACTCAGAATTTAATTACAAAAATTAATTGAATATTTATGAAAAACATATTTTCATACAAGAATATTGTAATACAGAATGGCCATTTATGAAACATTGTATCCATAGCAACGCCGAAAAAAAAATTACGCAAATCTGACACATTCATTCTGGAAACAGATCGAGTACGCGTTGATCATACCAGACGTACTCTGCATGCTGATTTAAATCATAGTGCTTTCTATTACGATCCTAATTATGATTACAGTCTGCACCCAAGTGTTGTTATTGGAAAAATGGACAAATTACGCGTGTATTGTAGTGCCTTTAAGTTTCAAAATGAAACACTGTGCTGCGCAAGTGGAAAAGTGAAATTGCCAGAATTACATTCAATGCCCGAACCTTTATTAACGTTGGTATCGGGTGATACAAGCGAATCAAAACATTTCTTGACAAACATACGAAAGTACAATTCAAGTTTCCAAATGACATCTTTTGGTGCAACCAATATCGTGCGCGAAGATTACATGCCAACATTTAAAGTGCAAGGACAAATTTATCATTGTACAGGATCATTACTACCACTGCCGAACGCAAATCATAAATTTATTTCATGGGAAACACTGACAAACAAATTGACCAACGTTGTCAATTCAATACGGGTACTAAACGAGAAATAATTGCTCAATTACAAACTTTATTCGATCAGAACAACAAATTAATTAAATTATTCAAAACTGCTCTCGAACAAATGCCATCTGATGATTACAAAGTTGTAATCAGAGCTGACAAAGTACCTGTCAGTCAACACGAAAGACAGTACAATGCACCAACAATTGATGAAGTAGCGATCGTTATAGTTGGTGAAGAATTTAACTTGCGTGATATCATTCTTCATCGTAGAATCGAGTTTCAGAAACGCATCGATCATACGATGGATTGCAATATCTTTTTATTTATTTTTACAATCAGAAGACGGATACCATTTCATCACCCCATTGAGAAATCCACAAACTGATGAGGAAACGAATAAGAAAGTCAGTGCCATGAATTACTCTTCATATCGATTGATGATTCGTGAAAACGCTGAAAATCATATCTTAAAATGTCGACATTTGTTCCATCAATACATTGTCGATATGTACGCGAAAATAGAAACTGAACGACTCCTCTACATTCGATTAAATCAAGAGTTGCGTTCCGAAGAGTATATTTATAAACGCGATACAGTTATTAATGATGGCAATGTGAATCCCAATAACTTGGGGAAAATGGTCACACTTCCGGCCACATTTACAGGAAGTCCATGTCACATGCATGAATACGCACAAGATGCAATGACATATGTTCGGGCATATGGCCTCCCAGATTTTTTTATTACATTTACCTGTAATCCGATGTGGGAAGATATAACAGAACTTTTGTTAACCGGATAATCATCATCAGATCGTCAAGATATTTGCGCACGGGTGTTTAAACAAAAAAATTCAAATCTTTAATGGATTTCATTGTCGAGCGTCATGTTTTTGGAGAGATACGCTGTTGGATGTATTCCATTGAATAGCAAAAAAGAGGATTACCACATGCTCATATTTTGATTTGGTTGATCGAAAAAGTCACACCTGATAAAATTGATCAAGTCATCTCAGCAGAAATACCAGATGTCAACATTGATCATAAATTATTTGAAGTCGTCACTAAAAACATGATTCATGGTCCATGTGGCTTACTCAACAACAATTCAGCATGCATGTCTGATGGGAAATGCACCAAACGATACCCAAAAACTTATTAGCCGAGACTATCACTGACAATGACGGATATCCACTTTATCGTCGACGATCGATTGAAAATGGTGGCAATCCATCACATTAAAAATGCGAAACAATGACGTTAAAGTTGATAATCGTTGGATTGTACCGTATTCACCGCTTCTCTCGAACGTGTGAAAACGTACAAAGTACACGTCAATGTCGAGTATTGTAATTCGGTGAAATCCATCAAATATATTTGTAAATATGTCAACAGAGGAAGCGACATGGCAGTTTTTGGAGTGGGAAATTCAACTGCATCTATCGATGAAATCTACCAATATCAACTGGGATGCTACATTAGTAGCAATGAAGCAATATGGCACATTTTATCATTTTCAATTCATGAATGGCATCCAACAGTTACTCATTTGGCAGTTCACCTTGAAAATGGACAGCGAGTATACTTCACAACAGAAAATGCACCACAGCCAACAACGTTAACTGCATTTTTCTTTTTGTGTAGGGATGATATGTTCGCAAAGACTCTACTTTACTCTGAAGTGCCAACATTTTACAGAGGAATGCATCAGAAAAAAAATTCAACACTCCCAGGAAGGCTCGCGACGAAGTATTTCCATAAACTCGCGGTTTCTTTTTTTTTGAGTGGCATTGCAACGCATGTCGGGTACACGCTAGTAAATTATAAAAAGAGATGAAATAATTAACGGCAGGCGACTAAGCCAATTCACAACTCTGAATCGATAATTTGATCTGACAATATTCCCTATGTATTTTGCCAAGACCCTGATCGGAGTCATCTCACTCTGTTTAACGGGAAGTCGCTCTTTAGGATAATAATTCAATAACAAATAGATATATCATTTATTATAAAAACACTTTCAAACCTGTCACGGTGCAAGTACAGCCAGAGCTTTCTCGCAGGCAGATATCTGACACAAGGATCGGGGGCACAGTGCATCCGATCCAGCGCTCCGCTGACCGCCGCTTGCAGGGCTTGCTCGCCCGCATCGCTAACCAAGTACTGAGATCTCCTGCACCGAAACAGTTTCATATTAAATAAAAGAAAAGAAAAAAAGGAGCAAAGAGAGAAGCGGACAGAGACTGACCTGAGCAGAGCAGTGATGTGAGCGCGGGTGCCTTCTCCATCGGGCAGACAAGCGACGGCATCGCGCACCAGTGCGAGCAATGTGACATGGCGCGGTCTGGCGCTGGCCAGAAGACTGTGTCCTCGGGCCCCTCGTCCTCCGCCGTTTTCTTCACATGCATAAACACCCTGAAGTGTCATATTTAACATTAAGCCGACGATTCATATTTTAATTGCAAGACAAATGCGAAGGAAGACGTCTCAATGAGAATGGAAATATTACCTTGAGGGGTCCCACAACAGCAGCGGCTTCGGGCAGGCGATAAGTGAAGGCTCTGTGCGGTCTCTGAAAACGAGCCCTTTCCTGGGTGCGGAAAGACTCTAGCTCGGAACCCTCATCCTTCAGCCACCTGCGCAAAAGCAATGTCAAATCAATTCTTCACTTCACTCAATACGGACAGTAAAAAGAAACTCTATGAATGCTCAATATATTAGGTTGTCGTAAGTAAAAATATATTTTTACATATTGGTTGTTTTAACATCTGTACAAAAAATTTTGCTCCGTATAATAAATAATGTAGAGTTCCTTTTGACAATTTTTTTTGTTTTAATTCAGAAAAACAAAAGAGCGAAACCGCATTCTTAGGTTCTCGCATGTCTAGTTTATCCATCCATAAGAGCAATGTTAAATTGTTTTGCATTTTAATTACTTGATCTGCAATTTTTATTTTACAGAGATAAAAATAGTCATTTTTTTTAATTCAAAGATATGGATGAATTTTTTTGTTAGAATAGTACGCTAGTTGACGGTTTCAAACCGCGAAGTGTCAAACTGCAAAGAAGGAGCCAAGTGTTTAATACTATTACCAAAAATATATAATATTAACCCTTTGAACTCGAATGCCGCCATAGAGGCGGCATTGTAAGGTTATCGTATTACTCGGATACCGCCGCAGTGGCGGCATGTTTATAAAGTCATTTTTTGTATACTTTTAGCATTTCTTATATGTCGATTTCAACTAGATCACAATAAAATCATTAGGGAGTCATTTTTTGATAAAAAAAAAACATAGCCAAACATAGTCGGCTTGCGTAATATCAATAAGTGTTGTCATCGAAATGCATGGTTGATTCCGAGTGCGTACTTCAACTGTTCCTACAAAAGACCGTCTTGCAGATAAATTACATATAATACGGTTAGGGATTAAGAAGGACTGTGCAGTATGTTTAAATAGAAAAATTTCTGGCAGGAGATGGGAAAAACGGCTGTTTTGCGAGACCTGCGTAAATAAGCCAGGATTACATGTTGGCGGCGATTGCTTTGTGAAATACTATAATATGAAGAATTACAAATAAAATAAAAATATGTATATTCATTATATATCTATTTTACAGAAAAAATAAAAAAATATTTTTATTTTTTAATTTTATGTTTATTTTTTTTAATACGATTTTCGCAAAAAAAACGCCCCGAGTTGCTGGTAGGTAGAAAAGGTGCTCGAGTGCAAAAGGTTAAAATCAGGACTGATTTTGTTCATCGTGGACATTACCAAATGACTAAACATTGAATTTTATCTATTTTATCAAAATACTTTTCCACCAAGAATTATTTTTCATTATCAAAAACGAGCAGTACAAAAAAACAGTAACAAAAAATTAATTTTAAGTCATACAGTGATCTATCACAGAGGCAATGTCATTCTACAATGATGACACAACACAAGCTACAGGAGCTCAACTGGAATATTTGTGAAAAACGAATTAAAACAATAGAAGGGTAAATAACTATCGGACACATCTTGTGTCGAAACCAGTATTTTCTTCTTTAGATAAATATAGTTTTCTTTAACCCTCTACTTTCTTACTTTTTGAAAAATACAGTGTTGGAATATCTTTTATGTGACTCAGCAGGACACGGGTCAGAAAGACTTCATCACTTATACATCACTTATCGTCACTTATAACTTAACCAAATAAATTTAGCTTTGAGAAATCTGCGTGGTCGCTTAACCCACTAAATGCTAACATCACAACGGCTGATTGCAGTGCATTGGTAGATTATACCCAAAAATATTAGTATTAACGCAATAAATTGTTTTGCCTAATATTTAAGCTTGTTTAGAGCTAAAATGTAATTTAACATTTACATATTCCAAGAAACAACTTAAAAGGCTATGAGGCCGCAAGAACAAAACTCTACACGATATTCTTCTATACTGAACAACCTTGTCTTTTTCGAGCATTGATTCGGTCAATTCGGTGAAAAACCAATGAATGAACAAACCGGTCGGGGCGGCCGGATATGACTGGTCGCTGGGGTGCGGCAGGAGTAGTGACGGGAGCGGGCTGCGGGGCTCGAGTCGCCGGTTCGGCAGCCTGCCTGCGAGCTAGCCAGGTGGCACATAAAGGTGCGAGCAGGGCATCTGAGTCTCGGCCGGCACCTATCCATTGATACACCTAAAACACATTTCACAATCGTTTATCCTTCACTCCCTGTATGGAGCGTATGACTACCGTGCGGCGCCTCCAAGATTTTACCTATAGCTGTAATTTTTCCCGCGCTCCGTGAAATACATCCTGCAGATATCACCCAATGGTCATCCGGGACCCTGAAATTCCACCATGAATGGGCGATCAAGATCATGGCTATTGGAAACCGTGACCATGCCAAACCCGGTGATTCCACAACCGGTGAAATAGCGGAGCGCCGATCGGAACATTCCCTAATTTCAGAATTCCTCACAAAGTCAAACCGCCTCATCCCCAATATATAGGCTAAGTATCTATTCTCATAGCTCAGTATTCAGTTTTTTAATCATTGTCGGGTGCCACAGGAAAACCCCACCGTAAAATGACAATGGTAAAATTGCCAGACAAATGGCATTCGGTTTTAATCGTGGCATCTGAATATAAAATATATTTTACCTTAGGGTCGGAGGAGCCGAGGAAGAAATTTTGAAGATCTTTGAGATTTGAAAAGGCTGTACGCAATCACCGGTGACTTCAACCGGCTGGCTCTTAAACACGGCCATTTTGAAGGTCATCGGCCAAAACAAAGAAAAGATCCCATACAGCATTCTTCTTCAGTTACATGTGGCAAAATAAAAATTATTGCTACTGAAGAATAGTGGGTAGGAATCGTTTCTTTTTTCCTAAGTGTAAAGATCTAAAATTCTTTATAACCTTGCATCGACTGTTGACACATTCTCCATGGATAAATAATGACTAACGCGAGTTTTCGCAATGTTCCCTCGGAAGACTCCTTTGCAATTTCATATGTTTTCCATTTTTACATAAATGAATTAAATGCAATAGCAGAATGTGAATGGAAGAAGCATAATATCGAGACCTGTGTGGTGGGTTTGTACTGCAAATAAGGCACAAAATCATCTGGAGACTGAACGCCTTCTCCTTCGCCCGCCAGAAATGCCACCGCAGACGGCAGAGCCTTAACCCAGTCTTCGGCTCCTGCAAAATACAAGTGAATTAGATCTGCTCGGTTAAGTGAACCTTCGATCAAATTTAACACTTTTACACCGCATTGTCTGGATGAAAGAGGCACTTCTCGTTTTGCAAAGCACTAGAGAGAGGAAGGACAAGTATAGGAGCCTCTTCAGCATGCTGCTCATAGGGTTGTTTTGCTGATCCATTTCCGTAGAGGAAATATTCTGTTGTGAGTTTATTCATTTATTCATCGATATCTTGGGTGAATTGGTGTTATTTGTTTTTGTTGAAAACGAGAAATCTCAATGCGTCGATAGCCAATCAAAAGTACTAAATATATAAAATTTGAACTGTTGAAATTCCACAAGTTATTTCACTCATGTATATCCCTATTGCTAGGATCTAAATAAATATCTGAAAAAAAAAATTATTGAATAAATTGACATCAATTTGGTAAATTTTTTAGAACTAAAATGCATCGCTATATTGTCACCGAGTGAAAAAAATATTAAATTTCTAATTTCTCATTTGCATAGAAGTTTCTTTCCAGGAAACTTCACTAATTCCCATACACAATTTGTAATATACAATATTATTAACACCCTGCTAACGTGTCAACTGTTGTGATGGCTAATTGAGGTGTATTGAAAATTTACACTCAAAAATACAATAAGTCTTCACAGCTTTCATGTGACTAATTTTTGTGTTGAAATGTCTCATTTACTGTTAGCACTACTGAATTATTTTTTTAAATATTCACGGTAGAAATATCCTTTACGTGGTCGGCAGGGAACAGGTTAACGCGCACTAAGCGCATAAACTAACTTGAAAAGCGGTACGAAAACGGGGACTGAGGGAACTTGTGTGCAAAAAAAAACGCCACATTCCCCTCAGTACGCAGTCTCACTAAATAATTTTCATTGCGTAAACTCCCTACACTTGCATCTATGGAAATAATAGTGTCCCGGTAAACGATGCTTCTCCATTGAGATAATCGGTTATCAAGAGCAAAGGTTAAAAAGTGAAAAGGTTAAAAAAAAAAAAAAAATGAAAAGCAATAAAAAGTCTTTTTATACGGTCCACTTCAGAATGCGTACCTGAATACCAGTGATTGAGTGGGGCGATCGGATTCTGTCTCCATCGCCGAAGCCGAGCCGCCAACTGTGGCAATGGCAGACAGTGATGCGGGGTACCGCACACGAGGTCCCGCACCACGGAGAGGAAGCACGCGTGCGTAGCTTGCACCAACTCTACACCTAGATCTTCCCCGAGCACTGTAAATAGTGTCATTTTTTACATCAATATAATTATATTTTAAATAATAATAAAAACACATTTTTTTTTTATAGTACTTATTTCCATAATATATTTTTTGATCAGGACCGGTTTTGCTCATCGCGAGCGTTATCAACTGAATAATCATCAGTTGATAATGCTCGCGATGAGCGAAACCGGTCTTGATCAAAAAATATATAGTGGAAATAAGTACTAAAAAAAAATGTGTTTTTATTATTATTTAAAATATCATGCCTTTCCATCAAGAAGTGACAGTTAACGCCTTAAAAAGCAATATAATTGTGTTGAAAAATTTTCATCAAACATTAAATGAAATAATTCAGGAAACCTTACCGGGTTGCTCTTGCGGCAGTGGCGGAGGCAGCGGCGGAGGCTGCGGGGTAGGAATGGCGCGAACGAGCGGCGGCGGAGGATCCACAGCGACTCGCAGAGGAGGAGGAGGCGGAACCGGACTAGCGGGCACAGACGACTCTTCATCGGAGGGTGAATCTGGACGACGCTGGGGACGCGATCGTGGATGCGGCGAAAGGGTGCGAGCCCGTACTGGCGGCACGGGCGGGGCGGGCGGCGGGGGTGCGCGAGGTCTCGGGGGTCTCCTCGCCCTGCCTCCGCTTCCTTCGGCGGGCGCAGCGCTGACACCGCCGCAGCGTCCTCGGACACACCCCAGTGTTATCCCTGCAGTGTTCAATTCCGGATGATCCTGGAATGTCAATCGGCATTACTCTCTCGCATTCACTTTGACTCTGATAATCAAAGCGGTCAGAGCTTTACCTTAGTGAACAGAATAATTCTTCTTTTCTTTCAATGTTGTTTCGAAGATTTTTAAATTTGAGACTTTCAATTGATTGCCTTTACAATTTTTTTTCAATGCAAAATAACTAATTACCGGCTGTTGAGATCTTCGGAGACGATGTGCCGCAAGCGCTCGCCTCCGCCATTCCTCTGTGAGGGGAGGAAAATTCCCATTGACCGTGTGCGCCGTGCCACCCTGCAAGAACATTATGAACTTGATAAATGATTCGGCCTCAAAATATATTTAAGCGATTATAATTTTATTCATATACATATTGCCAATAACCTGAGAATGAGAAGGCTGTCGACGGTGTTGTTTGGCGGTAGAGTGCTGAGCGGGAGGTCCATCGGGAAAATTTTCATCTTCAGAGGGTTGTCCGTCACCGTCTCCGCCGCAGACTTCACTCCTTATGGCCGCGAGCTCCTGAAACATTATCCTATATGAGCAGCCAGCAGATTTTGTAATTTATTTCATTTGATTTGTGCATACCACACCGGAAAATTATCTTCTTAATGATGCATTTAGACATTGACATACTATGACGAAATAATGGCAACAATTAACAATAGTGAATAAACAATTAGTTTTAAAAAATAGGAGAATATAGCATAATTAATAGCATACCTGAAAATATCGCCTCTTAGCTCTGAGATGCAACGCGGGCGCAGGCGGGGTCTGAGAATTTTGACCGGCGGCACGGGCAAAGGCGTGCGGCAGATTGCTTCCGGGGGCGGCCGAGTGCGCCAGAGCCAGGAGTCTCTCTCGGCAGACTAAGACCTCTTGCATAGTTTTGTAGCATTCGGAGCGCCACTGAAATAAAAAGTTTCAAATCTCAACAGGCTTTCGTTGAATATGTTTAAATTCAAATATTATAACACATTTATTAATTCAAACCTTTCATCGGTTGCCTGATTTATCTTTTTTTTAGTGTATTGAAAGACATTAAATTAAGGTTCTGCTTCATTTCATCATAAACATATTTCACTTTCGTGTCAAAAATGTTTATGCGATACATGCTCTCAGAAATTACTTTAACCTGCAATAAAATTATCTAACTTGACACCATTATTGGCACATTCCCCGCTGAACCGCTCAAATGGTATTGTAACGAAGAATATTTAAAAAATGAATTAATTAATAAAGTGTTGCTATTAACACTCAAGCAACCGCACATTTCGTGCAGAAAAAACGCCTATCACCGCACATTTATACGATACTTTGGTATTTCTGGCGACATTAGGAATTATGCTTATAACTTTTTACTCAGTTAGAATTTAATAAAATAAGAAGTATTTTATAGAGTATTGTATAATATATGTTATTTAAAAACAATTGGCTTAAAAATAAAATTATCAAGCTACAAATGCATGATTAAATTTTTTTTCTTCATAAAAATCAAAAAAAATATCTTTTAACACTCATATAAACCCACAAAGGAATGTCAAATTCTTTAGAAATCCTACACCATGTTACACATTATTGTGTGTTTATTATATGTGGAGTTTCTCTAACTGTATAACTCTGATATGTTTATTTGTTTCCGTTATATTCTCATATCACTCGGTTGTCGGGAGTCTCGAAAAATAGACTCTAGCCGAAAGCGGGCGTTTTTCGGCACAACTTGAGAGCCAAGCAATATATTTTTGATATTTTCAAACAAATTATGTGTGATATTTGGTCATCAGCGACTAAATAAAAAAAAACGATTTGATTATGTCACAATTTCAGCATATTTCTAAGCCGAATATAAACATCTGTTTTTTTAATTTTGTCAATTAGGTAAATGGCACTAAACATATTTTCAATTTGAAATATTTAAGATATTGCAGGTTCATGATATAGTTTAGTTTTAATTATTTAATAAATTACAATATATATTCGATATTCCTACAATTTCACAATCACTGGATCTCAAGCTGTAAATATTAGAGAAACATGTTTCACATCATTTTTTACATAATGAATGAAACCATTCTGTCTAATAACTCAAGAGTTTTTTTGCTTTTGGTCAAAAATGGTCTTTGTCGAGTTGCCTCAACTAAACCATTCAAAATAAGTCTCTCAAAACGGAATGGTTATTGGCTATCGATGTTGATAATCAATCATATACTTTAGGTCCCTGTACCTTTATTCTCATGATTTTGTGAAGATATATTTAGGGATTACATCTTATGCAATGATAATATATTCAAATAATAAAATACGAAACAGTCATCGACAAAAAATATTTATCGAGAGTTGTTACACTTCCGAGAATTAGGGTCTGTACCCTGTGGTAGGCGTTTACCATTCATCCTTCAGTGGTTTACGGCAGGAACAGGAGGCACAATAGTTGAGATGTTGCCCCAAAAGCGCAATCAGAACGATGAAAGTTTAGACAGTTCCGCATTGTAATTAAAAAGAGACCGTACCTATTTCATTATTATTATAAAATCAATTTATATTTGTATGGAAATTTCTTATTTAATTTTTTAAGAACCAATAAGTTTGGAGAGTTCTCGAATGGAAGCGTTTAAATGTTATTTGTCGTATTGAAAATATGATTACATTATATAAAAAAAATATATTGAAATAAATAATTTACTGTCAAATTAATGCACGTGAATCGAAAAGACGGAATGTTATAACTACGTCTTTAGTTAAATAACGTTTTTAGTAAGAACAGGGATTATATTTTGCGAAAATAATTAAATTTGTATAATAAACACAGAACGAAAGGAATTTTTAGCTTTTACTAATTAAATATAATGCCTTTCCACCAAAACGTGACAGTTAACATCATAAAAACGATATAACTATACATATTATTAACAATGAATGCCTCAACACCTAACGATAATATCAATGAAATAATGTTTAATGTTAAATGTGTAGTATGATTTATTTATTGTAAATAAACCTTTGTTCAATTAATGCTGAGTGGAATAATAGAATAATAGAATAGAACACAATAATAGAGTACATATGAGATATGAAATATTTCATTTACTAAAAAAATATGTTGAAACATTTTTTATTATTAATTTTTATGAACATTTAAATAGTATTTGTCACTACAGTGCCTAATAATAATAATAAGTCAGTAGTAATAGAATATTATTACTAATGCCTAATCATGAGTAATAATATTCTATTACTAATTATAATCACTTAAATTTTATTGCTGAGCTGTGATAAACAAAAAAACTTAATTTGTTACAGCCCAAGAGTAATTATTGGAAGCTTTTGGAACTGGCAAATATTGTTTATTTCAAGGACGATATGGAGCTATAAATTTCGGAGAAATAGAATGAAAGACACGTAGAACAATCAACAAAACAGTTCTAAGCCGTAAATTAAAAAAAAATATCCACATGTATCATGCATTCGAGCAGCAGATGTAAAGATGCAACGCGAGACGAAATCCGCACGAACGCGGGACCGGTTGCTTGAGTGTTAACACATTGGTTACAGATTTTACGTAAAATAGTGAAAACAATGATAATATGTTTCAAAGTAGTATTTGATAGGATATGTGAGAATGCATTGTTTTTTTTTAAATTTTGATGATTTTTTTACTTATATAATTGGTTTTTTTATGTACTGGTCTTTTTTGCCGGTCACCAATGACCCCCATGAAATAATCCATGCCGGTCACCGGTGACCCCCATGCCGATCAACGTGTTAAGCAAACGGGGTTCTTTTGATACAAAAATTGATCGGTTGTACATGAAGATTTTGACACAGCAAACAATCTTGTATTTTTAGTATAAATTCAGAATATGAAGGATTTATAAATCGATTTCCTTATTTAATTTTAAAACACAAATGAAAAACAAATATAATAAAAAAAAAACTTTCTCATAAGAGTCACTTGCTGCATTCCCTATCAATATTCAAGTGCAATAATCAGTTTGCAATTTTTTAAATAAATTTGTAAATTTTGCTCTGATTTAAATTTTTCTCTTGCAAAAAGAATTTTTCCAACTAGTTGGTATTTAAAATACTTCGATTTTTAATGCATTCATCTAACAGTTATAATGTTTGAATAAGATTTATGGCTGAAGCGGGTAAGATTAACAAACTTTATACGAGTATTTTAATAGATTCAGTGGCAGTCGGAGCTCTTGTTGGATCATAAAATTGTGTTTATGATCCAACAAGTGTTTCTGATATGTAATCATGGCAATGGTGTTATATGCGATACAAAATGTCCAATTCAATGATACATTTCTGAAGAATTACCACAGAATGAGGTCGACATCGAAAATAATTACCTGGTGCCGTGAGTGATGACGCCTCGCTTTCTGAAGCACTTTGTGCATGCGCGCAATATCAGGGCGGAAGGCACCGTCCCGCAGTTTTTGATGAAACTCCACCAAGGGTGATGTGAAGTTGAACGTCTCCCGCGCAAACAACTTCTCAATAGTGAGATTCTTCTCTTGGGCGTCATTTTCTGGGAACACCGGGAGAAATCTCTTTAAATGATCAGTTTCGGTCTCGCTGAGACTCTCCCACGTCTTCATGGAGAAGAATTCTCTGAATATGTCCGGATCCTCGCAGAGGTCTCGAGGAAGCTCGAAGGCGGTACCCAAGATGGTAGCCGGCTCCAGGCGCTCTTCGTCCTGCACGGACGACCCTCCGTCGGAGCTTTCCGAAGAACTCTGGGAGTCATCGCTCGGCGAACTGCCTTCGCTGTCCATTCCAGTCTGTCTGCGAGGCTGATCACTGTTTAAATAGTCTGTCCTCGACGGAACGAGGCAGAATGCGACCGTTGCGAATAATCTTTACATCACAGAGTCCGTAAATATTTGACGTTACAAGAATTTTCACATCACGGTTCGTAAATATTTGACGTTAATGTTGAGCGGTCAGACCGGCGAGTCGGCATTCATGACGGACGGAGCTCGCTGGCATACAAATTTTTCTTCGGGAAGCGGAATAACTGGAGGATTAAATATTTTCCATCGCACTAACGCGACAGCATTCGAGGCGGACACAGAGATCGAGTTGAAAAAGACAGATATCAGAGTCGAGTAAGACGACATCTTGATAGTACTACCAACCGCTTAATAACACAACAGAAGCGCAAACAAGTATACTTGTTTTAACGTGTTTACTAGATTGATCTATTTTATATTGTGGTACTTACTAGCTAGGCTGTCGCATTTACCACCGCTATAAATAAAGTTGTAGCTATTCTCTATGTGCTAACGAACTACATGCAAAACGATTTTGTCTCCCATTAAAATTATACATATATTCAATATTATGTTTAGACATATATTCATGTGCTTATGAATTTTGAAGACCTCGCAAAAAATAACATTATGAATATTCTCTTAATACCTACTGAAATTAAAATGACGTTAAAATTTGATAAAAATAATTCTGCAACCAATAAATTTATACCATTAAACATTTGCAAAAATCTCAAAAATATTTATTAACTAAACATAAATAATCATGCAACCTCTCTGTATTCAAATGCAGTGTTTATTTAATTATCAAATAATACTGTGACTAATTTTGTTGTTCAGTTTCAAAAATAATTTAGGTTTTTAACAATTGTAATGTAACTTTAAGTAGTAGTTGAGAGTGTGGGTGAAATAGATTGAAATGAATAGTCTAATATTTAAAAGTAGACATAGTGGGAGAAGCTGACGTAATAAACACATTTATAAAAAGTGTGGACTTAGAAAGATTTAAGCGCTTCTCTCACTCTATATTGACATAGACTAGAAACCGATTTGGATATTTATCTACGGTATGATATCAATAATTTAGTTTAACTTAGTTGTTTATGGGACTACGCGATTGAAAGTTGGAGTTGGGACGCGATCTTCGCGCCAGAATTATTTATGAATCGAAATTAGCAAATGAAGCAATGAAGGTAGATATTACGATTATATAGTAAAAATTATACATAAATTTCCATTGTATTCACAATTACTTTTTGCATTAAAAAATGTTTTGTCAGATGTTGTCAAGACAAATGTCAAAACATTCATGGCAGGATTAATTCAATTAATCGTTTCGATTTGCCGATTAACATGCGATTCTTATCGGCAAGGAGACGTTAAATTGCAATTAATACCACGAGAGTTATTCTGTCAAGATGAAATAGCACTGAAAATAACTGACACAAACCGTCACGCCGGTTTGAAATAACGTCCATCGGGCGTAAATATTATTGAAAATCTTAAAAAATTACTTTTTTTTCGCTCAACTTGAACGACTTAGTAATATTACTATTTTAGTATATTTATATTTCCTTGATCAACTTTTTGACAAATTTAAATTATACGTTCAAGTTGTGATGAAATAAGGAAAATAATATAAAATTGTCTACTCCTTAAAAAGTATGTAGAGTTAAGCTTAATCATAGTCTCGTCGATGCTGAAAGCCAAAATGGATTTATAATTTTTTTTTCAGTTAAATTCTTGGTTCAATTGATATTGAATCCACGATTGAAATTGATGTTTGTTCTCAATTTTATGACAGCAGATTTTTTCAATTATTTCAAATTGCTTTGTTTGTAACAAATAATAATATGAAAGGCATAAATCCCCGTTATACACATTAAGATAAAGCAGAAAGTTACAAAAAATTTGTTTTTATATGAACGAGAGAAATATTGAAACATGTTTAAGCAGATTGCAATGGAATCCTGACTCGTTCATTTGTAAGGAGACTGATATTCAAATAATTTCTTTTCATGATGTCCAGTCGAGTGGCGCCCTCATCACGTTGACGTCGGCTTCTGAGCCTTCGTTTACAGTCGTCGATAAAGACTCTGTGAACAAAATTCGTCTCAACCAGGTACATTATTATTTTTTATTTATGTATTCAAATATCAATCAGTACAGTCTGAATACTCTCGCCTTGTTGAATTTGATATTGAAATTCCATCAAGCACCTTCAGTCGATATCATAAATTAAATAAAATATTGATTTTTTTTATAAATAAAATTTCAGAAACCGGTATGTCTCGCCACTGAATATAGGCTCACAAATGAGGATGAAATCGCTTTTGGAGATGTAATAGTCACGTTTGTCATGGACGAGGTGAGTTATATCATGAAAGTATTAAAAGAAAAGAATATTTCATTGAAAGTGAATATGTTAGGTTGATCACTTTTAGATGTTTACTGTGAATAATAATACACAATGTTTAGTACTAGTTCCACAATTTTACATGATTGGTGTCTGGACCGGTTTCACTCATTAAGAACATTATCAACTGATATATTACAAAAATTCAACAAACTAAATATATCTCAATGAACTAAAAGTTTACAAATCATATGTTAACTACGTCAATCAATTGAATATCTACCAATTTTTAATCAAATAAATTCAAATTTAAGGTACATTATGATTTAATAATAATTAATTATAAAATAATCATTTACTAGAATAACAATTGGGAAAGCTTTAAAACCAAAAACTACACATATGTTTGGATGTAATCAATGAACGGAGGCCACTTCGAACACTCTTAACGTTTCACTTCATTTCAGGAGATCAGCGCTACTCCGATGTTTCATCGTTTGCGCAGCAAACCGGAGCGCCCTCTCCCACCAACACGGTCAGCTAACATTTTCGAATCTTCCGATGACAGCTCAGATGTAATTATTTATTTGATCATTTCATTCTTTCAATATTTAATGAATGTTAGACGTATATGTCTTCAATCAGTTTTGTCCACAAATCGATTTTTAAAAGTTATTTGAAAAAGGAATTTGAACCTGCGGACGCTACACTTACACATTTTAACTGTTACAAATAACCGATTACAATGTGTTGATAGTTAATACTTACAAATATGTAGCTTTTGTAATCAAGCTTATTTATTGCACACAAATATTCCGTGATTTATTCTGGCGATCTATGGAAATAAGTATGTTTAATCCGTTCCCTGGTGAGTCACATAACAGACATTCCGTCATCGAATATTGCAAGAATTAATTCAGTAGTGCTGGTGTTAACCAAACTCACGAAGGTTATCAAAAAAATCAGGCAGCATATCAATTTAACGATCAACTCTCAAATGAAAGTTCTGACATTGTTAACTTTCATATATTTTTGGTGTCGACTGCGAACCGTGTTTGCCGTCAGAGGCACATATTTAAAAAAATATTGTTTTGCAAGCCTTACGTAATCTTAACACTGACCTCTTTTTGAAGAGCTTTATTTTATTTAATAAGAAGCGAGTCTTGAATGACATATTCTGAGACACACCTGCAGAGCACATTGATGAACGTAAACTTGACAAATCACTCTCATGAATTAAAAAAATCAAAATTATTCGCTTCTAAAAAACTTTATCCGCTTGCTCGCAAATAATGTAAATTAATATAGGTCTATTGTGCATTTTGCAGACAGATTTGGATATCACCAACAGTTGTTCTGTCCGCAAGAGTGAAGGCGATTCCGTATTCTGGAATTCTGGGAGACCTCCTTCCATTGTCAGGCTTCTCTTGGAGGAAACGGGGCCCGGCATCGACCCTGACGATGTAAAAATTAAAAATGAAGAGGTCGACGTGCACGATGCGCTGACACAGCAGTCCGTATCTCTGTCCTCCCCGAGACTTGTCTCTCCGAATAAAGTGGAAACCCAGGAGTTCGTGTCGGTTCCAGAATTAAGCAGTGGATCGGAAGAACACTTCCCCGAATCGCAGAGTCTGCTACTATCACCGATTCATATTAATTGTGACCACATTTACGATGCGCAAACTCAGCCAGATGTTGGATGTCTCAAAGTAGACACCCCGGATTTGTCGCTTACCGTTTCTAAACCCAAAAAAGACTCTGGCAGTCAGGTCGGAGGGAAGGAAAACAGTTCTGCGGGGAAGGTGTCAGACGTCAATATATATGATGCCGCCACCCAACCTGATTATGAAAAGGCTGCCGTGCCGTTAGCCTCCCACAATTCTTTGCACCCTGGCATTTATGATGCCATGACTCAACCGAACTGCGACTTTGAAGAAGCATATTTTATGCCCACCCAGGTGACTCCTCCGCCTCCACTGCGACACCACCCTTCAGAAATGGCCAAATTTCCAACACCGACTACGGGTACTCACTACGATTGTACGCAAGATGTTTTAAATGACCTCGTTGAGCCTTCACCGGTGAAAAAAAGCATCGATGCCGTCTTTGCCACTCCCTTGGACAGAGTGAAGCGAGCCGTTCGGAAGACCGCCCTTATTCCGCCGGTGCCCGATTTCTCCGTGTCAAGTTTAGATTTGAGCATTGAAGCAGACTCCAGGGAAAACTATTATGATGCCACTCAGGACATCCTAGCCGATTTGCAGTCTCAAAAAATCCCCGACGATGCTGTCCGTACCCTCGGGGACAGATCCGCTTTGCCCTCCAAAAACCTCCTAATAGATCTGACCGCCTCGGTATCAGGTGACGCGGACCAAGAGTCTGACGGAAGCGCTTCACCCCTGCTCTGTACCAGTCTGACTTCGCTCGACAGTCAGGAAATTAGTCGTCTGGCTCCGATTTCTCCTCCTCGCATGCCCTCTTTCTCCGATCGGGACCTCGACATTTCAGCAGAGGAGAATTCGGAACCGCTGGTGTTCCGCCGGTCCGCCCCTCTGAGGAGAAAAAAATCCCCGTCACCGCCCGCCCTGCCTTTCCGGGCGAGCAAAAGGGCTCGTCGGGTTCCAGTTCGTCTCGCAGACGTGGCGGAAGAAACGGATTCTCCGTCGGCCCAGCCTCCCAATCGAAAGAGAAAAAAGAATGAAAAGACCCGGAGCGGATCTCCCTGTCCGTTAAATTTAGAGAAGTGTCCGGCTTCTCAGTCCGCACCAAAAACTAAAACAAAACCGGTCAATGAAATTCCTCCACCTCCGACAGTGAAGGTTAAAACGAAACCGATAGACCCAATCCCTCCGCCTCTCGGGACCCTCAGAGAGAGGACCTGTCGAAATCAAGCTAAGAAACTCGCGAAAGATTCGGAGACCGTCCAATCGAACACTACTATGATTGAAAAGAGATCTAATGGCCGCACTCGCAGCTCTGGAACGTCTCCCGTCTCCCGCATAATGTTCACAGGGGTGAACGGAGAACGCCTTCCTGATATTGTTCGCAGACTGGGTGAGTCATTTAATTCTTTCGAAATTTACTATATACAACTGTGATGATTTGATTACATGCCTCGAATTAAAAGATTTTTCAAAACAGTTTCTTTCCATGAAAAAAATTAACCCACCTCTACAATGCCTTCTGATATTTATGCAAGTTAAAACAGGTGCTCCTCTAGAAACAATTGTAACTATTCCATCAAATTTTAATAGTGGGATGAATCGATATCGAAAAATTGACTCCATCTCCATCTTTTTGGTTGAAAATAATACAGACCGGCAATTTGACTATCATAACAATTTTCACTAAGTGCCTGCCATTCATTAATCGATTATAAGATGCAAATTAATTATTCAGAAATTTCAATTTTTGCAATTTATATGTCAAATAAATGAATTTGTACAAATCGTGCACAGGAAATAAAATTTTACATACAGAGTGGCCGATGGCCTTTATAATAATTTCTATTTCACTGATGAAATCTTCCATGAAGAAAAATATTGATCGAAGACAATTCTGCGATGCCATGGAGTGTTGAAACTAGTTAAGTTGTTTTATTCGTCTTTCATAGTTCATTTTTAAATAATTTAAATTTCACCATCAGGCGGAGAAGTAGTGACCGTCGACGGCCAGGTGCTAGTGGCGGAAAGTGTTCGTAGAACATTCAAACTGCTCATCGCAACCGCTAAAGGGATACCCGTGGTTTCACCGGATTGGTTGCTCAAAAGCGGGCGCGCGTCACGATTTCTAGGTTTGTGTAACTTTGTAGATTTTATCTCTCACGAATATTAGTGAATTCGCATACGAAACAAAGAATTTGTATAATATTCTAAGAATCTTTCTCCTCATACACACTTTCTTTAACCCAAACCGGCCAGATTTCTACTATATAATCCCGTTCAATAATAGTGATGATGATGTCCACAGCGTGGGCTTTGATAATTGTAGCGCGCATTAGGATCTATGAGAATATATTTTTTTTCCGAGCAGCCTCGCAACATAATAATTTCACCGGCGATTTATTTATTGTTAACTTACAGTGAGAGAAGTGAACGGTTCAGTCTTGTAATGTACAATACTCCTGAAGTGGTATTTTTTCATCTTTTAGTGTTTTCCTTGAAGCATACACTAAAAAAATAGTTAACACAGACGTGAGGGGATTCAATTTCAAAAATATTCTCGTGTGATATTTGCTTTAACACTCTCGGATTTTCAAAAAACAATCAACCGTCTGCAATCTGTACAGCCGAACGATGCTCTGTTTACAGATACAGGTCTATACACATACAAGGATGTCGGGGACGCCCTGGGTGACAAGTCTCTCTCGGGCAGGAGATTTCCCAACGGAGGATGCTCCATTCTCAAAGACTATCTGATTTTCGTCACTCCTGGCTCCAAACTCCCCCCTGATGAAATCAAACGTAAGCGGCAGTCTATACATACTCTATAAAAACTAATCCATATTATTGCCGATTGACGCGGCTGAGTTTCAATAAAATTTGTGGAATTAGAAACTCGTTAAAACAACATCTTGTTAGTATTCATCCTTAAATAGAAAGCCACCATCCATGAGCAATATTCTGCGTGTGTCGAGTGCTAGATTACACAGCTACCGCAGTATTGATGCATGCCAGTTGTTGTCCAAGATTTGCCATGGGTTAATCCCTGCAATTTCCACAAACCACAATTCTACGTTTTTCAAGGGACCATAAAAAAAAAAAGAAAGTTTCAAATGATATTTTTTGTTATCACTTCATTAGATTCTTCCTTAAAAAAGTCCATAATATTGAGTTGTTTCTCTTTTAAGGTGTCTTTTAACTGTCACGTATTGTTGGAAAAGCATATTAAAATAAATAAAACAATATTTAGTCAGCTGATAATGCTCACGATAAACAAAACTGATCCTGATTTAAATTTTATAAAATTGTGGAAACAGTACTTAACACTAAGTTGCTTTTTTACAGTTTGCCAAATCAATATGAACAGAGAACCCTCTTCTTCACTCACGGTTACCGTTCTAACATATTTGTCTATATCTCTACTGTAAGAAAATGATTTTGTTTTTTTTTTCAAAGACCTACAATGCCTTTGTAAAAGCGATAATATCTATGGCTAAAATAAAATATGTAGGCAATAGATCAACGAAATCAAAAAATGCGGAATTCCTAATGTTATTCTTCCGGGTGCACGGTTGGGAATATATAAAATTAACAATACATGAAGTAATGTAAGATCGGGTTACCGCCGTATTTTATATGACCGACCATCGCTAAAACTTATCCATATCTCTACTATGTGAAATGTAATAAGTATGTTTTGAATGTCCGTACAGAACTTTTGGAAACCCTCAAAGGGACCGCTGTGTTAGTGAAAGACGGCGACCGAACGGAGTTCGAATGCGGAATCGATAAAATTCACAGTATCACCATCAGCAGCGAGCGGGATCGCAAACTGTGGCGGCACGCTCCCCATCCCATTTTCACCGCTGACTTTGTCATCACGGCGGCGCTGACGCACTCCCTCTCGTTGACCTCCGGCTTCTATCTGGAGCGTTGAAGGAGTTCGACATCTCCCTCTCTCTCCCTGTTTGAAGTTAACAATCTTTGATTACATAGACGGAAGATAATGTTACTGAAAACTTTGCATTTTTTTAGGCATCGAGAAATGCCTAAACGTATTGTATAAAGAATTTAAATGTGTACATAATTCAGTGAAAGTAGATTTCAAGTGAAAATGTACTAAAACTGTCAATGACATTATCATAATATTTTTTATGGTTTCAATGAAAGTCATGAGACAGATGTGTTATTACTGGAACGTAATATTACATTTGTTTATAACTTTCATATCTGTTGAAATATATTTTCACCCGTAAAAGTATATTTCAACTGATGATGTAATTTACAATATCCACTGAGAATGCTCGGCGGAACTTCAAAATTAATTTTGAACCGTTGAAACTTTGTACAATTCCACAAGTTTTGTCACCGACAACCCAGGCTTCACCCTCTGCTATCTTCAAGCATTATATCCTACGTTTTTAATGGAAGTAACACACAGTAGACAGTTTTCAATTAGAAATTACACAAGAAAAAATATAGACTTAGGCTAGGAGCTAAATATATATCTGAAGTAATTTTATTAACCGCTTACTAATTATAGTGACATTCAATTTAAGATATGATAACTTTATTTTATTTATTATTATTCTAATTAATTTTTGATGAAATATTTTTACAATATCGACCGCCATTAAAATGTAATGTACCAATGTGAACTGTTTCCCGAGTGTTAGTTCTGTCGCTTCCATGTGAAATAATGCCTGTAGATACCGAAACGCGAAACCCAGGTCGCGAGTGACGAAACATTTGGCATTGTACTCAGTTTCATCAATTCAAATTTGATGTGTTTAGACATGATTTCACTGAATCGCCAGTAAAAATATATTTTCACTTGGAATACACCATATATATATTTAAGCAATCCATCTGTTTTTTTTTTGGAATCCTTATATCATGTACAGTAGATAAAAATATGGGTAACAGATGCAGTCATTGACACCCTCAATCCTTTTCATATCTATTAATTTCTAATATTCTTAGAACAACATTTAATATCTAAATTATACAAAAAGTTATGTTGTCAGAATAAGTGAAATGATTTATCGTCTTCATTATTAGTACATTAGCTAAATATAAATATAGTTTCCTCATAGTTCTGACAATGGCGGAAGCCGAAATAGTTATTGAAAACCTTGTATAGAAAGATATGTAAATATTTTATTTTCTACTACTACTATTTCTGTGTTAGTTTTACTAAATAATTGCCAATTCAATTAAAAAATTCTCGTGAATATTTAAACTTTCTTCTGTCTGGCGATGAATAATATTCCTGTATATTATTGATACAGGTATAAATAACAATTGTGATAAAATATTGAACACTGAAAGCGTGAAAATTCTCCTTGCCTTTACCTTTGAGATAAATAAAGAACATAGCGACAAAACGTGGATTATTTGGTGTTAAGATCAAATGATAAAGCAAAATGGCCGCATTCTGATTCTACATTTTTCAAGGGACCCTGAGAAAAGACGAAATCTCTTAATATTCAAGAATCATAAACCATCATGCTGAGCATGCTTACAGTATCAACATACTGCAATCTGCCGTCTCAACGAATGAGACGTCAGAGGGTTAAGATTGCACTCAACGAGATATGAGAGAATGTGGGAACGTAAGATCAGGGTTCCACTGTACTTACTGTACTTATTTATCGTGTTTAACTGCCGAACGGCCATCTGTCTACCTGTTACCATATTATACCATTTACATGTTTACATGATATTGAGGAAAGAGATACGTTGCGCTATCGCACAAATATATCGGGTCATATTCTTTCTTATGTGTCATTTAATATTTATTTACACTAATACATTATATTATGTAAATATATTTACCGTGTACCTGTTCATGTATGCATTGTTTTAATTGCCAGTTTTGATTTTTAAATCGCAATTAGTTTTAAATTAGCATTAAAGTAATATTATGTGTTCTGGCAGCAATGTCCAAGATCCTCTGAGATGATGCGTCTCTGTTTTCGAGCCACCTTTTCTTCTCCCCTCTCTTCCCTACCCAAGCCACGCCATCGGGGTGACGCCGATATGTATGTCATTGATGACGTTGTTTTTGAACGTGCCTGAAGTGTTAAGCGATCGTCGCTACAAAAACATTGACACGTCGATTATTTTTAAAGTCACTAAATTAGCATCCGTACATAAACCAACTGTAGTGCTTCCAAAGTGACGTGACTTTTAATATATATATATATACATATCGTAATCATGCGTGATGTATCGTTGGCTTCGCATGAAGACTCCGCGTCGGAAGACGAAACGAATGCCGGCCAGACGCCAAGCATGGCGGGTGATCGTTTGGACAGACTGGAGAGCCAGATAGTAAGTTCTTGTTTCAATCGAAACAAGATCAACCGTCCATCTCACGGCCCGAAAGAATCCCCCTCGAGTCGATAGGAGATTCCTTTCGCCTCCCGAAGGAGGCCGCCCCGTCCAATAAACAACAACTGACAGCGTTGGTCGGGACTGTGAAGGAGCCGATCGTACCCAATGCGGACCCGGCCAGGATATCGACGATAATCGGCATCCAGCGATGTGGCACATCAGATTGGGCCGGGCTCTGTTATTATGAAATGCAGAAAAAATATGCCGCGACGCCGTTGTTCACCGAGCTGGAAGTGAACGATGAGTCCCGTGGGTACGACCAAGGAGCTCTTACAGCTCAGCTGACGGGGAGGACGCCTTATTCGAGGGCCGGCAGTTCGTCATTGACTGGGGGGGGGAAATAAGATGGTACCTCTCACACCCGCGGGGCTGTTTCAGTCAATCGAAGAAAGTTCGGAAGAGACTCTTCCCATCAACTTATAACCGAAGACATTATGCAAATAGTGTGTGGGAAGAGGGCCGAACAGATCCAGCACCACCGAAACCATCCGGGCCAAGGTGAAGGAGGAACACGTCAGGGACAGACTGGCAAAAATGAAACACTTCTCTGAGAGTTACGCTCCTACAAAAGTGTCATGAATCAAATGATTGGTTTACAGTTTTATTCATGTTTTTACAATGCCATACTGCTTACACTGTCATAAATCGCATGCCATTTACGTTATGTTAATTGTTATGTCATTCAGACTAAAAGAATTTTTACTCATTTTATGGTGTTACTTTTCAATTTTTGGTGAAAAGGCTTTTTATTTTTTAAAATATAATGCAGTTCGATTCATACTGTTTCCACATTTTTTACACACAACAATCAGAACCATTTTAAGATATTAACTGTCACTTATTGTTCGGAAGGCATTAAAATTATGTCATTCTTGCTTATGAATAATTCATATTTATTTCTTAATTCTAAATGGATTTTAAATTTTGGTTGCAAATCAGCACTATTTTTAAATTTTAGAAGGTCTTTAATCTGTTCTCTGCTGTGTCGCGTAAAGAGCATTATGACACTAAATATTTCAAAAATGAATTCAGTAATACTTGCGTTGAACAAACCTATGGATATTATCTGCACAAATCAGGTTAAATTTTAATTCAACAATTCGATTTAACACATTGTTAACACACTTTTTTGAGGTTCAACTAGCAACACACTGTTAACGGTTGACATTTTTTTATCTGTTAACAATTTTACTTCATCTAGATGTGCCTGTAAACTATTTACATAGTTCTTTAAACATTGTTTTTGTATCAATTGATAATGCTCGGGCTGAGCGAAACCGGTCAAAAAATGTCACTTAAATTTTAATTTCTGTTTAATTATAAAAAAAGAATGCCAATCACTTTCTATGGCCTTTTTAAGAATGAATTCACATCATTCTATCTTTTATTAATGTGAGTGTTTGCCTTGCATTCAAATATATATAGTATTTTAAGTGTTTCCATTCATGACAATTTTTTTTTTTGTAACATTGGATTATATATATTCACTTGGAGGGAAAAATCTCACCTAAACTTGACAATCTGCAACTGAGACCCAATACACACATCTCTAAGTGTAAATTGAACTGTAAAAAATATTAACCCATTCTTTGTCGAGTTAAGTAAAGAATATTCAACCCTTCCTATAGCGTACCTTGTTTGAAAATTGTGTGAAATTTCTTATCATAACTACATGTTTTATATAACGCATGATAAAATATTTGTCAGTAGCACTCGACTTCGCTGGACGTATTCAATGTCAAATACAAAGTCATTTATTGTATAAAAATGGTTGATTTTCTGATTTCAGGCGATTCAAAAAATAAAATCGCTTTCAATAACCTAACCTTACCTCAAATTTTGTAAAGGTCTTGTCCCCTATAATGTATTCTTATTGTGTAATACTAATTAGAGATTTCTATGCTATACGGGGGTCGACTGTATTGTGGAGATTATTAGGACAAATCAGGCAATGTTTTAACTCAAAAGTTAACTTGAACACTGATTTTTTAGTATTAACTATCAACGCTACAATCGGCCATCTCAACAGTCGAGATGTCAGCGATCAGAAGGTAAACTAGTAACAGGGAAACTATTCAAATATCTTCAACAACTTTGGAAATCTCTCATTGTGTGTATGAATATATAATGACTTTCAATATCTTTTGAAGTCATCACTGTTGTAATTCAGTTTTCGATCGAAGATTTCTCGTTGTTACTTGTTAAAAAAACTAAGCATTTGTTATATACCTGTTAAATCTATTGTAAATAGCTTAATGTTAATACAGAATCTTGCACTGCTGTATTTTTGATAGTATTTTATATTTAACAAATAAAGTTTTTCTATGTTTAGTTTTGTTTCATTTATAAATCCCCATTGTGATTAAATATTCACTATGTTAAATACGTATGAACCGATGAAGCGTGAAAAAGACACTGAATTTTGCTCGGCGGTGGACAGTCTGCGCACCCGAGACAAGTCAAATAATAGTGTTATGTAAAACGTAAGTATTACGGTATTTGGGATATTGAAAGGCATAAATTATAATTAAGTCATTGTATTTACAACAAACATTGATTTACATACCATTCATTTATTAGAAATATAAATTTCCTAGTTAGTTAGTAACTGTACACAAACTTTTGAAGCCGGAGTGTCAACATTTAAAATGAATCGATAGCTGTGGCAGGATTTCTCCTCTATTTCAATTTTCAGCAGTCAACTGAGCCCACTTGACTGCCGAAAGGTTTTCACACTCTAACAGATATTGACTTTGTGAACAGTGGAAAATATCGGTAAGCATGAATATAATTTTTGAGCATTGCATCAAAATGCTTCACTTATCTTATATTGATAGCTGTCATCAATTGCAGCAATTGTGCAATAGATAATTGTGAGTTTATCATCCCACGTGTTTTGAATTCGGAGTATTATAACACAGCTAATGTGTTTTTTTATACATACACAAATTGTTTTCATCCAGCAAAAAGGTAAAATAATTGAATTATTGCATCACCCTGTGATATATGAAACCAAACACGAAAATCACACTGACAACTATATCTGAACTAAAATTCTAATTATTGCCGTTACTGGAGATGGAAATCACAAGACGAGCGATGATTTATCTCTATCGGAAAAGGAATAAAAAATTAACACGTTGGCTGCGTAAACATATTGCACTGTTTCACAGAGGGCCTGAAAAATACCCAGTTGTCGAAGCCATAAAAGTTTGTAAAATATTAGGGACAATTATTATATTTCTCCGAATTTGGTCGCCCTCAAGGTCATTTACACAAAAAAACATTTGTGCTGCACATGTACTGCCATTGTTTACCCATCACATTTCGAAACATTTGCAGTGTTTATTGATGTTGCGCCATCTGTAATACCCTAAAGACACATTCACACTAACATATTTTTGGTTTATCTATAATTCTGTTTTGAAGGGAATTCTATCCTTCCTTTTTTTCTCCAGGTTTTGATTTCAGTGATTTATTCACCTTCAAGTGTTGTTGATAATAATTTTTATTATCGGAAAAATACACTATGATATAAAAGCAGTTGAAACGTAATTTACACTCTCACAATACACTACAATAAATATATGATATTATTTTGAAATAACATTCGACTGTTAGATTCACATTTATTCGTGATTTAGTCGAAAACAGAATTCTAAGCACAAGCCAGGTTTATTTGGGCAATCGGGACAATTGAAAAACGAAACTTTTCGTTGTTTGGTGATCAAGTTGAAGAGGTAGTTTTTTTCCAGCAGTCACTTAGACGATTCAATTGTATCGTTATGTCTTTCCATTGCGTGATTCGACTTTTATGGCCGTCTGATTGCGACGGAATGTGGACTGCATATACATATGTCTGGTCTACGATGTAATTCTAAAATTTCTCATCAGCAATCTGGTGAAAATAATCAATGAAATCTTTCCCACTCATATCAATTTTTATGCCTGGCGTAGCCAAAAACTGAAAAGATATAGCTTGGTTTTTTTCAGACACCCACTTTTTAGGTGCAATGTTTGTTGTTGCAATCGATTGTAAAAATATGTCATCATCACTTTCACTATCCGATTCACTGTCAATGTAATCACATACAATATTATCAAAATCACTACTGTCACTATCATAAATAAGATCATCGCTTTTTGAACACGATGGCTGATCCATTGGGAGTGGAAGGAAAAATGAAAATTGCAAAAATATTGAAATATGTGTGCACTAAAGCGTAGAACGAAGTTTATAGAATTGTAAGAAAGTAGGTACGCGGTGCTTAGAAAAAAAAAGTATGTACACGTAAATAAAAATAAATGTTTCACAAAATTATAGGAAACAGTGATAATTTTTTTTTGAAATAATAGTATGTTTTCGCTCATCGCGAGCATCAGTTGATAATGCCGGTCCTGATCAAAAAATATATTGTGGAAATAAGTACTAAAAAAAAATGTGTTTTTACTATTTAAAATATCATGCCTTTCCATCATGAAGTGACAGTTAACACCTTAAAAGTGAAACAGTGATAAGTTTACATCTGTCAAAAATATTTTCACAAACTATAGTAAAACATTTGATGTAAGTATTTCGGTAAAATGAATAGTGTGAATGAGCCTTTATGTGATTGTTCCAAAGAAATGTCCCGAAACTTCTAAACGGTGGCAGGTACTTACTAATACTAAAAGATCTTTTGTTATATTGAAAACACGGATTCCGTGACCGACGCGGGTCGACAATTCAGGCATGGACACGGGAGCCGTGTCGTACGCACTGATCGAGTTAATAGGATAGACAAATTCGACAAAATGCTATACGTCTACTTGGACGAGTGAAAGATGCTGTAATATTGGAAGAAGGCAGTTTGTAATCGGGTTGTATTTAATATTGCAATTTATATCTTTGAATAAACTGGAAATACCTTCATCAGACGGATCGACCCCGCCATGGCTGACCTATTGACCTTACAATTACTTATTATTGCTTATCATCAAGCATACCACGGAGATGTCACTCCTCTGTATGATGAAAAATAAAAAAAAAAAATTTTTTTTGCCAAACGGGGGTATTTTTCACATATATCATACTATGCTTAGCCCTCTGACTGCTGATGTCACAACTGTTGAGGTGTCTGATTAATATTTTAATATTTGATACTCAAAAATTTTAATAGATCATTCTAAATAATATGGAAGTTTTAACAGTGTCAAGATTGTTGTGCACTAGTTTTTGTGTTGAAATATAACCTGATTCGTCCTGATAATTTAATCCATAAGTTTGTTTAACACTTTCACAACTGAATCAAGTGTATTGATTGAATTGGCATTTACTCGATAGAACTCCATTATAACACGGTGAAAAAATAGCAATATATTTTAGTTCTACAATTTTTTTATAAGTCATATGGTTGATAGCTATTTCGACTTATATCCTCATCAAAACTATTTGTATCTACTAGTTCTGGTGAGGGCTCAGGCAGAAATAGCAATCAACTATATCTTATAAATTTTTTTGTAGAACTAATGCTACTTTTTCACCGTGTCAACCGAAACAAGTTTTGTAGGGTTCAATGTTGAAATATCCTTAGTGCTGCTTAACTGGAGACAGATTAACTCTTTTATAGTCAGTGTCAACAAGTTTTTCCACGAATGTATGACTACCGAGGAATGGTGATATTGCTTAATGTATATATTATTATTTTGCACTTACTTTAATGTATATGAAATTTAAATTATTTGTGCAATATTCAAACTTAAAAAACCTATTTTTTTTTGTCGAAATCAAGAATGTAAATTACTAATAAAATGGCCACAGCTGCTATTCCATACATTCAAATATTACTTTTCAGCCGGCTCTTTGAAGAAATGTTAAGACCGATCTGAACACTTTAAAAAGACAATGTGTGAAAACAGTTTAATGATTGTAGAACTCGAAACATCGTCATTTCAACCCTATAATTTAATACTCTGAGGAGTGAGTTATTATGAGTTATTAAGTCTTATGTATACTTTGAATATTTTTACTATTACCACATATAAAATTATACAAACTTTTTGAGCCGTCAGAAGCGCACATTACTTGAGGCATATTAGCCCAACGATGTTACCCGATACTCGGATTTTTTTCAAGCTTCAACAATCTGGGTAATAATCATTTTTAATAATACAAAGCACGTCACTATTCATATCACTTGTAAAAATATATACATCAATAATCAGCTTATATTAATAGTCGTCGAGTGAATGTTATAACCGATTCTACAATTCCCAAGTCAAAGCTAGTCTAAGGCCGTTTTGAAGATACGGTTCAACATCATGATGGATCACCCATAATTATACCATTGAATAATCACAGTTCCGGAACGTATTCGATTGCAGTATGCGTTGCGCAGCCTATGCCTGCGGATTTTTCTTCATGAGGGCGATATCAGAGTCCATCATGTCCTTGACCAGTTCATCGAAGGTCACTTTCGGACTCCAGCCCAGTTCTCTCTTGGCTTTTGTCGCGTCTCCGTGCAAAAGATCCTGCAATAATTATCACACGTTCATAGAAAAAGAATGAAGGTAAATAAAGAAAATTTAATTTATGATATCGACTGAAGGTGCTTGATGGAATTTCATTATCAAATTCGAATTGCTACAACTTTGTACGATTCCACATGTTTTGTCACTAATGACCTGGGTTTCGCCTTTCAACATCTTCAGGCATTCTTTCAACGGATGCAACAGAAGTGACATAAAATAAAAAACATCCGTCTATATACCGAAGTTATTAATTACAGGAAAACACTTACACCAAGAGGCAAGCAGTAAATTGCAGCTAAACCAAATTTAATAATTTTAATCTAATAGAAGAAGATATTGATACAAAATCAATGCTAGGTATGTATATGTAAAATTTATGTATATAACAATCTATATCTCGTTTAATCATCCATCTACACTCTGAATGGCCTCTTAATGGAGGTGTCTTGAAGTTTTTTCTATTGGAAATGCTCATTATTCAATGGCTCAATCTCTCTTTTTACAAAGAGGGTAGGGATAGATTGGATAGGGCTAGTACTGGACTAGTGGTTAGATATCATTTATCGCTGCAACCTATATTTCTAATTGGCGGAAGGAAGTTCATAAACACCTGTGCCTTCTAACAGAATCTACAAATCAATTGAAATAAAGGCTGGAATGAACTGGAATCATGAGATTCGTCATGGACAAAACAACGTTGACCACATCGGTCGCTTACACAATGTACTCTATTCTATAAAGAATAACACATGCCAGCTCTGTAGCAGAGGGACCGATGCGGATATCTTCGGTTATAATTCTGGTTCCGACAGTTTCCTAAAATGGTTTTTTAATTTAAATTCAATTCTATCTCATCCGTGCGATAGAATTCCCCATGATGCTGAAACGCGAAGCCCGTGTTGTGAGTGAGAAAATTTATGGAATGGTGTACAGTTTTAAAAATAACAATTTTGTTTATCAATAAGTCAATGAATTTGTGTCCTGAGAGAAGGCCTGTATAAATTCCCCGTCACTCATCCTATCCCAACAATGAAGGGTATCAAGAATTGTCTTGTCCGAACCCCATTAATACATGCTTGATCTTTTCAAAAAAAAGGAAGCAAAACAACTGAGGAACAAAATGTTCTCGTGTAACAACTTCTCTTTAAATGAAGTCTGTTAAGAGCCCACAATGTGTACTGTGGACGGACACGTTTGGAAAAAAGAACTTCATAAAACTTTCTTTTGATCATCTGTACATATTGTTTTAATATATCACAACTTAACCACTGACCACTTCTGTGGGTCTGAAGTATTTCGAGTTGACTTTGACGAGCAACTGCCCGGTGACGGCGTCTCGTCCAACCTCGTCTTCCCCTTTTCCTTCCCACCGAACTTTCCTTCCGATGTGTCTGAAGGCCGCCTCCACGAACTCTCTCACGGAGCGGGTCTCGCCTGTGGCCACCACATAGTCTCCCGCCTTATCCTGCTGCAGCATCGTCCACATGGCCTGCAAACAAAGGCATTATATTTAAATAATATAACACAATGTTTAATTACTTAAATTTGAATTGTCGAAACTTTGTACGATTCCAAATGTTTTGTCGCTGTGAACCTGTACTGTAATAGTATTGAATATTGTGTTTTATCCAAAACTTACGAAAGACTACAAAATTTGAATGATGCAAATTAAATTATCTATTCATTTATAAAAGAAGGATTTTTCCCAAGCTGAAGCGGGCCAGCAAATTTCACAAATGAAATGTGAATACATACCTCCACATAGTCTTTGGCGTGACCCCAGTCGCGTCTGCTGTCCAGGTTCCCGAGCTCCAGGCAATCCAGTAGTCCGAGGCTGATTTTGGCGACGCCGCGGGTGATCTTACGAGTGACAAAACTCTCACCCCGTCTCGGGGACTCGTGGTTGAAGAGAATGCCGTTAGACGCAAACATCCCGTAGGCCTCTCGGTAGTTCACTACAATCCAATAGCTGAACATCTTCGCACATGCTGTTGAAAATTTTACGGACATATCACAACATTGCAATCGGCTTTCTCAACAGTCGAGGCATGAGAAGTGAGGGCTCAGGATATAAGGCAAACATGCAGTGACCAAATATTACATGTATTATTGATCTTTCAAAAGAATGCATGATAGTTACCGTATGGTGATCTGGGATAAAAAGGAGTAGTCTCCGACTGAGGAGCGGGGGCTGATCCGTACAGCTCGGAAGTGGACGCTTGGTAGAATCGAGCGTGGGACATTCCGGTGGCCCGCAAAGCGTCCAAGAGCCGCAGAGTGCCCAAGGCGTCCACTTGTGCCGTATACTCGCTCAGTTCAAAAGACACTTTCACGTGGCTCTGAGCAGCCAAATTGTACACTTCTGTTGGCCGCACCTGCAGAAAATAAGAAATAATTATCCCAAGATTCGATAAATAATGATGAACATGATTTTATTTATAATCAAGCTTTATCATTCACTAGTTATATTTTACTTTCATGTTTCTTAAACAGATTTCTTTCATGATGAGGCAAAAATGAGAATTCTGTCATCCTCGATAATGTCAAATTACTGATTTGTTCCTGATAAACTTTTGGGAAGTCGTGGGCACAAATTGTTCCTTTGTGTAGAACCGGCTCGCCGCCGGTAAGAGCATTAACAATGTTGAACACTATCGCTTCGGGTTTCAATATGATTTCGGATGATGAAGTGAGTTATTAATATCAAACCTTGGCGATGATGGAAACGAGACATCCTCCGTCAGTCATGTCCCCGTAATGGAGCTGCATGCGGCCCTGTCTGTGGCTCGCGGGGTCTTCATACAGATGCTGGATCCGGCCGGTATTGAAAGAGCTCGACCGACGAATGACGCCATGCACCGTGTACCCTTTGTCCAGCAGCAGCTCTGCCAAATAAGATCCATCCTGATTGTGCAAAAAAATGGTACAGTGTTACATGCAGAAAAGCTATTACTGTCAACTGTAAATTGGCAAACTGATTCCATATCGCTATGTAAAATTCTTTTGTGTGACATTTAACTGTGGAGAAGAAGGAAACAGCTTAGGTTTTTCCAAAATCTGAAGTAAGGATGTTACATTTCAACATTGCCTTAATTCAATACCGATTTAAATGGCCTAGTGCATGTTTATTGGAGATAACAGCAGTTAAAAAAAATAATATATTTGACAAGTAAAAATTTTATTCTTTACAAAAGAAAGTGAGCGCTAAACAAAGAAAAGTCATTTTACAAAAAAATGATAGGAAAATTTTATTGCACTGACAATTCTATCAGTTTATTATTCAAACAGATGGTCTTTGGAGATACAAAAGTACGTTATTAAAGAAATTCCTTACTTGGTATGACTCAAAACATAACAGTAATAATTTGTCCATTAATCGAGAGTTTGGCACAACACAGTTTACATCCGCATCATCTCCACTGCAGTAGTAGTAGTAGAGCAGACGTCTCTTTACTTTACTGATGTAAAAATACATGTTACTTTAGCATAAATTCCACGATTATTCACAGCTTAAACCTTTGAACCCAAAGCTTCTTAAGTTTCGAGAACTGTAACCCAGTCTTCTTTTTGGGTCATTCATTTTTCACAACAACGACTTGAATCTTGAATTTTGTTCTTAAAGATATGCAAATGGACTGAGGATTGTCCCGAATAAGTGAAATTACATCAGATAATTCCTCCTTAATTTGTTCACTTTCAAATTCTGTGGCACTAAAATTATTATCTTGAAAGTTTAACAAATCCAACTCAACTGAATGGAGTGGTTTATATTGTATTGGTAATAAATTGTAATTAGACTCTCAGTAAGTTTATAATGGTAGATTCCGAGGCCAGTATATATGTCGCTTCTTCAGGCTGTTTTACCGGCCAGTAGGGTTCAATGGGTTAAATATTGGAATGAGAATTATTTGAAATAAAATTCTCCCAAGCAAATTTTTTTTAATATAAATCAAGTTCTTTTGAAAACATAATCTCTCAACGGTGGTGGAAGTACTGATAATAAATGCATTAGCTTTGGAATTTATCTAAATATTCACGGAATCTTCTATTTTGTTATTTTGAGGCAAGAACATCAATAATTATCAAGTTTCAGAAGTATAGTAATGTAACATACCTGGCCGGTGATTCCTGTAATCAAAGCCACTTTCCTCTCTGTCGATTCATCGCTTTGGGACGTCATTTTCAATTGAATCGTGTGTTACTTGATACGCGGCCTACGTTATATACCCGCCGCTTATCAACTCCGGCAATCGTGCGTCGAACCGATATAAAAACGTGTAAAGTAAACATAAAACGGCGGAGGTGAAATCCCCACGTCGTCTAGTCAGCTCGCATCGCGAATAATGGCCGGTTAAACGATCGCCTCTTCACATTCAATGAGTTTTGACTGTTATCAGAAAAACATATCTGAAAGACCGAAAAGAAGTTTTTGACAACTCGGTTGATGTTTTATTTGATAAATTCATAAACGTCACTCTGCCGGTAGAAAGCTGCCACATCGCTACTTCAATTTTCCCCTACTATAAAATAATTTATAATAGTTATTATTAATACGCTTTATTCATTTATTTTTTGATGTGGAAAATATCACTTAGAATTAAAAGTTTGAAAGCGTTGTATCTTTTAATCTTGAAAACATAATTTTATCTACTTTATTGGGTTTAAAAATTTACAAAATTCGTCGGAGTTGCCATACTTTCATTTATATGAAAATTACAACTCGCGGGTAAATTCAAAAATACAAAAACATAAACATATAATAGCGCATTATGGATTTATTTTTTTATTTATAACATAAGTCGTTTATTATCTTACATTAGAAAATAAAATAATTTTATAATGTCGCCTTTCGATATATTATTAGTTGTTGAAATTTTGTACCAATCCAAATATTGTGTCACTGACGACTCGTGTCATAGAATGGCTGAAAATGCCTAAAATCGAAATCCAGTCGTTAGAGACAAAACATGTGCAATCACAAAAAGTTCCAAAAATTCAACTTTGATATTGAAATTCCACCAAGTTCTCTCAGTCGACAACATAATTATTATTATTTGGTTGTTTCATTTTCCGGCATTCGGGGTTGACAATTCTTACGATGGGTGAAAAAAATATTAAATGATATTACTAAAAAAATGTGTTTTATGTATTAGAAAATGTATCTCCCTTTTTAAGCACCGGAGACATCGTTGGGGTCGGTCCAGGGGGGACAAATGTCCATCCTAAATATGCAGAAAAAAATATTTATCTCCTTTCGCACTCGCTCAGCCATATAACGGAACATAAAATTAACAAGTCGGCAAGCTATGTCCACATGAAAAGAGGAAAAAAGCAGAAAATTATGTCCATGATCACCATGTTATTTTATTGCACGGTTTTCAAACAAAACAGTTCTATTATTGAGTATAAATCTTATGATTTAATATTATTTTTATGAAAATAAACCTCCGGGACGGACAATCAAATTTGCAAAGGGGCGGCCAAATTCCTAGAGGCGGTACTGACCATTGATAATATATAACCAATTATTATTAATATACAATGAAAACACATTGTAATTCCATTACGAACATTTTTAAAAATGAGTGTGAAATGTTGCACACCAAAGTTTTCATCTTTCTTATATCATCATAATTAAATTATTGGAATATATTTAAATCATTTTATTACGATAGCAGTAAATGGAGAATGTTGTATAACATTTAAAAAGCAAGCGCATTTTTTACTTGAAAACGTTTTATATTAATAAGAAAAAGTGTTATGTGAAATATACATATAAAATAGAACGATCCAAAAAATTTTTGCACTAAACGCGGCTTAAAAAAAACTTAAAAGATACAGAAAACACATATTGAGTATTTTTTATGCTACGTAATTATGAGTAAAAGATAAAAATATTTGGGCCACAATGTTAAATTAAAATGCATTTTCTTTTTATTATAAATATTTCTGTGTATACTTAAATAATAAATACTTATATTCGATTTATTTTTGAGCTTGAGAATTTCGTACCCTGTGGTGATTTGAAGTATGGGCCTATCTACCATATTTATTAGTAGGTGTACATAATCTTTTTCTGTAGAGTAATCTTTGCAATGTGTGTCCACTGCAAAAAGAGGATCAGATGAATATGAAAAATGTTTCCGAAGTGATAAATATGCTGAAACTGAGTCGAATCTCACTTTCGTTATGTAAGTATGAGTGACACACTACTAATAATAAAATTTCACTTTATTTTTGCACATCAGTACCTTGTGAATATTAAAAATGTTCTTTGCGTATTAGATTAAACTGCTTTCAAATAAATATTACAATCAGTAAATAATATTTGTTTTTATTCACACGTCAACTTATCAAACTAACAGATTACATTCACAATAATGGCATTTTATTTACATGTTTATACAAAATGAGTTTTTAAATAGGTACAACCTATCTATAAAAAATCACAACTTCTCAATCTTTATATATTTACCCAAGTTCACAAAGTTATATTGACATGCTTCACAGTCACTCGTCTTCGATATTATTTCAATAATAATTTACTTATTTCATTTCCCTAAATGTTACCGATACCTACCCATGTTTTTATCTTTAATATATTTAAAATTAAAACCCTTTCATATAATTAGGCTAGTATTTAAAATGGCAGTGTAGCACAATTAGAATAACGGCAGTGTAATTTTCGGTTTCGATTTTGATTTTGGTTTGAGATCGCCGACTGTTGGTTGCTGAAAAATGACACTCAAAAAAAAATCAGAATCAGAAACCTTCGTCTTAAAGCTAATTTTAATATTGAAATATACATTGACTTGTCAGAACAATCTTCATAAATTTGGTTTACACCTACTGAATTTATTTTCGAAATATTCATGGTTAGAATATCGTGTACGTGGCGCAGCAGGGAACGGGTACAACATGTATTTTATAACTGTTAAAGGGTTTCGTTGAAAGCAAAGCGCCATCAAGATTTCAAATGACATCATAATATATATATGATACATTTTGACATCATACGTATTTATCAGTATTGCATTTTTAAGTTAAGTGCGATTTACACGGAAAAACATGTGATCAAACGAAGTATATTAAAATTTGACCGTTATAAATAATTACGATAGAAAGTTTTTCGCGCGTTTGAACCATTCCTTCCCTATTTTATTATTGGTACGCTATGCAGTAAAAAAACCACAAAAAACTAAGCTGTTAAAAATATGTTTAAAAATCACTGTTGTTAAAACAAATCTCAATGATAATTATTACTGCACACATAAGATTCACAACAATGGCTAAACGCATAATCCTTTTGTTCGCACAACAAAAGTACATAATATGACATATAGCCAGTTTAGGGTACGGACACCGAAATGAACCTCTGCGGATCTCCCAGCTTGGGATCGAACCTTATGTTGACCTTGGTAGCTCCGTCGCCGACCTCCAAAAATGAATTCCAATCCAGCATGTAGTAGAAGCCGTTCTTCCGGGGAGGCGGAAGCTCCGCCTCTGAAGGGTCGTCGTCGGCGGGACTCGCCCCGAACGAGTTCTCCAAATCGGCGATGCTGGGGCCTTCTTTCGATACACCGACCGTCGTGGTCTCGGAAGGAGCAGCCGTGCTCACTTCTTCAGTTATTTCAATGGTGGTATTGATTGATTGCTGTCTTTTGGATATGTCGTTGTGCATTTGTTCATCTACCGCCCCCGCCTCGTCAACGGATAGCGGGTCGGGTCCTGCGCTCAAAAAGTCTGTTCTCTGCGAAGATTCTGCTCGAATGTCTTCGGAATTTTCTACTTTTGGAATCGACAATTTTCTTCCTCTCTTCGCAGCCAGTCCCATATCGGTGAGCATGCTCGCCATTCCAGCAGGAAACATATCCGCGTCGATAAGTTCTGACACAGCCGGCTGCTGCATGTTCATGCTTTCGGCAACTTGGATTTTTGGTTCCTCGGCATTGAATTTCAAATCTCGCACGTCAGAATCTGTAATGCCGAATTCCACTAACATCTCACTGATATCCTTGGGATCCATCTCTGCACCATTTGACACTTTCCCGATCGGAAGTGGTTTAAATGCCGCATACGGAGACGACTCCAATGAAATTTGATCGTTAATCGGGTTCGAACCCAGAGAGTCGACTGTGCCAGATAATCCGTACGAATCAATTATATCTTGCATATCGGATGTCGCCGCCCCACCTTTATATACTGGGTACATCTTTTCGGGTGCGTTTTCGTATTGTGTCATGGAATTGATTAAATGTTCCAATCCGTCGATAGGCGACGGTGGCGTTTTGACGACACCGTTTTCCTGGAGCGATGGAACGATGATTCCAGACTCACTTTGCCGAGAATCGTCAACAGCGGTCGCTTTAACCTTGATGATTTCTGGGATTTCCGGCTTACGGTGGAAGCCTGAAGGCGCGGATGGCATCTTTTTAAACGAAGAATCAGATTTGCTCGAATTCACCGATACGGGGGAAGTAGTAATTCTATGGTTCCGACTGCCCAAATCACTCATAACCTTCTGAGCTTGGCCGTGCCAAAATTGAGCGTTGGGCGCTTCCGTCTGTGCGGTTTGCGACGCGTCGGCTTTAGTTTTCTGTGAATACTTATGATTTCGATATTTACCATCGGTTTCCTTGTACAAACGCGGTAAAGTCTCTGTAGTCATCATTTTGACGATCGGAGGTCTGGTGTAGAGTTCCTCCATGTCTCCGTCTTCTGGTTTGTAGGGCAGAACCACCATGATCGCCCTCGCATCTTTTTTCGGGGCCGCGGTCTCGGACTCGGCTACGCGGACATCCTTTTTGTAGTTCCCGCCTCCGGCAATCAGCTCGTCTTCTGCGGTGATGTTGTTGAGCAGAAGCAAGATATCATCTTTTGAGAGTCTCGGAAGGTCGGGATTGGCTTTGAGGATGTCCTCGACCCGCCTGACAGTCTCGTCGATATCGGGGTTTTCATCGGCCGGACCTCCGGTGTCGATTGCGTTCTCAGAAATGAGCGACGGCGCACACGCCGCGAGATGGCACCACCAATATATTCCCGCCAAAACGAGCGTCACTCGAATCCCCATCCTGGAACAGGTACAATTACAGTAAGAAGATAATGTGGTAAAAGTTAGTTGTTATACAGTCAAATTGGCCAAGTCGCTCTGACTGGTTGACAATATCAATATGCGGATTTTCAACTTTCCGGTACCCAAGGATAGAGATATCCTCCCTCAATGTCACTTAATAAATATTTTAGTATCCGTGATGTAATGTTTATAATCACGGTAATCAGAAATACACATTATTTTGTATCAATTATATTTTTAAATGCGCATGCACTTTTTGTCGTACATTTAATGAAAATGTGAATTAAATTAAATTTTAATCGAAAATTGTGTAAATTTATTATAATTATTATGTTTATGTTTAAATGTTGTGTAACATATGAGCATTTTTTTATGTATTAATAACTAGCGAGTACCTGGTATGCGTTGCAATTCCACTCAATGAAATTGAAATACTATGAGTTTAATCGAAAATTGAATTTAGTATGAGAACAATAGATGGCTTACAAAATGTCATTAAACATTCGTTACCTCAAAGTATGAAAGTTTCGTAAAGATGGTTCCTATTCAAAATACCAATAGTTTTTTATGAGATTCAAAGTAATCGAATTGGTTGAGTACTTAAAAAAAAGATTTCATGTAGTGAAAAGTTTATTCCAAATCCAAATTTAGTTGCATCACGGTGAAAAAATAGCAATGTATTTTAGTTCTACAAAATTATTTTTAACAAATATAGTTGATGGCTACTTCGGCTCACGCCATCGTCAGAACTATGCTTAAACTAACATTCGCTCATCTATATATAGCTGTGCAGAAAAGGCACACAACACATCCTCTCTCCTGTTCCAACGGCTTAGATTGTTACCTTAACACAATGGCACTGAATTTTCAAAATTCTAAATGAAACAATGGGTGTCTATAACAATAAGATTATATGTGGGATGAAAGTGGTCCTTATGGAAGCAAATCAGACCACCCCTATGTACAACGGCTGGACAAGTGGCGATACTATTATGTTAGTTTAACTAAAATACATTGCTATTTTTTCACCGTGTCATAATGGAGTTCTACCAAGTGAATGCTAATTCAATCAATAAACCAAATTTAGTTTATAAATAATTGACAGTATGCAAAAAAGTCATTCTTAAAGTGCGTCGTCGACCGTTTTGCAAGAATTTTTTTAGTAGATAGAAAACTTTTTAGATGTGTTGTCATGCGGTTATAGCAAACGAGAAACGTTTGCGAGGATGGAAAGAAGATAATTTGAAGGTTTCAAACCTTTTATTTCTTTATTGTAGCAATCCATAAAGGTTATACACACAAACAAATAAACAAGCATTCATTTATATATATAGTTAAAGAAAATCGACTTATTTAAAAAAAATCACATTTATGATGATTTTAACTTTTAAGTAATATTTTGGAACGTAATCCTGTCTCAAAAAGAGTTTCAGTTGTTTAGCAATTATCAGGTGCTGACTCTTGACTATAGATGATTGATGGATTAACTTAAGGTAAGGCATGGCGTCAGCCTGTCTTCATTGTGTTTTCCGTGAGCTGTCTGTCGGAGCGAACGAATGAGTGTCTGCCGGTGATCAACTAGAGAAAACGTAATTAATTATACACTAAATGGGAATTTCAATGAGTAATTTCAGTAGCGTTCGTGGTGATTTTAGTTCAAGTCTCCATTTTAACCCACGGCTAACGTGTCAACCGTTAGGACGGACTACAATGTATTGATGGTAGATGCTAAAAAATATAACAGTGTTAAAACTTTTGTTCTAGCTAATCCTTTTGTTCAAATATAACCTGAATTATTGGAATAAGATAAAATAACACAACATTTAGTACAATTTAGTTTCTGCAATTTTATATTATCAATATCAGGACAGATTTCGCTCATGACGAGCATTGGCAGTTGATCAGCCTTATCCTATCACCATAAAGAGAAAGATCTTTCAAAGTACTTGATCTTAGTAAATAACATGATTTGTAATTAAAACCTACGTATTGATATTGGACCAGATTCTTCGAGATAAAGTCTTTTTTTAATGGTTTCCGTGGCTGTTTTCGCTTTTCAATAATGCTCGCAATGAGCGAAACCGGTCGTGATCACAAATTATATTGTAGAAACAGTACTAAAAAAATCTTTTATTGCTTAAAATATCATGCCATTCGGGTAGTTTGCAGGGGTGGCGCTGTCTAGTGAGGGAACACCAAATCACAGTTACGCAATAGCTCATTATTTGATCACAATTTTTCGATGCGTAAAAAGTTATCGAGTAATATTTGTTCAGTCGAAGAAAGTTTGTCTAGCATATTTACACAATTATTCTTGAATAACTGGAATTCCTAACTGTCTTATTACAAAATATCACTTTCAATGCACGGAAACGTGCCACTACAATCTGCCTGCGTACATTTAATATTATTTCATATCATAATGCCCGGTAAACAGGAATCGGAATTGAACGAACGTCAACGTTTTCTGCAAGGCCTCGATGAATAACCCTCTCTCTGCCGATCAATTTAAAATAAATTCAATCACCGATTATTTCAAAAAATAATTCAGAATTTTTGATGTTTACCAAGCTTTTGAAAATTATTAGGACAGATTAGGCCGTATTTCAGAAATTAAAAAAATATTTATTATTATTATATAAAGGTTTTGACACTGTTAATTCAACACTTTTGAGGTGTTAACATGTTATAATATTTTAAATAATAGCAATGCATTTTTAGTAATCTTTCCACAATATAGTCAATGATTAGGACAGGTCCCACTCATTGCGAACGTTATTACTAGCTCCTGAGATTGATAGTTATCAATTCAATCAATAGATTAAAATTCAGTTACTCAACCTCTTCAAGATAGATGGTGGTGGGCTAGAATATGTGGGCATGAAAGGTGGAAGATAAAAATATTCAATACTTAAATGGATGTGTATTATTTGGAACATAAAATTTGTATTTCATTGTATTCTCAATAAAAATAAATACTTATTTACTCATTTCTGGCCGGACCACCAGTGCGGTTGCGATGAGCATTCTACGCCACTGGGTCGCTTATATTCAATAATATGACCCTTTTTAATAATTTATCTTCCTAAATAGGGATGGCCAACATAGATCACGCGTCCCAGAGGTGGCACGTCGTTGAATTAAGTTTTCACGTAAGCAACTACAGTTTTACCCTCTGACTGCTAGCGTCCCAACCGTTGAGACGGCTGATTTTTCTCTGTTGATACTCGAAAATATATGAATTAACAGTGGTTAAAACCTTCTTGTACTCGCTAATTTTTGAGTTAATGCATTGCTTGATTTGTCCTGAAAATCTCAAGAAGATTGTTTCAAACCAATATTATTCAATATTTTTTTGAAGTTTAGGTATTGGAATATTCTTTAAGCGGCTCAGCAGGGAACGAGTTAAATTTTATTCCAATGTAGGGCGAACAGCAAATACAACATAAGCTCTGTTTACTGATGAGATACCAAACATTTTTTGTTCAGCAGTACGAAATAGACTTGAGTTTGGGTCTATTGTTTGAATCCCAATGAATTAAAATTATCTCTTCATAGTGGAGAAGGTTCAGACGAAACTTTTGAGGCTTCTTTACTTAAGGGCGTACGGATACCACCCGCGGATTCCTATTGGGCATGCTCACTTAGGAGAAATGTTCCTGGTCTCATATTTCTTTCGACTTATAGGAGGTCAAAATAAGAATTCTGCCGTCCTTGATAATGTCGAGTAAATGAATTGTGTGTTCTTCTTATGTGTACATCCGGCTTGCCAATGGGGGTGCTAACAGCAAGAAAATAAATAATGTTTATCAGTATTGCTTCGGGTGTCGATATATTTCACGTGGATGCTAAAGAAAATTTAATCTGAGATTTCTCGGTTGATTTCTCGCAATTTTTCAATGTTACCATTTATAAATCACATTCTACGTTGCGAAAGCAATAAACTGAAAAATAAATAAATTTTTAGTCACTTATCTATCAATCGTCATTTTTATTCTCAATGAGCTTATTTTCATGACAATCATTGTGGTTCAAAAACAAAGTCGGCCAGAAAATTATATTTGAAAAATTTTGGTACGCCAACTAATAAAGGATCTAGACCACTATTATAGAAAATTAAAAGAGCTATGCACTATGTACTCTCTAGTATTAATAAACACTATAAAATTATTTGTATTTAATATTCAACAGTGAGGAAAGCCACCAACTGTTATTATCGCGAAGTTAATCATCAAGATGGCGACGCGTCGATGACATATTTCATAGTTCATTTCGAGTTTATTGTCAATTCATTCATTTCATCAGAAGAATAAACCTCATTTGGCACGGATTTCAAAATTCCAATACCCACTTGCTAGAGTCGCCATTATTATCAGATGTCAAACGAGTGTTCGGTAGAAAACATTACGAAATACAAACAGGTGGAATGCGTTTAGCAATAGTGCCAAATGGATTCTAGAAAATTTAATCATTGAAAATTACGAGAAAAATTAAACAGCAAAAAGTTACACTACAATAACGTCCTCGCTCTGCAAAAAAAAAACGATATTGAATGCCGAATATAATAAAAGCAATGATTTTGAATAACCATATTTTCTCGACATAAGTTTTCCTATTTTGTCGTCTTTGAGTTTGCAGTGCGTCAATGTGAAATCAATGCCGTCTTACAATCGCTGTAAAAGTCCGCAGTCGCGATCATGTCACGAATCAATCGTAAATTTCAGAATAGGTGTAAATTGCTCGGAAAAAAACCCGGAACCTGGAAGTCGGCGTATTCATTCTTTTAAGAAATACTGCATCACGAAGACTTTTCATAACACAAAAAATGGCGACCCGGGTTTCACCTTTCGACATCATTAGGCATCCTATCTTAACTGACACACAATAAAAAGTTTGCATCGGTTATTTACTGGAGGAATTAATTACAAAGAAAAAACGGACTACAAAGCTAAGATCCTAACGTACAACTGAAGTTACACTCTTTACTATTGATTTGAAAATCAATGATATCATTAAGTTTGTTAAATGTTTTCATTATTGTTATATTAAAATAAAGGGGCATTTTCTTATCGAGATTTATTATCAAATTGCAGCATGAAGGTATGTTAAAACGCAATGAAAAAATTAAACGTTTGACAGATTCCTTGTGATAATCATTTCAATATAAAACGATTTTGAGATTTTTTTTTATATTGTAGCAAATTGAAAATACAGTTTATTATCTCATTATACGCATTGTAGAGTTTAACCACTGGGTTATGTAATAAAATTTATTGGCTGTCGATAATGTTGCTAAGCAACAAAAGGGCGACACGGAGACTTCTGCAACGCTACACGATTTTATTAATGTAATTTAATCCTTTGGTGGGTGGGTATAACAAAAAGTTACTTTTGTTTCCAAACAAAAAAATCGCTCAATATAATTTTATTGTGACAATAGTACCTCGCGATGGTGCCCATTTTGGCAAAATCGTTAACTAACTAGTAACAGTTGACCGCACGAAAAAACTGGAACACCTTGGTAGTTATTATAATATAATATAACCAACAGTATATAATGTTGTCGTTGAATCGTATAATGGGTTATTTCAAAAAAATACCTAAACGTGTTGTGTGACGAATTTGAAAGCCGTATAAACAATATTATCATGTTCAAATATTAAAACAGAACACTCTACTATTTATACAATTTTATATTCTCCTAATTAGGACCGGTTTCAACTGATACACTACGAATTAAAATAAGGCTATTTATACTACAAAATATGCAGTTAATTTTTATTAGTGTGCATTTTATAATTATTAATTATTTAACTCTAGATAGACTTTTAATTAATTTAAATTTTGTTTTAAAAAATAGTATTTTATAATATCAAGAGGTACTCAACACTTCATTTTATGTATATTTTGTGAGATAACCCTTTCATTATTTTCTTTGTTCCTGAACCATTTTGACAATTTTGGCATTGTATTGGCAATTGTCAACTAGCATTTTGTAAAAACAGACTTCTTTTAATTTTTATTGTACGAGTTCATTATGCTCGCGATGAGAGAAACCGGTCACGATTAGGAAAATATAAAATTGATGAAATATTACCAAGCTTTGTATTTGAATATTTATATATAATGCCTTTCTACCTAGAGTGACGATTGACAACTTAATGATAAAAGAAGCAAACTTAAGTTTGGAAAACATTTTAATATCACTGGGAGATATGTATCTTTCAAAGTATATTTTCGCTCTTAAAAAAAGTAAATTTCAACCGGTAATGTGATAAAATATTATGAGAATATGCTGTGATGTGATTTCACTGAAAGGCCAGTATAAAATATAATTAAGTTTAAATACACTATCGCTGTTTCATATACATATAATATATGTGGGCGTTTGTTTTTCAACATATGATTTATACAATTAAAATACCAAAGAGTAATTTTTGACTTTAAATTGATGTTTATTAAATACGGTTTTATAGCCTTGCGGTTAATTTCATTCATCCTTCCAACGTAAAAAGGTGTTACCCCTGCAGTAACCAATAACAAAATCAATTAGTTATACGACGAAATAGACAACTACATCATTTAAACGCGGTATTAATTGAAGGCTAAGAATGAAAAGTAAATTCGAAGCATATTATTCGACATAAAAATTGACAACGCTCTTTGACAGCTGTCAGTCGTAAATACTATCTTACAATATGAAATAACTTCTAAAGCCGCAAAAAACAGTTTTCTATGTCACGTATGTCGACTCCAATTTGGCCACAATTTTTAATTAACACACTTACAAGACGCAATTATATCTGATGACGGAAATTCTACTTTATATAATACAAACAAATTATACAAGGAACTGGCCGAATTGTAGAGTCCCCTTCAGCCGATATCATAAATTTCACATTAAAATGTGTATTAGTAATGTTTAACCCACAGACTGCTAACGTGTCAACTGTTGAGACGGCTGATAATTCTGTGTCGATAGTTGATTCCCAAAATCTTCTTGTACTCGCAAAATTGTTGAGTTAATGCATCGCTTGATTTGTCCTGACAAACTCAATAAGATTGTTTCAAACTAATATTATTCATTACATTTTTGAAGTCTATGTGTTGGAATACCCTTTAAACGGCTCAGCAGTGAATGAGTGAGTGATAGTATCAACTATCAAGACGCGGCAATCAGCCGTCCCAACCGTTGAGATGTTAGCGGTTAATCGATTACCCGGTCGTTACCTGTGCGATAGTAAGTTATAAAAGGTATTACAAATAAGTTTAGGTTGTTCAGAAATTCCGCTGCAAGCTGCAGACGCTCGGTAGATGCATATAGAATGCAGAATATTACGCTATGACGTCATTTCGAAAAAACTTTCCAGCAGCCAATGCCGAAAGTGAAAATAACTCGTTGGGACCGACAGTGAAAGTGATTATTTTATCTTAAAACGGTTCAGCTGTATGTTTGTTTCGCAGACTAGAGAAGCGGTCATTCGATAATCTTCTAGGATTATTTAATGACTAGCGGCAGAATAATGCAATGTGAATACGTTTGTTTTTATTATCAATAATAGACCGAGACACGACTATACAAACTAAAGGTTTAAAATTATGAAACACGATAAAAATCGGCTCCGGTTTTGTTCATCGCGAACATTATCAACTGATACAATTCAAATTAAAACAAGGCTGTTTATAAATCATTTCGAGTTTATAATTATCATGTATACAATACAAACAGCGAAAATCGAAACGTAACGATTCTTGTATTTCTTCGACACGATCAAAAAACTAAAATGTATTAAATTTCGATATCAATTAAAACAACTCCACTTAGTATATTAGTATGAGTGACACGTGTTTCGGAAGCATCTTCAGACTTACTGTTTACCAAGGTTTCATTCATTGCTAAGTTAAAAAAATGAAGAACAAGTAAATTTAACATATTAAGTTTATTTATATAATAAAATACAATATTCGATGCTATAATATATCCACGATTTAAATGAAATGGGGACCGATTCTGCTAATTGCGATATTTGTGTTAATAATAACTGGGTATACAAAAAAATGGTTCAAGAATTAAGACAATAATTTACAGGTAATAATAAAACAATGTTTCTAAAACAGTTTTAGAAAACATAACATTTGGCATTCTATTTTACGGATGAAACAGAACTGACGGTTCCGTCGTATCCGTATCCGCACCCGTGTGATAGAACGCCCGAAAATGCCGAAGGTGAAACCCGGGTCGTTAGTAATAAAACATGTAGAGTCGTACGATATTTCAACAATTCAAATTAGTGTACACAATAGACAAAATGTAATGAATAGCTTAGACACCTTGTGAAGTTGATAAAATTATTAGCGGCAATGAATCATTTATCAATAGAAATTTAAATATATGGCTCACCAATATTGAATTAAGTTCTTGTGGAATTTTCACCCCAAAGCATTTGTAATAATTAGTAAATATTAATCATTATTGTTTGATTCTAACCCTCTTCTCGAATCCAAAAAAAAGAGTAAAGTCCCACGTATATTCACGTTATATCTAATTAATGAATAACCTTACGGTACAGTTGGTCTGAAAATATCCGTGTCATATTTAGTTTAACACATCACAATAAATAACAAGATTTTCAATATTAATTAATTTGTTTTTTTCTACTTAACGTTGAGTAAATTAATAATGCTATAATTAATTTATTAATGATATTTCTGCGTAAAAGTGTTACGCAAATGTGTCTACGATATTGCATCGATTTAAAATGTGAATATTTCATAATAGTATTACAAAAAAAATATTCAAAAAATTTAGAGGAAATGTAATGTTGTTATAAAAACAAGTAATATAAGTGTTTGTTCATTTTTTAGTTGACCCCAAAAGAGTTCCACGTTCCATAAAAATATGAAGTTGTTCATTATATTATAAGTATTGTATGGATTTTCACAATGTATTGGATATGTCATCAATGTGCACACACATCAATGATGAAATGACATATTTTGTTGGAATTGACAAAAACATTTGGCCTTTTTGATGTGTCGCAACGTCCAATTCAACACTTTAGTAGAACCTCTATTATCCGGACTAATTGGGTATGAAGATATTCCGGATAAGTTAAAATTCAGATAATCGAAAAAAATATAATTAACAGTAAAGACAAGTGTATTCAGTATTAATCAATTAATGAAAAGCTTTGACACTATTTTTTTGTATTGAAAAAATCAGTTATCGATTTCTGTTAAGTTAGCTTTTTTTCGATGCTGCGAATACTTTCAATACATATATGTTAAGTTGTCCTGTATAGCACTCTTCTTGAATCTCAAACCACTTCATAGCAACATTTAACACCAAAAAGATTCAAAATATGTAAGACAAATGTTTCCTTTTTCACAAATCTTTTCTCCGTCTTCTTGATCTTGTTCATCTGATGCAGATATTTCTTTAATTATTTTCTTATCGTTCAAAATTTAGAAGACAGAATCGTTTGAATAAATATTTAAATCGTGCTAATTTTTCTAGAAACAAACGTTCAATACGTATCAAATTTGGACGATTACTGATCCATATTTTACACAGGACTTGCAACAATTGCATAAAAAACAAATGCAACGATCAAAACGTTAAGATTGTACTCTATCATGTTCGTAAATAGTGGACGCAGTTTTTCACGTCCACATCATCAAATTCGTAATATATTTATTTGTTTTGACCAATCCGGATAATCGAAAATCCAGATGATCGAGATCCGAATAATCAAGGTTCTACTGTATATTAAGGTGTCAATTTAAGGTTATAAAATCTGCGATAATAAAGTAGCAAAAATATTAGTCACTGCTATTATTAACCCTTTTCCTACCGAGAGGCTTAAGAGATGTTTTATTCCGAGTACTTCATGAAATAATGAACGACAAATAATAATGAATTAAAGAGTGATTAATTTAAGAGAGAAAACTTTTGTATAATAACGTATTTTTACTCTAAACTTAAACAGCTGACTGTTCATTGTGATTTACTCCATAAGTTTAGTCAATATCAATACCATTATTTTGTTAACTAATCACTGATAGAATATCTTTGATAACGCTCAGCAGAGAGCAGATTGTATAATATAGTGTTGATGTAAAATAAAGCTACGAAGCCTTCTAGGTCAAATCAGCTCGTACACGAAAGTTTTAACACTGCTAAGAATCTTTTTATATTTTAGTATCTACCATCAATAAAGTTATCAGTCGTTTCCACAGTTGAGATGTGATTAGTCAGTGAGTATATTTGAGAAAAATCTTGACGCGTTAGTGTTAATTAAAACAAAAAAAAATATGATATCGACTGAAGGTGCTTGATGGAATTTCAATTTCAAATTTGAATTGTTACAACTTTGCACGATTGCACATGTTTTGTCACTAACGATCCAGGTATCGCCTTTCGGCATCTTCATCGTAACTTGCCAGATTGAAATAAGTAGGTATTTCTATAAAAATAAAATACATTCGTATCTTAATGTTAGTTAATTAATATGTGTAGTAAAACCCTTTCAAGAATGACTCATTAACAAGATTAATCGTTAATGAAAATTGTCACAGGCAATTGTGTTAATTATTATTAGATTAATAATATTAAATTTATTTTAGCCGCCATTTACTGCTTGCCTTTGGCTGTGTTTTCCTGTAATTAATAACTTTGGTATAATATATAGACGATGCAGTTCAGTTCTGTTGCATCATGCCTGACGATGCCAAAAGGCGAAACCCGGGTCGTTGGTGACAAAATATGTGGAATCGTATAAAGTTGTAACAGCTAAAATTTAAAACAAAACATTTGACAAGTTTTCTGTAGAGGATATTCTAACACCGAATATTTCAAATCTTTAATCAGAACAGTTAATGTAGATCATTTGGACAAATTAGGCTCTATTTCAAAAAATAAATAAATTAACTGTCACACGAAAGTTGTAACACTTCTAACTCTCTTATATTTTTACTATTTTTATTTTGCTTACTATTATCGACACACTGCAAGCAGACGTCGCAACAGTTGGGACGCAGTTGAACAGTTAGAAGATTGACATCTTCACATTAAAAACTATCCACAATATGATATATGCTCAATAGAAACAAAAGGAAAAATCCTCGCTTTAGCGGGTCGTAAAATTTTTTATCTACCAACAAACAAGATAATTATTCACGAGTAAATTAATAAATAAATAATTAAAATATGACGTCGGCGCAGTGAGTGGGTATCTGGGACGGGGTCTTTGGCATTGTGAATGATTTAAACATCTCGGCTCACCTCTAACAATTATCATTATTTAAAAATAACCTTTGCAACGAGAGGCCTTTGTTCCGTGCCGCGACATAAAAACTGCATTTCTACCATCAGTAATAACTGCCTCACTGTCATTAAGTTATTTGATAATAATCAACTGTTGCACGATTCTGGTGACACAGTAACGAATTCAATAAAGTAAGTTGATGCTAGATTTACTGTAAAAAAATACTACACGTGTGTATTCAACGCAATTTCGAAAACAATACTGCACAATCAACACACTGATGATTGCTAAAAAAGTTCCTCAAGCGGAATATTATTTAATATAATTTACGATATCGACTAAGAGTGGTTGGTGTATTTTTTCTGAGGACATTGACATATAACAGCAGATCGTTTGAAATCAAACAATAATCGACAGATAACGCTATGGTACACAGGTTAGTAACTATACCTATGAGTCAGGCAAATTACGATAACGACCTGCAGACTATAAAATGCATAGCCCTTAATAATGGTAATGAGATAACGACGATAAATAATTTATTATATTAAAAACAATTAAATCTGGCTAGAACACTCATTTACCCGAACACAATTCAGGATAACCGCTTCTTTAAATCAATCAACTACCTAGGTAGCTTTTAAGGTGTTAACTGTCACTTCTTGATGGAAAGGCATGATATTTGAAATAATAAAAACACATTTTTTAGTACTTATTTCCACAATATATTTTTTTGATCAGGACCGGTTTCGCTCATCGCGAGCATTATCAACTGCTAAGCGAAACCGGTCCTGATCAAAAAAATATATTGTGGAAATAAGTACTAAAAAATGTATTTTTATTAATTAAAATACCTAGGTAGCATTAGCGAAAAAGTTCATCGGGAGATTAAAAACTCAATAAAAGTAGCTTTCAAGGTCAACAATAATTTAGGCAGACATTTTAAAAATAGTAAAGATAAAATTAAGAAATTGGACAGAAGCGGTATTTATAAAATGTCCTGCGGCTCATGTTTATCAGTTGATATCGGTCAGACAGGTAGAAGTATATGTACTCGAGCTAAGGAACATGTAAGATCATTCAACAGTAAAAAAACAGATTCACAATTCGCTAATCACGTTATTAAGGAATCACATAATATAAATTCAAACTCAGCGCCTAAATGTTTGCATCTTTGTAGTAAGGGTCGAAGAATGACGGCTTTGGAACAGCTGGAAATCAATAGACATCAATTATCACAAAGGATTCTTAACGAACAAACTAATATAATAGTATCGCCACCAGTCCAACCCTATTACAAAGGGGTGGTCTGATTTGTTTCCGTAATGACCACTTCCGTCCCACATGTAAACTTATGTCATAGCCACCTATTGTTTCATTTAGAATTTTTGAAAATTTAGTGTCATTGTGTGAAAGTAACAAGCAAGGCCGTTGGAACAGGAGAGAGGATGTGTTGTGTGCCTTTTCTGCACAGCTATATATAGATAAGCGAATTTAGTCTAAGCATAGTTCTGACGATGGCTTGAGCCGAAATAGCTATCAACTAATTTTTTTTTTAAATAATTTTGTAGAACTAAAATACATTGCTATTTTTTTCACCGTGTAATTAATAATCGACAGTATTTTCCGGTGCACATCTCAATGCCTCAATATCCATAATCGCTCTCTTACTACAAATTTTTCATCATTAAGACTTATAACTCTTTTCCAGAATAATTTACTAAAGCGACTGAGAGTGCTTGATGGAGTTTCAATGAAAAAAATGTGTTAAAACTAAAAAAAAAAATGTTTTCCACGGCATTCTTTCACACAGATTCAATAAAACTGACAGTCAGTAAACAGTGCATTGCTTATGCACAAAAAATATATGCCGTAAGACTAAAAGCTAATTTAAACAATGTACAGTGGGTGATCGGTTAACGAGCATAATCTGCTCCAAGACTGTGTTCGCTATCCAATTTGTTTGTTAGTCCGAATCAAAAATCTTTCGTGATATTGTTCGTCTATCCGATCACCGATTGTATTGAATTAAAAAAAAATAACTGCTGATTTGATTGCAATGTAATTGAAATTTGGAAAATATATTCTTAAGCAATACAGCTTGATGACTTGCGATAAGATGTTTTCATAATAACTTTATTGTAGCAATATTTCAGTTCAAATTCTTATATCGTTCATTAGCTGCGGTTTATTTCATGTTTACTTTAGAAATATAAAATAACATATATTGATTGAATTGGCATTCACTTGGTAGAACTCCATTATAACACGGTGAAAATTCAATCAATAAATTGAAAGTAGCCGATATTCCAGGCAATTCTTTTCAAACGACTAAAACTTACGATGGCGTGAGCCGCAATAGCTATCAACTATATTTTTTTTAAATAATTTTGTAGAACTAAAATACATTGCTTTTTTTTCACCGTGTTAAAATAACATAACCCATAGGAAACGAATTTGATAGTTGGAAAAAGAACCAAATTAAAGCTGAAATCAAAATGTCAAATACACACAAACCTAAAGTGTCTTAAGAGTAATGAACTGGTGATTAAGTTGTATATATTAGTATATATAAGTAGCACTCGATCCGACATAAAAATTTTCCATCATTTGAGGGTGTAAAAAACCACATTGAAACATTTTTTAACGAAAAACCACAAAAAAATTTTCAAAAAGGAAATGAAAAGCTGCCTATATTATGGCGAAAGGTGATCGAAAACAATGGAAATTATTTTAGTGATTAAAGTTGCATGTAGATTTTTTAAATAAAGTTTTTTTGTATGTGAAAAAAATTATCATTTCTTTCCGCTTTACCTAATATAATATTCATCAAATTAGTTATTTAACCCGTTCCCTCCTGCCAAATTAAAGATATTCCAGCATCAAATATTTAAAAAAATAATTTAGTTTTGTCGATGGAAAAAATGTGTAACGTTGGTTTCACACATATGCCTGAAGATGCTGAAAACAGAAACCCGAGTAGTGAGTGACAAAGCATGGAAAAAAATTACAAAAATTCGATAGTTCAAATTCGATAATGGAATTCCACCAAGCACTGTCAGTCGATATAAATTAACTTATGGTAATAGATATAAGACTTTTTAAGATATTTGATCAAATTTGAATCATTTCATTATATTATTGCTGTGAGCAATGGTTTTAAAATGAATTCTGATAATATATCAATTTAGTTCGTAGACTTAACGTAATCTTTTTTTATAATCCATCGTATATAATGTAATGACTGACTGACAACGTTGCCTGAAGATGTCCAAAGGAGAAACCGATTCTTGAATAACAAAACGTGTGGAAGTGTACAGAGTTAGAGAGATTGAAATTTTATATTGAAATTGTATCAAACTCGCTAAGTCGATATCTCCAAATTGTTTACTTTTGGTTCCTTTGTTTGCGTTTATCTTTTTCAGAATGCGGAAGACATTTTGTCATTAGATCTACTTATTATATTAATACAATTATCAGGAAATTAAGTGACGAAAAATGTAAAAAAAGTCTTTCGAAACAAATTGTATGTTTTAGTATTAATTGCGTCGTTTACGTGATCGCCATCGAGCATGCTCATTTGTATTTGTATTGCCATATTGGTAACTAGGTAAGTAATGTCAGCACGTTCGCAAAATAATAAACGAAATGAGCAGGTACTTACGGCTGGCAGTAAAATGAACAGGTGGCTTTTTTCAACTGCAAATTACATTCACTATCTGATTGTCGTGTCTAATGAAACAAATCGACTTCACAAATGCAAAACAACGAAAACCATAACTTTTTCGAAACAGATTTATTTATAATCACAATGTATACACAATTTGGTAGTCCCAACTCTACCCGTTATGGGTATGCTGCCGCCATTTTCATTTCATTTCACGTACTCCTTCCGTAACGCAATATTGGTAAAAAAAAAAGAAACGAATTTACTTCTCATTTTCTTAGTCGAATACATGACATAACGGACCGATTTTTAAGCCATGCACTATTAATCTTGAAAAAATAGATAGAAGAAAAAGATATTAAAGCATGTTCTGCCATTTAAGTTAAGTGATTTTAGCCCTCTTTCTATTAACTGTTGTGACGGCCGATTACAGGATGTTAATAATTGACACTCGAAAATATAATGCATATAACAATGTCAAGTCTTTCATCTAATAACAAATTCTTGGATTGAAATATAGCCCGATTTTTTCCGATAATCTCTATAAATTTAGTTAACAACAACACTAATATTTTTTTAAATCTAAAAGTAGGTAAATGTTAACATACTTTCATATCTAATATACACGCGATTTTCCCCACGTAAAAGTTCTGGCAGTCACCACATTTTAATTAATAAATGTAAGTTTTATTCTCTAATATATATTAGTAAGTAATCACATTTCTTATGTTAGTAGAAAGCTGGTTGAACACTAAAAAAAATAACTGAAACTGCTGGTGAGTTCAAAAATTCATTGAGAAATCAGCTGTTAAGTTATCAAAAATTGAATACGTTACAGTGACATTCAAAAAATTAGCCCCAATACAACAAACATGCTTTATTATATGTAATCAAAAACTATGTTCATAAATGAACCGTATAGTTTATTTAATGTAGAACACAACTTTTATACCTGTGCGTGTACCTTAGACATAAGTTCATACATTTAAATGCACGCGATTATTAAATTATACGACTTTTCTGCGGCGACACAAATAATGCAACAGCACTGTTTCAATCGACATACTTTGTTTTATACAATGTAACTGTTCCATATGTTAAGTCTGAAACCTATATATTTTAGTTTATCTAAAGTTTTCTGCGAGAAATGCTTGTTATTCAGTCACCAAAACAATATTTTTCTTAAAGAGTAGAACACACGTTTTTAACCCCACTGCTAACAAATTCACTGTAAAACTTTAAGTAATCCCTAATGATTTTCGTATATTATAAAATTACATAATCTTCGTTGGACTTGCGTTCGTGTTAAAAAAATATTTATTTATTTTGATGCATTGGGACTCAATATTGAGAAGCGAGCGAGTCTAGGCCACCGTATGAAGACACCAACGTATTTCTTATATTTTGATTAATCAAACGTATGGTAAGCTATGACGCGGCGAAAAAATAGCAATGTGTTTAAGTTCTACAAATTTCTGTACTACTAAAATCCATTGCTATTTTTTCACCCAAAAAACTGTAGAACTAATTAAAATTTTCATTAACGATCCTGTCAATGAATCATTCTTGATAATGCCGAAAGGTGAAATCCGGGTCGTTAGTGACAAAACATGTGGAATCGTGCAAAGTTGTAACAATTCAAAATACAAATGTAATTGTTCAAAGAAACAAATATCTCGCTAAAAGATTTTGCATCTCAATCGAACAAAATTTACACAGACAATTGTACTACAACAAATCAATAATTTTCTTACTTTAATTATTACAGTACACTTTCATAAGTTTCTTTTTTTTCATAATAATAATTCATAGTGTACCCAATGTGGTGTGTTTAACGATATACAGACTATCAAAACATCCACATTTGTCAATTTTAATAGGAAATCGAGTTAATTGAATTTTACGATATCTAGAACAATGGTGAGTTTTTCCATGGCTGTGGAGTCGTTAAAAAAACACTACTCCGAAATTGACCATCAACAATACTCCGACTAAAAATAGTTTGAGTTAGTCAGGTTTTTTCCTACCTTTCCTATTAATGTTCATTAAATCAAAGATCAACCAACCAATTTGGCAAATTGTTTATTGATGTATTTTTCAAAATCGTCTAAAATGTCATCGAAGTCACTCGTTTTTCAAGATCTTTTTTGTATGAATTGTTTATCGGGTAGTTCGCTTAACACGATAAGCATGTTTTCGTCCCCTCAATTTCGTGTTAACCGTTGTTGAATTAAGTAAGATTGGAGTGGCAGAAAGTATTTTGTATTATCGTTTACAACTAAATAAATAATCGAGCCAATTTACATCGAACAAACGAATCTTTTTCGCTAGAAAGGAGCAAAATATATTTAAATAATATCAAATTGGCAATAATAAGAAAAAAGTTCAAAGTATTTATCTCTACAAAATTACAAGTGTGGCGTTTGATGGCCATTTCAGTTTCCGCCATCGTCAGATACGTTTACATTGATATAATAAATGCCTTAAGATCAATGCTCACGAGCAAATATAAATTATCAGATACTGATAACAATCTTTTAAACGACCAAACTAATATTAAGGCGTCACCCCAGCTTATTTATTTCAACAACTTCTTAATAAAAAATTATACATTTCAAAATTTACTTCAAAAGTGTTAAATGTCAACCAAACGTATAGAAATTATCAAGAAAAATCAGGCTATATTTATGAAAAAAATACGGCTCTATCATGAAAGCTTTGCCACTGTTAACTCGCTTGTATTTTTAAATGTCAACTATCAACACACTACAATAAGCCGTCTCAACAGTTGAGACATTAGCAGTCAGAGGTCTAACGCGTAAAGATTTTCGCTTCCCTAAAATTCGTGTATAGCGTTTACGATTGTATTTATATTTAAACCCCGCTACCGTCTCAACTTTTAGATTCTAGTACATTGATAGACATGTAAAAATATCTGTATCAAAACTTCCCTAACAGGCTAATTTTTGTTTAATTTTGAATTGTATAGACATTGTACATTTCCACGTGTTTTGTCACTCACATACCGGGTTTCGCCTGTCTTTATCTTCGGACACTCGATTACACGAATGGAATCGAATTGATATACAGTAAACCATTCGCATCGGTTATATACGATAGAAATTATATCACAAGTGTGCAATAGAACTAACATGCAGTAAAAAGTAATTCATATCGTATAAAGCCAATGCAAACGGTTAATTGTGTATCTATTCTAATGCATTCGTGTAATAGAATGTCTGAAAATGCATGAATGTGAGTCTCGGGCCAGTTTCGACAATTCAAAATTGATATTGACGTCGGTATTCACTCGACATAATTCCATTATAACAAGTTAAAGCGATCACAGAATTTAGCTCTATAAAAATTGATATACGGTTGTTGATAGGACAATGGGTATTTCGGCTTCCGCCATCTCCTCAGATGCAGCGTCGGCACTAAGAGGGTTAAGAAGGGGGTGTGTTTACATTATCCGCGCTATAACACCGATCATTATCACCTTCAATTCGTAGATGAAGCAAAAACCTGTAAAACGATTTACATTTACCCGAAGTTGTTATACAAGTTATAATATTACCTGTGATAGTAATCCGTTCAAGAAGGCGGAACTGAAATACGTCACTCGAACCGAGACGGTGTGTACGTTGTTAATATAATACTATTCGAGTTGCGGCTCACGTCGAAAGTGAAAGCGCCTCGCCTCGACTGGTCGGATATGTTTATTTTGTATATTAAGAGCGTCTGTCAAAGACTTGGACGAAAGCGCTCGCGGTGCGCGGGAAACAACAAACTCGACTGACGGCGGTCGGCGGCTCCGGCCCTCACCACCTCTAACAACGACCACCACCCTCCGACGCCAGTCTATCGTCGGTGGGTGCACATTACCTACTGCAGTCCTGAGCAAACTATACGCGATGTGCATATACATATACATTGAAATCTCGATTTTACGTTTTCCAAGGGACCCTGAAAAAATAACGGTAATTGTGGGAAACGGTGAATGCGGGAAAGCTTCAAATAATAATAAACAAGTAAAAAATATTTAATATATATATAGTATATAAAATTTATTTTTTAAAAAAGTCCTTTATGTTCGTTTGCTACTTTGTTATTTGGCACTTTAATCGGAACAAAGACTTGTTACTAAACTTGTGACTAAAAGTTTGTATGTACAGGAATCATTATTACCATGAATTTTAAACAACTCTACATTTGCATCATAAACAATAATACGCGTGTGGTGGATTTCAACCCAAAAAATAGCACATGTGTCCAATGCATTACGTCTAACATGTACAGCGCATTCCAACGTGTCTACACATAACACCTGCACACGGCTGTGTCAAACTTGCTTGCCGAGATACGGAGAAATATGCAATAAAAACGGTCAATCGGGATAATATTTGTGACGGGACCAAAATATTTAGACGGTTTATCGAGGAAATCGTGGAATCGGGAAACGGTCAATGCGGGATTATTTGACATTGTTCTTATGGGAGTTTGACGGGACTATAAAAAATAAGTGTTCCAACCGGGAAAACGTATTATGCGAGAACGGTTGATCGAGGTTCCACTGTATTACTTTAAAGATGGTAATCGTCACGTCTTGGAAGATTCTTGCAATATCTGATGGCATTATCATCAATTAAAATATAGTTACTTCTCCTAGCAAAACTATACTTTAAAAATACTTTCAAGTCATGGAATACATCATGATACTATCTTTTTTTCAAGACTTCAACCACACTTCACACTCTCTTGCCAGAAGAAATTATATTTTACAATAAATAATAAAAATTGATTTTTAGTACTATTTCAACAATTATATACTTTTTAGATCAGGACCGGTTTCGCTCAACGTGAACATTATCAGCTGATACAAAACAAATTAAAAGAACGTCAGTTGTAAAAAAATTAGAATAAATAATAGCCAGCTGTACAAAACAAATTGTTCAAGAACTAAGAAAGTAATTTGCAGGTACGATATATATCTAAATGAAATAAAATTTGTCCGATATACAATTATCCTTGTGTTCAAAGTGACCTAATATCTGATGGTAAAATATATTTAAATAAATTTGTTTTGTTGATTTTTAAAAGTCGTTAAAATAACTGAAATTGGAAAAAGGACAATATAATGTATATGTCTTCATGCAAGAGTGAAATTGTTTCAATAAATTTTCATTATTCAAAACATTATTACAAATTTCTTAATCTTTATCGTGATTTTCCAAATATTTAAAAAAAAAATTGGTGAGTTGAATGGACGTATTTTAATAACCAACAAGTTAATTGTAATTATTTTATCTAATATTTTTTTTTTCATATAAAGAGGCGCCATGTATGGTGTTCACACGAGAGTTCCAAATTTAAATAGATGCCACTGTCTCCCATGTATGATAATTTATCACTTTTCTATTCATAAAAAAACATCTTTCAAGTAAATTTTCATGTTGAAAAAGAATATTTGATTGTAATAAACTAATTTTTAATTTGTAACTGTCACTTCTTGATGGAAAGACGTGATATTTTAAATAATAAAAACAGATTTTTTAGCACTTATTTCCACAATATATTTTATTATCAGGACCGATTTCGCTCATTGCGAGCATTATCAAATGAACTGGTAATAAACTATGTGCTGTTTTATTTGGCGGTCCGTGTTTCATTTTGAATTTCTAGTGTGGCACTTTGGCCAAAAAGTTTGCTCATACCTGACTCATTGCCATTGCAGTGATTGCAGGTCACCCGCCGGCCGGCGAACTAGATGCGATCGCCTTAGAAAGAACCGCTTCGGCACTCCACGGTCACTCGGTCAGCAGCGGGCCTAACATCTGACGAACAGGTGGCGCTAGAAAACTCCCAACCGAGAGGCCCTTAAGGGGAAAATTGATAAATAAAATATAAATCTTTTATCTACAGTCGCAAATCAAAGATTGATTTAGTTATTTATTCGGAACATATACCATACCCTAAAAAATTAAAAATTATCAATTGGTTGCTTTTACAACGCGTAAAAGGTTTTTAAAAGCTTTAGAATTTGATAAAGACAACAAGGGGTCAACCAAGTAGACTCATTAAAAATATACTTTAATGTGTTAAATTTATCATAATTGTAATTTTAATTCTTAATAAGTGATTGTGAACATTTAATTTTTATACTAATTTACTTTATTTGTATCAATATTGTATGATTTTATGTAAATCGTTTCCTAGTTCTTGTACCCATGGTTTTGTACACCTGCTACCATTAACTCAAATTAATTTTTTGTTTTGTATAAATAGACTTGTTTGTAAATTGTATTCTATCAGTTGATAATGCTCGCGATGAGCGAAACCGGTCCTGATCAAAAAATATATTGTGGAAATAAGTACTATAAAAATGTGTTTTTATTATTTAAAATATAATGCCTTTCCATCAAGAAGTGACAGTTAACACCTTAAATGTGAATAAAATAGCTATCAACAATATCAACCACCACATATAATACATATAAACTTTTATATACCTGAATACTTTGTTATTTTATCTTATTACCGTGTATTTTATTTATATGAAAGAAGATAATGAATGCGATTATAATAAGTGCAAACTCCACATGCATTATTTTTATTTGACCTGTTTCGCTCAGGCATTTGACATTTTCAATATATCATGTGGCATCAAGATTTCTTCTCAGATCGTCAACGTCTTAACGGTTAATTGAACTAAAAAGTGTCGTTGCAACTGCATCAGTTGAACTTTGTTTCCGCGTAACAATTTCTCGAAGACTTAACCGTTCGAGGAGTGCGCCTTTTATCGATTGTCTTACCCGTATTATTTTTTTCTATATATATTTTTCATTGATTTATGGCAGTCGCATTTTTTTATTTGCCTCAAATTTATAACAGAATTTTGTAAAAAAATTGTATTTGAAAGAAATAATAAATACGTAATGTTCCACATATCAAATAAAAGTTCATATAATTTCATTCGAAGTAATAGTAAAAATATACAAAAATCATTCAGTAAAAAGTAGGTGACTCCTAAAAGGGTTAACGATGTAATAATTTGTTGAAATGATACGTGTAAATTAGCAATATCCAACGAAATTGGGTGGCCCGCACGCATAAAAAATAAATCAACAAACAACTCTTCAAAATATTCTATTACAGTATTTGTCGGGGGTTTTTTTTTTAATATTACTAAATACATATGTATATTTATAATACTGACTAGTGATTTCGTCGCCGTGCATTGGAGTTGATTATTCACTTTTTCTTCGTCCAACCTTTTGCGATATTTCAGTTTTCAGAATATTTTTTAATGAATGACCAGGCAGCGATATGTGGTCAAACTTGCTATTTTAGTCTTTTTCGGCCGCGTAAACGTGACGCGTGTTTCGTCACTTGGAGAACCATCTTCAATTGAAGCACAAAAATATCTATTTCTGAGGTCAACAATGAATGTTATTCTTAACTTTACACTTCACACTTGACAAGCGATGGCAGACAAATGAGTAATCACTGCGACAATGGATGAAAAATTAACAAGTGTTGCCCTAAAAAGCAAAAGGTTAAAAATTCAAGTCCGACAATAATTGCTATAAAAAAAATTACATCATAAATAACATTTCAATGACTTTCTGCCAGAATGGTGGAATTCAAGTTATAAGAAAAAATCAATGGATTTCCAGTACCAAGTGTCCTCACGCACTGACAATTACCAAATACAATTACTTATTGCTTCAATAAGGAAAACCGTAGAAAATTTTAATTCCACATGTTTTATCACCAACGGTCCGGGTTTCGTTTTTCGATATCTTCTGGTATTGCATCAGACGGATGCAACAGACTGACACATCATGTGGTGAAATCGTACAAAGTGTCAAAATTTCAAATTTGATATTGAAATTCCATCAAGTACCTTCAGTTAATATCATAAATTATAAAAAAAACAGTGTTATTTGTAGATGTAAACTTTTTTACTCCTCCAAAACTGATGATGAATTTGGGTGAGCGGTGGTATTCGAGCTGTAAGAGAAAAATCAATGTAGCCTTTACGATGGCATTTGAGTGTAGAGCAGGCACGGCCAATATATATTTGAAAAAAAATCACATTTTTTTATCTTTTAACGCTCTATTTCGGATATTGATCGATTGATCTAAATTGTGCGTAAACTAAAAAGTACTTAATATTTTTTTCATACTATCAACTCATTCTGTGCTATCACGCCTATCCTGTCCATACTTTTAGCCACTGTGTGGTCAGGACCCGCCGAGCGTGTTCATGCTCGAAGTGTAAAAAAATAAGACTGTTGATACTGTTTGTATTTTTTATTAGCGGACAATATTCATTTCGGATTCATCGCCTTTGGATCTTGCCGCGCGTAACACTTTTTGCATAGTAAAGCTGAGTCTAGACGTGCTACTGTGAATATTTTTTTGTGATTTTCATTCAATTTTTTTCGCTGTTTTATTTCACTGCTGATTTTAGTAATAAGAATATAAAAATAGCTGGACTATTTCTATTACGTTGTTTTGTGAAAATTCCATCGCAGAAAAAATAGTTTATGTATAGTTTTGCTATGGTAATTTTCGAGTTTGAGCTATTTAATGAATTGTTAGCAAAAATAAGCTTTTTAAATAATGTAGTGTAGAAATTTGTGTGTATAGTATATATGTTATATGTACAATCATAAAAGTTTCAATTTGATTTTCCTCCAAAAATACTTACACTTATCATGAGAAAATGGATTTTCTTTTCAATTTGCCAGCATTTTCACATTTTATGTCGATAGATTCATAAAATTCAATACCACGCGTAAAACACAAATTTCATTCTAATCACAGCAAAAAGTCATAGTAAAAAAATAAAGAGTTGTGGCAAGCCTCAGTGATGAAAAAATCCAAATGCTTAACATAAATAATTTCCATAGATGACACAAAATGTAATATCCATACAACAAATAAACGTGTTTGAAATAGTATATATTATACTTTGGACTATGTATTCGGTAAGTATACAGTGGATACCTCTTTCTACGCCGAATACTAAAGATCTTAATCAAAACCATTGCACCACCGCCCTAAGGTTTAGGTTGCAACTATTTTCCCGCGAATAAACGAATGTTAGAAGAGATCGGATATACTTAACAATTTTTTGTTTCACACAACGATTTCTAACATCGATAAATTTACCTCCTCAACTTTATGCAAGCCTGGTATTTTTTCCATATTTCGTATCGAAAACTATACCCTTGGACTTTGGTCGTTGAGTCAGCATGTACTCTATCTATCGCGGAATTAATAAATAAAATCGACATAAATAAAATTTCTCACTACCTCTTCACATTTATGTTCGCCTAATACTTTAGGAGATGATACTTGTTTATTTAAATTTTCGTAGTACGATTAGTGGAACGCATTTACATATAAATGTATGTTTTTTGTTTTATTTTATCGATCTATTTTAAATTCTATTTATATTTTGTCCCAATACACTCACTTCAATAATTTTAATTATTTTATACAAATTTTAATATATTTCATGAAAATGATGATATAAAAAAATCTCTTCTATCTATTTAAGTACAATCAATCCAATGTTTACGTGATTTGTTTCCAAATTATAGCGAAGAACTCGTAAAAGGTCTTCTCAGTCTTATCAGTCCTGTTGCATCCGTGTGATAGAATGCCGAAAGGCGAAACCCGAGTGAGTGAGAAAACACGTAGAAAAACTTAAAAAAAATGTAATTGGAAAAAGATAGAATATAACTTGAAAAACCAAAATGTAATTCAAAATAAATAAAATACGTGTATACCGACCATTACATTATGAAATTGGAGCAGATTTATCGATGTAATATGAGACGAAAAAATACCGACTTCGAGCTATTTATACTTACCGACACTCGCATGTATTGTCTTTGAAATAAAGCATATTAATAATAATTTGCAATTTTTTTTTATAATTTAAATATATTCAGCATAACACTTTTACATGGGATTTCAAGTTAGCAGTGAATGCGTTGAGTAGATAGAATACATATATAAATGAAATTTTATTTGCGGCCTTCGCGGCTCATTTTAAATTCCTGAATTTGGCTCTTCATCCGAAATGTTTGCCCCCCCCCCTGGTGTAAAGAATTAAAATGTTATCAATGTTATTTTTATATTAAATAAAACAATGTTTTTTTTTTATAAATTCGTATTTTATTGACATTTTATCAGTTTGTTCTAGGATCAAATACAATAATAAAGTTTCTACTAAAGTTAGTCTTCTCAATAAAAATTACCTTTGAACACAGCCTATAAATTTTCTTAATTAAACACATTGTAAAATTATTTTCTTTATATGTTGCCACTCATAAAAATTTTCTTCATATTTCCATAAATATAATTTTTTTTTAGATTTAATTAACGCGATTATGTGGTGAGAATAATTAAAGGATTTTTATTATTTTAACATTATTGTGAATTTTGTTAGTGGATTAAATATGGTCATCCGTAGGGGAGCCAGGTAAATGAATGAAGTAGCTGTCAAATCACAAATGCCACCATTTTGAAAATGTCATCCATTTTGAATAATAGGACTGAAAAAATGTTAAGTAGCATCGGAATTGTTTATTAGAGTTAAAGAAAAGCTGGCAAGACAATTGGCTTATATTGTATACTCTAATTAGTTGATTAAATTAACATTCAAATTTGGTTAGACGATTTCATCAAAAGTGTTTTGAAAGAAGCTGACAAGGGTTATTAATTTAATTGGCATTTGCTTGGTTGAACTCCATAACAATGCGGTGAAAAATTATCAATGTATTTTAAGTATACAAAATTTATAAGATATATAGTCTGATGAGGGCATTACCGAAACAGCTATCAATTATACATCTTATAAATTTTGTGGAACTAAAATATATGAGACAAGAGTTGTTTTCCATAGTATCAGATATCTCACATCCTCCATTGTAACAAAGCGAATTTTATTACATAGCTTTTGAAAGAAATGTAAGAAGCAAGCCTGATTGAGATACTCTATAATTGATCAATTGTTTAGTTGCATTATTAAAGTTAAATAAATAAAAATATTGAATAACTATGTGAGAACTGAATTATTGTTGAAAATATGTACTGAGCATGCCATGTTGGATTTTTAAGCAATATTTAAAGATTCCAATTGAATATATTTATAAATTCAAATCCACCTGATCTATTTTGGATGGTTCATAAAAGTAACCATTTTTTCCTATAACACTGTTTAATCCGTTTCTTGCAGTCACATAAAATAAATTTCGAAATATAATTAGTCAGTCAGTTAACAAAAATTATTATGATCACTGGCAACAAACGTTTCAACAATGTTTCAGTACAAAAAAGTTGGCTCTTATACAAATATTTTAATACTGCTAACTCACTTATATTTTAAAGTGTCAACTATCAACACACTGCAATCAGAAATCTCAACAGTTGAGATGTTAGCAGCCAGTGTTAAAAAGCTAAAAAAATAAAACTTTGTGTTAACTGCTTTCAAGTATATTGTAAAATTGATAATATTTCTGTACTAAATTACTATATTACTACACATTAATTTATTGCTACTGAAATGACAGCTTTTGGCATATTCCAAAATGATGAAATATTCAAACAAACCAATCTCGTTCTAGACATTTCAAGAAAACATAAGCATTGTTATTACAATTATTTATTTGCTCTATATCTGCTGTAGAAAATGTACAGAAAAATATTTTTTCAATGTCAATGTCAGATACAACAATTTACCATCACACTACTGAATTAATAAATTATTTAAAAAACAATAATAATGAAATGAATGCACAACAAAATCATAACTAGCTTTTGTGAAATGGTATACAGACAATTGTAGAGTTCTTTCCCAAACATACTTGAAGAAATAAATCAAAACATAACAACTGACAGTTCTATTACTGTGTTTAGTGCCTAGACACTAATAGAGAATAATGAATGCTTGACAACTCCAAGCCGAGCATTATAATTTTTGTATTGCTCTACACATATGTTTTACAGTGGAAGTTTTTTATTTAAATACAGTGATCTGTGAAACTTTAACAACTTGAGTAATCAATAGTATTGGGTAAGTAATCACTTTGATTGTTAATGTTTTTTATGTCTGATTAATCCTGACCACTTAACTATACACCTATAGTATTGTGGCACTAATTGAATAATTTTTGCTTTGTTCGGTTCTAAACTGTGCCATTTTGTTTTGACGGTACCTTTGAATTTTCAAGTTGGGCGGAAGAAATACAAAAATCATTACACTCGCTGTGAAGTCGTTGAACATTTACTGACTTGATATGATTAGTGTCTAACCACAAATAAACAGAGAAATAAAACAACAGAGATAAATTAGAATATCCCACATTGTATCTGTTAGTATTATTGTAAATAGAACAGAAATATTATATTGCAGTTATTCGCATTAAGGTCAGATTCAATCTTATAAGCTAATATTAAGTACATTTACAGGTTATAAAATAAGTTTAGGTCCTTTTTTGTTATACAACATACATTCTGAGAGAGGGCTAGATATGATGCAGGCAAGCTGTACAGTGGAGTCGAGGGTTCCATATTGGAAAGCAAGAAATGCAACCCTTCGAATGAATTCGGTTTTTAGAAAAGAGCTTTGTGATTATTGCAAAACTTATCGCAAAGAAAGTCATAACTTAAGCAAAGTCAGTTTTAAAATTTTGGCACGATGACTGCTAATGTCTCATCTGTCTAGCCAGCTGATCACAGTGTTGATTCACAAAGATATAGCCCTATTTGTCCCATTTTTTTAAAATATCCATAATATTTCAATGAAATAGGTTTTAATTAAAAAAACTCACAGTACATAATGGAACTGTTTTAACTTATGCTTGTTATCAGTTTTGCATACAAAGCTTCTGAAAAACTGTAAAATATGATAATATTCACAGCCGCTAAGAGTTTCATTTGATGAGCTGACTATCCATAGGTATGATGTTTTTTAGAATACCAGTGTAAGAAGTATATTAAAATGTCACAATGTTTTTTACTTATGATTTGTTACAACACATAAAAAGCTCTGCCGAAAAACTGTCACATTTGCAGAGTTGCACAATTATAGCGACGGCAAATCGTTACACAGCCTTAATGACATTTTACCTTTCGATTGATTACACAAATATTGCAATCGCACTCCGCCTTGGATACATTACCATCATCGTGTGTTTTGAGAAAGTTTAATAGTCTTCGGGAATTCAATTGATAATGATTTTTTATTTTTGATTTTTAATGAAGTTACAAGATTCAATTATTTTACAAAAAATCATTAATTTTCAGGTACTCTGTTCAATATACAATATTAAAGATATCAATTACATTTTAAAAATTAAATACATTGAATAAATTAACCGACAAATATGTTATTAATAATTTAATTAATATCCCTGTGTTTTCAAAACATTTCCCTTCTATATTTCGTGTACTAAATACTCCTTGTCAAAAATAAAATCGCGTATACTTTAGTGAAATCAAAATATACTTATTATTCCCTTTGCCCAGAATGTACACCCACTAAACTCGTCTTATCTTCCAGGCGTATGCATGCCACAGTTTGGGAAACACTATTTCATCGTAATACTATATATATTAATAGAGTTCCCAAATGTATGCCATATAACACACTAGTTCCTAATTTTATTATAATATTATCGGCGATTCGATTCATACGCTCTTCAGTCGTTTGACAATTCATCAGTCAATAATCGACGGATACAACTATAATAGATTCCCTACCACATAGTGAACATCGTGCTTAATCTTATGAGGACGGAAAACAATATTCGAGCTCCATCAATACATTTAAAATATATTGTTACAATATTTGACACTGCTCGATAACACTGCAATGAGAATTCAATCGCTGTGAAATTAGATGAAGAGTTTTATAAACAGGGGTACCTCATTTTAAATCAGGGTCGAGGCATATTGAAAATTTCGCAGGGCCTCATGGCAAAGTTACGAACGAGCCCTATTTTTCCCAACATAAATGTTTTTTTTCAATATGTGGAGTCAATCATAAACTGAAATTTCGATTTTGGTATACAGTCGAAAATGTTTGAACACAAAAATGATTCATGAGAAATATCAGTTAACATGAAATAATACTGCAAACCGGACAATTTATGTAATTCTATGCAAATGTATAGTGAGATTTTGCATTTTTAACGAACAAAATATACATAGATATTTTTTTGTAAAAAAAATCAATAATTTGAATCGTTGAAACTTTTACTTATTCACATCCTAGGTTTTGCCTTTCGGCATCTTCAAGTAAATATAAATTATCCCTCTGACTGCTAACGTCTCAACTGTTGAGAGGGCTAATTTTACTGAGTTAATAGTTGGTGCCCAAAAATATACGAATTAAAAGTGGTTAAAACCTTCTTGCACTCGCTAATTTTTGAGTTAATTGCATTGCTTGATTTGTCCTGACAAACAATAAAATTGTTTCAAACTTATATCATACAACAAATTTTTGAAGTCTAGGTGTTGGAATATTCTTTAAACGGCTCAGCTAAAGTTAAGTCAAAAACTTCATCAACTGGTATTTAATACCATTATAACCGATCAATTTAAAATAAGTAGATATCTATCTGTATTAAAATATCGAATTGCAATGAAATGGTAGTTGACAATTGTAAAAATCTTTCATTACAAGTCATTAGCTGTGTTCTGTAAAATTGAAAGTCATTATAATCAAATGAATAGTAACTGAAGTTGTTTTGAATACATATATCTATGTAATTGGCTCTCGTATACAACAGGTGTAAATTAGTTAATACGTTTCATTTCAATTGCATCCGTGTGATAGATGTGAAAGATGCCAAAAAGTGAAACCCATGTCATGAGCGACAAAACATGTGGAAATGAAGAAAGTTTCAACAATTCAAATTCGAAATATTTTATACGAGTTTCACAGCGATCGCCAAAACATACTAATTATTAGAACGAAGACAGAGTCAAATTTAAAGAAACACTTATAGTATGATTTGAACTGAGATGGCAATTATCTACTCACTTTTTAATGTGGCAAAACACTTTATTTACACATAATATGATATAATAAGTAGATTTAACATTCGACTATTGCAGATTGTACACCAGTGTTCCTTAATCCACTTATTGTAAACGTGTCACCTGTTGAGATAGCCGGTTGCAGTGTGTCAGTAGATGATATCCATAAATATAACAATAACAATATTTTTTTAAATAACAAAAACACATTTTTTATATAATATATTCATCTCAATATATATCAATTAGAACCGGTTTCGCTCATCGCGAGCATTATCAAAATTAGAAAATACTGGTACGCCCCTGACTTCTCTCATCGATTCATCTTCAATTGATTAGCATTAAGATTTTACATAATAATTCATCATGTTCTATTAAATATTTAATTGCGAGTTATTTTCTTCATTAAAATTTTCCCACTCCTTACTTTCTCAATGATCGTTGAGAGCCCCTAATAGATATATTTAATAGAAGTGATTGTGAACATTTAATTTTTATACTAATTTACTTTATTTGTATTATCATTGAATGATTTCCTGTAAATTGTTTCTTAGATCTTGAACCCATGGTTTTGTATACCTGCTAACTTTAACTCAAATATTTTGTACAAATTGTAATCTATCAGTTGATAATGCTCATGATGAGCGAAACTGGTCCTGATCAAAAAATATATTGCGGAAATAAGTACTAATAAATGTGTTTTTATTATTTAAAATATCATACCTTTCCATCAAGAAGTTACAGTTAACACATTAAAGGTATCAAGATTGTTATGTGAAACTGTAAATGTGTTTTTCTTAAATTATACACACTTTTTAGCACTGATGATATTGAATAAAGTTTTGAAGAGTTCGGTAGTGGAATATACTTGACAGGGCCCAGCAGGGAGCGGGTTTTGTACTCAACAATTTTACATTGTTAACATTGTGAAAGCTTGCATTCAAAAATAAACTCCACTTCAATTAGCAGAAAAAAAAATGTGATGAATTCGACTTTTCATAATCAAATTGTTAGCAAGAGAAGGTATGCTAGGTATCTGCTTTCTGCTGATCACATAACTTAACCTATTCCCTGTTAAGCCACGTAAAGAATATTTCGACACTATATTTCAAAAAGTAATTCAAAAGAGTCGATTATCAGTTCACGCATCAATATATAAATTAGCTCTTACATAAATTTTTGTCTCAGTTGACTTTCTTTCATTGTTTATTTTCAACAATCAAAACACTGCAATTACCGGTCGTAACGATTGAGATGTTAGCAGTCAACGGGTCAATCAGGAGTCAATTGATTAAGAAACACCGATGGCTCATGAGGATTTCCAATAATGTTTGGATACAAATATTTGAATCACCTTATATCATTCAAACAGTCGAAAGGCTGACACGTTCAAATATTGACATGTGTATTAAAACTTAATTACTATTAGATAGCGTGACAACTCCGCCGCTGGACATTTGTTTCATAAATAAATATAGGAGACGGTTTTCATACGGCGAGGACGGGACGCGTCCATTGTCGATAATTAATTTAGGCACTTGTATTTCACAGAACTCACAGTCGATTAATTCTAAATACATAATAAATAGTCCATCGCACTTATCTGTATAATAATCTACACTAATTTACTAGATATATTTGCATATTAATACAATGCTCAATAGCTGCCGTTTTTAATAAATTATATTATGATTTCGTTCGGTTAAATATTATAGTTCACATTATGCATTGTTGATTTACGATACGGTGAAACTTCCATCTATCTTTTGTTTATAATACTATATCATTGTTTTCTTCGACAGTCATTTTGATACAAAAATCACTCCGGTCGGACGTTTATGTCAATAATTTCTCATTCTACTGACTTCACGAAGCCGCTGTACTGTCACAAATTTGCCATCACATTCTTGAGCACATATGACACCGTTAAGTCATAGCTGTAAGAGATGAAAACTTGCGTCTACGAGAGTCATCGCACAGATGGTGCCCAGCATGCATATATAATTTTACTGACTTGAATTGTGTCCGCGTAACGCGTATTAGAGGCAAGCATATTTCAAATATATATATAATAATACAATGAAATTTTCTGATCTGTCATCGGTAACAATACACAGTTAACATATAGATGTATACTGTATTATGCTCGATTCGGTCGTTGTTCGTTTGTCACGTACACTGTTGAATCGATTTAGTTTCTTTTTTCATTCCTATCATAGGATAAAATTGAACGGTAATATTTTTCAGACGTAGTTCTCTCTGACAGATATGTGTCTGGGCAGAGGATTTTGCTGAAGCGGACTCTGCTTCCTCAGTTGCTGGCGGCAGGAGACCAGTTCGGCCGAAGTCCGAGGCGACCGCGACGGCGAAGATGAGCAGTTGTTGTTCTGGGCCGACAAATACGACAGTTCCATCACTACATTCTCATCCTGTGAAAACGATCAAATGTTATTTCAAATATTAATAGTCTGGACATAAATTAGGCGAGTAAAACTTACAATGGTAATATGGCAGCCGTGTTGCATCTATGCAACACATAAAATTTATAGGATCTCTATACCAATGTCACTATAAATATTCATCATAAGGCATCAAAAATAGTAAAAGAATACCATTGTAATTAATTTTTTAAATTTCACCGTCCATTTAGAAGTCAAGTGGTATATGTGGCAGAGGGGTGATTGCTGATCGAAAAACTCTCAGCAGTAAAATGATTAAAATAAAAATACGAATAGACAAAACTAATCTTTTTCGTTGTCTTTTTAAATAGAGTTTGGAAAGAAGAGCATTTAAAATATTTAATGCGCATTAATTGAGAAAGATTGTATATTCCAAAAAAAAAACATCGATAGATTGACAACATTCATAAGGATACAATTTTCAATATTCTTAGTTGCTTTTGAAAGTGGCAAAAATTTCAGGTTATTTTTATCTTGTTAGCAAAATTTACACTTATTATACTGTAAGTTCATGTTATTGGAAATGCGTAAAAAAAAAATAGACGGACCTAACCTCTGGATGCATCGGATTGGCGGTGATGGTGATGGGCGGCTTGGCCGGACTGGGAGACGCGGCCAGCAATTGATGGGAATGGGCATGTCCGTGAGGCGGAAGGGAGACGGCCATCGACGGCAGGAATCCGTTCGATGTCTCATCGTTTCCCCCCCTCTCGGCGCCCCCAGATCCCGCATTTCCTCCACCCCCTGACGCATTAGCACCGTCCTGCTTTCCGGGAGCGCAATCTATGATTCGTAAACACAATAAAGGATCAGAAAAAAAAATTCTAAATATTATCAATTCTCATCTTAGTTCATGAACTATTTGTTTTTTATTCCTGGTGATTATTAACATTCAATTTATATTAAAAGCTTAGTTTTGATTTGTATTTTATTCCTAAAAAGGCACAGGATCACAGCTCTCTAAACTTTCAACTACGACGTTCAGGGGTTGAATGTGATAAATCCACCAATCTTTTCAAAATCAACGTATGTATCTGTTCGTAATGGAATTCGAGCCTAGTTACCGAAGCCGAAGAACTCGAACACCCAGCAATGTTATTGGTATATAATCAACTCTGAAAATTGTAAACATAAAATCAGCGAATTTGATAAAAACTTTATTTGTTAACCCGCTCACTGCTAACTTCTCAGTTGTTGAGACAGTAGATAGCAATGTGTCGATAGTCAATACTCAATTTTAACAATGTTGAACGTGTTATAATATAAAGAAAAATGCGCTTAGCCACATATTTCTTTCAACTTATACAAGGTCCAAATGAGAATTCTGCCTTTATTGATAATGCCAAATTGCATGTCCTTAATAATTTTTATAGAATATATTCATTCATTCGACTGTATCTAGATGATGTGTGCATACCTTTTCGTCTCTTCAGATAAAAGATAACACCGCCTATTGCAAAGAGCAACAAGACTCCGCCGACGGCTGCCCCTGCAATGGTGACAATTCGATCACTGCCGGAGTTGGCTCCACTATCGGAGCCCGCTCCGGAGCTGGTGCTGCTTCCGTACGAAGGCCCCGAATCGCCGTCCGCTTCTTTCGATAGTCCTCCTCCGGACTTGGCTTCCAGAACCTTCTCTACGGTGGGAGCTTCTACAATTAAGAAAAGCAATATGAAACCAAATATTCAAAATTGATACAGTCAAAAATGTTTATCAAGAAAACGCTTAACAAGAAATAATACAGCGGTCCTGAAATTTTTTGTGGTGTCATACAAATATGTTCTTTTTAAAAAGATTTTTCATGTCAAACAAAGAAAATATACCCAGAGATCATTACTACACTACATATTCTAAATTAAAAAATGCTAATGCTTTTATATACTTAAAATCTTCATACTCTTCATTCTCTTTCTTTTCGATCTGATTCTTAATGATCAAACTAACATAATAATATCGCCACTTGTCAAGCCGTTGCACAAAGGGGTGGTCTAATTTGCTCCCTGAAGGACCACTTCCGTCCCACACATAATCTTATTGTCATAGACACCTATTGTTTCAGTTAGAATTTTGAAAATTTAGTGTCATTGTGCTTAAATAACAAGCTAGGCGGTTGGAAAAGGAGAGAGGAGATGTTGTGTACCTTTTCTGCACAGCTATATATAGATAAGCAAATGTTAGTTTAAGCATAGTTCTGACGATGGCGTTAGCCGAAATAGCTATCAACCATATTTGTTAAAAATAATTTTGTAGAACTAAAATACATTGCTATTTTTTCACCGTGTTAAAATCTTCATATTTTTCAATAAATAATAATATTTTTATTATGTGTTAACAAAGACACGTTCTCAGCTTAAACGTGAAATGGCCACTGATGCTTACATCGTTAAATGTTGCCAGATATTGTATAAATTGAAACATTGACTATGTGTTTGATACTTCTCTTCTCTAATATTAATCTAACATTTTTTTCTTCAGTAATATGTCCAAAAAAACTTTCATTTTAGATTACTACTGGAATTGATGTCAAATTGATTAAATTTATCCCAATTTGTAATTAATCCCAAGTTAATTGTCCAATACTGTGCGTCTCCACATTCAGATAGTCAATATCTGATTCAATGTCTTGCGGTCAAATTTACTCTATGAACTCACTGAGTGTGCGCTGCGTGATGATGGCTGAGAAGTCACTGGCTGCAGCGGGTGCGAAGCTCTGGAGTTTCAGTTCGTAGAGCGCTCCGGGCATCAAATGAGCGACCAGAAGGGAGCGAGCGTCGCCCCCTTCCACGGCAGCTTTGGCGTACTCCCCGGCACTCGAAGCGGGGCGGTAGTACACGTAGAAACCTTCGACGGCTGTCTCTTTGCCCGTGTTCTCTGGCAACTGAAAAGAAAAATTATTAAAAATAAATATATTGATTAAATAAATTGGTTTGAAACAATGTTATTAAGTTTCTCCAGGACAAATCATGCAATGCATTAACTCAAAAATTAGCGAGTTGATGAGCGAAACCGGTCCTGATCAAAAAATATATTGTGGAAATAAGTACTAAAAAAATGTGTTTTTATTATTTAAAATATCATGCCTTTCCATCAAGAAGTGACAGTTAACACCTTAAAAATGAAATAAAGAAGTAATCAAATTTAAATTAAAAATGAGCTCCTACAAAATTACCATTGAATCCACCAAAAATATGGAGAAATTCCAGAATTTCAATTGTCAAAAACAAGCGAAAAGATTCAACAGTGAGTCATCTGTAATGAATGAGTAAAAAAGGGTAAAAAACGACAGTTTATCCACCAGAAGTTTACAGTTTCAGAATCCAGTCTTGCCTCTTCAAAATAATGAAAGTGTCATTATATGTGATGATACGTCATCTACAATTGTCATTCCAGTTTGATGTCAGTATTACCTCCCAATGAAGTCTGATGTCTGTCGAGGAGACGGCTTCGGCGTGGGTGAGCTGTGGGGCAGGCGGAGCTTGAGGAAGTCCGCTTCCTCTCTGAAGCAAAAACTTGTCAGAATTGCTGCTGTAATTGTTGTCGTTGTTGCTGTAAACGGCTGCTATTCGGAACCTGGAAGTCATCAGAAAATTATTATAATTTTTTTTCTTTATTCTATCAATGTATATGTAATTTTACATGCATTAACTCGTTAGCACTGAGGGATATGGGTCGATATAGTTAACATATCTCTCGGAATATTTTGAGGTACTTTTTGTTTACAAGCCATGCAGCGATCATAATTTATTTATGGCTGGCAAAGTCGACAATTGTATTATAAAGCCAAACACTGAATGATCACAAAACACATAACAGTGGTAGGGAAAGCAATCGGTCACTCACACAGAATATAACACCATCTAGTGTGTAAAAGAAGAGGCTAATAATTAGTGCATAATACTAGACTGCAAATTTTATTTATTAATAATTGATAACAATTTTTTGTTTTATTAATTAATAATAATAAGAGCGCCAAGATATTCTTTCAACACACACTCCTCATTAAAGAAAGAACTATAAAATATTGACATAACATTGTTCGACTGCTGTGCAACCAAGAATGTAAGACAACATTGTCTAGAAATAAGGATAAGGCATACTTGTAATAGTGATCAGGCTGAAGTCCGTCTACTTCGTAAGACCTGACGTAAGGAGGGATTTCGTGGTTCGTGGTCATCCATCCGGGTCGGGGTCGGCTTGCACCTTTGCCCTGCAAAATTAATTTTAGAGTTAGGCACGGTCAGTTGTCGCCGAGTTCTTTTATCTTACAATTTGAATGCTGTGAAACACTAAAAATGTACAAACAAATAAAATTGAACCGTCAAAACTTTGTACAATGTAAGATTTGTCAGTTCTGTGTCTTCTGCCTGAAGATGCCCAAAGATGATGATGAGAAGATGTAACCCAGGTCGTTAATGGCATAACTTGTCGTATTGCACACAATAACAACGATTAAAATATGATATTGAAATTCCATCAAGCCCCCTCAATCAATATCATGAGTTGAATGAATGATTTCCTATCTTCTGCACGCAGCCTCACTGGTGTATGAGTAAGCAGGATACAAGAGCGAACGTCGGCATGACTTTTTGTCTCACTCGCATGCTTCATTTAACATGTGATAAAATGAGAAAGAAAAATATTCCGGCTACGCTCTGATCTGTATATATATCGGGATGTGAAACTGAAAATTGTAATACCTGAGGAGTCTCTTTGTACTGCACTTTGAAGAACTGTATGGGCAGGCCGTTGTTCTGGCGCACCGCCCATCGCACCATGACGCTGTTGTCCGATAGCCGAGTCACGTTCGGTTGAGTCGGCGGCACCATTTCTGTGCGAATATTCAAACAATCATTTGTAATCTATCTAATTCATAGCCAGTTTCGTGAGATGAGAGGGGACATGAAAACATAATTACGCCACAAGACAAATAGACAGTGGTAATTTTTTTATTTGAAAGCAGTGGAAATGTAATGGATAAAGCGATCAACCAGTGAAGGGTGTGGACCACTTTGATACGTAGGGTAAGTAGGGTTTTTATAAAACGCTTTTTTCCCATATTTTACAAGTACGTAAAGCTTTTTTTGTATAGATATTTCATAATATATACAGTCATATGCTAGTGTCCTTTACTAATCACATATGTCACATTTAATTTTTTTTGTGAAATACTGAATAAATTTGACATACCTTAGAATAAAACCAATAAACATACTCCTTGGTCAAATACTTTTGCCATAATTAGTATGTAAACATAACAATTCAAAGTTGTCTTTGGATTTGCGACATAGATGTTGGTTATATTCAAAAATAATAAAATAGTTATATTTATTCATGGTTATCAGAAAAGCAAAGTTTTTTTGTTACTTATATGTTTTAAAATTTGACAAATGCACAAAAATATTTGATTTTATGTTATTTTATATTTTTTTTTTTGTATTATTTAAAAAAAGGGTGACTCAACATTTTTTAACACCGGTTAAAACAGTCTAACATTTGACAACACTATTTATTTTACTTAATAGTTTTAGAGATAAAGCTATTATTACTGCGGCACAATGTTACGCAAAAATTAATCAAAAAAATGCTCAGGCAGTGGCAGTGAGTTACATAGAAGTCAGCTGTATGAGTATTCCTACCGTTTTTGTGTGGTCTTCTTCGAATGGTCGATTTACCTCCGGGTTTGTATCGGTTGCTTCCACCGACGGCTTCGATTGGAGTCTCGATGCCTCCACCCTGGGAATATAAATAACATTGTCATACACCAATTAAAAAGTGTTACCCTTCAACGTATTAAATAAATCGCATTCAAATCTTCTCTTCCTAAATGGATCATTATATTTAAAAAATGTTTATTAGTTAATTGTTACTTCTCGTTGCAAAAGTGTGATAAACACAATGTTAAATTATATTTAAAAAATTCAATAGCACTAAACATAAAACATAATTTACTATAGTCAAATAAATTCTTATAAACTATATTAAGATGTGATCAAAATAAAACCTGAACGGAGAGTTGTCGCGGAATAACCCAGAGAAGACTGGTGCTGGAGGAAGTCCCGAGCGGGTTCGTGGCGAAACACTGCACCATGCCGGCATGACGCTTTTCTACAGGATTGATTTCCAGTTCTGAACCTGTAATAGCAAAAATAATACAATTATAAAGATTTGTGGGATATTCACTTTTTAACACGCCCACCACAACAATGTTAATTTGATGGGAGTTACTTAAAGTGTAAATTTTTTTAACTTATTAGTTGACGATGATTCTTTGTGTCATTCCACCCGTCCACCTGTACCCGTGGTGTTGAAATATATGCATTAAATGCAACAAATGTTTTAGATTTTCCACGTAGTTTTCATGACAAATGTCATTGAAAAAATAAAACATTGCTATTTTTTTCATTTTAAGTTATCCAAACCTAAGATTTTAATGCTGGCATCCCTGGTGACCTCTTCGCCGTTGATCAACCAGTGCAACTCCGGCTCGGGCTTCCCGCTGGAATTTCCGCAGGGCAATCGAATCTGTCCCCCCTCGCCGGCTGTTATCTTATCGGCCGTTACGATGGCACCGTTTCCTCCCCTAACGCTCGCGGCTTCGTCTCCTTCGAGAGAAGGGGCACGCCACACCGACAAAGTCACAGAACGCTCGGTACTTCCTACACTATTTTCCGCCACGCATAAGTAGGTACCCTGGAATCGAGAATATTATTATATAGACTGTGTATATAGGAAGGAAAGAACACTTAGTTACGCTCTACTTATAATTGTAATTACTATTGAGACTACCACCCTAAAATGGTGAGTCAGATGACGTAAGAACAGGACTGACTCTTCAAAAACAAGAAGTCACAAACCAGTTTACTTATTATTATTAAAAATGTATTCAGTTCAAGGTACAGCCGTTTTAACTCTACGAACATCAAACTTTACGAGCTGAAGTAAAAAAAAAATCACAGACAACACAATCGCTGGCTCTCAATCTTCTCAAATCATTAAAAATTTAATTTTTAAAATTTCAGGCCAGATTTACTGCAGATAAGTTGTGAGGTTACACCTCTTCAATTTGTTTTTAAATTTTGAACCGTCTCCAAATGCTCGGTATTATAAATTGGCAAAAATAAATCACAGTATTAAAATGTTGCCACCTTTAATAAAAATATAATTGTAATGTTTAATTATATGGGTATTAAAAAACTGGTATAAATGTGCAAAATAACAACCGCAATCCGTTTTCAGTGGATGATAATGAAACATCGATGTTAAAAATGAAAATTTTACTAATTCATTGAAAAACCAAATGTTGCACATACTGTAAAAACATCATTTTAACCTGTCCCTTACCCACTTAAAAGATATTCAACACAGAATTTAAGGAATGTGATGGTGTTAAGCAAAATTATGAAGATAAATATTATATATTAATAGGAAACCATACTATACTTAGGTTTGGGAATGAGCTATGTTGTAATCAAATAAGATACAATTGTCTGTCAGAATTAATTTGAAACGACATGTTACCTCATCCCGCATTTGAACATCAACAATGTGCAGCATGTTGAGCCGCTCGACTGCTCGCATGGGTAAGGACTTGCCACCGGGTCGTTTCCACGACACCTTCGGGGCGGGTCGGCCGATAACACCGCAAGTCAAAACCACTGCCGTACCCTCAGTACCGACCACAGACTGCAGCATATCCTCCGTGAATCTGAAAACGGTCCGCTCAATAAAGTCACTCTCTCGCTGCTAAATTCATATCACAGAAATTTCAGTCTAGAAAAGTACCGGACAGAAATGTAACTTTTTGCCATTGTGTAAATGTAATTGGACAACATATAATGTCGGCTGAAGTTGCCTGATGGAATTTCAATATCAAATATGAATTTTTTAAAGCATTGTATGATTCCACATGTTTTGTCACTAACGAGCCGGATTTCAGGCGTTCTATCGTACCGATGCAACAGAACTGAACTAAATCCGGGCCTTTAGTGACAAAATAATACGATGTTTAAATAATACCAATTTTTTAAATGGAAAATTTTATATTTAAAGAAACGTATTTGTTTCAAATAGGTGTATTATGGTGGGATTAAATATCAGATGACCGTGTAGTAAGGATTTTGTTATTTTTTTAGATTGTTAACTAATTGGACTAATCTCGCATAAAGGATAATTAGGGAGGTTTAACTGTTTGTTTAATGAAGGCAATGAACTTAATTGGGGCCTGTGTTTTAGTGAACATTGTAGCTTTCACAAATTAATCAATAAGCTCACTCGGGCGGACTGGGCGGCCCTTCTTTGGGCCAGACAGTGATACGGTGTTTGTAATTCTGCGTTTCTCCTGTGAATTCATTGGTGGCTGCGCAAGTGTAAACCGACGATCTGTCAGCTTGGCCGGCTCGCACCACCAGAGCTCCCGCCACTTCGTCGCCTTTAGCCGGGATCGATTGGCCACCTTTCATTCTGAAACAAATTATAAGCAATTTAACATCTCGAGCGTCAGTGAACATTGTACTTACCTTTAAATAATAAAAACACAATGTCTTGTACTATTTTTACAATTGTCAGACTTGTTATCGACAACTATTGAAGATATCATCATTATTCTCTCGAATGCCCAATACAGTTGTACACAACCTATTCGAAATAAGGGCTGAGTCATTCATTTTCTAATTTTTCATTCAATCAAAGGCTGCAGGGATAAAAATACTGAATATTATATTTACTAGACAAGATATACATTTTGTTATATTGTTAAATAATTTTATCAACCCATTGAATCATTCTTCATTACATTTTGTACATATTTTCATGATTAAACTTAGTATTAGCTTTAATGTGATTTCTCAAACTGCATGCTTGCAGAAAGCGTTTTGATGTCAGGTTCAATGTTTGCGGTTGTGGTTGTTGAGGTTTAGGTGGTTTCTGCATTGAAAATCGTTTAATTTCAAAAGGAAAATGCTTGCTTGCAAATGCAGGTGCTTCTGAAAAGACTTCCACAAAGAAGTAGCCTTCTTATGTAACGTGGGAAACTGTTCTTCAGGAAGATATTTATAAGAATTAATTAGAATTCAGATTACGTAGTGTTTTTTTACTACTATTTGAGCTTCGTATAGCTTTATTTTGCATTGATAAATTTTTTGTTACCTAATTATACAGACAATACAGTATAATATAGATCTCTTGTATCCTCAAAAATTTGCATAACCCTAACATACTTCATCACTTTTGCTGCTAGAATTGGCTAAGGTAAAGATAGAATGTCCACTCTTGCTTTAGTATATCTTGGACGAAAAATTTGCATGATGAAGTCATCCATGAATTTTGTAAACGAGAAATTTTAAACAGTAAAATGGTTGCTTTTATATACAGAATACCCTAGTTAAAGAGACACCGCCCACCGATGGGAGACATGTACTCATTCTGTGAGATGACGGCAAAAAAAAACTATCGACTGACTTACGTATATAACTCCTGCAGAAGTAAACAGATGTCATATTACTACACTACTTTCTGATAACTTTGAGTTATACTCACTAACGTAACGCTGATAAGCAAAGCAAACATGCAGCTGCAAGTTTCATTCACTACACGTAAATCAAATAAGTGATGATATACCAGGGCAGGGGTCGGCGAGCTAAATATCACGTGCGGACACCAAACTGTTCATTGACCGATCATCTGCTATACTTTAATCGGTTATTTTTAAAATCGTCAGACAATTGTATCGTTGAGCAGGTTGAATGGTGAAGAAATTGGGAATTCCGTTTTCCCGGTGGCTACATCAGGCAAACGATGAAACTGATCTGTTAGTACAATTCATTGATGATGGAAATCAGACAAAGTCACACTTACACAAAATACAACATGATGGGTGGAGGTTCAGAAGGCATAGGCGGCGGACATCGGATGAGAACATTGGCACCGGGCGCTACATTCAGCACGCGGTCTGGAAGAACAGGAGCCTTGGCCAGTCTTGCAACGTTCAGCTGCGCTGCTACCGAGGCTAAAGCAGACGCCCAGAACCACGACACACACTGTAACAAATCATCAATATAACATGACCACGGGGAGGCAAATGCGGCTCATCCTTCAAATTAAAGTCCCTTTTTTTTTTAATGAATTCACATTGAGGTTCATAAATTCACAATATTGATTGAGAGTGCTTGATGGAATTTCAATATCAAATTCGAAAGATGCAGTAGAACCGACACATAGTAAACGTTTTGCATCGATTATAAATGGAATAACATGATGAAAAAATAGCAATGTACCGTGTTATAATGGAGTTCTACCAAATAAATGCCAATTCAATCAACAAATGGAATAACACTGGAAAATTATAGACTCTAGGGCAATGGTTCTCACATGAAATTTGACTGTGGCCGAATTATAAACATCAGCTGTCCTATGGAAATGTCTCGTGGCCGCACCAAATGTGATAAAAATAGTTTCAATATTTATTTTTTATATAGTGCATTACACTGAATGATCTTTCACAATATACAGTTGTAGGTAAAATCGACAAAATTAATAAATCAATTGTCGTTAATTCTTTATATTGACTTGATTTATGGTCAACGTATAACTTCGACCAAAATTTTTGGACAGTTTTATTATTAAAACGGTCCTTTACTTAAACTCGACTAAATGCTGGATAAGTCAGGTTTATTCAATCAATTTTAAAACAATAATATTACAAATTCATTTGTAAAAATTCTACATTTACTATAAAACTGTTGGTGGCCGCAGCAAAATCCTCTGGTGGCCCGCACATGAGAATCACTGATCTAAGGCTATCCCTCCCTTTCAGTTCAATTCTGTTCCTACGGTTGATTCGGAAACAGAGCCTAACTCCCTCTCATTTAAGAGGAGTGACCTGGATCTATCTAAATAAGAATATTAAGTGTGGGCTGTCAAAATAGCTGTCGATGTGCAAATAATCTCACCCTGTATTCTCCTGCTTGACTTTCATTCGTAAGGTTAACTGTAAGTTTTGAAAGTGTCGGTTTGGTGAAGGTCCAATGGCTCGAGGGCAGGTCCCGCCAGCCGCCATCGGGCGGCGATCCGAGCGGTCGGTGCCTCCACACCACTTTCTCTGCCTGAGAGTTTGTCTGGCAGAAGAATGCCACTTCGTCGTCTAGTGGAGCCGTTATCGGTTCGGGACTCTTGACGTAGTGAGCGTGGAATTCTAGAAATAGTGTTATGTAGATTTACGGTATTTTCAATTGATCAAATTATATCTAGCTTTTGATAATATACTCTATAATAAATAATCTTACAAATGTAAGATGTTCCTTGTGGAGGAGAATAAATGATATTCAAATAGCAAATATCACAAAAATTAATCGAGTAGTGTCAGTGTTCACCCCTGACTGTTAATATCTCAATCATTATTCAATTGATTAATTTCCTCAATCTACCCTTAAAATATTTTGATTCCGCCATAAATATTATCTTTCTAGAATATTTCCTGTTGTGTTATTGAAGAAGTAATTATTGGCCTTCGAATAAATAAAATCATCCGAAGATATAGATGAATTTTTTGTTGGAATAGTTAACGAGCTTGAAGGTGCTTAGCTTAAATTGAAGTAACAAAATGCAATGAAACATCTTAGTGTTTAGTGCTTTTTCCACAATTTTATAATATTAAGATCACCTTTCTCTTCACTGGTTTTGCTCACGGCGAGCATTATCAACTGACTAAAGATATAATGTCTTTCAACCTAAAAATGACAGTTAACACCTTACAAGTGAGACAATGTAGTAATAATGACTTTTTTATAAAATTGATATGAAGTAAAGATATATTTTTCCCGAATTTTAAGCTTTTTCAGGGTCCCTGAAAGAAAAGGTTCAGAAGAATTTTATGAGACTTTTTGACCTGAAGGCAAACGGACCTGAAAAAAAACAAATACTCACAGTTTTATCTGACTGGTTTTGTTTTTGGTGAGCCCACTTTCAATAAACTTCTTTCAATATATATTTTAACAATAATTCTCAATGAATTTTTATTGTTTTTTTTTAAATTTTCAATGTTACAAAAGCAATGGATTTATAATTTGTAATTTTTACAACATATATGTATTTTAAAACCTATTCTTTAGCAACAAATACTGGACGAATTAAATGAAAGCTGTAAGGAACTGCAAACATACATGTTATCAATTATTATTGATTTTTAAAAAAAAGTTTATTTTCATCGACAAATATGAGAAAAAATTCTTTTATCAGCGAGTTAGTTACAGATTTTGCTGTTATGCTTATCTTAAAATATTTCTGGGGGACAGAAAATGAACAAATAATGGGACATGCTATGCAACTGTAAATATTGGTGTAAAAATATATTATTTGTTTAGTGTGTTTACTCGCACACACATATTGATATTTGAAAAGGTGACCCGTTTATCATCCATTATCAATCCATTGCCAGGACTATGAATGGTTCATTGATTCTTCGCCAAAACCTACAATTTATTACAAATAAGTCAATCTAGATTTCAGAAAAATGTTTCTCATGCAAAATTTTATTGCAGTCACATTAAAAACATCAGCGGTCCCATGGAAATATCTTGTAGCCACACCAAATTTTTTTTGAGATGTGATAATAATAGCTGTTGCATTTACTAAAAAATGGATGAACAAGACATGTGTATTCAATCAATTTGAAATCATTAATAATAATTTTATAAATTAATTTGTAAAAACATTTTGTTTTATTCATTTGGAAGTATTTGTGGTCGCAGCATAAGAACCACTGTTCGAGACTATTTCAAGTCTAGAAACTGAAATTTTGAGCTAATAATGAAGATAAATTGAAAATATCAATATTTACTTTAGCGGTAAGCAACCTTTTGAGACTAGGTAATTTTTTTTTTAAATATGATTACCGGGTACAGTAAAAAAATTTTTTTAATGGTTTCGCCCATCGCGAGCATTGTCAACTCAGTTATCAATATGAGTTGATCAAAGTAATTAAATTGGATGCGAAAAATATGAGAATGATAAGGAGCGTATTAAATGATATTTATTTACCAGCTTTGGCAGCGAACGGCAGGAGACCAAGAAGAGCGAAGAAAGTGAGATGCAAAATATTGAAACCGAGACGGCTGCGCAGGGCTGACGGGGAGCAGAGGCGTTGGAGGGAGGAAGGGCGCAGGCGGGGGGTGGCCACTGAAGCCATCTCTCAGCCCATCACATTAAGCAACTGTAACAAATACAATAACAAAAACATAATACAACAAAAAATCAAGATTGATACTAACTTTTTTTTTAACGTTTTTTTGAGTGGAACATATAAAGCAATGAAAAGCAAAAGCCGACAACTACACACAAAAAATACGTACGTATTCTATAAGCTCGGATTTCCCAGACTATCCTGAACGAATTGAAAACGAGCCTGAACTAAGTGTTCCGCCAAAATTTGAGCTGATTCTATACGCTGCATACTATTATATTATAAATTCACTTTACTAAGTCCACGGTTAAAAATTTCGGATTTTCGAAGTGTCCGGCTACAAGCCATTTCTCAAATTATGTAGATAAATATAATTTACGATATCCACTGAGGGCGCTTGATGGAATTTCAAAATAAAATTTTAATTTATTGATTGAATTGACATTTAGTTGGTAGAACTCCACTATAACACGGTGAAAAAATTGCAATATATTTTAGTTCTACATTTTAAGATATAGTTGATAGCTGTTTCGGCTCACGCCATCGTCAGAACTATAGTGAAATAGCTAACAACTATATTTTACAAAATTTTGTAGAACTAAAATACATTGCTATTTTTTTACCGTGTTAAAATTTAGATTATTGAATCTATGCGCAATCCCAAAGTTTTTTCACTCATGATGCGGGTTTCGCATTTAAGCATCTTCATGCGTTCGTCACGCCGATGCAATAGAATTGACAGACACCAATTCTATTCAAATTTTAATTGCATGTGTAAAAAAATGATGCTAGGAAAAGAGAGACGATGTATTGTCGACTTCTTAAGCATCACAAAACGCTTAAGTAAAGCTCTTAATTCCATATAGAAATCTGATTCGCATTCGCGTTGATAAGTAGTCATTTTACGCACTCGCATAACTTCGAAACCTCACTAAAAATAAAATGAACAGTTGGTCAACACGTCGCCCAACGAGCGATTTGTCATGCCCGATAAGTCGATGTCTGGAACTTTTGGAGAACATTCCTCGTTACATTAAGATAATATTAGGAGCATACGAGAATATTTATTTATATTGGTTTATGAAGTTTGATGGAAGTAACTAAATTGACTCGTTCAATTATTGAAGAAGATTTGCTAACTAGTTAGTGGAACAGTGGCAACACGACAGTCACGAATCACGCCGGTTGGATTAGGGCTGGCAATACCGGTACTGACGAAACAAGTAAACCGGTACTCCGGCAATTTTTTATCGATAACAATATTTCAGTAATACATATCATCTTTAACTTTTTCTTGGCTTAGCTGTGGCTCTTCGTGTAACGGATATTTTAAAAATTAATTAAACAGTTTTTGTGTAAAATTTACAAATCTACCTATTTTAACACTCATATATTTTTAAGAATCAATTATCAACGCATCGCATAAGCCGTCTCAACAGTCGAGACGCAAGCAGTGGGAGAGTTCAGTCATTTCTGTTATCAACGTGAAGGTAGTCACAGCACAATTTTTTTCGCGTATTGATGGTTCTGTAATCAGTTTATTGACCATGTTGATGACCGGTTTCGATCACTGTGAGCATAATTGATACTTTGACATTAGTTTGAGTTATTAATTACCAGATATCCAAAACAAAAGGTTCAAGAACTATGAAACAATATTATAAATAAGGACTGGAAATTTATAATGAAAATAATGAAAAAAAATATTTATTCCGTTCGTTGTTTTATAAAATGTTTAATAATTAGTATGCCATAATTATTTCTTCACTTTTAATGGACATATTATTTTTGATTGCAACATTAGTAATTATTTAATTCCAAGCGGTTTGTACAATAAATAATAAGTAAATACATCCCTACTATTGAAATAGTTGAGATGTATTTTGTATATTTACTTGTAAAATACTTTCTTTTTTCTTGACGATTGGTTTTACATGCTTGAAAACTATTAGCTCATTTTTTAGTTTGATTGAATTAGCATTTACCAACCAACTCCATTATAACACGGAGAAAAAATAGCAGTGTATTTTTTTCATCGTATCGTTTTTTGTATAAATAGCTTTATTTTGATTTAAATTGCTTCAGTTCAGTTACGCGGTGAGCGAAACCGGTCCCGATAATGATATCATAAAATTGTTGAAATAATAGTAAGTATTATGTTTTAATATTGAAACATATGTCCATAAGTATTAAAAATTATTATTTAATGATTTAAATCGGAATACGGATATTGATTTATTCAACCGTTATTGCGATCGCGTTCAGCCGTATTTATTATTTTACCGGTATTGCCACCCCTGCCTTGGGTACCTCTCTCGCCATGCTTCCATGGCACTGTAAATAATTGTTCCATGTCATTCTATATGTACGTGCATATAAAAAATTACTCCACTTTTCGAAATTTTTAGGTAACAAAAAATGACACTTAATATGCAGTAGGACCTCGATTATTCGGATTGGTCAAAACAAACAATAATATTACGAATTTGTTGATATGTTCGTGGCGAATTACGTCCACTGTTTGCAAACATGATGGGAGTACAATTTTAACATTTTGATCGTTGCATTTGTTTTTTTATGCAATTGTTTCAACAAGTCCTGTGTAAAATATGGATTAGTAATCGTCCAAATTCGATACGCAATGAGTGTTTGTTTGTGGAAAAATTGATCACGATTTAAATATTTATTCAAACGATCCTGGATTCCCAATTATGAATGATGAGGAAATACTTAAAGAATTATCTGCATCAGGTGAACAAGATCAAGAAGACGAAGAAAAGGGGAGACATTGGTCCTACATATTCTGAAACCTTTCAGTGTTTAGATGTCGCCATGAAGTATTTTGAGAGTCAAGAAGAGTGCAATTCAGGACAATTTATATGTCTTGGAAGTATTCGCAGCTTCGAAAAAAAGCTAGCTTCAAGCAGAAATCGATGATTGATTTTTTCAATTCAAAAAAAATACTATCAAAGCTATTCATTAATCTAATGAAATAAAAATGATTAATATTGTCAATTATGATTTTTTTCGATTATCCGGATTTGACCATATCCGGACTATCTTCATCCCCAATTAGTCCGGATAATCGAGGTTCCACTTTACATCGGTACATATTGTAGTACCGATAAAAAATGTGTTTATTATTAAAAAAAAAAAAGAATAATGGAAAAATATTGTGGAACGAACACAATTTCAACGTTTCAAAGTTGATATTGAAAATCCGTTTGTTCCCCTCTGATTGATACGTCAAGAAATGCCATTGGGGCCAGCCAAATAAGGACATATTTATATTTCACAAGATTAGGATATTATAGATAAAAAATGTGGCATTCCAAACCGATTGACCATGAACGAAATCAGATGCATATTTTAATAATCATTAAACGTTTCTTTATTTGAAATAATATAGATGACGCATTGCAAAACAATTTATTTCGGCGAGCTTTTTAAAACAAGCGAATCGCGAACAGAAAAAAACTTGTTAACAAATACATTATTATTTTTAAATGGCGGAAATGATTCAATTCGGATTGTAGGTGTATTTTAAGTGTCCGGAATTCAGCGCGAGTTTTACATTCTCAGGCGATTGAAACATACACGACACGTTTATAAATCCCGCGGCTGCGAGCGTCTCAACTGTTGAGACGGCTGATTGTAGTGTGTTGTCAGTAGTCGATTCAAAATATAAGACAGGATATTAAACCGGTCAAAACTTTTAAAGCTTGTTCAACTTAAAAGTGAACACGACTTCGACTACAAAAAAAATATGAAATTATGCTGGTCGTGACACATTAAATAAAAACAATCTTTTCTTTACGTCTACTACTGATTCCAATTGTCACCGTCATTCATGTATGATGTTGACTGAAGGCGCTTGATTGAATTTCAATATGTCTAATTTGAATTGAAACGTACGATTCCACATATTGTGTACAGAACTAACACACAAAAACCTGTTTGCATCGGTTATATACAAGAGGAATTAATTACAAAGGAAAAACACAAAACCCCAAGGCTAGGTCCAAACATATATCTAAAATAACTTTCAAACTTATTGATTATTATTATATTTTCAGGTATCAATTGTCAACACAGTAAAATCAGTCGTCTCAACAATTCAGACGTTAGAAGTCTGAGGGTTAATCATCAACAGTTAACTAACTATTCGTGGTAACTAAATCTTGGAATCCGTCGAAAATATTGATAAAATTGTTTAATTCGAACAACAAAGTCCATTTTTATGTTTCTACACAAATCAATCACACGCTTGAATCAGGGTCATTCATTTAATGTTTTCGACTGTATACATTCTCGCTAGATGTGTCTCGGATTGACACCCCTAGAGTTATTCGTTTTCTATTAATAGGCGGTTAGATTCCTCGGACACGTTTTTGTTAATGCCACTCGGAAATAATAAATTGTCTTGCTAAGCGCCCCCCCCCTCAACTCCCTGCGACACACAAGAGAACTTAAAAAATACATTATTTTCGATGTGATTCATTTAAGAAAAAGCGGATGCCAACCTTTTTTTTCAGCCCAAAAAGAAATTATGGCAAATGGTAGTGTTTTTAATCACCATATAACAAAAATATGTATATTAAATTTAAAAAAAAAACGCAATTTATTATATTTAAGAGGCTCTGTTTAGCTGAGAATTAAGTTGTCCTCTATCTACTTCTAAATAACCATCCGTTATTGTTGAAAGCTATTTCGGCATCCGCCATCGTAAGAATTATGATTAAATCAAAACAAAGGTTAGCTTTATACAAATCGTCATATTCTAGTAAAATATTCTAAGATATTCCATGTTGGTTCAACTGCATCCGTGTGATAGAATGTTTAAAAGTGCTGAAAGATTAAATGATGATCGACTGAAAGCACTTGATGAAATTTCATTATCAAATTTGAATACCAAAGCGGGTTTCGTTTTTAGGTATCTTCGAGCAAGGCAAATATTTATATATTTGATGCAATAAAACTAACAGTAAAATCAGTTATAGTATGTTTAATTCTCACTGTTACCCGCCAATTTTAAACAATTATGTGATACTAAGTCTTAAATTATCCAATTTAATTTTAATAATAATTGATTATTATTTTTTCTAGAATCCTTTTATGAAATACTTATTAACAGTATTCGGTTTCAATTAAAACTTATCACAGGCAATTGAGTGAGATTGTTATTAAATTAATATTATTGAAAGTTATTTTATTTGTTTGTTTCGATGCTAGTCAATGTCTTTCCTATGTAATTAACTTCTTTGATATATTACCGATGTTTATTGCTTATTGTGTGTCAGTTATGTTGCATCCGTGTGATAAAATGCCTGAAGATGCCGACAGGCGAAATCCGAGCCACTAGTGACAAAACTTCAAAAATTCAAATTAGAAATCTAGTCGAGCACCTTCAGTCGATAATCATAAATTAATTTGAATTAGATATTTTGCTATTTTTACATTATTATCATTCAAAGATTGTCAACGAATGCTCTCACTGTTGACGTTTCTTCGTGTTTTACTAAAAGCGAGGGAAATTTTTTAAAGTAAATTTGGAATTCATTTGGAATCACTCACCAAGAAGTGGGTGTGAACATAGATAAATTATCCTCATTTTTTTTTCGTTTTAGCGAATCGGCTCTCTTTCACTATCTATACAAATTTTTAAAAAAAATCGCCGTACAAATCCGCAGAGTTAAATCGTATGTTGGACTGAAATCCATTCATTCATTCCTCTTTTCGACAAAGTGACAGTTCGTCTAAACAAGTCGGAATTTATTATAATCACCTCGAAATATTTCGTTTCACTTTCAATAAATTCGCACAAAGTTTTTTTTTTATAATTTTGTTTACTGTTTTATATAATATATCTAGATACCTGTTTATTTCTGCATGATGATGTGTTGGAAATATCTATATAAAATATATCTTCACAAAAAAAAAGCTTTTCCATACCCAAGAGTAGAGACTTTCTTCCCAAACTGTCACTTTATCGTAAATATTAATTAAAATTTTTGAAACACAGTGTTCTCACTAGTGAAAATATAGTTTAACAGTTTTCACGACAAATGAATTAAAACAGTCAACGGCCAAATTGTAATTTTGTAATTTTTTTCAATAAAAGGATCTGTTAAAATATATTTTACTTTAAATGTGTTAACTGTCACTTATTGATGGAAAGGCGTGAAATATTATAATATATTGTGAAAATGTAACTAAAAAATATGTTTTTATTATTTATGTATATAGAACACGGTGAAAAAAATAGCAATGTATTTTCTACAAGATGTATAAGGTATATAGTTGATCGATATTTCGGGTTAAGCCATAATCAGAACTAGTAACTACCATATACTAACGAATCGGTGTAAGCCGATATGGCTATCAACTATATAACTTTTTTTAACTGAATTGCATTGCTATTTTTCTCCATGTTACAATGGAGTTCTACCAAGTAAGTGTCATTTCAATAAATATTTTTCAACTGCTAATGCTCGCGATGAGCGAAACCGGTCCTGATCAAAAAATATATTGTGGAAATAAGTACTAAAAATGTGTTTTTGTTATTTGAAATAGCATGTCTTTCCATCAAGAAGTTACAGTTAACACCTTAAAAGTGATTTAGACATGATGAGAAATTACTAGGTTGTGATTTCACTGAAACGCCAGTAAAAATATAAAAGGATGCAAGGTATTCCTATCGATGAACCTATATGATACTTCTGTAATATAAAAGTCGAGATTTTTAAAGCCGACTCGGGATCAGTCCGACAATTTCGAGACGTCTGGCAGCCCTGCCAGACGTCTCCTGGACCAAACCAAAGATACCATTGTCACCTGGAATACCTGCTAGTGGTATCAACTTCTAAAGTCGTTTGAGACACTCTTGACTGGAGCAACCTGTTAAGGAGGTTCGACGCTTGTTTTTTTTGTTGTTGTTGTATGGACAGAGTATTTATTATTATTATCGTGAACGAGCTAGAGCAAAAGGTAGCCAGTGTCGAGTAGCGGGAGTCTCGACCGCGATCTGTTTACGATCCTTTAAAGGCAATGCGCAACCGTGTGCGTTGGCCTCTATCTCCAATTGCCTTTTTCCATTCACAGATTCTCAAAATACTAACGACACTCAACTTTCGTACGCAGTCCCTAAACTATGTGCGAATGTCGAGGTATTTTTGTTTTTATCTAATAACAGTTAAGTGTTCTGATTAGGGTTGTAGACTCGGAGAAAAACGAGCGACTTCCACTACTCTTTCGATTAGACAATTTTGATAAATAATTCAATTAACATCTCTACTGTTGACGAGGCATGTTATTGCAGTGTGTTGATAGGTGACACTTTAACAGTGTTAAAACTTTCGTGTTTGAGCTGATTTTTGTACTAAAATACAACGGGTGATCGATTAATAAACAGTTCGGACAGCGAAACTATCACGAAAGGTATTTGTGTTCAGACAACGAACACGTATTCCGAAAACGAAATAAAAAGATCTTTCTAATCCACTTATTTTACCTGTAAAACTCTTGATAGATTAAGGAACAATTCGGATAGCGAACATAGTTTTGAAACAGATTGTGTTCGACTATTGATCACCCACTATATAGCCAAATTTGTATTGATATAGGTTTGGTTAACACTAACACTGCTGAATTGTTTTTTGAAATATTTTGAAATCGGGTTAAATTAAAAACAAAATGACTTAGATGTGACATATTATGATAGCCGTTTACGGTATTTATGTATTCTTGTTTTCTGCTATGCATTGGAAAAGATATTCCGACACTTTGATATTTTCAAGTATCATCTATCAATACACTTACTTATGAACAGTCGAGACGTAAGCAGTCGTTGGTTGATTGTCATGATTTTAAATTATTTTAATTTATATTATGTTGAAGAGAATTGAATTGTACTTGAATTGATAACAAAACAATGTTTAATGCTTTATTATGCTAAAGTAAAAACAACACACTGCTGTTAATAACATTAATAACGCATCTAAAACCGTTGCAGTCGAAAAACGATGGCTCGTGATTAAAATTTCACTTCAATAATAAATGAATGCTTAAGATATGTAACCATCATATATAGTCTTAAAAAATTTAAATCCAATTTTAATAGATATAAAAAAAATATTTCAATGACGTGGCTCAAGAGTGGCGTCATTAGAGCCATAAGAGAAAAATCAACACCACCTTTACAGCGGCATTCGAATGCAACGGGTTAATAATATAAATATTGTGTACTACGGGTACTATTTTTGCGCAGTTCTGAAATAGCACGCTTCAAGAAAATTACGTCTTATCGCGAACATGGCAACTGACACTCAATGTAATATTAATCGTTATATTGTAATATTGTAGAAATAGTACTTAAAATTCTATTTAAATTCTTTCCACCAAGAAGTGATATTTGAACAAATAACAATGGAAACAACTTTGTTAATTTAAGGCTTTTTTTTAAGTCCGTTTGATAATTGATGAGTAAAACCGGTATTGATTTATACTACTTTAAAATTGTGGAAATAGCACTAAACACTAAGTTGTTTCTTTGAAGTTTGACACTTCAAACAAAAAGCCCTAAATTCGCCTTATTAATCTAACAATAAATTCATTTGCATCTTATAATAATCTTATAATCTTGTAATAAACGAGACATACGGACACATAAGATCGGGGTTCAATTGTATTAAAAAAAAACAGCGTTTGATTGCACTTAAGAAACTGTGGTTAACGATACAAGATAAAAGCTAGGCCGAGGTTCTTAGAAGTAAATATCAAAATAAATGATTTGTAGATAGCGGTAACATTCTGACGAACCGATCATTCTGGAAGTTTTCGGAAAAGTGTCGAAAGGTATGCAGGTGGTAGGTGTAGACCGATTTTGAGCAACACTGCCTTAGGGGATAGATGGATGGATGACCTGTTGCGGAGCAGCGAGGTTGATGCGAGTGGGCGAATGAAATACTCGAGGCTGGCTGCATCGACGAGTGGCGCCAATAAGTAAGCTTTCTAGAAAAGATCGTACTCGCGACGCCAATATAAACCTGTATATCAGTGGTAGGTGGCGACCTCTTAACTAGGGGATGCTATAATAGATATTATATATTGAAACGAGAGTGGACAGTATATCTTCACCTTGGACACTTCTAGAAATTCCACGATTTTTTTTTTGTAACTGTCACTTCTTGATGGAAAGGCATGACATTTTAAATAATATAAACACATCTTTTAGCACTAGGAGTAGGAGCGAAGCCGGTCCTGATCAAAAAATATATTATGGAAATAAGTACTAAAAATGTGTTTTTATTATATAAAATATTGCTTATATGTTTTGGACTATAAATAACCTATTTTTCATTAAATGTGAGAGAAACAAATCCACTATTTAGCAAATCTTATAAAAAAATCGCCATTATTATTATTTACTTCGGCAACAAGTTTATTTTCATTGCTTCTTTGGCTTTCTTAATAAAGGGCTGTAATAAATTATCAATATTCGTAAAAAAAAAAAAAACAACAACAGTGCACACAAAATACACACATTGAAAATATCTGAAGGATCTTTCAAGTGAATAGCACATGGAGAAGTAAATAGAGAAACCGTATCCACGATAGAGGTTGAGCGAATGTCGACGCGATCTTTGGTAGCCTCGCAGAGTAGGCACGATGAAAGCCAATTACAAAACGAATCCACGACTCAGGCTTACGGGTTATATCTCGCCGTTCGTCATAGAAGGTGGGGCACGCAAATTTTTGACAGATTGAAAAGTTTCAGGTAACAAGACATATATTAGTGAGAAACAAAGCTAAATAAAATTCGAATGTGATACGGTACAAAAAAATACATTTTTGACGTGACAACGTCTTATAAATCGATGAACGCCCGCTGCACGCACGAAAAAACATGACTCATTGTCCCGTTACGCCGAAGGCAAGCGTGCAAGCGTGCGAGCGAGAGCGCGGATAAGCGATGGAGAGGCACGATCGGCCTACCTTTCGGATTGTGCCGCATCTATCTCTCTTCCACTCGATTGGTCGATGCGTCTGAGTAGAAAAGAGACAGCGGCAGCACACAACTTATGCACCTACAGTACCTACACGTGATCTGTTTACAACTGTTTATAAAGTGAAGTGAAATGTTAATGTGGTTTTCATTGTTTATATTACAAGAACAATTGCGGCAATAAAGGTAATTAATTCTTGCATATTAAAAATCTGATTAACGTATAACAAATATACTTTTAACAATAAATTATCAACGATTTCTTTCAGAAAAAAAATTGTAGATTTCATTTCAGTCCTTCTTCGTATCCATACAAAATAATGATAATTCAATAAAAATGATTCCATTTTATTCATAAAGTATGCAATCATTTCATCAATGTTTTCTTATGACGTTGTCACGTTAAACTATCGTCCGTAAACCGACTTTACAGACAACCAATTTTTTTTTATTATAAGAGATGCACCTCGTCCATGGACTGTCCGCCACTGCTGTATGTTATAAAGGCCAAACTACTTGTATGCACGGTCAAAGAAATAGTTCTAAAAATGCAACTGCATTGCATTACATTGCCCCCACCTACGTTCGTGTAATAAACTTCTTGGGCTTAATTAATCGACTAAATAACCAAACTAACATTAACTCATCAACATTGCTAAAACCACTACAAGGACCTCACATAATTACTCAAAAGCAATATATTTCAATGATTTATGAATGTTACTGTTTATATTTACATATTTCTTAAGAACAACTCTTAACACAATTACATATTTAACATTTAAAATTAACATACAATTTATAATACTGGAAAATTAATATTATTGGGTATATCTTCTTAACCTCTTCAATGCCGAGAAATATTCATATAGCGCGATCCGGATGGCTGGCAATATCTTGGAAAAATCAATACCTAATAAATACAACATTTTAGGTCGATAATTCACTACTATCAAAAAGTATCATTCAGTTTATAGCATATGATATGAAATTTCAATATATCTGGCACATTGTTAAAAATTGGTAATAAGCAATATTTTCACAAATTAAAAAGTGTAAAAACCTGGATAGTCTGATGTACTATTTAGTAAAACTGGCAATGTTACATTTCATAGATATTAAAGTATATTATACTCTACACATTCACCGAATTTGACGATCAAAAACGCCCTCTATATTTTTGGTGTAATATACAGTTTTTGAGAATACTTTATTTGTCGGTACTTAATTCTAATACTCGGTTACATTTGAATTTCAAATCTCGGTTGCAATTTGATACCGGGTTGGTATCTAGCTGGGATAATATCCGTAGCTACGAGAAGGCTGAAGATGTAGTGTCGCATTAGACAAGAATTTTAAGATGTGATTATTTACGGCCAAAAAATCCAATTATCTTTGTTCCGCATCACTCGATGCGGATATTATTGAAAAGCGTGGTACATACAAAAGTATTGATGGTTGCTAAATACCTTGTAGCGAATACTCGGTAATCAAACTCAATAATACTAACTAATTATATATATATTTGAGTGTCTATACCAGGGCTGTGAATTCGGAGGGCTTTGGTCGGATTCGGAGTCGTGAAGTCGCGGTATTATGACAGGAGACAAAATCATGAAACACGAGCGACTACTTTTCGATTAGACGATTTTGAAAAAAATCTCAATTAACAAGAAGAAATAAATCATCATCGTCGGAGTTCTATCATAGTAAAATTTGGCTATTTGTCAGATTGGTTGGTCGATCTTTAGTTTCTTGCACATAAATAAGAAATGTAGGAATTAGTCGGAGCCTTTTTGCTGGTCAATGTTAGAATCATGTTTTTTTAACGACTACGCAGTCCCGGTCTATACTGACCGAGTCCGTGGTGCAGCACTCAACGATATTGGCGTCTGCGATGGATCTCACAGGTTCGAATCTTTGAAGCAACAGAGTTTTTCAACCGACACATCGCTTTTGTTCGAAAGCACGAAAATTTTTGGTGTTTAAAAATTCCTTCCCACTCATCTCTATACGAAGAAGGTGTAGCGATTGTGGAATAACAAGTAGATCTCGTGAAAAACTCCTATTGAAATATCTTCATTTGGAAACGATGTGCTCCACGCAATTTTGTAATTTCTTTTAACACCACTTTTCTAAAATAGTTAATAGTTCTCCATAATAATATCTCTACTTTCCTCCGTTCAAAGTTATATCCAAAATTGAAAACAAGCATTTAATCTGAGTAACCTTTCAGCTTTTTTTGTAACTAACGCATTAAGCGGTACCGAAGCGAGGATCCGGATACACTACCCAACACAGAACATCACTACCTTTTGTATTTTATTTTTTTAGCGTGTTGTTGTTATGCAAATATTTTTATAATTTATATTTTATAATATTTTTTAAGTTTATATTAATTCAAAATAAATACAGCCGAAAACGCTCAACTGGTTAACAAATGCTGCGATTCTGAAAAAATCTGTGTATTTTTATAACGTCATACAAACTTCTAATAACACGAAAGGACTAAATTCGCATTGTTGCAACTTTGTACGATTCTACATGTTTTGTCACTTGCGATCCGTGTTCGCCTATTGGCATCTTCAGCAATTCTATCACACGGATGCAACAGAACTGACTTGCACTGGACTTTGAACAACTTGTTGTTAGTGACAATTATGCGGAATCGTACAAAGTTGTAACAATGCAAGTTTGATATTGAAACTCCATCAAGCACCTTCAGTCGATATCATAAATTATACCCAGAGACATTTCACGCATGGAACTCTGTAGTTGGATCAATTATACTGTAAAACGCCCTTTGGCATCTTCAGGCATTGTATCACACGGATGCAACAAAACTGAAGCGAAATCTGGGCCGCTAGTGACAAAACATGTGGAATCGTACAAATTTTCAACAATTTACATTTGATATTGAAATTCCACCAAGCATCTTCAGTATATACCATAAAATAATAATAATGTGATTAGATATGATTTAGTGCGGTGATACAATTTCATACATTTTTACAGTAAAAATACATTTTTTTTCATATACAAAGTGAGTTTGATAGGTTTATGTGAATTGAAACATAGTTAAAAAACAATTTCCTCGCAGCCGCGTAAATTGAGCACGACCAATGAGTAACATTTCTTTGCTAATTCGCCCCAAATCGAAATTAAAACAAGTCACGTGACGTTGTTGACCGAAGCGTGAAGGGCGGCAAACAATGTATCACTGCCGGGCGGGCGTCGATATCTGACACCTGAGTCGACACAAAAGAATCGAATCACTGAGTCACGAAACAGGACACGATCACCTCTCTTGCAGTTCCACTTCCGACACAATCTTTGATTCTCCCCCTCCAGACGTCGCGCTCACTATGTGGTCCACCCATCGTCAAATAATTAAAGACATGTTATTATTTTCAATGACACCGCTGGCATGATACTGTATTTTTTAACTAACACCTGTATATTCAAAAAAAATACTAAAAATATATTCAAATAAAAAATGTACATATCTATTTAATTCTACAATAATTTAAGCGCCATTGCTAGAGCTAGGTATGACACTATAGCAGAAAATCTAAAAGTGCCTCTCATTGATGCGAAACACGTGTCACGTCTAATAACACTGAGCGGAATGGCAAAAATGAACCGATACCACAAAGTAAGTGAACCGGTAAATAATTTCTTATAAAGGCCAACTTTTTACTAATTAGATTCAGTCCATCAATGAACTTGCATGTTGTTGATGCCGAAAGGTGATCAGATTTGTGATTTAAAGGCATAGATGTTTGCAACTTTTGCAGTCACTGTAAACACGCGATACTAAAAACTTTGCAAAATATTTGTCATATTCTAACGATTTAAAAACAAACTCTGTTGAAATACTCAATATGAAATACATAAGCTCGACTTAGGAAGCGGAAATGGTAGACAAAATTAATCGTAATGATAAATTTTATTTTATGAAGTTCCTGATATCTTGCTGTTTAAATTTTCTATTTGATTGAGCTTTTGCGACTACTATGAAAGTGTCGCTTCGAATCTAGCATGATCATTTTAACCCTTAAATGCTATCGCCGAAACAAGTCTGTGGGGAAATGAAGGGGATTTGCCAGACCCCAAACAATCGCTTCATTCTCTCAAATCATAAACAAAACATAAAAAATGATCGGTAAAACTTTATTATGTATCTGTATGAATCTGTTGACATATAGATATATATATTACGTACTAAAATCTTTATATTATATTTTTAGTCTTTATCTCAACTCAAACAAGGCAATCGTCGCGAGCGCATACTTATGTCGTTCAATGTTGCCAGATATTATATAAAATAAAACATTGATTTTTTTATTAAGAGTCCTTATATCCGAGAAAATGTTTATTTGCGATGTAACTGGCGCCCGAATATTTATTTTTCCTTTAGCAATATGGATAAAAAAAAAACACTTTCATTTCAACAAAATTACCATTTTATCATCAATAATAAAATATGTAGTTAGATTAATCGACAGTTGGGGGGAAGATTTCTATACTTTGGTTACGGGAGTGTTAAAACAATTTTAAAAAAATCTCCCAAAAAAAACTGAACGACTCGAATTTGTATTTTTTTTTTATTCAGCAATAATGCCTGTTGAAATTAATGCATAGTTCGCGATCAAGCATGTGTATGATACAATAGATCGAAGCGTGCTGATACAAGGGGATTAAAATCCATTGTGTGTTGGCTACGAAATTTTAGACATTACCGCGAAGCACGTAATGAAATATTCATTATCACGGTAATGGTGTCCAGACCACACATGTCGATTCCCCCAATAAATCGAACGCGTTGACACCACTTTGAAATACTTTATAAAAATTATCAAGCTATCTGTTCAACCAGAATTAAACTAAATTTAAATCTATCCATCTTACTTCAATAACCATACATTATCTAGCATAATAATACTTTGAGAGACCTTACAAACATTAACTTATCAAGCCAATTTTAACGGTTCAATCTAAGAACACTTCCGCAATATTTATCGGGTTTCGCCTTCGGGCATTCTCTCACACGAATGCAATAGAACTGATAGACAGTTAACAGTCTACTATCTGAAATAATTTTAATAAACACTGATTTAATTTTCGATACGAGTGATAGTATTCGGTGGAGTTTTAATATCAATTTTGAATCGTTGAAACTTTGTACATTTCCATGAGTTTCGTCGTGGATGCACTAGAACCGATGAACCGATAGAACCGATAGAACCGATCCGGCAATGTAGAAAATTTCTGTTTTTATATTTAATGCAAAAAAAATATCTAATAATCGGAACAAGGCCCTGTAATCTAAGGGTTCATAATAGTTCGGACGATGGTTAAAACTGAAATATGTACTAGATAACATACATTAATAAATAATAAAAATAAACACTTTGTTTTTTTTTAGCCTTGTCGAAAAGTAATCGTTACGGATTACGGACCGTGGAAGATGTCCACCTACACATAGCTGCAGGCCAATTTCTTCATCATCATCAGATGGAGGAATCAGTCATCTCTGATGATGCAGCGCGCGTTGTCGAGTAGAGCCCTTCACATTTTTATCGTTGCATAATGCAAGTAACTTCGCTATGAAGGAGTTTTCAGTTCCCGCCTACTTGCCCTAGTGGCGCCCGTCGCCCACGATAATCTGCGTTTCGAAAGCCGGACGTTTCAACAGGGCTGCCAAAATACATGTGCATGGTTCAACGAACACTTTTTACCGGGACTACTTATTAGTAGATACTGGCTGGTGGAATTTATTTCGAAAAAAAATCAAACTTAAGTAGAAACAATTTTAGCGAGTATTGAAATATCTAAAAAAAAAAACAAAGCAGATATTTTTCATACCTTCGATCGCGTTTGGAGTTCTCTGTCTGAATTGAAGTTCCCAACTGCAAAGGAACGAAGTAATTTTTATTAATATTTTAAAAAAAATGATAATTAGATCTGGGCCGGTTCCACTCATTGCTAAAATTATCAACATTGTGTTTTATTTATTTGAATATAATGCATTTTCAGCCAGAAATGGCACTTTATAAATTTAATGTGAAACAACTTTACACAAATTAATGCATTAAAAAAAGAATGTTACGAAGAGATAAAAAAAATATATTACTTGGGGTTATCCCGTATTTTTTGTTTCCCACATTTTTTCTGTAGGTTTCACTGTTTCTAAAAATCAAGTCAGATTTACATTTTAATTTCTGCCAACCCTACCTGTTTGAGCTGACTTGCAATACGATCAAAGCGGGCGGTTTTAACCAAGCCTCAACACGCATGTTCGACAGTCGGTAAATTTTTAGTGGTCATAATTTAATAAATTGTTACGTTTGTAGGGCTACACCCACACCACATCTTCCCGATGCCTAAAACATCTGACGAATTTGCATAATCATTGAAATCTATCAACGTGACACTAAACCAAACATGTCACTCAAAATTGAGGCGTCTAAAAGTAAAAGCCGAGGCGTCGAGAAGACAAGTTTGTTAGAATCTATTTATAAATCGCGGTACATGGTATTTTATGTAATAGAAAACTGCCGCTGTCCACGAAAGATAGGTGCAAATCTAAAACGTGTGAATCGAATTTCAGAACACATACAAAAGTTTTGGTAATCTTCATTTTTTTATTTACATGTTATAAATAAAGCCTTCGAATATACATGCATTTTTTTTATGATCAATTTCTACTTACTATTTTAGACCGGTTACTTCACATAATATTATACACTTTTAATGCGTTAACTGTCACTTCTCAAAAGAAAGGCCTGACATTTAAAATAATAAAATATATATTTAACGTTTATTTTATTTTTTTATTGGGTCAATCTGGGAGGAATATTAATAATATTATGAACACATTCACGACGGGGTAAATGTGCCCAAAGTACATATAAATTATAAATTGATGAAATTGCAAGGTCTTACAAAAATCATTATAACTTTTTCTCTATTTGGGAATTGAGTGCTTGTTGAAAATTGTTAAAATTATTTATCTATCGTGATATTGAGAAGATTTTTTTAACACGGTGAAAAAATAGCAATGTATTTTAGTTCTACGCAATTATTTTTAACAAATATAGTTGATAGCTATTTCGGCTCACGCCATCGTCAGAACTATTCTAGTAGTAGTAGTAGTGCTATTTTTTCACCGTGTTATAATGGAGTTCTACCAAGTGAATGCCAATTCAATCAATAGATTTTTTTAAGATTACTATTTCTGCTTATTTTTAAAACAATCACTTAAAATGCCAATATTCTTATAAAACAAAAGTATTTACGTATCGGCAGACACTGCTACTTTAGTGTTCGATTGTTTTTCCACAATACTATGTTTTGTTTTTTGATCATTCAGTGTTTGGGATAAGCCATAAAATATCACATTACTTAAATGGTTTTAAATTTGGCCGGGATTGCCAGCCGTAAATAAATAAGTGCATCGCTATTGCATTTCGTGCGAGCAATAAGTGCCTCAAAATAAAATTTAAAAAAAATACATTTGATGAGTTGTGAACGATGAATATTAACCATATCGAATGACTTAGAATCTGCGTTACCCGGTGTTAACGTGTCAATTATTTCAACTAGTTAATTAAAGTTAGCAATTTTTGATAAACACATGGCTAAAAATGTAAATAAATTTATTTATTATCAAGTTATTACTTCCGATTGAGCCTTATTAATGATTGAATTCTGGCTGAACTGACATGAAATTTTACGCACTGTGTTATATGGCAATAGATTTCTTCCCAAATATCATTTTTTTGAAACTCTTTCATTAATTTAACAGCTTAGCGACCGCATGTTTTCTATCGAATTTCGCGTGTTGGCCGGCGATTTTGCAAAAAATTCGTCCGAAAACTGTCCTTTTACTAGATTCACTATAATTTGTGAACCGATAGAGATATCTTAACCAAATTTGATTTGCTGGTTTCTAGATACTTTGCCCCATAAATCAATGCCATTTGAGCAGTGGTTCTACACCTGTGGGTTGTGTACTCATGTGGTGAAAAAATCTTAAATTTACTACAATTTTTTTTTTTTAATATGTAAAATTTACTTTTTCACTTTGTTTATTTTGATTTTATGTTCATATATATATTAGAACTCATTAGATAAGCTCTATACGCCTCTCTCCATATACTCTATATATTGTATAAGTATCTATATATAAAAATAAGTTCATGGATAATAATTAATTTTGTATAAATACCTTTCATTATGAGTTGATGGGAAATATACAATTTCAATTCGTGTTTACTCCATCGATAGATTTATCTCTAATCTGAAGATGGCGAAAGGTGAAAGCCAGATAATTAGATCGATATGAACCATGGAAAAGTAAGTACAATGTTCTCAAGAATTTAGCTGTTAGTAAATTATTTTACTTGAATCCATATTTGTTTTGCTGAAGAATGTAATGTGTAACACCAATACTACGATCTGTTAAGGGCCCCGAAATGTTTCTTGGCATGCGTATCAGTGTACACTGGACTGATGAATATCCTTGCTAAGTAGAGAAACAAACCAAACTCGATTTAAAAATAAAATCTTTAACCAGAATGTAAAATTGTGTTATGAAAGATCACATAAGAAAAAAATATACATGAATTTTTTAGGGGTATTTTTACGAAATCGTTTAGGAAAATAATAATTTAATCTTTGTTAAATAATGCGTTGATGTGTATACTACCACACCCCATTAACATTTGAAATCAAACCCGATTCTAATCAGATGATTTTTCAATGAAATGTAATGGATGACGTAGGACGCATATATGAGTCCGCGGCCCGCAACGGAAGTTCTTCAAGGACTCAAATACGAGTCCCCAGTCGTTAAGCTGTTAAAATAAAATATATGACAGCCATAATCAATGAAAGATATGTACAGCATACTTGGATGTATGCGTGCGGTCATACGCCTCAAAGGGTTAAAAGCTTAAATGAATTGAACGACGTCGCATCGCGTGGGAGTGACAACCACTTATGTCTTCCGGCTGTTTCATCTTTCATTCACTGGATTTACCTGCTCCATCAACACTTGCGTGCTAACCCCTTCGTCACTTAGCGGCGTGTGACCTTTGCGACCTGACAAAATGAGCAGACAAAAAAACAGCTGCTAATGAGTAAAATTATTTCAAGAAGACACGTGTTTCAACATTAAATACTTTGAGTTGTTTTTTTTCGATTTGTTCGGCGGATACAGAGTGGAAATCGATATTGAATATACCGCATCCTTTACAACATATATTTAAATTTTAATTTATTACTTTTAAAAGTTGGATTTTTAGTGTTGGAAAAACCTAAGAGAAATTTTTGCGTTTAGCGCTGTAACATGTATGCGGAAAAAATATTTTATTAATCACCCCAAATTCTATTGAAACAGATAAATATCCCTTAAAAGGTGTCAACTGTCACTTCTTGGTGAGGTCGCATTATATTTAAATAATAAAACACATGTTTTTAATAATATTTCCAAAATTACACAAACCGATTCACTTGTAAATGAAAGTCTAATTCTAGTAGTGGAAATATAGTTAACCAATTCTGTCTGCGTTAATGCACTAAACCTTTCGACGATAGAAGTATATTTCAACTGATGTTTTAAAAATTAAAAAGCAAAATTATTTTTACAAATATAGTTGATAGCTATTTCGGCTCACGCCATCGTCAGATCTATGCTTAAACTAACATTCGCTTATCTATATATAGCTGTGCAGAAAAGGCACACAACACATCCTCTCTCCTGTTCCAACGGCCTAGCTTGTTACTTTAACACAATGACACTAAATTTTCAATTGTGTGAAAGTAACAAGCTAGGCCGTTGGAACAGGAGAGAGGATGTGTTGTGTGCCTATTCTGCACAGCTATATATAGATAAGCGAATGTTAGTTTAAGCATAGATCTGACGATGGCGTGAGCCGAAATAGCTATCAACTATATTTGTAAAAATATTTTTGTAGAACTAAAATACATTGCTATTTTTTCACCGTGTCATAATGGAGTTCTACCAAGTGAATGCCAATTCAATCAATAAATTAAAAAGCATTTTTCAGTACCGGTTTCGCTCATCGTGAGCATTGACAATTGATGTTCACGATGAGCCGGTTCTGATCATTAAATATATCGTGGAAACAAGTACTAAAAATGTGTTTAGTTATTTAAAACATCATGCCTTTCCATCAAGAAGTGACAGTTAATATATATGATATGATAATATAAGAACGATATAATTATATGTAAATTGACAAAAAGAATATGTTCTCCACCAATAAAATATGTTTTCATTTGAAATATCCATGTGATCCGTGAGATAGAATTCCTGAAATGACGAAGGCAAAACCCGGCTCATCAGTGACAAAAGATGTGGAAATTAAATTTGATGTTGTGATTCCATAAAGCACCCACAGTCGATATTATCAATAAATGGTAATTATCAGTTAAAAACATCTTGACCATTCAGCTTATGTAACTTAACAGGCGCACGTGTTTCCACGTGAAAAGTGACGACCGGCATGAAATCTCTGGACTTATTTAGATTCCTGGGGCACGTGGCCGCATTAAAAATAGTTGTAACGAAAATAATACTAACGAGCACCTTCTGGAATTTGACGGCGCTTCCTCCGAATGCCTAAACCATTCCTGAAAACGAAATGTTATCTCAAAGATAAACTTTCACGAAATTCCACATCAAAATGAGACGTGGGCCCAATTGTTTTTTTAAGCGTGTGATATGTTCTAAGACTACCGTGCAAAAAAAGTAAAGTGTCCAAATGAAAATGTTAAATAAGTTCAATTAACTGAAACGTTTCCTGCTGAGCCACATAAAGGATATTCAAGCACAAAACATTCCAAAATATAATTCAATAGTTGTAATGCAAACCAAACTTACAAAGATTATCGAGAAAATCAGGGTATGTTTCAATATATTGTAGATAATATTATAAACATTTATGTCCATATTTTGTATCACGGATATTCGATGATCTTATCTGATTTGATACAAAGTCTCAAGATTTTTGTTGTGTCGTATCTCGAACTTAGTCTGAGGTCATGGAAAACTTAAATACCCGTACAAAAGATGTAATCTTGTGCAACAATATTCTAAATAATCTAAATGCGTTTCGTGATATATTAGAAGTTCGGTGATTAGAGGACACATTCGTTAAACAAGAAAATAAGTCGTGCCAAATCTAACATAAACAAACAAAACGAGATACAAATTATTTAATTAATAGGTGTCAGTTAAGGGAGCCAACATTCCCGGTAATTGAGCCGGGATTGCATGACGGGGCTGTATTTTAAAAAAATCTTTTGATTTATCTCTTTTAACGTGCCTACTTTACTACTGGTGGTTTACTATATTTAAGTATAAAAAAACAAAATGTGTGGCACTGTGACCGCAATTTAAATTTATCAAGACTAGGACCGGTTTCCTTCATCGCAAGCACTGATCATTCAGAATCATCGGTTGATAATGCTCGCGGTGAGCGAAACCGGTTCTGATCTTGATAGTGCAAAATTGTAAAAATTGTTCTGAATATTGTGACTTATTATTTGTATACTTTAAACGGTTAAGTATCGAAAACAAATAATAGCTTTTTTAACATTGATTTCAGCATTTATCACTGTAATTTAAAAAAAATGTTAAGGCAACAAAAGGGTTAAGTATGCACACTTCCTACCTAAAACTCTTTTCATATTGATTAAATTTCTTGGTAAGATAAGAAATATGAATTTGGTAGTTATCTTTCTAAGCCCCGTTTTCAAGAAACTGTTACGATGTTCTTATTACGTTCATTAAAATATTACGATCGTTAATGCTTTTGAGTACGATTGATAAATCAATCAATGTGGTTGACAACATCGACCACTAAGTGGGACAAGAATAAACTTAAATGTATAAAATGTATTAAATAACATTCGTAAATAACAACTGATAAAGAAGCGAACAATAATGTCGCTATACTATATACACATCAGGTGGAATAGCCAAGTTCTCAATAAAAAAATATGTTAAAATGTAACTTCTACAAAGTTACCTCCGGATTCATCTAAAATATTAAAATACGTTTTTAAATGTATACAGTACAAGTATTGGCCACCTCACAAGCAGCTTACTTGATAATGAACACTGATATATTTCCCGGAACGAATGAAAATTACGTGGAAGAGGAGTCAACCCTAACCAATGAAAAATAATCACAGAATGACCAATAAATAATGTTGTAATAAGATGAGAGAAAACAGCGACTATTAAAAATTTATCGCGGAGCCAGACGACACGATGACCGGAAATTAAATAGTTAAAACGAATACTTTTTCTTAAAGAATTTTTTAATGTGTTTAAAATACTGATTTTATTTTGATTTTTTCATTTGTGTCAAATAACGTATAAATAATGTTACCATTTTAATAATGGATGAAGAATTAAGAATTCAAATTTTCAAATGTCAGCATTTAAAAATTGTAATTAATATCAGTTAAAAAATTGTAATTCAATGAAAATTAATGATGGAAAAAATATAGTACATCATAGATGACATCTCAATGACACAGTTGACTTGTAGCATTCGAGTACAAAGGGTTAATTTAGGACTGATGGTGTTACCTGTGCTAATGAAGATTTTCAGGAAAATCAAGCATCTTTTCATTACAAAAATAAGCTTTTACACGAAGGTTTTACGTCGTTTTCTCTCTTCAACACATTTCAATTATGATATAAAAGACCTCAGCAATTAGTTACATGTGTAATAGTGATACAAAATTTAAATTGGCACATTATAATTGATTGAATAATATTTTTTATTCGGGAATCTTTTTGTTGATCAATGACTGAGTTGTGTTTTTTAAACGACTTCGAACCCTGGTTACTACCTTAAATACTTCGATGTAGACATCAATTTCTTATCAGCATTACCCATCAATAATTTACGATTATGGACACTATATCAAGTGACATAATAAGACAGTAATTATTCAGAACTCAGACGAAGCAATTAACACTATTTTATTTAACCAATTAAATGCCAAGTACGCATACGCCACACTATACCACACTGAAAATTTTGCACATTACATTCCAAAGAGTCAAAATTCATAAGTACGATTTTTTTCTGTCACACTATAGTTAACGATATTGACTGAGGGTCATTGATGAAATTGAATTGAAATTTGTACTATATTTTGTCACTCACAACTTGGGTTATGCCTTTCGACATTTTCGGATATTTTACACGGGTGCAATTGAATTTTACGATATCGACTAAGGGCGCTTGATGAAATTTCAATAAAATTGATTTAATCAAATCTCTACACGTTTTGTCACTCACAAACCAGTTTCGCCTTTCGAATATATATCATATCATAAATAGTATATATTTTTATTTTTATGTTAAAACCCTGAAAAAATAAACTTGCGTTTTTGTTATTTTTACTTTTCTATAAAAACTAATAAAATACAATATACGTTGATTGTACTTCAGTTTATGGTTGCATTTTAATTAAAATTTTTAGAGTTTAAAAAGGCCGTCAAAGTGTTAAGTGAAACATGAATGAAATTTGAGGAAGCCGTACATAAATGGTTGAGAAAAAAATTATTGCTTTTGCCTCGATTAAGGTCGAACCAGAAAGTGTTGAGAAATAAATAATAATTTATAAAAGAATCGTGTTTATTTTTTGTATAATTCCACACGTATTCATAACTCATAACAAATTCATTCATTATTTCAAGCCAGGTGTTCAGGCATGTCTATTATTGTTTGGATATTTAAAAAATAATAATCAATTGTTCATATAATTAAACAAGTGTTTGGAATTTGATTGCACAATCTTTCCATTTATTATTCTTATTAATGAATACATCATAATTATTTCTAAGTTTATTTTTAACGTATTTTTTATTACAGATAATTTGATTTTAATTTTGCAAGAGGTTCCACGAGAACCGTTCCCTGCTGAGCTACATAAAAGATATTCCAACTATGAATATAAAAAATAAAGAAAAAACAGACTTTACAACAATTGGAAAATTATGTACTACATAAAAGTTTTACGCTGTTAACTTTCTTAAATTTTTAAAAAACAACTCAGTTAATAATGCTCGCGATGAGCAAAACCGGTCTGATCTGAAAAATATTAAACTTTGGAAATAGTACTAAAAATTGTTTTTATTGTTTAAAACAGTGCTTCCTAAACTGGGGAAATGAATAAAATATTTTCGATGTTTTTCTTAATCAGGAGGATTATTTTTTCAGTTTTAGTAGTCTGTAGAATAAAAATTTGGGAAGCACTGATATAAAGCTAAAACCAAGTGTTTTATTTATTCTAATATATAGCTTTTCCACCAAGAAATGCCAAGATGATCTTTAATACAATATATCAATATGTAATAATATTTTAATTATCAATTTTAAGTATACACAAACACAAAAAGACAATTATATTTTTTTCACTACACAATCACACTTATATAAATATATTCGTGACATAATGCGTGTAATAATTCTGTAAGAACGTATTTGTTTCGTGGTGACCACAATTATATGTTACGTTTGAGCCGGGTTACATCCGGTCCTTCGTTTTATTTACGAATAGAGTATTCCTCAAGCCGCATTTTGTTACGCATTGTTTTTATGTAACTTATCGTTGCACTGTGTTATATTATGTAAAATGAACACCGGTAAGTATATAAACCCTCTGATAAATTTCACATAAAATGAAGAAAACTATTTTTACTGCAATTACACTGTTAATATTCGGACACTAGAAGAACATCAGAGAATCATGTCATAATTGTTAAGATAATACGTATATTTACCGCCAAAATTTACCCTCTAAAAGACCGTGCGCCGATTGAGAAAAACATAACAGTTCCCTAGGATTTTTACGCATAATTTGTCATAAAAATAACTACATATCCCAAAGTAGTAAAATTCTTTAGGTGAAATAAAAGGATTGTTTTCAATTTAAAATAACTTTAATAAACGTAGTTTTCCGACTTTCACATTTTTTAAATTCAAAATAAATAACAAAAACTATAAAATCAAATACATAAGAAACAAACTTTGCATTTTCGCCACCTATGAATAAATCTGATTTAATATTTTTTGAACAGATATTACATATCCAATAGTTAACTTCGAAATGTATTACATTTTAATAGTTACAACTTTGTACGATTCCACATGTTTTGTTACTAACAACCCGGGTTTCGCCGTTCGGTATCTTCAGGCATTCTATCACATGTATGCAAGGGAACTGATAATCTGTCAGTTATGTTGCCTCCGTGTGATAGAATGCCTGAAGATGACGAAAGACGAAACCCGGGTCGTTAGTGACAAAACATGTGGAATCGTACAAAGTTGTAACAATTTAAATTTGATATTGAAATTCCATCAAGCACTTTCAGTCGATATCATAAAATATAGCGAAATGTATTGGAAGGACAGTCATTCTTGCAAAAATAATTACTAAAAACTAAAATAACACTATGATTCGATATCATAAAGTAAACCAAAATTAAATTTTTTATTGATCAGTGTAATCCGACATTAATGTGTCGCAATCGCTAGTTCCGTATGTGGCCGTTGGAAACTAAACGACGACAATACGCGATCCCTCATGGGACCGTAGGCGTCTAAAGGTTAAATCATAGGTTCCCAACCTTTTTCGGGTGGCGAACCCTATTCATAAAATCCATGTGACCCACGACCCCCCATACAATCCAAAACATACCAAAAAAAAAGATGACCGTATAAGTTGGCGACCCCCAAGGTTGGGAGCCTATGGGTTAAAGCAATAGAAAGGAAACATGGAAAAACCGTAATGATGTGAAAAACACGTTTACGTCTGTTTGTATAATTCGATATGAATGAGAGTATACAATAATATTCAATGATAATCGAATGTTGAATTATTTGATTTCCCGTCATTCCTTATCAATGTGTGTTTTTATCAATACAATGTGAACCAACTTTGTAAGAAAAACAGAACTATTTCAACGTGTTGCATTAAAGATAAGCAAGTATATAAATAATTTTCGTTGCGGTTCCCAGCATGTTTTAACTAAGGAGCATGTGCAGGTTGCACACAATTCGGAACAATTTGATTGGCGATTAATAAATGTCAATCATGATGACGAAAACTTTATGATCTAATCTGACGTTGGTCCCGCTCACTTGTTGTAATAACGTAATTGGAGCAAATTACCGTACAAAATCAACGTAAGTTTGACACCAAAACTTTTTAAATATTTTTTATTGCAATATCCTTTACGACAACGATAATTTGAAAACACAATGTTTCGTACTTTATTCACAATTTTCAGGGCTGGTTTCGCTCCTAAACATTATCAATTGATGTTTTCTTTATGTAGAAAAGTGAAATAAGCGCAAAAAGAAGTGCTTGATATTTTTTAAATGCAGCGTTTTCCCGCCAAGAATATTTGATCTTTGAGTAAGGAATATACGTTTGCATGGCTACATTGAATGAACCAACGCAACAAATCAACGTGGCGTGTTCTACGCAGATATTAATCATCAACTGATAATCTCGATTGGCGAAGCCACCCCTGATCTCGTTAATGATAACTTTTCCATCAACAAATGACAGTTAACACATCAAAACTACAATTTAAATGATAATTCATAATAAAAATCATAACACGTCATTTCCGGCATTAAAAACATGGTAGGTTTCTGCGTGCTATATTTTCATATTAAAACGTAAATTCACATAAATGTATCAACCGAGCGAGTAAAACGTTCATTCATTCGCCACTTAACTTGTCACATTTTCGACGAAATTATTCGTTATCAATTTGTTTCGCGGGAAACGCGGTATTTAATTGAAAATTTATTCCCGCGAAGCGAATGAAAATGAAAAATCAGACTCGGGGAATGCTGATAAAATAAAATGAATCAGAAAGTTGGCACTGGAGAGACAAGCCTCGCCCCGTCGGCAATAAATCGAAAGAACAAAACAAAGCTGGGATTATTGCTCCCGACTTAACCGCTTCAATACCGAACGTATAAATAGCCAATGCTTATAGAGTACTGCGAATTTTCCAAACCACTTAAAGATGGGAAATTTTTCTTCAAATATTTTTTCTTGTACAGTGAAGGTTGAGTGTAGTACACGATTTATTTAAGTTTAATTAAACATCTGAATTTCATCTCTATATCGATCAATTTGATACACCCGTCACAAATCACGGTGATAATATGGCAGCATTCGTTTAACCCGCCGACTGCTAACGTCTCAACCGTTGAAACGGCTGATTTTACTGTGTTGGTAGTTGATACCCAAAAATATACGAATTAACTAAAAATCTTCTTGTACTCTTGCGGTAATTTTTGAGTTATTGCATTGCTTGATTTGTCCTGACAAACTCAATAAGTATATATCAAACTAATAATTCAATATATTTTTGAAGTCTAGGTGTTGGAATATCCTTGAAACGACTCAGCAGGGAATGAGTTAAGAAAATCGAGTAAAAAGATCTGAATAAATAAAACATAGATTATGATACAAAATACGTTAAATAAAACTAACACGTTTTTGATGATGTTACTGTGTCTACATTGTCTCAGAATAATTTAAACTATCGACTTTAAATAGTATAGTCGATTGAAAAGAAACGCGATCATTTTCTCTGGCCGACCTTGCGTGCATGACATTGTAAAGCGTTAAACATCGTCGTGATATAGAAACTGTTAAATAAAAACAAGATATACTTTGTATCACAACCTGTAAATTATTTTCTAAGTTCTTGAACCAATTTCGTGTATGTGGCAAATATTAACATTTTTTTCTGAAAAAACGTTGTTTTATTTTGCATTACATCAGTCGATAACAATATCGATGATTGGAAACCGGTTCTGGTGGAATTGTGAAAATAGTAACAAGAAACATTGTATTCTATTATTCAAATATAAAACCTTAATTTCTTTTTCCTTTTCGATTGTCGGGTTTTGCAAGCTATTTCCTACATTCCTTTCGGGAATTCGAAGTGCCAACCGTCTAGTTGTATGAAATCCCGAGAGTTTAACATTCCACTGCGGGTCCAAGCTGTACGAATGAACAGTCGCAGCCTAATCGATTTCACGTCCCTCTCAAGCTATTATTTGCGTGTCCGTTTGGCGTCAGAAACAAAGAAATAAAAATTTCTTTGACTGCTTTCAAAAGATGTTAATAATATTAGAGGAAAATAAACAAACTTAAAGCTGACGGAATATAAAATTCACTTCAAAAATCGCCTCATTAAAAACGCGGAAGCCATACCGCGGTCAGGGAACCATATATCAGATGCACTCAACCGAGGATCGGAAATAATATCGACGACAGCGACATTGTTTTTCCTCTAATCTTATAATCAAGCGCAGAGGGGCGCCGAAAGATTATCACATGAACAAACGGTTCACCTACTAAAACACAATCATCAATATGTATGTACCAAGCGATGGGTGCCATAAATATTCTCTGTTCCTCGCCAATATCTATCGTTCCCATTTATCTATTGAATTGGCATTTATTTGGTAGACACCATTATAACATGGTGAAAAAATAGCATTGTATTTACGCCATACGCAATCTTCAAAACTCTGATTGACCCGCTGACTGCTAAGATTACTATGAGAGAAATTCGTGGAAGAGATAATTAATAATTTTATAATTATTGGACTGAAATATTATCATATTTGTCCCGAGGATTTCCCTTAGTTTCCGACACTAGGTGCTAAATTAATATTTGAAAAGTCGGTATTCAGAGAACGGGAAAAGCTTGCATTTAGCTTGGCTTTATAAAATATATTTAACCCTCTGATTGTGCTAACATATTAAAGTTCGATTGAAATGTGTTGATAGATAGCACATAAAAATATTACAGATATATAAATCTCAAAACTTTTGCGGAAGAACTAATTGTTGTACAATTTAAATGAATTTTTGACATATTACATAATGGAATATTTTGTATGTGATTTAGCAGGAAATAGGTTAACAACAGATAAACAATATGATATCCCACTTATTCTAGCATCATAATAATGGAAATATTTAATTGTATTAAGAGATGTTCTAAGAAAATGAAGTCAAAAAGTATTACAAACAATTCGTAAAAATAAATGCATTTAAATGTGATGATTTTACATAACTGTGCGAGTTCCATCCAATGCGTAACAACCATAGGTGTGACACCAATTCGGCACATCAAAACTGATAAAATTTTGTAAGAGGATATTTACTAAAATACAGTATTTAGATAAATATTAAAATAACAGTAGGTTCGTGATTGACAACCGGGAGTGCGCACCTGTCACACGGTCGGCAACCGAACCTCCCAACTCTAAAATTAATACACTCGACTAAACTTCCACAATACACGATCCTGCCCACCTAAGCGGTTAAGTGTCCTGTGTAAGTGGGAACTAGGGACAGCGCGCCCGAAATCCCGGTCGTTGTTTATGCCGAGATTTAAAAGTTCAAAAATGAAAATATTTACTTCAAACAGTCTCCGACGTATAATTCTCAATATGAGGCAAATCGAATCAATGTGCTTTTCGATAAAATTTATTTAAGCTTAACCAAATTATTTCTTTAATGTGGTAAGAATGGCAGCGTTATGCTGTTATCTCAAAACTATACATAAAATTCATTTTCTAAAACATAATGAGGAATTTCTTTCTTTCTTTTCCACATCGGAGACATATGAGTAGTGTAATCACAGAAATACGTGCTTCATAAACGCTTCTTGAACGCATTCTTGAAAATGTCGAATAATTTGTTGTTTTTAGCCACAAATTAATATTTTTTTACTGAAATAAATAATTACGGTTTCGTTCATTACATCTAACTTGACAGTACCCGCGATGAGAGAAAATTATTCTAATCTATTACTTATAAAATGCTGAATTAGTACTAAATAAATCTTCATTTATGTTAGTTTATCAATTTAAATATAATTTCTTTCAACCTAAAAAGTGTTTTTATTTTAGGTTTTTACCTCTCTTATTCGGAAATAAACGTATGCAAATGTCCACGAAGCCTCATTTGAATAAATATCAAATTATTTATACATAAAGTATAGATTATAGATCATAGGTGGCCAACGTGTGGCCTGCGTTAATTTATGAACCAAATAGAGGACAGAAAAATCTCCGATACAAACAGACCGATCTCTGTATTGTATAATATATATAACAAATGCTTTGATTAAATATAACATCGCGAAATTTCTCAAAAGTCCCGAGAAAATTTTGTTAAATCCCGAATACGAGAAATACGTAGACCTGTCAGGCTCGCCAGCCCCGCCGCGGACATACATGGAATGTCCGCTTCCAGTGACAGTTTTACGGTTACGTTCGGACGAAACTTTTAGTTAGATCCAACTGCGCGATATTTACGTCTTAACGTTTGATTTACTGACAATTAAACCTGAAATATTCAAATTGAAAAAAAAATATTATTATATTCAACTATCGTCAAACGGACAGGTTTGGTCTCTTCGACTATTCAACCGAGCGGCAAGAAACGATTTCGGGGAATGATTAGGAAATAGAATTAATTTATTCGCTGAGTGATTTTCTACATCTCACATTTTCAGAGGACAATATTACTCCGCTAGAAATTTCTTTAGAGAATATTATTCTTTTATATATGTATATAACCGTAATTCCTTGATTCCTCGGTGTCACTGAATTTAAAGTGTGTTTTATAATCGATGGGGTCTTTACAATTAAACTTAAACGTGTAATTTGTGAAGTGATGATTCCATCAAAATGTACCCTCGTTGTGAAAAAGGGTTAGGAGAAAAATTTGAGACTTCTTTACTTGAGGGCATATGAATGCTATCCATGACTTTATCCGACTGATTTTCTTTATGTAAGTTCACTTAATAGCACTAATGCACCTCGCCTTATATTTCTTTCGACATATACGAGGCCAAAATGAGAATTCTGTCATAACTAATAATATCAAATTGTGTGTTGCGGGTATCTTTTTGAGAAGTCGTAGGCATGCAAATGGTAAGAGCATAAACAATGTCAAACTGTATTGCTTCGAATGTCGACATATTACATGTGGAATAAAGTGAGTTCAGGCAAATACCAAGAAGTGACAGTTAACACCTAAAAAGGTTTATGAAGTCATAAAAACAAGGGTATGTTTTATTATCCATGAGATACGGCATTTCAACCGTAACTGGCATTACCATATCATACGGAATCATATCATTTGATTGACCTAAATTGGTATTTTTTTTCGATAACTTAAGGCAGACGTACCAAACCATCTGTATACCTTGCGTAATATTTTTTGGAGACGAGTTTAGATGCTCCAAATACAAGAACCTTTTTTAGAAAAATAGAGATAGGCGCAGGACCTGCTTCGCTAAGGGGAGGAAAACGAATAATTCAATCGCGCATTTAAATTAATTATTTTACGCCAATTCAAAAGACACACGTTTGTTGGAGCACTAATCTATATTTGCACCTCGTCTTAACCGCACTGCATATCTCTCTCTCTCTCATACACACACATATTGTTCACATCCTACAATCATAAACTGTCAAGAAAATGGGATGACTTGATGAATAAGACGGCTGTATATACTGAGAGCGCATGGATTTCAAAAGTAAAAGGATTAATTCACTTATGAGCCCTACTCCGAAGCAATAAATATGCGCAACGAGTCTTTGGCGGTTGCTCCAAAGACACTCCCAATTATGGAAAAAAACTCTAGAAACGCTTAAATATTGTGACGCCACTAAATACAGCCGTGTAAAACGGATGAGAAAGCAGTGGTGGGTATACGATGGCAACGAGCAACTTAACAATAATAGAAGACTTTTGGAGGGTGCAAACTCTGTATATTTTTTTTATTATTATTGACAGCCCGGGTTTCACCATTCGACATCTTTAAACATTGTAGTGGAGGGATGCGTTCGACTTGGCTGTCAGTAAACTGTGAACGTCATTTATATATGAGATGCCCAAGTTGAAATAATAACGTATAAACTGATTTAATTGTAATTAAATGTTTATTTGCTCGTTAAAAATTGGTTGAGAATCAAATTGCGCACTATTTACTTCTCATATTACCTGATAAAACATTTTATGATTCTCCATGTTTTCATGCAGTATTCGACAATATTGGGACGGAAGTGTCACAGATTAACAACCCATGACAACTGAGCACAGAAATATTTAGTATTGTGTTCCGAAATAGTTTTGTGAGAAATAGTGGACGCGAAAGGCGAGCCATAAGCGATGTGTCCCGAAAGTGGCGAGTGTGGCGCCAAGCCAAGATATTCGACACAAAATAAATGAGACAGATTTATATTTTCGTATATTTCATCGTATTTCAAGAAAAACTAGTACTTACTCAATGGTTATAGAGGTTAAAACTTAATAAATTAATTATATTTTTTTCAATCAGAGGAACCCCGATCGTGCGTGCCCGCATTCATTTAATATAGTCCTAGCCAAGAACAATGTTAAATAATATCATATTATTTTGAATTATGTAAACTCTGTATAGTTCCACATTTTTTGTCACTAACGATCCGGGTTTCGCTTTTCGACGCCTCCATACATTTTATGACACGAATTCAAGACAAACTGACATTCTGTTCAGTGATAATGACATAATTTTCATTAGTTCTGTTGCATCCGTTTAATGGAATGCCTGAGAATACCGAAGGGCGAAACCCGGGTCGTTAGTTACAAAACATGTGGAATCGTGTAAATAATAAAGTATATTATTAATTCATTTTATTGTATAAATTTTGTTTAATTACTTCAATAAGAGATATTTTACAAAACGTTGAGACAAATATATTCATATAATTCAACGCCCCCGGCCCCCCTACGGCTAACACGAAAATGACACATTAATTATAATATTAAGGGACACTTAAATGAAATGTGGCCGACGTCGCCAAAACTAAATCATCCGGGGAAAATATATTACATTTTTAATATGAGAGGACAACGGGACACGATGTAAAATATACGGATATTATAAATCACGATGGTAACGTTTTCTACACAACGTATACTAAAATGTGAATACGATAAAAACATTAAGCATCTTCTTGGTGCTGTAATTTAGCATGCTTCCGGAGCTGATTCCAAAGATGTTTCTCATGTCCCACTATTACCTTCAAAGTCTTCATGTTTTGATATTTTACTTTTGTTAGTGTACGTAGTCTATTGGAAAGTTCTATAAACTAACGGTGTATCTGGGTTGATCGTAGCATATTTTTTTCATTTGATATCAATAAATTTTCTTCTCAAGTTGATCTTAACATAATCGCGACGGGATGAATGTACCCAAAGTGCGGATAAATGTTAAATTGATAAAATTGTAAGGTCTTGCTAATGTCATCATTCCTTTTTCTCTATTGGGAAATATTTGTTGAAAATTTGTGACAAAAAAATGATAAAATATTTTTTTTTCATTACATTTACCACCAGATGTTTTGTATTGTCTGTTTATTATTGAAATAATCACTTTAAGATGTTGATATTCTATCTATCTAACTATCGATCAAGTGAAGCCGCTTTCCTAGGTGTTAAAGTGTTCAAATTTGTTTGTAACTCTCAGACTGCTAACGTCAAATTGTCAAGACGGCTGTTAGCAGTGTGTTAAATAGTGGATAGGGCTAAAAAAATTGAATTAGGTTTGTTTTATTCAAAATGACATAATAGTATAAAAATATTTCAAAAACTCATTTAGTAAAAAGTAGCTCACTCCTCAGAGGGTTACCATTTTTCAATTTACTCTCTTAACAAACTCTAAATTTGCATTTTTGTAATGAAGGCCTATTTTCTGGAGACTTTATATTGAAATATATTTGATACGTCACTGGTTTTAAATCGATTTTTAAGCGTCCGTAACATGAAACATTAAATTCTATTAGAAACAATTTAACGCTGAATAACATCGGAGCAAAGCTAGCTGCGTTCTAGGAATTCGTCCGTCGCTCATTCGACATGTCACGGTTATAATTTCATATTATATTTGTCAATTTATAGCAGTTTCTCTTTTAAGGTGCGTCAAGTCAATCACAAAACTATCCCAAGCGTGAGTTCTGAGCTGATTTGACGTTCCATTTACATGGAACTAGAAATACGTGATATTAAACTAATAAAACACAATTTTAAGTACTAATTCAAACAATAATCAAATCAGGACCAGTTTCCTTCATCGCGAGTATATCAACTGATACGATACAAACTTTATTGATAAAAATTTATGAAATAATAATTGACAGGTATACAAAGCCAGGGTTTAAGGAACATTGAAAATAAACGACACGGTATCATGCAAAATCTATCTAAATAAAGTAAAATTAAGTAATACCTATAAGTAATCAAAAACATATTCCATTAATTCAAAAAAACTATTAAGAATTATGATTTAATTGGTCGCTAACATTTTGGTTGAGTTCATGAACCATTGGTTTCGTTTACCTGGTAATTATTAACCATTTTAGACAAAGTTGTATTACATTTTTGACGATACCTCAATTCAGAAAAACTATTATAAAAAATTGAAAAACATAAAAAAATGTCGAGATTGATACTTCGTTATTTATACTTATAATAATAGAAGACATACCAATCCAATATAGAAAAGAAAATATCATATCGAGAAAACTATTAATGTAATATTCAATGGGAAACAGTACCACTAAAATATTAATAACTTTGATAAATATTTTACAATTGAGTTGAAATATATTGTTCCGTCAAATAAACGCAATTTCCGGTATTACGTAATAACCTGTGGGCACATTTATTATTGGCAGCGCCGTAAAACAAATAAAGACGTTTTTATAATAAAATGTAAGACATACCAAAAATGGTCGCGAGTCTCACAGAAACCTGTTTTATCGATCACTCCAATGCGAATTGAAGACATCAATGAAAATAAATCGTTCGATTCGATCGCCAACTAACAACTCCTATCTTACTATGGCAGTCAGCGATAAGCAAACGCTTTCCACGCTTAACTACCAAAGACTGCAAATAACTCTTTAAGGACATCCCTAACGAAACGTGTTCTCTAACTCTTCCAGAGAGATTCCGACGGCGAACCGATTTTGTGATAACTTTCGGGGCGATACAAAACAGAATATCCCATGGAGAATCAAACAGAGAAACCGCATCCACGCTAAAGGGTGAGCAAATGCCAACATGAGATTCGTTAAGAAAATACATTGAAATTAATTGCATCTATAATAAAAAGACTGAAAAATTTAAATTTAAAAATAATTATTTCAACACTTGAGAAGTTAATATTTCAATCTAAGCTTCGTAACAATTTCAACAAACAGATGCGAGGTGTTCACTTCTTTGTAGTTCCATACGTGATGAAACCATCATGGATTATTGACATTTAGAATAATTATGCGTGACCAAGAATGACGAATCAAAGTGTCATTCCATAAAAAACACGTACAACACAAATTAATTAACATAAAAATAAACACCGAATTTCAGAGAGAATTCAATTGAAAATTTGTCAAAATATGGATATTTATAATTTCGCTGACGGTGAAAAAAAAGCAACGTATTTTATTGATTGAATTGGCATTCACTTGGTAGAACTCCATTATAACAAGGTGAAAAAATAGCAATGTATTTTAGTTCTACAAAATTATTTTTAACAAATATAGTTGATAGCTATTTCGGCTCACGCCATCGTCAGAACTATGCTTAAACTAACATTCGCTTATCTATATATAGCTGTGCAGAAAAGGCACACAACACATCCTCTCTCCTGTTCCAACGGCCTAGCTTGTTACTTTAACACAATGACACTAAATTTTCAAAATTCTAAATGAAACAATAGGTGTCTATGACAATAAGATTATATCTGGGATGGAAGTGGTCCTTATGGAAGCAAATCAGACCACCCCTTTGTACGTATTTTAGTTCTACAAAATTTCTAAGTTATATGGAAAAACTACTAGTTCTGATGAGAGTGTAATCTGAAATAGTTATCAATTATAAACCTCATAATTTTCGTAGAACTTAAATACATTTTATTGATTGAATTGGCATTCACTTGGTAGAACTCCATTATAACACGGTGAAAAAAATAGCGATGTATTTTAGTTCTACAAAATTATTTTTAATAAATATAGTTGATAGCTATTTCGGCTCACGCTATCGTCAGAACTATACTTAAATACACCCCTATTTTTTCACCGTGTTATACTGCAGTTCTACCAGCTAAGTGCAATTTCAATCAGTAAATTTATAGGTTTATATTGTGCTACTACAATACTTATCGAAATATAATACATTACACTTTTATGATAGAATATTTTCATTTAATTAAAGGGTGTAATATACTCTGTTTCTACGACTGAGTAACGTATAAAGCTGAGTAAAGTATAACGTATAAAAAAAAATTTGAACTAAAATACATTGCTATTTTTTTCACCGTGGTATAAAGCAGAGTTGTAGAATCGGAGTCGTGAAAAACGAATGAGTCCGATTACTTTTTCGATTAGACGATTTTGGAAAATATCTGAATGAATAAATCGTCTTTATTTGAGTCCCGATATATAATACTAAAACTTGGCTACTGGCGGGAAACGATTGATTAAAAAATAAAGCCTGTGTTATTGGATAATTTGACACGATATCCACTAATTAATTGATTGTATACTTTAGTACAATATCGAGCATGTGGCAGCTAATTATTTAATAAAATAAGAATTAACCATTTATTTTCCACCAATTGACTAGCCGAGTCACACAACTTCGAAAGTCGGGATAGGTGTAACCCAGCACTCCACCCAACGCGTTTCTTCATACCGAATTGGTTTATAACAAATAACACATTAAGCGCCGGTCCAAAACAATCCCGGGTGCTCGCCTGTCTTAATTTTGAAGAACGAAACTCATTTTTCAGGGCTTTCTATAAGCATTATAATTATGAAACCTCTCAATTGAACCAACTGAAATATTAAATCTTATTTAAAACATAGGAATAATTCAGTGATGAAATTTCAATATAAAATTTGAATTGTTGAAACTTTGCACGATTCCACATGTTTTTTTCAATAACGACCCAGTCGTTATATCGTCAGTACTGTCGCACCTGTGTGATAGAATGCATGAAGATGCCAAAAGACGAAACCCAGGACAAAAAATGTGGTTTTGTACAAAGTTTCAACAATTCAATTTTCTATATTTTAATTCCTATTTAATTAAGAATAACTAAGAGATTTTTGAAATTAACAACAATTAAGGATATTGATTTATATTTTTGACACTGTGTTCGACATGTTTTGTGACTCACATCCGGTTTTTGCCTTTTGGCATCTTTTGGAACATTCTATCTCACAGATTTCATCACTTGTAGACAAGATGAACACACAGAAAAGCATAGACCCTAAGGTTAGGAGTTAAATATATATCTGACATAATTTTAATAACTACTGGTTTGATTATAATAATTAAATTTGGAAAATGTAATTTTATAACTAAAAAAATACGCAATAACGTAATGAATTCACTGAAACACTTAAGGGTTAAATTAATCTTAATAGAGAAATGTAAGTCTTTAATGTCGTTCCTTTACTAATAAATATTTTTTATCAAGACTGCGGAGTCTCGCGGAGTGGAAGTCGTGAAAAACAAGCTACTATGATTACTTGATTAGACGATTGTGAAAAGAATCTTAATGAACAAGAAGAAATAAATCCTCGTCCTCGTTTAATTGGCAATATATTGTAGTATAGTACTATTTGCCAGATTTTTTGGTTGATCTTTATTTTAATGCACATAAATAGTGGAGGTGGGAAAAAAACTTTAAAAAATAAACTTTTTGCAGTCGGAGTCGTATTGTTTCCATTATATTTTTCGTATCTACGCGAAAAGGCCCGCCTGAGTATATAATTGGCATGTTACGTTAAAACACGGCGACGGGAACCAAAGTGTTACGATTGTGTTGGTTTAAGTTAAGTAACAATGGCATTGCCGTTGCGCTCCGTCCACCCACTCGAAAGCCAACTGTTCAGAGTTCTATTCCCTTCGTGGTTCATTCCTGAGTGATTATCTCACAGCGCATTTAAGCCAAATTGCACAATTGCTAACAATTCAACCGCGAGCGTTTTTAACCCTTTCTCTGCATTGCAACAAAGTGCGGTTTATCTTCTCACGCCCAAAAATGATTTTGAATTATCAACAAATATATCAGACAAAAACTTGAACGTATAATTGACAGCATAACAGAATAAACAATAATTTCCGTTTTATTTAAATAACAAAATAAAATATTTCAGGTTGAATTTCAAAATGCCAGGTCGTTAGATAAAGTTAGTTGATAAAGCATGTGGAATCGTACAAAGTTGTAACAATAATTCGAATTTCGATAATTCTTGACGCTATGTCTCAATATTTCACCGTGATTGAAAAATTGTTTATTTTTTTAAAGGTATTTATTAACTGTCACTTCTTGATGGAAAGGCATATTTTAAATAATAAAAACACATTTTTTTTATTACTTATTTCCACAATATATTTTTTGACCAGGACCGGTTTCGCTTATCAGTTAATAATGCTCGCGATGAGCGAAACCGGTAATGAGTACTAAAAAAATTGTTATTATTATTAAAAAAAAATTGCGTTTAAAATTATTTATAACAGTCAAACTTGGCTAGATATTATTTTAGCGACAGGTCGCGCACCGGATTAAAGAGCGCATTAACGCACTTCGAATTTAAAGGGTTAAGTGTCAAGTCTTACATGCAAGAGATGATTTTTGTATCGAATATAACCTGAATTTTGAATTAATCGGTGATGGTATATCTTTGACTGAGCCACATACTTTAAATTTAAAAGAAGAACTGTCGAGAAGAGCAAATCGAAACAAATCAATGAAAATAAAATAAAATACACAAAACGTCGACGAGTTCCTTCGGTAAATCTTGATATAACAGTCGTTCAAAACCATAAAGACACACACATGACTGAGAATTTAAATATTTCAGGCATATATAACTGATGGCGCTGTAATAAAGTTAAGAGACTGATGGAATGCAAGTCTGCAATGGTGAAACGTGCCGTGAGATATGACCAAACGATCGCTGCCAACAAGTGGCTGCTTCGAAGAATCTATCCCAAAATAATCAGACTTATAACATTCGGTGACCGCTCACCTATAAAATTTGCTCTAATTACGATACCGTATCTACAGTACGACTTAGATGCGTACATCTAAAATAGCGTTTCTTAACCTGAGGTGCGAGTGTTTTCTTTAATTACAGTTCCCAATGGTGCTAAACTTTCTACCTATCACCATCCGCTCCGGGTCCGCACTCTTTTAATAGGGTGTATTCCGTAACGACGTGTTTCATATTTTTGCCAAGACTGCGAACAGTCTTGGCAAAAATTCTCGGAAGAAGATTTTTTCAAGACTGTTCTGTTGCACGCACTCGACTGTGCAGAAAATTAAAATAAATAATAATCTTAATTTACCATATCGAGTCAGGGTGCTTGATGAAATTTTAACATCAAATTTGGATTAATGAAACTTTGAAAAAAAAATACATGTTTATTCACCAATTTATTTTGCCTTTCGATATCTTCAGACATTATATTAAACGGATGAAATCAGTTACGCTCTGTCAGCCTTAGTCAGTGCTAGTAGATTGCGTAGAATACCTGAAGATACCGTAACGAGTGAATGAAAAAACATGTGAAGTATAAATTTTCAACAATTAAAACTTAATATTTTTTAATTATTTTTTGTTAATTGTGTTTTTTTTTAAGTCATCAATTTGAATGTGTCGTAAATTGTCAGAGACGCTACCGAGTCAGCATTGCCAACAGATCCGACTGATGGTCGCACCGACTTGAGCATTTTTCCGTTCGTTGTCCATATGTGTAAATTCCCAAAAGATTTTATCAGCGTACTGAATCATACCATCATAGCGTAATACATTAACTAACCGCCTAAGGTAAACGAGCTGAACAGCGAAGTTATCATGGCCAGTTATGAATTGGCTGGACCAGAAATTTTGAGTAAAATCTTTGGTTATCTCCATGCGCCACTTTATATTCCGAAGAAATTGAAATGTCTGCCTGCTCTTGGTAGAAAATTTCCTTAAATTCTGATTACATTATTACATTGCGACATTCAATTTTATGAGCCTGAGGAATGTAAGGATGTATTCGAGGAGGCGGGGTTATTTCTTTTAGATGTGTAATATAAAAATTAAAACCTACGCTATATAAATTTAATTAACGTAATTTTGTTCAAATAATGAAGCATTAAGTCGCTTAACCGCTTCAATGCCAAGCATTTACTGATATACAATACGCCCTGATACCACCGTTACCATATATGTTAAATTCATCCTTTTTTCAATATATTTTTTTAAAACATTTTGACATTATCAGATATTACGTTGTACGAGATGGTAAATTACATCAAAGAATAAGTCGGGGTCGTGTTTACACATAAAAATAAAGATAATTTTCTAAATATATTGAGTATCCAGGTTGCAAAAGACCGCGAAAGCGTTTTGTCGAATTCAAGAGGGTGTTGATCACTAAAAAGATAAAGAAGCACTGAAGTACATCAACGAGTATTTTCACTCACTAAGTGAGGCAGTTTGTCAGGCCGCCAGGAAGAGGCGGTCGACCCAAATAGCAGGAAATAGCCCACCGTGATTTCGCCGTTTAATTAATTAATTATATCTTCTGGTACAGTCGGGAATCGCGAAGAAATAGACAAATAAAAACATATACACGTAATTCAGAGATTAAACTGATAATTTTTCACTGGTTGAGTGTCACTAGCGATATAGGTGTGACACGTGTTTAGTCGTTTTAAAATGAGTCTTCAGACAAACGAATCTTTTATTTCTAGAGTTGGCATTATATTGATATAACTGAAATAAAAAGCAAAATATATAATTTAAATTAAAATAAAACATATTATATCGAAACATGTCGTGTTTTAAATACACTGTGATTACTTATAAGATGTCAATCGTCATTTCTTGGTGGAAATACATTAACCAAATGTTTCATTATTTATTCTTGCTAATTAATAGTTTACGCTTATTTCTTAACTTGAGTGGATTTTTATTTTGGTTTTATTTTTGATTGAAAATAAAATTATTTGATGTTTTATTTGTAAACTATTTTATTTCACGGTGAAAAAATAGCAATGTATTTTAGTTCGACAAAATTTATAAGCTATACAGTTGATAGCTATTTCGGCTTAAGCACTCATCAGAACTATTTTATTTCATTTATATATATTTTTTAGGGTATTTTTTTGTACCCCTGGCAATTATTAACACGAAAGTTTGCATAAATACCGTTTCTTTAAATTTTATTATATCAATTGATAATGCTCACAATGAGCGAAACCGGTTTTAATCTTAATAACTTAAAATCGTAGAAATAGTAATAAACATTGTGTTTTATTATTTAAAAATACTTTTACACCAAGACTTGACGGTTAACACCTTGTGTTTGTTTGCATAGTCAACTTGCATTGATTAAATTAAAAATCAATCGAGCGTCGTGTCAAATTTATTGTTATAGTTGAATGTTTTTGTTGGGTAAAATTGTGGAGATGAAGTCATCATACACTAAAAGAAATAACATCATTAAAATATTTCTTATTGTTATCTCGGAAGGAGATCAAAACAAAAACAAAAAAAAAATTTAGACGAGAACTAATGTCCAAGGGGCAGCGAACGCAGGTTAACGAAGCGACCCATCTACCTGTCGCGGTGCAGCCCCGCAACGGAATTGAATATCACCAGTGGCACCCGCGAAAACAATTTGACAAGATTCAGAGAAATAAGTAGTATAAAAATAATAATAGGAAGTATAAATATATCACTGCACAAAAAAAAATGAAAATACGGAAATATGCTCCATAACTCACCAATAATTTAATCATCTTACAAAATTTTCTGTCGTTTTAATAACTAATTAGTATTTTACGATTATTCCTCAACTCATAATGGATTTAGTTTTATGTGTAATTAAAAATAGGTATTAATAAATTCTAAAATGCCTTTAACCCTCTGACTACTAACATGTCAACTGTTGTTTACGTTGTCGATCACGTGACATTATGAAAAGAGGTAATTTTTAAAATGAAACAACGCCGATCTATCCTAAACATCTCCATAGCTTTGGTTAACACCAACACAACTGAATTATTTTTTTTAGTATTCGGTATTGTAAAACCCTTAATATGGTTCATCGAGGAATGGGTTAACATTTTTTTACAAGCAATTTTACTTCATTTATTATTATTGTTTTTGAATAGAAATTATGAAAAAAATATATATCCATTTTATATAAACTCCATTGTCTTTATTTGTATTGTATCAGTCATTAATGCTAGCGATGAGCCAAATCTGTCGTGATTTAAATAATATAAAATAGTGGAAACGGTACTTAACATCGTAATTTTTATTATTTGATTTTAAAAAAATATTTTCGTCTTAGCGCACTGTTGTCGACGTGAAATGTTGACATCCGAAGCAAAACTGATAAAAATGGTTAACGCTCTTAACAGTGGCATTCCTGTTGGCAGACTGTATATACACATACAATTCATATCCACGAGTTAAAAAACAAAAATACATCGATGGCAAAAAGATTGGCAGAATTCTTATTTTGCACTCGTTTAATGCGATTTATTAAATCGAAAAATTTTGTATTTGAAATAAATATTAGTGGAACTTACACATACTGATCACATCATCGCGATCACTAAAAAAAAGATATTGCAGTAAATTTATTTTTGCAATTAGCGTCTTTTAATAAAAGCTCCATTATGTAAGATAAAAAAATGTAATTATCAGCCACGACCAACAGTACTTTTGAAACTATTTTTATTAAGCATATGGATTTATATTTTTTAGTTTGGCGCTCAATAAATCAAATATCCTTAGGAACAACTTAGCAACGTCAAGCGATAATCTTACCTTGATAATATAAGTTATTCAGAATTTAAATAACTTATTTAAAAAGGCTTCATTAGTAGATATATAAATTTTTCTATTAACGTTTTGCCGCCATTGAAACAATGTTATTTTATAAAAGAAAAATACGCATACACAAGCGCTTCCTAAACCTTTTTTCTGACATTGTAGTTCTGTTTATTAAATATCTTAACGAAAGAAAGACAAAAGCAACCCATACATAGTCATCAGTCGTACCAAAATATCTATGAATTACTGCAAGAAAGGTAATGAACAAGTGAATGTATAACTATTATTTTGATAAGCATAAAGGTTTATTGTCACAACTTGTGTTAGAATATGAATAGATACTAAGGAAACGGTTTTCTTAAAAACAACGTTTGATAAACTTTTTTTGTTCATTCAAATTTTACCTACGTTTGAGAACTTTATGCATAATAGTGGTCAGAATACAAATGACAGCCAATGTATGAATAAAAATTATAAATTTTTTTACGATACGAAAAAACACCACTGTGGATAAAATAAGCCTGCAAGGTTTTCTGGTGATGAGTGTGCAGCGGATGGCACCAAAATATGTTAAACGTAATTTTGAGGTAATACCTTTTTATATAATCATATAAAAGGGTTCCTTACCATAATAAAACAATTTTAATCATGCGATATGGAAAAAGCTTTTCTGATATATAATGATTCGCTTTCATTTATTAACCAATATTGTTTCGTCTGAAAAACGGATATGGCGCCGATAAAAAATATTTATAAAAATAAAACACATCACCATACTTCGTCACAAAATGTCAGTAATTATTGTAAGTGAATGTTTTGTAGTAAATTCGTAAAACAAGCGCTGTTTATTATAGAATTATTGTCAAATGAAGTGTATATACACACGATAGACCGCACTTAAAATAGGTGAATATGTTTATTCAATTTTTGCGGTTTTAAACTTCCCGCTATAATGATAGCATAAAAGAGCTTGGTGATTATTTGAACTATGTAATCAATAAGTTGTTATAATACCCCACGCTACAAATTACCGGGCACGCTAATGTAGGTAATATATTACACACGGCAACTTCACTCGTCGAGAACAACAAAACACGTTCTTCACAAACAAAAAAAATAATCAAAAAATAACACACCTCGTTGGAACAGCCTCCCGATAGCGGCAATTTCGTTTCTTCTCGATATTTAACGACCTCGCTTCGACAGGATACTTTGTAGCGATTAACAAAATTTGAAGAACACGCATTGACAAGGAAAATATCTTTTATTCTTTCGTGCCACAGTAATTTACACCGATAAAGTATATCGATAATCTTTATCCGGTCAACAACAAAGATTGACCATCGCTACTCTCACTTTTTATACTGAGAATATCTTCTCAGGATTTTAAAATTGATATTTATTTAACCTTGCGCGTTGACATTCGAATGAATTGTTATATTGATTATAATAACAATTTAAACTATCACGGGTTCAACGCCTATAAACTCTTGAACTTGTAAAGATGGCAAACTCCACACGCCGCCGCATTCCACAACAAACTTATCCGGTTTAGGAAGTCTCACAAAGTCAAACAAAATATATAACCAATAAAGTTTAATTTATGACTACAAACGCGAGGTGAGATGTTTTTAGATGAGTATATATTTGATCAGTATCACTGCTTAACTGCTGCTACAATTGTTTGATGATTTGGTAAATATTTATAAATGTACCGGGTAAACTCGGCTGTCAAAATTTAGATTAGGAGAAACGAAAATCTAAGACACGACAGATCGAACTGCGCTCGGATCGCCGACTGGCGTCTGTAATAACTTTGTCTCTTGGTCCGCCATGTTGAACGCATTCTTTGGAATTCTTTCATCGCCGTCTCGCTCTTTAAGGCAATCGAAGAAGAGTGCGAGGGAGTTGAAAGCGTCGAGACCGCCGGGACTGCGGAGGCGCTTGTTCCGATTGAGAAAACGGCTTCAAGGGAAGTACCTGCTAGGGTCATCAGAAACTCAAAAGTTTTACAAAGCACGACACAGCTTTTGTACAAGCAAACAATTTTGACAAAAATGTGTTATCGGTTACACTCCGAAAAACTATAAACCAATAAAAGTAGAAGGTTTTGATGTTTACTGTCTTTTCACGGGTGATTCGTTTTTAACCTATTGGCTGCAAATATAGCAGCTGTTGATACAATTAATTTCAGCGAGCTGATTCTTAAAAACAAGAAAGTAATACAATGTTTAGCCTTTACAAGCAGAGTAATATTCACTGCTGGAATATCATTTGGTTAAGGTCCATCCTATAAAAATAGCATAAGATGATCATACAAAACTGTTGATCTTCAACTATACTGCTTTCGGTAACTAGAATGTTAGAAAACAATGTAACCTCTCACTTTATTATTTATTTCATTATAAAGAATGTTAAATATTAAAGATTTGAATTTTTGAAACTTTGTACGATTCCATGTTACAAACGACCCGGATTTCGCTTTTCGGCATGTTCGGGGATTCTATCAACAATTATACCATTTTCATGTTATTTTTAGGTATAGTTTAATTAGCCTCCTCGCTGCAAATATTAAATCATGATTTATCTTAAAGTTTGTCTTAAATCAAATGAACATGGTTTTCTTTATTATCGTAAAAAAAACTTTCTATTTATAATAGTTTTTGATAATATATTCAAACAATCGTTTGACGATTTTTCGTGCACTGCACTGACTTAATTAAAAAATTTGAACTTCTCTGCGTACTATTAATTGCATATTAGTTGTGACACCCCTACACGGTGAATCAGAGGTACACGGGCGCCTGCATCCTATCTCTTCAGAAATATTTCCACCTATCGTACATTCGGTCATCCTCGGACCCGATCGGTCAACTTCGGCCACCTTCGATCATCTTATTATTTGTGGTTAATAACAACTAACAACGCCAAAGACACCTGCGCACCTGCCCAGACCAATTTGGACACATCACATTAACGCACACATACCCACGAAAACTAAATCAATTACACGCATACCTTGTAGATTTTAGTATAGCATAGCCACATTATCAAACAAAAGATAAATCTCGAATGGTTAGATCCAGAAATCGATGCTAGCCCTGTATTTACAATAATATTGTATCGCGGCCAGGGCAGTGCCTATGAACATGGCCGCTTCTGTGCAATCATATATTGCCTCCTATTATATACATACTTAAAAAAATATATTTATCAAAATCATGTCACATTTATCAATTTATATAATACTTAGACAAAAAGAAAAATTAAAACCTTACCCATAAAAAATATTCAAATGATAAAACATTATATTTTATTACATTCACACAATTCTAAACATTGTTTACTTTTAATGTGTTAACTATAGCTTTTTGGAGAAAATGCATTATATTTAATAGTAAGAAAATATTTTTTACTTTTCCATAATTTTATACTAACAAGACTAGTCCTAGTTTCGCTCAATACGAGCATTAACTGGGGCTCAGCCAGAATGCAGTCAGTTGATATTTACACTGATATTTTACGAGAAATATTTTTTATTCACTCAGTCAATCTCTTTTTTCGGAAAAAAGATAGATGAACGGGAATACAAAATATCTTGTCACTCTCCATTTGCTAAATCTTGAAATAATCGTTCATATTGAATGAAATGAAATAAAACGTGTGTCCCTTTGGGGCTTGATACTTTATCGATTGAATTGGCATTTACTTGGTAGAACTTCAGTATGTAATGCCAACCTTTTCTACACAGCTATATATAGATAAGCAAATGTACGTTTAAACTTAGTTCTGACGATGGCGCAAGGGGAAATAGCTATCAAATATATCTTTAAATTTTTGTAGAACTAAAATACTTTGCTATTTTTTCACCGCGTCTAGATACTTTAGTCACACTACAATCAAAAAAATATGGCAGTTAACATCAGAAATCTATAAAACCTTTAGATCAGGGGTGGCCAAAGCGTCGACCGCGTAGCCATTACTAGTCGGCCGCATTTCTGATAAATATACTTTATTTTTTCAGCTTCGAAAGATACAGTACAATAAGGGGATATTGAAAAACTCTATCCAGTTTGTACATCCTTCGTGTAGCAGAGAACACGATGAAAAAAATAACAATGTAATTTAGTTCTACAAAATTGTTTTTAAAAAATATAGTTGATAGCTATTTCGGCTCACGCCATCGTCAGAACTATATATCTTTAGATAGTTCTGACGATGGCGTGAGCCGAAATAGCTATCAACCATATTTTTTAAAAACAATTTTGTAGAACTAAATTACATTGTTATTTTTTTCACCGTGTTACAGTGGAGTTCTACCAAGTGAATGCCAGTTCAATCAATAATATGTAACAGAGATGTTTTCAGGTATCTAATTGTGGGATAAAATTTTTTCACAAGTAAAATTGTTCCCACGATTGCTGAATGTCAACTTTATTACGAAGTCAAGTCACGGCTGTGTTTTGCTGGTCGGAACGTAAGAGAGCAGAGCGCAGAGGTCACCCGAGATGACCCCACCCAATTTTTCTCCGAAGCACGTCATTCTGATTCACTTCAATAACCCGAGTTAGTCAAGATATTTACACTCTATTGACACATCTCGGTTATGCGAACATTCTAGAATTCTTATCTATCGTGTTCTATGTGTCTGTGGAGATATATAAATTTGGTATGACATCTAGAAGCACGGAACCATATAATAAGAGCTCGATAGATATGTATGTACTCAAAATGGATGCACAAGGGTTAACCCTTTCACTTTCATGATATCAATTGTCACTTCTTGGTGGAAACTTTTTTAAATAAAAAATATCATCTGTGTTGACAATTTTAATCCTTCTTGAATAATTTCAGCTTATTTAAAGCTTAAAGTTGGTGCATCCTCGTCACTAGTATTATCTGACTCGTTTATAGCCGTAGCAATTTCTATCTATTGATTTAATTGGCATTTAATTTTTTTAGAACTTCACTATAACACGGTGAAAAAAAAGCAATGCACTTCCGTTTAACAAAAATTGTAAGAAATATAGATTGCACTTCTAACGAGGGCATAAGCCGAAATTGTTATCAACTATATATTTTATAAATTTTGTAGAAGAAAAATACATTGCTATTTTTTCACCGTGTTAATTTCTATATAGTCGTTTGGCATTTGCAAAAAAGTAGCATCCAAAAACTCGCGTAAAAATAGGACTGGGTGTGTATATCTAATTCTTCAGACTACGTTGAAAGCCTCAGTTTTTACATTTTGATTTTTAACTGGCTAATTATTAATTAAATATATTTTTTTTCTTGTAATTATCAAACGAATCAACGAACGGAATTCAATCCGTGTAAATATACACGTTTTCTTTTTACCTAGGAATTTAGCACTATTAAATTAGTCATAATGATTGAGCTAAATACTTGGCCCGCTTCAAAAATTCTTTCGGCTACTGACGAGCAACATAAAATATTGTTTTGAAACAAATTCAAAAATACTCTAACCTGTCAGGTGATTACGGGTATAAAAAATAAAACAACAAAAAACGGCAGGCAGGTATTTCAGAATACTAATGGCGACTTATACAGTTTGGCAGGTAGACGAGTATTATTTTTATTTTCCGGCTATTGTTAGCGTGAATCTGTGGGTGTAGAAGAATTGAAAAAAATAATGGAAATACATTTAACTAATATGGGTGTTGTGTTGAGATATTTTATTGTAATCGAAACAAATCTGACAGTTATTATTTGCCATAAAAGGTGAGACGAAATAATCTTAGCGGCGTATTGCTTTATTAAATACAAATATCCATTTTCGCGTCGGAGAACTTTGCTTAACCCCCTGTAACCGAACACTTTCAACTCTTATTTTTTTTAATGAAATCGCAAAAGTAGGGCTGTGGAGTCGTTATAAATACACGACTCCAAGATTGATCAACAACACGTCTTCGACTATAAAAAAGGCTAATTTTGTCAGATGTTTTTCCTACTTTTCCTTTTGATGTAAAGATCTATCCATCAATTCGGCAAATTGTTTATTGAGATATTTTTCAAAATAATCTAATCGAAAAAATAGTCACTGGTCTGGTTTTAGCACTGTCTTATACGTTCACTCTAAACCAGTGGTTTTCATGGGAAATTTCACTGTGACCGCATTATAAACATCAGCTGTCATATAGAAATGTCTCGTGGCCGCACCAAATGTGAGTAAATAGTTTCGATATTTATTTTATATATAGTGCATTCATTATACTGAATGATCTTTCACAATATACAGTTGTAGGTAAAATCGACAAAAAAAAATTACGTTAGTTATAATATTAAGTAAGTTACAATATAATTGTTGCTAATTCTTTATATTGACTTGATTCATAGACAACGTAGTTCGACCAAAATTTTTGAACAGTTTTATTATTAAAACGGCTCTTTACTTAAACTTGACTAAATTCTGGAAGTCAGGTATATTCAATCAATTTTAAAATAATAATAATTTATTATAACACATTTTTTTAAATATCAATATTTACAGTAAAACTGTTGGTGGCCGCACATGAAAACCACTGTTCTAAGCTATAAATATACTCATATCAGCTGTCTCAACAATTGAGACGTTAGCGGTCACATTTTGTTTCACGCCAAAAATACATTTATATGAAATTACATTTGCTGAGATCACTGTATTTTTTTGCGTTAAACTAAATTTTATATTAAAACTTTTTTGTCAAACGTTTTCGACTCCATATTTGATGCATTAACATCGTGTAATTAATTATATTCGAAAATGTTTAAAAAATACTACTTATCCATGATCTGTGCACATCTGTCAATCTTGAATGCGGGTCGGGTCTTCAAGAAGCAATCAGAAATTAATATATTTTTTCATAGCTTGTTTATACTCGTTGAATTCATTTTTAAATGCAGGCGATGAAAAAATGATAGACATAAATTCAAATCAAAATTCTTAACATTCTGATGTCGTCCGTTAAATTAATATGCGGGCATTAAATCCTTTTACGTTGGTTAATTAATATGGTTCAAATTTCGAATCGTTATTCTAATTGAATAATAAAAAAACAACTTTTCGTACTATTTCCACAATTTTATATTATAAAGATTTGTACGGGTTTCGATCATAGCAAGCATTATCAACACATACAATATAAATTAAAGAAAGACTATTAATCAAACAAAATTGAGTGGTAATTGCCAGGTATACAAAACCAAGGTTCAAGAACTAAAAAATATTTAAAGTGTAATCATACAAAATATGTCCAAGAAGTTCCATGAATTACAAGTAAAACCTTATTTAAAGTCCATTAAGAGTATAGAAATAATTGTAAAATATTCATTTGCAGGAATAGTAAATGGGAAAATTTTACTGTCAAATAAATCGAGATTTACAAATACCAATAGTTCGAAGTAGTCTTTTTTTAAATAAATATAAAATTGTTGAAATAGTACTAAACATTATGTTTTATTATCTGGATATAACACACCACCCAATAAGTTTTTTAGGATGATATATATATCTATATATAGATGGAACTCTATTGACAATTCCACCAAATTTTAGGTAGTACAAACAACAGATGTTATAATTTCATAACATTCAGAGCAACGGTTTACAAGTTCAGTGGTTTTAGTGATGCTTTTTTTCAAAGCAATTGAAAAATCTATACTTCGTGTGTTGATAAAGGATTGATTTTTAATGAGAAAAAATACCGTTCAAGAAAAAATGGCTTGATTAGTGCGGACTGTACTCCATCGAGAGAAATGGTAGTGAAATGGTTTACTGATTTTTAATGCGGTCGTACAAACAGCTATGATACTGAACGCTCTGGTCACCCAATTTCGACAATTGTTACAGAAAACATAAAAGTGCACATAATCATTTTAGAAGATCGCAAAGTAAATTTGCTTGATATAGCTGATACCTCAAAGATTTGTTTGAAATACTCTATCTCAACTTCCAAATATTACTCATTTTGAAATAACCCTTATGTGTAATAAAGTCTTAAGTTTTATTGCGTGCATTAAAACAACAACAGCATATCAATGTGTCTATGGTCTACTATTTTGTAACCCAATTATAGCAGCGAACACATATGTGCCGCACGAGTAAAGAAAAGGGTTAATTTATTTTCTTCTCTTAACCCTATCACATATTCAAATTTTGCAAAACAGGTATTACACTATAACATATATTCATGAACAGTATATTAATCTTTAATTTAGATTAAACACTGTTCTGAAGAATTTGATAGCGGAAATATCTATCAACAGCCATTTTCAATAAGATGTAGATTTTTTTTTGTCCTAATTATAACGAAGTTATTTTTTCTAGATTTGCTTGTATGTGTTACACTGAAGAATTATCTTTGTATTGATATATAATTCTTTATGTTGGAGTTCTGCCAAATAAATAAAAATTCAATGATTAAAACGAAGTCTGAAAAATCATCTCACATGGTCGATAGACGTGTCCAATCTAATACGCAAGTGACACGTAGCCGGTGGAATAACAAAAGCATCAAATAAATTATGAATTGTTCAGTTAATTTATTTTATTGATTTTAAAATTTTACAATTTAAAAATCAATTCAATGTATTAAAAATGTTGCGTACGACTATTCCAGAACACAACAAATGTCCTCTTATATTTGGAGCGACGATTTGTCAATTTCTTTGATCTGTTATAGTGAAATTTTGATTGAAAATCGTTATGACTTTTTGATTCTTTCTCGATACATATTGTCAAAGGGAACGATAATTTGTTGTATACGCCCAGATTAGGGTTGACAAAATATTCATTTAGACCTTTCCTACTGCCGTGTTGACACAACGTGTATAAGGGATAATTTATTCTTTGGAAATTCGCTGCTGAACTACGTAAAAAATATTCTAATCCTGAATATTTCAAAAATGAATTCAGTAATTAATGCGTTAATAAAACTTATCCGGACAAATTTTCAACACCCTCCAATCAGTTGTCTCAACAGTTGAGACGTCAGCAGTCAGTGATAAATGTTGCCAACTATCGATTTTTAATTGGCCGTTTCAAGTGCTAAAATTTTGATATTAATGTCCACTCTGTAATAAGAAGGCTTCAACGATGAAATTCACCAATTCATTAGCCACGAGGATTTCGTAAGATGCCTTTGGGATTGACAGGATTCAGAAGAGATTTTTGTGACTTCCTACATGAAAACGTATAAATATTATAATACGCTTGGCTTTTTTAACTAACGTTCTACAATATAAGATAAATTCACTTTTTATAATGTGAAAGCTCGAAGAGAAATTTAGCTGGCCAACTATTTCTTTCGGCTTATACATGGACAAAATGAGAACTCTGCTATTCTTGATGAAGTAAAATTTAACGTTCTTGATATTTTTTCAAAAACATCACTACGGACGGCGTTAATGTGTTCAGCACTAGTGTTTAAGCTCTGTTTATATCTAGTCACTAATAAAAATGAGGTTATGATCGCAAGTGTTAAAAATCAGTAATTTATTTCAATATATGCGAATTTTTTAAATTTATTTAAAAAATCCGTAAATTTCATTTAATTTTAGTTATTTTGTCAAAAATCTATGAATTTAGCAATACTCTCTCTAAAATCATGTAGAAATCATCATTATAACATACAACTCTTTACATTCGAACAATGATGGAACATAATAAAAGCTTTCTCTTGTATGTATGAAAGAATAAGGAATGTCTCCCTCGAATGCAAAGGGTTATAAAATTGTAGTTCGATAAAAATTGATATTGAACAAAAATACGTAGTCAATAAAATTGTAAAAATTGCGGCATTAGAATGCAAATTGTTAATATATTTAAATATCGAACAAACAAGGCCCTATTGAAAATATTCAATGTGCGGCAACCCTTGGAGATGAAGATAATGTGAATGTCCTTGCCGGTATGCGGTGTTCCGCTGAGAGCGGTGTGCTGCGCGCACTGCCATTTTGCTATTGCAATAATTTCAAGTGGCCAGCCTCCTAACCAGTCAGCGAGAGGATATAGGGTAACAGATACAGTGATCTGCCATTTAAGGGTATGAACTTATTTGATAGATCAGCGCAGGTTTATTAGTAGGGTTATATTCCAACTGTAGAGCCGGAGTCGAGGTATTATGCCCAGAGTTATACGATTCCGCATGCTTTTTTCAATAAAAACCTGGATTTCGTATTTCGGCAACTTCGGACATTCTATCGCACGGATGCAACATAAGTAACACATCATAAAAAAAATTGAATTGTACTTTATACGATTCCATATGTTTTTTCACTAACGACACGGGATTCGCCCTGCGGCATCTTCAGACATTCTATCACACGGGCGCAACAGAACTAAAACTAGTACATCCACTCATGTTCGTACAAAGTTGTAACAATTCAAATTTGATATCGAAATTCCACCAAGCACCTTCAGTCACTATCATAAATTAGATTATAAACAATTTTCCTTGGTTATAAACGTATACGATTTTTTTTCTAATTCATTTTCAAGTTGTTAATTTAAGATAGGCAATATATTTGAAAAGCAAAACACATAAAATAATTTCGATAAATGAAAGTGACCCTAATCTCAGTTTTATGACATCGTGAAAGTAGTACTAAATACCTTTTTATCATTACAGTGGAACTCCAATCAATCGTTCTTGCATAATGCGTTTTCCCGGAGGGATCGGTCATTTTTTATAATCCCGTCAAACACTCATAAAAATAATGTTAAATTATCCTGCATTAACCGTTCCCCGATTTATCGATGATTTCTTCGATCTATCGTCTAAATATTATGGTCCCGTTTCAAACATTATCCCGATTGACCAGTTTTTGTAGATAAATCTGTCTATCTAATACAAACTGTGAGTTTGCGCACATAAATCTTCTATATTAATCAAAGAAATTAATGATGTACAGTTCGATTAAATGTCTTGAGATTTTCTTTAATAAAAAATTTCACAGGAAAAAGCTTAAAACACCACTCGATTTTTTCGAAAATAAGATTTAATATAACTTTTACGAAACTCTTATTTACCAATTTTTGTAAAACCCCATTTTTAGAAATTAAAGGGGGAAATCTATATTTTTTTAAGATTTTACTTTTTAATTATTATTTTAATCTTTCTCGCATTTTTCGTTGTTTTTTAGGGTCCCTTGAAAAACGTGAAGTCGAGGCTTCACTGTATTTACACCTATTTATTGTGTTTTAAGCCGAGTGTCTCATCACTGAAGGGTGGCCGATGAATACATCTGTTACCCTATAAGAAGAAAACGCGGCAGGTGGAGATGATGATTCAGGGGTAGGAGGAAGGCGTGAGGGGGTTGCGGATGATAAAAAGAGATTCCTGCACTCGCGGTCTGCCAATTTAACAGGGTTGCCATTATTAAGTTTACCGTAACGGTATTGAATAGTTTGCTTGATACCGAAGATCATCTCTTAATGTAATAAAATATTATTGAATATGTCAGGGCTTTGGAGTCCATAAAACACAAATCTGACTCCGACTAAGGGAAAAATTATTTTCAGGTTAACATATATCATCTATTAAGGTTAAAAGGTCAATAAAGGTTTTTGCAACAAATTTGTTGTAAAACCCTTTCAAGAATGACTCGTTAACTAGATTTTTAATGAAAATTATCACAGGCAATTGTGATTTGTTTTAGCTGCCGTTTAGTGCTTGCCTTGAGGTTTGCATTTTACTGTAATTAATACCTTTGGTATATAGACGATGCTAACTGTTTATGGTACGTCACTTCAATTACATCCGTGTGAAAGAATGCCTGAAGGTGCCGATAGGCGAAACCTGGGACATTAGTGACAAAACATGAGGAATCGTACAAAGTTGTAACAATTCAAATTTGATACTGAAGTTCCATCAAGCAACTTCAATCGATATCATAAATTTCCTATATATGTGCATAAAAGTAAAGATCAATCAACCAATCCAGCACACACACACTTTTTTAATGAAGGTAACTAACTTGAATTTGAAAATAACTGTATTGGCAACCCTATCGCAAAAGTCTCGAGGCTATACTTATTCCTACAGTATGTACGTAGGCTAAGCGTTGTATCATATTACAAGACTTTATATTATGTTCTTCAGGTATGTGCTGTGAATAGGTGCCAGCACGGAGTCTGCGGCAGGTCTGCGAGCTGGTCATCATGATTCATGATGCAGCACACGAGCCGATGTCGCATTTCGTCAGCTCCGCAAGATGGCGCTTCGAAGGTTTTCAACCAGAAATGTGCCCCAGCAACTCGAGACGCTGTCTCCATTCCAAGAAATGCTGCTGATGCAGAGGTATGGCGAACGAACCGGCAGAGATCCACCATTTCAAAGTGTGCAGGAATTAGATCGGTAAAACATGAAAAATAAATATCTTTTTAAAAGAAGGATTTTGATTGGTTAGATTTGAAAGTCTGATGCGATTGGAGGAATAATGGGAAATACAACCAACGTCAGATGCATTTATTGAACGTGGTATTAACTTAATTATAGTAAGGTAAAAATATCGTAGTATTAAGCTCTCTAAAGTATAATACACCAAGTCCTTTTTTTACGCGATACATTGGTTCCAGAAAACGGCGCGTAAAAAAAATCGCAACTTTCATATAATTTGGTAAATTGGAAACGTATGAAAAACCAAAATTTGCTCTTTAAAATTCGTGCAAAAAAAATATATATTTTATGTCTTTATTGCTTATAAAATGTAATGAGACTCTAACAATATAATTTTTTCACTTTTAAGTTTTAAAAATACACATTTTTTAATTTAAAAAAATAATGAAACGTACATGCCTAGCATCATATATGTTATATGCATTTCTTCTTTAAAACAAATTTGGGGGAAAAATCGCGTAAGAACGAGTGAAGAGCGTAAAAAAATGTAACGGTGCCGTCTAAAAAAATCGCGTATAATCGAATTCGCGTAAAAACAGGACTGGGCGTATATGGTTGTTGACTGCCATTTCGCTCCGCAATTGCAAAATTAATTTTAGTGGTAGTCGATTAGAGTGAAACACCATCCAATTCTTCATCATTCAATTCTGCATCGTTTATTAAAAATATTTTTGATATTTATTTTGTCAACTGTATATCTGTATCCGTGTGATAGAATGCCTGAAAATACGGAATGGCAAAACTCCGGCCGTGAGTAAAAAAAACTCGTGTACGTCGTAAACAATTCAAATTTGAGATTTTAATTGTTGAAATCAGGGAGTGGGAGTTGTGAAAAACGAACGACTCCGATTACTTTTTCGATTAGACGATTTTGAAGAATATCTCAATGAACAATTAGCCGGATTGGTTGGTTTACTCTTAATTTAATACATAATTAATGTGAATAGGAAAGATAATGACTCCACATCCCTGGTTGAAATATTGTAGCATTTCACATGCTTTGTCACTAACGACTTAGGTTTTGCCTTCCGGCATCTTCAGACATTTTAGCATACATTTAAAAAAGAACTGACGTTTATTTGATGCCTCAACATGGGGTATAGCTAAACCAGAGTCGTTAGTGGAATTGTACAAGGATTCAACAATTCAAATTTTATATTGAAATTCCATGACGCACCTTCAGTCGACAACATAATTTAATTCATTCGAATGTGACTTCTGAATTGGTTTTTGAAATATTCATTAGTGTTTTTAGTATTCGTTATTAAATAAAATAATGCACATTATAATTGAATATTACCGATTACAATGAAAATTGATGCAATACAAGTTGAACGTCAAACTTAATTTTAGGGCACGTGTTTTGTTTTCAGTGTTGCCTGTTTATTAACACTTTTAGCCTTATAGGGTCGGTCTATTGTACATATGCGGAAATTCTGACGCAATTATTTCAACAGTTTTTACGCTAGATATATTATTTATTATTTACGTGTTTTGATATCACTAAAACTCTATTAAATGTCGCTTCTTTGCGGAAAGACAAAAAAAAACAGTTTTACTATTGATTCCTCAATTTTATGTTATTTTGTTTGAGCTTTTATTTATTATGTACAAATACAATTTCGCATCACATCACTTGATAACGTTCGCTGTGAGCGAAACCGGTACTATTCAACAAAATATTAATTAGTTTTGAAAAATTTCTTTTTTATAATCTACATAATCATATGTATGGTGTTATAAATATATTTTGATGGGAAGCCTTGATATTTTAAATAGTAATAACACATTTTTGGTGCCATTTCCACAATATGTTTTATGATTTTCAACTGATAGTAATTATCGAGACAAGCGAAATCGGTACCGATCATAAAAATTAAATTGTGGAAATAGCACGTAATGTGTGTTTTTAATATTACGTTTCAAATAATCTAAATAGGTTTAGTAAACACCAAAAATGCTGTATATTTTTTTGAAATATTCAGTGTTACGTTATCCTTTGAGCAATTCAGCAGGGAATGAGTTAGCTCTCTGACTACTAACGTCTCAACTGTTGAGACAGCTGATTTTAATGTATCGATAGTTGATACCAGAAAATATATGAATTAACAGTGGTATGCATTGCTTGATTTGTCCTAACAAACTCAATACGATTGTTTCAAACTAATATTATTAAAAAAAATTGAATTCTAGTTGTTGGAATATCCGTTAAACGGCTCAGCAGGGAATGAGTTAAGAATGGTTGTAGAATACAAAAGCAATAAAATCCTTCCTTGTCACTGGCAACAAAAAATGCCTATAAAAGGTGCAGCAATTCTACGACATAACAAAATATAATAACAATTTACGGATGTCGACTTTCGACTGTTGACTGTCAAACCTTTGCCGCAAAAAGCTGACGATTTTTACAATAAATAAATAAACGTTTTTTCCGAGGAGCGGACTCGATGATAATGTTGTTGGGAGAATTTATTCGAGGCGGCGAACGCTTTCTTGTTCGGTTCTGTCCCCGTTCGCCAATCGGATCTCGATCCCGGGCAAGATGAGATGGGAATTAAATAAAGGCGGCATGCGAACACCGAACTGGAAGAATGCGGTCCTGCCAGGTTGTGAACGAGACCGAGCGGCGAATATACAGTCGCCGCTTTTGGTATACACGCGGATGATCAATTTGCACCGTATATTATAATATAACTCATTTATAAGTTGGCAACTGCCACTTTCTTATGTAAAGGTATGTATAATATTTAAATAATAAAACCAGCCGTGGAGTCGTTAAAAAAAACATGTCTCCAACTCCGACTAAAAAAAAATAATTTCGTCACGTTTTTTTCTTTCTGATCTTTTCGCGTCTAGAGAAACCCGTTCTGATCTAAAGAATATAAGATTTTGGAAAAAGGTCGAAATATTGTGTTTTATTATTTAAATATAATATAATTTCATTTCCACCAGAAGAGTGACAGTTGACATCTCAATATGTGTCTAGTTTATTTATTTATAAATTTTTAAAATTTGAATTATTGAAACTTTGTTCGATTCCACACGTTTTGTTTCTAACTATCTTGTTTCGCCTTTCAGACAGAATGCCTGAAGATGGCTGCCAGTTCTGTTTCATCCGTTTGATGTAATGGCTGAAGATATCGAAAGCCGAAAATTAATCTATTTTAACAATCTATATTTTATTTATAAAGTATTCGGAATTGTCTCCGAAAAGTTGGCAGCCCTAATCGTGGACCAAACACTTATGAGGCAAGAGATACATGCTGACGTCGAAGGGAAGGTGCGACAGGAAAACTGCAACGTCGACGAGACTGGACAAGACGACGAACACGTGGAGGAAAGGGAGGGGAGCAGAGGGAGTGAAGAACAATGGGGCGCCTGTTTTACCGTTAGCCCCGCGACAATGAGCAATTTATTCGAGCGCATCTTTTAACTTCGCCTTTTTTGGATAAAATATATTGCGACCGAGGTTTAGATGTGAACTTACATGCATTGAAATCACCATTGTGCCTCGCTAAAGCATCAGTTATCGGTCTTTGATCTTGTCCATAATATGTTAAGTAATGTCTGAAGCGAACACGCGATGTATTTTACAGCGTAATCGTTTTTTTTTCGCCTTTAAAATGCTCACAATAAAATTTAGAGACATAATGACGTGCAAAAAGCAAAAACCACACAGTTTTATCAAAACTAATCAAAAATATGTCAATAATTATTCTAGTTATTTCATACAACGTTGAATTAAAAATACAGCTAAAAATTATGTTTTATAGTTTTCCACCAAAAAGCGATAAATAGCACATTAAAAGTGAAACAACTAAGTTTTATGGACTTTTTAATACATGAATATTGTAAAATGATAACACAAAAATCAATATTATTTGAAGCTTCCTTTACAGCCCAAAATCGGTTTGTCACTGTATAGTTTTTTTTTTGTGATATTTTATCCGTAATTAAATGAGAATTCGCTATAAAAATAAGTAATTCCGTTTCATATTCAATGATAATTGACGCTATGCAGGTTGAACGTCAAATTTAATTTTTGGGCTGGTGTATTGTTTTTAGTGCGGTCAGATTCTTGACCCTCTAAGTATTAAGTGACTGATCGCTGAAGCAATTTTACGACACATGTATTATTTGTTTTTACAGTGTTTTTGTAAAATTTTAAATAGACAAAATAATAAACATTTAGTGTTCGGTATGTATTAATCAACAAAAATCGTTTATGCGACCGGACCAGACAATATTCGATAATGCAAGTTTTCATGGAATTTGTCAAATCTTGCGGATATTTTATTGAATTGGCATTCACTTGGCAGAACTCCATTATAGCACGGTGGAAAAATAGTATAATAATATATTTCAGTTTTACAAAGTCTTGCAGAGGTAAAATACATTTCTACAGTGTTTCTACGAATATTACAATCTATTTGATGATTATCAGTACAGCGTGTCCACGAAAGTTTTCACATATTTAACACTGCTATATTTTTAATTTTCAAATATGAACGCAATTCAATCTGCCGTCTTGGCAGCTGAGACAGTAGCAGTACGAGGGTTAAAAAACACCTGCGGAATTTGATAATCGCGTTCGAGTCTCAGCGTACTGCATCCTGCATTAACTGAATCTATTATATATAAAGTGAAACCTCGATTCTGCGTTTTCCTAGGGACCCTAAATAAACGAAAAATACGGGAAAGCTTAAAATAATAATAAAAAAGTTGAATCTTAAAAAAATAGCGTTCTCCATTTAATATCCAAAAATGGGGTTTTAAAAAAAATTTTGATATGATAGGGTTTTGTAAAAGTTTTATTAATTAAATCTTATTTTTTGAAATAATAGAATAGTTTCCTAAACTTCTTCTTGTGAAATTCTTTATTAAAGAAAATCTCAAGACATGTGAGCGAACCATATATTTCATAATTAATTTCGTATTGGATAGAAAAATGTAAGTATAATATATATATTAAAACCGGTCAATCGGGATAATATTTGAGACGGCACCATAATATTTAGACGATATGTTGCGGAAATCGATTGATGAGGGAACGGTTAATTAATGAGAGATTATTTAACATTGTTCTTTTGGATGTTTAACGGGACTATAAAAATGAACGATCCATACGGGAAAACGTATTATGTGTATATTTGTAAAATAATGAGGAATTTTGCGTCTATCAATTCAATCACAGACAATCAAATCGATTAATTAAACAATCACATCATCATTAAATTATAATATTTGATTGCTGTTATTAATTTTATTAAAATGTAAAAATCTTGAACGACTCATTTAAATGCCTTATTAAATTTTGAAAATTAGCTTCTACAATGTTACAATCTAATTATAAGTGATAACCTGACTATATTACGTCATTTTTCAATTTTATTATTTTTTAGAATTGCTGTAATTAATTTATAATTAAATTTTAAATAAAATCTTACAAGCAGATAATATCTACATATTGTTTGTAATGTTTTCAAACGCGCCTGTAATGCCATCTGTCAAGCGACGTCGGAAGGTCACGTCGCCGACCCGTGACTGTTAAATCGGACTGTGACATAATGTCGGATCACATCTCGATTAATTTTATCATGTCGTACTACACGGAGATACAGCCAGGATAGTGTACGTACTTCCACAGATCTTACGAGGAGAATAATCTTTCGTGAGAGCCCTTCAACTTGCAACTACCCCGCTTTTCCCGTCACCTCATAAAACCGCACCGCTTTTTCGCAGCGTACCACTTTATATAACAGAGGCATGCAATGTATGAGGGCCAAGAGAATACAGGGCCGCAAATTTATACATACTTAATATGATAAAATCATTTACAAAATAAAATACTCGTCACATATACATTTTTCCAACTTCGACATTGCCCAACAACACGATTCCAAATAACTCCTTAATTAAAATTTTGTCACAATTTTTTCCTGTCTTTGTTATTTTTGTGCATTAAAATAACGATCAACCAGCCACTCTCGTAAACAGCCAAATTTTACTATATTGTGACACAAACGATGACGATTTATTTTTTCTTGTTCATTGAGATATTTTTCAAAATCGTCTAGCCAAAAAGTAGTTGATTTTTCTCGTTTTTCACGACACTGCCTATGACTCTGACTTCGACTCTGCGCTTCATTTATATGCATACATATAATATATAATTTACGATATCGATTATTGAGTTAAATTGAACGATTAAATTTATAGAATTTCAATATCAAATTTGAATTATTGAAATTTTATATACATGCTTCGTCACTCACGACCCGGGTGTCCGCTTACGGCATTAATTTAAATTTAAATTTTCATTTAATAACGACACTTTGGAACGATGCCTTTTGATTAAGAACTGAAACCTAAATCTGAATCATTTCTTCATCTCATCTTCACTCAATGTCATCATTTTGCTGCCCCCCTGCTCTCTGATACTATACAGCGTTTTCGACTAAACAAATGTTTTTTTCTTAATTTTGACACGCTGAAATCTAAACGTTCTTCATCACTGCTTAGCACCATTGGGTTGGTGGTTGAACCGGCTGGCAAAATAGAAGCAATCGGCAAGCATGAAGCGGCAAAAATGCGACTAAGAGCGACCCTATGAGAATTCAGGTCGAAAATTTCAGAACGGGTTGGCAAGTAAATGTAAATATAAAACTATAAATGTATGGAAGTAGGAGCTTACCAGTGGCGGTCCAGTTTGGTCACTGTTAACTCTCTCATACATTTGAGTGTCAACTATCAACACACTGCAATCAGCCGTTTCAAACGTTGCGATGTTCACAGTCAGAGGCTTAATATAAAATAAAAATTGGCCAATTCGTTATTCCACTGCATTGCCTTTTTCGGAACCATCTTGAAACTATAGTGTCAAAATCAATATACTTTTTTGAAATGACGAAAACACATATTTTAGTATAATTTCCACAATATATTTTATGACCAGGATTATCAAACGAAGCTCGCCATAGGCGAAGTCGGTCCTGGTCATAAAATTTACTCACTTAAAAATTTGTTTTTATTATTTAAAATGTAATGTCTCTTCAAATCAATAAATGACAGATAACCTTAAAAATTACACAATTAGCTGAACAACAAAGTAACTGGTATTATTGTTACACAAATAACTATTTTCAATTAATAATATTGGATGACAGCTAAAAGTCTTCATCATCATCTTTGTAAGAAAATACACCTTTTTCACAAGGTTTTTTCATCATCATTCCTATTTATAAAATTTTAATTAAGATTAGCTTAACAATTCGGCAAACTATTCAGTGAGATATTTTTCAAAATTATTCGCAAAATTAGTCGAAAAAAAACGAGTCGCTCGTTTTTCACTACTTCGATTCCGACTTCACAGCCCTGGTAATAAAAATTGTCATTGTTGTTTAATTTAAGATATGCTAAGATGTAAATCTACTTCTCTCTCATTAAAATCAAATGTTAAATATTCAGTCTAAAATAAAAACATTTACGATATATTTAATTGTGAAATATACGAAAATAGTCACGGACTTCACTTATCTATGATATTAAGGAATTATTCAAGGCGAGAGCTCTCGCTTTAATATCTTGTGAAAAAAAACTTTTGTTGCATGAAAAAAATACGATGCTATTATTGAACACTTTTTCAAAGTTTTTGGATTGTTTTTTTGTCCAGCCATCCCTTAGATAAAAAAAAATCATCACCCGCCTCTGATGCCCACATTATACTCTCCGAAACTCGATTCTTACAGCAAAATTCCTCGGCAGATTAGTGAATTGAATCCAACGATTTTACCGAAACAATCCACTCGCACAGCCTCTCTTCATTACACAGGACCGCACCGAGTTCATTATAATAAGATTCCTGTTTATACATAGTTATTGATAATTATTTCGGCATCCTAGTTCTGAACTAGGTTTGAGCTAAATTTAAGCTTAGCTTTATATTCTGTTTAAGAAGACGTTGGCAATTTATCGTCTCACTAATTCTAAGATTTTTTTTATGTATGATTTAAAGATTAATTATGTTATGAATGTTTCATTCAATTTTATTTCAAAGTCTTCTATTACTAGTGCTCAACGTACGGGCCTCAATCGGTGTGATTGGATATATTGGAGAATAGTGTGAATTCTTCTATTACTGGCCCCTAACGCGGGCCTAGAGTGATGGGATTCGTAGAACAAAGTATATTTTTAATGGGGAAAATGGTTGCTTGAAGAAGTGGATACTTATGGTATTGCGTAAAACCAATCTAACCCATTTAAGTAGATCTATAAAAAAAAACCAAAGACATACAAGTATTATTGATTGAATTGGCATTTCAACTATATATAATATCTTATAAATGTTGTAGAACTAAAATACATTGCTATTTTTTCACGGTGATATTTAGGTAACCTAACCTAAAATAACGGCCGAAAGATTTCCTCGCGCCGCCCCCGCCTAATTGGACGAATATTTCTTTATGATCTCTTGAGAGTAAAAAGTCATTAATGCGAAATCGATGTGTCGGAATTCTTTCGTCCAATAATAATATACATAATGCGATGGAGGAGCGATTCGCGCAATAACTCTGGCAGCAAAAAGCGCATTTTTTAATGTCAGATAAAGTCTTAATACTCTATAAATTATATATCTACATATTATACATACCTGCATACTTAAGTGCGACATGTGGATTGAGGAATGTAATTGAGGTCACGGCAAGGTCATTAACATCGGACATTCCTCATCTGATGATTCTTGCATCCATTCTCGTACCGCTATCATTATTAAATGATACACATTGGAACCCCGATTCTACGCTTTTCAAGTGCCCTGACAACAGCGGGAAAGCGTACAATAATATATATACTTTATCGCTCCATAATATTTATTTAAAAAAAAGTCCTTGCTGAGCCATGTAAAAGATATTTTTACATCAAACACTTCAAAAAATGATTCAGTGCTGTTGTTGTTAAATAAACTTAATACGGTGAAAAAATAGGAATATGTTTTAGCCCTAAAAAATTTATAAGAAACTAGCCTATACCCTGCATGCGTTGCAATGCCACTCAAAAAAAAGAAACCGCGACTTTATGAAATCGCCTCGTCGGGAGCCTCTCGCCTTCCGATTGGATAAGTCAGACTTGAGGCGAGGCCGGAGCCAATTAGAAACGATAAGCTTAGGCTATGTTTTTCTTACCGAAATTTGACAGTGGCGGCCGTATGTGTTTTTATTTATTGTAGTGCTTTTGGATACACAATGTTTTTTGTTTTTCTATCTGGTGCGTACACAAATAAATCAGAAGGTTTTCCAACACATGAGCAGGCCATATACAGTTGTCCATGTGAGAAGCATGGATTTTCTAAATTTAGCCCACACACTTGTAACGACTGTTCTTGTGCCTTATTGATGGTCATTACAAAGGCGACTCGCACTGGAAACTACAGACGTTTAAATTCAAATGGCGTATCTGTCGGAATCATTGGGATGCGTGGCAACAGTAAATCTTTTCCTTTGAATTTTCCATTTAAAATTGTAGCTTCAATAATTCATCATTTTTCTTACTGAAAGTCTGGTACCGTTGCAAAGTCGTGAGGAATTTATGTTTCGGAGAAGAATGATACGGACGCCAATTTTCAATGCTAAAACATGCGGCGGCATGCCTGACAAATCAAGTGAATTCAAGGATTATGTTGGATAATTGACGGCTTCGTCTTGATCCGTTATAGTATCGATGGACTTATACGTTATCGCTTCTCCTGGTATTTCATTTAGTATGCTGAAATTGATTGCATTGATATCTTTGTTTTTAGCTGCTAATATAGCATGTGCACTGAGCCATTGATGACTTTTATGATTGTGTGCAATATTTGGAAAAACTTTGTGAATCAATTCGTCTATGGTTGCATATTTTAGAGAAACTTGCTGGCAATGTGATACATTGTGTGGATTCCTCTATTGCCATTTTCCCACTTCCTATATCCAACATTTGTTTTACGAAACGTTCAATGGATGCATCATGTTGTAGTTGTACACGCATATTGGTCTTCAAAATGAATCTATGCGCGTATCGCCATGAAACGGATGATTTGAGACATGCATCAAGTTCATCGGCCATTGTTGAACGTGATATAACAGGTAGAGTTTGTCGAAAATCACCAGACAATAAAATAAGTGCGCCACCGAAAAGTTGCTCATTTCCTCTCAAATCTTTTAGTGTGCAATGAAGTGCTTCCGTGTCTTGTATGAAAACATGTTTTTCGTAAATATTCAATTAACTTTTGTAATCAAATCAAATTCTGAGTTAGATCCTATCTTTTGCCCGGTAGTCTAAGCAATAATTCGACAAAGTTTTATCGCAATTGGATTAATGGTGTAGGAGTTTATAAAGGACAGACAGACAGACAGACCTTCATTTATATATATATATATATATATAGATATAGAAGACAGACAGACAGACATTCATTTATATATATATAGATAGTTGATAGCTATTTCGGCTCACGCCTTCGTCAAAACTAACCTATCGCTAGATAGCAGGTAATAAGAGAGGAAATAGCTATCAACTATATCTTATAAATTTTGTAGAGCTAAAATACATTCCTATTTTTTCGCCGTGTTATAATAGAATTCTACCAAGTAAATGCCAATTCAATCTAATAAGCTTGTTAAGATTTTCAGGATGTTTTATCACAAAAATTAACTCCACTCTAAAAGTATTAATACTATAATATTTTCGAGTGTAAACACACTGAAATCAGTTGTCTCAACAGTTGAGACTTAACATGTTGGATGCTGAAAACACGCCTAGCGCGTAATCCAATATATTGAAGAAACGCTGATCAATGCCTATCGCATCAAGAAATACTCTATGTTTTTGTGATGCCAAATATTGCAAAGTGATTGTTACAAGCCATCTTATATGAATGTAGCATATCATAAAAAAATGTGTTACACGTGTAAATTTATTACCAAAATACGTGTGTACGCGGTAGGCATTTTTCCGCAGTCAGCGTGTTAAACAGTGAGAGGGTTAACATTACGATTCTGCAAGAAGATCAACCTAGTAAGATCAGGCATCACATACTTTAATGCATTTGAAATAGTATACTTCTGAACTTACTCTCGTCCACGTGGAATATGTCGACATTCGAAGCAATACATAGTTAATGCTCTTACTAATGCCGTCTCTATTGGCAGACAGGTTCCACTCTGCAAAATAAAAAAACAATTCGTATCAACGATTTCTCAAAAAAAAATATAAGCAACATACAATTTGATATTATTAAGGATGGAAAAATATCATTTTGGCCTCGTATAAGTCGAAAGAAATATGTGGTGAGGTACATTTCTCTTCGATTTCTCAAATTATCAAAAGTGAGCATACCTAATAGAAAATCATTTAGATACATGAGTATAAATACTTATAGACTAAAAATAACTAAAAATACTTTTAAACTAAAAACTTATATTTAAATTTGTTTGGGGCTAAAATAATAAAAAAAAGGGCTGTTGAGTCGTCAAAAAAAACGACAACTAATTAACCGACATTGACAACAACACGACTACGACAAAAAAAGTTTGATTTTGTCAGGTTTTTTCCCTATCTTTTCTATTTATCTGTCAACCAACCAATCTGGCAAATTGATCATTGAGATATTTTTCAAAATGGTCTATTGAAGACTCCGACTCCAGTCGTTCAATTAATACATGTGAACGACTTTAGAAAAGACAATTTTATTATGTAAAACAGGTCTTTGATTTTCTTTGCTTCATATCCATTCAGATGATTCACTCTCGATCAGCTGCCGCGGATTTATCAAACATGTCTCCTAATTTTCGTTTAGTGCAATCAAATCGATCTAATGTTTAACTTATACCGACTCGCATCATTTGGGGCAATTTTCCCGTTCATTGCTCCAAATGATCTGACCATTCCAAGAGAATAAGATCATATAACCTGATTGAAATCTTGACCATATAGTAACTGGACTTGCTATATTATGTAATTGAATATTTATTAATTAATTGATTACTTATTTAAATTGAATGTTTATGGATAGATTGCTTTTGAATTGTCAAAAATATTTAAAAATTTTAAATTTTATTTCCCTCATATCATGTGCCCGAGCTGTAGTTTGGGTTGCACATTTACAGAATATTATATTCTTTATAAGCAATAAATGACATGTTTATGATTATATATTCCTTCGCAGAATATATCTAGTTGAATGCATCAAAATGGTGTACCAACGTCAAGCTGAGTCTTGTTTCATAATGCTTGAAAATTAAAGATGAAAACCTGAAAGCTGCGGGCAAAAAATACCTTTATTGCAACCATTGTACTGACGACCGGAAGCTAAAAAACTTGCATCGTATTTATCATTTATCGCCATTCATTCTTTTTAACCTTAATAAATGTGCAATGATAGACTTGCTACGAAGGCTACGTTCACAATAGTGCGATTAAGTATGATAAATATTTGTATTATATATTTAAATGTGTCAAAAATATTTTGCAAACACATAATTGCTATACTGATTGCAAAATTCATTAAAGCAAAGAAAATACTTTAGGTAGAAATGCCGCGATGGGAAAAAAAGAGGAATGACACAAGAATATATACTCTAAGACTTCGAGTTAAACATAATATATCATGTATCTGAAATTATTTTTATAACCACTGATTTGATCTTAATAACATTCAAATTGGTGAAAAATTATATTATAATCAATACAGCCTAATGAATATGTAACTAGAGGTTTCCACAATTTTTGATACTATTTCCACATATAAACATGATGATATGACGAACCAGGTTCATCGCAAGCAATATTAACTGAAATGTTTTTTTTTTTTTAATAAAGATTTTAAATTTTGATCAATTCACCATCTGTTGATTGGCAGCCCTTATCTAAAGAACAAGTAAGTAAGTAATATAAGCCCTAGTAATATTATATTTAAGTCGTTAATAAATTCTTCACGAGTATTGTTGAAAAACTAACGCTGTGATCGTAGCATTTTATTGTAATAAATTCAAAATTCAAACTTTGAAGGAATGTACGATCATATTTTTTACGCGCTTAGTTTGCCTGCCTGTTAATGCTCAGCAATAATATTATGATACCCGGCGGCCATCTTGAGTTGAGCACTATTTCTTTTTACTCAGATATGATTGATGTTCGTTTTGTTACAGGGCTGGACAGTTGACGGACTAAAAATATGCGCGCCCGGCATAAAAACGCTTGCAGACAGCGGACAGCTAAATAAATAAAATACCACGAGTTATAATAATAATGTTATGAGAATTCCGACTTACTAAAATGATACAGTGGTCAGAAAATGGCAAGCGATATTCACCAGACGCAAGGGAACATTATACAAATACAATAAAAATAGACAGGCCCAGATCTGGAGTGGGGCAAATGAACCATTGAATATTAGCGGCAGATTTAGCGGGTGGCAACATTATTGCGAACCGTTTAAAATCTTATAATATCAATGCCCTCTATAATTCGAACGCAAAAAACTCATTTTGGATAATCATACTGATTATCATAACACTACCAATTACATACAAATGTCATTGCCCTGAAAGCATGTACACCACCTAAATATCACCCCGAACATGTTGCGTGATACATTCGAAATAGAACAAATTCGTTTATTAAAAAAGAAAAATATTTATTAACATATAAATACTTTTATTTTATTTTTACGTGGCAGCCCTGGAAAATAAATTGTATTTTTTGTTATACTTATAACAGTTTGATAAAAATGTGTTATAAATAATGCTTATTATTTATTGGTTTCTAAGAACTCTCAGGATGTATTTTAATGTCTATATTATTTAGTTGATGGGTTGTTTCTATATAATATTTAATGATCACTTTTAATTAAATGACTTGCAGATTGAAAAAAATAATGCTATTGAGCCATCTGTTATGCTATTCAATTCCAATGTAAATTTCTACCTCCACCCAACAAACTTAAGAATGTTTGCTGACCTTGCCATAAGGGCAATAAATGCCAGACTGCGATAATGACAACTTAGAGAAAAAAATATAGAAACAGTTTTAATGCATAACTATTATTTGTTTTTATAAAAAACATGATCTCTTTCCAACTGTAATTTTAATTTTCTTTTAAATGTATAGAACAGTCTGATGGTGGTTACCCAACTGGGATGCTCATACATAGACAGGGTCAGAAGAAGCAGGAAGGGTTTGGACTCTCAAGAAGCATGTTAACAGTTCCAATGTCTCACTGTACTAACATCTAATCATTAAATCCTTCCCAGTCAAAACAACTCACACGACTGATGCAAGTTTCTATTCTTACAGCTCAGTATATGGTTTTTCTGAATCCTCGTCAAGTGCCATGATTCACTACCGTAAAGCAGCACTAATGCCTAAGGGAAAGTAATAAATTCAAAAAATAAAAGACAGCGTAAATTGAAATTAATATTTTTTATTTCTCGATATGTACAAAGACAATTTATTTTTTTATCAAGGTAACGAAATTAAAATGATATATCGAGCTGAGAACAAACAGTACGGCCGCTCGCTCGAGCAATTTTTTCAACAATATAACAAATAACAAGGTAGTAAGGGGCGCGCGGGGCGAGGGTGTCGCCCCTGGCCAATATATAGAATCAGTTTATCATTATTTATTGCTATCAATGTATATTATACCTATGAAAAATAAATTAAGGAAGAGAACCGAGTCAAAAGTAGGTAAGATTAAATATATTTACATACATCCGATCACAAAAATAGGTTTGATAATCAAACGAGATGGAAGACACGGCTAATGAAAAACGGAATCTACACATTTTCTTTATCTCTAATGATATCTTCTCCCGTTACAATAGAATTTATATAAAATAGTTAACATTTGGCACGACAGATAGCGGTAACTTCTCAAACGAGACACCTTCTTGCGGCAACGATGAAACCACACATTTGTATACAACATATTTGCAAACTCACTGTCAAAATTGCAATGTAACGTCAACTCTCTCACTACTGTTGTGTTGATGGTTTACACTAAAGAATATTAGAGTTGATATTGTCAAAACTTTCATGTTGAAATATACTCTTCATATTAACAATACTGAATTAATTTTTGAAATATTTGGTAATAGAATACCCATTATGCCGCTCAGCAGGGAATGGATTAATTATCTTTTTGCTAGAAGATGTTAGTGTGGTATGGAGTTGGAGCTCCATTTAACTAGCGATTAATAGTGATTAACAGTTTACTCCAACAATCGGTACCAACATAAATAACCGTAAAGTGAAAATGGTAAAATTATACTGATGATTAACAATATTCCTTGTCTCTTATAGGGAAACAGACACAGGTATTGGCTGGCCTTCAGCAATTGACCGCTCAATGGTGAAACACAATAGATAGATATTTAAAATCATAATGTGACAGCAATGATTTGGAATCCACCTTTGGTCATTTTAATTTCTTTATTTATCTTAACCCACTGACTACTTATGTCTAAACTGTTGAAACGGTTGGTCATTGATACTCAACTATATGAGTGTTAACATTGTTAAAAATGTCACGCGTAGGCTTATTTTTGTGTTTCAAATATAGTCAGATTTGTTCTGAAAATCTCCATAAATTTATTCAACACTGAAATGGCTCAGCAGGGAAATGATTAACAGTGACTGATCACTTTTTTTGTTGTACATAAAAACAATTCACATACTTGTTAAATATGCCAAAAATATTAGCTTGTGACAACCTATCAAAGCAACTCATTTCCTCAACTAGCCCATCACTGTATCTGTTACCCTACATAGTTTATTTTTCCCTTATTAAAGATTTACTAAGGTTATCAACAAATTTAAAGTGAGTCGATGTGAACTGCGCATGGCATAAAGCGCAATTCTGTGACAGCCGTAAAACAATCAATTTAACCTAAGGTATGTCTTGATAGTAACAATAAATATTTTATATGTAATGTCATATCGATGTAACTTTAGAATTAGCAAATATATACCAGAAACTCGAATATTAGATTGCAAGTGTATTTCAGCTGTTACAATTTAAATTATACATATATAAAACAAAATTGTTGCCATGCAATCATTTAAAGATGTTCCATCTCACAAATTATGCGATAGCCATTAAGCTATTTTGACTTTAAATATCGTTTGATGCTCATAGCTCGCCTTTGCGTGAAAGTGCCTCGAATTGATATTCTCATATAAATTACAAATGAACAAAAAAAGGTCGATAGATAGAACTATCACATAACTATTCATGTCGGTTAACAAGAGATGGTTTACCTTACAAGACTATCGGATTTATACTATATATAATCGAGATGCCGGATCGGGGATCGCTCCCGTAACATCGTCATTTATTTCGATTACAAATTTGAAAGCCAAAGTTCTCTTACACAATTGGAACATTTAATTTTAACGAGTCGGCGAGGACCGGTTCCCTCGGTTTTGAGGAGACGCCGGAGCGCCGATCCGGGCCGCCCGCGATAACTACATTGCTCCCACTCTTTTGGTCGACAGAAAACGTTTCTTAGGCGGAAGCGATCAAAGAGAACGGAAGAAAACTTTGTACAAAACCGGCTGAGATTAATTTAATTATAAAAATGCGGCGCGTCGCCACGCATTGTTTTTGCGAGCCGAAGAGTTGACATTCCCTCGGCGAAGACTACAATTTATATTAATACAATTACATAATAATAAAAATAAACACATCTAAAAGATACCTAACTCCGTTTAAGTAAAACGGAGAGCACTAAAATCACACAAAACCGTTTAGAAAAGAAAAAAGCTTTATATAAAAAAAGAATTAAACATTTAAAATCATCAGATGGATGTGATGTATCGAAAGTCGAAAAACAGAAACACGCAGAAAAAATTGCATCGAAATGGTTATATATTTACTATAAATATATAGAGGGTGTCCACCCTCAACTCCAGAGGTATGTAATAATTTAACATTGAGTTTAATCGCAAGAATTACTTATTATGAAAAATATCCTTCAATTAAGTCGCATTTATTTGGCTGCAGCTCTTAGAAAAATAGCGAATACAAAACATTCGACCTGCCTCTATCGGTGACCGCTGCAAACATAAAATCTCAAAATCTGACTGATAAAATTATACGCAATCGCTTCGTTGCGGAGAAGATTTAAATTGAGGAAATACTTTAAAGAAGGATGCGATAATTTGACAATGTAGACCGTATGTAAAAATTAATCTAAGAGGTACCCAAAAACATTCAGAGAAATGATTTGATAAAATGGGTTGATATTACGCCCCTACAGAAAATTTTCGGTTTCAAAACAGTAAAATATTAAACTGACAGGAAAAATAGGTATGTGAGAGTAGTTGATTGATTTAATAATATAAAATACTGATAGTGAATGCAAGTTGCGATATTATTATCATGGGATGAAGGGGATGCCCGAGGCGACGGTTTAGCTACGTTGATAGTTCTACAGACATTCTTAGTCACCACGCACCCCTACGAGACGACTGCCACTCTAAACACCATTACGCTAATGATTGTTTTCATGCTTATCTCCTACAAATATATTTGGACATTATGTAAACGCACAAAGTCCGCTTTTAGGCGTAACATACTATAATATAAGGTTAAAATTATTGTTTGCAAACAAAGCTTGAAGACCTCCGAGAGAAAATTATTTAGATAATGCAAAAATCTATTAACTCACGTAACATCAAAGTTTCAGTCTATTTTTGGCAAAACTTGTTAGTTCGTAAACGTAGAATCGAAATCGCAACTCGACAACGATCCTTCAGGTGTATATTCACATTTCTTTAAATATAAAAAAAAAGAAAAATCAGAAAACGGTGTATCGTAGACTCGCTAATTCTGATGAAATTTAGCAGAAACCTGATTGTAATCTTTCTCTATAAACCTTAAGTTGATCTATTTGAATGTAAATAAATATGAGAGGGATTTGTTCCTCCACCCGAACTTATATTTTGACAGCTGACTGTCATACGATGAACTGTCATCGGATGTGCTTTTGAATCAGATTCAAAGATAATAAAATGCATGAAACAAACAAGATAAGAGTTCAGTTTAAATATCAATGACAGTTCAGCATGGGCTTAAAAATAATTTAACAAAAATTAACACAGTAAACTTTCAGTATTTTTTACATCATTCGATTCAAATTCACCAATTATTTACAACAGTTTTATATTCCTGAAGAAAGACAAACAAAATATCAGCTAAATATGATATTGCCGTTTCAAGTTTTGATACATTTTTGAAAATAGAATTGAAGACAGGCCATGTTGAGAGTGTGAATACATGTCTGTGGGTAACTGACAATCTCAATCTCTCTGATATCTATTCCTACAAAGTATTTAATTTGCCAACTCACTGCGGCCATATAGCCCATCACACACCGGGTACATTCCTAACTTCCGAGTATTTCGAGAAGTCGCTATTTCTAATAGGTAAATAAGTTTTTCTGACATTTGATAAAAGAAACCTGAGCCGTAAGCCTAAAATTGAATCACTTTATGCTGCAAGAATTATAAAATAAACACAAAATATTCAACCAAAGATTAATAAACAGAAATTATCAATCCCAAAACATTTGTGCTGTGAAAGGCAAAAATTAATTTGTCCATAAGTTAAGTTAACACAACTATGGTATTCTTTTTTTAAATATTCAGGGTTGAAATATATCATATATGTGGCTCAGCAGGAATGGGTTAAGACTAGTTTTACTACAGCTAAAAATAGTACGTAATGCAAAATACTCAAGTAAATATAAGTTTTGTTTCATTTTATAAGCTCGCCCGCAATGTTGAAATGATAAACAAGTTCCTTTGCGGCAGTGTAGCTTTGCTACGAGAGACTGTCAGTCAAAGAGCTATTCAGCAGACGAAAAAAAATACATAATCGTACAAATAACATTGCTATGAACGTAAAGTTTAAAATTACATATTACTCTTTGGCTAAAAGAGGTAAACATTTTTTACACATACAGTAAACACGTTTTAACAATGCCCAAAGAGATATATCCATCGCTGTATTGCTTTTTAAATACAAATTAATTTAGATTATGTTAAAGAACAAAATAAAAAGCATCTTCAATATCGTCGGTCCGCTCTGAAAATATACGGTTTATAAAAATGCCTTCAACAAGCTAATCATTTAACTCAATTTTTAAAACATTCAGTGTCAGAATAATATTGAAGCGGCTCTGCAGGGAACGGTCTAAAGATTCTCTGCGATGGGCACGCACACAGGTCCCGAGATCCTTGATATTGCAATTAAGAGACTATTTATTGCATTAAAACTTTGGCAATTGGCAAGTTTTTTACCTGATAAAATCTCAAGAATTTAAAAGAGTCGGGTTATAAAATTGAACTTTTAAGAGAAAGGAGAGGCAATCGGTTTAAGAATATGTCTCCAGAGCGAGCCGATGACACTGAACAACAATAACAATCACAAAGTATAATGCGTAGAGCTGACCTATCCTAATTAATTGTAATATTAATAGTTATTCCATTTTTCTTTGCTTTTATCAATAAGTACCTGACAATTTTCTGAGTGCTTTTCGAATTGCAGTTATCAAAAGAGACGGATGACAGTTAGGCCTCTCGTCTTACGGCCTCTCGGATTTATTAAATCTTTCTTTTTGCACCTGATATATAGTTTAAATTGCGCACGTCGGAAGTTATACAAAAGTTATTTGCTAAAAGGAGTATAAGTCGAGCGACGCTATGCTAGACGACGCATTTTTTTTCTGTCGCGTAAGATGAACATTCATTAAAAAGTCGTTAAAATAGCTAACGAAATCATTTCGACTACGGCTAATAAATAAGAATAAAATATATATATTTTTTAATACATATAAATATTATAAAGCATGTACTTCCTACACTTTTAAGCTTACAAATAATTTACAATGATCTTTTGAATATACACGATATTCTCCTCTTTGTAATATCATTTCGTTTTACAAATTAAATATTGCTTTATTTCATCACTTATTTATGATCTTGTCGGTCGATTCAGACACATTTTGGCTTTCCTGCAGCTCCAACGAGACGGCTAATAATAACAAGCGCGATACGTCAAAAAACTTCTCAACGAAAGCGAAATTTCACATTGGCAGCACGGGGTCCCGCCCCGAAAATATCAACCGTAGAAAAGTTACCGACGTTTGAAAGTGCGTAACTTTCGAGTTCCACCGTTAAATGAATTATTTTAATGAAATACGTAGGACACAGACACTTAGTCTAGTTCTCATTGAAGTGTTCGTATTACCTATAAAAACAAATATGACAACATTTACTGTTGAAGCAGTAAAAAATCTTATTATTTTTTTAAATTGGCGTTTGATTAACACACAAAGCGGAACCTAAAATGCTAAATTTAGCAGATTTCGATCTGGTTAATATTGTATACAATTCTCATCGAGTATCCACACATTTATGTTTCTAATTTTGTACTATACTTCGAATTTTGAATAGAAAGTACAGAAATTAATTCAGTAGATTTTCCGGTATACAGAATCAATTTAAAGATTACTCTGATGGTCAAATACAAAGAATTGATAAGTGTCTCGTAAAGTCTTTAAAATGATGTTTAATAATGAAAATCTAATTCATTGCGTTGCATACTGTTATGCGCACTACTGCCATAATATATATATAAAAAAAAGTTTAAATTATTCTAAGCAAATTGAGCATTCTTTTCTGTATAGGAATGGTTACTCTAAACGAATGAAATGTTATGCCATCTCCAGATATACAAAATATTGTTCACTGATCGAAAAATCGAAATAAGTTACTTGAATATGTACATTTTTATTTTTGTAAGTATTGCTGTCAGCGATCAATTACTATATCAATGAACGAATATTGAGGTTTTTATCATTGTTAATATGCAAACATCAATCTAATTGTTTCAATCATAGATTAGAAAAAAAAACATATAAAAAGATATTTGTTTAATTATATAAACATTCAGAAAAAGATTGTTTTTATGTTGGACTGTGTAGCTGTGTAGCTAGCTGTCTAAATGGACATGTTAACATCGCTTAAATATACAAAAATATTGCATAATTTAATTAACCCTTTGGGTCCCGCGAGTAGATTTAAAATCATCAATATTACAATTAATATCAATCAATAACTGTTGCTCTAAAATAGGTGACAAAGATTACGAAGATAATGTCTAGTCAGAAAAATAGCTCAACTTGAGATAAAAAATAGTTCAGGACTCAAAGGGTCAAACGTCTCCAATATTGATTCAAAAACAAATAATTGATCAGGAAACACGAGACAACGACACAGAATATCAACACGGAAGTTCAACATCCGTTTCTTTTTAGAAAATATTGGTTACGAAATAAGTTTGGCTAGTTTATATAAACTAAGTAGAGATAATAAATATAGTATTTTCATATGTATATATATAAAATTTATCATTATTGCCTAGAGAACAGTAGTTTAACACTTCTCCGCGTGATCTGATGATGAAACCTTATCGACACTTGTTTCACAAACACTTTGCGAGTCATAAATAGTCTACGTAATTTAGAGGGCCATATTCTTCTACTACGAACAAGATGATCAGGGAAAATGTAAAAAAGGCAGTTAAGTTTTCCCTCGTAAATATATATAATAGTAATATGTATGATAACTAACTATAATATATATATTTTATATTTCGACCCGTCGGTTTGGCCACGGTTTGTATTTACAGTAGTTTAAATACATAAAAAGTATATAAAAATTGCTTTATTTTTCCAGAGATTTGGTGTTCTCGTTACGCGTCCGCTCGATCGCGCTTTCGCCGGCTCCGGCGTCACTGAACAACTTCACTCGTCTCCGTAGACCCGCGCACAGAATTCAATCACTCGTTTGTAAAATTTCTCAGCAAACTTTCGTGAAAGCGATAGTTTGACTCGGCTAAGCGAAGGATATACGAGTATGTTGCTTACGAATAACCTCGGAGGAATAATCTTACATTTCGAGGCCAAACTATAAAATTATCACACAAGTGTACGGTTACAAAATTCTATGGACTTGGAAACGTTCCCCATGTTATGGAATATCAAAATTCGTACATCTAATACTTGAAATATTGTCTGTAAAAGAAAAAGTTTGCAGATATCTATGGTTTTATTTTTAAATGAATAGTGACATGAAACCAAAAGAGTAAGTGACAAATTGCTAATATTCAGAAGAGCAAAAAGAGGGAAAAAATACTGCCAAGTTCTTCTCATTGATAAGATATTTTTCCACTCTTTGCTCTATTGAATATTTACTATTTGTCACTAACTCCCTTGTGATTTGGAAGGGGCGATGCCTGTCACTTATTATCCACAAATTTCTTGTGTGTCAAGTTGACATGAAGATTTTTCCTCCGAAGGACAGTTTTATTTTGCTTCTATTAGTAGCAGAAATACTTCATCAAAATGTTTCTTCAAATTTGTCACAAATATTGGACAAGTTTGTTTTTTTTTAAACAAGTCGCCTTCGATAACTTGCTGCGGACCTCTTATTGATTATTTAGAATTTATTGATGATACATAATGCACTAAGACTTCTGAATTTGCGAGAACTGGTTTCTGCGGGAATAGTCGCTTGAAATTTCGATATACCGCATTTTCTCGGTTGAATCGCGTGCAGTCAATTTGGCAGACGGTTTCACACGGCAGACGCGGTGCGGTTATATGATGTGCGGCCGGGGGCGCTTGGCCCTGGACTGCGAGGAGTGCCCCGCCATGTTCTTGTTCAGGTTGGTGTTGTTGTTATTGTTGTTCTGCGTTGCAAGCGAGGCGTGCGGGGAGAGAGAGACGGGTTGCTGGTTAGGCGGAGGGGAAGAGGGGGAAATTCTTTTCGGAGCACGGCGCAGAAGGCGTGGCCTGTGTGACACCTGGAAAAATAAATAAATTGTTTAGATAGACTTATGCAGATAAGAGTTGATTTTTACTTAACCAGATACACTATTCAATTACACAATATCTTCATGGTTGTCAATATTTTTTTTTAATAAAATCTAACCCATCAATCAAGTATAATTAATCAATCTACACAATGAATGCTTACCTGATTGGTGACTTGGGTGTGAGGGGCAGGTGGCGAGCTGGCGAGGTGTAGAAGAACCTCCGCCGTGATCCGCTGTTCTGCATCACTGCCATATCCAGCTTCAGGTGACCCTGAAAATTAGTCCAAATTTGGTTTTTTAACTCATTGAGGATTATGGCAGCATGCATGCATTATCAGTTGGCATTTTTTTAAAAATATTATTGCTTTAGACATAGGTACTATACATATCTAATGGTTTTAAGGTATTAACTGTCATTTCTTGCAGGAAAGGTGTTATATTTCAAGCGCAATGTTTGGTTATATTTCCACAATTTTAGATATATTATCAAGATCAGAAACTGTTCCACTTGATAATATAAAATTGTGGAAATGGTACTAAGAGTTTTCTTTTATTATCAGACCAAGAAGTGACAGTTAATACCTTAATAATGGTTGCTTAGATATCATAAGATCATCTATTAAATCTCATCACTTAATAGGAGTGAAAAAAATCCTGTTTTTTATAGGTTGAAAGTTATTAGCGGGCAATGGATTATACTAGGGATAGGCAACCTTTTTATACCTACTGCCCACTTTTTATTTCTGTTAGCAGTAAAATTTTCTAGCCGCTCATCAGTTCTACAGTAATGGTGATTTACAAAATAAGAAAATAACTCTACTTTCTGTTTTTAAAACCCCTACCAACCGCCCCATCATAAAAGCTGCATGAATGCCCACTTTGGGCAGTATGGACAAGTTGACTAGCCCTGAATGATATCATTTTTCATAGCCTGATGATGAGTGTTATCAGCAGACATGGATGATGTTGTGCTTCTTTCCGTGGTAAACTTTAATTTGAGATACGATGTGATATTAAAAAAAAGCACACACACCTGTTGAGAAACTGTAGGTGTGGTCTTGAGTGGCACAACTGGAAATCAAAGGAAGGGGAAGAGACATGACTCCCGGTCCGTGTTTCAGCGCCAGCACCATCGCCGCCGCTAAGACTTCATCGCCGGAGTCGTAACTGTCCAGGCTGCAAGGATAAAGCACAAAGTTATCTCTCTGACAATATTCACATGTCTTATTTTACAAACATCAAGCAATGTCAAGATAAGACCTGGGAGTCTCGGCTGGTGGCTCCGGCGGTGGACGTCTGGTGGACGCGGCCAATCGCTTGGAGAGGAAAGGAAACAGTTGCGGATTGGGCGCTCCTTTCGTGCCATTTGACTCTGGCACACTAGGAACTCTGAAAAATCGTAAAATATAATGATCATTTTTATGAAATTTAATCTAATGCTCACCTAAACTGTACATTCAATCTGGTTGTTTCAAAAATTAGATCAGCAGATTTGCCATTCATGGCCCAGGTTTCTGGATGCTATAGAACTGACACACGATTAACAGTTTTCATAGGTTATATACTAGAGGAATCAAACTGGAAATTTTACATTTTTTCGTCTTGGCTGTGGCTGTAGTTTGCATTATTTTTTGCTTGAAAATAAACTTTAGTTTGATTAGCTAACTATTTGTTATCTCATTTCATCTCTTTATTCTCAGTCTTTTTGGAAAAGAGAGATTGAGCAATAGAGTAATGAACACCTCTTTTTGATTAATTATGTAGACATGATCTCTTAGGAATTCATATGGCCCACACTGACAGCAGACACGGTTGAAAAAATGAAAATTTACATAATTCGCTAATTTTTAATGTAACTAATTATCACTTTTAAGGTGTTAACTGTCACTTCTTGATGGAAAGGCATTATATTTTAAATAATAAAAACACATTTTTTTAGTACTTATTTCCACAATATATTATAGAATAGAGATATATTGTGGAAATAAGTACTAAAAAAATGTGTTTTTATTATTTAAAAGTAACTAATTATGTTTTAATTTTAAAGCGGAATCTTAAATAATCATTAAGTACACGCGAGTTGGATCAGTGATTTTTGATTGGCTTATTCGTCAGTGGCCTTGCAAATATAAAGAAATTACTTGAAGAGGAGGAGGCAACTAGTAAAATTTGTAATTGTTCATCAAAAAATTTCTACCATACATCATAATCTCTGTAAAAATGGATCATTTCCGACATCAGTTAACATATTGTCATTCGGCAGCATGCTAAACCTCACCAGCAAAAATTAATCCAGAACATTTTGAAGCATTCAATGTTTATTTTCTGGGTAATTTCTGTGGCTAAAAATGCTGAACAAAAAGTTTTGGTAGAAATTCATTGGTCACCTGTCTTGCGAATAGTTGTGGTTGTTGTGTGCGGGGGTCGGAGTGGGCGCCTGCGCCTGATGCGAAGGGGGAGTGGGGGTCGGCGCCGGCTCGTTGTTGGGTTCCGGGGAGGGGGAGGGGGGAAGGCACGGATGAAACGGAGATCGGCTGAACGCTTGAAGAAGATTGCTGCGGTACTGGTTGTCCACCATCCACAGCGATCCTTTACCCAGACTCTACAAATGGCAACCAATTAATTTCATTACTTACTAAACAAAGAAATAAATCTTATTAAGTCAAGATTTCAATGGTAAGAAGCATTGTTAAAATAATCATAACAATAATAGGGCTGTCGATGACTATAGAGTATGAATAACTAAGGACCTTCAAAACAAATAATAAATGTAGCAACATCTTGTATTCATCCTAACTTCCCAACCAGTATGGTAAAAACTGAACAGTCTATACCAGTGTTTTCCAACCGGTGGTCCGCTACCAGACCGCAGAGGCTTTCCGTCAGACCACAAAAAGTATGCCAAATTTCACAAAATTCGCCATGCAAAAATAATTAATATAGAATTTTTTTTCGCTCACATGATCACATATACTTATAGTTATTGTTAAATAATCATTGATAAGATGATGCAACACCAAGGAACCTTGTTAATAACTGTCAAAGATGCAACTGCAGCCAAGAATATACAATATATTAGCAAAGATGCAACAACAGGTTTCGTATTATTTTTGTTGGAAGAAGCTCACTGTTTTTTGTTAAATTTTAATTGTATCAAACTGTTATATGATATAAGTTAGATGTATTTATTTTTACCTTCCACAATATAAGTTTTAAGTAATAATAAGGCAAAATATTAGATTGTGATCACACTGTCCAGTGAGAGTGTTTCATTTAAATTGAATATCGAGTTTTATTTAAGAACTGTTAAAGGTTAGTGACACTCGAAATTGATACCTGAGTAACTAGTTACACACATATTAATAAACAAATATCATTTTTGAATAGTGGAAAACTTGCGAATTGTTATTTCGGCTTTAGAAAAATAAAATTCTCAATATAAAATATTCAAAAACACATACCGGCGCTTTCTCCACTTTTTGGAAGCACTTGTTCAGCGACAGGTTATGCCTGACGCTGTTTTTCCATCCAGTCGGAGCGCTGCGAAAGTACGGGAAGTGAGCCACGATCCAAGAATAGATCTCTTTGACGGGCAGAGCTTTTGCGGCACTGTCCTCGATTGCCATAAAGATTAGACAGCTGAAGGAGTAGGGCGGTTTGTTCTGCGTGTGAACTAATGGATTGTAGGCTATGTTCTGCGGGTGCTTCAATTTTGATACTGATCCTGAAATCCGAAAGGAAAAAACGGGATGAATACTTATGTAATAAACATTTTACATTAAGATAATGCGTCTAGTACAGTGCTACTCACACGGTTTTTTTAAACTCCTGACTTCTAATTTCTTTTTCTGTGAATCATATTTTGTAGCATTTGTGCATCTCCAAATGGGTACTGTATTTGCAGTTTTTAAAAGAGAAGCTTGCTTTTCAGGACAAACTCACTATTTCAGAGTAGGAAAATTATTCATTTGTTGTAGAAAAATATACTCTCTCTAAAGAGTCTCTTTTTTTATCATCAAATTGTTCAATATCATCAATTTTTCAATTCGTTTCATCACTAGTAATGACTACTTGTGATAAAACAATTCAGAAAATCTGAAGGACAATTGACAATATAACAGCAAATACATTGATGTTCTGAATTTTGTCAAATATCACTTCAGATACACATCTGGCTATTAATAATAAAAAATAAAAAAAAACTTATAAGGGGAAAATGTTGTTTTAAAAGTATGATTGTCATAAAAAATTGTCTTGGTATATTTTGTTTGTTTGATGCAAAACCTTGCCGTATTAAGCAAAATTTTGTTACACTTTAAAAAGAATAGTTTTGTATGAAATGACAAGTTTTCGATTTTAGTATAAAATGGTAAAAAGTTTCTGAAGTGAATTAAGTGTTACCTACCGTTAGTTTTGGGTATCTCATGGAATCCATTATGCCTCTGCGGGATGGCGTGACTCCTCGGCGGCGAGGCAGGCGGCCCTTGATCGCTCCCGCTCGAGTCTGCGGGCTCCGAATTAAACGACTCTTCCAAGTAATCGGATGTCGGCGACGCACCAGAAACGGCACTCTGCTATATACAATTTCAACAGATTTTTAAGCGAAAGACCACAAATAGACTTATTAATGTTAACCATCGCAACTGATGCAAGTAATTACAAAATAAATGTTGCTATTTGAGAAATTTATGCTGAATAAATTGGTTTATTACCTGAGGAGATATTTGCACTGAGATTGGCTTCATCTCATCGTTTTCATTTTTGCTAAGATTTATACCTGAAAATAAAAATGGAATAATATATACATACCATCAAAGCTATGTTGTCTGAATATCGAAAACCCGAGTCAGGAGCATTTTAGATAGATTTGTATTACGCATCGACAGTGTTAGAAATAATTAATTTTAGCGTTTGTATTTATCAGACAGAATTTCAAACTTAAGATTGATTTCAATAATTTTAAACACAATGTATGTACCGATGAGAGACTCACTTCTAAGCAGATTTCTGTCTTGTAACCATGTTAGGCTGGTGAGGTCATTGTCTTCGGTGGGGCCCATAACACCGCTGGTAGTTCCTTCGCCCATGCTTTCCTCTTCATACGTTTCACCACTTAAAACAGAACAAGTTATCAAAATATATTTTATATCATTTTGTACATATCTACTATAGATTAAATATGACTTGTTCAGAGCTATGGCAGTTTGAATGAAATGCTTTTGATAAATTATAAAAAAAAAATATATTTTGCTATGTACTGACTAATATGATCTATATTTGAAAGTCAGATGGTAAAAGGATTGACAAAAGGGATAAGAATGAGTGCAGAATAATGTTAATTAATCACCGGATTCCATCCTTTGGGCTATGATGAAATCAAAGACTCAGTTCCATCCAGTGTCTTTCATTCCATTTCAGATTAACAAGTTACATTTACAGAAATATTAATTCACAGTTGATTACACATTCACAAAAGAGCAAATGATAATAAAATTATTTTAAAGTTGCGAAAAATGACGCACCATGCACTCAATGGACAGCCTTTCCTTCAGCAAAAATGCTGAGAGGAGAATGAGAGACATTGAGATTGAGAACGGCTTTTTCATTAACTTTTGTGGTAACAAGTTCACTGAACTCCAACATACATGTCGGCCCGAACTATTACTAGACCATATTTTGTCGACATCCCCTGGTCCGTGGTGCACAAATTTTACATTCGTACTGAATTCAATAATGCACAATGATTAATGATTTGTGGAATTTTGTAGATGAAAACTTGGGAGATTTAAAAAAAAAAAGGCAGCTGAGAAATGAGCTTTTTCGTCATCTGACTTCCGAAGTATTGCTTCAGTTAAACATTTGGCATATTCAGCCTCTGCAACTTAACCGTCCCTATGAATAAAGTTAGGATTTTATCTGAGGCACTCGATTTTTGTTTCAATAATTCACCAAATGAAGGGTCTGTTACTACACAACTGAAAGTGTTTGCAATATTCAATCAAATATATTAATGTTGGCAGTAAATCTTTAGAAACGATAAAAAATATAGATGAAATGTCGGTTTACCAGTCATAGTAGTTGGGCGATTGCGGACTGGGCGGAGACGGAGGCCCGAGGGCATCGAAGTTGTCGATGATGGCCCCCCGCACTTCCAGCCGCTGCAGCGAGCGACCGGCCAGCGCCACCTGACGCTGGATCTGACGAACCACTCGGGCTGGCAGTGGCCAGCTTCCCACCTCTGCCTGAGCATTCACAAAATTCAGTTCAGATTCGTTTTATACTCTGAACAGTATTACAGAAAAACCGTTTCAAATTTGAATTATTGAAACTTTGTACGATTCCGCATGTTTTGTCACTAACAACCCGGGTTTCATGACATAAAAAAACCTCGAGCACCTGTAATTTGTAAATTATGATACACATTTGCATAAAAATATTTGCAATTCTGAAGCAAAGCGGTCAGCATCCAATATGAACCTCTACAATGTTTATTTTCTTTTACACGCATAATAACCAATCTCAAAAACAGGGTATAGAGAAGATGATAGTGGTTTCAGGAAAAAATTATCTGAGTCGTATTTTATTAGTAATGGTATATTCTGTGGTCATCTTCAGATGTATATATGTCCTTTCATGTCACAACTTCACTAAATTGTCTTGAATAGGTTTTGACGAACTTTTACACACGCTAGGAAAGTAAAATGTTGTTATTACCTGATGGTTGCGGGGGAGTTCTCGGGGAGCATGTGCTCTGCCGGGCCCCGCGCCGGGACGCTCGGGAGCCATCGCATGCAGCTCTGCAACAAAATTAAAATATCTCATTAGATACATTTAAAAGGCAGGTCATTCGAAATTCAATTTTTTTGGAATACGTATAAGTTTTGAAATAAACAACTTTTTGAAGTGTGTCATAGTCAAAAACTTAATGTAGAAGCATTATTATGTTATGGATTGGTCAGAAAACAGTAAATATCAAGTATCATTAACCTGTTAACAGCTGGACATAAATATAATAGTAGGGAAGAGACAAACAGGTGGGTCGTTAACCAGACAGGTTTAGACAGGTTAAAGCTAAGTATTTTGATGCTTACAATAATCAAAACACATTTTTAATACTATTTAATCAATATAGTTTATGATAAGAACTGGTTTCAGTCATCGCAAGCATTATCAAATGATGAATTTGACATCAGTTGATAATGCTCGCGATGAGCGAAAATACTAAAAATTTGTTTTTATCACTTAAAATACGATGCCTTTCCACCAAGAAGTGACCAATTAAAACTTCCAATGTATATTGATGGTGCTATGTTTATGTATAGGATCACATAACCATTGCAGATTAGTATTTTAAAGGACATCACCATTCAAGCAATATCCGTTGACAGATAAATAATTTGCACTCTGCAAAAAACCCATGTAATCTTGTAAGATCCCATGGATAACATCCAAATTTACATTATAACAAAAAAAAAAATTGAAAATGAAAATTTCAGGAAGAAAAAAAAAACATTAGATTTGAAGAGCATCAAAAACAACTTACATATAAAAAAAACACAGAGTTTTAATTCAATTCTAAATATTTATATTATGAATACACGTAGAACATCTAACAATTATTTGTATATTTGTAGAATAAATAAGAGCTGCACTGACATTTTGTTATTTATCAACATTTTATACTTCGTGACACATTTTTATTATTCCAAAAACGAGGCCTCCCAATTACTGAATCCGCCACTGTAATATCATGAGAACTTATTGAAAAATCATTTGTCTAATAAACGATAAAAAAAAAATGTGGTAAAAAACTTACAGCCTGAGAGAAAGTAGCCAAGCATTTTGATGGCTTTTTCAATTGTTCCAGTACATTATTGTTTACTTTGCACTGGAATCACATAACAAGTAAAAACACCAAAAATATGGACACCTCACTCAGGCACCGATTTGGCAATCTAGGTCAGCTGTTTATTTATTTTAAAATCACTAAGGTGTGCGAATAAATCACAATTTTAAGCAAACTATCACTGCAACGGAGTATTGTCTGTTACCAACTTAATAATTATATATACTAATAAAACATCGAAGCACCCTTATTCAATAAGCATTTATTGCGAAGGTTATAGAAGCAGTCGTAGATGAGCGTATGTACACTTGTTAAAGTCTAGTCAGGAGCGATTGATTTCAATAGAACTCCATAAATCGAAAGTAGTAAAATATTGTACATTTTATGTGCAAATTAAAAATAAAAAAATCGCGGCAACCGACTAATAAAACGGCACTCGCCGAGCGAATAAAACTCGAAGATAGTCAAGGATTTTTTTACACGAAACCAAACCTATAACAAACGCCGTCACAACACAAAAATCGTGATTCTATCATTCAATGGCGCAAAATAAATTATCGCAAGAGAGGATTCCGAGTCGGTCGAACGCCGCGAAGTGCCATTTTGGACATTATTTGAAAACGAATGGAAGCCGAGCGGCGGATTCGACGGCGAGGCGTCGCCATGGCGACCGGCAGCCAGCGCGCGCTGCAACCGGATCGACGTCGCCATGGAAACGCGCTCGCGGACGTCATCATTCGGCTGGGATAATATGTCACGCACACACACAGCCGCGTGCGCATCTTCGCGATGTGTGTGTGTGTGTGTGCATGTGAACGTTTAATAATTGCGCGTATTAAAATAACTAGAACAAAATTATACGATATTGAATAGAAAAACGGGAAAGGTCAAGGGAGAGACTTTGAACAAGTACCAAATGGAAAACAGTACGGAATTCGTTTCGCGTTTATACTGATTTTATCGAATAATGACAAAGGTTACAATTATTTATTATGATGGTAAATCGATCCTCATGTCAATATATATTCGATCTCGAAGGTTCTCCATTACTATCCGATCTAATCCTTAAATTTTATTGCAAATATATTCACGAAAGGATAACATAACAATTCTGCATTCGCCATTCATAATTTTCGAGAAATCGTGTGAATTGATTAATCACGCGCATCGCGAATAAAACGATATCCGAGAATGACAACATGGATACATAGGTTGGCGAGTGTTTTACGTGCACCGTCATAAATTTTACACAAGTTTTTTTTTTAAATAATAAAACGCAATTTTTAGCACTTTTTCAACAATTTTATTAAGATAAGGACCGGTTCCGCCAATTGTGAGCATTATCAACAGATTACAAAATAGTAAAATTTGTTAATTTAAAATAATTTCAAGGTGACTATTTTGCATAGGCATCAATTTGAAAATATCCGGATTGAGTATGGTCCTATGGTTGATACATTAACCAAGCCGAGGTAATATATTCTTGCTTTGGTTGTTCAGTTAACGTGTAGGGATTGAAATACCGGACGAAGATAAAACAAAAATACCGGTAAACGAATATCAATACCGGAATTACAAAACTGGTAAAAATGACCACCAAAACCAAATTTATTCCAGAAAGAGTAAAATATACAGTCGTCGGCCACCCTCAGTAATGGGCTTCAGTCGTCAAACACAAAAAAAAAACAGTTATTTATATTTAACCCCTAACTGATAACCCCTTAAATGAAAATACATCTGATTGCAGTGGGTTGATAATTAACACTTCGAAATAAAAGAATTAACAATGTCACAACTTACGTGCAATAGATATTTTTTCTATAGTTATAGTCTATAATTTTTGGGGAGTTAAAAAATATCATATAGAGAAAAACCCAAATTAGTAAAAAAAAAAAACACACTTTCCCAAGGGTACACAAAGTTGTATCATCAACGATTTCAACTCTTCTTACAGGGTTTATTTTGAAGCATAACAAATGTTATGCGTGTTTCAAAATGTTACCAGGAATGTTCGGAGAAAATTCAAGATTTGGATTCATGCACTCCGGTATGCAGAAAATTAAAACAAAGTAATAAATGTATTGTTTTAAATAGTGATTTTTTTTAAGAATTCGGTTCCATTTTGTTTTCATGGGACGACGATATTAAAGTTCTTTGAATGACTTGTCAGCAATGGAACTAAGTCGGCATAACCTACAGATCCTTCTGATAGTCGTATCGTCTTGAGCAATATTATCCCTTCATTTATCAAAGGGGAAAAAAACCCCCATTAATAAAAGCAGAGGAGTGGAGTGGGAGCCGTGGAGTCGCGATTTTTGACTGGATTCGGAGTCCGAGTCGTGGTGTTACGATCAGAATTGGAGTCGAAAAGGAGATGAAAAATATGCGCTCCGACTACTTTTTCGATTTTGAAATAACAATTTGCGGAATGGTTGGTTGATCTTTCATTTGATAGGCGTACATAGAAAAGCTAGGAAAATTACAAAATTAAACTTTTTTGAATCGGATTCGTGTTGTTGGTCAATGTAGAAGTTAAAGTCGTGGTTTTTTTAACAACCCTACACCATGAATAAAAGCTTGGTTCGACTTGTAATGTAACCCACACCCTAACTAGCCGATCACTGTATCTGTTACCTTACACCTAATATATACTCGAATACACGTTAGCTTATCATAAATTTAAATTCCACGACGAAAGGTTAATGTTGCGTTTGTTACATCAGCACCTTGAAAAAAATTATCAAGCACAAAAACGTCAATTAAAACATGTAGCTGTTATCTGACGCGATAAGAATAACAACACCAAATGGCGGTTTAAATTACTTCATATTAATTATTAAAAAAAAACATTTACAGTACATGGCAGTCCTGGTGAAACTGCGGCCCAGAAGCTAGAACTAACATTCATTTAACACAGAAAATTATTACACTTAATAATATTTAACTGCATTGTATATTTTCTTACATATTTTACAGAAACAAAACAATGTTTACCACTATTTCCACAATTTTAAACTATCAGGACTGGGACGGTTTTCGCTCATTGCAAGCATTATCAATTGATTTAATACAAATTAAAGCAATGTTATTTGAAAGTTAAACAAATCAATCGTTGAAACTTTCCAACAAGAAGTGACAGTTTACGCCTTAGAAGCAAGTAATTAATTCGTCTTGTGTACGAGCGATGCAAACTGTTTTCCGACGGTCAGTTTTAATGCATTCCTGCGGTAGAATCCATATAGATGGCAAAAGGCAGACTTGGGCCTGAAGTAACAAAACTTGTAAAATTGTTCACGGTTTCCACAATTTAGTGCGATATATTTCTGTGACGCTTCCAGCCTAAATCGGCTGAGATTGAAGATATCGTAATTTATGTGGGAGTATCAGTGATTCACTAACGAGGTGAATCAACAGGGCCCACCTCTTCTGATGTTACGTATTTAGATAGTAAATAGGATAATGCGCTTAATTTCTCAGACGACCTTACTGCACCTACATATCATTATTGAGAAGATGTGACGTCAACGAGAGCTTCCGAGTTCATCTTTGCAGCCTACGTCACGATGACAGTGCAATTTGAAAACCGTAGAACAGAGGTTGTCGACGTTTTTTAAACCTGTCACCAATTTTTGTATCTCTGCTGGCACGTCGATCGCCAATACGTTTATAATGAAAAATGATGATGTTTTTGGAGACCCCGTATGGCACCCTTGCCGGTCACCGTTGACCCCCGTAGCGATCAATGTGTTAGTAGAAAAAATTCTTGCCAACCACCGTCCACAGTAATGGTGATTTATAGTTTTTAAAACCCACGAAAGATGGAACGCCAACTAATGGGCGAAAGAGGAAGTTAAGTACCACTGCCATAGACTATTCAAGCATTTTTGGTTTTCAAATTAAAAAAACATTCGTTGTGCTATCCTGTAACCAGTCTCTAGTATCCTTTTTTAACCCTTTCTCTACTGAGCCGCGCAAAAGATATTTCAACACTGAATATTAAAAAAATGAATTCTGTCGTATTGGTGTTAGTAAGCAAACTTAAAGAGATTATCTGGATAATTTTGACTATTTCAATACACGAAAGCTATATTCTAAATCATAAACACATATTTTTAGTACTATTTTCACAATGTATTACGTTAACACAGCTCTTACACCTTTGGTTTTGTATACCTGATAACTATTAACTTTTGCATAAATAGGCTTATTTGAAATTTGTTTATATATATTTTGTTTAAATATAATTAAGTGACAATTGACACCTTAACCGCTACAACTCCTATGTCGAGTCAGACTCGACATTTGACGGCACATTTTAAAAATGGAATTACAATTATTTATACCCTTTTTTCTCTTTCAAAAACCATTTAATGATGTTATACAGGGTTTATTTTGTCCGATTACAACATTAGGTATAATAAAACATTAATATTATAATGGCAATAAAGCAATCAAAGCGGCAATGTTCAAGTGCGAATGCCGACCGTAAACAAACAATCTTTACACTTGCAACTGTTCCCATTATCCTAGATCCATAAAGGATACCCAGTCTGCAGTTGTACCGCATCTGTGTTACCGAAAATATATACTAGTAGTAACACTGATAAATTACAAAATAATAAGTATTTTGAGCTATGTTTTGTATTATGTAAGTCAGATGTGATATAAAAAAAAACATACGTAAAAGCAATATTGTGTGATGTCAGAATGACGAGTAGCTGGTCTCGTAATATTTTCGATTGAACTATTTCATTTTGTTTCTTTGCTTTACATTATTAATTCTATAATAATAAAGATGCCACGAATTACAAAAAGAATTGCCACAGCCAATAATGAGTTTGAAAGTAATGAAGATGAATATATGTCTCAAGTTGAAAATGAAATCGATGTATTGGAAGACTATGCTAATACTGCAATTTCTGAGCTAGAACTTTTACTCTCTATCCGGACTTTTGAGGAAGAAATTTTTCCTAGAGGAAGAAGAAGAAGAAGAGTTATGAAGCCTGTTGCCTTATGGAGCATTATATACCTCAGGAAAATTTATCTGTTGATGAGTCAAGAGTATCTTTCAAAGGGAAAATAAACTTTCTCATTTTAACCTGAAAAAAGAAACCAGCAAAATGGCGTCTTCGAGCTTATGTTTTAGCCGATTCCCGTAGCAATAACATGTACTCATTTGTACCATATTATGGTAAAATCACCAAGGAAGGGCTAATAAGACCAGAACTGTATTTTACTGGCCGAATTGTGATTCATTTCTACAAACAATTGCAAGATTCAATTCCGGATGCCACAGGATATTATATATTTACAATCAGATTAAATGTTACCTGAGCGGTACAATAACGACCAATCGTAAATGATTACCGGAACAAACTAAGAAACCAAAATTGGCTGTTGGACAAAAAACTGCAGGAAAGGAAATACGTTAGTATTAGCGTGGCGTGACAAAAGGGTTGTTACTATGTTCAGCACAAAGCATAATTCTGCTTCTAAGTCAGCAAGGAGACGACCAAGAATCATTCTTCAAGGTGTAAGTCAGGATGACATAGATAAACCAAATGTTATTCTTGATTACAATATCAATATGGGCGGTGTGGATGTCGCTGACCAATATGCGACATCGTATTGCTTCATGCGAAAGACGTTGAAATGGCAGAGAAAACTATTTTTCTGTGTCTTCGAAACCTCAATAGTTAACTCGTATATATTGTACGAGGAATATACTATCAAAGCAAACCTAAAACAAATATCCCATAGAAAATTTTGAAAGGGTATACTTATAAATCTAATTGGAGACGTTTGTGCACCTACATCAAAACCAGGGCGTCTTTCTACATGTGACGCTGAACAGCGCTTGAATGGACGCCATTTCATATTTTTGCAAAAAAAAAAAAAAAGCATAAGGATTGCATTGTATGTTTTAACAGAAAAGTTCCAGGAGGAAGAAAAGAGACCACATACTTCTGCGACACTTGTGAGAGGAAACCTGGCCTTCACCCAGGGGAATGTTTTAAAAAATATCATACTTTAAATGTTTTGAATAGTCGATATTTTTTAAAATATCACACTCTGAAATGTTAATTATATCATGCATATCACCCATTTGATTCAATGACATTTGAATATTATGAAAATATTTAAATTAATTGAGGAGTTGCTACAGGGTTTTTTAATTACAAACTTACACATTAGATTAGAAAATATTATTTCTTCAGAGACAAAAAGTGGGCGGTAATTATAAAAAGGTTGACAACCACTGCTCTAAATGGAAATCCATAAGAATTTATCGATATTATCTGCTTGAACGAATTTTTCGAAGACTTTCAAGCGGATAATATCGAAATAAAATTTTGGAAACAAAATATTTTTTTTACATCGCCCTATATAACAGCTTCGGCACCCCAGGGCGCCGCGACGTACAGTTTGGGAAAATCTGGTATAGTATTTTTCAAGGATAACATGGTACAGAAGGGTTCCAGGAGGAAAAAAGAGACCACAGACTTTTGTGAAACTTGTGAGAGGAAACCAAACCTTCATCACTCAGAGGAATATTTTAAAAAATATCACACTTTCAAATGTTTTAAATAGTACATATTATTTTTAAAATATCATATTTTGAAATGATTTTTTTTTATTTGATAGATTGAAGCTTTGCAACCATGAAATAATTATAAAATATGTTATTAATTAATTATAGCGTGTTTACCGTCCATTTGATTCAATGACGGTCGAATATTACGAAAATCTTAAAATTAATTAAGGAGTTGCTACAACGCTATTTTGTTTTTTTACGGACTGCAAAGGGTTAAAGTTAAACAAATTCGAATTACTCGAGAAAAAAAAAATGCGGAAAAGCTTAAATTTAAAAATTCTAAAACTTTAGAATTGGAATAATTAAATGGCTCTCCGGCCCAATGCATAATAACCTATGTTAGTTCTGCATTCTGTTTACGATTTGCATGTTTTAAACAGATACAGCTAGGGTCGTGTTCCACCTTTTGTATAATTTCTATCATCACTCCATTAGATGGAGAAGAGTTTTTGGTGCTGATAATCATATCAGCGTGGTTATTTGTGGCGTAGCTAGACAATTTAATCAACATGCGGTCGAGTTTGCCGATAACGTCTGAGCGGGTTCATAATGTTAAGTGGATTGAAAATAACGGCGTTTGCACACAACTATGTTTCGACATAATAGATAAAAACGCAAGTGTCATTCACTACTGCATCAGAAGCATTAGTCTTCATATGTATACCAGATTATTCTCTTTTAGCACGAAAGGTAAATTTCAAAAACTAGCTTGAGAGAAAAGATACGATGGTTGATAGGTTCAATAACTTAACCGGTTCCCTACTGAGCCATTAAATTGATATTAGAACACTGAATAATTCGAACAAAAATTCAGTAATTTTGAGTAACATTAATGTAAACCAAACTTAACTATCATAGTTTACCAGGAAAAAAATACGCTATTACTACCAGACCTATTGGAGTCCTACTCCGACATTGACTAAAAGTACGACTCTAAAAAAGTTTATTTTTATCGGGTGTTTTTCCTACCTACCCTATTTATGTGCATCAAAATAAACATCAAAATAAACATCAACCAACCGAATCCGGTGAATTGTTCGTCGAGATATTTTTAAAATTGTCTAATCGAAAAAGTAGGCGGAGCCGCTTGTTTTATATCAACTAAAACTCCATAATTCGTTAAGAAAATTAAGTTTATCAAAAGCCTCCTCATACCTTAGTCTATTCCAGGGGCAGTGGCAGTCATCCTATTCGGTAAAGCGGTAGGAGGTTTAAAACATAATGTAAACGTAATTCACTATTTTAAAAATCACCATTACTTTAGCACAGGTCAGCGATTGGCAAATTTTACTACTAACAAATATACAAATGTGGGCGATGGATGTAAAAAGTTTAACTGCCGGTTGTCTTATCTATAAAATAATTATTCGATATGGATTAACTTACAACTATCAACACCGACGTAATGTTTTGCCGCCATAATCACGTCACAAACAAAAAATTAGAAACAAATGACAATGTCCTTTTGTCCACGTGAATATTAGTTTTGAAAATTTAATGATTTGATATTATTGCATAATGATTGGGTAATTCTAATACTGAAGGTTGTTATTTGAAAAAAAATTCTCGCAGATTAGTCAAACGGATATTTATCCATGCGGAAAGGCTTATGGAAATCATTCTCGTCGAAGGTTTTATCTCATTTCAAAATAAATACATTATTCCTATCGAACTTTCGTATCATTGAGGATACAACGGCGAAAACCCCAAATTGATACGCTATGACAGGGATAGCCAAACCGTGAAGCTTTGGATGATTAGCATACTTGACTTTAATATAGAATTATATGCAACTTTACAGATTTTTTCTAAGAGAACTGCTTTTTATCAAATTCCGCGATCGTTCTATATAAATATGTTCCTTTCTTTTTCCCCGGTTTCTTTTTTTCAAGTTCAAAATTTTTGTTAAATTACTCAAATATTTGATCTATTTTATATTCAATATTCTAATAATTCATTGTATGAATATGTTAAGTTCTTGGCTTGGAAAGGGTCCGTCATGAAGTAACTGCTATCGCTTCAACACGTTTTTATGATAGGGTTGTCGACATCACAAACACCTATGCCTTCAATCGATTCCGATTTAAATAAAACATTATTTGACAAAACGAGCCGGCAAGATCCATCACGGATCTGACTACTTAGGTGTATGTATACTGACCAAATAACTTATTTTCTCAAAAGACAAACAAACATCACAACATAAACCAGACCACTATTGATTATAGCTCCTTCAGTATTCGAAAGTACTTTTAGCATTTTTCTAGTATCTTTTAAAAATCACATGTTATTATTCTCAAAACAACAATTTGGAGAGTTTTAAATAATATTATCATTTTTTGAAGTCTTGATAAGATCTTTTCCACCGCATCATATTGGTAAAGTTGGTTTTCTTTTATTAAATTTCAAAAACCGCATTGTTTTCTTGTTTTTAACAAAATTTGTCAAAAGCATGAGAGAAAATTTTATCTTGTCAAAATTATAACAGGCACGGATAGTGAAACTTTTTTTGTTATTATCGATGACTGTAAATTTTTGAATTAAGGCTTACTGATACAATTAGAAGCAATGTATAATATTACCATAAGAAAAAATATTTTAAAAACTGTTCGAAAGACGTGTAGACAAAATCAGGGGTGATCAAGAGTCCTAGCCTATGGCTATCTTCAAGTAAAGCTTTTAAAAATAATTTTGAAGAACTAAAATACATTGCTATTTTTTCACCGTGTTTCAAGTAAAGCGTTTTTAATTTTAATAAGTGCAAGAGATGAGCGCTTGGGTCCTTAAAAGATTGTATTTACGGCTCTCATATTTTTCTCTCAACAATAAAAAAATCTATTATTATTCGGATCAGTGTTTCAGTGGTCAACGTCAGTTGCTTTTTTGACAGATCTACAGGTTCATATCCCTACACGAGCATCGATAACCACTGACCATGTGAGACCATATCCCGTCTATTTCTACACTCTTAAAGAAAGAGTTTGACCAACAGTTCTCGAAGAAAAAACTTCCTCCTAAATAATAAAGCACACAACCTTTCCAGGAGTATGGACGTACTAGTACGTCGGCGCGGTTTTTTTGTAAAGGAGTATGGACTTTTCGTATATGTCAACAATTATTGTGATAATATATTCAAGTGCTATGTGTCAATGGTTTGTGATCCCTGGATTATGCAACTGGTTTTATTACGATAAAATCCTAAAAACGTGAGTTGTATTTTTTTTTAGAAATATTTGATTTATAAAATATATGTAAAAAACTCACTCCTCATAGCAAGGTTAAAATTAATTAGTTACTCTTGGAAAGGTTAAAGTATAAACAGGACCGATTTCGCTCATATTATTTCGTTCATAAAATAGCAATATATTTTGTTTACACCAAGAAATGACAGTTAACAACTTAAAAGATAAAAAAACTTTCGTTACGATATCTCCCTCGATCAAGAAGGCTTATGTGCCACATTGTGAGTGGACGTGGATTAAAAAAAAAACATACGAATACAACCTGTAATCCAATGCATTTGGTAGCGTGTGCCAAAGGTTCGCCGTAAGCGCGGTGAAATGACAAGTTGTCATGCCGCAACGATTACAGTCCTTCGAAAAAATAACAATCGGCCACGTTACGAATAACAGAACAATATAGACAACGAAACAAAACGACGGTATGTAATATGCTTAGATATATTTATTGTAGATATTTGCTTATTACGAATAGCAACACAGAACTCAAACTTTGCACGACCGCAAGGCAAGCAACAAGCAGTGACGAAGAAAAATGCTCCCTACCGGCAGCGCGATCTATCAACGAAACAAATAAACACGGCTCGAGTAAAAAAAGAACGGCTAAAACGTGGATAACAATTATTATTATTTACGGGAAAATTTCAAAACAAATTCGGCGAATTTGTTCGATCGCATTTTGCAGTATAGATTAGTGACTAAGGCAATTTGACAATGAGACGCCATTTTGATCATTTTATGATAGACAATTTCAATCAATCTTTGACATAAAATTATGTCATTAAAAAACAAAATGTCGGAAGGATTTCATTGTTTTTTTTTTAAATATTATACAATATATATATATAATTTTAGTTAAAATACAATATTTACTTACTGAATTATATACATTGACAAAAAATAATAAAAAAAATTGCACTGTTGGACCGGTGTAGAGCAGGTTTTGCCTTTTAATCAGACAGTTAAACAGTTTCCATTTTTTGTAGGATTGTCGAATAACAGATAAAGGATATAGCAAGGGTTGGGGGTGGTGGTGTTTGTGTTTAATTAACGTTTAACTGTTCATTCAATAGAGGCATTGAACTTAGTTGTAATTTGTTAAATGAAATTTTAAAAGGTTTTAACAATTAAATTCCATTAACAATCAATATCGTAAAAAATAACCCTTTGCATACTTGATTAAAACAATATTAAAAAGTGTTGCAAAATATACGGATTTCATAAGTCAAATATATTTTTAATTTTGTAACAAAATTGACAAGCTCAAAGCGAAATTAATTTTTACGTGTACATAAGCTGTGTATATATTTATTTGGGTGTTTTTGTGAACACGCGTTACATAATAACACTATTATGAGCAAAGATTGAAAACCTGTCAAACAATTATCTTATTTTACAAATCAGTCAATCAAAAATAATAATGGAAAACAACGTAATTTAAAAATTGCATGACGTTTATCGTACCTAGTAAGTTAGACAATATTTATCGACATGTCAAATTTAATTTGGCAGCCATGATTGCAAACTTTCAAAATTGGAATACGGCGAAATGAAGTTCGCGAAGTGTGCAGCACGAAAATAATAAAAAAAGATGGCTGAAAGGCTTCGATATAAAAATAACAGTTGTAAATTTAATATCACGTAGCGTTCTGTAATAGCAATAGACACCTGTCACGCCTCTCGCGGATAAAAAAGAAAGAAAGCAATAAGTAAATAGATATAGGTACATATTGGCAGATATACTTTCTCTAAACCTTTGTAGGTGTTTTTTTAGAACAAGTTTATTAAATCAGTTATAAAATGCCTGCGTGTATACTTACTGATTATATATACGTTCGGGATCGTGGGTCACCTATTAAAAGTTATAACAATTAGATTGGATGAATTTAAAATGATAATATAAATTTTAGCGGAATACAATTATGAAAAAAATATAAAAATACTGTGAAATAAATATTTTCCATGACATCGGCGACAGCATGTTAGACTAGACTCTAGTCTAGTCACAAGAGCACAGTTACTAAACCTTTTTACATCCGCGGACCACCAAAAATTCCAAAAATGATTTGCGGACCATCAACATTGGAATAAAATAATAAATATTTAAATAATTGATTTTTATTCCAATCATTTAATTTTGCAACACAATATCCCCGCAAGGTAAATATAAAAAAAAATGTTTGGAGAAGTAATTATTAAAATAATGTTGACCTTACACGAAAATGGCCGAGTGTCGTAAAAAACTATTCGTTACGATGTATCTGGGATACCGAATAGAATTTAAAGTAGGGTCGAATAGGTACGTGGAAGGAAGTGCCTTCGCATTTCCTGAACGATGGATGAACCGTTTTGCTTGCGGTTTTTGGCTAATATGCTAATCGACTGCGAGGCGTACGTACAGGTGAAGAAGCGAATAATGATAATCGAAGACGTTGTTATAAATTATATTACGTTACTGTAACCGAGGAGACGATACACTAGAGCAGCGGTCGCCAACTTTACATGCGACTGAGTAGTCCCCAAAACAAATAAACAACTAAAATAACCAGAGCTGTGAATTTAGAGTCGTTCATTCGCGATGGTTTAGCCGGAGCCGGAGTCGTGAAAAACGAGCAACTCCGACTACTTTCTCGATTAGACGATTTTGAAAAATATTTCAATGAAGAATTTGCAGGATTGGTTGGGTGATCTTTAATTTAATTCATATAAATAGGAAAGATAGGACAATAATTAAAATAATAAAGAATTTTTAACGACCTCACAGCCCTGAAATAACGCAGTTCTAAAACATTTTTTTGATTTTCGATAATTTATACTAATTGTCAAATAAAATTATATAAATATGTTAATTGTTGGTGACTTCATGGTGAAAATGTAAAATTAAATGAATATCAGGACGTAGAATAGAGAAAACGAAAATTCCAGACATTTAAAATCGGCATTTCACTGTAGTACAAAATTTTTATTAAAAGATACATAAATCCGATAATAGCTCATTCGAGGAAATGTATTTTTGTCGAAACGCACTTTTTGTAGAGATTATACTTGCCCTACAATCTCAAGGGAAAACCTTGAGAAAATAATTGTTACGTAGTAACGAAAAAAAAACTCAATGCAAACTTCTATCAGAAATACAGAATAACATACGACTGAAAGCTAATTGGAAGCTGCTGCTAAGAGTTTGACCCTTACAGTTTTATCCTAGCGATAGGAAACTTTCAGAGGTTTCGATTGACGAGGAGACTGCGGGGGTGGGTGGTACGTAATAATTTTGTTCGGCGGCTGTCGCCATGGTAACGCGACGACGCTTCGTCTCCGTGGCGACGACGCTCGCCCATGACGTCACGGGGTGCAGACTGCGTCACGGGATCAAGCGAGCAGGGTTGGCAGTTGCCATTGTGTCGATAGCAACAAAAGCGTGTCAAGGTTTCAACTTGTATGCAATGTGCATGTATTAGTAAGCGAGAAAATGGACGCGCAATTACTCAATTTTGACAAAAATAAATAAAACTGACTGCTAACATCTCAATTATTGAGACGGTTGATTGCAGTGTGTTGATAGTTAACACTTTAAGATATAAGAATGTTAGCTGTATCAAAACTTTCGTGTAACAGCTAATGTTGTATTGAAATATATCCCGATCTGACTTGAAAATTTCCATATGTTCGGTCAACACTAATATCACATAAAACGTTTATGAAATATTTGGTGTTGTAGTAACCTTCGTGTGGCTCACGCAGGTGATAGATTAAAAATACGTAAGTGCAAATCAAATACTTTAAATTAAAAATCGTTACATTGAAATATTGACTTCTGTGGGACAGATTTACTAATAATTTTTTTTTTTCATTAGTAACATCATCAGAATTGAGGGCATAAGCCGAAATAGCTATTAACTATCTGCTTTATAAATTTTGTAGAACTAATACAAATTTCTATTTTTCCACCGTGTGGTAACGATATAATTTACAATATTGACCGAGAGTGCTTGATGAAATTTCTATATCCACTAAAACTCAAGTAAGAGTTAAAAAAATAAATATTAATCAGCAAGATGTATATCAGCAGATAACGAATGGAAATTTTTTTTGGGACTTTTATGGGTTAGAAAAAATGGTATTGTCAATATGCAGTACAAAGATTAAGTGCAGTGAAGAAATTATCTGACAGATCTAAATAATATAAAATTGAGGAAATTGTGCTTTATTTAAATATAATGCCTTCCCACCTAAATAATAGTATATAAAAATGAGCGAATATTAATGTGAATACTGGCGAACGCGGATTCCATGTCATTCGATGTAGATGACATTAATAGCTCGTAACACTCCAAATGTTTTTTTTTAAATTTTATTTTATATTGAGCCACTTATTGTTCGGACAAAATGTAATAATGATACACTTATTTATTTATAGCTGGCAATCCCAGCAATTATGAAGTAAAGCCATTTAAGTAATGTGATATTTTGTGGCTTATCCCAAAAACACACAAAGAATATTGTTATAGTTATAATAATAAACAGAAATTAATATGATAAAAAAATATTCTACAATTTTTTTTACAACGATGGATAAACAATTTTACCAATTTTCAACAAATATTTCCAAATAGAGAAAAAATTATGATGATTTTTGTAAGATCTCGCAATTATCAATTTACAATTAATCCGTACTTAGGGTATATTCATCCCGTCGCTAATGTGTCCACTATCAATAAGGGGCCAGGAACATCGTGGGATTAACAAATTGCAATGAGGCAGGACCATTGTGCCTAAATGGATGAAATGTACGAATAGCGCTAACCCCAGCGTCGCTACCCCACTCGCGTTGGCGTCATCTCGTCACGAACGTCGACGAATATAGGCTGAACTTTATCTCAGTGAGAATTGATTGATGTCGGCATTCCATCAACATCGCTAATGAAAACACTTAAGCGTCTTTACTACTCGGCTAACAATATAAATAATTTCGACGCCACGCCGGACTTATCGGTATCGATTTAACCAGTTAACTGCCAAAAGTTTTTTGGAGAGTGAAGTCTGAGTCGGGGCGTCACGGTGTTTTAGCCTAAGTCAGGGTCGTTGAGTCGTTGAGTTATGCTCGAAGTCGGGCTCGTGAAAATTATTTAAAAACGAATTTAAAAAAATTCTTAATGTACAAGAAAAAATAATTCGTTCTCATGAGTCACAATATACTATAGTAAAATTTGGCTATTTGCAGCATTGGTCGGTTCATCTTCATTTTAATGCACAAAAATAAAAAAGGTAGGAAAAAAACCTGACAAAGTTTAACTTTATTTTGTCGGAGTCGATTCGTGATTTTTTTCAACAACTCCAAAGTCCTGGTTTATTGATCAGTTGTCACCGCAGCCACTTTCTTGAAATTAAATAAAAAATGCTTACTGGAATGCGCGATAATTATTGATCATACCAGTGTTGAGTGGTAACTTTTTAACTAGGAGATGTTATACAAAAAAAAACCGACCGTTTAACTTTTTAATTTAATTTTATCTTAAGCTTTTACACAATTCACCAATTTTCATACATTTTTGTGTGTTTAAAGATAGAAGACATAGTGGAAATTCTATCTTCAACTAAGATACTTCTAGCAGCAAATATATTTAGATTGTTGCACTACTCCATCTGTGAGTCAAATCGGGAATAAGAAAAATAACATTTAAATGAATATTTTTGTATTGCATTATCTGCTCCATAGATTTCTACACGTTGACATAAAATATTCATCGAATTAGTCGATGGGACAGACAGAAATTAGCATCTGTACACTAGTGTAACGCTTGCAAATGGTGGCCAACGGGGCATTAAGTACACCAGTGTACGCTTGGCAATGAAGCGGTTAAGACTCATTTATACCATCTGAAAACGCTGCTAATATTGAACTCGGCTGAATTATGTTCAAGTCCAGCACTCGGCATGGTGATCCAACACATGAATAGAAACCGTTTCTATATCCTGGGTCGAATAATTTTTACGGCCTCCAGTTTGCGTTAAGCACGGATTTAGACAACTGTCGTCAAGTGTCGAGTCCATTGACAACACTGTGCATGTGAGGCATTTTTATTATAAGAATTAGATCATTTTTTTACTGCAGAAACGAATAAACTGACGATACGGTTCGTCTGAAGATGCTTTCCTAAGAAGCGAAACACGTATCGCATGTAATAACATTTTGTGGAATATTAAAGTTATCATTTTTAACACATTTTAAAAATGAACTTTATCAAAGAAAAAATGAACTTTATCAATTTAATCATCAAAAATATTTAAAAAAAAAAAAATCCATTCAATTTAATGGATGCATGTAAATCTAACTTGCAGCAAAGATGTCCGAGATTCATATGTGATTAAACACTGAAATTCAAACAACCTTATAAAATCTAATCACTGATCGACCATAGTTGACATTGGTAATAAAAACACAAAAATGTCAATCGACCAAATTTGAGCGCGGTTGTCGATGCCTTAATAAAACCAGATCAGATAGGTACGTGCCACGACACCAAACCAAAAACAGTTGTATGATCGATCGAACGGTCGTGCTCAAAACGGAGATTAATAAATAAATAAATAATTGACCTGAATTATAAATTCACTGTCGCACGTCCAACGAAGAAAAAAAAATAACGGTGGTAATGAAGTTTAAAAAAAATCGTTTGACGGACTGCCCAACTGTAGCGAAAGCAGAAACACTTTCACCGCCTATGTACACGTAAAAAATACTTCGATAATAATTCCGTCGTGACACTTATTTAAATAATACAACTCGGTAGCCCCACATCCACCCGTTGTGTATATACAGGCCCTGTTTCTTTCACACGTCGATCGCAATTGAGATAACCGGTGACCGGCATTGGATTACTTTAACACTCAAGCAACCGCACATTTCGTGACATTAGGAATTATGCTTATAACTTTTTACTCGGTTGAGTGAATTTAATAAAATAAGAAGTATTGTGTAGAGTATAGTATTATATATGTAATTTAAAAAGGATTGGAAGGAAGGACAAATCCATGATTCAATCATATTTTTTTCATAAAAATCTTTTAACACTCATATAAACCCACAAAGGAATGCCAAATTCTTTAGAAATCCTACACCATGTTACAGATTATTGTGTGTTTATTATATGTGGAGTTTCTCAAACTGTGGATATGTTTATTTGTTTCTGTTATATTCTCATATCACTCGGTTGTCGGGAGTCTCGAAAAATAGACTAGCCGAAAGCGGGCGTTTTTCGGCACAACTTGAGAGCCAAACAATATAATTTTTGATATTTTCAAAGAAATTATGTGTGATATTTGGTCATCATCGATTAAATTAAAAAAACTATGTGATTATGTCATAATTTCAGCATATTTCTAAGCCCAATATAAACATTTGTTTTTTTTTTTAATTTTGTCAATTAGGTAAATGGCAGTAAACATATTTTTAATTTGAAATATTTAAAATATTGCGGGTTCATGATATAGTTTAGTTTTAATTATATAATAAATAACAATATATACTCGATATTCCTACAATTTCACAATCACTGGATCTCAAGTCGTAAATATTCGAGAAACATGTTTCACGTATTTTTTTACGTAATGAATGAAACCATTCTGTCTAATAACTCAAGAGTTTTATTGCTTTTCGTCAAAAATGGTCTCTGTCGGGTTACCTCAACTAAACCATTCTACATAAGTCACTAAAAACAGAATGGTTTTTGGCTATCGATATGTTGATAATCAATCATATACTATAGGTCCCTGTACCTTTACTCGAAATGTGCGGTTGCTTGAGTGTTAAAGAGGCCATGAAGGTCACTGGTGACCGGCACATAAGAAAACCAATAATTCAAGTAAAAAAATAATCAAAATTAAAAAAAAAACAATATATTCTGACATATCCTATCAAATACTACTTAGAAACATCATTTTTTTCACTATTTTACGTAAAACCTGGTGGCAACCAATTTGTTAAATAACGCGGGAACTGATCCAAAAATATACGCAATATTAATGAATTTATTTAATTAATAAAATTATTTCCCTTCGGTATTTTTAGTCTAATCATTAATAATTGACAAGAAAAAGAATTATGAAAAACTTTATTCAAGATTTCCGTAAGTATAAACCATGTATTACGAATATCGAAATATATATTTAAGCTAAACCGACAGTTGGGAAAGGACGTCTCTACCCTTAGGTATAGAAAAATTAAATGAACAAAGTAATTGAATAACATACTCAACGGTCTATTGAGAATTGTTATACTATACGCAGTTCGATAGATACAGTCGAGACATTGTGAATATTGGTCAAGGATATCGAAAAGGTATGTTCGTACGATGAAATACCTCGTATGTGAATTCAAAACAATATTTTTACGTCTTGCTAAAATAATTGTTTACCCACGTAATACTATATATAAAAAAAAAACATTTTCAATCATAACGTGGAGATAATAAAATATTTTTAAGTATTGTAACTGTGTAGTGTGGGTAAAAAGAAAATGTCTTTTTAGTTTATACTGACCAAAATTAAGGTTCAACACTTAGTAGCAGATCTACTTAGCGCGTGGTACGCGAGCCTCGCGCGGCCTACCAAGCTTTTCAGTACGTAGCTGTGTTGTTGTAGGTCTAAAATATTTTCTCCAAACATAAAAAAATCAAGATTAATTCTAAATAAACTTATTTAATATGTATTAAAGCTTGAAATTTTATATTTATAATGTTTAAATACACACGTTTAATGTGTCAACTGTCACTTTCTGGTGGAAATACGTGATATTTTAAATAATACAAAACGATTAAAGCTGTTTACTGACTGTTGAATCAAGTGCAATCGTGTACTTGAAAGCCCAAAAATGCCGAATAGCGAAACGACGGTGTGTGTGACAAATCATGTGGAGTTGTATTACAGGAGAGTTTAATATATTGTAACGTTGAAACACGAGTGTTGCCTGAGTAAAAATGGATTCAAATAATAATAATAATAAATACTATAATTTGAATGAAGTTGGCAATAAGAAGTCGAAGTATTTAAAAAACGATTAACGAAAAGAACAACATGGCGAACGAACAAAATTTAAAAACAAATGAACAGTGAATTTCTTCCGTCATTAACGACGGAACTATGCGTGTTTCTTGAAATTTGTTTACAGAACTCTGTTTGCCCATCTAAGGGCGAGTTATAAAAACCTGACAACCGCTATACACGTTGATAGTGAATAAAATCATTGTAACACGTGTAAAAGGACCCGGAATGAATGGCGTGACTGCGAAATCTTAATTGTTCTGTCGATAGTAAAAGACGCTTCTAAATTTTTTTACTGCTACTCAATATTTACTTGTTTTTCGATAAATCACCCTTTTTCCCTCTCGCCTGGCAATAGTAGAAGACGTCTCGATAAAAACTACTTAGTTGGTAGAACTCTACGCGAACTCTATCGGTCCATTCAAAAGTAAATGCAAACAATATACTTCTGACAATATCGTAACACTAAAAAAGATATATATTAAAACAAAAATAATTGCTTTTTAAGATGATATATATATATCTTTTTCAAAAATCAATCCGCTTATTTTTAAGTAAAGAATAAATTCACCACTAAAATTAGTAATATATAACATTACGACAGCCAGTCTGAAGATGCTTCTCAAAGAAGCGAAACACGTGTCGCTGTATCTAGTAACACAGAAAATGGAGAAATAATGTTTTCAGTTATAATCTGTACAAAAAAAATCATATTATTAATATTTTATTTCACTTTCATTATCCGTGTGACTGCTAATGTCTGAATGTTGAGACGGTTGATTGCAGTGTGTCAATAGTTAAATAAATATAAGAGAGATAATAGTTGCCAGTTAATTTTTTTATTGAAATATAACCTTATTCGACTTGATCTCCATAAGTTCGGTTTACACTTTTTTTTTTTTTTTAATATTCGGTGTTGCAATTTCTTTTATCTGGCTCAGCATTTAACGGGTAAATGAATGCGAGGTCGCAACTATATTCCAACTGGAGTATCACGACCCTGGGCCGCCCTTAAATTGCAGGTTTGGTATCACGTATAAAGCTTCTGTTACCGAACGTCACTTGAGGAAACTACCGATTAGGAACGCATATATTGCATTTACAGCAAAAGTAATAATGCAAACCTCGAATCGATCACCATGGCCAAGTGGTAATATTCCGTTCTCTGGTTAGATATTTTTATGCGTCAATCGAGTTTTGAACTATGTTCGAAAATGTTAATCTTGGCAATAATGATGTACAAAAATCGACTGTAAAAAAACTTTCTTATTTAACCCTTTGAGAAGTAAGGGTTGGCACCTATGCGCAACAATTGTCATCTAAAATATACAACTGTTATATGTTGAAATCCTACAGTTGTCTATGGTTATATGAGTTGTATGCTTGCAATTTCAATGAAAAGCATTAATTAAAATAATTTCACGTATCTTTCAAATTGTTTTTTTATTTGCTTAATTCCTCTTAACTAAAAGCGATGATAACTCTTTTCTGAGTATCATTATGTCATCCGTGTGTAAATATGCTTGAAGATGTCGGAAGGCGAAACATGAGTAACAATATATTGTGCAAAGTATTAAATATAATATTTTAATCCAAAAATCCTGAAGCCATTGCGGATTTCACGCAAAAATAGTTTGTCTATGAAATTGCAAGATGTCTACTACCCTTAAGCCTTCTTGTATTATACCGTTTTGCTGATACGAATTGGAAACATCATCAAATGTGAACCATTACAATTCTCGTTAAGGGAATAAAAGATGAGAAATGCCGCACTGAAAAACGTATATATCTAAAATGGCTGCCGGCGTCTGATGCTGTATGGAAATGAAACATAATTTCGTGAAATGTGTGGATTGAGCTTGTAAACGCACTATTATGTCATCTCGGCATATTTAATTTGTTTTATAACTGGCGCCCGTCCACGACAAGCGGAGACTCTCGAAAGACGGGCCGCGACTTATATTTGGAAAACCAAAGCGCACAGACCGGAAGAAAATAAAATCAAGCTCATATTAGAGTTCTCAAATTGTATTATTGATGACACGTTTCACAATCCGCAAACCGTCCGTTTTATCGCAATGTTAAAGTGACGGCAAAAATGTAGCAGATATTAAAAAAAAAATAATGACGAACTCACTCTTTTTGGAATTACATGTTCGATGGATTTGCCGGTAACTTTGACGAAGTTCGTTTTATATGTAAATAAAAATTGACAACTTTAAAAATAATTCATTAATTAAGAGTAGTGAATCTAATTCTTGACTTACAAAAAATGAATGGAGTGGCTTCTCATCACTATTAATTTATTAACATTGCAATTTTCATCTCTAAGCGCTTGTCATTAATATGCAATTAGTAGTGTTATGTTAATTAGTACTATTCTTATTTGATTCTAATCACATCATTACGTGAAAAAATAGGAAGTATATAGGTGATAGATATTTCGGCTTACCCTCATTAAAAATATAATGAGACCATATCAACTATATACGTATAAATTTTGTAAAACTAAATTACATTGCTATTTTTTCCACTATCTTCTAATTGAGTTCTACCAAGGAAATCCCAATTTAATCAGTTACGCAAAACCTTTGGACACGGTTAGTCTGAAGATGATTCTCAAAGAAGTGAAACACTTGTCACATCTAGTAACACACCACGCGGAATAAGAAAGCTGTCAATTAAAATTTATATTGAAAATGAGTAATCTAGAATTCTATACACAATAACTTGCTGTAATACATTACCGTATCCCAGTTAAACAAAAATTGCAAATTAAACTGCCATTAGTACTAGATGAAGGCTTCTCCACGCGCCTTCCACACTTCTAGAACCAATGTGGTTCACGTCCAAAATTCAAACAATTCTCCAATGAAATTTCAAATATCCATCAGGTGCTGCCGTGTCAATTTAACGACGAGATCAGTATGTTACTTTAGATTCGCACATCATATGTCAAGTCAATCGGTTTCTTATTCCTAGACATTTGTCTCTTTTTTTTTTAAAATACTTATTCAAAAAAAAATGCAATCTTTATACTCATTATGAATAAAATAATAATATGGGAATTAAAAAATAGAAATAATATTAACTATATATTATATAATAAAGTAAATATAAACGGCAAAACACTTTTCGAGATTACCGTAAAATTGTTATTAATTAGCCTTTTAGGCGGGTCCGCAAATACAAAAGTTTTGGAAGCGCATATGACTTTATGCTGTGAATAGTTTATTATTAAAATGGCATTGAATTTCTTGGAAATGAGATATTTATAGTAATAAATGTGACATCAACGTGAAAACTGCATAGTGATGCATCCATATTGAAATATTGACAATGCATATTCTTTGTGAATAACACTAATCCTAATTTTTAATTTAGAAGCACTGAAATAGTTCTGCGTTCCGAGTTCAACTTTCTGAACTGCTATTGGTTATGCTGAATTCGCATGGTGTGCAAGGATTTTTAGAAACTAAGCATTATCAAAGAGCGGGATATTAATTCTTGACGACGTAACACTTCGTTTTAAAATTCTATTTGATTAACTAATTCTGCTGAAACGAGCAATTAAAAATGGAGAATTGTTATTTTAATGCAATGGCCAGCTGTAAAAGTTGGTAAAAGTGGTGCAGTAAAAATAGAATAAACGTGAAATTGAATGGTCTTTAAATGCTACAGTGTTTGCCTGTTCTCTCTAATGCGCAAACTAAAGTTGTCTATGTCGAATGTATTTTTATATCTATTTCAGGTTGACAAGACATTTTCAAAGAATGCGCACGGCTATTTATATGCAGGGAAATTGATATAATATATACCTACAAAGAGATGCAAATAGAACACAGAAAAAATAATAAAACAGATAATTACTCTACAAATAATAAGTGATGTCTATGGTTGCCTCGTAAATTTTCCTGTCACGTGTGATACGTATTCAATAACAAAGGCAGGTTTAACGACAACGGAAAAAGTATTTATATCAATGTATATACCATATCGAGAGAAAAAACGATTTCACAAAATATAATTCTTTACCATACTTCTTGAAAATTTCTGTCTATTACTACATCATTCGAATTTCACTCAGAAGCTGGTATAATCAGAAGCAGACCGCAGATAAGTCGTACGCTAAACATAAATAATAATATGTATCTCATCGAGCTACCAATATGTTATTATCTACCTATATATATGTAGATAGTTCATACCGAGGTAACTGATAAAAATAATCATAATGAAGTGCCCACGAATCGACTGATATATATGACTCAATATTTTGGATATAGATATGTGTAAATTATCTATCGTTAAATGGTCAGTGCCTGCACTAATCTCCAACTTCTGAAATCATAAAAAACTAATAAACTATCGTTAATTTGATAATTTTTCCGAAATGTCGATGAAGTTAATTACATCATCTCATCTATTGCATGTATATAAGTGCAATTAAAATATTTGTACATTTTAATTACTCCTCGGTAATTGTTTGTTTATAAGTGGAATCATCACAGAAATGGAAAAACCATCTAGCTGATGATTGGCAAATTTTATTTACACACTCTGGTTAAGCTTTAATAAAATACATATGTTTTTACATTATAAATGTAACTCGTGTCCACTTAAGAAGTCTGCGACAAATTAAAGTCACTGATTTCACTGAAATAAATACATTATCCTCTAATTAAATCGCTATTCACGACAATGTCGAAAGGAACAAACGCGAGGCGACCTTCGATTATAATAAATATACAAGCAAGTATAGACTGGCACACGCTTCATCACTGTTCTCGGCCCACATGTCATACTCTCATCCCCGTATCTAAGCATATTATTCCCGATAATTTGTCTGAATTTACTTTTTAACTGATGCTAAAAGGGTAAATCGACCCCTGGTCACTCGAATGGGACATTTCAGTAATCCCAACACCCGATCCAAGCCGTAAATAAACAAATCAGCGTCGCGCTAGCCGCTACATAACCAAATTGTAACACTACACGAGTTGTAAACTTATAACAAAATGTGTACATTACGTAATTTAGCGGACATTTTTAAACACAATTTTGTCACATGACCTTATATGAATTTACGGAGGGTTTTGAGGGAAGCCTTTCTTCTGGTGACGCATTAAATGCGAAAATATAAATAATCTCTTATCGAACTTTAACCAAATTTAGGCATACTTGAATCACTGCACAGATGTAGTCGACTTTCTTCGACGTGGGCATACTACGTGGACACATTTTTTAACCACGAAAATATTGACGGACGTGCGCGGATCCGTCGACAGCACGACAATCGACACGCCATGCACGCGAGGGTTGCATTTCAGCAGTAAAATAATGAAAGAATCACATGGAAAATATAGGTCAAATATCCTTCAGCCATTGTGGAGCAAAGCAATGATCTAGCATTTTACGTATAATTTCGGCATTATAACTTAACAGCTACGTAAATTCATCCGTAACGAAGGACAAGAGACGGCTTGACATAAATAAACCAAGTAATTGAAGGATAAGTCCTACCTTATTTTAAATTCACGTAATAAATGTTATCCAATGTACAGCGGGCACATTCCGCGTCTCACAGTATCAACAACACCCTGACCATAGAGTATAAAAAAAGCAGAGTGAATACACAAACATATGATAAATATAAACAACAGCGCATGTCCGCCCGGGAAGCCATGACACATCCGGCAATATTTAAAACCTTTACAGCATATAGCTCACATTTAAATTATTTAATATAATTTGAATATATGTATTGGTAGCGCATTTAATAGTGATTCAATTCATAAAAAAATGACAATAGTAGAGCAATACAAAATAAATACTCATGTATTTTTAGTACTCTGATTTGCTTTTAAAAATATGATTAATTATTCTCAAAATCCATAGACAAAAAGAAGGTTTACAAAAAATAAAACAACAATATGTTCTGAACACGATATTCAATATTACGTATGCTAAAATTGTATAGTTACTTCTGATAAAGTTTCTTTGTCTAGTCTTATTTGTATCATATAAGAAAACTTTACGGCGATTCCTTATTCTTTTAATCATATTAAAGTGTTGTCATATATATTTAATACATACAAAATAAAAAAGGTTTATCTTAGAAAAGCTAGATAAAATAATTGAGGAAATTGATTTTCCTAAATTAAAACTAACTAATAACAGAAAACAGCTCTTTGTCTGAAGAAATTAAACAAAATACTGGAACCAGAAAATTTCAAATTCTAGGTCAAAATTTAAAAAGTATTTTAAAATCTTTTTTTGCTTTAGTTATCTATTTATTTACTGATTTCATTGACATGCTCTTATTAATATGATGATTATTACGTCATGAAAATATCGTCGTCGTGTGAATTTACCTCTAGCCATACAACATACATATCTATTATCTTATTATCTTATTTTCATATGTTGATTTTTTCATAATGTCAATTGTCATAAACATTCATTCTCTTTGTGCAAATAACGTGATTTATTTAACATATTTTTGGATGTTAAATTGCGTATGTTGATGATTTTTTTCAAGCGACAGAGTAAGGAGAGATTCCGAGGATCCTCCTTCCAATCTTTCATTAGGAGGGAGATAGAGGTGGGATTGATCCCCATGTTTGTTTATACTGAAGGTTATTTCAGTTCAGTATAGTGCATAATTTGTGGCTGATACATTATACTAATGGTCCATGGATTGCCTTAAATACATATATCATTCACTTTAAGGTGTTAACTGTTGATGGAAAGTCATATTTTATAAAATAAAAACACATTTTTTAGAAGTTATTTTCACAATATATATATCATCATCATCATCATCATCAGCCGGGGTCGATCCACTGCTGGATGAAGGCCTCCCCCTGTATTTTTTTTTTCAGGGGGGGGTTTGGACATAGCAACACCACGCTGCCCAGGCGGGTTGGTGTTCGGTTTTCTGTCTGGGTTTTCCTTCCCATGATATTATTAATATATTTTCTGATCACTAATATATCATTTTCATGGCATTCCAATATTATTTTTGCTGAATTATAGTGAATATGTATAACGTCAGATATGTAGAGCTAGCCACGATATCGTTGTAATTTTTTCGAACAAATCAAATTCCGGTATACGAAACAAAATTCATATTTATAATAATAAAATAAATAATGCCTGTAATTAAAAAAAAAAACTCTTCAGTAAGATTTAAAAATGATATATATATATATATAATAGTTTAATGACAAAAAATTGTGTTAGTTTGATTTGGACCAACAATTTTTGAAAAATCTTGAAATTTTTCAATTAAAAACTTGAAAAACCTACAAAAAAAAATACGAATCATAATGTGTAAGTACAAATACTTTCAAAAGTTTTTGAGAGTTCTGAAACTATACAACATACGAAATTACTGGCTATTTATTAGTGCGGTTATGTCGACTAAAGATTGTACAGATTATAAAAGATTCTGTCAGATTGTGGCTTTATGTGTGGGAGGGAGTACATTTACGAGAATGATTTTCAGTAGAATTTTTTTTTGTTAAAGGAGTCTCGCAACACCAAAATTAGTCGATTCTTTGAAAGTATTGCTCGTAGCGTCTGTGTAATTCTGTCAAGCTGTGTTTGACAATTTCGTCATAAATACGACATATTCATATATAGCATAGTTCCATCTGGTGTATAAAGAATAAACCAAAAATGTAACTGAGAGGAGCTCTATAGTTGTATATACATGAGTTTCAACATTGAATATGTATGAAAAGAGGTTAATAAAGAGTGAATAATATACAAGCTACAATACAATGTGACATTTTTAAACATGTCATTTGATTTTGTTTTGTCTATTGCTAATCTAGCCAACGCAAACAAAGTAGATTGGTTACTGATGGATTTTTTTATATTTTTTATGATATCGACTGAAGATGCTTGATAGAATTTCAATATCAAATTTAAATTGTTGAAATATTGTACGATCCCACACATTGTCACTAATGACTCGGCTTTCAGCCTTCGACATCTTCAGGCATTCTATAACGTGGGTGCAACAGAACTCAACAGAACCATTCAAATTTAACATTGTTTAAGTTAAAAGGTACGACTTACAATATGTGGTCTCAAACGCAGCTGTAATACAAATGGCAGTAGTCTACTAGCAATAATGGTGTTTAAAGAGAAAAATAAGTTACAATAAAAATAAGTAAAACCAATATCACGTTATTTTAACAAGAGAAATCAATTCACTCAAACATAATAGTATGTAAATAAAACAAAATTATTAACACAAGCAATGCTTGTTATTAACTATACAATCATTGTGCGGGCACTGTTAGGTGTGCGATGGTACTTCAGTAATTAGATAGATGGTTATTATACCATATCTCATATCTCATGAAACCGAAACAAAATAATTCTCGTTTCAAAGCATCACATTGGAATGGCTACGCTTTGGCCATCCATGATAAATATATTCTGCAATCGATAAATAACAAAAATAAAACACACAAGTAAATTAAATAAACAATGCATTTATTAGATACAAATCTACAACTATTGAATAATGCATACATTAGAAAGATGATTTTATTCCACAATATTCTTAATTAACCTTTAATTCGAACACTACTATAAAATATTCATAGAAAAATATTATTTACAAATGTTTGGAAAGAACAGATAAAATACAAAACACAAACAGTCTTTCCAGTGAATAAACAGTCGTTACATTTCATAGAGAAATAAATTATGACAACTAATTTATAAAACACCCTCTTGCACCGCGTCACAACACATCGCCAGTCTTTTCTTGATTTAATCATGTATTATTAAAAACAATATCATTGTTACCATTTTTTTTATAATCTGACTTCTGGTTACAGACATTCGACAGCTGTAAACATTAAAAAAATATATATTATAAGATACTGATCTTCTACTACATTATAAATGACTAAATTTAAAATATCAGCTGATGGAATTCCAATATCGAATTTAGTTTCTTTCGGTTTTGTACAGTTCAACATAGTTTGTACCTCAAGACACTGGTTCTAGGTTAGAGATGCAAAATTATTTGTCCAAATTTGAAATCCATTTTTATTGCATCAGTGCATCTATCCATGTGTGAAAACATATTTAAAATCAAAAGATACATTACATTCATTTCAGAACTTTCATTGTAACCATAGACAGCGTTATGCTATTGTCGATATGTTTAGTACATTTTCTTATTGCTTATTGTTGAACTGTATAGACATGTAATTCTATCATTATAAACATAGTTTTTAACGCTTTTTCCACAAATTAATATTTTTAAGATGAGGATCGGTTTCTTTTCACCACGATCATTATTTACTTATCACTTTTAAGGTGTTAACCGTCAATAAAAACACATTTTTTAATACTATTGCCACAATATATTTTACGATCAGGAACGGTTTCGCTCATCATTAGCATTCATCACTTGATAAAGCTTGCAATAAGCGAAACTAGTCCTTATTATAAAAAACATTGTTGACTATAAAGTGTGTTTTTATTATTTAAAATATTATCAACTAATGCAATCAGTTCATAATGCTCACAATGAGCGAAACCAGTCCTGATCTTTAAATATAAAGTTGTGCAAAAAATACTTAATATAGTGTTTTATTATTCTAATTCTTTGATAGTGTCAACAGAAAATCATTTATTGTTCGTATATATAAAAATAATGAAAACATATGTAGTACTTATTTCATAATTGTTTTCTCACAAGTGTAGAACTTTCCTTTTGCCCAGTCAGATAACGATAAAATTCTGTCCGCACATTTAATTTTAATAGTGCGGTTGATAATCAAAGGATTAAATACATTATAACTATATTACAGTTAAATTTAGTCTGCCAATGCTTCTCAAAGAAGCGAAAGACATGTCACATTTCATTACAAAATAAAATCATCATTTTCTTGTATTAGAATATCAATCATGCACGATTTAAATAAATTTTCTTTCATACCAGTTTTGTTTTAAACTATCATGATATGTAGGGTATGAATAATTTGCGATACGTTAAATCTATGTATAATTGCTTTGTACAATTTCTAGCATTAATATATATTTTATTTGTTTATTAAATTGGCATTTACTTAGTACAGCTCCATTGTAGTACAGTAATATTAATACTATAAAAATAAAACTCCTTCACAGAGAAGTCACATGCATTATGAAACGACAAAAATTAATAGACTAGAGCTAGACAATACATTGTCCGTCTATTCTAGTGTCGGCAATTTTATGTGGTTATTCTGGATGCGAATCTGTAGTTAATTTATTAACCCTTAGATCTTAAAGTCTTGTCGATCGGAAATTAAACACTTGACGGACAATACATTTAAAAGTTTGGATAATATCATATTCAAATCGATATTCTATCTTTAATTATAAATTGAACACAATTATTTTGGCATCAGACGAATGTTAAATTGGATTTATAAAATATAACAATTAAAAAATAACAATATTGAAGTACAGCAAGACACCACGAAACAATTGATTGTGATTTTTTTCTTATAACTTGAACACTACCAGTAATGTGGTTTTAAACATATTTTTTTAATCATTATGATTGGTCATCAATTTTTTAACCCTTGCGTATTTGAATGTGACATTTGTCAGTTATTCATCCATTGTTGAAGAGACAACTTTAATTATGTACCATCATTTTTCGAACACAAAGGGTAAAGAAAAAATTGAAAACTGCTGAATCATTCTTTAATTCAAAGAGAAAACACGAATAATTTTTATGTTTACGGTCTTTGAATATTCATAAAATAAATGCAAAGAAACAAAGTATGATCGAGTATCCAAACTGTCAGTAACAATACAATGGCACATTCAATACTAGGTGATAGAAACTTCAATAAGACTTTTTCTATTTTACCAAAAAAGGAAATCTGGGTTATATTCCACAACAATAAAAATTGCAGGATAATTTTTGACTTTTACGTCTTAACTGTCTTAACTGTGTTGATGGAAAGGTATTATGTTTCAATAATAAACGCGATATTTAGTACTACTTTCATAATTTTATAGTGTCATTATGTTCAAACGAAGTCAAATATGAACAATTCAAAAAATTACCAACCAAAAACCATAGATAAGTGTGGTGTTTACATCTGACGAAATATTAATTAATTAAAAATTTTAAAATGTCAATTGATAATAGACAACACGAACATTTTAATGCGCATATTAGGCGATATTCCTCAAAAGAGGAAATCCTGTGAAATATAACCCTGCCAAAATATATCTGCAATTTATAGATCACTTCTAGGACTAGGAGATTATTCCTGAGCCAGAATAAATATCAAAAACTACATATACATGCATACAATTCACAATAAAAACAATTTATAAGCATAAAAAAAGAAAACATTTAAATTGCACCCTAGCCCCTATTACTTATTTATAAATGACTTATATACACCCGGAAAAAATGATTCATTGATTTAATAATTACATTATTAGTTAAAGAACAAATACACAGACAAAAACATTTAAGGAGAAATATCAGTTAACACGAAAGAATGTACAAGTCTCAACAAATTCTGAGTATTTTATACATTTTTTTTACATTATACTTGCAAGTATTCATTTATTAGGTTAATTGATTTTTTCTATGAAATTCATTTTACATATAGTATAGTAGATAGTTGATATAAAATATACTTAAAAGTATAGGAGTGTTAACTGCGTCAAAGAGCTTTTGTTTTTGTTTTATGAGCTAATTTTTAGGTTAAAATATATTTTGGTTTGCCTTGAAAGATTTTTGACGCAGACGCTGCTAAATCAATTTTTGAGCACAGCAAGGAAACAGATAAAATTCGTGTTAACCGTTTTCAACTGTATATTACATGACACAATTTCTTCAATTATTTATTTATTTATTGATTTAGCTAGTGATGTACGGAATAGCAGATCAAACCAGTCATTGGACGTATCCTTCCCTTCTTTAATTTGGCTATAAAACCATTTAGATCAACCATACACAACCTTGTTACTCAGGCCAAATATATATGCTTCTTTGTGGAGTGAGCTATAACACAATAAACTATACAATATCATATAATCAAGTAAAAAACGAAAACACAGATTTACAGACGATTTTTTGAAAAATAAATGTGATTTTAGACATTGAGACAAACTCTTATAGACAATTTATGATTGAAGGTGATTGATGGAATTTAAACAGCAAATTTGAATTGTTACAACTTTGTACGATTCCACATGTTTCCACGAGGAATTGGTCGCTCTCAAAAAAATTCTAAAATCAAAGAAAATAATATTGTAGTCACAAAACCGGACAAAGATAATAAAATAGTCATGTTAGCGAGAAGCGAAAGGATTATGCTGATAAAGTTAATCACTTTATCGATAATGATAATATTATTCCTTTAAAAAGAGATCCTGTGTTAAAATTCAATAAGAATATTAAAGATGTCATAAATAGTTGTAAAATAACCATTAGTTCTAAAGATATGTCATGTTTGACAATACGGAATCCGTTAACGCCTAAACTTTACAGATTATCTAAAATCCATGAAGCATTAAACCCGCTTCGGTCTATAGTGTCTTATATAAATGTTCCAGCGTATAAACTTTCGAAAAAAACCAACTTATTCGGCCAACACCCTCATTCGCAGTTATAGTGAATTCAAACCGACACAGTGTCAAAAATTCATTAGAACTTATAAATAAAATAAAAAAATATAATATCCCTACCACCGCAAAGTTAATTTCCAATTCAATTCAAAGCCAATTCCAAACAATTAAAAGCCAATTCACTAACGTTCTCGTAATATATGTAAAACAATAGTTGAAGATATGTTAAATACACGTAGAGTTAATCCTGCAATTATTAACTATTTAAGATGCGTGCATTGAGCAAAATTACTTTCAGTTTGACGGTACAATATATCAACAAACTGAAGGCCTTGCAATGGGAAGTTGTCTATCACCGTTGTTGGCGGAATTTTATATGAACTACTTAGAGGATAATATTTTTAATAACATGGTAGAAGTAAAAAACGTTATGTATTGGTTTCGATATGTTGATATCCTTTGTCTTTTCGATGGAACGGATAGACAATTCCCTATCCTCCATAACTTTTTAAACTCTTTAGATGTCAACATTAATTTTACATTAGAATTTGGGGGTAAGAATATAAACTTTCTAGACCTTAATTTTAACATTGAACACGGTATTTTCGATTTTTAAATATTCCGCAAACCAACATTTTCGGATGCCATTATACATCATAGTTCGTTACATCCGTTTGCTTATAAATTAGCGGCATTCAACTCAGATATCCATAGATTAGTCAATATTCCTCTTAGTGCAGTAAATTTAATATTTATACTTAATATAATTAAACAAATAGCTAAAAATAATGGTTATGATGCGTCTATATAGACAACCTTTTAACAAAAACAAATTAAACAAGCGGTAAAAACACCAGATATTAATGTAAAATTAATTTCTTGGGTAATACTAGTTTAAAAATAATAAAACAACTCACTAACAGTATCTGATTGGTGTTCTATCACAAGAACTCGTTGGCAAAATCATTAGTTGACAACGAAGACAACATTAATTTTGGGGATAAGTCTGATATTTATAAAGATTTGTTGTCGGAGGGACATTCATTTGACAAAGATGAAGGGGTTCAATCGTTACATCATAACACAGGGGACCACAAATTATTTTATCAGGAGATTCTAGAAATTAATAGAAGCCTACTATTAAATTCAAACTTAAAAAACCCTTTCAAGAATTACTCATTAGCAAGATTAATCATATATCATATAATAAAAATTATCACAGGTAATTGTGTTAATTATTATTTGATCAATATTTAATAATGACAAAACATGTGGAATCCTACAAAGTTGTAACAATTTAAATCTTACAGACAAATTAAGTATTTAATTGTTACACAGAGAAAAGCTTGTTGAGCCGCATATGGTCCACGGGCTGCAGGTTGAGTATGGCAGATCTAGATTAGTGATTATGAACCTTTCTGAAGTATTCAGCTTCATCGAAAGGGCAAAATTAATCAAAATCTCTCTTCTCCTAGTTTAAAAAAAAATGTACATAAAATTTGAATTGTTGAAATTGTAAAACAAACAAGACCAATAAGTTCATTACTTCCCCTCCTAAATGCTATGTTCATTATGTGAGATTAGTTAGTTAAGTCAACAATCGGAATAATTGAATTTTTACCATAATATGTCATCAGATATTTAATACCATCTATTTAAGACATATAAGGTATGTTTAAATATTAAATTATCCAATAAAATTTTAATGATAGTTGATTATTCTAAAAACCTTTCATCACAGTCATTAAGCTGTGTAGATTGCAATATTGTCTTTTCCAAATTTGAATGTCATTATAATCAAATCAATAGTTGCCACCTAGCCATGGAGTCATGGTGTTACAATCAGTCCTATTGGATAAGTGTGAAAAAAAATTAGGAAGACGTCGAAAGCAAACGTTTAGTGAGTGACAAAACGTGTGGAATTGCACACAGTTTCAACATTTCAAATTTGAAGACTGATTTTATTGCAGAAAATCTCGGATACACTGACACAAAAAATTTACAATATCTTCCATTACAATAACTATAATATTTAATTAAAGACAATACTTAGAGTGTTTTGGATATGTAATCGTACTAAATTATCTGAGCAATAAAAACTCGCATTAAAATCATTGCAAATTCAACCAAGTGAAGACTAAAACGATAAATAATAATTGATCTTCTTTCTTGACCGGTACAGTGTGCAGTGACAGTATTTCTTTTTCTCATTTTAAGGCAATGTTAGTGAAGCGAGTGAGTGAGACAGAATGTCACACCTACTTTTGCTATTGCATCCTGCTTACTCGTATGTAAGCAGTGATGCATAAACAAAAAAAAGAAACATTCACCACACACTATCGATCTTTATATATCATCAAAAATTATATTTACAATATTTTAGAAAAAATATACAATACATAACGATGGATTTAGATAATGATACATCAACTTTCACATATGACAAAAATTTTTACTATGACTAATTAGCGATACAGTGAGAGACACATTTAAAAAGCTTTGTAAAGCGCAAAGAGGCAACTACATCCTCGTTACAAATGGATATTCGAAAATAAAACATCTGCCACACTAAGGACAGAGGCCGTATCTACACGTTAACTTTCCCATTACCAGGCCGTAGACATCCTACACCAACTGTCACTTTATCGTAAATATCGAATTTAATATTATTGAAAGAAAAAAATATTAGGGGGTCAGTTGCGTCATAAATAAATATTTTCTCTAAATAGGAACACATTATTATAAATCAATGTTTCACTTTATGTAATATTTGGCAACATTTAACGACGTAAGAATGCACTTGCGACGATTGGCGATTTCAATTTCATCAGCCACGAATTGATGTTTCAGAAGCATTCTTGTTTACGCCCGACTAAAACATGACTATTAGTTAAAAAAAACATAAAGATTTTAGCATTGAGATATATGAAAGCCTCGATTAATCTTTTTTTTACTGTAATGAGAGAAAATGAAGTAATTTTTCTTCGGGTTTGGCAAATTTCCTGGCTATTTTTTCGGCCATAGTTCTTCACAGGTTAATATAATGTGATAAAATCAATTCTTTCCGAACCATCTAATATAATTTTCTAACATTCAGTCATCCTTTTTGCGCTGCGTGAAAAGCAAATGTGAAATAAAATCATCAATGGCTGTCAGAAAAACTAGTTGAACAATCCTAAATTAGTCGCTGATGATAAAATCATTGTACAGTTGAACGCCGAAAAGCTTTCGTGTCTTTTGAGCTGTGGTGTAATGAGTATGGACTAAGCGGTATTTATAAGACGACATTTTGTATTTTGAAGTAGAATGGCGCAGCCGCGTGTCATATTTGCGTTGTGCAAGTGTTGCACACTCTGACGGCCGTTCCCCATCCTCGTTCTGGCACAGCGATTCTGAAATAAATAATATTATAGGTATAATTCATGATATCGACTTAAGGTGCTTGATGATGTAAATTCTTATGTTTCATCACTGGATGTTCGATAGTAGGTATTCTCTATAATAAAAAAAAGCTTATACATTTTAATGTTAGTTGATTGATATTTATTGAAAAAAAACCCTTTTTAACACATTGGTCGCCAACAGATTTTACGTAAAATAGTGAAAACAACGATAATATGTTTCTAAGTAGTATTTGATAGGATATGTCAGGATGAATTGTTTTTTTTTTTAATTTTGATTATTTTATTATAGGTGATTTAAATTTGAAAATAAGTTATCGGAGAATCACATGGTCAAATCTATGAATGTCAATTATAATACTTTTACGGTGATTGCGTACCTTTATTAAAATAATAAAACACAATGTTTAGTACGTTTCCACAATTTCATATTATAAGCCCTGCTCGAATGCATAAATGATATGCAAACATTGAATATTTCAAAAATTAATTCGGTGGTGTTAAATAAACTTCAGAAAAATCAGGCTCTATTTAAATTAAAAAAAAGTTCACACATAGTAAATTAAAACACCGATAATACTCAGTTCTGATGAAAACTGACGTCAGTTCTGTTGCATCTGTGTGATAGAATGCCTGAGATGCCGAAAGACGAAACCCGGGTCATTAGTGACAAAACATGTGGAATTGTACAAAGTTGTAATAATTCAAATTTGATATTGAAATTCCATCAAGCAACTTCAGTCGATATCATAAATTAAAACAATGCTATTCGTACAAAATTTTAAGTCAATAATTACCGGGTATATAAAGCAAACGGTTTAAGAAATAACACAGTAATTTACAGATTATCATACTAAATATATCCAAAGAAATAAAACGGTCAAGGAATAATTATTAAATACTATTTAACATTGAGATTACAAAATGGTTGATCCTGAAAAATGTATCTGAACACTTTTTGATGTTTACCTGTGGGGTGAGCATGCGCTACAAACTGACTGCCCACATTTCCTGCAGTGATGCCTCGCCGACTCAGATGGTCCCGTTCCAAACTGAATGCTGCACCCCGCACAAACCGGCGCCTCTTCGTCGGGCGTCCAATACGTGGGACGTGCCAGGCCCGTTAAAACACCTAACGTGCAAAATTTAAAAGAACACGTTGAAAACTGACGGTATGTTTAAAATTCACAGTAATTTAATATTCAAATTGCTAGGAAAGCATTTTTTTCTATGGATCCCTGGAAATCATGTTGAAATCAAGGATTTTAATGGATGAATTGTTATATAATCTGGCTTGTTGTTTTTTAACATTTTTACATATAGACCATAGACCGGCGTCAACCAAATAGATTTATTTACATACAGTCAATTTTCGGCGAACAACGGAGTAGTAAAAGTAAAAAATGTTTGTTCTCCAGTTTCTGTCAAATATTTTATATAATGATGGTGGGTGATTCGTATAAATGTAAAAATTGGACTCTTATATAGCTAAATACATTTAATTTTAATGACATCTATTGAATTTATTTTAAGGTTTTTAAATATTTTTTTAATGGTTACAAAATAGACTTACAGCTTTTTTGACTAAATTTACTGTACATCAAGGACAAATTCAAATAGAGAATTATTAAAAACATGAGTTTTCGCAGTTCGAAAATAAGCTTGTTTTGCTGACCTGTCCACCAGTTGAAGAACACTGATTTAGATTATCACTAAACCAACACTACTATGATCAGCAACATAACAAAAACCACATTTGAGTGTGAAACTACCAAAAATAAGACCAAAAGAAAAATATTAGGTGTAGTAAAAAGTCCTGACGCTTTTTTCAAACGTGTGTCTTAAAATCGGTTGGCTTCGGGCCTTTGGTTAAATAAGATGTCATAATATTTTTTTTCGTGTTGTGTGACATCATCTCAAGTTACATTCCGTATAGAAAAAAAAAATAACGACCTTTTATATAGATTTTATATACCTCTTCATAAGAATGGCTGCGCGGTTGCATGCTTTTTCAATATAACGCCCAGTACAGTGAAGTCGTCGCCACAAAAAACATTTGCGACGTTTATGGAGACGTGTTAAAGGTTCGAAAATATCAGAGATGGCTGGCAATTTAAACATTGAAAATTACCCTCAAAACGATCAAACAGTGGATGAAGACGCTGAAAGCGAAATCGAAAAAAATCCTATGCTAACAAAAAAGGAATTGTCCAATATGGTCGGTACTAAATGGTCCATAACACAGAAGTACCTGAAAAGGCTGGGAAAAAATCGAAAAGTAGGAATTTGGGTGTCATACGCGTTGAGCGATCGGAACAAGGCGCAGCGACTAAGCGCTTGCCAATTGCTGCAAAAGAAACACACTTTACGACCATTTTTTCTAAACCTGATTAACGGAGATTAAAAGTGGGTGTTATATACGAATATATCGAAGAAAAAAAACATATCTAAATTGTGAACAACTCACCCCTGTGACCCCTCAAACTGGTTTACACCCAAAAAAACTCTTACTTTGTTAAAATATGGTGAAACTATGACGGCACAATTATACCGTGACCACTTAAACAAATTAGGTGCAGCTTTGATAAGAAAGAGGCCGGGTAGGATGAATAGACGCAACATTATCCCTGCAACACAGAAACGCGCGACCGCATGTGGCGAATATGACCTGGGAAAAAATCCAGGAGTTGGGTTGGACAACTTTATTGCATCCACCTTATTTAACAGATGTAGCACAATCGGATTACCGTTTATTCCGTTTGATAAAAAAAAAATTTAGGTATAAAATATTTCAAACAAAAAATTAAGTGAAAAACGCTATTTCCGACTATTTTAATTCCAAATCAGTAGAGTTTTTTACTAAATTGATTTTAGACTTGTCTAATAGGTTGTAGAAGGTTATAGATAGACAGGGAGATTACTTTTTATAAATAAAAATATAAAAAAATACTAAAAAAACACTTTGAGTTTCATTTAAAAAAAATGTCAGGACTTTTTACTACACCTAATACAAAAATCACTCTGCCCAGCATAAATGTGTCGATCCTTTAATACCTAAACACTATCAGTTTTTAGTACTAATGAACATGAGAGTAAGAATGCTGATTCACAAAATGAGGTGTATAGACAACTAGATGATTTCCAGTAGCTCACTAATAAGTACAATCAATTATTCTATGATTATCTTTTGAATGATCGTCAAAAATCATTTTCATACTAATAGGCAGGATCAAACAAAAATAAACTTATTAATTGAATTGGCATTCACTTGGTAGAATTCCATTATAACACGGTGAAAAAATAGCAATGTATTTTAGTTCTACAAAATTATTTTTAACAAATATAGTTGATAGCTATTTCGGCTCACGCCATTGTCAGAACTATGCTTAAACTAACATTTACTAATCTATATATAGCTGTGTAGAAAAGGTACACAATACATCTTCTCTCCTGTTTTAACGGCCTAGCTTGTTACTTTCTCACAATAAAACTAAATTTTCAAAAATTGTAAATGAAACAAAAGGCGGCTATGACAATAAGTTTACATGTGGGACGGAAATGGTCATTACGGAACCAAATCAGACCACCCCCCGGGAATAGGTTGAACTAATGGGGACAATAATATATTAGTTTGTTCGTTAAGAATCCTTTGTGATAATTGATGTCCATTGATTTCCAGCTGTTCCAAAGCCGTCATTCTGCGACCCTTACTACAAAGATGCAAACACTTATGCGCTGAGTTTGAATTTATATTATGTGATTCCTTAATAACGTGATTATTCGCTAATAAATAATTTAAAAATAATTTTGTAGATCTAAAATAAATTTCTATTTTTTTCACCGTGTTAAAAATATACTTGCCTTTGGGATAGTGTAAAGCAGCCGTGAGCGGACCGAGGGCGTCGGCGACTGCTTCGCCCATCTTCCGGGCTCTGACATCACTCCCTTCATCGGATTCTGCAACATATCAAATGCCGTCAAGCCGTTAAATTTGTACTAAAAGAAAGTGAATAACTATGTCTGCAATATTGCCTATCACATAAGTAAACACTATTGAAATTTTTTGAATCATCAACCATCCAAATATGAACCGCCAGAATTCATGCTTACCAAAATAGTGACTCAAGTAGTACACTTGTATTATCACAATTTACGATAGAGTTGAGGATGATGGAAATTCAATATCAAGTTTGAATTGCTCAAACTTTGTACATTTTCATGTGTTTTGTCACTCACGGCATTTACATTCAGGAATAAACATACATTCACCACCTGAGATAAACTAAATTCTAAAACTAGAATACATAGCTATTTTTTTTCACTGTGTTAAGCTTATGGAGATTTTCTGGACCTGTCAGGCAATATTTCAACACAAAAATTGACTCTTACATAAAAGTTTTAACATTGTTAACATTATATCTTTAAGTGTTAACTATCAACGCACGGCAATCAGCCGTCTCAACAGTTGAGATGGCAGCGGTCAGTGTCAAAGAATCAATGCAATTACCACAGGGAGGAGTCGTGGCTACGTTATTGCAGGAGTCACAAACTCGCACGGGCTGCGGCCATCCGCGCTGCGGCACGGGCACACGAGTGGTGCTGCACGGGCCGCAGACTCCCCCTCCACACGCCCGACAATGATGAAGCTCTCCCCGACCGGCTTCCAACGCGCATGAACACACACAGCAACACTGAAAATCAATCATCAATTTAATATATTATACCTCTGATGTGTATATATGAGACACAGTCTGACAAAATATTGTCAAATTTCTAAATAAAACTGTCCTTATTATCTTTGATAAAATTATGGTTGTCGATATTTCAATCCCACCTAATCATGTTATTTTTATTTGCATGGTTACACTTCTTGTCAATGGAGCAGCTGTTTTAATTCGGGTAACTGTTAGAAGGCGGTGTAGAGCTGTGTTGGCTAATGGTAAAAATTGCAAAAATCAAAAAAAAATATATTTTTTATAGATGGAAACATAAAATTCTGTATTTAGTAAATATTTCTCACGGGGGAGTCTGGAACCCCTAGAGAGCACGTCCCCAAGTGGCGGATAGGGGAAAGCTCGCCAGATATGGAGGGTAGGAGGGAAATAAAATACCTCTCGCGGACCAACAGACCGGGAAGGTGAGTCTCATAAGCCTAGAAAGGCAACTCATCTAAGAGAAGGCAACTCTGATTTCAAATCCCTGGTAGTGAGCAGTAGCACTTACCAGTACTGGGCTAAGGTTGAAGGTTATTGAAATCGAAAAAGCTTAAAACCAGACATACACAGGCGGAGTTGTGACAATGGTACGGCTGTGTAACTGCGATGTGGAAGGCAACGGAAAACCACCACATTAAATGTTCCAAGTAAATATCATGTTTGATATACCATGATATCCAACCTTCTAGGAGGAGAGGAATAAAAAGAAGAAGAAGAAGTAAATATTTAGAAGTTGTTAATTGCAATTTGTTTGATTTCGTTGAGTTTTAATTGAAATTTAAAAGTGGAACTGTTGAAAATTGATATTGAAATACTATCAAGCACTCTCAGTCAATATTTTAATTGTGCGACAAACGATGGCTCCCAATTTAAGTTGTCACTTCAATAATTGATAAAGAATTAAGGAGTATCATTCTCAAATGCAAAGGGTTACACAATTAAAGTACAATACAATTAATATTGAAAAAAAAGGGATAATATGCATTTTAATGACTTGAGTGGAGATTCAATTTACAAGAGGAGAATGAATGCAGGTGTGCGAGGGTTAATAAGTGGAGCTTGTTCAAAGAGTGATTTCCACTTACTTTGATTTGCGCTGTAGGTTGCCAATACGCAGGGGCAATCGTGTCAGCTAACCAATAGCAGGCCAGAGAGCTCGCCAAGCCGCTCACTTCTTCCAAAGCTCGTCTCGCACCGACGCCTCCGCTCGCACTGCTGTTGGCGTTCGAAGTTTGCTGTAACAAATGACAATACTCCAGCAACTACAACAACAAACATGCACGGCCGATGCGATATGTATTTTAAAAAGTCACAGTTCTATCAATTGATACCAACAAAATGTGGTTATAATGTCAGTATACAACAATAATATTTCTATGAAGCTTTGTGATGGACAATAGATGAAGAAATCAATAAGTACGGGATTATTTCATTCATCATTCATTCTTATTGGTGCATGACCAGCACTATACAAAATAAACGGGACACATAGAGAAACAATGAATGTGGGAATCTAAGATCCAATATATTAAAAAATACATTGATTTTTCTTGATAACATTTAATAGTTTACTTAACACGAATAATACTGAAATATTTGATGTCGGGATATCCTCAGCAGGGAAAGGTTAAATTAAACAACTATCTGGACACTTTTACAGAATAATTTTACATTTAACAAGAGAGAATAAACCCCAGAGTCATTTTTTATTTGCAAATGTTAAGCTGATTTAATTTTCATGTTAAAAGAAAATAATACAAAGACTTTTGGATAACTTACTCCTGGCCAGACATGTGTAGTGACGGAGCTCACAACTGTCTCCTCGGGTGACTTGTTTCCGATCCAATACTGCCTGCTTCTGGCAAAACATTTAAACAGTCGTCAAATTACAATCGCACTAATATAGTACTACAATGAACGAAGACCCACGAGATGTTAAGATAATGAGGATAATTACTCATATAGACATTTACTAAGATAGTGTTTCCCAGACTTTGGATCGGGATGCAAACGTGTTTATCGATTGAATTGGCATTTACTTGGTAGAACTCCGTTATAACATTGAAAAAATAGGAATGTATTTTAGTTCTACAAAATTTTAAAGATATAGTTGATAGCTATTTCAGCTCACACCTTCGTAAGAACTAACCTATCTCCTATTACCTCCTATCGCTACTTCGGATGTAATATGATAGGAAATGGCTGTCAACTATATCTTATAAATTTTGTAGAGCTAAAATACATCACTATTTATTCTGTACGTTTAGTACATTTGCTTATATTTAAATTAAAATTTTTAGTTTTATTGCTAGCAGGAAATAAGCTAGGTTGTTAAAACAGAAGAGAAGATGTATTGTGTACCTTTTTTACATAGTTGTATATAGATAAGCAAATGTATGTTTGGACATAGTTCTGACGATGGCGTGAGCCGAAATAGCCATCAACTATATAATTTTTAAAAATAATTTTGTCATAATGCATTTTAACTCACGACATATTTTTGCTATAAAAAAGCATTTTTTATCGTTGTATTAAATTTTTATTCATTATAAAATGTAGATATAGAAAAATAATGCAAAATTAAGGTTTTGGCCACCAAATTATGAATAGATTAGAAGATTTTTTCGAAAACTGTAGCATTGGGGTGACAACTGTCTCAACACTCTCGGCAGTGAACTGATTAAATTATTAAATTGTATACTTATATACAGGCCCACAACTAGGGCACCGAAGTTCGTATCCGCTCCACGCGGAGCGAGCCATCTCCATCCAAGACGACTGCATCGACACTACCGACACCTCTTTGACCTTTTGACAAAATAATCAATCCATAATAAGCATTCTATTAAAAGGTAAATAAAGCCTTCCCAAAAACGTTCACCATAAGCACAGAAAACAACTAACCTTCTGTTTACAAATCCGGCAAACCAAAATTTTGTTTTCATACTGATGTTGATATCTGAAAATTAATAATAAAGATTTTAATTATGATGATGATATCATGCTTTTAACCCGCTGCGAATTGACGCCTCATCTGTTGACATTTGATATTCAAAATTATAATAGTACTATTGTACAAACAAGAGTGTTCATACAAAATTTTGAGTTAATAATTGGCAGGTATATGAAACCAAAGGTTCATAAGTAAACAGTGTTGACATTTGATTATCCTATGTGTTAATAATGCCAGCAATAAGCAAAACCGGTCCTGATCATAAAATATCACACCTTTATACCAAAAAGTGACTAATTATTGTATTTAATTATTTTATGATATCAACTGAACTTGCATGATGGAATTTCAATGTCAAATTTTAATTGTTGAAATTTCGTACGATTCCACATGTTTTGTCACTAACAACCCGGGTTTCGCCTAATTCAGGGATCACAAAATCAACAATTCAAAAAATTATAGGAAGTGAGAGGGTAAATGCTTTTATATGGTTAAAAAACATTATAATATATCACGATAAACAACTTACCTGCAATTACTTTCAGTGCTATGTTTTAGATCATCCTTATGGTGACCCATTGACAATGTGCACCTGAAAAGAAAAACAAATAATGTATTCGTTTCTTCACATACGACAGACTTTGAGTTTAAACAAAGTTGGTGGTGTAAGTAATGGTCAAAATGATCACTAAGCTAACATTAAACTAAGTTTTATGAAACTCAATTGTTACAACTTTGTACGATTCTACATGTTTTGTCACTAACGACCCGGGTTTCGCCTCTCGACATGTTCAGGCATTCTATCACAGGGATGCAACAGAACTGACGTACAATAAACAGTTGGCATCATCTATATACCATAGTAATACAGTAAAAAAAGCCCCAAGGCAAGTACTAAATGGCAGCTAAAACAAATTAAATAATATATTGATTGAATTGGCGAAAAAATTCATCGGGAGATTAAAAACTCAATAAACGTAGCTTTCAAGTTCAACAATAATTTAGGCAGACATCTTAAAAATAGTAAAGATAAAATCAATATACTGGACAGAAGCGCTATTTATAAAATGTCCTGTGGCTCATGTTTATCCGTTTATATCGGACAGACAGGTAGAAGTATATCTACTCGAGCTAAGGAACATGTAAGATCATTCAACAGTAAAAAAACAGATTCACAATTCGCTAATCTTGTTATTAATGAATCACATAATATTAATTCAAACTCGGTGCCTAAATTTTTGCATCTTTGTAGTAAGGGTCGCAGAATGACGAATTTGGAACAGCTGGAAATCAATAGACACCAATTATCACAAAGGATTCTTAACGAACAAACTAACATAATAGTATCGCCACTTATCCAGCCGTTGTACAAATGGGTGGTCTGATTTGCTTCCACAATGACCACTTCCGTCCCACATATAAACTTATTGTCATAGACACCTATTGTTTCATTTAGAATTTTTGAAAATTTAGTGTCATTGTGCTAAAGTAACAAGCTAGGCCGTTGGAACAGGAGAAAGGATGTGTTGTGTGCCTTTTCTGCACAGCTATATATAGATAAGCGAATGTTAGTTTAAGCATAGTTCTGACGATGGCGTGAGCGGAAATAGCTATCAACTATATTTTTTTTTAAATAATTTTGTAGAACTAAAATACATTGCTATTTTTTTCACCATGTTAAATTAAATAATATTAATCTAATAATAATTAACACAATTGCCTGTGATAATTTTCATTAACGATCTTATTAATGAGTCATTCTTGAAAGGGTTTTGCAACAAATAATAATTAACTATCATTAAAATATAAATGTGTTTTTATTGTTTAGAAATACCTCCTTATTTCAATCTGGCAAGTAATGATCATACATCTAGTGATGAAAAAGAATTTACGTCATGAGATTGTCGATTCATTGAACCGATCTCACGTAAAGGATACAACGGGGAGTTGGGAAGATTGAGTTGATCATTGAGAATGAAGTTTGAATTTAATAAACAATGCTAATAAGTTTTATACACTGTTTAAGAGGAGATAGACAATATACGTTTATGGTCGTCTCACTAATTTACAACATATTATCAGGAGTGATAATATGTTGTAATATATGCGACCTGCATCCATGGTGTGAATCAGAACCCTGTTGGAAACTTAACTCTTTGTGTATTCAATAAAATTGTGGAAGAATAGTGAAGGATTACGTAGGATTGTCGTAAGCATTCATAAAAACAGTACATACTTAGCTTGGCAAGCCTTGCATGCGACATCGCATGTGAGCCGTCCTTGGAAACGCTCCGTCAGTTTGATCAGAGAGCTCAAGACGGCTCCTGGTCTCCTCGAGCCCCTGCAACATGCCGTCATGATAATGATTTAGGCCAACAATAAAGCATAACATAGAGTCGCAACAAACTGACATGCTAATCTTGTAAAAATGTAAGTTAAAACAAGTACAGGCAATTTTATTGATTGATTTTTTAATTCAATTTATCTAAAATCCCCTCTACCCATTCAACCTTTAAAAAAAATTTATGATATCGACTGAAGGTGCTAGATGGAATTTCAATATCAAATTTGAATTGTTACAACTTTGCACGATTCCACATGTCTTGTAGTGGAATCGTACAAAGTTGTAACAATTCAAGCTATAAAAAAAGTTATAGAGTTACAGTTATGGAAAGGAAAGTAAGCCAATCACTAGTCACGCTCTAACACCGATCTCTCTGAAAATGGGAGGTTGAGCAACTAATTAACAACAGTAATTTAAAATAAAAATTGATCTTTAAAACGGATCGCAGAAAGAGAACCTTCCTCAAATACTAAGTACACCTATCCCTCGATTTACACGGTACTTGTTTTACACGGATTGAAGAAGAATTTGAAACAGTAACATTTACAGCTAAAATTATCGACGAAGGATTCGAATTGGGAAGAAAATTAGGTCATCATTTTGTACAAAATGACTCAAATGTTGAACGGGCCCATCAATTCCAACGTGATATTGCTCAATATGATGAGGTCTTTAAAGACCTAACAAGAAATTCAAAGCAAATGTTAACAACAGATTTTATTGCCAAATCTCCTCGAGGTGTAAATGTTTCTAGTTCAATCATCCAATTGGCAAAAATAATTTCGAGTGATCTGTGATAGTGATGAATGATAAAAACTCCACCAACCGTTGCGATTATTTTTTTATCAATCTTTTGGATTTAATTTAAGTTCCTCTATATATGATTTATGTGTAATTAATTAATAAAAGAATAGGTATATTTACACTTTTTAATAATTTTGTTTTATATATGTATTTTAGAAAACAACCAAATTGTGCATTTTTTGTGTAATTTTCGATTTACACGGTTTTACATCAAAAAATATAACATTTCGGTTTACAAGTTTTCCTCAGGAACCTATCCACCGTGTAAATCGAAAGATAGGTGTATGCATAAAATTGCAAACGACTTACTTGACAGCAATATGCTCAAGATGATGAAAAAGAACTTTTGGCAGCGGAGATGTAACGGGCAGTAAAGAAGTGCTCGGTAACGTCGCCACGTAATACAGCGTTCCCAGACCTTCCATGTTGAGACCCATCGACTGCAGTCTCATCACTATCTGTTGCTCGGGAGTCTCCCCGTGTTTATCTGAAATTTAAAAATTAATCAAACCACAATGATGAGATAAACACGGTAACAAAAGACAGCTTCTCATTGTCAAGTGAGACAAATTGGCCTAGCAATGTCTCATCGATTGAATTTTACTTTGCAGTTTCACGCTTTGCGTACACCAAATAATTCAATCACGTCGGTGTTACATAAACTAATAGCGATTTTCAAATCAAATCAACCATATTTTAACCCAAAAAATAGCTTGAACACAAAAGTTTTAACACTGTCCACTTTCACACTGTTTAATCGTTTACTTTTGAGAGTAAATTATCAATACTCTAACACTAATCCACTAATAGTTGAGACATGTCAACAGGTTAAAATTACTCCAGATATCAATTTACCTCCTAAATTTCTAGGATCTATACTTTTCATAATTCGTCTTTCATATTAACTGTTTACTGACTGTCAGCTTGAGTGCATCCGTGTACCAGAACTTAACTCAACTTCTGTTAAGATAAGATCCATTAGGAGTCTATACGTTTAACATTGGAGGGATATTTACAAAAAAAATACCAATCAACCGAGGCATTTAAACCACTTGCATCCTAAACAGATACCAATATCTATGACATTTTAAAAATCATGAGTACATTTTTTTAGCAGGGTGTTAACCCGACCGTATCCTAATCAAGACTAAATTTATTATTTTAGATTGAAATCTCTTTTTGAATAAAGATAATAGATTCATTAATGTGATTCAGAAAACAGGACAAAAAAAGATCAAAAACAACTACACAAAAGACACATCAGAGCGAGATTGTATAATATTTGGAGCATTCACTTTTCAGTGGCCGTTAGTGTACACGGTATTCCAACATTACTTTTGTTGAGATATTTTGGGTCACCCCGACGAACTCTCTTGTGAAGGAACGATTTTTAAGATGGTTCCGCAGCCGGGTTCCGGAACTGCAACCGGATTCCCTTTCGCCCGACGGGTGTTATTTATTAAATATATAATATAATTATAACTTTACCTATTTAGAGATAGTATAAATTGAAAAAATATCACTTTCACGTGCATAATAAATAAAAATTATGTTATACCTAAACGTGTTACATAGACGTGATGATGGCTGCCAGGTGTAACACGTTATCATCGTGATTTATGAAACGGTTGTACCGATGAAATAAATATTTTTATTTTATATAAATAATATTGTTGATTAAATACAAAGAATTCAGTTAAATAACATACTATAAAACAGTCTTTATTTTCTTTACTATTTTTAATCAAAAACTGGACTACGGGGATACTACATTTCATCTATAGTAAAAACAGTTTGGGTGTTCCCGTGGTGTCACCGGAGTGTATCATTCTCTTGATGATGGTAACATTGATCGCTAGTTCATTAAACTCGAGCATTGCATGTAGGTACACATACAACAACATACAAAAGTTTATGTTATTAATGATGTGGCTGCCATATTCGGTTGTTCATGTTTTATTTTTTGTTGCCAATCTTTTTTTTATTATTTACCCTTGAGAAGAGGTCAAATGGTCAATTTCCCAGATGATCTTGAAGTTAAATCAACAAGTACAGTTTAAAAAACGTATAACATGAAAATGCTCAATGAGAAATATTAGTCGATACGAGAAATAATATTGCTTTACAGACAAATTCCGTGTAATTTCATATGAAAATATATTCTTTTAACATGAAACAGAATTTCAATCCACACAAAAAGATTTCGTATACCAAATAAACAAAATATCCCCAGAGCATTCATTTTCTTACACTCGTTATGGTGCTTTACTACATTTTCAATTATTTTTTTTTAATATTGATTATTGTTCTGTTTGACACATAAAGACGTTGCTCGTATCTAGATACGAGCAAAAATTAATTTTAAAAGAAATAGATTTAATTGAATTTCACAACATCAAGTAGCATTTTATTTATTCATACAACATTCAATCAGTTAATGTATGTGCAAGGTCATATATTGACACCGACTCACTCGTTGAAAGGGGGGCGGTGTGCCTCGGTTCATGGCTGATGACAATTGTAGGTCCTCGGTTGTTCACAGAACTTTCCACTTGCACGCGATGGCCCACTCCTTGTAGCACACTCTGAAACAAACAAGCCATTAAACCTATTTCAGTTACAGCGGTAACAGTTAGCGCATATCAAGAAAAAATATATTTTTAGTGATGTTTCAAAGAAATCACAGTTCAACACATAATTTATAATCACGTAATCACCAATTGAAACCAGTATGCATATATCGAATAGTTGTATGCGTGAAAATATAGTTTAATTTGTTTGTTTGAAAATTTTCATTGATAAGTAAAGTACATTTCAATTGTCTGATTTGGTAAACCATATTTTACTGCAACACACTTTTGCTGAATGCGGATGACATAAAATAAATAAATATAGCATTCTATCATATATAAACAAATCCAAAACCTTAATTCGAATTGTAAAACCCTTTCAAGAATTACTCATTAACGAGATGTTAATGAAACCTATCACAGGCAATTGTGTTAATTATTGTTAGATTATTATTATTGGATTTGTTTGAGCTGCCATTTACTGCTCGCCTTGGGGTTTTTGTTTTCCTGTAATTAATAACTTTGGTATATAGACGATGCTAACTGTTTATTGTATGTCAGTTCTGTTGCATCTGTGCGATAGAATACCAAAAGTTAATGACAAAACATGTGGAATCGTATAAAGTTGTAACAATTGTATTGAAATTCCATTCAGCATTCATAAATTAATTCAAGTTATCAACTAATGATGAATTCCAATATATTTAGTACAATCTTATTTTATTATTTACAATCTGAGTTACCCCTTTCGGCATGTCTGAGTATTCAATTTAACGGATTCACTCGAAATTAATGCAGTCAAAGAAAGTCTAAGGACTTAACTTATAATGTATCCTAGGTTATTATGCTATCAATTTAGCTGCTAGATGTATGGTCAATATTTTACGTAACTAACCTAAAATATAAATTTATTGATTGAATTGGCATTCACTGGGTAGAACTCCATTATAACACGGTGAAAATATAAATGATATAAACTTTTTACTGAATGTCAGTTTGTGTGCATCCGTTGAACGGAATGGCTTAAAGTCGAAATCTGTGCCGTGAATGACAAAGAATGTGAAAGTGTAAATTTTGAACAGTTCAAATTTGATATTGAAATGCCATATCTCACTGTTAGCGATATCTTAAATTTAAAATATTATCTATGTTTCAATATTGTAGTATAGCATACCTGAAAATGTTCAGTGTACGCTTTGGAGGCCTGACCTAGAAATGTGAAAAGATCAGACGGCAGTCTCTCGGCACGGGTGCGGTAAATCACAACGTCAGACACCGCTAATACCTGCAATAAAATAATTATTTAATCAGCATGCTATCATGAGCAAACATTGTTGCGAATGCGTGAATGAATAATACACAATTGTGACGAAACAAAATTACATCATTGCGAGGAAAATACAGTCGACTCCTGAATATCTTGAGGTGAAGGTCACACGGATAAGTTTTCATTTTCGCTGACTGCTAATGTCACAACTTTTGACATGCCTAATCTCAGTGTGTTGATTGATGCTACTCAGAAATATAAAAGTGTTAACAGTTACTTGAATTAGCATTAAATTATAATACAGAACTCTATTACAACACGGTGAAAAAATAGCTTTGTATTTTATTTCTACAAAATTTATAAGGTATATAGCTATTTTGCCTTACGTCTCATCAGACATATGTTAACAGTGTCAAATTTTTTATGTACAAACTAGTATTCGAGTGGAAATATAGCTTGATTTGTTCAGACAATCTTGATAAATTTTTTTAGTGCCAATACTGCTAGATTAATTTTTGAAATATAAACAGTGTTGACATACACACAGTTCAGCAGGAAACAAACTAATATTAATTATTTACCAGAAATACTCATTATTTCGATTTGTGTACAGGAATCTTCTGAACGATTTTCTGATATCTGTTCCGGTGGAAAGTGGTCCTGGATACGGCTCTCATACAATTTTGAATATCAGTGATATTTTTTTTGTGCCATATTTGAATTTCCTGAAGCTATATTTGGAATTAATATATTTCTGGTTGCCCGATTATGATAACATGATAAATAAAAAGATTGTATAGATAATGCGCTCTAGCTTGTGCCATATTGTTCCTAGCTCATGTTTCTGCTAATGACTCACCTACTGAGCACATATGTGCCAGCTGTTCCATCTCCAATTTGAACTCTATTTATAAGGGTAAGACGATACTATCAATATTGAGATGAGAAAAAAAAAAATCTAACCTTTAAAAGGAGTGTCGGTGGTGACTTTGGATGATGCAAGGCGGGTGTATCGAGGCAGAGTAGACATCTGGCAGGATGCCACGCCGCCCATACTCCTCGCGTGCCTTCCTCGGCACCATCGCTAGTTTTGAAGACTTCCTGCCCGCGAAACAGCACCTGTTGAAGAGAATAAAAAAATACCATTGCTGTAATTTGGCACTGGCCCTAGTTGCCCTCATGCAACCTAACGCTTAAAAAACAATACCAGACGTTTGCTTGTAAAAGTATCCTGTGACTGTGAAGGTTTTGGGCCACTCAAGTCATTTTAGCTGCAGGTTGAATATCACTGCCCTAAAGGGTCGATATATAATATATGTTTTAAATAATACAAACACAAGTTACAGGCAATCATAGAATATATCAAAGTTGAATTATTGAAACTTTGTATGATTCCACATATTTTTTCACTAACGGCTTTTATCACACGGTCACAACAGAAGTGAAAGGCAAAAACCGGGTCGCTAGTGACAAAGATGTGGAACCGTACAAAGTTTTCACAATTCAAATCTCATATTGAAATTCCATCAAGCACCTTCAGTTTTCATAAATTATATGTAAATGAAGTAAAACAGTTCTCACAATGAGCAAAGCCAGACTTAATTATAGAATAGAAAGTGAAAATATTAGTAAAAATTTTGTTTTTATTATTTAAAATATCTTTCCACGAAGACGTGATATTTAACACCTTAAAAGTGCAATATGTACACTGCTTCATTCAAACAAACTTTTCGTTACTGCACATTGTCTTGACGTGATCACCTTAATACATAATTTTTTCCATTTAATGATATAACTAAAATTATCGATCCACTGAAAGAAGCGGTCAACTAAACTCAAAAAAAAAAAAAAAGACTCAAGTGTCTAATAAAAATGTCTATAATGAAATATTATTCAGTATCAATTTAAGAAAATAACTTACATGATTCATAGTGTAGGATTTGCCGTCTCCTGAATTACCAAAGATGGAAATAACTTTTAGCTTGGTGTCAGTAGGGCAGTTGAGAAGATTCGTAAACTCTTCCACGTTCGCGACCATCAGATTTTCATCCCCGTCAATTAGAACAAAGCTTTCGCCTCTAGAATGGAGCGGCAACGATTGAAAAGGTGCCTCGGGTTTGGAAACTTTGGAAACTTCAGGAACATTCTTGGGCATTTTGGGCCTCAAATCTCGCATTGTGTCATCGTCTTCTAACATAGATAGAGACAGAGCGTCTATTGGCTGCATTATTGCCGATAAACTCGAGTCCGATTTGGAATTATATGGGTTCACGGTATTTTTGTCCATCTTTGAGGGACTTTCTTCTTTTTTGGAATGGTCCATTTAACTACGTCAACGGGAGGCAATGTAAAACTGCAAAAAGAAAACGTATTTTAGTTAGGATCCCATCTTTTTTTTACAATTCATGTATGTTCTCAATGTGAAAAGCAGGCGGCCTCTAAATTTTGCTTAATTGCTCAGTTGATAATGCTCATAGTGTGAGCGAAAGCAATCTCAATCTTCATCATATTACAATTAGATATATCAAATGTTGGTCGATTAGCTGATAGCAGCATATTAACACTTTATGGTCAGGAAACGAAATATTTTGTTTTTTGCGGACTGTCGTTTGTTTGCGGAACCCGATAAAATTCGTGTATCCTGTCGGTCATCTGCGGGACCCGTCTTCTCTCGGGCTTGTATTTTGGCGTAAAACAAAACGCACGGCGATACGACAAAGACCTTTTTTTGGCAATAAAGCTCACGAGTTATTATAAACCAGAGTGTTCCTATTTGGAGACGCAAGTTTCTCGATTTACGTCATTCAGATTTCAAACTTCCGGTGGTTCTAAACTTGCAGGAATCACAAGTATATATTATTATTTATTATATAGTTATATAGTAAGAATAAATATAGTATCTTTTACATAGAATGTTTTAAAAATTTAATATTGATGAGATGTGGAGTTTTTACATAATTGAGAATAGGTTTTTATATTCAGCTTAGAAATATAATGAAATTAAGATTTAATCAGAGTATTTATAATTTATTTTTAAAGATCAAATGTCACATATCATTTCTTTGAAAATTTCAATCAAAAATATTGTTTGGTTTAGAAGTTGTGTCGATTTTAAGAAAGTAATATTTTTTTTGCGCTAATCGCAAAAAACACCCGCTACAGGCTTGAGTATATTGCTCGAGGGGCCCAGGCAAAGTGTTAATAAATGATACTTCAACAATGAAGTGTCAAAAGTATTAAAATATAGCACGATGATCTCTTTAATTTTATCACCAACAATGCTGAATTTATTTTCTGTTCTGTTATTGACTGTTCAATATGAGGCCGGTAAGAGAGTTGGAGAGTCAAACAGGTTTTTACAAAAAATTCAGAGTGATCGCTGCAACCCCTGCTAAATCCGGACACCGTATTTCGTACCGAGTTTAAAGAACTGAAAGGTCAATGCTGTTCATTATAAAAATGAATGATTTATACGAGCACATGGTGACTCCATTGACGGAAATATTTTGCGTTGCCAATATTTCTACTGTTAATGCCGGTGACTTAAAAAGGTTCTGAGCATTGGAACTCAACAATGCCATATTAATATTTACATATCCTTTATTGATGTCAGTCGAAAAGAAAAATAAATTATTTGATATAAAATTAATACCGATCACTTTTTTATTTCACTTGTTGAAACGACCGTCACACTTCCTAACACAACTAACAAAATAAGAAAAGTTAAGAATTTTGTATTATAAATGAGTTTGAACAAATCACTCATTATTATTATTTTGATGCATCAGAAATAAAAAGATTCAATTATTATTACTGCGTTTCAAAAACAAAACAAAAAAATAAAAACTTGTATATACTTATTTAAGAGAATTCTTACCGAAACCGTCAAGTCTGAAGTGTCAATGAAAGATTATGCACTACTATAACACATAATCTTGTTATTAATGATAAAAGGTCACGTTCGTATCGTATTGTTGCGGATTGATCATAAATTGCACCACGCTTTCAAATTATCGAATATTTTGATTGCAAATCAAATTTATTTTGTGTCTTAAAATATTAGGAATAGATCTTGAAAATAAAATACACGGAGAAAAATATTTCGTAGGACGTAAGAAATATAAATCGATTATCGCTCTACTATTATCGTCTATCAAATCGTCAACTTTTCGATTTGAGCTTGCACAACAAAGATATCGCGTAAGAGCTAGACGGTATGCCACATGGAATGTAACAATAACGAATAGTTAACCTCCCGCAAATAAATGTCAACATCGAAGAACGTGTGTTTCCTACCTATTTATCGGATACTTAAGACGCAAACTGATAATTACATTTTGTTGACATAACGTGCAATATTATTAACCCCGGTAGAATGACACATCTGACTTTTCAAGAAAAACAACATGCAGAATCAGCGTTGACGAATGTTGCAATTCTAAACAACGTGACAATAAAGCAATATCATAGCCCTCTATATTGGTAAGCGATGTAGGTAGATCTGGCAAGTGCGGTCCGATAGTAAACTCTATGGCTCACAAATGTAATTAATTCTCAATTTTATTTATATTGTCAAAAATCTGCCATGAATTTATGTTCGAATTGTATTTAGGGTTAGGAAGTTTTTTTTCGTATGTCATTTGTAATAGAAATATTCTAAAAGAATTACAAAGAAATAAGACTCACATTACCAAAATTTATTTCGACCAAACGTTTTTTCATATACATATATTTAATAATAACAAATACATTCAGTAATTTCTATAAGAAATCGATAAAAGTTTCCAATGCGGCTTGGTATACGTGAATGAATTCAGATAAATTTTGGGGTGTCCGTGATTTATTAATATAACAGGGGTACCAAAATGACATCGTGGTGAGTGGAAATTGAAAAACAATCTTGTCTGCCTACCTCTCAAAAAAGGATTTTTCAATCCTTTCAACTGTTAAGGCTACTGCAATCTGGTTTGCTGCCTCCTGATACTTCTTGGATGATCTTAGTAAAAAAAAAAAAATATATGTAATATCAAAACAATATTCACGCTAAAATACGTCTCTTCGTCCGAATTTTTTTATCGATATTATGGAAATAGTATTTGGTTACTCAATATAATATCAACATACAACAAGTCTGTCCAATATGAGCCGCAAGGACGTGGAAGCAGCAATATCTTGTCGAGGATGGGATATAGGAAGGAAAGTCATGATGGATAGACACATATAACATATTATTAAAGATTGATAAACATGCATTTTGCAAACAATAACGAATATTATTTGTGCGAATTTCATGATATAAACTGAATGATGATGGTATTTGGCATAGATAACGTTTATGAGGCAGTGGCAAAAACTTTCTCAACAATTCATAACATGACGAAGACTGATATATATTAAAAATAAAATATTATTACTGTATTATGAGGCCTTTTTCTTTTAATTGAATAAATTTGGTCACTTATAATTTTTTATTTAATTAAATCATAAAAGTTTTCTCTTCTGACCTGTGGATCTTTACGCCTGATTGCAATTTTGCTTAAGTATGCTGGTAGGTTGTTAAATATTGAAGGAATGGCTGCCTTATTTGTATTAAACATTTTCAGTGCAGCATTTATTATGACTCTATTCACTGATTAACTTTTAAACGTTCTCGTTGCCTCGCTGCCATAAAAATGTTTTAGACTTACTATCAAGTTAACCTGGTATCAATTTGTGACGCAAAAGTGTTCTTAGTCATTTTTTCTTTATGGCGGCATCTTCTAGCAAAGAAAATGTAGCGACTGTGCTGTTGTTTTGTAAAAATGCTAGTAGTTAGAATTGCACCCAGGAACACAACATTGTGGAAGAAACACTCTAAAATATCAATATTATGGCTTATATTAGTTCTTATGAAATGTAAAAATCTATGAATTGAATGACAAATATTTAACTGATATATAATATCTTCAGAAAATAATTGTATATGTAGATGAAAGATCATTCCTAATAATTTATTTATAATTCAATTCATTGCATACATTTTCAGTCTCTAGTCAATTTAATCAGTTTTCGAACGATTCCATCCATACAGTAGTACATTATTTTGCTCAGTCCAGTACAAACGAAGAATCCTCCATAGACAAAATTCCATTGTCGCCAACCTTATAATTTGGACAAATTATATGTCATTTGAAATTTAAAATGATAATTTGACGTTAGTTAGCAGAAAGTCACAGAAAGTTTACTACTAATATATATCAACTGCGATTTCGATCTCGATCTTCACTATCACAATGGAGTCACTCCCTTGGATCGGCCGAAGTTGTTCGAGGAGTAACTTTTCCGTTCTCGTCGTATCTCCGAATAAATTGTACACCGAAAATCTATCGAAAAGCTTGTATGCTGTGCATCTCGAAAGAGACAATCGTTGGGAGTTATGCGTGCATAATAGCGATGGCATAAGCTCAATATTGAAATGTTTGCCAAAAGTAGGGCCAATGTCTGTTGATTTTATCGTAATATGCATGGACACTTCAACAATCCAGTGTAAAGATTGGACTACGGACGTAATAAAACAATGCCACAGTGATTTACGACCCGGTCGTCTGATTTTGGTGAACGGAAGCGGACTGCCGGTTTTAGAGATGGCACTCGACGCCGAGGACCTGACCAACATCAAGAGAAAACATAAACTTCAGCTGCTGCATGGAAATCTGTCGGTGGAATCAGAGTGCGAACATATCGCTAGAAGGCTTCACATAATAATAGAAACAGTGATGGGACTTAAGTTGGGTTTACCGTGTGTCGTTACTTCTCTTTCGTAATAATATAACTATTTTGTGAATTATAACAAAAATAAGTCAAAATATCTTACTATAAAGTAAAAAACAATAAAAAAACATAATAATCTTGTTGCAAATCCATACTTTGATCGTAAATCAATGACATTCATTTACATTATTGCTAAATTTTATTTATTCATAGTTCACTATCATCATATAATTCTATAGTAAATAATTAAAAGATAAAGAAAATACAAGAAGCACAAATGTGCACTGATGAACGCACACAACCCGTACCGTATCAGTTGGCAATAGTTGCAGTGAGTGAACCTATTCTGATGTCAATAATATAAATTTGTGAAAATGTTACGGAACATTGTTTTATTATCTATTATGTATTATGTAGACATAATGCCTTTCGGCCAAAAGATGTTACATTTAATACCTTTAAAAAACCCCAAACTTTTTATCATTCAAACTGTCCGTAGCTAGTGAAGCGATTTCAATCATTTTTATGTTACCTTTCCAGGTGACTTGTTTGTGGACCGGGATATTGTTTACAAAAAATGAAACATACAGTTTTAGTGGTATTCCTATTTTGTTTATTGTATAATATGATTAAATTATATTACAATTAAATTAAATCTACGAGTTTCTTTCAATTAAAACATCACATGTACGTTGCACAGCATACTACAAGAGAAATCGTCAAATGATCTATAAAAACGTAAATGGCAGATACAAATGAAATTGTGACACTTCTCTATTTCATAATGAATTCTTTTGGCCTTCTTAGTTTCGCTTTATGCAATATGCTTATAAAACCTATTTCTTTTAAATTAGCTTTAAACTAAGACCATTTAAATCCTTTCCCTCGGATTTCGAGTCAATGTTGAATGAATACTGAATATTTTCTGCCTTTTGGATTATTTACGTGAGGCAACACTCGCGTTGTTTCTTATCTACGTATCTTCTAATTGTTTTTTTTTACAAGACTCGAACCCGAAAGAAATGTCAAAACGGTCGTACCCTAGTTAAGTATATTACGCCCATACATATATTTAATTGAATCAGTATTTTCCCGATTCAAATATACAACATCCGATCGGGAAGTCTAAATTAGTACCAATCATTAAACACAAACTGTACGGCTACACATTTCGCTAAGGTATGGATACCGGAAAGACTAAACAATATAAGGATGCTCATCACTAAAATCGTATACAATAATTGTTCAATTAAAATTAAATAAATATCTTAGAGACAAATCAATAGTATATGAAGTACCTTTGAGGAAACGGCGCTCGCAATACAATTTACGGTTTCATCCTTCGAGTGCAAAAATCGACCGTTCTGTCTTTATTATAATGATATGTTTAAAGAGCTTTACTATCTGCCGCGGCTCATAATTTTGACAAAATAAATAGGGTATTTCTCTTTTCCCAAAGGCACCTGCATTAAGCTAAATACCAAAATGAAATTATGATAATCAGGAAGAAATCTGTACAAAGTCCAAAATGCTTAACGGGAAATATTGGTCAATACGAAATAATGCTACAGTCATAAATATAATAAATGTATTATTTTAACATTAAACAAAATTGTGCTCAACACAAAATGATTTTGGATCTCAAACGAACAAAATAAACCCAGGGAATCTTTTTATAACACTGCATTTTCATGTATAGTTTTTAAATTAATGGTTAATATGGTACCAAATGTAATATGTTACACAATACGCCTGTAAGTGTTAATTTTGACAGAAAATAGTTTATTTAATTTTATAACATTGAAAACACGAAAAAATATTTTTCAGTTTTGTCAATTTCATGTTAACCATTTTCGACTGTACTATAAACAACAAAGTCACAACCAACCTAATACAATCGTTACTTTTGAATATTCAATTTTAAAAATTTAATTTATTTCTATTTTACAAAGGTTTAATTTCTGTTCTGAAACAATATTCATTTCTATATATTTTGTTGAATAAAAGTAGCCTTTATATTTAAGAGCTCTCCTGCACGATTAAGAGGTATGCGTACTTAAAAGCGAGAAATAGCATCGGAGAAGAAGGGATTGTACTGTGTATAATAACAATTGTCCATTGACTGTCTTTAGGTCGCCTAATAATGCAGGAAAGCACCTAGATGTAAACACTACTAATCAATCCAGGAATCAACTTTCTGTACATAAATTTCAGTTTCACTATAGAATAGGTAAATTTTCTTATATTTTACACAGTCATTCCACTGAAAATCAGCAATAGCTAAGCTCATCTTAATAAATCAATGACATTTTTTCAAAGGTTTAACATATTTACTATCCGAATGAGATGTTGGACAAAAAAAGTACAGTACTACATAAACAGACAATATTGGCTTATAATTTTTTTTAAAATTTCTATCCCATTGGCTTAATAGAATACACAGCCAAAGCACAAATAAATTTTGTAAATATTCAAGAATGAAAACTGTATAATTCTAGCATATACCATAGGTTATCTTTTTTCGACAAGTGTTCAAATAGGATCAAATTTATAGTTGCGTTGAGTTAAATAAAAAGGAACCTAGTAATATTTTTACACATCCAAGATATTCAAAACTTCAATTTGATAAAGAGCTCTAATTTAATTTTTAATTCAGTATAGTTCATTACACCCAGTCCTTTTTTTACGCGATACATTGGTTCCAGAAAACGGCGCGTAAAAAAACGCAACTTTCATATAATTTGATAAATTGGTTCCAAAAATTAAAATATCACGTGAAAAAGTACCAGAAACGTATGAAATCCCAAAATTTGCTCTTTAAAATTCGTGCAAAAAAAAAATATATTTCATGCCTTTATTGCTTATAAAATATAAAGAGACTCTTAACAATATAATTTTTTCACTTATATAAATTAAGTTTTAAAAATACACATATTTTTTTTTATTTAAAAAATTAATGAAATGTACATGCCTAGCATCATATATAAATAGTTCTGACGATGGCGTGAGCCGAAATAGCTATCAACTATATTTGTTAAAAATAATTTTGTAGAACTAAAATACATTGCTATTTTTTCACCGTGTTATAATGGAGTTCTACCAAGTGAGTGCCAATTCAATCAATAAATTGAAAGTAGCCGATATGGCTACCCAGGCAATTCTTTATAAACGACTAAAACTTACGACATAAAACAACTGTGCAATAGTTCTGACGATGGCGTGAGCCGAAATAGCTATCAACTATATTTGTTAAAAATAATTTTGTAGAACTAAAATACATTGCTATTTTTTCACCGTGTTATAATGGAGTTCTACCAAGTGAATGCCAATTCAATCAATATATATATAAATTTCTTCTTAAAAACAAATTTGGGGATAAATCGCGTAAAAACGAGTGAAGCACGTAAAAAAATGTAAAGGTGCCTGTCCAAAAAAATCGCGTATAATCGAATTCGCATAAAAAAAGGACTGGGTGTACTCGCTTTTTGCTCAAATTTATTGACATTTTCAGCAAAATTTGACTTAAACAGGTTATTATTAAGAGTTTTCGTAATATTTGATAACAGTTTTAATATCTATACCTTTGCCCTCAACAAAAGATAGCATATGATTCTGAGTTGTCATTTTGATAATGGATGAAGAATTGAGAAGTGTCACCCTCAAATGCATAGGTTAAAAAATTTAAGTCCAATTACAATGGATTTTGAAAATTAATATTATAAAATATAGTTCAGTGTCTTGGCAGAGCCAGGGTCTTGATATTCGGGTGCAAAGAGTAAATATTTGAAGCTTAATAACTCCTTTCTGCAAATTTGGAGTTGGTTCCCTTTTGCTTAACTCAACACATACATTTATTCTCTTAGTATCAACCTCTTTTTCAATTACATATTTTCATATTTATTTGTGAATAAAATATGTAGACAAGTATATTGTAATCAACGAAACATGGAAATGTTGGGAAATGGCTTGCAATTGCAGAATTTCGGTAACATGATATTTGGTCATTTATTGAAATTCAAGAATTTAAAATTTACTGGAGCTCAAGGTTTTTTTTCAACAGAATTTCATCTGGCAATAAAAATTGAAGTTAAATTGATAATGCAAATTCTAGATGGCGCCGGTGAGCATGACATGCATTTTGACAAGATTACTTTAAGGTGATTTCTCAAAGGAAAATCATTATATTTAAGTAATAAAACAATTATATTTCTTACTATTTTCCATAATTTTATACTTTTAATGACTAGGTCAACTGATAAAAATACAAATTAAAACCAGATTATTTATAGAAACTCATTTATATAATATAAAATTGTGAAAACAGTAATAGGCATTGCTTTATTATTTAAATATTTTGAAGAAATACCCGAATATTAAAAAAACATAGATTCTAACATAACCTTTACCGATCAAAAACCTAGATGTCACCGACTTGTGGACTCTTTGAAATTTGTGGATTGTGTTGAGAAATTAAAATAACATCTGTCAAAATGACCGTGGTCAATGGAAATAAACTTTGTTTAATCATTATCTCTAGAAACTCGTCAATGTTTTCACGACCAAATATTGCCTCAAATTTAAGAGAATAACACAAATTGATTCAATCTTGTTTCAAATTCATTTAACACCTGTTGCTTCTGCAATTGTACAAAAATGTAATCACTCCAGTGTTATTTAAGTTAAGTAAACCATTCTTATTTAAAGAAGTTTTAAATGGATACCGGCACATAGTCAATTGACAATAGTAGAAGAGAATATCATTGGTATAGCCGCAGATGGCGTTGAGTTGTTTATAATTATGCACGAAGATATTTGCAGTTTATTGGCATATGAGATAAGGTCTATTTAAAAAAAAAAAAAAAATTAAGCTCTGAAACAATGACTTCTTATAGATTTGTTCCAGAAAATATTGGTTTTTTGGCTCTACTGTAATTATTTTAAATGGACATGTCATATGCCTGCCATGTGCATATATATATTTAATGAAATCTGTAAACGTTGTATCAATTTAATTCTATTTTTTATGACAAAAAGAGCTAAGAAGGCTTTTCTATATTTTCCAAATCAAACAAACACATAAGCCATGAACAAGTTCTAATCTCTTGATCACAAATATCCCATCAACATCGAATGCATAACAATGAAAATATAAATTGAATTTCAATATAAAATTTGAATTGATGAAACTTTGTTTATCTTCAAATGTTTTGTCACTCAACCTCAGTTTGGTCTTTCTGCATCTTCAGACATCCAATAACACAGGTGAAATAGAAACGACAGTCAATATCAATAAACAGTTAGCATTTCTTATATATATATATATATATGAGAAATTATACAAATAAAAAATATAGACTCTAAGGCTAAATATATTCCTAGAACAAATTTAGATTCGGGTCTATACTTTTCAGTTTGTTTTATATGTAAACTGTTTACTGTCACTTTGAATGCATAAAGGTGAAACCTGGGGCGTGAGTGATAAAAAACACGTCAAATATAAAACCGAATCCATTCATTAATTGTATGCAACAATCCGCACAAGTGTGCTATCACAAAGCAAAAGATTCCAGCAAAAATGGAGTCAAGAGACCGGGCTAAATAAAATGAGGACGGTAAATCAAAAGATAAAATTCTAATTGAAGAAATAAGAAATTTATTCAGAGTATTAAAAAATATAAATAATGAGGAACTTTCATCAAACCATCCTAACACTAGTTTCTTAGTGATAGAAATATTTACAAGTACATATATGTTATTATCACTATGCGGTACATGGAATAAAAACACGGCAAAACATAATACATAATAAAAGAAATCTATCTTTATTTTCGATATCAACGCTTTGATTATGAGGCCTTTTTATGATATTTCAACATAAACTTAGGTGTTTGCCATATTGGGATGAGGGGGATCGTAAGGTGCCAGTGATGACTTTGGTATATTCATTTCAATTGTTTATTTAAGTATTCGTCTTGCAAAATTTATGGTCCGATTAGAATTTGACACTGCCAAATATCTGAGGGGTGGAAATATCAGATTCAACCGGATAAAACACGCCTAGCACCTGCATACGTATATCCACTATGTGCTCAGGACCCTCATAGTTAGGTAGCACAAGTGTAACAGTATTTCTTGGTGGAAGAGCTTGCATTTAAATAATAAAATACAATGATTAGTACTATTTCCACAATTTTATATTATAAAGATTAAGACTGGTTTTTCTCATCACAAGCATTATCAACTGCAATTCAAGAGACACACGAGTTGATAATACTCGCTGTGAGTGAAAACAGTCCTGTTCTTAACTCGTTCCCTGCTGAGCTGTTTAAAAGATATTCCAACTCCTATTTTCAAAAATTAATTGAATGTTGGTTTGAAACAATATTATTGAGTTTGTCAACAAGGTCAAATCAAGCAAAGCATTAATCATAAATTAGTGAGTACAAGAAGGTCTTAATGTTAATTCATATATGTTCGGGTATCAACTATCAGTTGAGACGTCAGCGGGTTAATAATTTAAAATTGTGTTTGTTTAAAAAATAAAATGGCTCTTCATTATCTCTTCACAGTTAGACATGATATATTGCTCCGTTGAGTGTGCTTGGAATTAAGAACAAGATGACACTGGATTGAAAAAGCTCAATGTCTCTTCAGGATGATAGAAGCTTAATTTGAGTGTTCGAAATCCTGAGCGAGGTGACATTCGAACATGAACAATGAAAGAATGTTTTTCATATGTGCAAATGACATTATTTTTCAGTTTAAGTGAACAGTTTGGGAAAATTGCACAATTTTTAACTACAGTTGATAAAAATAATTAAAAATGTTTTGCTGATTCTTACTGGTGTAAAGAAAAAAGAACTTAAATTAATCAGGATTCATTAGCAGGATAGTTCTGATGATGGCGTGAGCCGAAACAGCTATCAACTATATTTTTAAAAAATAATTTTGTAGAACTAAAATACATTGCTATTTTTTTCACCGTGTTCATTGGCAGTAACTTAAGGTCTGACTGAAAAATGTGTTTAAATCATACATTACGGATGAGTCACTGGAAAGCCTCGCCCCCGTCACCCATCTGTCTATGATGTTGAAATATATAAGACATTAATAACCCCTAATAACACAATTCTATGAATAAGCAACAAAGTTTTGAGAGCGTTGAGGGACACATTTAACAGTTGGATAATATTTACGATGTTTAAACAAAACTAACATTCAATATTTTTCAGTTTCATTTTCAAATAAACAAGAGCACATGTATATTTGCATATAATTCATTACATTTCAATACACAAGGTTGAAAATTGTCGACAAAAACAAGTAAATATATTCTAAATATTACGCGACTGGGTGTTCCACATATAAATGTTGTACCTATTTTTTAAATAGTGATTTTTTTGTTCAATTTCACAAACATGCCCTGTAGCGGCGACGAATGACTTAACACAACGGCTTTTAAATGTTTTAAAAAGTGTAGGTTTAACATTGATTATTGAAAAAAATATAGCGTATTGATTTCATTCTTCTTTTTATAATTCACTTGGAGACATGATAGTTATAGTATTAAAAATGTAAAATAAAAACTGACTATAATGAATATGTTTGCGATGTTCACAGTTAATCGTTTTCTGAAAAACTCTGTGTATTAATTTTCAGTCATCAACGATTATTTTACACTTCTTCAATTTTGAGTTAGTCATAAATTATATGTTCATTTGAATGGATGTTGAGTCATTCATTTTTGGGCATCAGATTTAAAATTTGGTCTTAAAAATATTCATCATCACTTTGTAAATACATAACTCATATATATAAATGAAAAAGGCTGCGATCATGTGAAATCATTTAGGCGTTTCCGTAGAGCACTGACAGATCTACGGTCCATTGAAATAATTAGTCAAGTGTTGGAATATCTTTTGCACAGCCGAGCGGGAAACCGGTTACGAAGATTCATTTGTTAGACCTGTCAGACGGCTTCTTTTTGATTAACTTTATTTATTTGAGACAAATTAACATCGATAATTAAAGACAGGCAATAATATCATAAATAAAAGCGATACTAAATTAATGTCACTGTAGAGGTCCAGATCAAATAAAATTTGAGAACCACTGAAATAATAAGTATACTTAAAAAAAATCACATTTTGAATATCTATTAAAGATTAGTCCTACGTCTAAAATACTCATAGTTTTTATATAATCTTAGATTGAATAATATTATATATAAAGTTCTACAGCTACTTTGTAAAAAAATAAAGAAACAAAATTATTAATATGTACCATTATTCAATAATATATATGTATATAAAGGGAGAGAGCAGCTATCTGTGAATGTTCCGAGATGCCGTTTAAAATTACATTTTCTATTTTTTCCCTAAATAACTAACTAGTGAACCTCCATCTGAAAGAGAGAAAAAAATATTAATGCGACAGTTACTCATGAAAATTTTTGTTGTCTCTACAATATGGAGGATATCAACCGATCTTTTTTTCCATGCATGTCCACTGGCAATGCAGAACTAACTGTGACACAATGCCAATCCAAAGGAGGTCACTTCCTTTATAACCCTTTACACTCAAATACCAACACTGTGCCACCAAATCATTGAAATGAAATTTTGAATCTTTGAAAAAAAAATAGCTAATCGCTCTCACTGTGCCCTGCTTTTTAGGATTGATCGTTTGGGTGGGAGGGAATTTTGTGACATCACAATCACCCATGCTTTTTAACAAGTTGATTAAGGAAAAACCCTTAAGCTTTATGTCTGATGATTATCAATTTTTAATAAAGATTAAAACTAATTCTTCATTATTATATTAGAAAATGTAGAAGTAGTACTAAAAAAAACAGTTTGTGACCACTCAACTATAATGGCGCCACTTTCTTTTCACTGTTATGAATCAAATGAAGGTATACCATAGTGAGAGCAGTTTACTCTGAATCGAGATCGACAACTTCTCCTGTGGAAAGCGGCTGCTGGTGTTTAGGCCGGCCCCTGGGGAGGGCGAGAGGCGCTCCGGCCGCACTGTTACCGGCCGCGCCCAGCAACAGAGCTCTCTGTCTCTGCTGAAGGGCGGCCATGTCCATCGAGTCTCGGCTGCCGAGCCCGCCCGCGTAATACTTCATGTTCATGTTTGCCTGCATCTGTTGACACAATTTTAATTTTATATAATTTTAACATATTTTTATCATTAAATGAGTTTATAAGTCGGACTGTAAAATACTGCTGTAAAAATAAAATGTATAGAACCTTTTTCTATATTTTCATGGTGAATGGTTTACTTTCAACTAATTTTATGAACATTTGTAAAATTTAGAAGGATTGCAGGCTTAGATGGACCATATATAAACTAACAATAATTTTTGCAGGCATATTTCAACATATTTTAGAGGGTAGCTTAGAGGTGGGGACCCGGAGCCTTTCGGCTACTCTCATATAGCCTCTTTTGGCGGGAAGGAAAAATTTTTCAATAACAATATTTTATTGTTGTTATTGTACTTAATAAAGAGAAGTATTGAAGCGATGTGTCTTGTTCGTAATGTATCATCATGAATTTATTCAGTCATAATGTATTTACAATCCTTAAAACATCTTCAGAATTTTCAATAAATGCAGTTTTCATATCTTATATATATTGCCGTATAATACATAATAATAAAGTCCCATTTAACTGTATCTTTCAGAATCAAATGTGATAATGCTAATGGAACAAATGTTGAGCAGAATATCGTAAATCTTGCATGTTGGATACTAAAATAAACAATTGATTGAATGATAATAACAAAGTCATCATTGTGACATATATACCCCCTCCCCTGTATGGCAGACACCTATATTTTTTAAAATTCTAGGTTACATTACGTACAGAAATATTTAACACCTAAAATTCTGTATTTTTCTTCAGCATGATTTGGCAGTAATTTGACCTAATAACTAAAATACATTGAAAAATACTCATAAAACACCTCTGAGCACAGTTATTAAACGGATAGACAAACTTACGGCTTGCTGCTGTTGCAGTCTTTGGAGCTGCAACTGCTGCTGTTGCTGCCAGGAGTATTGATAAGACGGAGCATTCTGACGATTTCCTCCGGCCATGTTGGCCGCTGCTATATTCACTTCAGAAAAACAATTAAATAAATACATGCTATAAAATGCAGATAGCCAAAATCACCCATCAGACGGACATCCAGTTTTAATTCAAACAATTTGTTATCAGTCTGCTGAAAATCAATTAGGACTATTGAGGTAACACACCGTTATTACAATTATGGCATGATATGAATAAATAGCAAACGTATCACATGATTATATGGTGACAAATTGTTGTCATCTATTATATATTGCATTCTTAACCCACCAACTGCTAACAGTTGAGATGGTCGATTGCCGTGTATTGTTAGATTATTATGCTCATAACTAACATCACAATGATAAAACTTTTGTGCTCAAGTTAATTGTTGTGTTGAAATTTATGTTGATGCCAACACCATCGAATTCGATTTTGTGCTTGAATATCCTTTATATGGCTCAGATGTGTATATCTATATATACTACACATATCTATCAGTGATTTTTGAGGGACATTATTTTTAATATTTTCGATGGTTTCGGCGGTAACTTTGTGGAAGTTCATTTCAATATAAAATTTCAAATAACTTTGATTATTCCACGTATTGTGTAACTGTGACACGTGTTTCGCCTCTTTCAGAGGCATCTTCAGACTAACTTTTAAACAGTTAGTCTGAAGGAGACGAAACACGTGTCACAGTTAGTTACACAATACGTGGAATAATCAAAGTTATTTTAGACATTATTTTTGTTATTTGAATGAATGTTAATGAAGTTTTATTTATATGTAGATAGTATGGTATATTTGTTTTTAATCCATTGATTGCTACCGTTTCACCTGTTGAAATGGCCGATTGCAATGTGTTGACAGTTGATGCTGAAAATTATAAGAGTACAGTGGAACCTCGATCAACCGTTCTCGCATAATACGTTTTCCCGTATGGAAGGCTTATTTTTTATAGTCCCATCAAACTCCCATAAGAACAATGTTAAATAATCCCGCATTGACCGTTTCCCGATTCCCCGATTTCCTCGATAAACCGTCTAAATATTTTGGTCCCGTCACAAATATTATCCCGATTGACCGTTTTTATTTTATATTTCTCCGTATCTCGGAAAGTAAGTTTGACACAGCCGAGTGCAGGTGTTATGTCTAGACACGCTGGAATCCGCTGTACATGTTAGACAACGCATGTGTTATTTTTTGGGTTGAAATCCACCACACGCATATTATTGTTTATGATGCAAATGTAGAGTTTTTTAAAATTCATGGTAGTAATGATTCCTGTACATACAAAATTTTAGTCACAAGTTTAGTAACAAGTCTTTGTTCCGATTAAAGTGCCAAATAACAAAGAAGCAAACGAACATAAAGTACGTTTTTAAAAAATAAATTTTATATACAGTATGTACAAGTATAACTAATAAATAAATATTTTTTATGATTTTACTTGTTTATTATTATTTGAAGCTTTCCCGCATTAACCGTTTCCCGCAATTACCGTTATTTTTTCAGGGTCCCTTGGAAAACGTAAAATCGAGGTTTCACTGTATTAGGGTATGCCTAGATAACTTCCGTAAGTTTGATGAAAACAAATACTACTTAATTAATTATTGAAAAAATCGGTGCTTCTCTGACGGTAGTCCAGGTTGGAGACCGCCAATTTAAGGTGAAGAAATATTAGTAAAATTGTCTAACCTGGATTCAAAAGCATGTTGTTCTGAGGGTACTTGTACCCGGATATCATATTTTGAGCCGCCATCATCTTCTGCATCAACTGAAAGCAGCAAACATCCTAATTATTGAAAGCCGAGAGTGAATCACATAAAAGTTCCATCTCAAATGTAGCGCAATTGATACATCAAGCGACAAACCGATCCGCGGCAGCATTAGTCCTAGTCCTAGCACACCCGACGATACAATCTAACAAATGTGGCAAAAACAAAAGACGAGAAGGCAGGCCTAATGCTGCCAGCGGACCGCACAGGATAGACTCGCATTAACAGAACTAATGAATACAAACTTACAAAGTCGTAGCCCGGGTACATTTGTTGCGAAAGCTTTGGGAAAAACAATCACAGTAAAAATTGATTAGTGGTCATCATGTAATATTATTGTAACACAATTTAAGCCACCAATTTTAAGATTAATAGATTTGTGTTGAAAGTAGGAATAGATTCTACCCGAGAGTTGAAAGTCAAAAGTGGAAGAATGAACGTTGAGCTAAGCAAAGGTTTAGATTGTTACGTTGAGGAGTACAGTGCAACCCCAATCTTTCGGTCTGTCGCATATTTTGTTTATTTACTAAATGTAGTCCTGGCCACGCTCCCATAAATATAATATTAAATAATCCCCGCATTTATTGTTCCTGATTTATACCGCTACAAATATTATCGCTTTTGACCGATTCTATTAAATATTTCAAGTTCTATCATTTGCAGAGGCATTATTAATTTTAAAAAAAAATCATTTTTTATTTCAAAGATATAGATGAATCCGTTCTTTGTTTAAATTATGGTGCAAACTGCAAAGAAGTGTTTTAGTACCATTTCCACATTTTTGTAATATAAAGACCCGGATTAGCATTGCTCATTGCATTGCAAAGCATTTATCAACTAACAAAACATTGTGTTTTGTTTATTTAGATATTTTTTAGCTGCCACTTCTTGGAATTAAAAACCTAAAAGTGAAACAACTTAGTATTGATGACTAATTCACATGCACCAGTGTATGAAGTAGATAAAACTGAACGTTTCAGCTGACATCACACTTTATTTTCAACTCTCAGGTACGGATATTGCGTAAAGAAATTGGAAAAATGAAAAAGCGTATCTGGGTTGTTTGAAGATGTTTAGCGGTACCATCAGGACTTTGATTAAATCTATCGAACAATGAATAAATGAGTGATGGGTAAAACAGTTACATGTTATGTAGATGAGATCTTTATACTGTTGTTTAGTTTGTCAGTGCTCCACAAAAAATAGTGCAGTGTAGCAGTAGAGGATTTTTTTTTTATATAAATCAATAATTCTCGAGTTATTCAGTCAAATATCAAACTGAATATAAAAATATTATCTTCTGGAGTGCACATATAATATTGGCTTTACCAGTGTTCTTTAAGCAATGTTCGGAAAACTTCTGATTCACCAAACTGTTAAATGTACAGATGGCGTTGCAATCCATAATAATACAAATTCTGTAATTTAGAAAAATGTGTATTTTGTAAAAGCTTTTTTTTGGCTATTTTGAAAATCAAAATCAAAGGTGTTCCGTTACTTAGAAACGGTGAATACACACAAAACTTGAATGTTTCATTGCTATTAAAATATGTAAGCTACTATTGGCGATTCATCCTATATTAATATTTTTTATTTTACATATTTCGGTGTGAGGTGTGCTGCGACGTTTTAACGACTCACTAGGTGCACTGCAGATAACAAAAGGTTGCAGAGCACAATGCACGGAAAAATGCCAAATGCACATGCCAAAAGACATAAGATCATCGCAATAATAAATGATGGTAAACGTACAGGAGCGTCGCCAGACTGGTGCATCTGCTGGAGCAGCAGTGGAATCATGCTGGCGAGGTTCTGGTCCGAGATGCCGGGGTAATCTTGGCGGAGAACGGACGTTAAAGCGTTGATGGCTATCTGTTGCTGCTGCTGCTGTTGGAAATTGGCCAAGAAGGATCCGCCTGCAATCAAAAAAGAAAAATTATGGTACAAGACATCAGTAAAACACTAATTTTCATATTTATTAGTGGTTAGGCAACAATAGGCCATCATACATGGTCATATGATTAACTTTTCTAAATTAAAATGTCATTATTAAATCAATAGTTATTAAAAGTATTTCAAATACATATTTAGCTCTTAGCCTTAGGGTCGAATTTTTTGTAATTCCGACAGTAAAAGGGAAGATGATGAATGTAGGAATGTAAGATTGCCGTTCCACGTGTATTTGGCATATGAATATCCTTTCCGTGACTCAGCAGGCATAGGGTTAAAAAGATATTTACAAGAAACACAAAATTCATAACGCTCAGTGTAAAGATCCGTAGATTGTCTAGTCAGATAAGAGTCGGAGATGGATGATTGAATGCGAGTATTACCAAAAACAGCAGGAGGCGGTCGGGTCTTTTCATTTTCATAATCATCCCAAGCGGCTTTGCGTTCTTCTTCTGTCAACGTTTCTTCTTCTTTATTTTCCAGAAGCGAATCATGCTCGTGATATTTATATATCTGTTTAAAATAAGAAGTTCTTTTAGCATGACAAAAATAGGTTATTTCTTTATGTAGTGCAAGACACTACAAACACATTACAATGATACTCGGCTTTTGTTTAGTTTGGTTAGCACATCACTTTAGCGATCAAGTGGGTTTGAGTTAAAGCCCCGGCAAGATCAGAACTGAATAATTAATTTTAAATTTGACATAGGTGTTTTCTTCTCCTCGATTTGATCTTGAGTAACATAAAAATTCAAAAATTAGTGCCTTGGCTGATATTGGCTAAGTTTCTAATTTTTTGTGCGCAATCATCTTTTGAGCAGTCTATGCAGAAAAGTCAAATTTGAAGTATTCAAAATTGTTATTCTCATAATTGTGATACAAGAATATACACATCAGAGATAAATGTTAATGTAGAAAATTTCACCATCCCGGTGATTACAATTACCACTTTGTCATGCTGTCGAAGTAGATCGGCAAAAAGCCTGTCTCTGGGGAGCTTGGGGACCTCGCGGGCACCTTCGGGGACAGGACAGAAGGTATAGAGCTCTGCCAGATCGCTCTCAGCGTAGTGCCGGTCGATCTGCTGCTCGTCTATCACACGCTTTGAGATGGCTTGCTTCGTTACTTGACGCTCATAGATTTTCTCTTCCATTGTACCCTATATTGAACATGACAAAGGAATTAGATCCATTGGCCATTCTTAGAACCGATTGTCAATTTTTAAATTATGTAGCATTGATATAATTTATGATAGTGACTAAATGAGAGATTGGAAAAAGATTATTCGTTGATTGAAAAGACATGTAAGAGCTCAATCTCTTCCCAGCCTCTGTGCTGAAGTGCAAGTGGTCCATAGAGAGCATCAGTTCAACTGGAAACTGCCACTTGCTTTGCCAATTTTCTTCAAATTCATTTTCTCATCCTTCTTGCACTCGAAATTGTTTCGATAATTATAATTCTGTGTATCAACTAATTTGCGCCAAATAAACACACTGGAAAGTACGGGAACTGAATTTAATTGAATGGCCAAAGTCTGCAACTGGAATCAGGATAATCTCATACCTTCTTCATTTTTGTTACCCTGCAAGTTGTGTCAAGTGGTACTGATAGATCGATTGTTAAGAATTATATTTATGAATCAGGCTTCACATTGACAAAATGCCCGAGTGATGGAAATCAAGTGATAAATATATCCACTGACCAGTGCAAGGAAGCGATAAACGTAACACGGCTTCTTCTGTCCGAATCGGTAAACTCTGAAGATACTCTGGACATCGTGCGAGGGATTCCAAGACATGTCGAAGATGACAACTCTGTTGGCTGCCACCAAATTAATGCCAAGACCGCCGGCTCTCGTTGATATTAAGAAAAGTCTGAAAATACAATTCAATAAATAATTATTTTATCCAAAAGGATTACAATTTTATCCCTTCGTTTGTAAAGAAAAAAGCCTATTTAATTAAGCTGTATATAGCGTTATTTTTAAATGAAATATGATCCTGTTTTCAACTGACTGCATTAACATATGTACTAAATGCAGTTTTGTATTAGATATAAGAGAGGTTTCATCATCATCATCATCAGCCGGGGTCGATCCACTGCTGGATGAAGGCCTCCCCCTGCTTTTTTTTTTCCAGGGGGGTTGTTTGGACATAGCAACACCACACTGCCCAGGCGGGTTGGTGTTCGGTTTTTTTGTCTAGGTTTTCCTTCCTATAGCCAAGAGAACACGGCACGCGGTGTTTCCGAGTGGTCACCCATCCAAGCACTATCCGCGTCCAATGCTGCTTAACTTCGGTGATCGCACGAGAGCCGGTGCTTTCAACGTGGTATGGTCGTTGGCTTTAAGAGAGGTTTACAATGAATTCTTTTTGTTGAGATTCAATTTATTGGAGGCCTTTTTTAAATGTCAGAAAAAGGTGTACACATTCGAGACTGATAACTTTTTAAATTTAATTCAATAAGGGTCATAATTAACATAACCATATAAAATTAGGTAAGATGGCCATGTTAGTCATGATGCGACGGCTGCAATCAATCATAATGTTGCAGGAAAATGAAGCATAAGGTCAAACCGAGAGAAGTCCCCTGTGCTTCCCAGAAGGTTACATTCAAAAAAAAAAAAATGTTTGTGTTTGAAGTGAAAAATAAAACTAAATTCTTACAAACATAAAAAAGTGCTTACATACCTCGCTCTGGGGTTATCTTCTCTATTGAAACTTTTACACCAGATCGCTCTGTTTTCGCAGGAAGTTGATCCGTCCAATCGGAAATAATCTAAGCCCTGTGACCATGACCCTGTCGCAACAAACAAATACATGGGTTAGAATCACTGAATATACATATTGTTACCCATGTCCGCTCCTAATGTGAATAGTTATCCGCTCTAGCTACCTCACGTCTCTCAGCATCATCAGATGGGTGTGAGGAATTTTAAAACAACCAATGCCATCCAAAAGTATCTACTGAAAGAAATACTATTTATATGAGAATTTGACCCCGTGAGATCTGGAGTCAAAGCTGACGAAGAGGACCAATTCACCACAGACCCAATAGATATTTATTGTCATAATATGCGGTTATAATTGATCCAAAAAAAATTACAGTTTATTCGTTTACAAAAATGCATTCGAGCTTCCTATATTTCATATTACATATTTTTATGTAAAATCTTATGCCGTCACCCAAAAACAAAAAAGTGATTTTGTTGTGTGGTGGCACGGTGAAAAAATAGCAATGTATTTTAGTTCTACAAAATTATTTTTAACAAATATAGTTGATAGCTATTTCGGCTCACGCCATCGTCAGAACTATCTGACTGAACTAGTTCTGACGATGGCGTGAGCCGAAATAGCTATCAACTATATTTGTTAAAAATAATTTTGAAGAACTAAAATACATTGCTATTTTTTCACCGTGTTATAATGGAGTTCTACCAAGTGAATGCCAATTCAATCAATATTTTTAACAGTGTTAGTGCAAATAACTTGGATCCACTGACTGCCAATATATCAACTATTGAGACATCCGATCACAGTGTATTAATAGATGACACTTAATAAAATAAGACTTTAAACAGTGTTAACCACTCCCCGGTCATTCACGCATATGTGCGTATAAACGCAAGATAAAAAACCGTACCATTTTGGACGTTCACGCAAGTGTGTGGGATAGCTTATACACAGTAAAAATACCATTCGGAAGATAAAGTAAAATTTGGATGTTCACAACAATAATTTTACACTATTCCTCTGCATATTCTTTAACTAAATTTAAAAAAATTTGAAAATAGTCTGACAATATGCTTCAATATAAAACCATAAAAGAAATCTTTTTTTTTGGAACAATTTTTATAAAAGAAATTGACTGGGAATTGGTTAAAAGTTGCGTTTACAAGCTAATTTTTATGTTAACCTGTTCCGTACTGAGGATTAAAGATATTCCAAAAACTTGATATTTCAAAAATTGCTTTAGTAATGTAAGTGTTAACCAAATTTTTTGAGATTTCTAAGACAAATTAGACTTATATACTTCTTATATCTTACTATATTTCAATACAATGTTTTGACACTGCTTACTCTCTTATATTATTGCATGTTAACTATCAACACATTACAATGAAACATCTGAGCAGTTAAGATGTTAGCAGTTAAAATATAGTCTAATTTGTACAGAAAATCTCCATAAATTTATTTGCCACAAACACAGCGGCACATCAGGGAAAAGGTTAAAACTATATTAAGCAGACTGTTAAATAGTGAAATTGTTTGACACTTACCTACATGGCCTCCTAATGCGTCATCTTTTTTGTCAGACTGCGTCGCGTCGTCAATTTTTGCTAAGAATTGTTCAATTAGATCCAAGGAATATAGAGATTGCGAGAACACCAAGCTGTAAAGTGAGATAAACGTCAAATCAAACAAACAATAGCAATTGTATTCAAAATGAGATTACTTTCTGAGTGCATAATCAAATTCTTGGTGTCGCTTTATTGGGATAACTTAACTAGTATACCCTATTAAGATCATTCCCTACATCCTGCCAATCTTTGTTTCTTCTGGAATCATCATAATCATATTGTCATGTAGCTCTGTTATTTTTGTTTTACAGATTGCTATGGACTCGTCTCGTCACCATTTCGAACCTCCAACACAACATAAGCGATAGTGATAGAATTATTGGCAAAGCAAAGAATTTGAGTCATCAGTCAATGATCATTGTTACAATCGGGTAACATTATTCTTTTTCATAGTATGCAGCAGCGTTGATGTCTCTTCTCGCTAATTCCATAATGACATCCATACCCTGCTGACTCATGAGATGTCAATTAAATACAGTCTAGAAGTAGCTCGGGCCGAAAGAAAAGAAAGAACCCGCAAAATAATTATAACAAGTGCAAATCGAAAAAAAGGCTTCGGTCCCTTCTATTTCATGTGAACAGTTTATTTTATGAATTAATGTTAAATTTTATTTTATATCGGTTACTTTCGAGTTAGGATGGTTAGCAGGTTATCATTTGAATAACTGTAAGACACACAATTTACTGAGAAGATAAATAAATGGATTATTTTGAATTAGTGTCAATATTCATCACTTTTCCAGGCACACTGATATAAAAGTCACAACAGTGGCAGCAAAAAAAAAAAACACTCACAGTTTATCACCGATTGCGTCACACTGTTTAAGGATGTCCAGCAGAAGAAGGAGTTTGTTGGAGTGCCGAACGTCATCCAGTTCCTCTTCAGAGCATAGAGATATCCACCACTCGGTGGGATTTTCCAAACGGGCCGCCACTGCCTCTTCCGGTTTCGTCTCAATGACGTCATCATCGTCATCGACTGTTTCAAATGCCATCAATTATATTCAAACATTATTGCATGAAAATTATCAACCATCGAAAAACAGCTTTATAATGTGAGTAACAATGGATCTTTCTACAAACAATTGGCCACTTCAGTAACCGGTGAACATTTGTTTTCAATCAGAAAGTTGACCTTTTCTTTCATCCCCTTTAACTCAAAATTGCATATAAATAACCTTATTTAAATTTGTACTTTATCAGTTAATAATGCTCACGAAGAGCAAAACCAGTCCAGATCTGGGGAACATAGTACTAAACATTGTGTTGTATAATTTAAACAGAAAATTTACATCTATATGTAGGTTCAGCTTTGATATGTGAAGAATATTTTTATGGTGAATTCCTTTCGTGCAAAAGGATATCATTCCCGTTTGGGTGATTTTTCTTTACCTGTGTTGGCGTTAGCTCGGGTCAATCTTTTATGAACCGCCTTGTGGGTCTGTTTGCCTTTTTTCTTTTTCTTCTTTCTTCTTCCATCGTCGTCATCGTCTGACATATCAGACTCCGAAGACTGTAAAATCATCCACAATCAAAATAAATTCAAGATAATAGAGTTCTACCAAATGGGCGCTGGCTGATTCAATAAATAACGATTACTCGAAATGCGGAGGATTCAATGAAAATTGAATCCTTAACTCATTTTGAGATATTTGAAATGAAAAGATTGATGATACAGGATTGAAATATGATATATAAATATCTTAATTAAAACAAATGGTGTGAGAAGACTAACATCAGGAGTAGTTGTCGAGTCTTCATCATCGATGAAGTCTACCAGCGACCCCTCGGAATCTTCATCTTCCTCTTCTTTGTCCCTCTGTAAAAATTAAAGAATAAATTAATAAGTAATACTTTTTTATTAGCTGGGGGTGATCAATAAATAAAATTTCTTCACTTACCTTTTTCTGCTGCATGAGTTCATATCTCGCCGAGTTGGCTTTCAATACGAGAGGGTGGGTCCATATTCTCTGCAGTGCTTGAAAATCTGGGAAGAGGTATCCGGTGTTTTTCCTATCAGGATGTGGCCTAATGATAAAATATCAATATTTCATTAACATTAACTGATGCGTGGAAGGGTGAAAATTGAAGAGGTGTTCGTTCGTAGAACATTCTAGAGATGTAAAACTGCCGATGACCCGATGCAGGGTATGGTGGTCATATGTTATCAATTGGGAGTGAAAATGTTAAAAAAATAAACAGCAAAATGTGCTTAAGTAAACGCACATTCGAAGCTCATCTGAAATAGAAAATGATTATATTGAACGATTTGAGAGGTTATTTAATGCTCCAAGTGTTTAATATTGTGAAAGGTTTGTGTGTGAGCTAATTTTTTGTATTATAACATAAGTTTGAAGTCTCAGCACAAAACATGTTAATAACAAAGCATAAAATGCCATGCATGGAATTCGCACTTGCTATTTTATAACCTTTGGAGAAAAAACTGCACACAATCGAAGTTTTCACTTCGATAATGAATGAAGAATCATGAATTATCACCATGAAATACAAAGGATTTAAAAAAATCCAATTATTATTAACCAATTAAAAAAAAACAGTTTAAGTTTCATTTCAATGACTTGGCGCCAAAGCGAAAGCACTATGATTATAAGAGAAAAGTCAATGCTGCCGATATGTCGAATTTGAGTGCAAAAGTTTAACAAATTGTGGATTCTCAGATTTTCAGCACCAAGGTTTGTCATGTAACAAAAATGACCAAATACTATCGTCGATTCGATTAATATTATTTGTGCATTCTTCATGTCTACATTAATGTATGCATATTCATGAGACGGCGGTACAACTTACCTTCTAGAGAAATTCTCTAAGTAAAATGAATACAGCTTGATCTGGATTTCGGTGAGGCTGATGAAGAGAACATACTCGTGCTTGGGTGGCAAGAAAGGTGCGAGCACAGCGTAATCTCTTCTCTGAAATAAGTTAAAAATAAAGTTATAGAAAATTTCCCAGAACCAACATCATGCTGTAAAAACTATATATTATATAATTGGATTACCAAAGTAAAGCAGAAGTGCTCTCAATTTACCAGAAGTCTGTATTATTTCAAAAACAACTTTAGGTAGTCAAATAGAAATAGTTATCGTGCCATTACTGACGAAATAATTAATAATGCAACATAATTATTATTCAACAAACCTGCACAGCGCCGTCTAGCATTTTATGTAGTACGTGGGACCTGCGTTTCATAACACGGATATCCTGCTCCGTGGAGTCGGTGTACTGACCGTTGGTAATAGGATTGACGAACCGATTTAGATATTCATTATATTTTCCCAGCAAATTTGGCTTCACGAATTGCACCATGCAATAGTCTGGGAAAAGAGTTCAGAATATTAAAAATATTGATATCATACATGTTTTATAACCCACTGACTACTGCTAAGGTCTCGACTGCTAGGGCGGTCGATTACAGTTTGTCGATAAGGGAGTTATAATTTTCGCATAGTGTAATTTGTGAAAAATAAGGTGATTTCAACATTATCGAAGCTAAGCAGGGAAAAAGTTAAAACAATATACATACATTCTTTCAAGTTATTTTGTAACGGTGTTCCGGTGAGGACGATACGTCGGAGGGTCTTCACTTTGTTCATGGACTGTGACAAACTGGTTTTTTCATTCTTCAAAAGATGTCCTTCATCACAGACTACCAGATCTGGACCTGGAGATAATCGACATAGGAAATTTAAAACTATTGTTTGGACTACACACTTGAATTTTTGACTTTGGCAAGAACAGTAGTTGTGAATTTGATAAAAATCTAATACTAATCTGAGTCGGTAATGCAACAATCAAATATTTTAAATAATAAAAACACATTTTTATAGTACTTATTTCCACAATATATTTTTTGATCAGGACCGGTTTCGCTCATCGCGAGCATTATCAACTGATAGAATACAATTTACAAACAAGTCTATTTATACAAAACAAAAAATTAATTTGAGTTAAAGGTAGCAGGTGTACAAAACCATGGGTACAAGAACTAGGAATCAAATAAAGTAAATTAGTATAAAAATTAAATGTTCACAATCACTTATTAAGAATTACAATTACAATTATGGTAAATCAATAATCCATTAGGAGCTCTGAACAATCCATAAGGAAGTAAGGAGTGGGAAATTTTAATGACGAAAATAACCCACACTCACTACTTAATGGAACAAAATAAACTAATACATGAGAATTTTAATGATGGTCGATTAAAGATGAATCGATGAGATGGGAAGATATGGTCAGTTTTGTGTTTTTATTATTTAAAATATCATGCCTTTCCATCAAGAAGTGACAGTTAACACCTTAAAAGCAACAATCAAAATTAAGAAATTGTAAAAAATGGGCAATTGCACAATTGTAATGTTAATAAGTCATCACAGTCAATCTTTGTTAGACAGACATACTCATTCATCATTCATCTTTGCACTAGCCATTATTTTAAGAATAAAAAACCTATTCTCTTGTATCTGAAAAAAGACTGTTCTCAAAACTCAGCACAACTTATCCACATGTAACAGCTTTAATGACCAGAATATTTTATGAAACATGTAATCTAATGAATCGGCCAGATGCAAAATCAAAAGTTACCAATTGGAAAAGAAAAACTTTATAGCAAATAAAAATATGAAATATTGTTGCACTCGCCTGGATCGACAAGAGCTTTTTGGAATGTTGCAAGTTGGGCTTTTTTAAACTTCTTATTATTATCTGCCGAAAGGTTTCTAAACATTTCATATCCGAGCACGCACACCCCTCCGCAGTCTAACCAGTCTTTCAATTGATTCGCACGCTCGTAGTTTTGCTTGAATCTGGAAAAATAATTATTATTTTATCGTTAAATAAATAGTAATTTGAATGTGTTTTGTTTAAAATGCGCGAGGGACATGAACATACCTGGACAGTTCATAAATGTTGACCTCGTCCTCGGAGTGGGCGTGCTCCAGCCACATCGTGAACTCGTTGACCCAATTGAGGACCGTGCTGAGAGGACACACGACCAGGACCCTCTCCACCTTTGTGAGGGCTTTGTTCAGCAGCAACGTGTGGACTAATGTAACAACCTGCATAAAAAATAAATTATATTATTTATTGACTTCAAATTATCTTCAATTATCGACCTAATGACCGCTGCCTTTTCACGATTTATCATGTTAATTGATCGTAGCATGCCTGGACATGCCGAAAGGCAATACCCAAGTCTTGAGTGACAATACACGTGGAATCATACAAAGTTTCACCAATTCAAATTTGATGTTGAAATTCCAAACTCAAAATATGTATTATATTTGAATGAAAATTAAATTTGCGGGGACTGCAGTATTATTTATGTTAACGGATATTTCTTATTAAGCATTTTAGACCGTATCTTGCTTTGAGCATTGTATTTTACTGGGTCCAGGATACATTTCTCAAACAATTTCTTTCGAGGCCAACATTATTGGTGTATGAAACAATAATTTGTCACAGCCGAAGCGGTGTCATTATAGAGAATGATTGAAATACCTGCAAAGTTTTTCCAAGACCCATACAGTGCGCCAATATGCAGCCGGATCCCTTGGTATTTTTAATTTCCTTAACACTCTCAAAGCATGCATCCCACATGAACTTTATACCGTTGCCCTGGAAACAGAATCAAAATAAAACAAAGTGAGTATTTCGTGTAACCAATAGCACCATACTTAACTGTCAAGCAGAATTTAAATTTGAATATTGTAAATCTAGAATCTTGCGGATTCCATTCATATCATCATTAAAAAAGCTTTTTTTTAAATAAAACATACCTGATGCGGTTTGAGTTTGTGCACGAGCCCTCTGTCCACACTAATGGTGGGCTCCTTGGTCTCGGGATCGAAGTCCAAAACCACTTTATCCAGTTTCACCACCTCGTCCGGCCTGCCTGACTCGTCAAACATACTCTCATTGTACTGAAACAAAAAAGGTTTTCAAAATGAGTCCTCAAAACGGTTTATCAATTTATAATTCTAATATTAGACATGTGCATGAATTTATTATATAAAAAAAATTATTAATATAATATCTCACATAAAACTGATACTGAATTTTATAACACATTTAATATTAAATTAAAATTTAAATAATATTTAAAAGAATAAATTTCCACGCTACATATGTATTATTTTTTTTCATTAGACATTTGACTTTGAGAGAATATTAACTTAGAAACCAATAAAATATGAATGTAATAGTGAAAATAAAATAAAGCGGTAAGTGAAGTGGACTGACCAATTTCTGCCTTTCGGCGATTCGCTGCACTCTTTCTCTTTCTTGGCGGGCGGCATTTCTAGTGGCCTCGTCCAATTTGCCGGAGCGCTTCACGGCCCGAATGTTTTTCCTGCCGCGTCTGCCGCCTTCGCTCCCCGATGAATCTCCGTCCCCCGAAGACTCTTCATCCGATGCCCCTTTTATTCGTCTACGCTTTTGTGCTTGACTGTAAAACAAAACGTACCATACTTAAGCAAACTTACGTACACTTAGAGTAACAATTAGGGATGATTAAATGCAATGTACTTGGTAAAGTTATTAATTTTACAACAGACATTTGCAGGTTTAGAAATGTCTTAAAACTATACAATGTCAACTCATATCAACCCTCTCACTTCCACAGTAATTGAGAATATATTTTTTGTTTAAACCAATACTCTTTAATTAATTTCTGATATATTCGGAGTATGAATATCCTTTATGTGGCCCAGCTGGGAACGCCTTAATAATGTACAAAATGTGATGTGTTTAACAATTTAGACTATCTACACAAAATGTAAATTGAGTTGATAAACAGTTGCACATTGTTTTAGTGAGTTTAAAACACATTTAAAAATATTCAAAACTTGCTCGGGCTCGAGGTTAGCAATATCGAGTACAAAATACACAACTTCATTCTTGGGTGCTATTTCAATTGACTTACCTTTGCCCCTCGTTTCCAGAACCGGCGCTCGACTCTCCCGATGACTTTTTATTCGGTTTCCTCTTTCTCCGAGCGGGTTGAAATATTTCTGACGCGTCCGAATCCGTCTCGCCATTGGATTTCTTTTTCCTGTCAGCGTCCGATGCCTCGTCTCCGCTCTTGAGGGATTCGCCGTCGCTCGCTTGACCGTTTTTATTTTTCTTTTTTTGTTTGTCGCCGTCAGAGTTTTCACCCTCCGACTCGGACTTCAGTGAAACTGAGTTGATTTTTTTCAGCCTGAGAAAAATAAGCATCCATTGATAAGACACGGAGGGCTAGGTTAAAAAGTCAATGCCATAAAATAAATAGTATCACAAATCATTTACCTTTTTTTCGCAGACGCTTTCGAATGGCTCTCCTCGTCTTCCTCCTGTAAGGGAATATCATCAAATATAGTAAACGTGGTGCTAACACACTCAGTATCGGAACAGAGTAAATACTTATTTTAATTAATCCCTGATATTATTATTATTATTATACATTTTTTCTCTCCTAAAAATCAATATACCATTCTGATAGACTCATCGGCGTCTTTGGGGTCTTCGTCGTCACTGTCAATGATGGTGATCTCGTCCACGACAGGAGTCTTGGGTTTACTTTTACCGTTGAGTTTGGGCGGAGAGTCTCGATTACTGCTGGTGCTGTCCTCCAGCAGTTCGCTCCTTATCCGATTCATCGGCTTCTCCGAAAATGATACATTCATTTTCTTCGCTTTCGGATTAATATCAGCGTCTGGTCCTAGAATAACAATCAAAGTGACACCGTTTAGTTTAATATAAATAATAATGCCGACTACATACTTCCATGCATCAATTCTTTGGTTTTGTTATATTTTTTCAGCCACATTCAACCATCTGTTTGTGGGCATCGGGTATGAGAGCTTATTTTTATGACAGTTTCTAAAATATGTTTACCTTCTCCACATTCCGACTTATCCCGTATGGATGAGCAAAAAGGTGAGATTTTGGTAGATATTGAAATGCATTCATTAAACGCATGATGTGTGAGTGTAACATATTGTCATTGCAGGTGTGGGTGTGGCAAAAAATAAAAATATGCGATTCGAATTTCTGAAGCCCAGTCTGATTTCAGTTGAAAACCGATACGGGTATTTTTGTTTTGAAATACTACTCAATAATCCGGGCGTGTTTCAGATGACAATAATATTGAATTTGAACATTTGAAACATACATAGTGAATATTGGATAGCTGATAAGCTCCATAAAAACCTGAACATCAATTGTGGAGGATGCAGAACATTGAAATTACTGAGAAAACTGCTTAAAAGCGATCCTCCCGGTAGGCTAGAATTTGATATGAAGAAAGATTTTCACTGGTGGCTAAAAAAAATATCCACAGACTATGTAATGATAGCTCACCGCTGGAGGTTTCATCATCGCTTCGGTGATCATCGAGGGCCCCGTCGGTTCCGTTTGTCATCACATCCAAAAGGGTTTCCTCCGTTTTGCTAGATTTCTCTATAGACTTGCTGCCGGTTTTTTCTGAAGGCTCGGAATTTGATTTGGTTCTGTAACAGGGAAAAATCTCCATGAGATCAGAAGTTTTTCTACTTATACTAAGTTGCCGAACTCCTCTTCTTCAAAAAGAGTAGGAACAGAAAAGATAGGGCAAGAAGAGAAATAGTAGTTGACTATCTGCTTCACACAAAAACCTCACGGATTTACTCCCACTAAAGTTAAATACACATAAACATTTGAGTGTTAAAATATCATACAATCTTGCCATCCGTTTTTGTTTAAAGAGCCCAATGTGCCGTGACTGAATATAATACACCCCAAGTATGAACAAAGTGTACTTTGGCAGTATCACTAAGAATCTTTTCAGTAAGTAGGTTATGGAACTAATCAAAACATAATACACAATCGGCACAGTTAATCAAAATAGGACATATACAATAGTATACGTAACTGTGGTGCGAACTAGAGTATATAGACTATAATGGCTTCAAGTGTACACTGATGAAGAGTGCTCTCAGAGGCCGCCATTGATAGGCGCACACTAGTGTAAACATATCAATTTCTATGTGTTCCATCAACAAACTCAAATGAACGTGTTGAGACTTCTATACCACCACCACAAGCCAATATTACACATAAAATATTCATTAATAGCTGAAATCTGAAATTATTTGCAATCGGACGCATAGATGGAAATAGGTTCACCATATGAAGTGAAAAATGTTCAAAATATGTGTTTATCATTATTATTGCATTTGTTCTAGAAACAGATGTGTTAGTTTGATCGGTCTCATCGAGGTTATGTTTGTGTTAGTAAGATTAAAAGCTTATTCGTCCTCAAATTAGTGTAGAGGCATCGCTCACATATTTAGTCATATATATCGCAGTCTGCCAATGGGGATGCGAATGGTAAGAGCATTAACAATGTTCAACAGTATTGTTTCGGATGTTGACATATTCCATGTGGACGAAAGTGAGTTCAGGCGAATACTATTTTTCAGTTTAAGTAGATGTTTCATGAGCTTACTTGGTTTGGTTGACTTTTAAGCAATCCTTGTTGATTGTTTTGCTGTGTATTTGTTAAATTTCCAACACTTTCAAATATGTTAACGTTGCATAAGCAAAAAATATATAATTACCTGTTGTTGCTGTCTTTTTCGGCAGTGGAAGTCTCACCACGCCCTTTCAGCCTGAGGCTGCGCCCCATCTGCAAATATATTATAAATAAATAAAAGTCAAACTAAAATGATACAGTAGAATCTCGATTCTTTGTTTTTCTCTGATCAATGACAAACACATGAAACAATGAATACCGGAGATGTTCTTTGCATAAAGTTGGCACTTTCAATAAATTTTTTAAATGCTGTCAGTGAGGGAATGTATATTTTTCTATGAAAATATCACTTTTGAATTGTTAAAAAATTGAAATTCCATCAAGCACCTTCAGTCTATATTTATGATATTGACTGAAGGTAAGCCGTCAGTTTAATTTTGTTCTTATTAGTAGTGATTAAATTCTGAATTAAGAATTTGATACTAAAAGATTGGAGTTCCACCGGTTAATATGTCAATTTATTATTAAAACATACTTAACACAGAAATATTTATTGAATGATTACTATCCAAGAAACTTGTGTCAAATTATGGTTGAAAGAAAAAAGGCTTTTTATAGATATTAAAATATATTCCATAGCTAAATGATGTTCCATATCATTTTGAAAATGTGATGATCGCTTTTATAAAATCAGATTACATTCACAATACAGAAAAGCATTTTCTCAGAACGGTGTTCTTCAAAGTTAGATTATTTTTTTTGTTTAAATAAAATATGGTATATTGTTTTATGGATGCCGTACTACTATAGAAATTGCTGACAAGCTGAAAACATTGCTGACAAGCACAAGACCATTATTTATTTAAAAACACGGATGCGACATGCACATTCAATATGATCGACGGAGAATGAATTTTGCATTCAATTGCATTATTCGATACCTGAAAATTTTACATACGGGAAGACAAATATTCTTCAAACGTTAGAACTCAGCTAGTCGGCTTTTTGATCCATCGTGCATTTCAATCAATTAGTCAGTTACAATCGGTTGAAAATGTAGCATAAATTTTATTCTGTACAATAACAAGTAAACGTTTTTCGCATTACCATCAGAAAATTTGTTAATTACTATGAGACAAAATATTAACAGAAACATCAAAATTTCCAAATTTCTTCTGTCTGAATATTCACAATGGACACAGTATTGTCCGGTTTCCATACCAACAGACTCGCTGACCCATCGTGGGCTTACACAAATCCATCGTTAACGCTTCGGTAAACTGACCTCATCGTTTTCGGAGATATAGTCATCGTTTTTTTTGATCAATTCTTCGCGCCCCTCTTGAGAGCACCGTTTCTTGTTACGTTTCGAAACAATCTCTTCATCAGTCTCCGCATCGTCGGCTGGATTTTTTCTTCTTCTCTTCTTGCAAAACATTTTCTTTCTCTTTGAAAGTTTCCCCGAAGACTGAGAATCACAATCGGACGCTTTATCTTCGTTACAGGATCCTGAGGATTCCGATGAATTCAGAACGGCACGTCTGGCGTCTTCGTTGAGCTTCTTCGAAATCGCAATCATTTTTCCTAATTCATTATAAATTCTATCCAACTGCAATTTTTCCAGTATCTTCATCAGGTTTTCGGGCAACAGCCGTTCCACCCTCACTACCGAGACTATCTTACCGGCAGTAATATCAGTTCGGATTTTACCCAATAGTGCTGTCTCTTCTACAGTGTCTTTGGTCAGTTTTTTACATAACCTTCTAGGTGTCTTTTTAGATCCTTTTTTCGGAATCGGTTTATATACATAATCGGTGGGTTTGATGGCAGGTTTCGGAGAGCATCCGATAATATTGGGGATGACCAAAGACGGCGTCGACGCTTCCGAAAACACTATTGTGACTGCTGCATCATTGAACGACACCATTTTCGGAGACGCTTTATGCATATCCGAAACACTCTCATCTTTGGGCGACGGGGCCAACAGTCTATTGATACTGACGCATCTCAAAAAAGCGTTATGAGCTTGAAGCGGTGATTCCAAGACAGTTTTTTCATCTGACTCCGTAGTTTCTTTCTTGTTACTGGAAGAAGTATCATTTGCAAGATTACTTTTATTTGGAGATTTTATCAGATTTTTGTCTTGGTCGTTGCTTAAATTCAAGAATGCCGTGTTACCTGTTAAGTTATTTTCGTCTGATGACGATATATCATTTTTCTTATTAACCGTTTCATTACTAACTTCAGCGTTCGATTGTACAGCTGCAAGTTCTTCGGATGAGGTTACTTCGTTTAATGTCACCTCAGTTGCCGATTCACTTACAACAGGTTTTTGATTATTAGGAGGTGGGAGATTCTGTGTAGCATCAATCAGTGCCGGAGACGTTGATTCCATTTCTATAGCGGTCGTATTATTATGTAAAATGTGCGATTGGTCAAGTAATAATTCACTCGGCGGAGCCAATCTCTCATCAGGTTCTATATTTTCTGTTATATTAGAGGCTTCTATTGAATCTGAACTGATAGAAGTGTGGCTGATGGCGGATTCTGGACTTTTCACCAGTGTATTCAAGGGATTTTCTGCTTTATTATCAATATGTTCAGTACTGTTTCCACTTTTGGATTTGGAAACTTTAAATTCAGCATCATCATCAGCCTTAGGTGTAATTGAATTTAGTTCTCGGCATTCAGTTGCCGGCGTTATTGACATTGACGGCTGGTCAGTATGAATAGGGGGAGGCTGCGGTTTGTTATTAATTTCGTCATTCTGTCCTCCGTTATCAGAATCGCTGCTGATGATTCGGCGGATCGCCTTTCGTCTTTTAGAAGACGCCGTTTTTTGCCTATCAGCAGTTATGGAGAATGAAGGGCTCCATCCCTTCATGACTTTTGAATCCGCATCACCAATAATTTCCCCATTTTTTAAATTGGAACATTGCATTTGTTTTTCATAAGTCTTGAAATTGCTAAAATCACTATTATTGTTTATTCTATTTTCATTATTTTTAACAGTCTTTTTTGGATAAGGCGTAACTAAAACTTTACATTTCATGAAATGCTTCAAGTCTATGTCTTTGGAAACCTGTACGGAGTTTTCTATTGAATTTTTTTCGTCGGGCTCTGGTGAAAATATCGATCCAGATATTGACGGTGCTATCGATTCCGGCCATTCTTTCGTCTCTTCAATTTCATCCGAAGGTTTAGCGTTTCCTTCCGACGATTCATTCGAATACAGTCGTATTTTACTGGTAACAGAACTTTCTACCGTATCTATTGTTTGTTTAGACAACAAACAAATCTTAGAGATTTTTTTGCCGACTCTAGCGATATTTTCGGCGGAATTCAAGTATTCAGAGTTGATTTTGTTGTCAATCAGAGTCTGCGTTCTCTTCTGAAGATTCAGACCGAGCTTGTTCAGAAAACACAGAGCGCTAGTAAGGAATTCGAGAAGAACGGGAACGTCACTATCAGACATGACTGCGCAGACCGAATCCTGGCAGTTTTTTTTCGCGCCCACGGGGACTTTATTTATATTTTATTCGCGATGCGCGCACTGCTCACGTTTAAATGCCTCTTGGATGACTTTAATAAATCGACCGATGGATCACACAGCTAACGCAATGTAATGAAAATCGTTTCATAGTCCATAATTAAAACGCTAATTTCCCACAATAGGCATCAGCCATTACGCCACATTGGTCAACCAAAGACAAATTAGAAATGTCTGCCAGGATCCCGTGACACCAGACAGCAAAATTTAGCGGTTCCGCACACCGTGAACGCTTCTCTGAGTTATTATGTATATGCGAGGCGAAAACTATTCGCAGTCTTACAGATCATCGAAGACTTTATTTCATATTTATATCAGACAACTACAATTCAGAAAACGTAGACGCCGAACGCAAAAAAAATTACAATATTTTTTTTTTAATAAACATGGATTTACTCACCGCTGAAATAATAAATACGCGTTTCACGTATGTAATCGCAGGCGCTTTACCCTTAATCTAGGATATGCATGATTACATACCTATTTAATTTAAATACAGCTAACTATCTTATTTTTCGTTTTCAGCGACAGTCGGCTGCGAAACGGCAACAACGAAAAAGTAAACTACATAGACTGCCGTGGTATTAGATCACACTAAAAAAAAGTATTTGTTTTTTTTATGAAAACCTTGAGAAACTCAATACATAGGTAATTCCACCTGATTTACCTACCTAGAAGACATGTTTTGTTCAGTCTTTTGAAAAATATTGTACATGTATCTAAATTAAAATATATGTATCATGAAATCTAAAAATCTAAATAATTTGATATGTTTTACATAAATCATTATATTTAATTAAAACGTTATATTTTATTTGATGATTGGGTTATTATGAGTGCCTTGCCAATCCACAAGGGCATAAAATATATTTAATTCTATCAAATACTTAGCTTAGGGTGTTAATAACCATTGTTGTAAACTTTTTAAATTTATGATATCGACTGAATATGCTTAATGGAATTTCAATGTCAAATTTTTTATTGTTGTAGACGCTTTTTTTTAAGCATTCATTAGAAATTATTACGTTGCATGCTATTACATTTTAACAATCTATGTCCAAAAAGTCATATGTGACTTATAAGTACATGTTCATCTTTAATTAATTAATTAATAAATAAAAATAATATATTGATTAATAGTGTATACATTCGTAATGAAATAAAATCATATTAATAAATCATTATGTCGTAAAACAAATATTAGCAGCATTTATTACAAATTAGAATCTTCTATGTTAAATATTTAGAAACTGGCACGCTAATAAACATTTATTCAAAAAATGTAAATATTTAAAGTTGCTGATGAAAAAGAAAACGTTAATTTAAAGAAATAGTTATTTTTGAAATACACTATATTGAAAAGGTGTTCTTTTTAACTAGGTATTATTTTGTGCATTTTTGAATTTTTATCTGCCTTACTTGTCTAAATAGAAACACTATAAAACATTTTTTAGATTACTAATCTAATCATTGAATTCGGCAATGTTATTCTCGTACATACCAAACAAATGTAACTGGTTTATTTTATTTCATTTTCAACTATGACTAGATGTATTTGTCTTGTGTACATGATTTTATTTATAGTTATCAATAAATACAGTTAGAAAATTATCAAATTTATTTGAATACTCTACATTTTTCGATAAATCTTGCAGTTTATTAAACTACTACTAAATTTACTGTTTGGCTCCAAAGTATTTTTTTATAGCCATTTAAAATTTCATCGACTATATTTTTCTGGTTTCTTACGTTGTCGCCCTTAGATTATCGAAGTAGCCGCACGCTTTCATCATACAGTTTCGCAACCTCGTATAATAATTGTGAAAAAATATAATATTTAAACCGAATCAATTTGTTGAGGTCGCACTAAAACCATGGCTCAAAGTACCTTGAACGATATGGCCGGTAAATTCGCTAAAGGTGGCCCTCCGGGCTTGGGGCTCGGTCTCAAAGTGCTCGCGTTCGCCGGCGCCGCGGCTTACGGAGTTTCACAATCGCTCTACACAGTCGAAGGAGGCCACAGAGCGATTATATTCAGCAGGATAGGAGGAATTCAAAAAGACGTCATGACTGAAGGAATGCATTTTAGAATTCCTTGGTTTCAGTACCCCATCATATATGACATTCGTTCCAGGCCCCGCAAAATTTCGTCTCCTACCGGTTCCAAGGATCTCCAAATGGTGAATATTTCTCTAAGAGTGCTCTCCCGACCCGACGCGAGCTCTCTTCCAGTCATGTACAGGCAGCTCGGACTCGACTATGATGAGAAAGTATTACCTTCCATCTGCAATGAAGTACTGAAGAGCGTTGTCGCTAAATTCAACGCATCCCAATTGATCACTCAGCGTCAACAAGTTTCTCTTCTGATCAGAAGAGAGCTTGTAGAGAGAGCCGCCGATTTCAACATTATCTTGGATGACGTGTCGTTGACCGAGTTGAGCTTCGGTAAGGAATACACAGCAGCCGTAGAAGCGAAACAGGTTGCGCAACAGGAAGCTCAGCGAGCTGCTTTCGTCGTCGAGCGAGCAAAACAAGAGAGGCAGCAGAAAATCGTCCAAGCCGAGGGAGAAGCGGAGGCCGCCGAGATGTTAGGAAAAGCCATGGGCATGAACCCCGGTTATTTAAAACTGAGAAAAATTCGTGCCGCACAAAGCATTTCCAGAATGCTGGCGCAGTCACAGAACAGAGTCTTCCTTCCGGGTAACAGCTTGATGATTAATCTTCAAGATCCTAGCTTCGACGACCTCTCAGAGAAACTTACGAAAAAGAAGTAATATTCACTAGAGGAGTCGCAGAGTGCTTCGGGAGATGTCGACAAGTTCAATGGTGCAACGGATGCACAGTTCGAGAATAATTCTGTCGTCTTGTCCCCCGACGAACTCTACTTGGAAAGTTTATTCTTCCCGATTCCTAACCTCGATACGAAATGATACCGACATGTCGTTATGATATAATAAGCATTTATATTATTTTTATTTTTCTGTTGCCCCGGTTATTATCTTACTAGTCGATAGAACTGTTATTGTAAATAAAAAATATTGGAAATCTAAATCATGAGCTTTTTTTCTTTTTCGACATTCCTGAATCAATTTAACTGTTACACCTTTTAATCCCTGTCTTCTATTCACAGTTTTTGCCAACAAAATTAACATAAAATTTGTTTAGAAGAAAATATATAAAATACTTTCAAGCGCTGAATGTAATCTGTACAAGTAGATGAGATATTGACCATTATTCCAAAAGATATATTCCAATTTTCACTGGTGTTATATCCATCTTTCTATGTGTTTATCGAACTTTTTGGGAAGCAAAATGAACCACTTCTAAACTAATCTAATCCCAGTTATTCAACATGGAGAAAATGCATTCTTTTTGAATGTAACGAATCACAAAAATTATAATACTGAACATATTTAGATTGAAGGATAACAAAAAAATGTTAACTGACTCTTGAAAAATGATTTCATACTTCATATAAATTAAAATTGATAGTTTTTTTTTTTTTTTATATGTATCGCATATAAATTACATCTAATCGAAAAAGTAGTCAGTCACTCATTTTTCACAATTTCGACTCTAACCGTAACACCACGACTCCACAGCCCTGGTTTATCCAACATTTATTTGGTATGGGAATATCCTTTTCACGCTTCAGCATCGAACAGGCTGATAGTATTGAACCACTTATGTTTAAAATGTCATTAACTACCAATTGATCGCTGTTAATAGCTTCATTATTTCTACGAAATCTTGGCTATTTATTTACTTATTGAAATATATCTAATTTATTTTTCTTTTTTAACTATGGTAATGAATACATATCTGTTATGATAATTAATAGAAATGTTGAAAATAAGAAGCACTCAAAATTAAACCAAACATGTTTTGTTGATTGAATTGGCACTCACTTGGTAGAACTCCATTATAACATGGTGAAAAAATAGCAATGTATTTTAGTTCTACAAAATTATTTTTAACAAATATAGTTGATAGCTATTTCGGCTCACGCCATCGTCAGAACTATGCTTAAACTAACATTCGCTTATCTATATATAGCTGTGCAGAAAAGGCACACAACACATCCTTTCTCCTGTTCCAACGGCCTAGCTTGTTACTTTAACACACTGACAATAAATTTTCAAAATTCTAAATGAAACAATAGGTGTCTATGACAATAAGATTATATGTGAGACGGAAGTGGTCCTTATGGAAGCAAATCAGACCACCCCTTTGTACAACGGCTGGACAAGCGGCGATACTATTATGTTAGTTTGTTTGTTAAGAATCCTTTGTGATAATTGGTGTCTATTGATTTCCAGCTGTTCCAAAGCAGTCATTCTTAGACCCTTACTACAAAGATGCAAACATTTAGGCGCTGAGTTTGAATTTATATTATGTGATTCATTAATAACGTGATTAGCGAATTGTGAATCTGTTTTTTTACTGTTGAATGATCTTACATGTTCCTTAGCTCGAGTAGATATACTTCTACCTGTCTGTCCGATATAAACGGATAAACATGAGCCACAGGACATTTTATAAATACCGCTTCTGTCCAGTTTATTAATTTTATCTTTACTATTTTTAAGATGTCTGCCTAAGTTATTGTTGACCTTGAAAGCTATTTTTATTGAGTTTAATCTCCCGATGAATTTTTTCGCTAATGCTACCTAGGTAGTTAATTGATTTATAGAAGCGGTTATCTTCCTGATCTTCCGGTCCTGATCAAAAAATATATTGTGGAAATAAGTACTAAAAAAATGTGTTTTTATTATTTAAAATATAATGCCTTTCCATCAAGAAGTGACAGTTAACACCTTAAAAGTGATCTTGTATTGTGTTCGGGTAAATGAGTTTTCTAGCCAGATTTAACTGTTTTTTATAAAATAAATTATTTATCGTCGTTATTTCATAACCATTATTACGGGCTATGCATTTTATAGTCTGCAGTTCTTTATCGTAATCTGCCTTACTCATAGGTACAGTTACTAGCCTATGGACCATGGAGTTATAAGCCGCAAGCTTATGATTCCATGAGTGGAGGGACTTTGCGTGAATTGTGGTATCACAAAAGGTAGGTTTTCTAAAAATTTTAAAAGTGTGTCTGTTTTTAACTCTGCTAATGATTAAGTCCAGAAAATTGATGGAGTTGTCTACCTCTATCTCTAGTGTGAATTTAATATTACTATGTATAGAGTTAGCTTTCTGTAGAAATTTATCTATTTGTCTATCCGTGCCTTGCCAACAAATCAAGATATCGTCTACATAGCGGTAGTATTATACTATATTACTTTTATCTAATTCGAGAAGTTTAGATTCAAAGTTGTCCATAAAAATTTCTGCAAGTAATGGGCTTAGAGGGCTGCCCATTGGCAACCCGTCATTTTGTTGGTAATGTTTCGTTAAATTTAAAGTAATTTGAACATGGTTTGAATGATAACGCGAACAAGTTTTAAATAAAAATAATAACAATAATGCGAACATGTTTTAAATAATAACAGCATATATTTTTGTATTATTCCCAGAATATACTTAATGATCAGGACAGGTACCAGTTGACAATGCTCACGATGAGTGAAGCCGGTCCTGATTTTATATAAATGTGGTGCAGTGGTCAACATCGTAAATATCTGCAGAAAGTCATTTTGTAAAATAGGAGGAAACAGACATATTCATCATCAAGTAGTGACACTAAATGAATGAAAATTTATTTATATGATATATATAAAATACAATAGATGTGTGAAAAATATCAAGTCTATAGTAGAACCCTTATCGTATGTTCTCGCAAGCTTTACTTATTTTATTATGTTCTAGCCATGCGCTCGTAAGAAAAATGTTAAATAATCCTGCATTTATCGTTCTCCGATTTATTTCCTCGGTCTATCATCTAAATATTTTTTTGCTGACAACAATATTACCACTTTTGTTGAATCCCTGTTATTTCAATTACAGAGGTGAAAGTTATAATGAATAATTCTTTCTCCTTATATTCTTTATGTGAGATAATTTCACTGAAATAAAATAATTCTACAAATCACCAAAAAAATAATAACACACACCGCCCATCAACACAAAATTAGTCTCTTGTGAACATTGGTTTGTAGTTGTGATAAGATTATTTTTTTCAATTTGAATGTCTTCAATTTTAGATCAAAGGTCATTGTTAAATGTGTGTTTAATACTTGTAGAAAGATATCTTCAGTAAACCAAACTTTTCCCTATTTGAAAAGTATAATAAAAATTAGTAAAGATATATATTTATACAATCTCATTTTATGTGCCATAGACAGGAGTTATGTGTTGGAAAATTTTTCCATTTTATGGCATACAAACTTTTTTGAAAAGCATTCTTAGAAGTGATCGAAAGAAGAAAGGTAAAACCAACTATGAAGTATTGTTCAATTTACTATAGTCATATATAACCGAGATTGGCGTAAAAATCATTGAAAATAGTGTTCATGCCTTTGCTGGTTAAAGTTATCTTATGGTTGCGTATTTTTATGAAATATAATATATATAAAAACATCTTAGTAATTCATTCAAGTGGTCACAATCTATTTTTATTATTATTCACTGATGAAACAAATTGACAATTTATTTTTCTAGTATCTTACGGCTGGTAGATCAGAAAATATATATTTTATTGTAATAAAAGTTATTATTTTGATGATCTTTTTTTATTGTTTCACAATACATACTAAGTAAAATAAATATTTACAGAAATTAATTACAGTTGATACATTTTGAATCTACAACATACTTTCCCCTTTATCACGATCATGGGAAAAGTATGAGAAATTTTAAATTGGAACTAGTTTTCAAGAAAGAAATTCGTGTGCTTGAATGATCTCGATTCTTCGATTACTTTTCAGACGACGGTTGAGGTAAACGGTATTTCGCCATCTCGATTTCGGCTTCATAGTAGCTCATGGTATTGTAGCAAAAGTATTCAGGAACTTTATATTCACTGGTTTTTCCAGGATCCACTCCGGGTCCCACGGGTTCGGTGGCCTTTCGGATGCACGATTCTGTCAATCCTAGCACGTTGACATTAGGTCCGGAAGGTGCACTGGCAGTAGCCTTAGGAGGGATAGGACTATTGCCCTGCTGCGACATTCGTCTACAGACTACTGTTAAAATGTTTCGGCACTTTGTGGCCATTGTGACAATAGTGAAACTTATTATTTAACAGCTATAAATAATTTTATAGTAAGTTTTCAGTTCAGTCAAGTCTGACGTAACTAGGGGTTGGCAGCAATGACTTGTTTGAAAATATTTGACGATTGTCTATGCTTTGATTAGCACATTTCAGTGTAGCCCTAGAACTGTAATTACTTTGAACTTTATAAAAACAATATATAGGTAAATTATTCATAAACACACTTATTGAAGTAACTATTATTTGTCATGTATAAAATTTCACAAATGAAATTACATGCAATTAGATGAACAGCATAATTCTTGCGTACAATCTATAAAGAAGTAAATATATTATTTAAAAATCTAGCCGACCAGTTACATTATTGACTGAATACACATTCGCATGACATGAATCTAGTATATTTGGCTTATTTGTCGAATCACGGTGTGCGGACAATCGTATGAATAAAGTTTAAAGTGAATTCGAATTAAAAGTATTGCGGTATGCAGTGCGTCAGGATGAATACCGAACCGGTCAACGAGTTCTATAAAACTCAAAGTTTTATGTCCGCTTCGGCTACCGTATCCCTCCTGGATCACCCAAAATGCGACATGAGAGTCTTCGCCCTGGTGAGGCTGGACGCCTTCATCGATTACTTCTGGCCCGAAATATCGGAGTCCATAGAAAAGATAGAGATGCTCTCCGACGACAAGACCTTCAGCCATCACGAGCTGGCAGCCCTGGTGGCTAGCAAAGTCTACTATCACCTCGGCTCCTTCAACGTATCGATGAGCTACGCTTTACGCGCCGGAAAGCTCTTCGATCTCGTCTCTAAAGATATGTACGTACAGACAATAGTCTCCAAGTTCATCGACCTGTACACGGAACAAAGGAAAGCCTCTTACCCCGAATTCTCGAAGCCCATCGATCCCGAATTGGTAGCGATCGTGGATCGCATGTTCAAGCGATGCTTGGCCGATAAACAGTACAGCCAGGCTCTGGGCTTGGCTCTGGAGACCCGCAGAATGGATATATTCAAAGCCGCGATCACTCAGTCTGACGACGTTTCTGGGATGCTGCATTATGCCTTCACGGTGGCCATGAGTCTTCTGCAAAACAGAGGCTTCCGAAACACAGTTCTGCGGACTCTGGTCGACCTCTACAGAGGCCTGACCACTCCCGACTACGTGAATATGTGTCAGTGTTTAATATTCTTAGAGGACCCGCTAGCGGTCGTTGAAATTCTTAAAAAACTCACCAGTTCTAGTTCTGAAGAGTCTGTATTAATGGCCTATCAGATCGCTTTCGATTTGTACGACTCTGCGACGCAGCAATTTTTAGGTCAAGTTCTCCAAGCCCTTCGTGGCGCTGCACCGGTTCCGAGTGCTCTCGGGGGCAAGCCGCAACCTCAGGGTGGACCTTTCGCTCCGTCGACCGAACCCGAAGTCGCCCTCCCGACCCCAGACAAAGCTCCGGAAAGAGATTTGGAATTGTTGAAGAAGGATGAAAAGGACAGGCAAGGTGTTTTTGAGAAATTAGTTTCTATTCTAGGCGGAGACATCTCAATTGGGCTTCAGCTGCAATTTTTGATTAGGTCTAATCATGCTGATATGCTCATATTGAAAAATACCAAAGACGCCATCAGGGTGTCAATTTGTCACACTGCCACCGTCATAGCGAACGCTTTCATGCATTCAGGTACCACTAGCGACCAGTTTCTCAGAGATAATCTGGAGTGGCTGGCCCGTGCCACCAACTGGGCCAAGCTCACTGCGACCGCTTCTCTAGGAGTCATTCATCGGGGACACGAGACTGAATCCCTCGCACTCATGCAATCCTATCTTCCCAAGGAAGCCGGTCCTTCTTCTGGATATTCTGAGGGCGGCGGTCTGTACGCTTTGGGCTTGATTCATGCCAACCACGGGGCCAACATTATTGACTATCTATTGGGACAACTTAAAGACGCTCAGAATGAGATGGTAAGACATGGAGGGTGTCTGGGTCTCGGCTTAGCCGCGATGGGAACTCATCGACAAGACGTTTACGAACAGCTGAAGTTCAATTTGTATCAGGATGATGCCGTCACCGGCGAGGCAGCAGGAATCGCTATGGGAATGGTGATGCTCGGCTCTAGGCATGTTGCCGCCATCGAAGACATGGTCGCATATGCGCAGGAGACACAGCATGAAAAAATCTTAAGAGGTTTAGCCGTGGGCATCGCTCTCACCATGTACGGTAGATTGGAAGAGGCCGATGTGCTCGTGGAGCAATTGCTGCGAGACAAAGATCCATTGCTTCGCAGGGCCGGTTGTTACACTCTTGCCACCGCATATTGCGGTACCGGTAACAATAGGGCCATCAGAACTTTACTCCACGTTGCCGTGTCAGATGTCAATGACGATGTGCGGCGAGCTGCTGTCACAGGCTTAGGATTTTTATTATTCAGAACTCCAGAACAGTGCCCTTCTGTGGTATCGCTTCTCGCCGAGTCGTATAATCCTCATGTGAGGTACGGAGCTGCAATGGCGTTGGGTATTGCCTGCGCCGGGACAGGGCAACGTGAGGCCATCGCTCTTTTAGAGCCCATGCTGAAGTTTGACCCCGTCAACTTTGTCAGGCAGGGCGCTCTCGTCGCGTCGGCCATGATCTTGATTCAACAAACTGAAGCTACCTGCCCGAAGGTCACATTCTTCCGGCAGTTGTACGCGCAAGTCATCTCTAACAAACACGAAGATGTCATGGCAAAATACGGGGCTATTTTGGCTCAAGGAATTATCGATGCCGGCGGTCGCAATGTCACCGTCTCGCTTTTGTCCAGAACCGGTCACACCAATATGGTTGCAGTCGTCGGTATGCTAGTGTTCACACAGTATTGGTACTGGTTCCCTCTCGCTCATTGCCTCGCCCTAGCTTTTACCCCTACGTGTTTGATAGGGCTAAATTCAGATCTAAAAATGCCCAAGCTGGAATTGAAGTCAAATGCCAAGCCGTCTCTGTATGCCTATCCTGCTCCGCTGGAAGAGAAAAAGCGAGAAGAGCGTGAACGAGTCACCACCGCCGTTCTGAGCATATCCGCTGCTCGCGCCCGCAGAAGGGCTCACGCTTCCGATGCCGGAATCACCAAAATGGAAGTTGATGAAGAAGAAAAGAGGCCAGAAAAAAAATCTAACCCCAACATCACTGTTATGTCGGCGAAGGCGGAAGCTTCATCTTCCAAAGCCGATTCTAAAGAGTCAAAGGATGGAAAAAAAGAGGATTCTGAAGACAGAGACGCTAAAGAGGGCAAGGAAACAAAAGAAAAGAAAGAACCCGAACCGGCTTTCGAGATGCTTAGCAATCCCGCCAGGACGCTGAGAGAACAATTAAAGGTTCTGTCTTTGGGAGAGGGTTCAGGCTACGCCCCTCTTAAAGATATCTCCATCGGCGGCATCGTGATGCTTCATCACAATGCCGGAGGGGATCAAGTACTGGTGGAGCCCGTCGCCGCATTCGGCCCTAAGCCCGACGAAGACAAAGAACCCGAACCTCCCGAGCCTTTCGAGTACATAGAAGACTAAACTCTGTATTATCGTTAATATTAATTACTTTGATAGTCATAATTAACAACGCGGCGAGTTGGACACCATATTATTGAGTTTTTTTTTTTTTTACTACTAATTAAACATCCTAGAATAATATTTTCTGTAATTTCGTGAAGAATAAATTGATATATGAGATATGTATTTTGATTTTGTCATTTATCTGTTTCAGTGATTATTTTGTAATTCCTGGTTAGATCGCTGCCAAATTTATAATATTTTTATATCTTTGGAAAATGTTTGTCTGTTAAATGAGCCGAATAAATCATGGAATAAAGCCTATATTAAATTTACCAATATTTGTGTTTTATTATTAAAAAACACTTTTTCTCAATACTAGTAAAAAGTTTTCCATTGCTGACTGATATTTTATTAATAAAATTTTAAATATTTGGCAGTTTTAGAATAATAGCTGGGCTTCAATCTTTGTGTTCCACATACAGTGGTACCTCGAGATATGAGTTTAATTCATTCGGTAACTTTGCTCGTATCTCAAAGCAATTTTTCCCATTGAAATTAATTGAAATGACATTAATCCGTTCCAGCCCCCAAAATACCACCTCAGTTGTTCTTGTTATGTGTTTTCGGATAAGTAAAATGTATTTACAAATGACAAATATCGTATAAAAACATAATAAAAGACAATGTAAAGAAATAAACTGGTTTTATATAGTGTATTTGTGTTTTGGTCACTTAAATGCTACTGTATGCTTATTTTTAGTTACTGCTTTTCTATTCACTGGTCGCCAGATTCAAAGAAGTGGGTTTCTTGATTGAATTGGCATTCACTTGATAGGACTCCATTATAACACGGTGAAAAAATAGCGATGTATTTTAGTTCTACAAAATTATTTTTAACAAATATAGTTGATAGCTATTTCGGCTCACGCCATCGTCAGAACTATCCATTCGATAGTTCTGACGATGGCGTGAGCCGAAATAGCTATCAACTATATTTGTTAAAAATAATTTTGTAGAACTAAAATACATCGCTATTTTTTCACCGTGTTGAAGTGGGTTTCTTTTATAATAGGAAAAAAGTTAAGAAAGTGTCATTGAATAGCTCCGACATAATAATACACGACCAGTTGCAAATTTTTCGCAAAAATAATGATATTGTGTCGAGGAGTAAAATTCAAAAGTGAATTATTTTATATAAAGGCGTGCAACCTTAATTAGAAGCTAAGTCTATTAAACAATTAAAAGCCTTAAGGCTTTAAAATCGTATATGGTAAAAATTAATCTTTTTTTAAAATTTGTATTACAGAATATATTATATATATGAGGGGTGGGCATGCATAAAGTCATTGAGAGCCACAATCAGGTTTTTTATATGTTATAAATAGTAAACAAAATATTTTCTGAGTAGTAATATATTGATTAAATTAAATCAATTTAAACAACACCTACATGTATAAAAAAATAACTTGAGAAATATTGAACAAAGGTATATGGTCAAATCTTTGAAATTAAGTATAAAATTTGTGAAGCTGTTTGTAGCAATTCTGTGAAATATTAATTGGTCAAGTGCTAGTGATATTTAAACTTTATGTTCTTTATTCTTCATTATAAAGTTTCGCAGCTATTTGTTATACCAAAAATGGAGGCAAGCAGCTTTTGCAAGGCGAGAGATGTATTTGCCCGCCGTTATTAATACAAACATTAGATCCCTGATTTTACATTTCCAGATTCATTACTTTCCTACAAGTCTTGTTAATTTTCTATAGTCCTGAGTATGCCACTCATAAGGAGAAGATATTAAATTATCTTGTATACATTGCTTCTTCATTTATCAAATTCTTCAATCAATTATCATCTAAATATTTTGGCCCTGCCACAATGATAATCACTTTTGAGAGTTTACACATGTTGACTAAAATTAACGAAAAATGTGTATGTTAAGTACAAGTCATTTAGCAGTATTGTAATAACTTGCAAAACTTGACAAAATCATATGAAACATAACACTTTGAATTTGATAAGATACAAAAAAATCTGTAATGTTCCAATTGTTCAAGTAGCATTGAATCGGCGATGCGTAAAATTTATGATTGCTGTTATTTATTGATATTAGTGGCATCCAAATATAGGCATACTTTTCGGACACGGAAATAAAATACAATATAAAATAATTTACTACCACAAAAACTAAAATTCTTGAGTAAAACCCTTTCCTCCTATATCATAAAGTTAAGATAGCTTGTTTTCTTTTTAAGCAACACAGTCACAATGAAAAATATGTATCAAAACTTACTGTCTTCAGTAAAAATGTTCTATTATCAAAATGTATCAGATCTGAATATAAATATAAAACTATGAAGAAAATGGGTAAACAAAGGAGACTGCTATTGAAGATAGCGACATCTCATCAAAAAGTATAAAATGATATTTTTACAAATAGCCTATTTTTATTTCAAATAGCCTATTTTTATGGAATAAAAATAGGCTATTTGTAAAAAAAAACACAGCTTATTACAAAATTCGTCAGCATGCTAGTGAAATAATCTTAGTCGCAAAAAAATGTATTATTTTGAAGTTCAAAATAATAAAACAGGATATTTTTACTATTTCAAATCATTTCTATTGTAGTTTATATACGTGTAGACAACGTATTCTACACCATCTTTTGAAAAAATATGTAAGTAAAACTACAAAACAATAGTAAGAATTAAAATCTTTCTTTTACAGAAATCTGTAATTGAGTAGACAGCTATCACAAAAAATGTAACTTCAATATAACAGATTTAAAATTGATGTAGTTTTTATAGGAAATAATATATCTATTTATTTTCGTAATCTAACGTTTATCTGTTCAATAGAATCATACAATAAACAAAATAAAATTTTTGTTTCCATAAATAATAAAAAAAAATATCCAAGGAATATTATAAAAAAGAAAACATCGAATTTTTTTTTACCTATAACCTATAATATTATCAAAATGCTTAAATTTTTTTCATATTACTTACCTTTAATGTTTTCTACTTACTTCATTTATGAAATATTTAGATATTATAATTTTTTTAATAAGTTTTAGGTCTAAGAATTTAATATAATTAATATTGCATTAATTCTTACGACACGGTGCATACAATTACGTTGCCGCTAGAGGGCGTCGTTTCGCCAAGTAATGACGTCACTACTTCGCGAAATCTACAATAATATAGTAGACGAGCCTCCTTTTTCAAATTATTCAGTTCAACAGAGAACCTTGCGCATAGTGGACGTCAGTCGTGCCTCTAAGTTTTATATATATACCTCGCGCACTTGAAAAATTTCTAAATCTTCGACAATAATATTGACAATTTTTCAAAAGTGAAGATTAATTTGTCAGCAATCAAAGCGAACACGGGTGTTTTGCATTCGCTTATCAAAATAGTCTCAATCGTCCGCCGGATCGATACGAAAACGGCTCGCTTTTCGACGCGCCCAGCTCATCGAAAACTTCAGCCATGGCGTTCATGATGCCCGTGATGAAGAACGATTGGGATATATACAAGACGAACCGCTCTCGCCGCACTTCCGAGAGTTCAAACTCGCAGTCTTGCCGCTCCAGGAAGATTTCCGAAAGTAAATCGGAAAGCGGAGGCGTCAGGTCGCCCGCCGGCGGAGGTTCCTTAGGGTCCCCGGCCCACAGGAGCGTGCCCATGATGATGAACGCCGCCAAGGCTCCCCGTCTGGCCCACCCAGTCAGGTCCCAGTCGTGCTCGCCGCCTGCAGCCGCGTCGCCGCCTGCGGAGAAGTTTCACACCAGGCTAGTGGATAAGTTGAAGAGGACCCTCCTCCGGAAAGGCCGGAGTACCGGTTCTGCCGACGACGAGAGATCCTCGTGAGAAGAAACCGCGCGGAGCCGCTCCGTTTCGCCCACAGAATTTTGGCGTAACGACTGCGAGCGGTGAAGACTTGAAGAGTTGCGCTTCCGGATCGCAATTCGGCGATTGACTTTTCCTCGTTTTGCGCGCCTTCGACGAATGTCGGTGAAATAAACCTAAACATAACGCATAATCACTAGGAAATCCGATTTTGAAGTTTCTTTTAATTCGTTGTGTCATGACTCTTACACGAGTCGTCCGTTGTGGCATCAGAGAGGTGATGGCGCGGATAAGATTATCTTCACAATTTCGGCTGCTACGACGTGATTGTGTCTGTGATACAAGTGCTGCAGTTTGTATAGTGTAACTGAATTATCGATTTTTTAAGTATTTTAGTCATAATCATGTGTACGCGAGGCGATCGTACTATATTCCGCTCTTTTGTATGTATGTTCTTAAGTACGCGAACATAATAAAGTTATTTATTGTAAATGATACAACAACAACAACAAAAAACATGACAAACCACATCGAAAATGTTAAATAGTAATACTTGTAGCCTTCACTACGAGTTTCCTGTATATCTGTGTTCAATGGCGGCGGATAATGCAACGTGACAAAACATAATATTCCAGATTTCATTCGATGCAGTATTGTTGGCCTACAATTATGGTAAATTGCACCTGCATTCTATTGTTTACAATTTCTCCTGTCATTGGTCTTTGGCCTAGTTAAACAATAGACGGAAATTTGCTTTGGGAATGAAATATAATTAATTGCTAATCTCGCGAACAGACAATTATTATTGTCGATGATTTGTTGCATCAACAATAAAAATACGGTTAAATTGCCGAAATAATTGACAGATATTTGACCACACTTATTATTGATTTTGCCTTGTGAAGCTACCGCGTATCGACGGAACTGTAAGACTGCAAGTTAGTTTATAGATTTAATATTATATAAAATGTTGCTTGATAATACTATAATAAATATTTTAAAAAATAAACTATTGACGTATGATATCTACTGTTTTACATGAAATGTTTACTTATACATTTACTTATTTTTAATAAATATTGTTAAGTATTTTATATAATGTTTTGAAGAAGATGTCAGGATTCCAGAATATTCTAACAACATCGAAATATGGTTTGAAATTTAGGACTGTCCCACTGCCGACTAATCATTTCACCTATAGTTAATTATCAACAAAAGTATTATTAAAATTTGTCAAAAGCCTATGTTTCAACATTCACCTGTTATGTGAAAATTTTAAAACCTATGTCACTGTCTAATTCTGAAAATATATCTAAAAATGAAATATAAAAATGCATTGTTTTATTTCGCAATATTACAACACTTGTTCACCTGTCACGTCAGACTTTATACATGTCTTTTGTCTATTCCTCTACAGGAACAGGAAACTGAAAAACTGTCCTATTAATTTTCTTTTTAATTGGTTATCTTCGCAATGTATGCATATTTTGACACACACTGCACAAATAAAACGAGCGATAAGTATTTTTGTTATTGCGTTCTTAAATGCAATATCGTCATGTTACTGTCATTTAGTCACAGCTGATAATTTTTAATTCATACCAATACACGATAAAAAATACTACAGAGTATGTAATTTTTAACTCAGTTGATCCACAATATAATCTACAATATCGACTGAGGCTGCCTGATGAAATTTCGATTGAAAATTCGACAAATTTGGATTGTCGATTCTGTGTTAATAATAAATATAATATCCACTTCAGGAATAGCATCTAAACACGGGGGATTCAAATAAATTCAACGCCTATACTAAATGAAACAAATATTTTTTATTCTATTAACAAGATTGACAAAACATGTAAAATTTAACGTAGTTCCCACAGTTAAATATACCGTAATCGTTTAACTCTAAAACACAGCACAACACTGTAATTATGTGAAAATTTTTGAATGTAAAGAAATGTTGACTCTTGCAATGATCACGTGATGTATAATATATTATCACGATAATATTTTGCCAAATGAAAAATAAAAACGCGATAAAAATTATCGATAGAAGAAATAAATATAATACTCTCACAATTCATAGTGAATCTGTGAAATAAAATGATTTATCAATAACAAAAGCTTGTATATCATTGCAAAATTATTGCAATCTATTGTAAAATGAATCAACAAGATATCGTTCTTCTGGATTCGAACTGGCACAAAATGACATTTTTTATCCATACTTAATTGGGAATAAAATCACCTAGTTATCTCAGATATTCGGTATGCAATAAATTATTTAACAACATTATGTTCCCTAGAAAAGTTGCGTGGCATATAAAATGAACTGCAGTGAGAATGCTTCCCGCCAAACATATACTAGATTCAAAAAAAGAATTCAAAATTAGAAGCGAATTTTGGTTTTTTTTTTTATATTATTCATTGTTCTGTAATAATTTTGCTGCCACGGCAATATGGAGAATGTAACCAGATTTACCGCGTGCCAGAAAATGCTTCCATTCCGCACTTTCCATTTGGCACGTACACCAAACACCATCATAATAGACACTGAATAATCAGGTGTTATTGAAATTAAGGTTGCTTCTATTTTTTGTAAGATAACACAATGCAGTACGCTGATATCATAATGGCGTTATGAATTACGCACAAAAATCGTAATTGATAATATAATAAGTGAGTTGAAAATGCCAAAAGCACGAGAGACTCGCACTAGAAATAGCAATACATATACAGTTAGTCACCTTTGTATGCTTTTTTGAAGTTATGCGGTTTTTTAGAATTGCCAATTTAAAAAAATGACACAGAATCGGAAAACGACGTCAAATTGGAAGAGATTGCAGTTCCACTCACTGCGAAAATAATTCGAGTAGGTCTTCGACTTTGAAGGGATTGCGAAAACATTTCAATCTTAATGACTTAAATTCTAAATAAAACTTAAAAATTGTATATCTGGGTATAAAAAACTACATAAACAATCAATCAGCGAATAAAGAAAAACTTTAATAACTTATTTATTTTTAAATAATAAAAACACATATTCATGACTATTTCTACAGTACATTTTATGACCAGGACCGGTTTCGTTCATTGTGAACATTATCAAATCATAAGATCACACAAATAACAAGCCTATTTATTATTATTTAAATTAATAAAAAGAGATAGTTAGAGAGAGAGTTAAAATTTCATTTCTAAAATAATTATGGATTGCCTTGTTTGTGATCTGTATTTTATCACTTGATAATGCTCACAATGAGCGAAACCATTCTTGATCATAAAATATATTGTGGAAATAGTACTAAAAATGTGTTTTTATTATTTAAAATATCATGCCTTTACATCAAGGAGTAACAGTTAACACCTTAAAATTGATATATGTAATTTCTTTGTTAGGAAAAAAGCAACACAGAACAATAGTGAGGTTGAAATTTTTTTTAAGGAAATATATTTTTGGTGTTGCTTTTCACTTATACAACATTATCATACAATCGTTGACAAATTTGTTACACTTTGACTGCCTGAATTGATAAACCATATTTTCGCTGCTCACAATACATTTTTACTTGAAATATATAAAACTTTCGCTGTAACACACATATTATATGTGCAAAGTATAAAAAAAATTTTCGGGTTCAGAAAATTATGAGTAAATTCGTTTCTTTTTGTTAGTATGTATTGCATTATGGAGGCTACCGTGTAACAGCGGTTGCATGCACATAACGGATCGAGGTGTGGCATCTAACTTGTACCACTAGTTTTATGTTATAAGTCAGAGTTACTTACCCAAACTGTGCGCCGCGCCGAGAAAAATTTCCTTCACAAAATATTATATATATTTAAAGGGTGCCGGAAACCGAAAAAGTTTGGGAACCCTTGTTATAAGCGATTTATCAAAGCTTTTTTGAAAAAGTTGTCTTTTGATGTAACTACTTTGTCCATCGGCAATAATAAATGAAATTACGTTAATCAATTTATCAAAGCAATATTTAATGTTTTCACGTTTTTTTAAAGAAAATTTTATCATTTACATATTTGTTGATTAAAAAAATTGATAGCAATCATCTGCTTTATACTGAAATTGAAAAATAACACTTTAATTTTACGGATACGAAATAACTTAGTTTCGACGCAAATTAAGCAACCCCAGAAACTTACTTAACATGGCAGATTTTGTCATAATTCTTCATTCGATACGAGTTGTCAACCACTTCTTTATAATGGGACTAATAAACGACCGGCCCTCCGAAATTTTCTAAAAACATCGATGGTAATAATTAACACCTTTCACAGAACTTTCTAGTAGCTTTGCAATATGAACGCTGTTTCAAATTACCTGCATAGTAATTAACAATGATTTCCGACGTTTGACAAATAACAATCAAATGTGAATGATTGAATTTTTGTACACGTCATGTTTTGCCAATGACGGCCAGTGTTGTCATTTTTCATAGACTGATACAGCTCTTTTTTTTTTAATCTATGCCTTTCATCTATGCACGAATATGGGTTCTTAACGGAGGTATCTTTAGCCTCTCTGCTAAAATTTCAACTGTTGAGACAGATTGAAGTGATTATAGTGTGTTGCTTATAAAATAGTTTAAACTTTCTTGTACGATCAATTTTTTGAGTTTGTATCCAAGCATCGGCTATTTTTCTCTGCAGATTTCTCTGCTGACAATCTTTATAAGAATATCTAACACCAAAATTCGTGTTGTTATGTCCTTTACATAGTTCAGAAGAGCAGTCGTTTAACATAAGTTTTTTTCCCTTATGATAAATTTTTATTGTTTGGTAGTTCAATCTGTTTTTTTAAGAGATTGGGAATAGAAAAGACATGGCTTGTATACGACTGTGGTAAAATTATCGGTCTTTTCGCAACAGCTTTTAATTGGTCTAAAGCTAACGAACCACCGGTGTGTCACTTTCCTACTATTTTATTAATTTGTAGCTCTTAAAAAGTTAAGGATCTGTTAGTTGGGGAAAGTTTTAAGACATCGCCACCGAACAGATTGAACAGATTGAGAGTCTACGATATCATCTAAAAGTACTTGCTGGGATTTCAATATTTCAACAATTCAAGTTTGAGATTGAAAGTCAATTCAGACATCGAATACATATTCGAATAACTAATTAAAACGATCTTTCTAATCCATTTATTCTACCTGTAAAACTCGGTTGATCGGTTAACGTACAATTCGGATAGCGAACATGGTCTTGGATCAGTGCCTTGAATGATGACATAGTCTTGAAGTATAATACTTTCTTTGATGTTGTGAAATCATCTTTTTCTTTCTTCAGCTGGTTGAGTCACTCAAACACCAGTCAAATAATCCTGAAGGTGCAGGAAGCAGGTTTTTGGTGTAGAATATAACTGGCCTAAAGAATTTTTTGGCGCTTGACTAAAATCTAACAGCGATTCGAATTTTATCGCTTTAAAATCGTTTCGTAAAAAAAGGTTATTGATTCCATTAAGATTATGATTTAGTTACATAGTTATAATAATTATGAATTAATTAAATAAACATGGTGTAATCCTAATTTCAACAGGCTTTCGATCCGCTTTTGGTTTACCCTTTGCTCTTAATTAATTTCAATTATCTAGGGTTGATAAAATGGGTCGCACTTAAATATTAAATTCCAATCAACCTAGAGGTTATTTATGCAAATTGGAATTATAAATATTTAAAAAGCATCCTTCAAAATTTTTGGCTAATACCCTCATTTAAAGCGGTGAAACAATTTCCTTAATAAGCCAATTAAAATATATTATTAATTGCTGGCACGATAAATACGAGCAAAGGCTCGAAAATGGGGTGCTCAACAAGCTTACATAACCATTACCAAAGTTTAATTATTGACTCACAATTTTGCATAAAAAGCCTTGTTTATGATCAGTTTATAATGTTCGCGCTGTAGAAAATCGGTCCAGATTATATTACTGATGTTGTGGAAATAGTACTAAAAACCGGTATTAAATAATATATAAATTGTAAAATTGCCATTGAAACAGCCTGCTAATGAGGATTTTACTGGTAAGAGCATAAACAATTTTAACAAACAGTATTTCTCCGGATGTCGAGATACTCTACGCGGACGATATTGAGCTCGAACGAATACTCTTTTTAACTGTATGAAAGTAGATTTTGCCTAAGTTTGATCGGTTGACTTTCTTGTTATTTAAAAAAAATCCATGTTACCTCTATTTAGCTTTAACGTTGCAATAATGATGAACTAACATACATACAGGTGTCATATTTTATAAAAAACAAATATTTAATACTAGTATTAAAAATGTTTTTTACTCATGTTCAATATCTTGTCTTTCCATCAAACACATCAGTTAACACATTAAACTTGAATACAATAAACAAACAAAAACCTTTTTTTCACAAACCCTAAAAACGCTTGATAATTTATGAATGTTCAAGAATCAATGATGATCCCTTGATCATTAGATTGTACTAATTTTAGTTCTTTACATTATTAAATGTTAAGATATTTTGGGTAGATAACTATAATAAAAACGTAAAACTTGATACATCGTAATGAATTAAGATAATCATTTGGTTGCTTCGAATCACGATCTGATTTCTCATCAACGCAATTTTGCCACTGCAAAACAAATATAGCATAACCGTTAAAAAGTTTTTTTTTTTTAAATTATTTACTACAAGCGGTTTTGCTTGAATAACAGATTTGCCGCCCCTTCGACTCGCTCGCCTGCGTGCGAACGGTCCATTAAACACAATACGAAAGCGACGAGTCTGTAGTTATTATTTAAGCACGTATGGAGCGTAATATTAAAACAGGCGTTTTGCATAACATTATGCAAGTGGTGTCGATCGATATAAGGGTGGTAGAATAATGACATGCTGAAAGGGGGTGAATGTGGCGGCGTCGTATTAAGCGATAGTGGAAAAATACAGAATAGTTTATCATAAATGCGAGGAGGTGTTGTTATCCAATATTTGATTATATACAATATTAAATGAATTTATGTATTCAAGACTTTGGTGTAAAAACCTGGGCTGTGAATTTGGAGTCTTGAAAAATTAGCGACTTCGACTACATTTTCGACATTTGACGATTTTTAAGAATATCTCAATGAACAATTTCGAATTGGTCGATTGAGCTTTGATTTATTGCTCATAAAAAGGAAAGTTAGGAAAAAATCTGACAAAAATAAACTGTTTTGGTCAATATCAGAGTCGGAGTTGTGTTTTTTTAACGACTCTGCCTTTAACGCCTTGGTAAACATAGAAAATGTCAACAAACTATGTTATACAGGAAACGACAAAATATGTGCAAAATGGCCGATTTATTTCTGACAGCTGATATGAGGATCATATGCTTTTTTTAATACAGTCAAGTACTGTCACATTGCATATCATTAAAACATTGCTCACACGGATGCAACAAAACTGACCGGTCAGTGAAGATACCGAAATACGAAACTCGGATCGTTTCAACAATTCGAATTTGACATTGAAATTTCATCAAGCACCTTTAGACGATATCATAAATTAATCATGTCATCTGATAATGTTTGTCATCAGCGAAAGCGGTCCTAATTTTTATGTCATTCATTGCGGTTTATTTATTTTAATTTTATGAGTATATACTCGGATGAGATCTCACTGAAATGCCATTAGAAATATGTTTTAAGTAAAAAAAAATGCACTATCGCTGTAACATTTACACAAGAATATAAACGCAGTAAAAGAAATGCATGTGCATAAAAGTTTGTATATTACCTTGTTATCGGATATTGATAATTCTAAGGAAAATTGCACAACGTAATGTAATAAATGTATACTTTATCGCATAAAATCCTAGTTGAAGGTTGGGATTATTTTTGATTTGACATTTCAAATGTTTTTTTAATCACTTAATATCTCAGTGTGGAACACCTGTACAACGATTAGACTATCTTAACTAGGGAAGTAAGGTTTTTCCTAATTTTCCTATTTATGTGCATTAAATAAAAGATCAATCAACCAGGTTTTAGACATTCGACAATTTATGAAAAGAAAAAACCTGGAGGTAAAATCTAGTGCTATCAGATAAACGCGCGAGATTGAATAGAAACATATGTATATTTAAAAAAAATGGAAACTCATTTGTTTTATGCGTCCACAAAACATATCGATATTCTTCTAACACATAAAAAAATAACTAAGTACAATAAAACCTCGATTATCCGGACTAATTGGGAATGAAGATAGTCTGATTAAGAACAACTCCGGATAATCGAAAAACATGATAATTGATAGGAAAATATAAGTATATTCAGAATGAATCATTTTTTATTTCATTATATTCATAAATAGCTTTAAAATTATATTTTTTTTATTGAAAAAAATACAATTATCGTTTTCTGCTTAAATTTAGTTTTTCTTTTCGATGAGGCAATATAATGCCATGTTCTTTACTAGTTTTTTACTCTGGTGCAGTATTTTCACGACTTGATGCTAAAGATTTATTGGGTAGTCGGCTAGTAGAAGGGTAGTAGAACAAACGTTCAGTGCGTATTGAATTTGGAAGATTTCTAACCTATATTTTACACAGGACTTGATGGAGCAAATGCATAAAAAACAAACTATCAAAATGTTAATATTGCATTCCATCACGTACATAAGCAGTGGACGCAATTCGCCACGTGCATACTAGAAAATTTGTAATATTTTTGTTTATTTTGACCAATCCGCATAATAAGATAAGCGAGGTTCTACTGTATATATATATAAAGTGTGAGGCGCCTATAACGAAAGTACCTATATTCGTTATGTGCTACGGTTTGGCGGGAAAAATAAACGGTCCCGTCAGCCATGTTATTCATTGCAAAACTTCAAATCGATTTCACGATAAAAATATGAATGTTTTGTTTGGGGAATCGTTTGGGGAACACGAAAACAAACTCTAGTCTATGGGAATGGAACGGAACATAAGCTATTTTTAAAATTACATAGAGTAATAAATTTAGACCGCGGTGAAAAAATAACAATGCATTTTAGCTCTAAAAAAAAATGCAAGATATATAAAGTTGATAGCTATTTGGGTTTACGCCTTCATCAGAACTGTTTCACTGTATTATAATGGAGTCCTACAAAGTAAATGCCAATTCAATCAATAAAAAAAAACTAGCTTTTTACACATTTTTAGTGCTTATTTCCACAATATCTTCTATGATCAGGACCCGTTTGATTTCGGCGAGCATAACCGGTCCTGATCGAATAAATAAATTAAAATAATTTAAAAATTGAATGTTAAAGACAATGAAGAATAAGTCAAAAATCCACTATGAGTTGAGGAACAATCATGGAAACCTCATTAGCAAAAATAACAAGTGGGAAATTTTATAATCAAATTGATAAGCTCGTTTGTAAATCGTTTGATAATGCAATTGATGAACGAAACTAGTCCTGATCATAATCTATTTTCTGGGAATAAGTATTGAAAATGTGTTTTCATTATTTAAAATATCATGCCTTTCCATCAAGAAATGACAGTTAATTATAAATATTAATTATAAAGTATTAATATATTAATAAAATAAAATTTTTGGTACTATTTCCAAAATTTTATATTATCAGGATCAGAATCGGTTTTGCTCATTTTTAATATTATCAACTGATACAATAGAAATAAAAACAAGGCTTTTTGAAGAAAAATGAGATATTAATCTACAGATATACAAAACAAATGGTTTAAGGATTGAGAAATTGATTTACAGGAATTCATCAGTGATATGAAATAGTTAAGAACTTAAGGACCCCAAAAAATTTAATATTTAATCATTTTTCACGATAAGTTAAAACAAATTAAAACTATATTAAAGTAAAAAAATAAAGCGATAATCGATTGGGAAAATTTTACAACTGAATTTAAGACAATTAATTAATTTTAGGGAACGTAATGACTTGAGTAATTCGAGTTGTCAATAAAACGTCCGAATTTAAAACGAAGTGAAGAAATTATCTACCTATCAGGGACGTTTAAATAATGAACGAAACCGGTCCTAATCTAAATAATATAAAATTTTGGAAATAGTTTAGGTTTAGTTTAGGAAGCATAACAGAATGTGTACCTTCAGAATAATATATATATATATTGAATAAAGAGTAAACAATAAATAAACTTGGCGTAAAAAGTAATGTTTCGTGAATTGTGTGGCGTCATTATTTGTTTTATGCCATTTATGTGGCAGCACTGCAAACATTGTGATATACGCGATGAAATCGGAAAATATGTACAACAATGGCGACTGTCATTTTCTATCCAGCATATTTATACTTTAAAAACCATGACCGAACGATGAATAGTTTTGCATCGAGACAAACGTCACTTCAATAGATAACACAGAGAGTTTATGTCATAGAGTACCCGCACAAAATAATTTGCATAAAAGCCACATGTAAATATAATAAATTCCATTGTCATCTCAGTTTTACATGGAGCTCGCTAGATTGCTTTTGATGATTAATATGCCATTCATAAAGCCTTACAAAAGTTATAAATAATCAACTATGCAAACAAGAAAGGAAATGTTTTTTTTATTATTATTGGTGGTGGAATGATATTTTCCTTATCGGCGTCTATGGTTTGATATCGCTCTTTTTCCGGTGACAACCGGTTTTTCTGAATATATTGAATATTTATGACATAAAATACTCTGTATTAATGCATTGCAATGCGTCAAACACTTGATACATTCATTATATTGGAATGATATAAATGTACTTTTGTATAGAATAACATATTCAAATAATAAAACATAATGTTTGGTACTATTTCCATTATTAAGATCAGTTCCGGCTTCTGCGACTGTTGCAACCTATAAAATTTTTTTTTTTGAATTGTTAAAACTTTGTACGATTTCCCCCGGGTTTCGCATTTCGGCATCTTCAGGCATTCTATATCACACGCATGCAGCAGAACTGACGCACGATAAACAAGACTTAATTACACGGAAACACAGACGCCAAGGTAAGAACTTAATGGCAGGTAAAAACAAATTTAATCGAAGGATCTACAATAATAATATTAACACAATTGCCTGTGGTAATTTTCATTAATGATAAATCTTGTTAATGATTCATTCTTGAAAGGCTTTTAAACAAATAATAATCAACTATCAATTTAGTTTAACTAACTAACTAGATTTTGAACTGACGAACCGGGTTTCATCTTTTATCATCTCCAGTCATTCTATCACACGTATACAACAGAACAGACAGTCACTTCTGTTGCATCCGTGTGATGCCTTTATATGCCAAAAAGCAAAATCCGTTTCAAAAGTTTCAGCAATTCAAATTTAATACAGAAATTCCTTCAAACATTTAGTCGATATCGTTAATTATTCCTATGTTTTGTAGCAGTTGATAACGTTTACGATGAACGAAGCCGGTCAAAATCTTTATTCTAACGTATTCTTATCACGAATTGACAATGAACACTTAAACATCGATTTTATAAGACAATAATCTATTGCGATAAAGTCTTATTTGAAATATTTAATGCAGTTGAGACATACAAAGAAATGGCGATGTTTTCACCACAATCCTTCCGTAAGAAAAAAAGGACGGCTATATTCCACTCATGTTTATTTTTAAAAATTATTGTACAATGTATGTGTAAATACTAAAACGTACATGTGACGTATAATGTATTGACAACGGGGGGAAAATTTATGACTCGAATTAACCAATTTTCTCCGACTCAAAAATTAAATATTTGCCTGGAAATCCATTTCGGAATTGCCATTTGAAATAAAGCGAGACTGTGGAGGAATTGATTTATTAATTCCTATTTATAAAAGTGGTATTTGGGGCAACGCTGGGAATTTATGGCGACACTCATAAAATTAGTAAACTATTTGCAGAAATTATTCGATAATTCAACAAGCAATAAAAGAAAACAGTTGTAGAATATCTTATAGTAGAAAATTAAATGTAGAAAATTGATAAATTGAAAGATTTATCGGAGGAAAACATATTGCAAGTAAAAAGTCGAAATAAAAATATTTGTATATATATATTTATTCAAATTTGAATAGGGTATTTATTGGAAATGTTTACTATTTTATTTGGCCGCCATTTTGATAGTCGTATTATGGAACAATATTCGATAAACCGAAGTTTTTTTGAACTTGAAATCATTTTTTTAAAGTCGGTTGTAACCTTTCCCTGTAAACACTCTGTGTTTCTCATGTGTGGCCACTAGAGAATTTTGCTGCGGCCACTTTTATAGTTAATATTTTCAGTGAAACCTCGATTTCGCATTATTAAATTTTCTATAAAAACGAAAAATGAGAGAAAGAAAAATTAGATCGAGGAAATCGATAAATCGAGGAACGGTTTATGCTGGATTATTTTACATTGTTCGTATGTGTGTTTGATAGGACTATAAAAAATGAACGATCCATCCGGGAAAACGTATTATGGGAGAAATTTTTATAGGAGTTCCACTGTATAAAATAAAAATGTAAAAAAAAATATCAATATATTCAAATTAATTGAATATACATGATTTGTCCAACATTTAGTCGAGTTACTTACCCCATAGAAGCTTTGTTAGTAAGCCCAACGGCTATCGCAATCACATCTCAAATCATAAATTTGGTACGGCCACGAGACATTTTCAGAGGCCGCTGATGTCTATAATGCGGCCACAGTGCAATTTTACGTGAGAACCACTGGTGTAGCTTCATTGTCAGGTACATACTATCACAGTGTTAGCAAACACTATGAGAGATTTAATATTTTTTGGAGTAAACAAATTCAGTGACCGTAACTAATAAAATTCAAAAAGAGACCTATATAGGTCACGACTGTCTCGACTGTAGACCTGAAAGTATGAATCTTTAAGTGGCTATAAATTGTTATCACAATACATTATTCTGTCTTATTTATCTCTAATTTGCATGTTTCGCTTACGATCTCTAAATCTAAAGCCAGTGATCTCCAGAAAGAATAAACGATGCTCATAATATGCATCGCAGTTTTTTTAAAGATCAAATTTTATTAAAAAATCTATCACCTAATCAAAACGAAAAGTATTCATTTTTATACAATATTTACGATGACTTTTCGAGCATTTATTTCTGTTTTATTCCACTTGGTATACTAGATGCGACACGTGTTTCGCTTATTTAATAAACATCTTCAGATTAACTGTGTTGTAAGATTAATTGCTTGTTAATAATAATACTGTATTATACATGCACTAGAGGGAATTTTTATATCATGATTTAATTGGCATTTACTTGGTAGGACACCATTATAACATGATGAAAAAAGCAACATATTTCAGTTGTACAGTATTTATAAGACATAAAGTTGACATCTATCTCGGCTTATACCATTATAAAAACTATGTTTAAACGTACATTTACTTATCTCTATATAGATGTGTAGAAAAGGCACACAATATGTCTTCACTAATGTTCTGACATCGCATTTTTATATTGTGATAATAAGTTCATAAATGTGACAAATCAATTTTATATATTTCTCGAAGTGAGAGTTAATCTGGGGGTTTTGTTTTATTGCGCGTTAATAAACGTACGTAATAAATAAGTATATTACTAAGTTGATCTATTAAAATCACGAAAGGTTAATACGGTTTTTATGTACGTTTAAACATAGCTCTGATGAGGGCGTAAGCCGAAATAGCTATCAATTATATATTTTGTAAAATTTGTAGAAACAAAAAGTAATATAGATTAATATTCTTTTACCAAGATTGTATCAAGATTTAATTGTGGAAACTGTGTATAATTCCATATGTTTATTTCACTCATTCACTTGCTATATCCTTTACGCGCGATAAGAATGATTATGCAACAATCTAAAGAAACAAAAATTCTCACATAATGTCATTTGATATTTAATCCCAACATAAACTCAATATTCCAACATAATCACATCCATTTAAAATAAATAAAATAAGTAAACACTTTTCATCACAGAGACATGGCCTTAATGGTTTGCTAAATTGATTGGTTTTAAGATTGTCTTTTCCAAATTAGAATCTCATATTAAAAAAATCGGTAGTTATAATATATAAATAAAGGATGTTCAAACGCCAAATATCTCAAAAATTAATTCAAGTTGTTGGTGTTAAAAAACTTATAAAGATAATCAGGACAAATCAGGTCATGTTTTATTAAAAAAATAGTTTCCATACAATAGCTTGGACACTGTTAACTTTCATATATATATATATATATATATATTTAAATAATAAAAACACATTTTTTTAGTACGTATTTCCACAATACATTTTTGATCAGGACCGGTTTCGCTCATCGCGAGTATTATCAACTGATAGAATACAATTTAATTTACAAACAAGTCTATTTACACAAAATATTTGAGTTAAAGGTAGCAGCTATACAAAACCATAATGCTCGCGATGAGCGAAACCGGTCCTGATCAAAAAATATATTGTGGAAATAAGTACTAAAAAAATGTGTTTTTATTTTTTAAAATATCATGCCTCTCCATCAAGAAGTGACAGTTAACACCTTAAAAGTGATTTCATATATTTATTAATGTCAATTATCAACACATTGTAATCAGCCGTCTTAACAATTGAGACGTTAGCAGTTAGAAAGTTAAGATTATTTCAGAAATTTATGTATATTTAGTCTTATAGTATATGCCCTGGGCTCCCAACCTATGCGTCACTAACTAATACAGTCTACTTTATATAAATGGCATTTTCAACTCCATGGGGGTAGCGGGTCACATGACTTTTTTAAAAAAGGTCGGCATCTGTAAAAGGTTGGGAGCCTATGGTCTATACTTTTTCCGTGTTACTCATTTTGTGTATAATATACGATGCAAACTGCTTATTGTGTGTCAGTTACTTGTCAGAATACTTGAAGATCGCGAAAGGTTATACATGTGCAAATCTACTCGGTTATAACAATTCAAACATAATGTATACTTGGGTTTAGCTCGCTTGTGCTACCAAAATTTTTTCTAGTTAATGTATGTTTATTCACGATGGGAACGTTTGACAACCAATGGTCTCACGATACAATAAAACATTCCAGTACAAAGTGGCGCCAAGACACGAAGGCCCAACAAAATCGATTCCTCCCTATCAATGACCTACTTGCAGAGGTCAGGGATAAAATAACCTATAATTTAATCAAATTTCACCACTTATTTTAAATAGTACTTAACATTTATAATATTCCATCGATAGGGGTGGCTTAATTATATAGGCGAAATGAGATTGATGGAAAAACATCTGACAGGAGTGAACATAAACGATATAAATCATCGGAATTCAAATAACGAACAACCACAACAAAAAAAGTATTGGGAATAAAAAGTAAAATTGAATTGTTGAAATTTTGTACAATTCCATATGTTTTGTCACTAACAACTGGGTTTTGTCTTTCTAAACTGAGAACTGAGACACTTGAAATCGTACAAAGTTTCAACAATATTTTTTTTTATTACATGATTTTTAACAGTAATTTATGATATCAACTGAAGGTGCTTGATGGAATTTCAATATCAAATGTGAATTGTTGAAATTCTGTACGATTGTACATGTATCAGTACTGTTGTTTTCGTATGATAGAATGCATGAAGATACCGAAAGACGAAACCCAGGTCGTTATCCAAATCGTCGGGTCGAAATTCAAATTAAGCATTGCAATTCCATCTAGCACCTTCAATCGATATCATAAATATATATTAACATTTAAAGCGATTGAAACAAAACAGAGAAATAGCGAATGTGGAATCGTACAAAGTTGTTACAATTCAAAAAGTTTATATATATTATTGAAATAGTACCACAATTGTTTTTCATTACCACTTAAAATATAGTGCTTTTACCACCAAGAGGTGACATTTAACACCTTAGAAGTGATTTGAGTGAAAAATTTGAAATTTCCAATCGTATCGCGTCATTAGATCAACGAAATTTTGACAGTAGGGCTTTCGACCTAGACCTAATCTACACACGCTAATGATATAAACATCATCGTTGATACGTGACTCAGTTCCACTGGAATTAGTACTGCAATTCAAAACAGAGCACTGTTTACAGAGTTCTTGAACTACTGCCAAGTGGTCCGTTATTATTATCTGCGTCGACTAACTGCACACACTTGCATTCAAAACTGCATCACTGTCACTAGGATATGAAATCCCGAACCCTTTTTATCTTTCCGGGATAGCATAATTTCGATTCAAACAATAAAACGTTATTTTAACACTATCGGTGCTCGAAACCGGTCTTGATCTTTAACATATTAATCGATGAAATAAGAGATAAGAAATAAACTAGACAATGTTTAGTACTATTCCTTAATTAAGGTTTAATTAATTTAGATACTTTTATTTGATTACAAAATTTAATTATTAATTAATTCTAATGGGTTTTTAAACAAATGATTCTAAATGATTTTTAACTTTATAGTTGGACTTTAATTTCGATTAAAAACAAAGCAATATTTAATTTCAAAAGGTCCAAAACATTTTTTATCTTTTTATGTATTAGGTGTAGTGAAAAGTCCTGACGTTATTTTCAAACGCGTGTCTTAAAATCGGTCGGCTTTGGGCCTTTGGTTCAATAAGATGTCATAATATTTTTTTTCGTGTTGTGTGACATCATCTCAAGTTACGTTCCGTATAGAAAAAAAAGGTTCATTCGTCCCAAACAGAATGACCGACCTTTACCCTTCATAAGAATATCTGTGCGGTTGCACGCTTTTTCAATATTACGCCCAGAACAGTGCAGGCGTCGCCACTAAAGACATTTGCGACGTTTATAGAGACGTGTTAAAGGTTCGAAAATCTCAGAGATGGTTTACAAAATTGAAATTTGGCAATTTAAGCATTGAAAATTACCCTCGAAGTGGACGACCTTATACAGTGGATGAAGTCGCCCTGAAAGCTGAAATCGAAAAAATCCTATGCTAACAAAAAAGGAATTGTCCAATATAGTCGGTACTAAATGGTCCATAAAACAAAAGTACCTGAAAAGGCTGGGAAAATTTCGAAAAGTAGGCATTGGTGCGCCACACGCGTTGAGCGATCGGAACAAGGCGCAGCGACTAAATGCGTGCCAATTGCTGCAAAAATAACACACTTTACGACCATTTTTTCTAAACTGATTCTCGGAGATTAAAAGTGGGTGTTATATACGAATATATCAAAGAAAAAACAATATCTTAATCGTCGACAATAACCAATTCCGACCCCTCGAACTGGTTTACACCCAAAAAAACTCATACTTTGTGTTTGGAGGGATTTCAAAGGAATAATTCATTATGAATTTTTAAAATATGGTGAAACTCTGACGGCACAAGTATACTGTGACCAATAAATAAATTAAGTGCAGCTTTGACAAGAAAGAGGCCGGATGAATGGACGCAACGATAAACTGCAAAACGAAAACGCGCGACCGCATGTGGCGAATATGACCTGTGAAAAAATCCAGGAGTTGGGTGGGAAAACTTTATTGCATCCACCTTATTTACCAGATCTAGCACAATCGGATTACTATTTATTCCGTTTAATATAAAAAACTTTTAGGGATAAAAAAGTTCAAACAAAAAATGACGTGAAAACGCTATTTCCGACTATTTTAATTCCAAATCAGTAGAGTTGTTTACTAAATGGATTTTAGACTTGTCTAATAGGTAGCAGAAGGTAGATAGACAGGGAGACTACTTTTTATAAATAAAAATAAAAAAAAATACAAAAAAATACAAAAAAAAACACTTTGAGTTTCATTTAAAAAAACGTCAGGACTTTTTACTACACTAATATATTGTGTGGTAACTTATTAATTATTTTCACAGTTCTAGTTTTACAAACCTGGCAATTTTTTACACAAAACTTTGTGGTAGAAAAAAATTCTGGTTAGAATTCGTTAGAAGACCATATGCTGAACATTGGGAGGAGGCATGGAATAAAAAATGACTGCAACGAAATATGAGCGAGAATCTTATAAATAGTTAACTAGGAAACATTTTATTTTAAATATGAATTAATTATTATCATAATAAACTATTATACACTATGTAAAATACTATTTACTATTAACTAACGATAATGCTCTAGATCAGAGTTGCCCAAACTGTGCCCCGTGAAAATTTTCATTAACAAATACAATATTATTAAAATTATTACTTTATAAAATGTAACGTAACATTAAGTTTACCATGAGATAACCAATGTTTTGACTTGGGGCGTTGGAAACCGAAAAACTTTGGGAGCCCCTGCTCTAGATGACCGAAATCGGTCCTGATATAAAACTGTAGAAATATTACTGTACATTGTGTTTGATTATTGAAATATGATGCCTTTCTACCAATGAGTGACAGTTAACCCTTAAAGGCAAATGTTTTTATGTAAAAGTATAATTTGGCTGCATTATAAACATTTGCCTTCCTATGAAAATATTTCTTAGTCGGACCAAATTTTTGTTTTGAGATTTAATAAATATATTAATTGCATTTACTAAAAATACCTTTTTACCTCAGATTACTTACTCATTTGAGGTAAACAGCTCGACTTAATGCTGGGTAAGATAATCTATATCGATATATATTAAAATGAATGTCTGTCTGTCTGTCCTTTATAAACTCCTACACCATTAATCCAATTGCAATAAAACTTTGTAGAATTATTGCTTAGACTACCGGGCAAAAGATAGGATACTCAGAATTTGATTTGATTACAAAAATTAATTGAATATTTACGAAAAACATGTTTTCATACAAGACTATTGTAATACAGAATGGCCATTTATAACACATTGTATCCATAGCAACGCCGAAAACAAGAACGACGCAAAACTGAACATTCACTCACCTGTAGGTACTTACGTAAGGTACTGAATATTTTGAAACAAAGTTCGATTTTCGAAAAAAGTAGTTCAATGTTCTATTTTTTACCGACTTTTTTGTTTTGGTTTTATGTCGCATGACCGAAGGAATTGAAATAAATATTAGTATAAGTCGTGTGTGATATAGAAAGAATTTATTCAATATATCATTTTTTTTTTTCAAAAGTGAATTTCAAAACGTAACATTTACTGTGAAATCAATTATGCCACCCAAACGAGAAGGAATAGGTCAGAGTACAACTCAAGCACAAAAGAAAAGGGCGAAACAATGAGGTTGAAGTTGATAATTGTTGGATTGTACCGTATTCACAGATTCTCTCGAAAATGTACAAAGCACACATAAACGTCGAGTATTGTAATTCAGTGAAATACATCAAATACATTTGTAAATATGTCAACAAAGGAAGCGATATGGCAGTTTTTGGAGTGGGAAATTCAACTGTATCTATAGATGAAATCAACCAATATCAACTGGGACGCTACATTAGTAGCAATGAAGCAATATGGCGCATTTTATCATTTCCAATTCAAAAACGGTACCCAACGGTATTTGGCAGTTCACCTTGAAAATGGACAGCGAGTGTACTTCACAACAGAAAATGCACGTGTAAGAGCATTGTCACTACAGCCAAAAACGTTAACTGCATTTTTCTTATTGTGTAGGAATGATATGTTTGCAAAGACGCTACCTTACTCTGAAGTGCCAACATTCTACAGATGGAATGCATCAGAAAAAAATTCAACGTCGCAAACAAGGTAAAGCAGTTGAAGGACTTTACAATGTATATTCAACCGACGCATTAGGCCATCTGTACACTGTTCAACCAAATAATGCAGAATGCGTTTACTTGCGATTACTATTAATCAACATACGTGAACCGACATCCTTCCAAGAATTGAGAACAGTAAACGCTCGGATATGTTTCATTTATCGTGAAGCTTGCCTCAAACTAAATCTTCTAGAAAACGATGCACATTGGGACACTTCACTCGCTGATTCATCGAATACTGCTGACCCACAACAAATACATGCGTTATTTGCAGTAATATTAACAATTTGCTTTCCATCCAATCCAATTTTTGGAAAAAATACAAAGGCTACATGAGTGAATATATTTTACATAGTTTGCGTGAAACAATTCAAAATCCACACGTTCAATTCACACCAAACGTGTATAATGAGGCATTGCTATTGATTGAGGATACATGTTTAGTAATAACAAATCATTGGTTCAATTGGGAATGGCTGCGCTGAATCCATCTGAAAACGGCTGACGTGATCGTGATTTCCAACGAGAAACACACTTTGATGTGTTTGAATGAATTGGGTAAATTTGTTCAAACGAATCTTCCGAAATTGGTTTCAGATCAACGTATAGTGTATGACACAATTATGGATGCAATTACAAGTCAAAGTGGTAGATTTTATTTCATAGATGCACACGGAGGCACAGGTAAAACCTTCCTCATTTCACTAATTTTGGCAGTCACACGATCACGAAAAAACATTGCACTAGCAATCGCATCATCTGGAATTACAGCAACTCTTTTGGATGGTGGCCGAACAGCGCATTCAGCACTGAAATTGCCATTGAATATGCAAATAATTGAGACACCAACATGCAATATCAACAAAAATTCTAAAACGGGCAAACTACTCACATCATGTAAAATCATTGTATGGGACGAATGTACTATGGCACACAAAAATCATTGGAAGCACTTCATCGCACACTAAAAGATTTGAGAGGAAATGAACAACTTTTCGGTGGCGCACTCCTTTTATTGTCTGGTGATTTTCAACAAACTCTACCTGTTATATCACGTTCAACAGTAGCCGATGAACTTAATGCATGTCTCAAATCATCCGTTTTATGGCGATACGTACATAAATTCACTTTGAAGACCAATATGCGTGTACAACTACAACATGATGCATCCGCTGAACGTTTCGCAAAGCAATTGTTGGGTATGGGAAATGGGAAAATCGCAATAGAGGAATCCACACAATGTATCACATTACCAGCAAATTTCTGTAAAATAACCGCAACCATAGACGAATTGATTCACAATTTTTTTCCAAATATTGCACACAATCATAAAAATCATTAATGGCTCAGTGCACGTGCTATATTAGCAGCCAAAAACAAGGATGTCAATGCAATCAATTTCAGCATACTAAATGAAATACCAGGAGAAGCGACAACGTATAAGTCAATCGATACTATTGTATAATGAATCAAGACGAAGTCGTCAATTATCCAACAGAATTTTTGAATTCACTTGATTTGCCAGGCACGCCGCCGCATGTTTTAGCACTGAAAATTGGCGTTCCTATCATTCTTCTCCGAAATATAAATCCACCACAACTTTGTAACGGTACCAGGCTTTCAGTAAGAAAAATGATGAGCAATATTATTGAAGCTACAATTTTAAAAGGGAAATTCAAAGAAGAAGATGTACTGTTGCCACGCATCCCAATGCTTCCGACAGATATGCCATTTGAATTTAAGCGTCTGCAGTTGCCAGTGCGAGTCGCCTTTGCAATGACCATCAATAAGGCACAAGGACAGTAATTACAAGTGTGTGGACTAAATTTAGAAAATCCATGCTTCTCACATGGACAACTGTATGTGGCCTGCTCACGCGTTGGAAAACCTTCTGATTTATTTGTGTACGCACCAGATAGAAAAACAAAAAACATTGTGTATCCAAAAGCACTCCAATAAATAAAAACACATACGGCCACCACTGTCAAATTTAGGTAAGAAAAACATAACCTAAGCTTATCGCTTCTAATTGGCTCCGACCTTGCCTCAAGTCCGACTTATCCAATCGGAAGGCGAGAGGCTCCCGACGTGGCGCTTCCATAAAGTCGCGGTTTCTTTTTTTTGAGTGGCATTGCAACGCATGCCGGGTACACGCTAGTATATATATAAAAATTTGCGAATATTATTACAAATTAATTTTTAAGAAAATATTTTTTAAATATCAATATTTACTATAAAGCTATGGCAGACTGTAGTAGTAGTTGCAACTAACTCGAAATCTCGGTATCGATGTTGAGTTGATACCGGGATTGGAAGCCCTGATTGCAACGTCATTCGCCCTTCCGTTTGGTCCCACCGTTCCATTCAGCGGTATTTTATTGATCAAACTTTTGTCGACCTGCATTCTTCGTTGCTATTTTGAGGTATTTATATCTGTCGCGTCACAAATGAAATAAAATGCAATTCCGTTCTAGTATACTATAGTGACGACGCAGTGGATTACATAATATGTTACTTATTTGCAATCGAGCGCATATGTAAACGTCGTCATGACTGCTTTAAAATGCATTCAAACTTCATTGTGCATTTTTGAAACGACGTATACAGAAGATCGCTAGATCGTGTACATTTTAATTAAACAAACTTCTAATTTAATTTTAATTCTAATTCTAATACAAAGTTCTAATTAGTAGTAGCTTAGTAAACCACATGTGTTGTCACTAACGATCCGGGTTTCGTCTTTCGGCATCTTCAGTCATTATATCAACCGTTAACGAAAGTTAAGTTAGTTAGTTACCGTAAGTGACAATACACGTGGAATCTTACAAAGTTTCAATGATTCAAATTTGATTGTTATTCCATTAAGCATCTTCAGTCGACATCATAAAGTTCAGTTGTATTTGTGCGATAGGGTGCCTGAAGAAATCGAAATGCGAAACCTAGGTCGTTAATGAGAGAACATGTGGAACCTCGTGACGATACACGTGGAGTCGTATAAAGCTTCAACATATCAAATTTGATATTGAAAATTCATCAAGCATCTTTAGTCGATATTATAAAGTTCTGTTGCATCCGTGCGATGGAATGGCTGAAGATACAGAAATGCAAAACCCAGGTCGTTAATGACAGGGTATGCGGAATCGTACGAAGTTTCAACAATTTATTGGCTTTGTATACATGCTAATTATTAACTCAAATTTTTGTATAAACAGCAGGGCTGTCAAGTCATTAAAAAAACAAGACTCCGACTTCAAGATTGACCAATAATACGAATCGGGCAAGAGGAAGTTTTTCCTACCTTTCCTATTAATGAGCATTATATTAAAGATTAATCAACCAATTCGTTCAAAATGATCGTAATGACTGAAACCTAACCGTCCTAACCGTCTAAGTAATTGAGACATTACCAGTTTGAGAATTAATGACTCAATATGACACAACTTTTATGCAATATTGCGCTAACATTAAAACTGGTTTATAATAGCAGTGTTTGTTTTTCGATCCAGTTTCAGAACAATTAGTAATATATTCACATGCTTAGTTTTCGAGATAATAATAGATAATTAAGTAATGCTTTTATAGCGTGACTAAGTTTCCTTTTGAATTATACTTTGTCGTTTATCTTTATAGATAATTGATACAATTGATACTAGAAAGAAATTTCATATGCACTCCAAACAGACGAACCGTGAACTAAAAAACGAAAATAATGCAAAACTGCGAAATACTGCTGTAAAGATAAAATCAGTGTTATGCAACCTTTTCTCACCCACGACAACCCAAAACTCCTCCTAGAATTCCACGGCACAACAAAAGCTAAAATACATAGGCATTTAATTGATACACGAAGTTTACAATAAATTTTCGTTTTTTATTTGAAAAGTATACATACATACAATTATAACATGTTTATAATATTTATGATATCGACTGAAGGCGCTTGATGGAATTTCAATGTCAAATTTGAGCTGTTAAAACTTTGTACGATTCCACAATTGATATAAGTAGGTATTTTTTAACAGAAGAAAAATACCCACTTATATTCTAATGAAGGCTGATTATTATTTGTTTTAAAATCCTATCAAGAATGACTCATTAACAGTATTTATCTCTAATAAAACTTATCACAAGCAATTGTATCTAGATAACTTAATTGTACCAAATCAATATTATTAAATTTATTTTAGCTGTCATTTAGTTCATGCCTTGGGGTTTGCGTTTTCCTTCAATAAATACCTTTGGTGTATAGACGATGCTAACTGTTTATTGTGCGTCAGTTCTGTTGCATCCGTGTGATAGAATGCCTGAAGATGCGGAAAGGCGAAACCCGGGTCGTTAGTGTCAAAACATGTGGAATCTTACAAAGTCTTAACAGTTCAATTATAACATATTTATTTTTATGCAATTTTAATAATTATCATTTGAAAAACTTTTCTCCCATGAATATGTCGTCGAAAATGGAATTAGTGTTAAGATTAAGAAAAATAGGAATTGAACCCGTGAAATAAATTGTATTTGACCCTAATGCACTTGCATCCTACTCACGGCACACCGGTTGCGGAGCACTGTTATAATTGAATTACTTTGCCCTAATAATAGATTAATTAAAAATAATAGCTGAAGTTCATATTTAACATATTAACTGTCACTTCTTGGTGTAAAAACTTAGTATTTAAAATAATTCAGTATATTTAGCCAAGTATTATTTCCACAGCTTTATATTATTAATATAATATCAAGACCGGTTTGCATCGGGAGCATATAATACCTTTCCACCAATAAGTGACATTAAAAATATTAACAGTGAATTTTTAAGATATTTGGTGTTGGAATATCCTTTATGTGGCTTAGCAGGAGCAATTAGTTAAAATACTGGTTATATGAGTGATTTTGGAACGTCATTTAAATACCTATTAACGGAATAAGGAAAAATAAAAAAAAAACAAAAAGAATTTAATTGTCTTTTCCACCGTGATTAATTTAATCGCGTTGTTTGAAAAAAATAAGTAATTTATTGACTCGTTACGATAAGAGCAATTAAGATAAAAAAAATCTAGCCATTGTAATAAAAGATAACACGCCGAGCCTGTAGCTCTGTGCCAGAGTCGTATTCTTAGAAAGCAGTGTCCTTAGGCACAATTCTCGACTTGGATGCATTTTTTGTATTAGAAAAACCATGCCATCCAATAGAAAATCAAGACGATAGTGATTTTTTTTTCATTTGAAAATATATTTTATGGCATTAATGCGGAATATAAAGACGTTTAAATGTTTGCCGCGACTTTGCTTGGGGGCAAGTATTCGGAAGGTCTGATTTTCAATGACTTACAAATCTGGCTGAGTTTGTTGGATGGCGTTTGTTATATTGATTTTAAGGGCGTCAACTGTTTGCGGTTCATTCGCAAAGGCTTACAAAAATAGCCCCAAAAGAAGTCTAAAAGAGTTAAGTTGCCCGATCCCTGTGGCCAGTTCCATTCTCTTAAATCGTGAAGAATTTCTATCCAACAAAGTTGATGATTTGCACACTTTGTTGAATGCTATAACCTTCCATGGTGATTTGCAGTACTCCATTAAATAATTGACAGTAAATTTGACAGGTGTCACTTTAAGAATATGGCTGTTACAACCTAACAAATTTGAGCGTCCCTATTGAAAGACCATTTATAAATTTTGATCAATTCAATTGACACATTCAAGAAATTGTGCTTAGTTTTTCTTATAGATGTACTTCGATCGAACACTAAATTCATCAATCAAAGATGATTGCTCAAGTGGGTTGATTAATGATTTGTGTACAGGACCAGAAAAATATTGTAATGATTATATCACAAAGAACAGGTTGTTACTCTGATGCAATGGATTACGAAAGTATAATACCACTAAGCCACGTCGTAACGACAGATTATATATTTGCATAGTTCAGTGCAATATTCATGTAGGGTAGCAGATACAGTCGTTGGCCACCCTTAAGTGACCAGCTATTTTACCGCAGTAATACTCGATAAATAAAGCAAACACGTGCTCCACACACATTTTGTGATACAGTGATCAGAACTGGTTCAGTTATCACTCAAACTAAATTTATATTAAAAAATAAACAGATAAACAATTTACTTAACAAATCTATAAGTATCGATTTTTGTTTTAAAATACTATTTACCAATGTATTTAAGCAGGTTTTGTTAAAGGTAATTTTTCTGAGTTTGATCTTCTTGATAATTTAAAATGATAACTATAGTCTAAAACAGTTAACACGAAATTGACAGGCCCAATGCATTTTTTCGTTTTGAACAAAATTCGCGGTAAGCAAATCATACATTAACACACCATTGTTTTTGGTGTACTAAAATTCAATACATTTGATTAAATGTTAAAATTTACTCTTGCAAGTATAATATATTGATAGTCTGTATGATGTTAAGCACATATCATTGAGTATATTATCAACTAGCTTTTAAATACTAATTCTTTTTGTGCTTTTCAACGATTTTTTCACGTAAAAAGTTCCTCTAGAAAACATACTGGCCGATCACTATAAATGTTACCCTATAAAAGTTATCCACAATAATTATTCTGAAATAGCAACGTCATCTATTCGACGTCAAACGCAAGAAGTATAATACAATAATGACAGAGTGCAATCAATGCAAATAACAAGTACCTAATAACTAGAAACGAAATTAGCAGTTTTTGCAATATTATATTATTAAGTTTAATTCTAAAGAAGCACGGAGTTGCAAGAATAAACGGCACGGAAATTTTCCATTTTGTATGGCTGCACTCTATGACACTTAACATAGTTATGTACGTGCTGGTGAATTCGCATGACAGTGGTGTTCTTGGAAATATCAAAGAAGGAATTCCTGTTTAAAAACCACACATTTTGCGTTAATTTAATTAGATAGACAGTTTTCAATGTAAATTAATATCCGTTTATAACACGCCATGTTGATTTATTTGTTTTTTTGTGAGTACAACGCAGTTGTTGCGTTGGTTCTTTCAATGTAGCCATGCGTACAACGCACCTATTGAGTTTTGAATAAAGATATATTCCTCACTGTCAAGTTAATAAACTGTCCTTTCAATGATACAGTTGGACATGTAATAGCATTAATAATGGCAATAATAAACAATATTACAATCAGTCACTAAATGCAATGATTAATTTAGTTTTACAAAATGGCGATACTGACCAAATAACGGAATGAATAGCGATGAATAAGGAATGTATTTTTTTAGATTTAAGGTGTTAACTGTTACTTCTTGAGGGAATGGCATGCTATTTTAAATTATAAAAACACTTCTTTTGTAATATTTACACAATATGATTGAGATCGGTTTTGCGAAGCGCGAGTATTGTGAACTGATTGTAAACAAGACTTTTTAAGCAAAAGTGTGAGTCAATAATTATTACTTGGTTATGGTTTTGTAAACCTTTTGAACACCCCATTTTCGAGCCACTGCTTTTATTTATCGTGCCAGCTTAATTATCAGCAATTAATAACAAACTTTAATTCCAGGGCTATGGAATCGTTTAAAAAAAACACGCATCCGACTAAAAAAAGTGTATAATTGTTAGGTTTTTTTCCCTACTTTTCCTATATATGACAATATAGATCAACCAATCAATCTGGCAAATTGTTAATCGTAGTATTCTTCAAAATATTCCAACCGAAAAAGACTCCGGTCAAAACACCGCGACTCCACAGCCCTGCTTCTAATAGATTCGACAATTCGCAACATTTCACTATTGACTAATTTGCTATTTTATTGGTATAACTCCATTATGACACAGCGAAAAAATAGCAATGTATTCTAGTGCTACAAATTTTTAAGTCGATAGCTATTTCTGTTTAATCCCTGCCATAACTATAGTTCTCATGAGAGCGCACGCCTTAACAGCTATCAACAATATACTTTATAAATCTTGTAGAACTAAAATACATTGCTATTTTATCTCTGTATCGCATTATATTACTTTAGCGCTGTATCCCTTGTTTTACTGTGTCACTTGTATGTTATTAATATAAAGTAATTAGTATGTACTAAATGTTATAGCGCCTATTAACAACAGCTAAATAATAAAATTAGTCACATATTTTTCGAACGCATAGCAGATTAATGGAAAAGTACTGTGGAATATTTTATTTTTTAATACGTGTCCAAGAGCTCTACGTGACTTTTTACATTTTTGTTTTCCAGATAATGTTTCTCAACAACGAATAACAAATGTATTAAATTTATACTATGTACACTTCCACACTTTTTGTAAGTAACGACCCGGGTTTCATCTATCAGAGTCTTAAGGCATTCACTCACACGAATGCAATACAACAGTGCTCCGCAACCTTTTGTATTTCACGGCACACCACACTTCAATATTTACATAATGACGTATTCTTTCTGTATCGTTTATTTCGTTTATACTTTTTTCCCACTATAAATTCACATTACTCATTATATAACAGATTATATGTGTACAATATTAATGTTTACATGGGAAATTATTCCAAAGGACAAATAATTATTTCTGTTTTCCTGTAATACTTATGCTGTACAAATGAGCTGTGGCACACCTAGTATGGTCTGGTGGCACATTGGTGTGCTACGGCACACCGGTTGCGGGGCACTGAAATACAATTAACATACAATACACAGATCGCATTGCCGTAAACAAACGAATAAGTTTTAACAAATATTTAATTGTGGTGTGCCGCGAAATTTTGGAAAAAGCGTTTGTGTGCCGTGGAAGACAAAATATTGTGGAGCACTACCCTAAGGCTTGGATCCAAACAAACGATGCTAATTGTTTATTGTGTGTCAGTTTTTTTACCTCTGTGAGATAGTATTACTGAAGATGCCAAAAGGTGAAACATGAGGTGTTAGTGGACATGAATGTCAAAGGACAAATCATGTGGAATCGTACAAAGTTTTAAAAAATCAATTTGATATTGAAATTCCACCAAGCACCACCTTTGTACATATATATTCCATAGCAAATTTTGCACTTTTCATATAAATCGAGCAACTTTTCTACAAACAATGTAGGATCATTATCATATTTAAATTGAATTTATTTTTCTGTTATTGTAGAATGAGATAATTTTTCACGTTTCTGCGTACATTTGTTGACACAGTTACATTTGTTGATACATTTAAGAAAAATAATATTTTTATACTAAAAAATATTGTTTGTTTTGAAATGTAACACACGACGAAGTTTTTCGTCTATCTCACAAACTTTCACTCGAGGATTCCGCGTAACCTAATAACCTTCGCAAGAATGAGGGGTGAGTATTTTTATCATAGGCGTGGACAGGGGTGGGTCCTCTAGTTGTAAAAAAATATATTCACACACAAAAAAACAAAAAAATAATTGTATAATTAGTGAGTCGTGAATATTTGATTGTTGTAATTGAACTTATTGTACTATAAAATATATACGTGAAATAACATCACATTTAAGGTGCAAACTGTCACTTCTTGATGGAAAGGCATGATATTTTAAACAATAAAAACACATTTTTAGTACTCATATCTACAACATGTTTTATGATCAGGATCGGTTTCGCTTATATCGAGCATCAACTGATGATGAAAGAACATGTGGAAAACGAATCGAATAATAAATTTTTGTAAAATTTTAATATCATATTTGAACTGTTGAAAATCTGTACTGATAAAATATTTTCTTCAAGTAATCTGACGTGCTTTTTCTATCACTTTGGTTAAAATTTTGTTCTTAACACGTTAACACCCGGAACGCAGATTCACGTCATTCGATATAGTTGACATTAATCGCTCACAACTAATTGAATTATCATATTATTTGTTTTTTAATTTTACTTTGTGGCACGTATTGTTCGCAATAATGATTTATTTATTTATGGTGTGCAATCGCGATGATTATGAAATAAAGCTATTTAATTAATGTGATGTTTTGTAGCTTATCTCAAGCACTGGATGATAACAAAACAATTCGGAGGTATAGAACAGTCGAGAACTCACTCACTTTGCCGATACGTAAATATCTTAGTTTATAAGAATAATAACATTTTCAAATGATTGTATAGAAAACAAAAATTATGAAACATATAGTGATAAAACTCGAACTTATCACGATAGATAAATATTTTTACCAGCTTTCAACAAATATTTCACAATAGATAAAAAGTTATGATTTGATGATGAGAGGTAAGAAGAGGTAAGAGAGAAGATGTATTGTGTATCTTTTCTACACAGCTATATATAGATAAGCAAATATTAGTTTAAGCATAGTTCTGATGATGGCGTGAGCCGAAATAGCTATCAACTATATTTTTTTTAAATAATTTTGTAAAACTAAAACACATTGCTATTTTTTTTTCACCGTGTTATAATGGAGTTCTACCAAGTGAATGCCAATTCAATCAATACATTTAAATATTGTTATAACACCGTGTTGCAAAATTGTTTTGAATAAAAAATCAATTTTTTGGTGGTCCGCGGATTTTAAGAGGTTGCGACACTATGGTTCTGTGTTGTGTGTTCACTTACAACCTGGGTTTCGCCTTTTGGAATCTAAAGGAAATGAAAAATTGTTTCAAATATATATTACATTTAACTCCAAGTGTTAGGTTTGAATCCATATGCTTATGTACACTAGGAACCGTCATTGATAAAAAATAATAAACATTAAAACATTTTTATCTTTTTAAGCGAGCTACTTATGATATTGTACTAGTCTAGACACCACGTTTCGCATAAGTTGTCAATTTTTTATTCTTTTATTCATCGCTTGTTGACGATTCCTATGACAGAATCAAATTTCAATTTAGAATTAAACACCATTAAACAGATCGCACTTAACAATGGATACGATAAGTTGATTGATCGACTTCTCTTTAAAAAAAACTAAAAAAATAGCTTTATTAAATGTAACCTCAAGCTTGAATTGTAATTCTTAATAAGTGATTGTGAACATTTAATTTTTATACTAATTTACTTTATTTGTATCAACATTGTATGATTTTATATAAATTGTTTCCTAGTTCTTGAACCCATGGTTTTGTACACCTGCTAACTTTAACTCAAATTATTTTTTTGTTTTGTATAAATAGACTTGTTTATAAATTGTATTCTATCAGTTGATAATGCTCGCGATGAGCGAAACCGGTCCTGATCAAAAAATATATTGTGGAAATAAGTACTAAAAAATGTGTTTTTATTATTTAAAATATCATGCCTTTCCATCAAGAAATGACAGTTAACACCTTAAAAGTGATTTTTATCTTTTCTCTTCCCCAGTGCGAAACAATCCTGGCCGCTCGCCTGAATTCTTTGTAGGACAAGTGCGTATGTGTTAGGTCACGGCCAGCCACTGTCGAAGGGCTCATTTTGTTGTTGTATTATATTTTCGTATTGCGACGTGCAAAACAAACAATTGGGAGTTGACTTATTTAGATAACAATAAAACAAAAGTATATTAAGTATATTTTTTTCTAATAATTCACCAATGAAGTTTTTTTGTATATCTATGATTGTGAAAATTTATTTATATGTGCTTGTTTGTTCTTTATGCATTACTACACTATTCATCCGATCGATATGAAACTTTGATAATTTTTCGAGTACCCTTCCGCGAAGGTTTCTAGTATATACCCCCCCACCCCCAAAGGAATATAGATTTATTAATCTAATTATTTTATATATTAACTAAATATATAAAAATCAAATAACTGGCTGGTTTCGCTCGTTAGGAGCATAATCAACTTTTATAATACAAATTATAACAAGACTAGAAAAATTGTTCAATAAGTAGGAAACTAATATACAAGTAATCATAAAAAAATATATCTTATTGAAGAAAAATAGTTTACAATTAAAATGTCAACAATTAGCTTGAATTTGATTCGTTGAAATATTTTACTTTGTCAGCTATATTGTATCCGTGTGATAGAATGCCGAAAGGTGAAATCCGAGGCGTGAGTGAAAAAACATGTAGAAATGTAGACAGTTACAACAATTGAAATTTCACTATATATTATTTATGATATCGATTCAAAGCGCTGGATGGAATTTCAATATCAAATTTGAATTGTTGAAACTTTTTACACTTCCAAATGTTTTGTTGAATCAAAGTAACAGAAAAAACGTTGGATTACTTTGAAGAAATATTCTATCGTGTTTTTCGCAGCTATCCCACCAGCTAAATAACTGAATTATTCATAGTTCTAAAATGGACCTCTCGCACTTACGTCAGAAGAATGGAAAGGGACACAAATCACCTTTAATTGTATGTGCATTTCCACGAAAGCGTTTAGAGCATGGGTGACCAAACTTTTGCCACTACGGGCGAGCTGTTAAAATTAATGGCGGCAGTCTGCTACTAAACGTAGTAATTCAGAATCAAAAATAAGTTTCAATTGAAAATTATCATAGATAACACCAATATCAACTTAATTACTATTTATTTGAATAAAAGCTATCAATGACGTATTTTAGTTCTACAAAAATTATAAGGTATATAGTTGATAGCTATTTCGGCTTACGCCCTCGTCAGAACAAGTAGTTCTTGTAGAACTAGTAGAACTCGTCAAAGTTAAAAATAAAATTTAACTTCTTACCTTGGAAATGAATAATCTTCTAATGCTGTCTGAAGACGCGTATTAAAGAAGCGGAACACGTTTCACACCTTGTAATGCACTTAGTGAAAAAGCAAATCTGAAAATTTCATTTCATGATTTTGGGTTCATATGAAGTAAAAATCACACATATCATATCCGATCCCTGAAAACTGATCGTAGCGAGAGGGATATGCTGATTATTCCGTACACTCGTCGAAAATAAGAATGGGACTCTAAACAGTGGAACCTCTCATAACGAGCACCTCTCGTGATAATCAATTCGCATAACGAGCAAAACGGATTGTGAAAAAATTCGCCTTTATCGAGCGAAATTTCATATAAGAGTGGTGTGGAAGGGGGAAGTCCCATCTTCACGTTACTGACTTGTTAGCCGGGACTTCCGCGCCAGTTTGTCAGTTTCTGATTAGCACTTGTTCCTCTGGTACGTTAGTGTCGTAAGTGATCATGCATTCTTCCAAACTTGTGTCCAGATATTGTTTGTTTATTATTTGTGCAAGGTTTAATAATCCTTGTAAAAATGTTCCTGAAGAAAATACTACAAGAAAACAGTCATAAGAGAATAAAACTAAACTAAAATAACTGTAGAAATAAAACGTAAAATCATTGAAAAGTGAAAACAAGGTGTGAGCGTGGCTGACATAGCGCGCACATGCAATTGGTGGGCAATTTTATTTGAATAAATGTTCAAAATACAAAAAAAGTTTTTTTTTCGGCATGCAACGCATTACACCTATCCCTCGATTGACACGGTAGATTGGTTCCTGATAAAAACGTGTAAATCAAAAAGTACGCAAAAAACGCATAATTTGGTTGTTTTCTAAAACACACAAATAAAACAAAATTATTAACAAGTATAATTATACGTATTCTTTTATTAATTAAATACACATAAAGCATAAATCGACGAATAAAAAAATTAAATCCAAAAGATTCATAAAAAAAATATTGCAGTGGTCGATGGAGTTCTTATCATTCATCACTATCACAAATCACTGTCAATCTCATCATCGTGACTGGTTCAAAGTCACTTTCTTCACCCGAAATAATTTGGTAATAAAATCCATTATTAACATTTGGTTCGAATTTCTTGTTAGATCTTTATGGACCTAATCATATTGAGCCAAACATTGATTAATATCACATTGGAATAGAAGGGCCCGTTCAACATTTGAGTCATTATGTATAAAATGATTACCTAATTTTCAATAAACAAATACAATTGGCGAGAACATTGTTTCTGTTGTCACAGCCAGTTATTTTCAACATTTTTTTAATCCGTGTAAAAGCGAAAACGTGTAAAACAAGTACCGTGGAAATCTAGAGATAGGTCTATTGCATTTCGTTTTATACGGGAAAAAATGTTTCGCTTAACGAATAAGATTCTGGAACAAATTAGTCTCGTTATAAGAGGTTCCACTGTACAGTTGATTGCCGTAAAACAACGCATGTGTATTAAGTTCACACGCTGGATTTTAGCAAGAATGGCTTAAAAAGACACAATTACCTGCCGTTATTGATTTAGCATTATAAGTTGTCCGTTTATAGAGGGCGTGAGTGTCACGGTCGTTATATTGTACATTACTTAATCTGTCATGGTCGCGACGCGATCCATAGCGTTTGTGATTTGAATTATAAATTATTTTTTGACATTTGTCGTTTTCATAAAACTGGCGGGCTTTCAGAATAACTTCACGGAAATTACCGTGAACTATTTTTGAAACATTTGACATTGCTTATCTATTTATTGTCAAATCATTTCTATTACAACGACAATCGTCTTATTACGTGTGACAGCTGTTACACAAGCCATAGATTAAATGTTTTATTTATGAATTCTATCAGCGGCCAAGACATAATGTTGTAATGGATTAGTAATTTGATGAGATAGGGTAGCAAATACAGTAATCGGCCAGTAAAGGTTATAGGTTGACTTGATATCTCGATATAACCTTATTAGTAGGGTTTATTAAAATGTTTTTTTTTTCATATTTTACGAGCATATTTATGAAATATTTGAATCGTTGGACATAATTTTTTTTGAATTATTAAAACTTTGTACGATTCCACAAGTTTTGTTATTAACGGCCCGGGTTTTGCCTCTTTCGGCATCTTCAGGCAATCTATCACACGGATGGAACAGAACTGACGCACAAAAAACAATTAGCATTGTCTATATACCAAATGTACTAATTACAGGAAAACACAAACACCAAGGGAAAAACTAAATGGCAGCTAAAATAAAATTAATAATATTGATCTAATCATAATTAACACAATGCCTGTGATAATTTTCATTAACGATGAATCTTGTTAAATGATGGGTTGTTCTTGAAAGAGTTTTACAACAAATAATAATCATCGAACATTAAGATATAATTGGGTTTTTTTAACCATTTAATTAAACTATTGTATAATGTTTGGTGTATTGTCTATTTCCAGAAAGAAACTCTATGATTAATGGCATGTTAAGTCGCATTCACAGACATTTTTCACGATCTGTCAGCCAGAGATATTTTTTGGCAGTTATTCAATATTATTCAATCATGTACCTTTAGTTTTCAATGGCCAGATAAATAAATTGATTGCTTATTTGATTTATTGCCAATAGCATATGATTTTTATGATAAAAATAAACGGAGAAAGGAACGCCCGTCCGCCAAGTCTGGTTAGTCAAATTGTACGAAAAAACACAATACAATAAGATGCATAACATTGCAGGTTATTACAATCAAGGATCTTAAGGTACTACTCTTTTTCCATAACAGAGATTAATGCACTTTTGTGCATAAAAACCGGGGCTGTGCTGTCGTCGATTATAATGAATATTGCAACGAACAATTTGTCAGATTTTTTTAGTCTTTGTCAGAAATTTGATATTGAAATTCCATCGAGCACCTTTGCTCGTATCACGAATTAATCTACGTTTGTATGATGCCAAATATTGCTTATATATTGTAAGCCGTGTTATATAATTCCAGCATATCATAGTAAAATGTGTTTCCAAAATACGTGTGTACGCGGTAAGCATTTTTTCCGCACTCAACATGTTAATAGACGTCACATGTGAATATTTGCGATGATACGATAAAAATAGTTTTGGAATACTGTGTAAACGATTTTTGAAATTTAATTGATACGAAAGTCCGCTTGGCATTCAAGCCGTTAAATGATAAATATTAGGTCATTTCATAGAAAACGTCATTTAAGATCACCGTGCGTTTTTTATTCACGATTGCATGGACGACCTTTCTGTTCATATTACCAAGTACGCTATCGCTATTAAAATAAAATAAAACCGCTTTTTATCAGAAATTGTACGCAGAAGCGTGTTTCCGATAAAGGATAATCTATTAATAAATGGATATGAATAACCGATCTGTTTGGCTTTGTAACCTTCATTATGTATGATGGATGAGTTTTATTATTGTAAATATTATCTGATATGATTTTTTTCTATATGCATTAAAATGAGAAACATGTTTTCCGCTCCAGTGTACGTACATAATCGATTTAGTGAAATTGAACTAGAATATAATGTAATTAATCCACGTGGCGATAAGCGAGAGAGTGGTACAGTGCTTAAAGTTTTCAGATGTCGTGACTGATGTCGACGGATCGAATCTCATATTGAACCTCGTTTTATATATAATCCATAAATCTACTTTGTGTGAAAACAGGTTGAGACAACGGTAGCGAGAGTGGTTAGTTACCTAATTAGTTATTATTTCCTAGCTTTAATTCTCCTAGAGAGGCTTTGAACATATATATACATATATATATATATAAACCTAATCCAGTGCTTTTCAAACTTTTCATTCCTCAGACTGGATAAAAAAAACAAAATATAAAAAAGTGGTTTACCAATTTTAGGGAGCACGGACGGATCCACCAATCAGTTCTTGAAGAATAAACTATCTACAATATAAGATAAGATGCATTTGTCATGTAACCATGGACTGTGAGATTTGCTTCCCTATTGCAAGCGGACGGATATGCATTGAAAAAGGAATTCTATCAAGAATCATCCGCTCAGGGAAGGGATTTATCGAAAAGGCATAATTGTTATAACGGTCGCAAATTTTCTCAATAAAAAAGGTTTGATAACATCATTTTCATTTCATTTATAAACCTTTATTCGTATTGAACTTCGCATACTTTGTAATGCTTTATTCAATTGTGATATGCGTTTTACACCGAAAAAGCAATCGAAATAAACTTCAAGGTCAAATTTGACATTTGTATATCTTTTTAAAAAATCATTCCACAAAATGGCGTAGCTCTAAGTTTATGGAAAATCATTTATTTTCGACGTCAATTTATCGTGTGAGAGAAAGGGATAGACTTCTTGAACCTCCTCCAACCACTGCTACGTTTCCATCTGTCAGTTTTGTACTGCAGTATCCACTGGTGTCAAAACTTTAATCGTGCCTACAATTTTTTTCCACAATTAGGAGATTTTTCTTCGTGTCTTTGTGTTTTCTCTATTGGGGGTAACGTGGTCTGATTCTGTGAGAAAATCAAATATTATCGGATTAAACAAGCGATAGCTTGGAGACAATTTGGATCACGTGCTGTTAATGGCTCCGTGGAGTCGTAGTAAACATGATATTCCTATCCATACATTAACTTAGTGGAACTGAAAAATTATCACATTTAAAGTGTTAACGGTCAATTCCGGGTGGAAAGGCACGATATTTTAAGCAACAATTTTTTATATTTATTTCCACAACATATTTTATGATCACATCAATTGATAATGCTCGCGATGAGTGAAAGCGGTCCTGGTCATAAAATATATTATTAGATAGTAATAAAATTATGTTTATATTTTGAACTCTTACAACTTTGTAAGATTTCACATGTTTTGTCGCTAACGACCTGGGTTTCGCTTTTCGGCATCTTCAGGCATTCTATCACACGGATGTAGTAGAAAAAAAGAAAAATAAACAGTTAGCATCGTCTATACCAAAGTTATTAATTACAGGAAAGCACACACCCCAAAACATGTGGAATCGTACGAAGTTGTAATAATTCAAATTTGATATTGAAATTCCATCAAGCACCTTCAGTCGATATCATAAATTATGTTTATATTATTTAAAATATCATGCATTTCCATCAAGAAGAGACAGTTAGCACATTAAAAGGGAGAAAACAGTCCGTTAATGTAACCGAAAAAAGAAAAATTGTTGAGAAAGGTTGTTGGGTTCTACTCGCTCCACTTATGACACCGTTTTTTTTTTTTTTTTGAAAGGCATTGCAACTTGTCTTATTTGCAATCAAGTTAACGTGACCGAATGGCACAACTTTAACATACATCGTATCACGTGAGCAAATTGTCTAAATTATTACGAATTGTCGCGATACGTTCCACCACTACCATAAACGTTTACAAATAAAATCCCGAGCAATTATGAAAATATCTTCATCTATTTTTGGGCCACGCTGTCACGACTTGAGATTTTTCCTCTGAGAAAACTAACAACCGACACTAACGACCTATGCGTAGTTTATAACATTGAAATCTGGTCGCTTCAGTCTCACTGATTTTTGTATTATGCAAGAATGTGTTTATATTTATGTTCGGCTCGTTTCATAAACGTGCTTTTAAATATCCGTGTTTTATTTTGCCTTGGCGAAATCGCGACCATTAATCATCGTGGATGAGAGATCCATGGCAACCAAACAGTTATTTAAATTCATTACGGTGTTTCACGATTAACAGTTTTATCCAGGGCTGTGAAGTCGCGGTGTGTTGGCCAATGTCGTAGTCGGAGCCGACTTTTCTTTAATTCCGCAGCCCTGATTTTGTCATAGATGGTGATCTTGTCAAAATATCTTTACAGAAATTAAACTATTAAAACTTAATTAGCTGGAGATCATCTGTGATTTTTGAGCGTTCATAAGCTATGAATCGTTTTAACCTTTCCAGAAGTATGGACGGGCGTACTAGTACGTCGGCGCGATTTTTTCGTACAGTAGTATGGGCGTACTTGTCGTATATGTCAACAATTATTGTGATAATATATTCAGGTGTTATGTGTCAATGGTTTGTGATACCTGGATTTTGCAACTGGTTTTATTACGATGAGACCCTAAAATGTGAGTTGTATATTTTAACAATGATTTGATTAAAAAAATGTTATGTAAAAAAAACTCACTCGTCACAGCACGCTTAAAATAAATTAGTTACTCCTGGAAAGGTTAAGAGTTTTTGTTAAAAGGAATGGGTATATTTTTTTGTTTATTTGATACCTGTATCACTTTTAATGTGTTAACTGTATCTTCTTAATGGAAAGGCATGATATTTTAAATAATAAAAACACATTTTTTTAGTATTTATTTCCACAATACATTTTTGATCAGGACCGGTTTCGCTCATCGCGAGCATTATCAACTGATAGAATACAATTTACAAACAAGTCTATTTACACAAAATATTTGAGTGAAAGGTAGCAGCTATACAAAACCATAATGCTCGCAATGAGCGAAACCGGTCCTGATCAAAAAATATGTTGTGGAAATAAGTACTAAAAATGTGTTTTATTATTTAAAATATCATGCCTTTCCATCAAGAAGTGACAGTTAACACCTTAAAAGTGAATGGCAAAATATTTAAAATAATAAAAAAAACACTTAGTAACTCTAGTATTATCTCCACGGTATATTTTATAATCAAGACGGGTTTCGCTCATTCGGAGCATTATCAAATTATAAGCGATGAGCGCAACCGGTCCTGGTCGTTTTTTAATACATCTATGCACGTAGGAAACGAAATAAAAGGTAACATTTAAAATTTAAAAAAGTGGCGAATAAGTCAACCAAGCAAACTCAGGTGAAAACTACATAATACAGTCAAAAACAGTATTCGTTTGAACTCACTATTGTTCACATAGAATATCTCAACATTCATAGCTATACTGTTAAATAGTTAATGATCTTACCAATAGCACCCTCATTGGCAGGCTGTTTCAATTTCAATTGGGAATTACATATTAATATATATTCAGATCAAGACCGGTTTCCCTCATCCCGATAAGCGAAACCGGTTCTTGTCATAAAATAAGTTGTGAAAATAAGTACTAAAATTTGGTTTTTTATTATTCAAAATGCATGGTGCCTTTCCATCAAGAAGTGACAGTTACCTTAAAAGTGATTTACTATAAAGGTATTGGTGACAGCACATAAATTTTCTAATGGTCGAACGTCGGATAATCACTGATCTGGATACATTAAGCAACTCGGGCATTGAATATTTGTTTTGAGAATTTTATGGACATTTTCCAATGTGCATCAAGCGTGTGCCTTTTTTTCTACGCCTGGGGAATCCATCTTTGAAATACAAAAATAAAGCAATTTCTCCCAGTCGACGTGTTTCCTCGCTAGGACAGCTAATGTTACATTCTCATCCAGAAAATTCATTGAAACAATATATATTTCGACGGGAGGTGCTACTGATTAATAAGTTCGGTTAATCAAGGAAATATCGTTAAGAAACCATTTATGGCGTCCCAGATGGACACGAGATCTAGGCGCCTAGTTTGTATCTATTCTCGTGTAAGCTTGGTTGACTGCCAGGAGTATTATAAACATCTATGCCTGGTCCACACTGCACCAGGTCGGCTGATCGATCATATACATAATATTTACTTAACTTGAATCGTGTGGGAGAAGCCCACTGCCTATAAACAAGAATAATTGTTTACAATTTCCGGTTCGCATTGCATATGGTGCGCAGTAAATAACATGGGGTCATCACTACGTTGAAGTAGGTGAAGTCCAGAATACAATCGACAAATTGAAGAAGAATTCGTATCCAACTGCCGAAGAATAAAAACAATATGCTCTCTACAGTTGTCTACTGTTTAAACCTTTAAATGAATCGAAGAAATGAAACTGTCACTTCTTTACGGAAAGGCGTGATATTTTAAATAACAAAAACACATTTTTTTGTACTTATTTCCGCAATATACTTAATGATCGGGGCTGATTTCGCGGGTCACGGACATTATGAACTGATAATGTTCTAATTCGAATTGTTACAACTTTGTGCGATTCCATATGTTTTGTCACTAACGACCCGGGTTTCGTCTTTCGGCATCATCGGGCATCACACGGATGCAACAGAACTGACGTAAAAAAACCCATTTATATTTTAATTTTAGTTGATTAATATTTGTTGTAAAACGCTTTCAATAATGACTCATTAACAAGATCGTTAATGCAAAATATCAAATTTGTTTTAGCTGCAATTTACTGCTTGCCTAGGGGTAAGTTTTTTCCTGTAATTAATAACTTTGGTATATAGACGATGCTAACTGTTTATTTTATGTCACTTTTGTTGCATCCTTGTGAATGCCTGAAGATACCGAAAGGCGAAACCCGGGTCGTTAGTGACTAAACATGTGGAATCGTACAAAGTTGTAGCAATTCTAATTTGATATTGAAATTCCATCAAGCATCTTCAGTCGATATCATAAATTATGATGATGTTCTAATAATAATTCGGTTGACAATGTTCGCTATAAGCGAAACCGGTCCTGATGGTAAAATATAATCTATAGTGGAAATAGTAATAAAAATGTATTTTTATTACACGGTGAAAAAATAGCAATGTATTTTAGTTCCACAGAATTTATAACATACTTGCTGACCCATCACGCATTGCTGCGTTAAAAATCGTTGTGATAAACAATTTGATTGTTAATAGTCTCCTTTTAGTTTTATTTATTAACTATTTTGATGGCGAAAGAGTGGTACGTTAAAAACTTTTTGGGAAGTGTGCTTTAGAATTTTTTAAAGTTAATATCGATCCGATGAATGGTATAGTAATGCATAAAGGACAAACTCAGACACACACACACGTTGTTTTATATATAATATACATGGATATAGTTGATGGGTATTTCGGCTTAGACCATCATCAGAACTATTTTATCATTTCAAAAAATCATATTTTGACATGATTTTTTAAATAGTGTTGCCATCTATGTTCTATATATATCATCCTGCGAACCAATTGAGTGACGTTATTATATTGAAACGTGTCAAAGATTTATTCCAGCGCTGGTGTAGACTTGGCTTAACTTGGCGAGGGTGTGCCAGCGATCGGCTGCCAAGTCAGCAGTTTTCGCGTAGATTAGTACGAGATAATAATATTCCGACTGGCGTGGCCGCCATTATTGTCTGACTAGCCATGATCAATCAAAACCACAACAACAATAATTACGGCACACCGTTGTTTATTTATACATCGAGTCACAGAACTCTTCAGTCAATATTGTCGACGTGAAGTGGATTATTGTTGGTCCGCCATTTGCAAATTGCGATAATGAGATATGGTTAATCAGTTTCTTTACTTTAAGTGTGTTAACTGTCACTGATTGGTGGAAGGTGTTATAATCAAATAATAAAACAAAATATTAACTAATATTTAAAAAAAATCAAATAGTACTAAACACTGAGTTTTATTATATGAATAGAATGAATTTTGATCAAAAAGTGACACTTAACACATTACAAGTCATCGGAGTAAGTCACCTAAGCAAATTTGATGTTGAAATGTTAAATCGAACACTCTGACAACTGTCTCAGCTGTCGAGACGGCTTATTACGGTGTGTTAATAGTTGACACTTAAATATATAAAATAGTTAAAAATTTCAATACTTTCGTATAGGGTAGTGCTGCGCAACCGGTGTGCCGACTGACGACACTTGGTGTGCCGCAGCGCATTTTTCTCAACAGAAGAAAAATAAAATAATTTGTCAACATTATAAAGTATTTTGCGAAGACACGATTACAGGAAAGTATAAATAATTATTTATTCTTAGGAATATCATCATAAGTACGCAATCTAAGCTAAAAAGATTGAATTTTTAAGAAAAACAGCATGTAAAAAAAAATCATAAAAAATGAGTTTTTACAAATGCGTCGACTGTGAATCATTTGTATTTTTATATTTGTAAATATATTGACTTGTGGTGTGCCGTGGTTTATTGGGGAAAAACGTTGGTATGCCATGAAAGAAAAAAGGTTGCAGTGCACTGGTCTAAGAGATAAATTTTGTTCTGAAATTTTGTCTGATTGGTTTGAATATGTTCTATTTCAACAAATTGAATTAATTTTTGAAGCAATCGGCGATGAAATATCCATTATGTGGCTCTGCCGAGAATGGGTTAATATGACCCCAATACGGTTAATTTTAACCAAAAATTTCTTATGTATTTACCACACAGGAATTAAGAAGACAGTTTGCGGTAGGCACGACTTCTGAGTCGTTGTTATTACTTCACAAATTTTTTGCAACATTTGCTTCCATAAGGACCACTTCCGTCCCACATATAATCTTATTGTCATAGACACCTATTGTTTCATTTAGAATTTTGAAAATGTTGTCTCATTGTGTTAAAGTAACAAGCTAGGCCGTTGGAACAGGAGAGAAGATGTGTTGGGTGCCTTTTCTGCACAGCTATATATAGATAAGCGAATGTTAGTTTACGCATAGTTCTGACGATGGCGTGAGCCGAAATAGCTATCAACTATATTTGTTAAAAATAATTTTGTAGAGCTAAAATATTGTACATTGCTATTTTTTCACCGTGTTATAAAATCCATTGTCTGCTGAATGCGCAATACTCAAATCATAATGTTGTTATAAATATACCGTGACCGGATATTCCACGCCTATTGTTGACATCAATGTGGTTTTTGTTCCTAAGAATGACAGAATGACAGCCGACTTTGGCAATGAACTTGTTGCATCATCCGGTCCTTTTATTTTTTTTCATTTACAGTCTCGCGATAAAACGAAACAAAATAGAGGCCAGCTGGTTTATCTAGGAGCTAGACGTTATTTAAAACAGTTTTAACATGATCTCCACGATCCCAGACAAAGAATATGTTAAACGATTTATCATCGACAATTATTATGTCTTCCGAGCGATTTTATAACCTTTTAATAAGATCACACTCGTAAACCCCGTACTTATACATTCGCCATTCTAATGTTGAATGAAAGCTCAACAAGCAAAGGTATAGAGTATGGTTTAACACAAGAACTCTATTGAACGCGACAACATTACTAATATTCTTTTCTGTTTAAAGCACAAAAATCAACCTTCATATCGCATAACAATCGTCTGTATCTAAGGGTAATTAAGTTCATATTTCAGAAACAAAAATTGTGTTTTATAATTTATGATACCGTCTGAAGGTGCCTGACGGAATTTCAACAACACATTTGAATTGTTGAATGTTTGTAAGTTTCGATATATTTTGTCAATAATTATCGAAGTTTCGCCTTCCTAACTGACGATAGAATACCTGAAAATGCATTTCAGGTATTCAATCGTCAGTTCTGTTAAAAACTTATTATTTGTTCGTTAGTGATAAAACATGTGGAATTGCATAAAGTTTGGATAATTCAAATTTGATTGTGTTTTATTATTTAAATATAATGCCATTCAACTAGGAAGCGACAGTTGACACTTAGATAGCGATTAAGAATATTAAGAAAACTTTATTATACACATGCTGCGAACCACTATATTCCTAGCACCAAGCAAATAACCCCCAATCTGATTGATGAAGAGTAGGGTTACTCATATTTTCTCAGCAATGAAACAGTTCTCAAATCCCAAAATTTTTACCTGAAGACTTATTTAGCTAGGGTATTTCTTAGTAGTAGAATTCTTAAGTCAGTTTAACTGAATTTTTTTATACAACACCATTTCAGTCTCCATAGAATACAGTTTAGGAAGTTTAGGTGTAAAGGGTACGAGATATTCCGATCACTTCAATGATGTTTAATATATCTGACCCAACTTTATTATTTAAAAAAATATCAGCGGTCGCCGTCGGTCTATTTATCGTGGCTCTATTATAATCTTAATATATATTTTTGATATGGCGCACACTTTGGAATGTACGAAATTTATATAATAACGCTCTTGTTAATTTTCCGCTATGTGATGGAGTCCAGAAGCACAAACCACACGTGCTGTAAAATTTTTTGGCCGGCGGAATTCCACATTCATCGTCAGCAATAAGTAATATATTAACCCATTCTCTGCTGGGCCATGTAAAGATATTCCAGCCCTGAATATTTCAAAAATAGTTCAATTGTGTTGCTACTTGAAAAATCAGACTATATATAAGATATCAACACACAAATCATTGCTTACTCGAAGATTTAAGTACTTTTAATACTTTTACTACAACATTTGGGAGATTTAATATGCCTAACCTAACCTAACCTAACCTAACCTAACATGTTTGTACATCTTTATATTCGATAATTCTTGAAAATATTTTGCCATAATTCCAAGAAGTGCAACTGTGCGATTAAAATATTTTATTATTTTAAATAGTCAAATTTGGCATAGTATTGATCGTTTAAGTTCAGCGCGTATACGTGCTCATTTTCTATAGCCGGCCTGCCGTGTGCGGGATTATATGAAGCGTTAATGCGGTTTTGGCATTCAAAGAGTTAAAATGGTAATCAACGAGAGCCATTGTTATGTTATTATGACACATGACTTAAAAAATGTGATAATGAATAGGCAAAATGTTGCAAGCTGATATTTCATTCAAAGTTTAATAAGTAATCGACTTGTCGGAACCTGTTTTAAATGTTTCAATTTTATAATAGTGATAATGTGAAAAACTATGTTTTGATTATAAAATGTAAGGTTACTACGTTTATTTTTTAGTTAGATTAAGATTAAAAATATAATAGATGACAAAACGTCAATTGGTCGATATTTGGCTGAAAATTAAATACAATCTTAATCGGTGTAAGTTGACCAAATCAAAGGTGATGCAAAAACCGAAGCTAAAAAAGTTATAATTAACATAATGCAATAATTATTGTTCATACTCAAGCCTTCGTTTTTATCACTACGACACCATTCAGGAATCGTCTTACACAATAATAAAACAAATGTCGTATTAATGCAACACGTAGAAACAAAACGTCTCGGAAATTTACAGCAATTTTTTCAACATCATCAAATAAAAAAAGTACAATTGCTCAATGCTTTTTTGTAACTGTCATTTGTTGCCTTTGCGTTGAATCATTACAAACATAGCTTGCATTTTTTCGGAATGTAAGCACACAATAGGGTATGATTGATCAGTGAAGAGATAAGTGATTGCTGATTATAACAAGGAACAATAAAATAATACAGTAAAAAAGTATCATATAAAATTGTGATGACAAAGTACAATATATTTAATACGAATTGCTACAAACAATTCGGTTTCGCCTTTCGGCATCTGTAGACATTCTATTGCATATAATGAAATAGAACTGTCAGTTTGGATCGCCTATTTATAACATCAATTGCAAAAGATATATATACCCAAAGGCTAGGAGCTAAATACTAATTTGTATATCTATTAAATAATTTTAATAGATATCGATTGAATTGGCATTTACTTGGTAGAACTCCATTATAACACAGTGAAAACATAGTAATGTACTTTGTACTAAACAATTGTAAAAAAAATTGTAGAACTAAAATACATTGCTATTTTAAAAAAAAATAATAGAGTAATATAATACTTATAGATTACCTACTTATGTTAAATGGATGGGTTAGAGTATGATTCAATCATTTTTAAGTTGTTAACAGTCACTGTCTTGATGGAAAGGCATGATATTTAAAATCTCGCAATGAGTGATTTCCTAATCGTAAAGTATATTTTACAAACAGTATTAACAAATATGTTTTCATCATTTAAAATGTCATTAATATGAGATGACTTATTGCACGAATTACATTATCCAGATTATTGACTAGTTAATCTCACGTAATGAATATAGCAAGGATAGAAGAAAACTAGAAGTAAGGATTAACTGCTTATTAAATAACGGTGAAGAACTCGACTTCGCTCTATATACGTCAGTAAAGAGTTTGCGTCGCTTTATACAAAAGGATTAACAAAAATATAGACGCTCAGGCTAGCAGAACTAAATACATTAATAATTTCAATATCTACTAAATGCTTTGATTATAATTACATTCAAATTTGGAAAAGGTAAAGACCCTGTGATGAAAAGTTTTTGTTCGTTGACTACTAATGTCTCAACAGATGAGACATTAGTAGTAGTAGTTTGAATATGATAATAGTCTGATAATCTGCACGAGTTTCCTGGAAACTAACTAGAAAATGGAGTGTTAGAATATCTTAATTGTAGTTTTAATAAATCAAATTTGATGTTGAGATTTCATGTAGCACTCTTAGTCGATATCGTGAATAATATAACATATTTACTGTTGATAGCATTTTATCGAAGAAAAACACAGTTTTGTATCATTATTAGACAATTTTGAGTATTCTTTTGCAATCACATTTGGCATTTTATAATGTTTTTCCAATGGTATATTTGTTGATACCAGAAACAAATTTTAAGTCGCAAACAATCAAGCTTTGCACAAAAAAATAAGGATTTTAATTCATTAAGTTTGTTGATTTTTAAGGTGTTAACCTGTCACTTTTTGATGGAAAAGCATGACATTTTAAATAAATAAAAAAAGCACATTCTACAATATATTTTATGATAAGGACCTGTTTGATCATCGTGAGCATTATCAACTGATAAGATACAAATTTGAATTGTTACAATATTCTACGATTCCACATGTTTTGTCACTAACGACCTGGGTTTCGCCTTTCGGTATCTTCAGGCATTCTATCTAATGGGTGCAAAAGAACTGATATTCAATAAATAGCTAGCAACGTCGATATACCGAAGATATTCATTACAAGAAAACACAAACCCCAAGGCAAACAGTAAATGGCAGCTAAAACAAATTTAATAATATTAATTTAATAATAATTAACCCAATTGCCTATAATAATTTTCATCAACGGTCTTGTTTGTAACAATTCAAATTTGATACTGAAATTCCATCAAGAACCTTAGTTAAAGTTAAAGAAAGTCGATATCATAAATAATAAGATACAAATTACAAGAAAGCCTATTTTTATAAATAATGAGTTAAAAATTAGCAGTTATAGAAAATCAAAGGTTCAAGAAACAAGAAAAGAATTAACAGGAAGTTATACATTCAATAGAAGTAAATTAATCCAAAAATGAAATGTTGACAATCTCTTTTGCAAACAACATTGAGACAAATCAATAATAATCCACTAAAGAGCTCGGAAAAATCTTGAAAGTATCATTAGGGAGAATAATGAGTGGGAAATTTTTATAATGTAAATAACCTGTATTTAAATACTATATGGAAGTTTTTGAATTAGTAAATAAGACATGTTTTGTTTTAAAAACAAGATAAGCTGATTTGTCTTTGTTTGCAGTTAGCCTGACTTAATCAATTGAGAAAAAATTCGACGAAAAGATTGTTTCGTTTAGATTATTTTTTAAGATGGCTTCACATCTACAGATACGAACTTTTTGTATAATTTCCTACCACCGCGGGTGTGATGTTGAGCTTATATCGTTAATATAGTTATAACCCTATTCCAAAAAAGGAATAATGTGGGCACCGATATAACTAATGTAATTTTTTTGAAATCTAAGTAAGAAATGTATTTTGCAAACATATTTCTTTCAACTTATACGAGGCCAAAATAAGAATTTTGCCATTCTTGCTAATATCCCGAGTAGGTATATAAGTGTGGAATAAATCGATCTACTAACATATTCATCTTATTTTACCTACTACAGAAAATATGTTTTACTTTGTTCTACTTAGTAATGAATCCAAATGGTTTTAGCTATCTTTTATGTGTTAACCATTACTTCTTGGTGGAAAGTAAATATATTCAAACAACGAAACACAATGCCAAGTAATATTTTCTTTATTAATTTTAATAAGTTTATAACATCAAGGTCACGACAGGTTTCGCTCAAAGCAAGTATTATCAACTGATGAAATATATATAATAAAACAAGGCTTACTCAAACATTTTAATAAATAATATTTATTACATTACATTAATTCGATTCGATTTTTTACAGTCGATAATTCTTGCGATGGGCGAAACCGGTCATGACCTTGATGTTATAAAATTGTGTAATTTTAATAGTACTAAATAAGCATTTTGAGGTTATTATTAATATAATAATTTTCCAGCAAAAAGTTTTAGTTACCAACATAAAAGTGAGTAATTTAATCTGTCTATAATTCCTGCTGAATTTAAACGAAGAATATCGCTACAGTCAAAAATATTTCAATGATTAATTCAGTATTGTTAATGTCAGCCAAATGTATGGAGGTTATCAGACCAATCAGATTAAATGCTTGAATACAAAAGTGTTGCCACTTAAGAACTATTAAATATTGTCGCGTCACAGTAGTTAGTTTGGTGTCCTATTCTGCAATCCGCTGTCTCAGCTGTTGAGAAATTAGCAAGCAAGAGGTATGTGGTTAATATTGATTTTTTTGTAGATTATAAAATCAAGAATGAAATACATCATATTAATAAACATTATAATTGTGTATAGCGGTTTTATGACACTTGGCAATTACTATTTTGTCGCTGCTTTCTGTTTGACAGATAAAATCGAGCTTTGTTCTTATTTCGATTCCCCAAATAAGAATTCGCTCCGGTTGCCAAGGAAACAAAAACAGCTCAAGGTTGCTTTGGGTTATAAAATTGTCCGTGTGGGGGCAACCGTTTCGTTTTCTTTCAAAACGCATATCGTAGAAATTCCGTTGAATACTATTTTGTTCATTCCACAAATTTTCTTTTTCTTCGCAAGGTTCGATGATGGTAAAATATGCAATCGTTTATACTGTCTTTTTCGATTATTAATACAGTTATTATATTCATCAAAGTCGAAACTAGACGATATGAAATTTGAAAATGGAATTCAATTATTGAATTAACCATTTTTGAAATCGAATTTTGACTATCATGGTTTATTACAGTTTATATCCTTAATTGATAAAAAAATTGTAAGAATCATGCTTAGGTATTAAATAAAGAGTCGCGGTGTTTTGAAATACGAGCGCTCCGACTAATTTTTCGATTAAAAGATGTTGAAAAACACTCAATAAGCAATTTGCCGAATTGGTAGGAAACAACCTACTTTTTTTACAGTTGTCTTATTGGTCAATGTCGGAGTGGTGTCTTTTTCACGACTCCACAACTCTCAATAAAACACGGGTTTTGACACTATTTCCACAATTTTACATTAAACCGATTTCGCTCACCGCGAGCATTATCAACTGATCGATGACAAAAGAAATCAGTCTATTGCATTTTAAAATAAAATTGTGAAAATATTACCAAATAAAATTTGTGTCTTTTTTTAATATAATATAATGCTCTTCCACTAAGAAATGACAGTTAATGTTTTGAAAGCATGTAAAATTAATAGGACCGTTTTGTTTGGGTTGCCATATTATGCAAGAAAAATACGTTTCCAATTATAAACGTTGGCAATTTAAATTGCATATAAAAAGTTTTAATTAAAAAAATATTTAGTCAAGAAAAATAATACTATAATTTAAATTTTATTTTTATTTAACTATTATATAAATTTAGCTGTCTTCATAATATTGTAATAAAGCTGTCTTCTCCGGTTTGTCACGGCAAGAACATTCTAATTTTAAAACATCAAGTTTAAGAGAAGCATTAATTACTAATTGTGGTTGAGACTCTAGCCAAATGTCCACTTCAATGGAGTGAGTGAATAATTATAGACCTGTCTTATTTTTTGAGAAAAATAAAATAAAACACGTAACATTAGCCAATAACATCACACCGCGTTTCACGACACGCGCCATGCTAAAAAAACGAAGGACAAACAATGCTGTTTTAATAACGGCGGAAATGAAATTTCAAAGATGATTATTTTCCGACCGGAGCCCAATAAATATAAACCTGTCTGACATAACCTTCAAATTGAGTGAATTTGGCGGGTTCTGTTGGTAATCTTGTCGCTTCCTGATAATGCGTTATGATTCGCCAGGAATTTCCGCCAATAACCGGTTACGTATTACGAGAATAGTTTCTATTCTTAATTTGAAAACGCATAAATTATTAATCTTTGATGAGCAACTTTACAGATCTCAAAAGGTCGTTTAAAAAAAGAACGAAATAATAGTAAAACATTGTATTAATTTATTATCATCTCTCGTACAAAAACTATAGTTTTATTTGATATTATATTGTTATATTATATAAAAATCTCTTCAGTCTTAAATTGTTTTTAGCCCTTATTTTTATTGCAAAAGAGCGAAGTGTCATAAATTATATCAAACCATTAACATTACCTACAGAATCGCTTGAACGTCAAATGAGTAAAAAACGACAGTCGCATGCAGACGAAAGAAATATTATATAATTTTTAGTACTATTTCTACATCTTTATATTATTAAAGTCAGGACTGGTTTCGCCCATCGCGTAAAATATCAACTGATAAAATACAGATTTTAACAAGGCATTTTATTACACAAAAAATGCGTTAATAATTTCCAATTATACAAAACAAGGTTCAATGAAATAAACTATGAAAATAATTTAAAGTTACCTTAAAATATATCTAAGTGAGGTTTCTTAGTTTACAAATAAAATGTAAGCTATCCCTATACATTAAATATCCACTAATCCAGTAATCAAAATAAAATCTAAATTGAAAGTATGATATTATTTAAGATGCAAAATAATCACTCATTAACTAGAAAAAAATATTTTTAGAAATAATTTTAAAAACCATAATAAATTAAATAATTAATATTTTCAATAGACCTGAGTGAGCGAAGTCGGTCCTGATTTTAATATTATACAATTGTGGAAATAGTATTACAAATGGTGTATTTTTTAAATACAATACCTCTTCAACAAGGATTGACTATTAACACATTAAAATTAATAAACGAAAAAGACGAATATAGACACATACGTTTATATTGGTTTTAAAATAATCATTTTTATTGTTAATCTATTACAACATCTTTTAACCCGTTCCCTGTTGAGGATAGTAAAGGATATGTTATCATAAAAATTAATTCACTAATTTTTGTGCAAAAAACTTGCGGATATTATCAGGGAAAATCAGGCTATGTACACGATAGTTTTGACACTGTTAACACTCTCATAGTGATAGGTATCAATTATCAATATACTGGAATCAACCGCTCAACAGTTGAAACAATAGCATAGAATAGACAGTCGGTAAACAATTTATAATTTATATTTCATCAGTTGATAATGCTTGTGATTAGCGAAACTGGTCTTGATCATAAAATATGTTGTAGAAAAATAAGTTTTTGTCACTTAAAATACAATGCTTTCTTCTCAAGAAGTGACAGTTATCACCTAAAAGATTAAGTATGGATCCTATTCGTGCTTAGCCTCTGTTAAACATGGTTGTATGAGTGTATTGTCGATTTTTTTCCGTTACTTCCTTTTTGTAGTAAACAAGCAATGCATTACATGTTGCCATTGTATGCATTACATGATAGTAACATATAAATATGCATTTAGTTGGTTACAGGAATATTGGCAAGCACAATACTATTTAAAAATAACTTGGCAACATCTTAGTCAAGCTTTTTTACGAATGTCTTTTTTTAATGGATTGTCGCAATAAATTTTTTGAAATTTCAAAAAATATTGTTTTATAAAATGCATATTCCAAGAAAAAATCGTATATTTATAGCAACACAGGCGAATTGTTTTGAGCTGCTACTGTTGTATTGTATATAATATATCAGTATTCTTCAAAAATTTTACACCCGCGATTTGGTGAGAATCAGAAAAATATTTCGAAGACCGCCATCATTACATACATGTTATTATTATACATTACATAAAATTGTTTCTCGTGTTTCTTTCAAATAGTTCATCATAAATATTTTACCGAAAATTATTCCTATAAATCAGGGCTGTGGAGTCGTTAAAAAACACGACTCCGACCCCGAGTCTACAGCCCTGGATTTAACATAAATGATAATTGCTTTGGATGTAATTGTGAATTTACATAATGGTATAAAAAAAGCTTTTACAATTCACAGATTTCTTTCATTTCATGACAGGTAATGTATTTTTAGGAAAAGTATCAACAATGTTATGAATGAATTAATCTATGTTTATTTATGTTTCATCATAATTATGTAAGATGGTTTTATTTTTGAATCTCGAATTTCTGCTCACGTAATTCCATCTCTAAAGAAATTTTAATGATACCAGGTTTGTCAAAATTAAGTTTTTTTTAATCCATGTCTGTTCCCGTGTGGAGCATATTATTGTTTTAAAATGCCTAATAATAATAAAAGTATCTGAATATAATTTTACGAGTCACTAAGTACGATTGATTTGCTTACAGTATAGTGTTTTAAACAATATTAACATATTTTTTTAAATATTATTTCCACGCTATATTTTATTTTTATTTCACACGATATCGTGAGCATATGTGATAAGCGAAACTAGTCCCGATCATAAAATATATGGAAATATTACTAAATATGTGTTTTTATTATTTAAAATATCACGCTTTTCCATTAAGAAGAGACAGTTAACACCTTAAAAGTTGTACAGTACATTGCTTAGGATCGGATAGGCAGAAGTGATTTTGAAATAAGACAAACACCCATGCTTTCGAATAGAATTCTATATGTTGATTGAAAAAACCGTTATTCGGGTGACGTCTTCAATTATTCACATTATACGTTCATTAATTTTAAATTTGTATATCTCATGCTCGTGCAAGGAGAAATAAGTAATTTAATATCAATAAATATTAATTTCAATCAGGAAACAAAGAAAATGTGTAAATAAAATAATAGGTGAACTTTTTCTGAGAATAAACAATTGGCAGTAAATTTTAATGCGTCATTGATCGGTATCAAATGAATGGCAACACAATAATATTTACAATGTACGATTTTTTTACGTTTGACAGACTGGTTGAATGGCAATGATAGGAAATTTTGTTATGTTGGTAATTCAATCAAATGCAATTAAGCCATATTGGAGTAAAGCGAGCAATAATAATTCTTATTTTGTTGTGCTGCATGACTCACGTTTAGTTATTATGTTATAATTTTTATTGTCAAATCTACAATAAAGACTTAATGACACTTAAATGTAATATATCATAAAATTAATACGTTTTGTACATATAAGTGATAATTAAGCATTGCTTTGAATGTTTAGCAGCTGAGTCAAATAAAATACATTCAAATATTTGAATTAATGAAATTGTGTACAACTTCACAAGTTTCATCACACGCGACCTGCCGGGTTTCACCTTTCGACGTCTTCTGGAATTCAAAAGCACGGATGATATAGAGCTGACTGTCAGTAAACGGTTTGCATCTTTTATATGCTTTTATATTAGTTACAAAAATTTAGTTCCTATCGATATGATAAATAATTTAAGTAAATATTTATTATAATTAAATTAAAATTTAGAAAAGATAGTCTAATAATAAATATAGCACAAATATGTGACGAGAGGTTATTTGAATAATATTATTATAAATGGATGTGTTATTGTTAATGTATATTATATTCTAAGAATGATTTTTTTTGTATTGTGGTTTTAGAGATTTGTTTTTATTGGCCGTCCGATAGAGCCAATGAGCCTAATTGAATGTTTTTTAATGTTGTACTTTTTGGTTTATGTTTACTCGAAACTATAATTTACGATATCTAATGAAATTTATTTCTTGGTGGAATTTCAATATAAAATTTAAATTATAGAATATTACACGATTCCACATGTTTTGTCACTATTGACCCGGGTTTCGCCTTTGGTATCTTCAAGCATTCTATCACACAATGCCTGAAGATGCAGAATGGCGAAATCGGGTCGTTATTTTTAAAACATTTTTTTTGTTTTATATGATATGCATAATATATATAAAACAAATAAAGTATATAATATTTCATATAAAAAATTGTGAAATAATGAAATATGCATGGTATCAAAACTGTCTTATTTTGGATCACCTAATTCAAAGCTACTTAGAATATACATTTATGAATGATTTTTCAATAAAAGATTTATTTTATCTAAAAAAGAAACCTGGAGCTTATTTAGAAATAAAATTGATTTCGTACGTATGTATTTAGATTAGTTGAAAGGGCTTGAATCGAAAAATTCAATCATCTCAAAATGCCGTTTTTTTGTCTCGTCACCATACAAATCTAGGGCTGTCATGTGGTTTATCAATTCACGCAGCGAAAATGTATTTTACATGTCAACGATAGAATCGTTATATTGTTTATGGTTTCTAGAAAATTATGAAACATTTCTGGAAAGCATCTGTTAAAAAAATATATTTTAAAGTTTATTAAATTAATTATATTGTGATTAGACACAAAGATAATGTGCTGGGATGTGAATTCACTTAACATTACGGCAATAGCTGTTAGATATTTAAGATAAAACGAATATTTTTCACAACTTTCATTATTCGTCAAATCATCTGTTTTACGACGTCTACATGTGTTTAAAGTAGCTTTATAAATGTCTAAAAATAGTCAACAGAAATTTCAACAAATGCTGGAACGAGAATAATTTGATATGCGGAGCAAATTGAAAAGCATTAAATTGCATTATCCTCATTTTTGATATTGTCGACTGAAATCACGCATGCGCGCTCCGATAAAATGCCATGGAAATTTCCACGACATTATTATTTTCTGCACTCTTTTTACTCACGGGTTATCTGATCCTTTGTCTATACATCTGTTTCGCTCTGCGATTCCTTCCACGCTGGGGTTGTCAGATGCTCGAATTAAGAAAAAATGTTTTGCATAACGAATAATGCTTTTTGTACGGTTTTGAAATAACACAATCCAATCAAAGTGAAAATAATTTCGATTCACACTTTAATGGCTTACTAATTAGAATAAAATATATATTATTTTTTTCGCTTTGAGTGGCTACGACTTACACAACAAAAATCACAGTATCTGATAACGGAACTCGCATTTCGTTCGATAACTGTAAAATAAGCTATTATATTATATAAAAGGTATACTTGTAGATGAATCGCCGTTAAATATATTTATTAAAACGAGTGATGATTCGTCACCAAACATTAACAGCGCACGTTTGTTGTCTTGAAGTGACACCTTATGTCGTATTTTGTTTATTGTGGATAGGAAATAATAAATGTTTTAATAATTTTAATTTTAAATATATTTGAATAGAGCCTGTAAACTATTATTGCATTTTTGCATGATCACCCTTTCTTTGCACGGTGGTTCTTAGGATTGTATTTTCTGCATAAAAAGAGTTGTTAGTGTATTCATATTATTTATAATAAATATAATTAAATGTGCAACCAAAGCGTGTATAGAGTGGGATAATTACTTCTCGAGATTTTAGCGTTTTCATATTTTTATAGGTATCAATTATTTTTTATCACGTTTCATTTCTACGACTGGGAGTATTTTTGATTATTTCTTCCTACTGTAAAAAGCTGCAACAAATCTGATGAAATAAGATATTAAAAAATTTATAAATAATTAACGGGGGCTATATTGTAATATTAATGGTTCTAACGTTTTTTTTTATATATTTTAAAGGTAATGCACATGAAAAGCCTTCATATTTATATTTTCCGGTTTGGAACTTGTTCTTGATACCATCTGAATGATAATCGAAGTTCTTACAGCTAGGGTGCAGTGAAAAATTTCTAATGTTTGATATACGACTGATAAAATACGAGTTTTATGATAAGTACTATTATCGCTTATATTTTTTGTAACACTACACTACTATTGACTTCAAATTTAAAGCTAGAATTATTTCTTATCTAAGTAGTAATAATCCTTGCAATACACTTTTAAAGAAAGCGCAAACCAACAGATACAACAAAGTTTGTCACTAGTGTTGACACAAATAAATTTATTATTTTAAATACAGCTATAAATTGTTTTTGAATAAAATATTTTTTTTCTTTTCAGGTTTGTAAATCATCTATAATAAGTAATTGGATTTCACATACCAGGACGACAAAAGGTAAGTATGATTATTATAAAATTTTAAATAACTTTTTATAACTATTGTTATCGATGACTTTATAACTTTTGGGATGAAATTATTAAGCTTAAAAGTCCTATGCTTTCAAACGCCATCTAAGACACCAATATATTAAGTAACCGCGCTGGTCTTTCTTATCAGTCTCGATTTCTCAAATTATTTTGGCTGTTGGCCAAAGGTTAGCTCATTAAAAAGTTATATAATTAAGATTTGATATGAACGCTACATTTTTCAAAAATCGAACATTGACGACTCGACGAACGACTCGTTTCATCAGCTGGAGGGAGTATCAAACAATAAGTTATTCCCATATACAGAAATCAATACCATGGTGTAATTAAATACACTCGACAATACGTGGTAGCGGAATAAATATGTAAAAATTTAATTATGTTTAAAAAAAAAATGTAATTATATATTCCGTATGATAACGGCATCTGGCAACCCTGGAATATCTCCCCTCAACACCAACATAGCGAATGAAATAAAATTTTATATTCTGGATGTGCTCGTTTCGTACGCGGATGAAACATTTTCCGAATAAATGTCTGTGGCTATTAGACGAAGACTCGTGGCGGGTACATTTTACGAGCAGAGCTTTCAATCTAGTATGTAAAAAAGGTGTTTCTGTTAAACCAGAATAGAATATTATCGTAAACATGGAATACTTTGTTTTTATGAAAACAATTTCAGTTGGCAGGCATGTCGGACATTTTCATATTTGCCAGGAGAGGACTCGATAATATTTGATACATATATTTATTATCTTAATATTATAGTTAATATGAATATCATTTCAATGGCCTAAAGCTTATTATATTATATTAAAGACACTCGCTTAAATGTTAAGAACTGCATTTTCTATTAGTTTAAATTTTCTCAACAATATTGAATTTTTCTACGAGCTTTAAAAATCCTGTCCTCGCCATCTATTTAATTACAGCAATTATAATTTACAATAACGACCAAAGATTCTGGATGACACTTCTCGATCAAAGTTGTTTTTTTTGTATTTTAGATATAGATCTGTATGAGATAATTTGACTTGCATAATGAATATACCTGCAAATTCTTGAATTATTTGTTTATTATACCTAGTAATTATTAATCCGTTGACTGCTATCGTCCCAGCAATTGAGACAGCAGATTGTGTGTTGGTAATTGATACACTAAAATAATATCAGTTTGTCAACGTTACTAGAACGTTCGTGTCCTGATTAATTAGGTATTAAATAATCGCCTAATGATGCTATCCATAATTTGGATTTACTCATTAACCCAAAGCCAATTATGAAGTTTTATTAATATGTATATACATAATTTGTTGCCGTTTGCACAGTTTTTTCGCACACATTGTTTAAAAGCGACTAAAGCTAAAAGGTTTAACACTGACACATCTGAATTAATTTTGAATATATTTTGTTTTTGAATGCCCATTAGATAGCTCAGCACTCTCAGCAGGAGATGAGTTAACTCTAGATTATGATTGTGAATAGTGCTTTATCAGTTGATAATGCTTGCGATGAGCGGAAATGGTTATAATCATTGTATTATTAAATGTAGAAACATCAATATGTATGTGTACTCGATAATAAATTAGATACAAATATTATATTAATGTAATATACCGAAATAGAGAAAAGATTTTATGTTGATCTATTCATGGCCAATAATAGTGATTTATTTTATTTTACAAATATTTGAATACCTACAATATCTTATGAGAAATAATTATCTATATATTCAATAATAATTTATTACAATTCCAATTTGATTCTGTTTCGAGATTCGTTTATGATGCGAGAGCCGCTTTGCCGTCGTAAATATCTCTTTCGTTCGCATCTCGCTTTTCTATCTGACATTTATACGCTACAATTTTACAGACAAACACCGTCCAAACACAAAGACGTCGCTCGCGCAGGGATGGTTTTCTCTGTCTTTTGTACACAATATATTCTCTTTTCTTTTTAAATCTTCTGACGCAACCGGTTTATTGTCACTCGGTAGGAAATATGACAATTATACTTACCTCCATGTTTGTTTGGGTTGCTCTCCTGTTTGACCATGCCTGAAAATAGACACTATGGTTCTAACCGTGTCGCTTTTGACAGAACATAACCTCAAATTATTATGTAACCTTGGTAATGAAAATGAACACTCATAGGTAACGCTAACAATCAATTATTTATTAATTGTTGTTATCATCATCATCAATGTATATATTCATTGCTTAATTTTGTTAAAAGACGACATTAAAAAAAAAATAATTCCACAAGTAATGTCGTGTGTTTATGACATGATTACCTATTTAGACATCGAAGAATTAATTTTAGCTGTTGATAAAATACCATCAAGTTTTTGAATATGAATCATACTTAAAACTATTATTAATTTATTAAATGTGTATAAATTATAAAGCACAGTGTTAAATATTATTTTCTAAATATTTAGATCAAGACCGGTTTCGATCGTCGCTAGCATAATTGACAGATACCAAATAATCTAAAACAATACTCTATACAAAATTGCCAGTTTATAATTACCATACGTATAAAACCAATGGTTCAATAGCACGAACTTCATTCGTCTTGTTATTAAATTATGTAATAAAATATAGCTACACCAAAAACTGCTAGTAAACATTATTCAAGGTTAACATTATTTAGTAAAACACGATTTATTTTCAATTAACTAACTATTATAGATATACTATATGATATCGACTGAAGGTGCTTGATGGAACTTCAGTTCTGAACTGACAGTTCTGTTGCATCCTGAAACACTGACAGTTCTATTGCATCCGTGCGATGGAATACCTGAAGATACCGAAGGGCGAAACCCGGGTTGTTTGTGATAAGACACATGGAATCGTACAAAGTTGCAACAATTCAAATTTAACTATTATAGATAAATGTATCGCAAAAACAGTAGGAAACAAAAAATATTCCCAAAGCGAGGAAGCTAAAAATATTAACAGTGGAATAAAAGGTTTCCAATTTCTATTCAATCTACTATTTTAATTGACGCATATTTTAATGGACTATTAAAAAAACACGTTTTTGATATTGATGTTAATATATATTTCCGCATCCCATTATGAAATTCTTAAAAACGAGAGAGTAGAGAAATTTATTAGCTAACTGATAATTTATGACATGCATTCGCCAACACCCATCATCAATACGTCCGAAGGTAATTGAGCGATCGGCTGACAGCCAGTTTACGCTAAATAACTTATGGTTCCATTAGGTGCCCAAACGATCCATATTGGGATTGGATACGATGAAAACCAATACCTTAAATTAATATTATATCCAATATTACTTTATTGCATAAAAAAGCAAAATTCTTAAAAATACAAGTTTGATACAATAGTTTGCATAATTTATTTCATAGTATTCAAAAGTTTACAAAATAATACGAAGCTTTTAGATGTATTCTTATATACATGTATGTTACCGCTGCGGTCATCAGGGGGTGTAACTCAGTGGTAGAGTGTCTGCTTCGCATGCTGAAAGTCCTGGGTTCAAATCCCAGCTCCTCCAAAATTCTTTTGGATTTTTTTTATGTGTTCTTTCTTACCTGAGATATAAGATGATTTTCTTTTTATAAAAGAATACCTAATTATATCATCGCACAAAAAATATCTTATTTTTACATTCTTTATAGATTCTATTTGAGCAAGGATTTTCAAACTGTTGGTACATACATACTAATGTTTTTTTTTGTTGTGTTTGTAAAAACAACAAATAATATCGTCGGGTGTAATTTTATTTCCTGGACCTACCTTGGATGACATTTGTTTGTAGTTTTTTTACTTTATCATAGACCATTGCTGGTTCCGCTTATATTCTTAAACAGCACAATTGTCACTATATTCTAACAGTTGCTCCAATAAAACAAAATCAATTATTATCGAAACAATATAAAAAACTGATCATCGACTTACCTTGAGGGAATACGTGAATAAGAAAAATAATTTTAGTTCGTTTTTCGAATATGTGTTCTTTGTCTGAATAGAAAAATCTTTCTTGATCGTGTTCGTTATCCTATTTGTTCGCAGTCCGAACTTTTCGTTAACTGATAACACACACTAGTATAAAAATTAGATCAGTCATCCGTTGATAATGCTCGCGATGACCGAAACCAATCCTGATCTTAATAATATAAAGGTGTGGAAATAGTACTGTGTTTTATTATTTAATACCCTGACTGATTAATAGCTTATTTTGCTTTAATTTATGATATCGACTGCTTTATGGAATTTCAATATTAAATTTGAATTGGTACAACTTTTTACGATTCCACGTGTTTTAATTATTATTAGATCAATATTAATAAACATGTTTTAGTCGCCATTTGGTTCTTGCTTTGGGATCTGTGTTTTCCTGTAATTAATACCTTTGGTATATGGACGATGCTAACGGTTTATTATACGTCTGTTCTGTTTCATCCGTGTGGTAGAATGTCTTATGATGCCGATAGGCGAAACCCGCGTCGTTAGTGACATAGCATGTGGAATCGTACAAAGTTGTAACAATTCAAATTTGCTAATTTTTGCATTTAAAATGTAGCCTAATTTGTCTCGATAATCTCTGTATGCTTGGTCAACATCAACACTAGTGAATATATTTTTTAAATATTTTGTTTTCGAAAAACCTTTTTTGGTTCATCAAGGAACGAGATGAAATATAATAGTAAAAAAATGAACTTCAATGACATTACCATCAAATCTATGAAATATAAAATTATATTTATTTATTACAACTATACGGTACAAAACTTACAAATTATTAATTCAATGCTTTTGCACCGTAACATATTAACGTATATAAATATAAAATATGAAAATATAAAAATTCAACAAATAATATAAAACAATAATTAATTATTGCAAAAAAGAAAGTCAACCAAGTAAGCTCATGAAATGTCTACTTTAACTGAAAAAATAGCATTCGTCTGAGCTCACTTTCGTCCACATGAAATATGTCAACATCCGAAGCAATACCGTTGAACATTGTTAATGCTCTTACCATTGGCATCCCCATTGGCAGACTGGTTCTACACTTTGGAAGAACAAACAAATTATGTACACGATTTCTTAAAAAACTATCCGGAACATACAAATTTACATTATTAAGGATGGCAGAATTCTCATTTTGGCCTCGAATTAGTCGAAAGAAATATGTGGCTAGATATATTTCTCTTCGATTTTTCAAACTATTAAAAGTGAGCATACCCAAAAGAATGTCAGTTGGATAAAGCCACGGATAGTATCCGTATGCTCTCAAGTAAAGAAGTCTCAAAAATTTCTTATATTTTATATTTATATTCGTTAGTTCGGTTAATTGTAAATAAAAATCACCATAGACAAAATCAAGAGTCAGAAGAGGTTAAGTTTTTGTGATGAATTTATCGTTATTAACCAAAACATAGATAGACAAAATCAGAATGTAGTTAATATAGCAATATAAGGAATGCCGCATGCCCAATTGAATTTTGTTTTGTAATGGTAAATAACATTTTTAAATAAGTGTGCATGTATGTTTGCGAGTTCGGTTTCATTTAAGTTTCGTGCGTCAAGACGGTTATTTTTATGATGAGCTTAATTGAACAACATTTCAAGACGTAGCTCTTAAAAACAATTTTATTTTACAGTGATAAATCTTGCCATATTATTATTTAAGCACGGGCGCATCGTTGTTGGCAGTGCCAATTCATAATGTGACAGAACTATACTTCCAGTAATGTAGCAACGCACAAGAGTCAAGTTTATTGATCCACTAAAAAATAGACGGTAAGTCCAACACGTTATTTAACTTGCATTCAAATATTTCTAAAATGAACTCGGTTATATTGGCGCTTTCCAAACAAATTGAGACTATCAGTACTAATTATATAATATTAACCTTTATTATACCTTAATATTAAATTAAATTGTCTATTTTTCATGGAAAACTATCTACATACTGTAATCAGCTGCCTGTTGTGATGTTAGCAGTCAGGGGTTAATATAAAATAAAAATGTATAACTTTGTTATTTCGATTGATGTGTTTCAAGACGTGACACGTGTTTAACTTCTCTGAGATCATCTTAAGACTTTATTTTTAATACTAGTTATGATACATTGAGATGAATAATAATGTAATTATGAAAAATTATAAAACAATGTATGTTTTATTCAAAGAAATATTATAACATTCATCACAAATTAAATTGTTAACTTTATCCATTCTTTAACTCATTAGCGGCACAGGTGTCCAGATGAACACACAAATTTTGTTCTTCGCGTGCCAAGGTTTTTTTTTATTTCAAAAATAATTTCTTTTCATTTATTATGTATCAGAATGTTAAATGAAAGTAATAACTAAATTTTAAATTAAAATATTACTTTTACCTTCGTAGAAAACAACTGTGTCCACATGGACACGCTTGACACTTAAGGTTTATTTTTAAATTTTACATGAATTATTCAATATTATTAAAATATAATAAAACGTTGACATATTTAAGATTCTTTATTTCTATAAAATATTTACAGAATGATAATGCTCAAAACATATAATACACAAGCCAACATAACATTTTCTATTTTTATCGAAAAACAATTCAAATAGCTGACTTGCAGATTTATCTTTGAATTGACTATAATTCGGCTCTGGAAATAGAGGTAGGAATGATTCCATTTCACCCTTGAGCCAAGTCCTTTTTTGTTTTCCTACTAAATAGTCAAAATTATAAGTCACATTGTCGATGTGGTCATATATATTAACAAATTCCAAATCTATATTGGTTTCCTCTATATTATCTTCTGTTATATGTCTTACTCTTGCATGTGCAGTTGCTTGTAATTGCATATGATTTTAATTGTCGATAGTTCCGCCACAATCCTCATCTCCTGAATCTTCATCTGTTAAAACTGTAGGGTCTGGTGGTGTTATAAATAGATTATATTCGGTAACATGTTCATCATCGCTTGCATCATATAGTGCATCTAATGCATTGTTAATTAGTGTTTCTCTTGCAGCATCATTGGACATATCTCTAAAATTGAATAATTTTTACATATGTATTTAGAAAAATTAATATTAAAGTATTTTGAAAAAAATATATAATATATTTTTTAGTGGTTTGTGGCACACGTGTCCAAATGGACACATTGGATTTAAATGCTCAATAAATATACCATAAACAAAATTATCGCCATTCTTGGATATGTTCAAATAATGATGTATGTTTATAATTCATTAAATGAAAGAAACATTATTCTTCGAATCAATATTGTCAGAAAAAAAAACTTACGTAAAATTTGAGTTCATGTTTTCTCGTCCGTAAAATGATGACACACTTTAACAACCGATATTATTTTAATTTAATTAGCCAGAACTCCAAAGTGACGTCTAAGTGAAGCAATGAACCTTTGTTAACTGATATGTGTGAAACAATTTTTATGACTATATCCATTGACAATTTTCTGATCAATCGTAGACAACAAAAAATGCGTGTCCAATTGGACACCTGTGCCATTAATGTGAGCAATTGGGTTCGGCACTAATGAGTTACATTATATGGACTATTTTTTAGAGAAACAAAACTTAAGAACTTAGTAACCAGGGCTGTCGATTCGTAGTGTTTTGGTCGGAGTCGGAGTCGTGCTTTTAGTCAATGTCGGAATCGTGAAAAACGAGCGACTACAACTACTATATAGATATCAAGTTCGACGATTTGGAAGATAAAAAAGATCTTAATAAAAAATTTACCGGATTGGTTTGTTGATCTTTAATTTTATGTAATAAATAGGAAAAGAAGGAAAAAACCTAACAAAAAATTTTTTTTTTAGCTCGGAGTCGGTGTTAAAGTCATGTTTTTTTAACGGTGATAGTAGCACAACAAGTGAATTGAATAATTAACACAAATATTAACGAAGTTACCGCCGAATCAATCGATTATATTATTTTGCCCTTTTTATTTCCCAAAAAGTGACAGTAAACACCTTAACAACTTCCCTTCAATGTCACATAAATGATATTTCTTTACCGATTATTTCAGTGACTCTTTCAGTACCTGGATCGTAAAAATATTTCACCAATAACAAGCCGCATGTTTCAAAACATCAAAAATGCCATAGATATTATTAGATAATTTCAATTTATCAAAGTAGAGTCAAGATGGGAGTAAATTTTTTTGGAAATGTTCAATGTTGCTCACGTCGAGCACTTCATTCACGCATCGGTGCGTGTGAGGCACTGGACTGGTTAAAACAAAATTCATTAGTGTTGGTTATGAACCAAAGTAATGAAGATTAATTAAGATGATAAATCAGATCATAATTCAATTCAAAACTCATAGAATTAGTGAAACTATAATATCAATGATCAGATCACTGTGATCAGCTGTTTCGACATTTTCACAGTTTCGGAATTCAGTGATAGACGTATGATTAAAAGCAGGCAAGGTATCTGGTCGAATGTAAACGATTCAGAAAGCTCGTATTGTTGAGTTGAATATTAAATTGATAAAATGGCGTTGGAAAACTGTGAACTGGTTTGAACCGACATATCAGTTTGCCTACTCAATAAGAAGTCGCTTATTCCCATCCCTTCATTGATTAAAAACAGTGCCAGAGTGGTGTACGATAATATGTTATTGTTGAAAACAATTTAATCAAGATAAAAGATACGAATTCAAAATGCGTAATACTATTTATGTTGTTCTTATCATTTACCATACTATTTTCTTTCGTATGAAACAGGGCTGTGAAGTCGTCAAAATCAATACGATTCCAACTCCGATATTGACCAGCAACACGTTTCCAACTAAAAAAAAGTTTAATTTTGTCGGGTTTTTTCCTACCTTTCCTATTAATGTGCATTAAATTAAAAATCAACCAAGCAGCCCGGAAAATTGCTAGTGTAATATTTAAAAAAATCGAGTATTCGAAAAAGTAATCGCTCGTTTTTCTACTCTACTTTTGACTCTACGACCACAGTCCTGGTATAAAATAATTTATAAAATAAAACAGTGTGCTTATTAAAAATTTCATAACTTTATATTATTAAAATCAAGACATTTGTTTTTATTACAAAAGTAATATACTGAAAGTAAAATAAAATATACAACAACGAACAAACTAACATAATAGTATCGCCACTTGTCCAGCCGTTGTACAAAGGGGTGGTCTGATTTGCTTCCAGAAGGACCACTTCCGTCCCACATATAATCTTATTGTCATAGACACCTATTGTTTCATTTAGAATTTTGAAAATTTAGTGTCATTGTGTTAAAGTAACAAGCTAGGCCGTTGGAACAGGAGAGAGGATGTGTTGGGTGCCTTTTCTGCACAGCTATATATAGATAAGCGGATGTTAGTTTAAGCATAGTTCTGACGATGGCGTGAGCCGAAATAGCTATCAACTATATTTGTTAAAAATAATTTTGTAGAACTAAAATACATTGCTATTTTTTCACTGTGTTAAAATATACAACTTTACACAAAATAAAAATAATAAAAATACGTGTCTCTTATTTGAAAACATTTTTTTCTATTATTATCGTGGGTGCTTTTTTTGAAAACGGGGCATTTTTACATCCCGTATCAGTGTTTCGGGATAACGGGACAGACAACCCTAAAATGGAATGTATGTTCACGTTAGGCATAACACTAGTTATTTTCTAGTTCCACCTTTCTGATTATTATCATCTCTGAAATGTTATGTGATGGTTAAAAACTGGATGACCACTGATTCCTGTAAAAATAGCTTCAAATTAAATGCATTCGGAATTTATTTTAAGATTGATTAAAATCTAATTAAATGAAAAAAATTATTGATATTCAAAAATAAAAACGATCGATTTATGTAATTGCGCGATACGGGGAGCCACTGGTCGAATGGACCGAACCAATACTGACCAATCCTGGCCAATCAATAAAGGCTAAAAGTTATCCTATCAAATTGGTACATACAGTTTGGTGCTTTGTGAATCATAGATTGAAAATGACGGTGCAATAAATTTTTGACGTAATATACATCAATTAAAACAGCCAAACTCAACCTTTTTACTAATGTATGCCAGAAAAAATGGCACTGAGCCGTTCATAATAAAACAAATTCAAATGCTTCCAAGGGTAAGTCCAATTGTTCTCAAATGCCTTTCAAACGTAAAATTCATTGACAAATTTACACATAATTGAGTCACTGTTATAAATAAATTTAAAATGTCATTATAATTAAATCAACATTAAAGTTATTACGTATATACATAAATTTAGCTCCCAGCTCAACTCAACATTTTTTAAAAATATTTTTTTCATATAAGCGATACAAACAGTTTACTGATTGTCAGTTCTCTTACATCCATGCATTAAGATGCCAAAAGGTTAAACTCGATAGTGAATGACAAAATATATGGAATCGTGCAATGGTTCAACAATTCAGATTTGATATTGAAATCCCATCAAGCGACTTCAGTCGTTATCATAAATTATTGTATATATGTTTCACGTGGTTCTACTTGATAACAAATTCAGAAGGTTTTACGGTAGTCAGTGACCAAACTTGTGGAATTTAGGTGCCTATTTTCTTTATAACATGTTTTCCCTATAGTGTGGGCCAATATCTACGCTATACGAGAGTCAGCTGTTCAGTATGATGGTATAGGTTTTCAAGGTACAAGGGCAACTGTAACGATAAATGCATTGTGATATGTGACTATCGTATTTTATAACAACAGTAATAACGATAAGGTAACCTTGAACGGCTAATATCGATATCGCATTCATTTTAGTTGCATTACGACTGCATTTTTATTCTTATCTGATTCAACTGAAAAAAATACTTTCCTAAGATATTTCCTCTCGAGACCAATCGATTTTGTTCTGAAACCCGTGTTGCGCGATAAGACAGACGTTCTTTTGTATATGATGTCACGAATATAGTACTGGGTAGGGGCTTATAAAACATTTTCTTTTTCGAATTTGTATTTTTGAAACTTAGTACAATTCTACATGTTTTGTCACTCACGACTCGGGATTCGTTTTTCGGCTTTCAGGCATTCGCCACTAGGGTTGCCAACTTTTTCTGTAACTATTGTGGAACAAATAGCTCAAAACTGAATATCATCATCAAATTGATCAGTAAATCATTACTTAGTCTAATTAAGCATTCATACGGGACCCGGGCCAGCAATTCCAGTCCCGGGACGGTTGGCAGCCCTATTTATTTCAAGGTAGCAATAGAAATGACTGAAAAATGTGATGTTGCAATATTGAAATAAAGCCTGTGCCACTTAAAATGTATTGAAAATTAAGACCTGGGTTTCGCATTTTAACATCTTCAGGTATATCAATACATGGATGCACTACAACTGACAGTCAGTAAACAGTTTGTATCGCTTATATACAAGAGGAAATAAAAAACATATAGAATCTTAAGTTTAGGAGCTAACTGCATGTAAAAACCTTAAATAGCTAGTAATTCGATCATAATTAATTTAAATTTAAAAAAGTGTTTCTGTGACACGAGCGCATGATGATGCCCACTAGCGAAACCATGGTCTGAGTAATTTGAATGAAAACAACATGTGGAAGAGTACAGAGTTGGAACGATTTTTAATTTAATCAAATTATTATAAAGGTTTCTTCATATTTAAGAATAGTTATTGAACAATTTGTCTTTTATACCCGGTAATTATAAACTTAAAATTAGCTATATATTGTTTAAATTTGTATGCTATCATTGTGATAATACTCGCGATGAGCGAATTCCGCTTTGATGTTAAAAATAGAAAATTGTGAAAATAGTAATAAATATTAAGTTTCATTATTTTAATAAAATGCCTCCACCAACAAGTGACAGTTAACATATTAAAAGTGAAATATAAAAAGGTTTTTTTCAAATCCCAAATAAATTTTTGTTTTGTTTTTTACTGCTTAGTTTCGAGACGTCACATTTCAGCATGTTCTCATTTCACCTACCATAAAGCGTGATGTAATACTTAGAAACCCCATAAAAGTTATGGTGTTTATCTACACTACTCGATAATCAATAACATGATGACATAAAAGTACCAAATGAATGTCAAATCATTCCTCTCAGAACAGAACGGACTTCCTAAGATAAAACAAATGAACTACGCCGAAAGGTCAAATCGAAAATAGAAGTAGATATTTTTATTTGGAAGTGATTAAATAATAACTATGAATATATTTTTAGATATGTTTTAGAAGTCCGATCGATCTATTGTGTTATGATATAATCACTATTCGAGTGGAACGTAATATTATTGCCTTAATTCTATTTTCGTCCACAGGGAGCGCTGCTAGTTGAGCTATTTGTTATGATAGATAAATTGGGCAATTTCGTGGAAAAGGGATTAATAAAGGCTTTCGACACAATATCATTTTTAGAAAGAAAATAAGATTTTTGTTTTCGTTACGTATCACACAAAAGGACCTAAAGGGAGGGCATTATCTGTCGGTATCAGATTGCGTTATTTTTCAAGTTTATTTTATCATCTCACGGGCGCCATTTTTTATAAAATGTCAAATTGAAAATTTTCGAGTCACTGGATAAAATTGATTACTTTGTTATTCTTCTTGGTGTGTTATTAGTTATTCGATTTAACACGTGTTTCACTATTTCGAGATGTTTTTTTCCAAGTTAGTGGAGTTCGACATTTAAAAACAACGCGACTTAAATAAATAAAAACGATAAAAAAAGTTTATTTTTGGCAGGTTTTTTCCTAACTTTCACATTCATGTGCATTTAAACCTAACACAACCTAACCAATCCGGTAAATTGTTCATTGAGATATTCATCAAATTCGTCGGAGTCGCTCGTTTTACACGACTCCGTCTCCATAGCTTAAACATCGAACATAGTCCTGACGATGTTGGAAGCCGAATTAGCCATCACCAACCATATATAAATTTTTTGAAGGTTATATACTTTGTTGTATTTACTTTTGGATTAAAATAGCCGTAAAGTATTTTATTGTCCGATGAATTAAGTTACTCTTTTTTTAAATTGTTGCCGACAAACTTGTATTGCATTTTGTTTATTTTCTCGCTTTTGTCAAATTGTTTCTATGCAAATACTTACCATAAACAAGACATAATGAATACTCGGAAATCGAAGACCCCCTGTTATTCGCAATTAGGTTTTTCGCGCTAAAAACCAAATTCGTACCCTAATACAATGTAAGTTTCTTTGAAATTAGCTTTGGGCTTAACTTTCCACTACCAATTTGATTGTTACGGATTTGATGCCCTTGAGCAGTGACGGTGAACCTTTTTGAGAGGTGGGTGAAGTTTTGTTAATTATTTTTTAATACTAGCTCGTGCGTTATTAAATCAGTGGCATCACTTGTAAAGGAAAGGGGAGAATGGTTAAAAGCTACGTTTTTGGTTTTCACTTTTAAAATCCTGTAAAAAGTTTACATTTTATTTTTGTTTTACAATATTTACGTATTTTTATAAAAATATTTTTGATTTTCTATTAATATTTAAACCTTTCACTGATGAGCCTTTTAAAGTATAAAATAATTTAATAGCTAATCAAACTTATGGAGATTATCAGTTTAAATATATAAAAAAAAAATTGGTTATATAAACAGAAGTTTCCACCCTTTAACTCTTTTCTATTTTTTTGTTGGACAGCTATCAGTACACTGTAATTAATCGTTTTAACAGTTGGGACGCAAGCAGTTAGAGGGTTCAATAAAAAAGTAAAATTTTTAAGTATCTTTTCCATATTTTATAAAAAAGGTCCTGTTTCACTAATTCTGAGTATAATTGTAGTAGCATTATTACAAATAGAAACGTTTCTTAATCCAATGTGAGGATTTGCTTCTACAGGGGCTTTAAACTGCTAAATCTTTGAGAACCACTTTGTTTCTTAGTTGACCATCGTTCATTTACCATACAGATTAGGCGTTGAAAAGAAATGTGTTTAACAAGAGACAACGATAAGTGGCCTAAGGGTTAATATTTCCAGGATCGTATGATATGATGTTTGATGGTAGTACGCATGGATTTTTATAACCTCTGAGAGCATAGGATACGTTAGAAATGAATTGATAAATCGATTAAAAAACATGCTACTACACTTTTTTTGGGATTTGAACCCGGGAAGTCAGTCATGAAAGCTGGCGACGTTAATCACTGCAAAATCAACCCTTAAAGTAAAGCAACACATTATGTGTATTTTAATTACCGTTCTACATTTCTTGCTAGTCTAATATATACTTTCTTTTGTATTCGAATTAGAAATATAAAAATATTAAGTAACATACAATTTTAACTTGAATTAAACTTCACAAGTATTTTTCAATATTTTATCATCTACGAGTTTTTATCAGTCGTTAAAAAAACAAGACTTCGGCATTGACAATGACCAACAAAACAACTACGATTATAAAAAGGTAAAGGTTATTTATGTCAGGTTTTTTTCGTATCTTTTCTATTTATGTGCATTAAATTAAAAATTAACCAACCGATCAGTCAAATTGTTCATTGAGATATCCTTAAAAATCGTATAATCGGAAAAGTAGTCGAAGTCGTTCGTTTTTCACGATTCCGACATCGGGTAAAACACCACGATTCCGACTTTAACTCCAAAGTCCTCGTTTCTATATACATATATATATATTTGCATGAAAATTATATTTATTAAATATAAATCGGGTCTATATAAAATTAACATGGAAACAATTGGAGGTCAACAAGATTTTGAGGCTATTTCGGTATATATAATATGTAGGTACATTCAGCCTTGATTATCATTCTACTTATCTTGCCAGTCTTTTATAGTAGTCTTTCATTATTGAGCTCGTCAACAAGTCACAAAATGAGCCTAACAGATTGGTCATTCCTACTACAGAACAATCGTGACCTCCAGACTCCTGTAAATTTACTGTTAAAAAGCTATTCTCAATCATAATAAATGACTGCAATCTACCAATGCAAACGGCCAACCTTCGTGCATCATGAGAGACGAAAATAAAACAACAATTTGCTAAATCAGCAAGAATGGCAGATATACTTGGTGACAAGTCGTAAAAAACAGGGGCTTACATTTTTATCGACGGTTTGAAATATCGGTTATTTTGTAAAAAAATACCGGTAATTTTTCTGAAAACTAAAAATCAAAATTGAATTGACGAAATTTTGTACGAATTCATATGTTTTGTCGCATCCGTGTGATAGAATGTTTGAAGATGCCGAAAGGCGAAACCTTGGGTTGGAAGTGATAAAATATGTGGAATCGTGCAAAGTTTCAGTAGTTCAAATTTGAAGTAAAATAGTTTACTAATGCAATTTTAAGGATGTCTTAACATTAATTATCTAATTTTAATAATATAAAATTTTGGAAATAGTCCTTTACATAATGTTTTATTTTTTGAATACTTTGAATTTTGTTTTAAAGAGCGACTGTAAAAGATTTATTGATAAATATATAAATTGATTAGTCATCATAATATATGTGTATCTATTAAGAAGTAATTTAGTAAAATATAACCTAATTTTTACTATAGGTGTAGCTAAATACATGCCAGAAGGCAATTTGAAATGTTTATTTATTTACGAATCGCCACACCAGGTCGACGTCGCGCCATTGCTATAAATTAAATATACATTTAAAAATAGAACTTTAAAAGAGCTTTTTATAGATATCATTTTGTTTTCATGCAAGGTAAACATTTATTTGTGTATTGAAGTCTAATTTTGTTTCGTTATTGAAAAAAAAGAATTTGTTACACTTGGGTTTTCTAGATTTGAATTAAGAACTACTTTTGAACAACTTTAATCGCTAGTAAAATATCAAGATTTTTTTTTACAGAATAGTACTTTCACAACTTGTCGAAGAGTCTCTTTTTAATTGATTTTAACCGGTTTACTGATTATCCGGTTTGAAGCCCCTACAATAAACGACATCATTCGCTTGCTCGAATAAAAATATCAAAATGATTGCTGAAGATTTTTATTTGGCTACCTTGTAACTTGACATTTGTGCGAAATTAAATATACGCTTTTATGTTTTAAATAATGCGAAATATTTTGTGTATTTGTAATAGAAAGTAATATAAATAAACAAATAATTTATGGCGTACGTTATGTTACGCATCACGCCATGTGTCAATTCAGTGCCCCCTCTCGTACTTTTAATGAGAGGGTATAAAATTTCACGTTAACGAACATCAAATAAATTATTTAAAAACTTCGACGTTGTTAAAGTATATACATAAAAAAGACTTTATCTATGTGAGATAATAATTATTGTTAGTTCTCGAATATTGATACAAAAAAGTCAAATTTTAATGTTAAAGAATCGTATGTTTAACAAAAAACCTATTAATATATAATATTTTAGGAATCAAATATTAAGACTGTCCAATTGTTCTGTGACATTCTTAACTTTCTCATAAGTAATGTAGAAAATTGCTCTCCAATTCTCACTATGTCTTACATTACTATGTTAATATTGGCGATATAATGTGTATACTGATGCTTAACGTTATTGAAAGTTTTTTCACACATTTTACTGAATGAAAAAAAAAACATTAGGTAGCCGGTTACTTCGAAAAATAAAAACAGTATATTAAAAAAAAAAAATGATTAAATTCATATTATATGATATCTGGAAGCAAAAAAATACGACTCCGGCTCCGACATTGACCAACAGTACCACTCCGTCTAAAAAAAATGTTAGGTTTTTAACTACTTTTCCTATTTATGTGCATTAAACTATAAAAAATATTTAAACATCAACCAACTTATTCGACAAATTATGCATTGAGATATTTTTCAAATCAGTCTAATCGACTCCTACTGCAGATCCACAACTCTGATAAATATATTATATTATAAGTGCGTTTTTTATATAGTGCATTGAAAAAATATTTTTCAGTTACTGTTTGCGGCCAATTCACAAAATGCAATTGAATAAACTTACTTCAAATTTTGTACGAGCGTCAAATCCCCTATAACGCAATTTCCCTATATCGTAAATCAATATCTACGCTACGCTATAGAAGGGTCAAATGTTTAGTATACATTTTCAAGTTATAAAGGCAACTGTAACGATAACTGCATTGTGATTTATGACTATTGTATAACAGCAGTAATGGCGATAAGGTTATCTTGAGCGGCGTATATCAATATCGCATGTATTTTTTTCGCATTTATAACTGTATATTTATTGGATACGAAATGTAATGTATACATTTTTTGCCGTTGCCATTTACAAAAATCGATGCGCACCTCATTTGAATGTGAAGCAAGTAAACAACCGTCCCAAAGCTACATGTCCGTGGGGAGATAAAAATGAAACTTGTGCCAAAGTGAATACTTAAGCGATACATTCTCATTTGTAACATAAGTCGTAGGTGTACTGTGGGGATAGCGTATATTTTAATATGTAGAATCGTTCTAAGCCGAAATGCGACGCTACGCTGCCGGCCCCTAGAAGCGTCGCGACGCCAAAGTTGCCTACGTGACGTAGAACATGGTGGCGCCACATCGACCTCCTAAAAGATGTCAGGAAGTGACGGCGTACGTATTTGGATGAAAAAATAGTGAGCTAATATGAAAAAATATACCTTTTCAGTTTGTTAGCTGTCATTTCTTGGTGGAAAGCATCGTAATTCAATATGGTGAAAAAATAACAATGTATTTTAGTTCTACAAAATTTTGTTGTACTAAAATACATTGATATTTTTCCACCGTGTTATAATGGAGTTCTACCAAGTAAATGCCAATTCAATCAGTATCATAATTCAAACGATAAAAACACATTTTAAGTACTATTTTCGCTATGAATTTTATGATCAGGACCGATTTCGCTCATCATGAGAATTCTTGTCTGATGTTAATGCTCGCAACTAATATTTTTTAACGCACTACAAACACAAACAAACCACAAATTATTTTACTCAATTTAAATACATTTTGTATGGAAACCTGTAAATTATTTTCTTTGTCTTTGAACCATTGGTTTTGTATACCTGGTAATTATTACCTCAAAACATTGTAAAAATAGCAAAGCTGTAGAGTTGTTATAATAAAACATGACTCCCACTCCGACATTGACCAACAACACGGCTCCGACTAAAAAAAGTATATTTTGTCAGGTTTTTTCCTACTTTTCCTATTAATGTGCATTGTATTAAAGATTCACCATCCAATCCGGCAAATTGTTCATGAGATATTCTTCAATGTCGTGTAATCGAAAAAGTCTTCACGCTCGTTTTTCACGACTTCGACTCCGGTCATAACACTACAACTCCGACTACACAGGTCTTAAAGGTGGCCTTGTCTTAATTTGAATTGTATCAGTTGATAATGCTCGCGATGAGCGAAATCGGTCCTAATATTATAAATATTAAATCTTCATCAATATTCAACTTTGTGTTCAATTATTTTAAAATAATATATTTTCATTAGCTTAAACATATGAACTTATATTTTAAATAAAACTAGATCTGTAAATATTGCAACAGTACTATTTTAAAACAGAAAGAAATTTTCAGTTAAAAAATAGGTTTTAAATCACATTCTCTCTTATTTTGGGGCATAAAGATTCCTTATGAAAAAATCACAAACGACGCATCTGCAAGATCTGCGTATTACTTAGTTTTTCAACCTCTCCATTATTCGAAGGGTGTATTGATACAAGGCTAAATCTAGAAAAAATCTAGTATCTACCAAGTTAGCTAATCGCTATGTGTCGTATTTAGGATCGAATGGGTAGAAGGGTATTGTGAATTAAATAATTAATTCGCGGCTTCGAATAAAAATCAATGACTGAGCTGAATTTTTTATAAAAAATAATTAAATATTTTAATTTAGAGTTAAAAAGCATTGCATATGTTTGTAGTTCTTCCGAAAAGCTAAAACATGTCTGATTTTTACATTATAAAATGGTGGAAATAGTACTAAACATTGAATGTCTATTACTTAACCTTTTCTCTGCTGTACCGCGTATAGGATATTCTAATCTGAGCATTTTAAAAATACAATCAAAGTTTTGGTGTTAATTTATCTAAACGCATAACAATTATCAGGACAAATCAGACCATATTTGAAAACAAAAGTAAGCTATAATAATTTTTGAAAACCAATTTTCATCACTCTTTTATAGGTTTTCTGAACAGAATGACATGACCGTCAATGCTTTGAAGTCGATATTCTCTTATATGAGAACATATTCTCCGCATAAAAAATGTTTTTGGAAATTAATATTTAATTTAAAGGAAGTAAATGCTTGACAAATGATATTTTCATTGATACTGGTGACTCCCTCTGTAATTAATTATATTATTCAGTAATCAAACTTCCTGAAATCCGCTATGTATCTTTTTTATACAAAGTGTTAGTTCTTCCCGTCTTCACGTCCGGTAATATTTTCAATGCTAATAATTCAATTGAATTGATATTTTACAAGTCATAAAATGAAAATATTATTCAAGCCTATGTAATTATATAAAAATGAGATATAAATTGTTTAGACATTATACAGTGATAAAAGTTCACAACACGTTTGTCGCCTTTTGGTGTTTTCAAACATTCTTTCACACGAATTTAATAGAATTTTCAGTCAGTTAACAGTTTCCATCGTTAATATACACAAGAAAACATAAAATATAGATATCTGAAAAAAAATATAGTTGCTGATTTGATTATAATGACATTGAAGTTTGGAAAAGATAATCTTAAAATCTTTATAGCATTATGACTTTGTGATGAGAGATAAAATATATGTAATCTAAACCTAGATGATAAATATCAACAAAATGAAATAGTCATTTTGTACAATAATTGATCATTTAATATTTGATCCCTATATAATCCAACAATTTCAAATAAGAAAAATAAACACCCTCTCTCGATATCATATATTATATATAAATGAATAAATGTGAAACTTCATAAAAATATAACAATTGGTGACACTTTGTCCCATCCTGGAATGAAACACTCCAGTCTACGCAGTTGAAAACTTCTAATATGGATTTATTTATCCACCCTGACCCGGTTTTTGGAGTTCTGTTTGTGCGCCATTCTTACGATATGATAGTATGAAATTGCATGTGGACGAGGGGGAATGGAGAGGTTAATAAGGGAAGCGGAAAGCAAAAGGGCGTCTGCCTTCGATCGAACATTGCCGACCTACCTAACATTTATTATTGCACATGCGAGTCTCCTTGCAATAGTGTATTGCGATATTATGGTAGCAAACACTGTCATCTCTAGGTCAGTAGAAATCTATGCTTTCATTAAAAGTGTCATATATTGTAAATTAAATAGGGTTCTCTATACATGAGTAGAATGAAATAAAAAAAAAAAAAAACAAATTAAATCTATTCAGAAAGAAATCTGTAAAAATAAATATATTTTAAGTATAAGAGGGCAAGATGTTATCTAGAATATTTATTTTCTAAGCAGGAAAGAACAATGAAAAAAAATCAATACATTTATATAGTTAAAAACATATTTTAATACTTTCTTCATCTGATAAATTTCGAAATAACTTTTAAAAGTTACATTTATAATAAAATAAAAAATACGTTTTTTTAGAATTTATAGGAATGAAAATATTTGTAAAAATTATAATTTATTATTATTTGCTATCTGTATTAATGGGCTAATGCTGCCATCTCTTAAGTAAAAGTAAATCTATAAACTAAAACACTAATATTTAAACCAACGTTCTATATGTCGTTGTATTGTCTATTGTGGCATAATAATTTATATTGTGTGAAATCTCTGCTAATTCAGTTGTATGATTCTTTACTAATTCGATCCTGTGCACCTGAGTTCACGACTTTATAATAATTACGACTTCTTCATAGAGCCGAATTGACTATGAGTTCACTAAACTAAAAAGCGTATGTAAAATATGTTTTTGTAAATTAAAGTAAATAATGGCCAAATTGAGACAATCGCCTTTATTCATTTAACTTATTTCTCTCTCTAATTTTCCTTTTCTATAATATATCTCTTACGTGAGATTAGTTCAATGAGTAAACAATCTTAAAAACTAATACTTAGAATAGGTCATCTGATGTTAAATCCCATCATAACTCACTCATTTAAAATAAGCGGTATTTTTGTTATAGTAAAAGTATTTTAAGCAAGTTTAACGGTCAGCGATTATTGTCAGCTTTCTTAACCTTCCAAATATTAATAAAAAGACAATTAGGGTAGTTACTTACTGCTGGTTTATATTATTGCAATGACAAGTGTAACATAAAAACAGGTTCCACCGAGACTTGAACTCGGATCGCTGGATTCAGAGTCCAGAGTGCTAACCATTACACCATGGAACCACGTGTCTGCGGGGAAAAATTATAATTATTTAAATGTACAATTTTATTCAACAAAAGCTTCAATTTAATATATGGCGCATTCTGAATTGTACGAATAAATTTTAAAATTAAGAAAATGAAAAGGAATGACTCTGGATGGTCTTTTTAAAATATTTTATAAAAAGCTAGTATTGTCAGTTTCACATGCACAAACCAAAATAAATAGTAGGGATCTGTAGAAAAAATAAAATATATAGATGTCACTGTACTCCAAACAGTAGATATTATCTAAGAGAAAAAAAATATATCTTAGAATTTCTTAGACAATTATCTTTGTTTAATTACATCGGAATCAGTCGTAAATTTGCTGAAAATAAGTAAAGATTCCATTTGGTGAGATACACACAAAATATATTAATATATTTAACTATATTAATTTTACAACTGTCGTTGTATTCCTCGGTAGTATAGTGGTAAGTATCCCCGCCTGTCACGCGGGAGACCGGGGTTCGATTCCCCGCCGGGGAGAAAGTTTTTTGCACTTAGTATAGAAGATTTGATTATTTTTGAATAATTGGTCCATAGCAAATTATGTGATATTTTACAATCTCTCCATCCCTAAGCCCCATTTTCTCAATATATCGTCTAAATATTATGGTCTAGTCTCAAATATTATCCCGATTGACCGGTTTTGGTGGATAAATCTTTATATCCAATGCAATTTCTGAGTTTGAGCAAAATAAATCTCATATATTAAACAAAGTAATAAATGATGAAATATATAGTTTGCTTAAATGTCTTGAGATTTTCCAATACTATTCGATTATTTCAATACATAAGATTTAATTAATATTACTTATACAAACCCCTTTTATGTTTACCAATTTTTGGAAAATAAAGAGGAAAGGGGTTTATATGTTTTTTAAGATTTTTCTATTTATATTATTATTTTAAAGTTTTCCGCACTTTTCGTTTTTAGGGTATAACGAAAAACGTGTTATCGAAGTTTCACTGTAACTGAATTCTTTGTTATAAATATTTATTTTATTATAACAAAATTTTGTGTATTATAGTATTTTTAGTTACATCGTGGTTAATTTTGGATAGAGAGGGATTCAGTCCCTAGCAGAGGGTGTTTTATTCCTAGTAGGCAGTGTTGCAATCGCACGTGTTCACGTGTGTGGCTTGTCGACACACGTGTCCTCCAAGATGGATGCGAAAGAGACTCATTTCCAATTGCCGTCCTGGGAAATCATATTTAGATCCATTGGATGCACACGCGTCTAATTGTGTTGCAAATTATTTCACACCTTTTTCCATCGCATATATTGGTGTGAACTGGCCGGAATAATGTGGAATCGCCAATCATTGGTAAAGAGCGCCAAATGTTGCTTTGAAATATTTAACAGGTAATTTAATTTAGAAATATCCGTACTGCGACGTAACCGCGAGCAGTTCGTACTAATAGATTAATAAAAAAAAAGCTTTAAACAAATACACGATTAAATAATCATAAAAAATTTTAAAAGTTCATAAAAACTCATATATGTTATGTTTTCTTGGTTAGTGTTTTTTTAAATTTATTATATTTCAGAGAAAACTACTGAAAGAGATAAAAATAATTTTCATAATTAATATGGATATTGCGATGGAGTCGATTCATATCGTTTAAAATTTTCGGATAAAATATATATTTTGTAAACATTCCAATACTTTGAGTATAATCTGCTAACACACTGCAATGATCGATCTCAACATCTGAGATGCTGACAGTGAGTGGGTTAAAAATTTTGGAAAAAATATTCTCTTTTTATAAAAGTGGGTAGGGGGTTAGAATTAGACAGTAATAATAGTTATAAACGTGATTCTACTGATTACTAATTAATTACTAGAGATTAGACGATACCAATCAATGCAATGAAAAGGTTGTCGATTTCTTGCGGTACGGTAATCTTTAGAGGGGCGTTGTCGACACCATTTCGGATAATGATAATTGAACAAAGAGAGATCACACCTTGGGGAGCAAAATTATCCATTATCAATTGATTTTCACTTGATCTGATGTCATTAATCATATATTAAAATATAATTAACACTCTGGTGGATAAAATTATAAGCTCTAGATTACGAGCCATAACTCAAGCTGTTGATATGTAATCGTTGTTTTAAACTAGAATGTTAACTAATATATCTAAAGAATCTTTGTGTCCAGTGGAGTAATTATTAGTTTGAGGTCCCAGTAAATCATAAACGTACAGAAGATCTCGAGCACAGTCCCATGACTGACTAAAACGAAATTTGAATCGTTCAAATGTATAAGCATGTTTGGTTTAGTTACGATCCACGTACTAGAATGTCTGACGATATAGAAAGACGAAACCCGAATCGTGTGATGAAAAAACATATGAGTGTACAGAATTTGAACGATGGAAATTTGATATTTAAACACTTTCAGTAGATATTTTAAATAATAAAAACACATTTTTTTAGTACTTATTTCCACAATATATTTTTTGATCAGGACCGGTTTCGCTCATCGCGAGCATTATCAGCGAAACCGGTCCTGGTCAAAAAATATATTGTGGAAATAAGTACTAAAAAAATGTGTTTTTATTATTTAAAATATCATGCCTTTCCATCAAGAAGTGACAGTTAACACATTAAAAGTGACTTTCAGTAGATATTGTAATGAATTAATTTGTTGATTGATTGAATTGTCATTTACTTGGTAGAACTCAATTATAACACGGTGAAAAAATAGCAATGCATTTTTCTATTATATAATCTATTGTTTTGACGAGGGCGTAAGCCGAAATAGCTACCAACTATACACCTTATAAATTTTGTAGAACTGAAATACAATGTTATTCTTTCACTGTGGAATTAATTTGCATCAATTTATGGCGATACTAATCGGACGGTTATCATTATTTGATTTGCCATTTCCACTTCTGTGTGAAGCATATGGTCTCCTAACGGAGATGTCTTAACGCATGTTTTTCTACAGGGAACGCTTGTTACCAAGTTTCTCAACCCCTCCTTTACTAAGGAGCGTAGGGATAGAAAGAATTGATCTAAAATTTCGTTCCCCCCGCAAATAGTAGCCTTGTTTTTAATTTGTATTGTGCAAGTTGATAATGCTCGCGTTGAGCGAAACCAGCCATAATCTGGAGAATATAATACCGTGGATGGATGGAAATAGTACTAGGATTTTGTTTAACTATTTAAATAACTGCAGTCGTCGCAAACGTAAGCAATCAGTGAGTTAAAAATAAAAAAATAAAGTTCGTTTAGGTGCTTATAAAAATAACTATTGTTGTTGATGTATTGCATTAATGTGAATATAGGTGAATGAATTTGTGAGGCCACTTTCACGGCATTTTGATTTCATTGTAGGCAATTCCCTCTGACCAATTATTTAGTTTCTGGGGTAACGCGTCTAGCATCACGGGGTTGCACCGAACAATATTACACGAGAGTTAACTTACATGGGTATTTCCAACACCAGTTCTGGTACAATGGGTAGGATTAGTTAACTTTCCCCTGCCGATAGTAAACATATCATACCCCTACTGTCACTTAATGTAAATATAAATTTTATTTAAATTTAAATTGTTAAAAATGAGCACAATTAATTCCATGTGTTTTATCACTAACGACCCTGATTTCATCTTTTGGCATCTTCAGGAAATTTATCTAAACGGATGCAAAAGAACTGACACACAATACTTGAATATCACATTTAAGATGTAAGCTATCACTCCCGGTTGAAATGTTTTAACATTCAGTACACAATTTTAACAGTTCAAATTTGAATAATAAAAACACATTTTTAGTACTTATTTCCACAATATGTATTTTGATCAGGGCCGGTTTCGCTCATCGCGAGCATTATCAACTGATAAAGTGTAATTTACAAGCAAGTCTATTTATACAAAATATTTGAGTTAAAGGTAGCAGGTACACAACACCATGGCTTCAAGGTTAATTGCTCGCGATGAGCGAAACCGGTCCTGATAATAATATATATTGTAGATGTAAGTACTAAAAATTGTCTTTTTATTATTTAAAAATCATGTCTTTCCATCAAGAAGTGACAGTTAACACCTTAAAATTGAATTCAGTATAAAATATATAAAGGCAGATGCATTGAGATATGAAAAAGCCTTAGCAATCATTTATTGTTGTAATATGAGAGGATAATTCATAATTTTTGGGGTCTGGTAAATCCCCCTATCGTCTCACTGGCCTCAGTTTCGGACGTAGTGTTATAAGGGTTGAAAACTTTCGGGCACGCACGGATAACGACGTCTAACTTAAATGAAAGTTAATTATGGATTAAATTGCAATATATTTACTTGATATTTATGGTACAATATATTAAAAAATGAACACTTTGAATAACAAAGTAATTGATAACTGAATCAGATATCGGAAATATTGTAATACTAGTTATTTTAGTATTGTTATTATATTTTATTGGTTATAAATTAGCATGCCATTATAATCAATGAAATAGTAAAGAAAATTATTTCAGATATTCATTTAGCTCCTAGACTTAAGCATGAATTTTTCATAATTCCTCTTCTATATATGCGATGCAAGCTGTAAGCTAACTTTCAGTTTTATTGTATACGTCTAACAGTGTTTCCCAAACTTTTACATGTCATGGTACCCCTGAAAAAAACTTGTTAAAAATAAATATATGTAAAAAATGAATATTTTTGTAGGCTGCAGTATAGGAAGTAATGTACCAGAATGCATGAAGATGCCGAAATGTGACTCCTGGATTTGATTGAAGAAAGTTGTGGATATTAATTGGTTTGAACGATACAAATATTAAAAAAATCACGTTGAAAATACTTAGTTTTGAAACTGTACAATAAATGATAAGATGGACGATAAGTAGTGTATGTCTAACGTTATTATTAATTAAATGAAACATTCGTTTTGGCGTATAGGTTGACATTCACTGCATTGAAGTGGCGCAGATGTATTAAGGCTGGCAGTAGCACAGCTACAGCTTTTCCCAAAGAAGAGCAGATGTGACCCAATCAGTTTGTTTGCAGTAAAAGCCTTTCACATTTATAAGGGCTGTCGAGAATTTTCCGATATTTTCAGACTGTTCACGCGTATACAATATACGGGCTTTATTTACTGAAAAATAAATGATTTTTTTATGATTATTGACTTATGATCTTTCACGTATATTCAATAGATGGATTCGCAATGATTTTGTATTCATTTTCGTTTGGTCAGATGACTTATTAATAAATATTGATTTAAAATATCAATCAAACGTGTTGGATAAAATTTAAACTTTCACTTGGTTAATATTTTAGGTGAAAATAATTCAATCGCTCATCAAACTGAAAAGTCTATTTCAATTATAAAATATCGTCTTATATTTTATCAAGATATATTTAAAAAAATTATTTCCCCAATTATATTTTACGATAGTTGATTTGTGAGAAAATTCTAATTACAAAATTATTATGTTGTAAGGTTATAAGAATACAGCGGGGATCGGTTAACGAACAGTTCGGAATGCAAGCAAATCGGAAAACGAATAAAGATAACGAGCTAAAACGACCTTCCTAATCCACTTATTCTATTTGTGAAACTAATCGACGTTTTAAATTCGACAGACTTTTAAAAATGCTTGCTCGGCAACACTGCATGACGATCAGTTAACGAACAATTCGGATAGCGAACATAGTCTTAGAACAGATAATGTTCGTTAAATGATCACACACTGTATTTAAATAAACTCAGATATCAACTTAGCTACTTGACTAGTGGGTCTATATTTTTCGTAATCCGTTTTGTCTACGATTTTGACTTTTCTGACTGTAATTTCGAGCGCATTCGTGTACTAAAATGGTCAAAATTGACACACTAACTGCTAACGTCTCAAATGTTGAGACAGATAATTGTAGTGTCAAAAATTTTGTATAAGAGCCAAATTTTGTAGTATAAATTGTTTTCTGCTGATAATCTTTATAAAGTTGGTGAACACCATTAAATTGATTTATTTTTTTAAATAATTGGGTTTGCATAATCTTTTATGAAACTCAGCCAGGAATGAGTTCCAGAGTAGATGAAAATTGCTTTTGCAGTTCAATAAAATAACCAATTAATTCTTATATATTATAATTTATTGAAGTATAAAGAAAAAATAATTTTGACCTAATTAATAAAATCGAAATTGAATAAATAATATCTATGTACATAAATGATAATGATATACAAAAATACGCTTGACAGGAAATTTACAAAATGGCATAGACAAGCGAAACTCGAATTCATAAATAAAAAACATTATGTAATATTGTATTTTCCGACTGCTCATAACAGGTGAACGTTGGAAATACATAATCACGGCTGCAATTGCTTTATGATTAGCACTTATATTTAAACGATTCTTTTAGTATATAAACCATTAAAGAAACAAATAATTCAACCTAAGTTTTACAAGGGTATATTCATAGTTTGTTAAGTTGGTAGCACTGTTAATATCTTCTGGTTTGGGCGGCTCATTATGATAGATTGAAAATTAAATAATGGATTATAGCATTGTTCTTCGAATGGAGGACTACCTTCGAGGGTTCCCTGCAAATGGATATCGCGAAATTTACAAATGATTCAAGTAAACATTTAAAATAAACGTAATATAGTAATTTTTATTGATTGAATTGGCATTCACTTGGTAGAACTCCATTATAACACGGTGAAAAAATAGCAATGTATTTTAGTTCTACAAAATTATTTTTAACAAATATAGTTGATAGCTATTTCGGCTCACGCCATCGTCAGAACTATATCAACTATATTTGTTAAAAATAATTTTGTAGAACTAAAATAAATTGCTATTTTTTCACCGTGTGATAGTAATTTTTGTTAGGTGACACGGTGAAAAAATAGAAATGTATTTTTCTTCTACAAAATTTATATTATACGTATATAGGTGATAGCTATTTCAGCTTATAATTCACCATGTTATAATGGAGTTCTACGAAGTAAATGCCAATTCAATCAATAGTTTATGTATATAATTCATTTCACACTAGACCATGGAATAAAAAAAAACTGTGTCTTGAGGAATGACATTGTTGTAATTATTGAATTGGCTTCTTGGTAGAGATATATCAAAATAAGATAAAAATATTTTGTTTGTAGATATTTCTGCTTCCGGCGTCGTCAGAATAATGACTAAATTAAATACATTTTATTTTAATTATTTAAATTCATTTGGATGTAAAATAGTTGGTTTTTTAAATTATAAAAATACATTATTTAGTAATTGTTTCCACAATATTTTTTTTTTGATCTGGACAGATTTCGTTCATCATTAGGATTATCAACTGATATAATACAATTTACGCGCAAGTGCATAAATTTTGGGTTAAAGGTAGCAGGTACATCAAATCATTGGTTCAATAACTAAGAAATAATTTACAGGAAATCATACAATATTAATACAAATATTATAAATTTATTTGAAAATGACATGTTAAAAAACACTTATTAATAATTTTATTTGAAAATTATTAATAAATCATTGTTAACATGTAAATTTTATTCTATTAGTTGCAAAAAAAAGTTTTTATTATTTAAAATGTCTTGCCTTTCCATCAAGAAGTGACAGTTAAACCTAAAAAGTGATAATAATTTTTATTAAAGAATTGGTTTTTTTCCCTGGTATATTTCTGGTAAATATGAGCTGAAATTTTATTATACTGTTGACATATTTTAATTTGTATTGTATCAGTTGATAATGCTTGATATAAGCGAAACCTGTGTTGATATTATTCATATAAAACTGTGGAAATATGCTTTTCCAGCAAGAGTAACGGCTTAAAGCTTAAATGTAGACATGTAAATAAGAGCTCACGTTCCGTCATTGTGCTGATTTAGAATTGATGATTTATTGAATAAACAGAGGAACTTTATCACGCAGCTTTCTCATCACGCTATCTTATACTTTGACTGTACATAATGCCTTTCGTCTACATTCCCATTATTATTATATGATCGTTTGCATACATAATAATTAAAATATAATACAAAATTGATATTGAATATAGCTAACCCACAATCGCTTCTAAAAAATGTCGACTTATACTTCCCGCGGTACGTTTTACTGATCTGATTCATTCATTTGTTTTACGAATGAATTCGAAAAAAGTCAAACTGATGTACAATAAACAGTTAGCAATGTGTACCAAAGATATTAGCTACAGGAAAACACAGACCCCAAGTCGAGCACTAAATGGCAGCAAGAACAAATTGAATAATATTAATCTAATAATATAATACAATAATTAACACAATTGCCTGTGATAATTTTCATTGACGATCTTGTTAACCTTTCCAGGAGTATCGACGTACTGGTCGTATATGTCAACGATTATTGTGATATTATATTCAAGTGCTATGTGTCAATGGTTTGTGATCCTTGGATTATGCGACTGGTTTTATTGCGATAAAACCCTAAAAACGTGAGTTGTATTTTTTTTACAACAATTTGATTTTGAAAAAATGTATAAAAAACTCACTCCTCAGAGCACGGTTAAAATTAATTAGTTACTACTGGAAAGGTTAATGTGTCATTCTTGAAAGGGTTTTACAACAAATAATAATCAACTATCATTCAATGATAGTTGATTTTTTCGTTTATCAAAAATCAAAAAATGGTAAAAAAATGCAGAATAAGCGCCAGCTGCTTTAAAGAAAATCCTTTATTGTGGAATGGAAAGGATTTTCAAGAAATATTGCATCATCAAAACTTTTAACATACTATTATATAATGACGAATGTAATTTTTTGTAAAGATTCAAGCACTGAATCAAAGATATAGTTTTTTTTAAATTATGACTCTATTATCAGGACTTTTCCCGACCTTTCCAATTCATGTGCATTAAATTAAAGATCAACCAAGCAATTCGGCAAATTGTTCATTAAGATATAGTTCAAAATCATCTAATCGAAAAATTAATCGAAGTCACTCCATTTTCTCTCTCTTTTAATTTTATAGCCCTGCTTTTTATCATAATATTTTCAATGTTATAAAATAATAAATTGCTAATTAAATCAATAAAATACTTGATTCCTGTTTAAATAAGTCTTCAGCCATTTTGGAAAAGCATCATTATAAAAACGCAAAGTCATGCATTATAGTATTTTTCAAAGAATATTTTAAAAGATAGGATTATAAAAAACGGCCTTTTAAACTTGACATCCCTTGTCTACTGTCACGGGAGGTTAATAGTATTTATATTTCCTTTAACAAGCTCTGTTATGTTCAAAAACAAAATGGCGGTGGAAAACGTTTGTTATTAATTATAGTAAATTTGTTTTTGCTTCTCTTTAATTCAGTTTTTAACAGAAGGCTGATTTTTACGCACGTAACATCGTCACAACACATTTTTACGATAACAAGAAGAATGAAATTTGTAAGACTGTAGCCATTTTTAGCATTCTTTTGTTTGTAACATATTTGTTGTCTATTTTTTATGATTTTGACTGAAGGTGGTTTATAGAATTTCAATAACAAATTCAAATTGTTGAAACTTTGTACGATTCCACATGTTTTGTCACTAACCATCAAGGTTTTGCCTTCCGGTATCTTCAGGAATTCTATCACACGGTTGCAACAGGCGAATTTATCACAGCCAATTGAGTGTTATTATAATATTACTGAAATTTATTTCTGTTGTTTATTTGGATCCTAGCCTTGAGGTCTGTGTTTTTGCTTTATAATTAACTCATTTGGTATATAACCGATGCTAACTGTTTATTATGTGTCAGTTCTGTTGTGTCCGTATGATAGAATGCCTGAAGATACCGGAAGACGAAACCATGGTGTTTAGTTAAAAAACACGTGGAATCGTTCAAAGTTTCAAAAACTAAAATGAGACACCTTTAAGTCGAACTTTATGATTAAATTCAATTGACTTGGAGTTGATAATTTTTTTTTTATAAAAATGCTTTAGTTTTTTGATGCAATTTTCTAAACTTACAGATGAATAGTAGGTTAGTTTTTAATTATCTCTTTATATAAAATTTGAATCTATTAAAAAACTAGTATATTATTTTTTGTTAGTATATTTTCACGTATTGATAAAGTTATGTTGCATTTTACCAAAATGATCACTCTAACGAAATATTAATATTAAATAGTAAAATATATCACATAACATCATCAATAAAAATACAATATGTAATAATACAAATAAATGATAAACACAATGTTTATAACCATTCCCACAGTTTTACATTAATAAGATGAGAACCGGTTTCCTTCACAGATAGGAAACTAAAGAAAACATATTTATAATTCTTCTATAACTAAATTTATATACAAAACAATATAGTAATAAATACAAGCTATCACTAAGCAGCCATTTTTTGATTTTTTTCGGCGCCAAGGTCTTCTAGCTTGGCAGGTTAATTGATAGTATTATAAATGCTTTACGTAAATGCAGCATTTTAGAATACTGATCAGATCCTTTCGTAATGTCCGGATATAGACAGCTAACGAGAAAAAATGCTCTAGACCATAGTTTCTCAACCAGTGGTTTGAAGAGATTTTCGGTGAAACGAAGCAATCGAATTTTATGTTGTATTTTAAGGATTTTTAAAATATATTTTTTTGTAACTGTTTGTTTTAATATACTCAAATATTCTTATATCAGCATATGCTGATGTGAAATCGTCTGTTTTCATCATAATTTAAATGTTTATCAATTTATTCCAATGTTGAAGATACGCAAAAAATATTTGGATTTTTTGGTGGTTTTCACGGATGTAAAAAGGTTGAGAAACTATGATCTGGACCAATGGTTCTCAACCTATGGGTAGGGTTTTTTGGGGTCACCAACTTTTACAGTCAACTAAACTAACTTTTGATTATATGGGGATCGCGGGTCACATGGCTTTTATAAAAAAGTGGTCGCCACCCGAAAAATGTTGGGAAGCACTGCTCTAGACGATAACAATCTTTCAAACCCATCGGTCATGCTGAATTTGGTTCGGATATGATTGCTTGTATTATATCTTTGACAAATCGCAAAGCGTTCAAAGGGTTCGCGTTGTCTTATAGAAAGCAAATGATACTCATCATTTAGATCTTAATTTTTAAAAAATTTAACAATATTATATGCACAGTTCATGGCAAAATTTTGAAAAACGCGTATTGTTATTACACTGGGGACTAGACAACGTAAGAAGAGTTAAGCTGCAATGGTTATAGTTGGTACGACGTCGAGTATCCTAAACAATTAAAAAAAAATAGTTCTGACATTAACACGGTGAAAAAATAGAAATCTATTTTAGTTCTACATTTTTTTTATAAGATATAGTTATTATATAACTAGTTGTGATAGCTCTGATAGTTCTGACGATGGCGTTAGCCGAAATAGCTATCAAATCTATCTTATAAAAAAATTTTAGAACTGAAATACATTGCTATTTTTTCACCGTGCTAACATACTCCCTTGCAATATTTTATGTTACATTGCGCTCACGCGTCCAAAACGTGGTTCAAGTAAGCAATATAGCAGATGGCCAGCCTAAGGATTTCGATCTTGGAGAGTTTCTTGTCTGGTGGTAGAGTCGGCAGTAGGCGCCTGAGTTCGCAGAAGGCTGCGTTGAAGGCTTCGACGCGGACCCTCTCGCGGCACGCGTGCGCTGTTCGGTATTTTTGAGTCGCCCGCCGACGTCTGCGGCGCTCTTCTCGAGACAGCGACCCGCCTTCCGTACCCCTGCAAAAAATTTTCAATTTTATTCATCGATTTTATACTACAATTGAAATCTTATAATATGTAACAACGAATACAATATCGAACAAGGATTATATCGGCGTGTTGTGTTTATTTTAAAATCAGTATAAACTAAGTCCTGCCAGGGTGAAAAAATAACAATGTATTTTAGTTCTCTAAAATTTATAAGATATTTATTGATATATTGATTGAATTGGCATTTACTTGGTAGAACCCCATTATAACAAGGTGAAAAAATAGCAATATATATTATTTCTGCAAAATTTATAAGATATATAATTGATAGCTATTTCAGTTCACGCCATCGTCAGAACTCAACTCAACTATATCTTATAAATTTTGTACAGCTAAAATACATTTCTATTTTTTCATGGTGATGTAATGGGGTATACCAATTCAATTAATTGCCTTTTTTAATGTAATATATTTTAAATAACGAAAAAGCATTTTTAGTACTTATTTCCACAATATATTTTATGATCCAGACCGGTTTCATTCATTGCGAGCTATATAAAGTGATGCTCGAAATTATGAGTTAGTACTTAGTAAGTATGTATAACCAGAGGTTTAAGAACTGAGAGAACAATTTAATTTTGTACACCTGCAAAGGGTTAATTCAAAATTTCGTAATAATAGGCTCTTTTATAGTTTGTACTTTACAAGTAGATAATGCGCGTGATGAGAAAAACCAGTCATGATTATCAAATATACTTTAGAAATAGTAGTAAAAATGTTGTTATTTTAGAAAATATCATGCCTTTCCACCAAGATGTGACAGTTGACACATTAAAAGTGATAACCGCTGTTTGCTGGTTGAAACGTATTATAATTAAATAACAAAAACGCAATGTTTAGTATTTCAAAATTTAATAATATCCATATCAGAACTTGTTTCGCTCATCGCGAATTAAGTCTGAACTGATCGGTTGACTAAGTTATTTTGTTATTTTTATTGTTATTTAACCATACCGCAAACAATCAATTTAAAATTAATATATATTTCCAATTTGCAAATTATCCAATTGAATTTTAATTAGTAATATATTACCGTTTATAAGAAAACCTTTTATCGGAAACTTATGAGCGATACTCGTTGTTTATAAATTTATTATAAACAAAATTGTAGCCTGATCAAATATATTGTAGAAACTGTACTAAAAAATGTGTACATTATTAGCACATAGATATTCATTTCATCTATGTCAGTGGATCAAATGTGAAAACTCCATTTACATGATGAAATTTCGTCAATCCAAGATGTCGGGAATTTTATTTTACCTGAGTTTCATTTTGACAGTTATCAGAGAGACGGTGTGACATATTCGCGTTCATTTTATTTATGACTGTTGCTTGATATAAATATTTTCTGTAAGGAGAAAATGCATTTGACAGAATATTTTGTGAATTGAATTCCACCGTACCAATTCTAATGGAAACTATTTAAATGTAATATAATAATTTATGATATCACCTGAAGGTGTTTAATGAAATTTCAATATCAAAATTGAACACTTTTAAGGTGTTAACTGTATCTTCTTGATGGAAAGACATGATATTTTAAATAATAAAAACACATGTTTTAGTACTTATTTCCACAATATGTATAAAGTGTTGAAATTCTGTTCGATTCCTAAGAATGCGAAATCCGGGCCGTTAGTGACACACGTGGAACTGTTTTCAAAAATTAAAAAGTCAAATAAAATTTATTTAGGTTATCAATAGCTGTTTCGGCTTTCGCCACCGTCAGATCTATAACTAAATGTTTTATTTAAAATTGATATCTTTTGGTGATAATGCTCGCGATGAGCGAAACAGGTCCTGACCAAAAAATATATTGCGGAAATAAGTACTAAAAAATGTGTTTTTATTATTTAAAATATCATGCCTTTCCATCAAGAAGTGACAGTTAACACCTTAAAAGTGAATGGATTATTAGTAATTAGACGTATGCAAGTTAAAAGTACAGTAAGAAATACGGTATTCGATAATCACCTTCTTCTGGAGAGTTGGAGTGCTGGTTCCCGCTGCATAGCTGCTCCTCCGGCCGCCATATTCCCTTTCGTCTTCAGTCTGGATGTGGAATCTTGACTATTCTTGGTTTAGATCAGTTCCTCGCTGTATGGAAAACCTTCACGCTACCGGGACATCATGGTGAAAGCTGCAAGAAAGTGGTGGCGTTGAGTACGATATGATAATATGTTAACCCTTATATAACATATAATGGATAATGCGTTCTTTAACACTTAAAGGACGATAGTCCAAATATTAGTCTGTGACACGATAAGACGATTTGCGTGAGACGCCAAGGAAAAAGTTTCTCTCTAAATAAATTCACAGTATAGGGGTATTAATAATTTATCAACGGTCACTTTTTGGAGGAGACGCATTACATCGAATTAATAAATTAAATTAACTTTAATTTTGCAGTATATTTCAAATGATGGTCATATGATAAGATATAATGATTAAATGCTGGAATGTTATTTCACTAAAACGCCAATATAGTATCACCTATAAAATTCGAATAAATAATTAAATTAAAATTTTTAGTTTATTGATTGAATTGACATTTACTTGGTAGAACTCCACTATAACACGGTGAAAAAAGAGCAATGAATTTAAGTTCTACAAAATTTTAAAGATATAGTTGATAGCTATTTCGGCTCACGCTAGATACTATACAGAACTATAAGTTAGAAAAACAGAAAAGGTAAATTGTTAAAATTTTAAGAATAGACAATTCTGTATTTGTGTGATAGAATGCCTGAAGATGTCAAGAGGCGAAACCCGGGATGTTAATGACAAAACATATAGAATCGTAGAAATTTGTAAAGATTCAAATTTGATATTAAAATTCCATCAAGCACCTTCAGTCGATATCATAAATTATATCACCAATAACATTATATCTAAATGAATAAGTAAATTTCCCTTTTTTTATTCGTCAAATCACCTGTTCTACAACCCCTATAAGGGTTTTGTGTAGATTTCTGAAATGTGAAAAATTCAATCATTTTTACTTGAAATACATTATGGCTTATTGATTGAATTGGCATTCACTAGGTAGAACTCCATTATAACACGGTGAAAAAAATAGCAATGTATTTTAGTTCTACAAAATTATTTTTAAAAAATATAACCTGTTTTAACGGCCTACGGCGTTTATAGGCCGTTAAAACAGGAGAGAAGATGTATTGTGTACCTTTTCTACACAGCTATATATATATAAGCAAATGTTAGTTTAAGCATAGTTCTGACGATGGAGTGAGCCGAAATAGCTATCAACTATATTTTTTAAAAATAATTTTATAGAACTAAAATACATTGCTATTTTTTTCACCGTGTTTACACTATGGTTGTAACAATGGTATTTTTGATAATTTTTTTCTGTTTTCCTTGCAATATATTTATTTCTTATTATTATGCCGATAGATCAATATTTACACAAATGTTCCTTTTATTTCACAGTTCCACTAAAGCTTTCCTTAGGGCTCTATTCAACCCTCTGTGTGACTGTTTCCCATGGGGCTACTAAATATTACCCCATTCGTTTGAAGCTAGAATTTCCTTACACGAGAAGAATTTCTTGACGTTTTATTTTTCTCATAAGAGAGTAGTTTGTTGTCTATAATTTAATAATTTGATATCGACTGAAGTTGCTTAATGGAATTTCAACATCAAATTTGAATTGTCAAAACTTTGAACGACTCCACATGTTTTGTTAAATAAATAACTCGACATTTGCCAACGATATCTTATTGGAAAAAACATTTAACGCGGATGAAGGTATTCAATTATTGCTTTAACTAACGGCGGGATCATGCATTATTTTATCAAACAATTTTGGAAATTAACTGAGAACAATAGGACTTAAATTATTTTCTCAACAACCACATTTATCTTCCCAACTCTTTCTTGTAATATCCCTTACGAGAGATAAGTACAATGGACCGGCAATTAAAATGCTATTTTCGTTACTTATGTTTAATTCCCATCGTTACCCACCAATTACCAAATTCTTAATTTTAATAATAGTTGATTATAATTTTTTAATAACATAATATATAAGCGATGGTGCAAATTGGTTATTGACTGTCAGTTCTATGCCATTAGTGTGATATAATGCCTGAAGATGTCGAAAGGTGAAAACCGAGTTGACAAAAGTAGTGGAATTTGTAAATAATTTCAAAAACTCAATTTTGATTACGATATTTAAGTATGTCGTTAAAATTTTACAAAATTAATGGAATACCAATCGAAATAATATAAGTATAAATGCCTCGCATAATTTAAGGCACAACAGCTGATGAAAACAATACATTATTTGCCCTCCGAACTATCGCAAATAGTCGATGGCAATGCGTCGTGTTTATTTTGTTTTCATGTTAACCCTTTTGGGATAGGTTAAAGCGATTAATTTCCTTCACCCTTTTAGGATTAAACAAGTGATTCATTTTTTCGCTCAAAGTATGGCGAAGGGTTAAGTAAGACATATTTGTAGATCTTTTCGGTTATTTAAGTGGTATTTCCACAAATATGTAATGTATTAACCATGAATGGTTTCGTTTATAGCGAGCATTATCAGCTAAATAAACCAGAAAAACGGGGCTATTTATACAGACCTATCTACTAGGTATACAAAATCAATGATTGAAGAACTAATAAAAAACATATTAAATGCATCTAAATGAAGTAAAATTATGTATAAATGAAATGTTAGAGATCATTTTCTCCTCAGTTATAACATTCTAGTTTTTAAAAAACTCACCTTAACTCTCACTTCGAGAAATATATATAAACGTAAAACTGTTAAGTGCGTTACAGTTCTATTGCATCCATTAGATAGAATGCTGAAAGAAGAAACCCGGGTGGTCAGTGGTAACAGCATGTGGAATCGTATAAAGTTTCTACAATTCAATTTTGGTATTGAGATTCCATCAAGCACCTTCAATCGACGACATAAATCATTTACTTTTAATGCGTCAACTGTTACTTCTTAATGGAAAGGCATGATATTTTAAATAACGAAAACACATTTTTTGTATTTATTTCCACAGCATATTTTATAAGAAAAACCGATCCTGATCATAAAATATATAGTGGAAATAAGTACTAAAAAAATGTGCTTTTATTTTTAAATAATTAATAATAAATTATTTCGTCAAGAAATATTTCAATTTTACATAATGGCCAGAACCGGTTTCGCTCGAAAGAAACATTATTGAAAGATGGCTAAATAAAATGTAGAAATAAATTTAGTTTTATTTGAAAACAATTCGTTTTGAATTATTGAATCTATGTACGTCCACATTTCACATAATGATCAAGATCGGTCTCGCTCGTCATTGGATTGACAATTATAGATTTGAGAGGAGTCTGTCCTGATCATTCTATATTATCAAATATACTGCCACATCTAAAATGCCAGGGTTGATTTTACGTGCCACGGGTGTAAATTTACTCCTTAACCTCAGTTCGATTACTATGTGATTTACGAGACGTTTCAAAGTGTCTCGGAGGTGTTGTGGACATCAATATTTAATGTCGCACCATTGGTGTGGTGTCGATTTGCATTTATTGGCAGAATTGAAGCGGCGCGTAAAGATTTTTTGTGTCTACGCTGCTACGAAGCGTCATAGGCCGTAGAGGGCTTATATTAAATTCTACTCAAATTGTTGTAAATGTGAACTATTTTTTTAAATAACACGACTCTGACTCTGAAATTGACCAACAGAATGATTCCTACTAAAAAAAATTTTTGACCTGCTTTTTTATAAATAATAAGAAATAAAAAAAAATGGATTTTTTTCAAGGTATTATTATTGAAGGCGGCTTTAATTAATCCATTACATATACAAGAAAATAAAACTATTGTATTCGAATTGTTGAAACACATATTTTGTCACTAACGACTCGGGTTTCACCTTTCGGCATCATCAGGCATTTTATCACACTAATGGAATAGAACTGTCAGAAAAGTGATAAAGCGTGTGGAGTCGTGCAAAGTTTCGAAAATTCAAATTCGATTTTGAAATCCCATCAAGCACCTTATTTTGAAAAAATAGTAATGTATTTTAGTTATTTATTATACAAATTTATAAGGTATACAGTTGATAGCTATTTTGACTTACGCCTTCACCAGAACTATAGATTATAGTAAAATACATTGCTATATTTTCACCGTGTTATAATGGAGTCTTATTAAGTAAATGCCAATTCAATTGATGGTCTAGAAACCATTATAATTTGCACACAAATGCTAATTTAAGCAAATAGAAATGATATACATTTAAGGATTTTGTTTCAATTAAAAAAAAAAAAACCTTTCATGTATCTAGGACGATCACAAAATGTTAATATCACTTCACGTCAATTAATGAACACATTCATTACCAAACGATTTTTTATTTAAATTAATTTAAAAAAAATACACTTGTGCTGATTAAGTTGCCTTTTTAATTGATTGTATTTAATTATATATAAGTCTTGATTATTAAATATGTATTTTTTAAATCACTATATGCTCCTATGTGTTGATTAGTTGTTATGTTTTTCTATCGCCGCTTTATTATTTTCAAATTAGCAGTGCGCAACGCAAATATTATTTTTTAAAGTAAACTTCACGACAATTTAGTACCGAAATTATTCACATTTATATGTCACTTATTAATTTATTTGATTTTAAGGGTAACACGGAGGTGTGAAGAGTTGTTAATAAAAACTATGAATGACTTTATTCCATCCCTTGCGTTCCTAGCAATACGATCGCAGCATCCCTTCTCAGATGCAGGGGAGTGGCTTCAATGTAAGGATTGGCAGATTGAACAATATTTAAATATACTATAGACATATTGAGGGGTCGTAAAAAATATTTGATATTAATTCATTAGTGTTTTATATTCTTAGATTTTTTATCATTTTCGATTATCGATTTATAGTTCTTGTTAGAAAATAAATATTCAATATTTTTCGTTTATAATCTGTATTCAAAAATTGTTTCACTAAAATTGACATAAGATCAATAAAATATTCAAAACATATTTGATTATATATCGTTTTGCGCATTCTAGCACCATAAATTGTACATTTAATTTAAGTAACAAATATGTTATTGTGTTTGTTCTTAGAAAATTAATAGATTTAAAGATCGTGCGGAATTGCGGAATTCATCATTTAAAAAATTGTTACATTAAGAAAATATTTTTTTTTCATTTTTGACAGCATTTTTACATGATACATTACTTTTTTAATTTACGATATCGACTTTGAGTGCTTGAAGGAATTTCTATATAACATTAGATATATTCAAATATTGTATCACATTGAGGTATTTTTCGAAAATTGGTCAATAAGCAAAATGAAGTAACATAAGTAATAAGCAAATGTATATCCAATAAGTTATGTATTAAAAACGTCATATTTTTTGGGTATGCAGTGATATTTAATTGTAGGAAAAGTGTAACATTTATTGCCTTCATTACAATTTCCTCATTATCCTTAAATCATTTTAGTTTTCCATATATCGATCTGTGGGCGGAGTCAAGTGTTTGAATGTCGCCATTGGTGTTTTCCACCAAGGGGAGTGTTTGGCTATTGTTGCAGACGCCCAGCATCCCTTATAAAATAACGACATAAATTTTCTTCCATACTTAAAGGCGAGTCTCTCTCATTTACATTTTCTCACCCGGGACATCGGATAAACGTTTCGAAAATTTAAGAATACATATGCATTTTAATGACAGTCGGCAAATATCACTTTTCATGTGTTAACTACCAATTTTTGGTAAAAAGGCTTCATATTCTAAATAATAAAACAGAATTTTTAGTATTATTTCCAAAAAATATTATTTTAAGATCAGGACCGGTTTCGCTAATCATTAGCATTATACAAAAACAGGCAACTTAAAAAACAGTTAATAATTTAAAAGTACATACACAAAACTAAAGTTTTGTTTTAATAATACTATTTCCGTTCAGAGGATTAACAGTATATAAAAAATAGTTCTCAAGCTTTGGTGTTAAATAAATTTATGAATGATCAGTTGATAATGCTCTCGACGACTGAAACTAGTCGTGAAATAATTGATATAAAGTTATGGAAATAGTACTAAACATTGTTTTATATAACATGGATTTGTTTTTAAATTTATGATATCGACTGAAGGTGCTTGAAGGAATTACAATATCAAATTTGATCGTAACTTGCCAGATTGTAATAAGTAGGTTTTTCTTATAAAAAAACCATTTAAATTTAAATGATAGTTAATTATTATTTGCTGTAAAACCCTTTCAAGAATGACTCATTAACAAGATCTTTAGTGAAAATTATCGCAGGCAATTGAGTTAATTATAATTAGATTTATTTTAGCTGCCATTTACTCCTTACCTTGGGGTTTGTGTTTTCCTGTAATTAATACCATTGCTATAAAGACGATGCTAACTGTTTATTGTCTACAGCTCTTTTGTATCCGTGTGATCGAATTTCTGAAGATGCCGAAAGGCGGAACCCCGGTCGATAGTGACAGTACATGTGGCATCGTACAAAGTTGTAACATGGAATTTGCTTGATAAAAAAACGAAACGTTGTGCCAATATTATTAAAATAATTAATTTATCCTATATGAAAAATATTTTTTGGTTTTTTGGCAGTCATCGTTAAAAAAATGCTTTGATTTCGACTGATATCCACGAACAATACATTTCTATTATCCTAATTTATATGGCAACTTTGGCGTATTACAAATTGGTTTGTATTTTTTGTAATTGTACAAATAAAATTTTTGCTTTATGAATATTATCAAAGAATACAAGCTAATATTTTTTTTGTTAATTGAATGTATTGAAACTATAACCTTGCAAATAATTAATTGTACATATTAGGTTAGTTTTTTTAAAATTTATCATTTCGACTGAAGGTGCTTGATGGAATTTCAATAACAAATTTGAATTGTTACAACTTTGAACGTTTCCACATGTTTTGTCCCTAACAAAGCGGGTTTCACCTTTCGGCATCTTCAGACATTTTATCACACGGAAGCAATAGAACTGACGTACAATAAACAGTCGTCTATATATCAAAGGTATGCATTACAGGAAAACACAAGCCCCAAGGCAAGCAGTAAATGGCAGCTGAAATAAATTTAATAATATCAAAGTAATCATAATTAAAAGAATTGCCTGTGTTAATTTTACTAACGATTTTGTTAATTACTCATTTTTGAAAGGGTTTTACAACAAATAAATATTAATTTATTAAAGGTTTTTTGTTAATAACAGAAATACCTACTTATTTCAATGTGGCAAGTAACGATCAAGCGTCTAGTGATGATATATAAGATTTTACGATGTAAGATTGTCGATTCATTGAACCGATCTCACTTAAAGAATACAACAAGGGGGAGTTGGGAAGATTGAATTGATCATTGAGAATGAAGTTTGAACTTAGTAACTGGCCTCTATTAATTTCTAGAATCTCATGATAAAATAATTTATGGTCCCCGTGTTATGATCTAACAATTGAACACCTTCATCCGCGTTAAATGAATGTCCCTCCGACAACAAATGGTTAGCAAACTTATAATTATCCTTGCTTATATATTTGGTTAAGTTAAGAAAGTTAATATGCGACTTTTATTCACATAAAACAAGAAAAAACGACTACAAGTTATTTCACTTTTTTGTATTAAGAAAGGTAAGTGAATATTCGGGTTTTATTCGTGCAAACAGAAAAAATTAATGCAACTTATATCTTTATGTCAGAATACTGACAGTAATATGAGTGTATTGCTTGACTTTCCTTTTGCCAAATGGGTCGCGTGACTGAAGGAAAATGAATTTTAAGATTGTTTTCTACCGGAAACTACAATATTTGCTCTGTCCTCGTTGAACTGGATATTCAGACTTGAAACTACGAGACTGCGAGCTGAAAAAAATCAATTTTGTTTTGTCATTATTGAAGAGAGTGTCAGGGATAAGCGAACATTTTTGTTTTATAAAATTATTAGAAAAAAGCACTTATTTCTATACAATAAAGACGGTTGATTACAGTGTATTTATAGTCTTTATATTTAGAGTCATGCAAACCGAGCAACTCCGACTACTTTTTCTATAATACGATTTTGAAAACTATCTCAATGAATAATTTTCGTGGGAGGTGGTAAATCTTTAATATAATCCAGATAAGTAGGAAAGGTAAAACAAAACAAAATGAGAAGATTAAACTTTTTACTAAGCTAAAATCCTTGGCATTGATAGTTGATGATCAAAAATATAAGTGTGTTAACAGTGTCAAAACTTTCGTTTACAAGTTAATTGATTTTTAATTTGAATTGTCAAAACTTTGTGCGATTCCGTATGCTTTGTCACTGACAACCAGGGTTTCGCCTTTCGGTATCTTCGGGCATTCCATCACGGATGCAACAGAACTAAATTTATTTTAGCTGTCATTTAGTTCTCGCCACTGGTCTGTGTTTTCCCTAAATTATTATCTGTGGTATATAGACGATGCAAACATTTTATTGTCGGTCAGTTTTGTTGCATTAGTCAATTAGTGTGATAGAATGCCTGAAGATGCCGAAAGGCAAAAACCGGGTCGTTAGTGACAAAACATGTGGAGTCGTACAAAGTTTTAAAAATTCAAATTTGATATTGAAATTCCATTAAGCACCTTCAGTTGATATCATAAATTAATCATGCGATAAAAATTATTGTTCTATTTGTGACTGATTGGTAGAAAGACTTTATTCAGTTCTACAAAAAATACAAGGTATATACAATATAATAGTTGACAGCTAGAACTTTAGTTCTGACAATTGCGTGAGCTGAAATATCTACCAACTATAAAACTTATAAATTTTGTATAACCAACATATATTGCTATTTTTTATTTACCATTTCTAACAAGTAAATGCCGATTCAATCAATATAATGCTCAGTATAAAAATAAAGAGACGAGACGAGACAAGCCATCACGAGAATTATTGACTGATACATCAGGTATATTTTGTTTGGTTTAGTTGTAAAATCTTTTCGTGTTAACACGAAAATTTGATCCACGTTAAAAGGACACATTTGTTTGAAATTGCATAAAATCTGTCGAGACAACTGTGTTGTCGTGTTAACCGATATTTCTCGTTAAGCGTTTTCGACTGCATATTTGAAGGTAGGCAACATTTTTAATCCAGGGCAGCTACACAGCTGGATCGGGGCCTGTGAGTAGTGCATCAAAAACTGCAACCAACCTTCGGAAAACTATGGTAATAAAATTATAGCTTGAAGTTTTTTACAGCAGCAGTGATTTTTCTTTTTAGTTACTTTAAAAAGCGAAACATCTGTCATAGCTATATGTTAAGGTCATGATTATAATAAAATAAAATCATATTGAGGCTCTTGTCAATTAGGCTATCGCATTGTTTTCACGCTGTATTCACTTCGCATTTGTACGGATGTGTTGTAATTAGGGAAAGTATTCACTTTAAATTTAGAAGCTAAATTGATACATGAATTAAGTTGAATAATGTTATAACCACTGCAGCATGCTGATTGTTTTAATGATGGGAGGTCAATCTATTAAGAGCCATTAAATTTAAATTTAAAAAAAGATAATTCTGACGATGCGTGATCCGAAATAGCTATCAACTGTATTTTTTAAAAATAATTTTGTAGAACTAAAATACATTGCTATCTTTTTCACCGTGTTATAATGGAGTTCTACCAAGTGAATGCCAATCCAATCAATAGAAAAATGTAATTTATATATTTATCTGTTTTTGATGGGTATAATTCTAATAATTAAGCAATTAAATTAGTTATTTAAATTTAAATTTATTACTTGAAGTAGGATATGTAAAGGATTTATTTATAATAAGTAAGACATAGGAAGGATTAATTGTTCGTTCAAAATTGGTTTAAAATTAAGTTGTACACAATACATGTATATATAATATTAGGACTCAAAAATGTACCAAAAACACGACTCCGACTAAAAAAAAGTTTTTGTTTTCAGGTTTTTTTCTACAAATCATAATAATGTGCATTAAATTAAAAACCAACCAACCGATCCGGCAAATTGTTCATTGAGATATGCATATAAATCGTCTAATCTTACTCTTCTTCTTAATAATAATATTACAGGTAAGTATGAAAAAGGTATACTTGTTCATTCAAAATTGACTGAGAATTAAGCTGTGCGTTGTTTATTCTTTCTGATAAATTAGTTTGTGATTCTCCATGTTTTGTTGTGATAATTTAACACCTTCATTCGCGTTGAGCATATGATTCTCTGATAGTAAACGTTTGGCAAATATAAATGCATCTTTGCTTAATCCAATATCAGTAAAATTATTAAGTAGAAAATTAAAAAAGGCTTGAATAATTCAAATTAAAAGATTGCCTTGATTTTTTCAACTAATTGACCTATAATTAAAAACATTTCGAACTACACCAAGAACAAAACAAAAGCACACCAACGAAGATATAACGTTTATATGCCTTTTTATATTATACGTTCGTATGTATATTGTAACGTTGTGTTTGTGTGTTAACTTAAAAAGGAAACAGCAGTCCATCAGAGAAAGTTTCGTTTTCAAACAATAAACAAAGTATTTTGTCTCCGTTCGAAAATGGCTATCTACTGCACACTATTATGTTGTCAGTTCTTTGTATATCTATTTATAATATTAAATCGATCCAAGATACTGCCACGTGTAGGATAGGGTGGCAGAAATTCAACAATTTCACAGGAAAGAATTTATTAATTTTCCCAAAAAATGCTCTGCTTTAAAAACATCGCGTATATATATTGTTATTAAAAATGTTTACTTTTAAAAAGTCAACTTTCATTTATTACTTACTGAGGGTGTTTGATGGAATTTTAATATCAAATTTGAATTGATAAAACTTTGTACAATTTTTTTCACATGTTTTGTCACTAAAGACCCTGGATTCGCAATTCAGCATCTTTAGGTTTACTATCACACGTATTGCAAAGGAATATATGTAAATTTGTAATAGAAATTCCAACAAGTATCTTCAGTTGATATCATAAATTATTATTTTTCATTTTGATATTATATATAGGTGATCACCTGAATATTGTTTATTTAACCATTTTTAAGATGTCGAAAGGTAAAACATAAATTATAAGGATTATAGCAACCACAAATCTTCACAACATTTATTTCAGTTATAATTTTGTCTAGTACACTGTTCCCACAAAAGCATTTTAATATTTGGAACGATGTTTCGTCTTTATTCTAAAACTACTGACAATAGAGTTATATTACATATAAGTATACCTGCCATAGACTAAATATATGAATGGCTCAGCGAAACTTGGCTCTGGTCACCCTAGACATGCGTCTTTTCTGTGCCTATACCGTCAGGAAAATCGAGTACCTTTTTATGGAAAGTCCCTGAAAAAAATAAAGCCAGGAATATATAAATTCAACACGGCGTTTCCATGGCAGCAGGAAATAAGTTTGGCCGATAAAATAAAAACATCCCTGTCTGCGGATAGAAAATCACATCCACGCATTGGAATTTGTGGTCTATTTAAATCAGTTGAACGTTTGGGAAGGTTGTTGACCTGCCGTTTATCATAATTTTTTGTTCCCGATTGTGGAAAATTGCCCGATATTTGGCAACATCGCAAATGTGTATCGGCAAATTTGCCTATTCTATATCTATTGTAAAATTGACGTTTACCTGTCACATGTTGTTTTGTATATTAGGGAACGTGCGCGTCTTTTAACACGCGGCCATAAACAGAACGTCAAAATATTACAGTCGATGCACTTTTGTTTTGTTTACAACATTGATTTCATTGTAAAAAGCATTTTTTCTTTTAATATTTTAAAATTTAATACCATTAAAGTATTTTGATTGCCTTCCTGTATTAATAATACATTGAATAACAACGTGTTTTTCTTTTCTATTTATCGGAAGTTTGTTAAAAACAAAAAACTTACGAAGGCATTTGAAAAATGTCGTACAACTTCAAAGCTGGACAGGTGAGTTTTTTTAAAATATGATAGAATATTTTTTGTTCGATTACACTTTTTTACGAGTTTATTTTAAGGTTAAAATTGTAATGTTTCATGTGTTTTCGACATGTAGTTACGTCGAAAGTGTAATTAAATAATCAAATTTGTTTAATAACATTGCTTCGCGATTGTAAACATTTTACGTTGTGGATCGCCTTTTGATAATTTTTTTTCAAAATTAACAGAGAGTTTCTTTTAATTATATTTCAACATATTGCTAATTTTAGCCAAATCTGTTTCCCCTAAATAACAACGTTTACTGTTCTTCGCGTAATCCTGCAATAAATTAGGTGTCTCTTTCAACAACGGTTGCACTTGTTTCAAAACTCCACCGAACAAAGTTATTTTATTTATATTTGCATAAAGGATTTGAATTGAACATTTTTTTTATTTTATGATTGGGCTGTGCACATGCTACAACAATCAGTTTTTTTACATATAATCCTCTACTTATCTGGAGCATATGGGTCTTTTATATTATATCAAAAAACAGATATATACCGAATTATGAATTGAGTTTGGTTGTAGAATGAACAGTAACGAAATAGAATCATTGTTAAGGTGTTAACTATCACTTCTTGATGAAAAGGCACGATATTTTAAACCATAAAAACACATGTTTTAGTACTTATTTCCGCAATATATTTTACGATCAGGATTGGTTTCACTAATCGCGAGCATTATCACTAATTGTTTGAAGTCAGTTGATGATTCTCGCGAGAAAGGAAACCGATCTTGATCATAAAATATTGTGAAAATAAGTACTGAAAAATATGTTTTGATTACTTTAAAAAAAATCTTCATTTTTAAGTTAAGATTGAGATTCATCGGTTACTTATGATTTAATAAATTTTATAGTATGAAGTTTTTTCTCAAAAAAGCGAAACACGTGTCGCATTAAATAATACAACAAGTTAATAATTCTTAAAATTACATTTAAAAAAATCTTGTTAGATCACAAAAAATAAAAAAAATAGTTATTGTTGATTTTCCCCTAGTAAATAATTGTCCCTATAAAAAATTATTCGTAACTAACATATTGCGACAGGTTTTCGACAGTGGAGACAATAAAAGGAGTTGTATGTTTGTTTACAGACAATTCCGAAAGAGGGATTTAAGGATTAAGGGGTGTAATAAATCATCAATGTCGAGTCGTTAAATGATAAAAGAAATAAATAAAAAGGATTTCAGTATCATTAATTTACACAATCCCTTGTATCCCTGCAGCGAACATGACGGGTACGATTTTTGCGATGATGTTTTTTCTTTCTGCTGACCGCCGTGGAGCAGTGTCAATGCGAATGCTCACTATTCAAATAGGCTACTAAGTAAATTATATATTAAAATAAAAACATTTTCTAGAATATTATAATAAAGTTTCAAATGAAATACGCATTGATAAAAGTCCTTGTATAATTCATTTATTAAATTGAATTTTGTATAAGCAAATATTTCTATTAACTCTCTGACTGTCCCAGCTGTTGAGACGCTGCTTGAAGAAAATAAATCATTATTTTCAAATGGATATCGCGAAAATATATATATTATTAGAATATTTGTAAATCCCTTTTTTCTCTATATAAAATAATAGTTAATGTCAAAAGATCGGTCCGTGTAATTTTGTGTCGGGTCAAGAAAATTAGAAGAAGAATTGATTATTTATTATCAGTATTGTGTTATGGAAAGCGGCCGTATAATAGCGGCTGCATACATATAACGGATGAAGGTGTGACAACCAACTCTTAATCTATATGAAAATTTTCAATCTGAAGAAACATATATAAATCATCTAAACCATAGATTCCTAAGCTTGTTTGACTAATGTGTCCTCTTTAAGATACAAAATTATGCAAGGCCCCCCTGAAAATTTCCCTTTTTTTAAATAAATAAAACAAAAATTTGCAGTGAATTTATTTTCTTAAAATAATTACTTCTAGTGTTATAGACACTCCGAGCTTTGCAGTTTTTTATTTGTAATAAAATTTCATCATATAATATTCTTATAAAATTATGGATATTAGTTCTTCGTGGTCCCTTTTTTGTTTCCGATGGCTCCCCTATTCCTCCAAGGCCCACTTCGAGAACCTATGATTTAAATGAAGATTTTTCTACGAAAACTATTAATAAATCGGTTGTTGCTAAAATCATCTTTTACATAGAGGGAGGGGGTGAAAGGGGTATGCAAATAGTATAAGACCAGTGATTAAATATATGTTGGGTAAAAATAAGTTGTTTTTTGATTCGAACCCGAGACTCCCTGTCTCGGAAGCCAACGACGCTATCTACTACTTCTCGGACCTAAAATTATTATAAATAGTCGCAATTTCATCAATACTTATCACCGAAAATATTTGTAGATTCCATTATATTGTGACTATTATCGCTGAATAAAAACACGAATGGAGGAATAAAACGTTTTGCATCGCGGATAGTTACTTTTTAGCATTTTCCCATTATATTCGTTTTAAGTGGCGAACACGTGCGACGCGGGTAATTGATTATCAAGAAGGGATAAGTTAGTTAGGGGCAGGGCTGGTGGCGGTGCATGTTGTAGTCGGGATTTGAGGGGCGCCTAAACGGGATTAGAGGATTGATCGGACAATAAGGAGGGGTGATGCGACGCCTCGGTTAAATGGGCACAGCACTCTTACTGCAGGTTGTATTAATCGCGTTCGAGTCATTCGATGTCATCAATGTAAAGATATTGTGCGATCAACTATTTTTGAATATTGAAATTAATAAATATTAAAGTGTTTATAATTTTAAATAAAAAAAACATATTTTTAGTACTGATTTCCACATTATATTTTGTCATCAGAACCGGTTTACCGGGCATTATCAACTGAATACAAATTATAAGCGAGTCTATTTATACAAATTTTGAGTCGGGGTTAGCAGATATAGAAAACCAGGGATTCAAGAACTAAGCAAACAATTTACACGGAGTCATACAATATACATAAATACAAATAAAGTAAATTAATTTCGACTTGCTCGTAATTTGTATTCTATCAGATGATAATGCTTGCTATATGCTTGCACGTTATATTTTTTCGCAAGATTTTTGTCCCATATTGAGCCTGCTTCAATAAATTAAAACAATTATAATCTTTTAATAATAATATTTATAGTGTTTTCGATGTTTTGAAAAGCGCGGCTTTTTGTTACTGAAATTTTTTTACGATCTAGGCACGGAAAGAGTTAATAATATGAAGTTGTGAAGATAGTACAAGAAGTTTTGTTTTATTATTTCGATTAAAAACATATTCTAATTACTTTCTTTGCTGTATCGAAGAAAATAAAATTTTATCGCACGAATCCACGACTTGCACGTGAACTGAATGATGATAATGTTACTCGAAACGTACTATTAAAATTACGCACGTTTCGTCGATTAGCAACATCACGAAGAATTCAAGAAACCTTTCTTAGATTGGCAACTATTCTCTAAGGTCAGCGATTGTCATGGAAAAGTATTTTGTAAAATTCTCCAAATAGAATGGCCGGGTACATAATGAAATTAAATAATTTAATCAATTAGAGCGAAACTTTCGCGGGAGTCCTTGAAAATTAATTTAATATAAACTTACTTAAACATTGCGTGTCTTTACGCATTGGATACGCCAACATATTTAACATCCAATAGTTTCCTGCATAGATTTCTGATAATGCGACTTAACCCCTTGACTTTTAACGTCTCAACTGTTGAGACGGCTGATTGTGGTAAGGAGATAGTTAAAAATTAACAATATAAGTGAGTTAACAGTGTCAAAACTTTCGTGTAAGAGCTTATTTTTTTATTGAAATACAGCCTGAATTGTCACGATAACCAAAATATAACAAAAAAAGTTTTGTTAACATCGATAAAGCTTTTTCGTGCGGAATTAATTAATTAATTAATTAATAATTAGCTTTTTCAGAAGGGTCGGAACATTGTATTATTGAAATTAATTTTAAAGATACGTTTTAGGGTATGTATCGTTTGTTTTATATAGTCCCAATTGTGCTTTCATGAGAACAATGTTAAATTTTCTCGCATTTATAGTTTTCCAATTTATTGGTTTCGTCGTTTCCGTTTTTGACCGTTTTTATTGTAATATATCATTTCTTGTTCCATCATAAAATCGAAGTGTCAACTGCAATGAAAGAGCTTGATAATAAATATTCTCACAATTTTATATTGTTAAGATCACGACCGATATATTTGATTGCCAGCTTTAGTATTTGATACAATACAAATTAAAGCAAGGCTATTTATAAATATAAAAAATAGTTTATAATTACCAGGTTTCGAAAACAAATGGTCCAAGAAACACACAATTTAAGAAATAAAAGAAAAAAAATTATTGGTTATCTTAAAAAATATTTCTAAATAGTTTATGATATCGACTGAAGGTGCTTGATGGAATTTCAATATCAGATTTCATGTCAGTTCTGTTGCATCCGTGTGATTGCCTGTGAGTACCTGAAGATGCCAAAAGGGGAAACCCGGGTCGTTAGTGAAAAAACATGTGGAATCGTAAAAGGTTGTAACAATTTAAATTTGATATCTAAATAAAGTAAGGAGGGAGAAAGTTTTGTGTTATATATCCGGTAGTTATTAAGTCAAATTTTTACATAAATATACATGTTTTAATTTGTGTTTTATAGTTTGATAATGACTTAAATGAACTAAAATTGTTTGAGCGTATTGCTAAAAATTAATTTAATCAATCAACCACTGTATGACATGAATAAATTCATTGTAGAGCTCGTCCTGAGAACATACTGCGGTTAGATTAGGTAATGAAAAATGTTATTCAGTTAGATTACAAATTTTCAAAGTGTAATCATACGGCACGCGCCTTAAGGATTTGTAGGTTTGGGTCGGTTTATTTATACCTAGGGTGAATATGACACTTTCAAAAATTCAAAACGATAAGGGTACAACGATGCTTGGAAACACCACGCGTATCAGAGCATCGGGACACTCATTTGCTTTTAAATTAAATAAAAATACATTGACATTTGCTTACCATTTTCCATCGGAGAACTACTCGGTCAGTACAGGTGTACGTGTTCAATATTTTCATAAAAACTCAGGGATCATAATATATAAAAATGCCAAGATATTTTAGAAAAAAAAACAAGTCCAAGTGAGTTTATTGCCTTTATTGAGCAAGCAGTTAAATATCACCAATTGTCCTTTGCCATACAATTTACTAAAATTTAATTCTTACAACATACATTATCAATTTGATGTGTCATCATCATCATCATCATCAGCCGGGTTCGATCCACTGCTGGATGAAGGCCTCCCCCTGCTTTCTCCATTCTTCTCTGTCCTTAGTTATTCGTTGCCACGTATTTCCTCCGAACTTGGTTAGCTCGTCTAACCATCGGGTCTTAGGGCGGCCCTGTGGTCTTTTAAAGTTTCTTGGATACCACTGTATGACCGCATTCGTCCAACGGTTGTCTATTTGTCGTGCTATGTGTCCAGCCCATTGCCATTTTATCTGTTTGGCGACATCTACTACATCACGTACCCTTGTCTGCTCCCTTATCACTGGTTTCTCTTGCGATCTCTTCTCGTTATGCCCAACATGCATCTTTCCATGCTTCGTTGTGTTACTCTTAATTTTTGGATTTCCTTTGTGTTAAGGGTCTATGTTTCAGATGCATACGTCAGCACTGGTAGTACACATTGGTTGAAGACTTTTCGCTTTAGGCATAGTGGCAGGTCGCTTTTGAAGATAATGTTCAGGCGTCCGAATGCACTCCATGCTAGTTTTGATCTGCGGATAACTTCGTCGAACATGCATCCGTTTATAGACATCTGTTGTCCAAGATAAATATAGCTATGTACCCTCTCGATTTCGGCGCCATTTATATGGATAGCCTTTGGTTGGGCAAAGCAGTTTATCATAACTTTTGTTTTTGCTATGTTCATCTTCAGACCTACAGTTTGGCTTTCGTTCGCGAGTTCCTGCATCCTATTCTGAAGGTCATTTGGGTCTGTTGCGAGGATGACAATATCATCTGCAAATCGCAAGTGACTGAGGAATTCACCATTGATTGGCACACCTTTATTCTCCCAGTCAAGTTTCCTGAATATATTCTCAAGGGTGGCGGTGAATAACTTTGGTGATATTGTATCGCCTTGGCGGACACCTTTGCTAATGATAAACTTACGTGAATTTGATGCGTAATCTCACTATGACCCATACATTTAACATATTAATAAATTTTAACGGTAGTAAATTATTGTAAAAACCTCTCATTAAAAAGTCATTAGTTATGTTTACTAAATTTAAATGTCACTTTAATGAAATCAAAAATTATTGAAATCAGATATAAAAATATATATACAATATATTGTATAAATTTACCTTCTAACCTTAGTATTTATATGTTTTTGCAATATCTCTTGTATAAGCGATGCAAACTGTTTGATGACTCAGTTGTAACGCATCCATGTGATAGAATGCATGAAGAAGTGACTTAAAATGATAAAATGTGCACAGTTTTGATAATACAAATTCGATATATAATATTATGCATTTGATATCTAGTTTCATAAGACAGTTTTTTCATACCAAGTTGCAGATGGTCAAAAAATAGTGATTTTTTGTCACCCTAATATTTTAATTTAGTGACCCGAAGAAAGGGTTCCTGTACTTAATAATTTGCAACGCATAATTATTGGCGTGGCGGCATTGACGAATGTAGTAGCAATGGTGTTAACTGTGATTATGTGAAAAGGGATGTGTATATATAATATAGTATTGAATTGACAGACTCTTGAATGACGTAACTATTTTTGGAAGTGAAATTAAAGCTGGTTTAAAATTAAAAAAAAAAAACAACGTTCAGCACTGTATATTCTTGCTAATGGGTATTTATAATGGATTTTAAATTTGGTTAACAGTGGTTCTTAACCGGGGGTGAGTAAAGGTATTTCTGAGGATGCGAGAGAAGTCTCAAAGAATGTAAATTATTTTTGCGATATATTTATTTTCAATATCATCGGTCAATTGTATCTTCGTTAGAAAACGGTTATCTTGATTGACTGTGTCCACTTCGCCTCTGTTACACTCCAATACAATATACTTCGCAAAAAATTTAAATATTTTTCTAAATTAAAAAAGTGACACACATTTTTCAATGGGGTGCGAAGACCTATTTTCAGATTTAAAAGGGTGCGGTTTGTATAAAAGCTTAAAAAACACTGGTTTGAGCAATTAAATTGGATATTGAAATTCTATCAAACACTTTCAGTCGACATCATATATTTAAAAATGATAACAACTTATGTCACGGTGAAAAAATAGCGATGTATTTTAGCTCTACGTCAAATAGCTATCAACTATATATATCTTATGATTTTTGCAGAACTTAAATATAATACATTGCTATTTTTTCACCGTATTATAATGGAGTTCTATAAAGTAAATGCCCATCAAATTAAAAGTCTATGAGGTTGTTCAATATATTAACAAAAAAATACGTTTTATTAAAGCTCTACTAGTGAGATTGTGCCTATCCAAGCAACGCATGCCCGTGGGTTATGACTGTGTCTGTGTGGGGATTTATCAATACAATAAAATCCTTCTATTGAAAAAGAATAACGGTCACGCTGTTTCAAGGTTTTTTTCATTACCCATGTTCACGGAATATTAAGTCAACGTTGTTTATGTTGCTCGTTGGCAGGCATGCGAAAAAATAAACATAACGACTTGAAATTCGGGCTGGTATGTATGTATCTTGTTGCGAATACCGGCCGTGCTTCTGTTATGGAAAGCGATGTAGTTTTTCCGACTTGTTAACTGTTCGGCAATTCAGTAGGTCGCAAGCTTCCTCGGCGCGCACAGTTTTCCGAGGTTTTCAATTCACCTATCGAGGGAAACAATTACAATTTCGTAAGTGTACGTGAGGCTAGGATAAATAGTTTTAAAAAATGTAAATATATTTTTTTCCAATGGTGGATAGCCTGCATAAATTAAACCGACATTTTTATAGAGAGTTTATAACAGAATATATAAACAGAAAAAATGACATCGTTTGTATTTTATTATAAGATTTGCTTTTTTCTGTAAGAATAAGTCTTATTTGATATTGCACGTGAAGAAAAAATATTGATATATATATATATATATAATCGAAAATTTATAACACGAAGACACTTCGAGAAATATCAGTTAATAAGAAATAATACAGCCTTCCTGAAATATTATATATGATTTCATATGAATATGTTATTTTGAAGTACAAATAATTTATGTTTATTACGAAAATATTCTATATCTCAAACGACCAAAATATACCAAGAGATTTTTTCGCAATATTTTTTTTTTTTTTTTAACTTTCATTACTATAATACAAAAATATTTTCGTTTTTAAATTTGCAACAAATAATAGTATGCATAATGTGTTGTGTTTTACAATATACAGACGATAACCTACAATATCACTAACAGAAAATCGAGTTAATTGAATTTTATAACATTGAAAACAATCACTTTTAAACACTCACTTCTTGATGATTGACAAGTATGATATTTCAAATAATAAAAACACGGTGTACGTTTTTCATTTTCACAATATATTTTATGAGTGAAACTGGCTCTGATCATAAAATATGTTATGGAAATAAATACTAAAAAATGTGTGTTTTATTGTTTTAAAAATTCGAAAACGATGATGAGCTTTACTTGTATAATAAAGTTTTCGACCCATAGATTTCGTGTTAACCGTTATCGACTATGTATTACATTTTAATTTTGGTTGAAAATTCTTTTTAAATATGGATTAAAACGAAGATAATTGTATAATTGAGTTAATCGTTTGTAAACTAGGACAAAAGGACATATAACAGTTTTTCAGGAGACACAAAAACTTAATTTTAGCTGAAGTCTAAATATCAAATAATCACAACCCTGAAGTGAATGAAGAGTATTTAGTTAGTGATTTAATTAGATAATCTATTGCCAGTTAAATACGTTGTTAAAGAAGAAGTTTACTGGTCGTAAAATCGATAGCCTTTAACTTTTTTAAGACACTTGATTTAGATATTAATTCAATATTTGCAGCTTACATTCTTTTAGTATATTTTCTTTATAATTTCCTTTTATTGTTTTATAGAGACCGTTAGTTGTCGGCGTTTTTTTTTATGTTCTTATAGATTCTGTTCTGTCGGGGAGGCGTGGTTGTACGAGACGATAAAAATTATCTTCTCCCTGATTATTAAAATAAAAAAAATATCTATCATTAATATCTAGTGGGTTTAGTTAGTGGTGTCAAAACCGGTTGATTTCATGCCGATGCCTATACTTTCTTGGTAAAAAAAGAGTTTTAAGTAACTGAAAAAATAGTGCTCGTAGAAAATAAAAATACATGTCAATCATGATACCTTCGGTACGAAGCCGTATGATCCACATCGGGAGCGTGTATGGATGAAAAATATTTGAAAAAATCTGTTTATTAACTTTCTCAAGCCGAAGGTAGTGACATCCTCCCCCAATTTTATATTTTTATATATATCTTTTTTAATATTGGATACACAATGTTTATACTCATGGTAATCTTAAATGAAAGATTTTACAGATGTTATACTAAATATTTTGTTTTCTTATTGAAAAAAAATAATAAAATTGTTTCTAATTGTCCTCGGTGAGTTGTTATGTAGTTCGATTTTTTAAAAATCAACTAATGGATGTTTTATCAAACAGTACGAGGGTCCGTTCGAGGCGAAGCGTCTAGGCAACTGGGAAGTGCCGCGCTGGTTTCCCGGCAGACCCCGCCCACCTCAGAAGTCTGGTTTTCTCGCCGACGACAACGGGAGACTGCTGTCCAGAGCCAAGCGGGGAGCTCCGGCCTTCAGCAATTATCCCACAGCTTGGGACTACCCGCGAAGGATTACCAGACAAATAGGTGTGTTAACTTTTTTCAAATAAAAAATAACACGAAATATACAGTAATTTTGGAACAAAAATCTATTAAAAGATTACGTTCTCAGCTGAAGATCTGAGCAAAGAGCCGCCTCCAGGGAGATATTTGGATTGGACGCGGATACGGAACGAGTCTCCGTCCATCGACGTTCCCAATAAATCGGAGTCCGTTAATGGAGAGGTAATAAAATAAGTTCACAGTAAATGCAAGATTTCTCAATTAGTGAGTACTTCTCAAGAGTTGCTTGATAAAATTGATTGCCAGCAGTGTTACGACAAAACGGTTACAGACACAATGTGCACGCGGCCGAAAATTCAAGGACAAATTGTTTATTCGACAGAGAATACATACAGCAAAAAGTTCACAGAAAAAAACGTTATACATACTCAAAAGCGATTTCATATACGAAAATAATGTTCAAGAATTTAAAGAAAAGTGTGTCGGAGGAAAATTACTGATAGTTATGTGTACATATGTGAGATCAACCAGCCTAATTGAAACTTATTGTTATTACGGAAACAAAATAACTTACTGAAAATACTTTTTATCCTTATATTAAGTTTTTTATGCTGCGTGAAAGTTATTCCGAGGATTTGCGTCGGTGAATGTTTTTCAGTGGATATTGTGCCCGTGGTCATTTTGTACAGTAACGTTAGTCTGTGGACATTTTATCCTTGAATGCTATTTCGTGTACATTTTGTCCGAGAACGATTTGTCTTGTTACCATTCACATTGCTATTTTATAATATGTGCAAGCTTTTTTAATTAACGACGTTTGACTTCTCAAATTTACTTGAGGTTGATTGGCGTGAGTCAAAATAAGTATTGTTCATTATCATTAATCATTTATTAATTTTTTATTTGCAGAACACAGATACTAATCACAGCACAGTAAAATAAATTGTTACACCCACAAGCACTGTGGCATCTTTCTTAGCGAGATATAATACCATTTCGTACCTTATTCGTATATTTTTGTTAATATTCCATTCAAAATTATTTTTGTCATTATTTTTGCTTATTTTTCTAATAAAAAAATAAAAACTTATTTGAGCGTTTTTGTTTATTTACTTGCTATTTTCGTTGTATGTTTTTTTAAGCCAAATATTTAATATATTGATCACTTGTACGCAGGTCACTACTCAAATGGCAGAACACCTTTTCCTATAACTCGAGGAACGTTATGATATGACACACTCAATCTGCATTTAATAAAAAACATGTCGGACAGAATGGGGTTTTTGATTAAGCATTGTTGCTTTAACCCATTCAGTGCTAACGACACGCCTAACGTGTAAATACTTTTATCCACTATGTGCTCAGGACCCACCTAGCGTGTTCATGCCCGAAATGTAAGAGTAGTTTTACGGCTGTTGATATTGTTTGTATTTTTTATTAGCCGACAATATTCATTTCGGATTTCATAGCCTTTGGATCTTACCGCGCGTAACACTTTTTTGCATAGTAATGCTGAGTCTAGACGTGCTGCTGTGAATATTTTTTTGTGATTTTCATTCAATTAATTTTCACTGTTATATTTCGCTATTTATTTTAGCAATAATAATATAAAAATAACTGGACTATTTCTATAACGTTGTTCTGTGAAAATTTCATCGTAGAAAAACTATTTTATGTATATTATTGTTATGTTAATTTTCGAGTTTTAGCTATTTAGTGAACTGTGAGCAAAAATAAGTGCTTTTTGAATAATGCAGTGTAGAAATTCGTGTGTATAATATATATATTATATTTACAATTATGAAAGTTTCATTGTGATTTTCCTCAAAAAATACTTTGGATGGATTTTATTTTCAATTTGCCAGCATTTTCACAATTCATGTCGATATATACATAAATTTCAATACCACGCGTAAAACAACAAATTTTATTCTAATCACACCAAAAAGTCATAACAAAAAAATAAAGAGTTGTGGCAAGCCTCAGTGTTGAAAAAATCCAAATGCTAAGCATAAACAATTTCTTCATATGACACAAAAGGTAATATCCATACAATAAATAAAAGTGTTTGAAATAGTTTATACTTTGGACTATGTATTCGGTAAGTATAGAGTGGATACCTCTTTCCGCACCGAATAATAACGATCAAAATCAAAACCATTGCACCACCGCACTAAGGTTTAGATTGCAACTATTTTCCCGCGAATAAACGAATGTCAGAAGAGGTCAGATATACTTAACAATTTTTTGTTTCACACAACAATTTCTAACATCGATAAATTTACCTCCTCAACTTTATGCAAGCCTGGTATTTTTTCCATATTTCGTATCGAAAACTTACACCCTTGGACTTTGGTCGTTGAGTAAGTATGTACTCTATCGCGGAATTAATGAATAAAATCGGCATAAATAAAATTTCTCACTACCTCTTTACATTTATGTTACCCTAGGCGATAATACTTATTAATTTAAATTTTCATAGTACGATTAGTGGAACGCATTTATTTACAAATAAATGAATGAATAAGTGCAAGCCATTTGTTATATTTTACTGATCTATTTTAAATTCTATTTATATTTTGTCCCGATATACTCACTTCAATAATTTCAATTATTTTATCTTAATTTTAATATATTTCATGAAAATGGTAATATTAAAAAAACACATACTTACATAAAAAATTCCTCTATCTATTTAAGTACAATCAATCCAATGTTTACGTGATTTGTTTCTAAATTATAATGATGAACTCCTAAAAGGTCTTTTCAGTCTTGTCAGGTCTGTTACATCCGTGTGATAGAATTCCTGAAGATGCCGAAAGGCGAAACCTGGGTCGTTAGTGGCAAAATACGTAGAATAACTTAAAAAATTTAATTTGAAAAGGATAGAATAAAACTTGAAAACCCAAAATGCAATTGAAAATAAATACACGAGTATACTGACCATTACATTATGAACTTGGAGCAGATTTATCAAGATGTAATATGAGACGAAAAAATTCCGACGTCGAGTTATTTGTACTTACCGACACTCGCATGTATTGAAATAATGCATATTATTAATGATTTGCTATACATTTTTATAATTCAAATATATTGAGCATGACACTGTTATATGAGATTAGCTGTGAAAGCGTTAACTATATGTAGTAACAGTACTTAATTGTGTGTTTTCATTTCGAAAGCATATGTATAATTGATTTATGATTGAGTTTCACCATTCAGTTGCTTAGCTCATTTAATATAATCTTGTTCAAAAGGTTCTAAAGCAGAAATCAGAAACTTTTAGAGAGTTGCATAAGAAAATTAATTTAAAAAAATAGTTGCTGGATAAAACTATTTTTTCCTATTTATTAAAAAAAAACACAAGTATGTGTATTTGCATACATATTTGCTGATATAAGTATATTTGATCAAAACAGATATAGTACAGTATTTTCAGTAGTGGTTTCCTTGATTTTGAATGTTTTAAATATTTGACAAATATGTAGTTGTCCTTTATGGCACACAAGAATCAAGATTTGTTAGACAACTAATCATATTTACTTAGCGGGTAAATCCAAATTTTTTGGTGATTGATTCAATTGTCGGTGGACAGTAGGTTGCTGAACTTTTTCACAAGACCTTATTTGATTCTTAATGGGTAAGGCAATAGCTTAAATTTTATCAAAATGACAACACTCTCGCAATAGTTAAGCATATACATATGTTCACATTTAATACCAATTTATAAAAATTAAATTAAAATAATGGGGAAAATATTATTAGCCTTTTGCATTCGGATACCATAAATTTATTGTGGCATTGATTTTTCTTAGAATGTAATTTATGTTTTTTTTTTTTTTAATATCAATAACAATAAGATTTTTTTAGTCCTTTTGCATTTGTCGAGCACTAAGTGGTAAGGTAAAGGTAACAAACCATTTCGGTACACAAAACTAGTTCTGATAACTACTTATGTATAAAATTTTGTGTAGGTAAATGCTTTGTTATTTTTGAATTAATATAGTGTAGTTCTATAATATCAAGAAAATATAAAGAAGATAGTATGGTCAATAACGCGATGATGCTATTTCTTGACGTAATAACAATTGTGTTTGTTGGCAGAATTTAGATGGTGCAGAGAAAAATCTGGCGAATGAAGATTACAAGCCAGGAAACATTGCGTCACCGTCAAGAGAAGATAAAAAATATTCAATTCAAGATCTACAGAGACAAGCAGATGAAAACAGAAACCCTCAGACGGGAGACATGATGTACAGTAACAGAGCACATTCCAAATCAGAAGGCGAGTTGTTAGAAAGAATGCCACTGCCGGCTGTTGATCCGTACACTGGATTTTTCTATGCGAGGAAGATGCACATGGACAATCTTCTCCATCATCCGTTACCGGATGCTTCGGGACTCCGAGAGCCTCGCGGAGGTTTAGGAGAACTGGACGTGAAGCCTTACTCCACTGCATGGAAATTGGGCGATAAAGTCAGTCGTCCTTTGACATGTGGAGCCGCAATGTGTAATAAAGTTCATTTAAAATTTGACAAATTTAGACCGGCGACATCCGGCGGAGAATTGAAAATACCCACAAAGAACATGTCGCCAATGGATTTAGCTATATGTTGGGATTTTAGAACCCTCGATCCGAGAGATGAACCGAAGAGACCGAAGCATATCGATGGATCTAATGGGTCTAAGGCGCCTGCTGTATTTTCAATGGTTCATTCTCCAAAACAAATGTTTGATATGGGATTCGAAACGGGAAGGTCTGGGGCAATATTCTCGTCAAATATTCTTCCGGATGATACGGAAGAAGTAAAAATGGTTCCAAGTTTCTCAAAGGATATGTCGAAAAATCGAAGAAAAGAAGCCTGTGACGTTCCGAGGTGTGAAAAACATTCTCGCTATGAAAAGCCGTCTCATTCAGAGAAACATAATAAACCAGAAGAACGAAAAATTCAATCTTCTGACCGTAAATCTTCTTCAGGAAGCGGTGAACGAAAGAGTGGCAACAGTAAATGTGATGGCGTCCATGGCTGCGGATCTTCAGATGGTAAAGACAGTCCAAAAGAAAACAGAGCGCCAAACCATCAGTCGTCCAACAGAAGAAGATCTTCGGATCGCATCAAAACTGAAATCAGCTCTATCGAGACTTGCGCTAAAAACGGAATGTGCCAAAGCTCTCCCAATATATCCGTAAGCGGTTCTCGTGATTCCAGGGGTCGTCTTCATGAAGGTTGCTGTAAGAATGCTCACGGCAGAAAAAATGGTAAAACTGACTCTTCCGGAAGTCAGTTCACAAGTTGTAGCGATGCTCAGAATTCAGTCAAGGTCCCGAAGATGAGAGACCCGTATGGTAAAAAGTGTTATGCTATACCGACATTGGCGCCGCCGTTTAGTCGGTGGAGGGATACCAGCGGGTACCCTGAACATTGGAGGTTGGCTAGCGTGTACCAACATGCTTATAAGCCTCCAGGTCCGAGGCGTAAGCCACTTCTGCCAGCTGTTTATCAATAGTATTACAATTAATTAAAGAAAAATCATTATAAATATGAATCAAAGAATATATCTTATTTTGTGCGATAGTCATTTGGAACGTATTTCCTGTAAGAAGAGAAACGAATGTTTATAAATGATCATGAATAATAAATTATTATGTTATAAAAATAAATTTTGGTTTTCTAATTTGATAAATTAATAAAAAAATGCCATGTCTGTAAGCAGTCATTTTTATCTACGAGTCCCACCCCACTCTTCATTTCACCATAGAGGGTCCATTTATTTTTGTTTAATAATACATTTGTTTCAACATCAACTTTTTGATATTATTATATTATATTTTAGAAAATTTATATTTCTGTTGAGGGCATAAGCCGAAACAGGCGTCAAATATATACCACATAAATTTTATAGAACTAAAATACATAGCTATTTTTTTCACAATATTGTAACATCATATGTCATGTATGTATGATATAATGGAATTCTACCAAGTAAATTTCAATTTAATCAGTGTATTGAAAGTTTTTTTGTTCTATTTTTTCATATGTGTCCCTACCCAAGTGCAGTAATATTCTTTTGGCCATCTTTAATCTAGTATATCTCTCTAAAGTAATCTTGCAAAAAGAAAATCACATATTCTCTTTATTACAGATAAAAAAAAAAAAAACATTTTAAAGAAACATTGTTAAACATTTAAAGAAACATCCATTTTGAGTTCATCAAATACTTGCCAATATCACTTTTTACAATAAAAAGGCATCGTTAGTGACCATCTTCTTGCTGTTGATTACACTAGTCCTAAAACACAAATAAATAAAGCAGTAGTACAAACAATAAACCAATAATTTTATTTAATTTTATTTATACAGGAATGCTTCATATAAAAAGAAACATTAATTGATTGATTGAAACTAAGCTGGCCCCATGAAACTGACGAGAAGAAATTTTATTAATTACATGTTCTAGAAAATAGTAATTATTAATTCATTATTCCAAATTTCAGTTTTATTAGACTGATAAACAAGTCATAAAAAGCTCAATTGATTACTTTATTAAAGCTAAGTATAGAATTAATAATTAGGAACGAAGATTTTCAACCTTTGCGGTTTTGCAGACATTGTAAACTTTATTACACTAGATCGTTTTTGAATAAATACACACATAAAAGGTCTTTCAATAGGAACGCTCGAAATTTGTTAGGTTTAAGCAGCCGTGTCGTTAAAGTGACATCTGTCAATTTTTTGTCAAATCGCCATGGAAGATAATAGCATTGAAATACATGTGCAAATTCATTCTACTCGAACGATTTGAAGGCATGGAACTGGTCAGCAAGATCTTCTTTTGACTTTTTCCTTTGGGGCTAGTTTAAATTGCAAGCATTTGTAAATAAACCTCAAATAATTGACGCCCTCAAAGACAACATAACAAACGCCATTAAATAAATTAAGCCAGATTTAAATGAGTCATTAAAAATTAAAACCTCCCGAGTATGTGCCACCATGCAGTCATGGCAGATATTTGAATGATGTTATATTCCATATTTAATGTCATAATATATACTTTCAATTGAAAAATAAATTAGTCGATAACTCACACACAACTTGTTTTATTTACATTTACGCAATTTTTGAGCGACCTAATTAAAAGACCCATTGAAATTAAAAATATTGTAAATTATTTCAAACAAATGGATGTCATTTTTTTAATATTGTCAAATAGTTAATTAAAAATAATTTTTTTAATTCAACCTTTGAATGCCTAGCGGTCTGGATGTTTACGTAATTTTGACTAAAAAAGTTTAATTTTGTCAGATTTTTTTCTACCCTTTCGATTTATGTGTATTAAATAAAAGATCAACCAACCGATCCGGAAAATTGTTCATTAAAATATTTTTTAATATCGTCCTAATCAAAAAAGTAGTCGTTTCTTTTTCACGATTCCGATCAAAACACCGCAACATCACAACTTAGACTCCACAGTCTTGCTTGCTAAACTTACAATACAATTGACAAGGTGGTAATATTTGATTAACGTCATATTAAATTATCTATTTTTTATTTATTAGAAAATTATCAATATGTTTTGTGGGCGCATAAAACAAATGAGGTCCCAAATCAATTGTGTCTTCATCTACTAGTATTAAATTCTACTGCCAGAATTTTGATTTTGCGCCCTTTTTTAAATTGTTACTGCAAGTTTCTCTTTCCGAAAACGCAACATTTTGACTGCAGCCCGAAGTCTGTTTCAGGACACACTGCCTGAAAACGACTCTTTTCAGATTATCTATTACACAATCATTGACTGCTCATTTAATAATTGTAAGGAACTCAACTGACCTCTGTATATTTCAAAATTTGTCTGATTAAAAAAATCATCTTGCTTTAATGCAATAATTAAACAAATTCATAGGCATTGAATGAGGGGATCTCTGGCAAGTGTGATTAGTTAAATTTATTAATGATCTGAATAAGTATTTCTAAGTATGTAATTTCCCAATAACATTTTAATGGTAGTCGATTATTGGGAAAACCTCACATTACAAATTGATTAGGTTGTATTGTTGATTATTAGATAACCTTCCAAATTTGAATGTCATTCTAATCAAATCAGTACTTACAGTTAAAATTATTTCAAATATACATTTGACTCCTAGACTTAGCAGCTATAATTTAAGTAATTCTTCTTGTTTATACGCGATGAAAGCTGTTGACTGACTGTCAGTTCTATCGCGTCAATGTAATAAAATGTCAGAAGATGCCGAAAGACAAAACCTAGACCATGAGTGATCAAACATATGGAAGTGTACAGAGCTAAAATGATTCAAATGTGAATATTTCTGTACGATTTGGGGTTTTTCTTTTTTAGCATCTTGAGAAGCGAATATGCTTACATTCTAAATTAAAGAGAATTATTAATAGGTGTAAGTCATAGGTTTTAACCCGTTGCTTGCTGAGACACAAAAACGATATTTCATAAATTTATTCAGCAGTGTTGGTGACCAAAATTGATTAGCTCTTTCACAGAAGCTTTAAAACTGTTTACTAAATTAAATAATAAAAACACATTTCTTACTACACATTATATTTTATGTTGATAATGTTCACAATGAGCGAAACCGGTTCTGATAGTAAAATATACTGTGGAAATTAATACTAAAAAAATGTGTTTCTATTATTTAAAATGTCATGCCTTTCCATTAAGAAGTGACAGTTAACACTTCTAAATTTACTGTTAACTATCCATCAACACAGTGAAATCAGCCGTCTCAACAGTGGAAACTTTACCTGTCAGAGGCGTTGATGGAATCAGTTTTACCCCAAGACTATTTGGGGTTGATGGTTATGTTACAAATATAATATTCAGGAGTTCGAATGAACTGTATAATAAATTTAATGGAATTGAAATAGCTAATTTTCCAGTTTATTTGGGTAAACTGTAACTTTTTACAATATTAAATTTATATAAGATTTAAGGGACAGACGAACAGATCATGGATCCGAAATCTGCCAACAAGGCACCTATATTTTGGGCTAAATTTCATAATAGCATTTCTACGACTAATTTTGAACTATATGACAGAAATGCATTAAATGTTGTCAGGTATACGAGTCTTATACAAAAGGTACGTTCTTCAGTGAGAATATTACTGAGTTAGAATGATTTCCTAGATGTTTTGTCCGATTTTGGTTTTACTTTTAAAAACACAAAAAAAGTCCATCACCGATCTAGATCATACGTATATAACATCTCAGAAAAACTATGATAAAAAGACAATCAACCAAAACTACAAAATCGTTTAGCAAATATGTAATGTTAAGAGGATATGCTTTCAATTATTGAATAACACAAACTTCATCAGTCAAAATGAAAGCACGAAAGGCGATATGAACGGATGATATAATATTTATTCATAATTAACCACTTAGACGCCAACGACGTACAAGTACGTAAACACCACCATGAAGACATTTATGAATGCATATAGATTTTTTTTTATTATATTTAAAGCAAAGACGTCTATATAAAATCTGATTTACAGATTTATTAAATGTTGTATCATTTACATTCGAGTAGAACAGCTGTCACAGGCCTGTGCCAATATAATTTTATGTAACAGAATTGTGATAGCCTTCATTTATACATAAAATCTATATACTACACAGACAGTGTTGCCTGATAGATAACTTTGAAAGATGCGGTGAAAACAATATATTTTAGCTTATAAAACTTACACCCTTATCAGAAAATGACACGATCAATCAACTGCGATACACATTGGCTAAAATAACATTTGATATAAAAAAAGACTTATACAGAAACACTTGTCTCATAATTATAATGATAAAAATTTATTGAGAGAAAATACCAATGTATTTTAATATAGATCTGATGAGGGCGTAAGCTGAAATAGCTATCAAATGTATATCTTATAAATTTTGTACAACTATTTTTTCACCGTGTTATAATGGAGTTCTAACAAGTAAATGACAATTCAATCTTTAAATTGGAAAGAGATAAAATTCACAAAATCTATTTTTTTGTGGCAGCCATGAAAAAATAAAGAAAGTTTTTGCTATATTTTTTTACTTTTTGATAAAAATCTTCAATAACAATATAATAAATGATTTGTGGTGTATTTATTCTTTCATTTTCAAAGTTGAAAATTGAACAATAATAAGAGATACAAGTTAGGTTAGAAAGAGTTGAAAATGGTGGCGTCCAAGTGGTTAAGAAACTTTTAAATGTACTAAATGGTTCTGAACAAACTAGACGATTATCGGCCGTATGTCCTATTGGTTTTTTTTTTGCGTTTAAAGGCTTAACATACAAAGCTTAATGTTGATTAAAAATTAAGCAAGCAATCGAAAACATTGCTGTCTGAATGCAGCTAAAACTTCAATTAATCGTCAGCTGACTATGCGGAGAGTCTAAACCTAAGCCCTCCGAGATTCACAGACTCAATTGACATTGATCTTCATTGGTCTGCGAGCGTTAAGCACCAGGGGTTGATCTCAGATCAAAATTCAAGGCAGAAGCCTCCCGTACTCTATAAAGAATGTGCTCTTCCTGATGTTGTCCCAGGCCTTGCTGCAGCAGTGGAGCCACGTCCGCTCGGTGAGTTGAATGTTTGTGATCTGATTGCGGGAAGCACCGAACACCAGACGGCGGAGTCTAGCGGCCAACTCTTCGATTGCCGGGTGCCCGCGGTATATATCACTTTTCTCTGAAAATGAGTAAATTGAATAAACTCATTAATTTTATATATTTTCCGAAACTAGAAGGCTGCTAATAAAAAATAATGTCTTTGGATGTGGTGCTTTAAATGAAATTTTACTAACATTGATCAATTTTTTTAGGTTTTACCTGTCAATTCTTATTCTTGACCAGTAATTCTCCAATGTTCAAACATTAGATGATTTAGCCGCAACAAAACCTTCATAGAAAATCACTTTTAAGGTGTTAACTGTCATTTCTTGATGGAAAGGCATGATATTTTAAATAATAAAAACACATTTTTTTGTAATTATTTCCATAAGACATTTTATATGTGGAAATATGTTTACATATGCTTTGTTCATCGTGGGCACTATCAACTGATAAGTTGAGATAATATATTTAGTGGAAATAAGTACTAAAGACTGTTTTTATTATTTAAAATACAAATATATTGAAACGAATATATAACGATATCTATTGGAAATATCTTCACATACTAAGTGCAGATTAATTGACTACACTAACAGAACAGGGCTGTCACACATTTTCAGTTTGTATTACGAATATTTTATGCTTCCAAGCTTACATTGGCAGTCAGCTTATACCTTTCATCAAAGAAGGTGTAGTGATAATTTTTTAAAAGATTGTGATATTTCTATGATGCCATTAAAACATTACCTGATTTATGGATATAAACAAGAAATTAATTAGTGGTTTAAAGGCTGTAGACCAGTTTTCTGTACATATTTGAAAATAATAATTATTAAGAACATAATTTGACCATAAATTAAAAGTCTCAAACTTTTAGTATTTAAAAGTGAACTCACCGTGATCATCAGGCACCATTGGCATTAAGAACATATTGACTGGCTTCCCGCAGCTTTCCGCATTGAGGTTATGAAACAGTCCATCAATAGACGACAGCGAGTCGTCTGTATCCGGATTATACATGAACATTCCGCTTTCGATATGCATTTTAGACTTGGAGAATGCCTTTCTGTACAGGTTCTGCATCAGTTTCACCGACTCAGGTCTGAAGTCTTCCATGGAGCACTTGTTGTGCAGGAAGAGGAGGTGGGGGAAATGATCGCCGCCGGTCTGAGAGTCGCCGACGTCTCGCCCGGATGACGCTCCCGGGGCTGAAGACTGGTGCGAAGAGGCTTGGGATTGATTTGTTGCGGCGGGTATCGAAGGCTTTACCATCTCTGCTGATAGGAGAAGCCTGAAAGAGAAATCATTTAAATTATAATCAAATAATTAATTAACCCTTTCAGGAGTATGGCCGTACATGTACGTCCAAATATTGTGATGTCTTTTATCAATTGTAAGTTCCGTATTTTTTGTTGAATAATTATAATTTCTTCAGATATTCATGCTGCACATATCTGTCAATAATGTTAAGCAGTCGGGCTTACATTTTTTATTTATTTCAGATTAATAAAAGAATTTAACGAAAAAGAAAACTCAAAGAAATTACACTTTTAATCATGTATCATAAAATTTACTGTCTGTTCAACCGCATTCTTTCTAGGAATCAGTGTCAATATCGAACTATGTTTACTCAGACTGCAATTATATTTTTAGGCTCAAACTAAAGTAATTGTTTCTAGAAAATTCATAGTGAATAAATTTATTTACATTTATTACTATGCATTTCTCAATTGTACAACTTTATTTACTACGTGATATAATAATAAATATTCTTTCTAGATTGAACCACAAAAAAAACCGCATAATTTTATATGAAGTGTAAAAAAAAAATATTTAAAATAAACCAAAATACTTATTTCGTAAAAAAATAACTCACTACTGTACGGGTTATTATAAAATTTCATTATATTTATTATTTTTTATTTAGTTTTCCAGATCATTTTTGAGAAGTCGTGGAAATGAGTTGTTGCTAGCAATCTGCTGTAGAGCAATGGGGATGTCAATGGTAAAAGCATTAACAATATTCAACGGCATTGATTCGGATGTCGACATATTCCGCATGGACGAGATTGAGTTCAGACAAATATTTTTTGATGCATTCCTCCACTAATGTGCAAAATTTGTGGTGAACGCAAACAATCATTCCGGCACTTGTGCAGATTTTGCTACCGATCTACAATATGAAGTCTGTTGAGATGCTGTGATACATTTTCGGGTGGAATTTTTTTCCTTTATTTCAAGGAAGTATTGAAGCTTACATAAATGTCATAAAAGAAATCATAATGCCCCTCAATTTCTCAGAAATGATGCTAAAAATATTTATTTTTAGGTACTTTTAGGTTTGGTTTGAATAGGAGTCAATTTCGATTTATCTATTTATCATGATGAATTTTAAAAATGTACATATATTTAAAATCTTTTTCTTGATAAAATACTGATCTAATATTTTAGAAAGTATTAGGGATTCTTTTATATTATATATAGATATATTATGAAAATTTACGTCTTATGGGTAAATAAAAAAACCATAATTAGATCAAAATTGTTGTCCGGATTGCATACATACGCCACTATAATACATTTTTTTGAAGTGAATTGCAATAATCTAATGTATGTATGTGTAAATATATATATAATAAGATTTGAATTTCTTGACGTGGGTGGAAAATGGTTGACGAGCACTGGTGCACACGATTGACTCTCATTTTGACACAATCGAACCACATACCTGAGCATGTTGACGTCGGCAAACCAGTCCTGCACAAAAACAACAACATGGCATACTGCTAAGAAGAGAGCGGCCACTTCCAGTCCGGCTCCTCCTCCGACGACTCTGGCACCAGCCGTTGCTCCTCCGCCGACGCGAGAGATGCCCCCACCACCGACCGGACCAGCGTCCAGCAAGATCATTCGGCTTTCAGTCACGTAAATATCCACGCCTATGATAAATGATCTCAATTATAATAATGGAATATTAGTGTTCATGCCCAAAGTGTGCAAAATCAAATCAAAAAATATAGGATTGTTTCATCAATAAGCGAGATCATGTTTTACTAAATATAGAAATTGTAGCTCCATCTGTGCTTCAAATTGCAAATAAGTTCACATTTAAACTTTAAGTGAATAGTTTACATGTTGATGTAAAATATTCATTGAATTTGTTGATGGAACACATTGACATTAATATATGTACACTGGTGAACGCTAAGCAATGAAAGCATATGATAAACCAGTGCACGCTTGGCATCGAAGCAGTGAAATATCAAGGGAAATTTGATAGTCAAAAATTGCTTTCAGCAGTCGTATTGTCACAATAATGAACTGTTTTGAATTGCATTTTACAACATATCTACCTGAAGTGCAAGGATTGCCTCTCTCGATTTGATCCATGCTCTGGCATTTGAAGACAAGAGGCTTAGCAGCGGCGGTCTTCGGTACGCCACCAGATGAATCCAAGCTCATTGACTTGACGCCGATCTCAATGGGATGCGTTGTTGGCGCATCTCCGTGGTTTCCGAAAGACATTTCTGACTCCATGGATTTTAGCGAGACACTATGATATTCCTGCTCATGTGACGTGAGAATCTTTTCGCATATATTTGACATATCATGGCCGTGCGCCAATATGTTGAGAATTGTTGATTTCCCAACACCCTGTGCACCTGCAATTGAACGTACAATCATTATTATTATTTAAAAAAAAAATAGATGACATTACAGTCAATTCCATTGCACCGGATGTTGGAATTCAGAAAATCAAATAACAAATTTGAATTGTTTTGTCACTAACGACCCGGGTTTCGCCTTTCGACATCTTCAGGCATTCTATCACACGGATGTAACAGAACTGATGTAAAATAAACAGTTCGTTTGACGCGGATGAGGGAGTTTCTAGAAATTAATAGAGGGCAGTTATTAAACTCAAACTTCATTCTCAATGATCAGCTCAATCTTCCCAACTCCCCCTAGTTGTACCCTTTACGTGAGATCGGTTCAATGTATCAACAATCTCATGACATAAATTCTTATGTTTCATCACTAGATGTTTGATAGTAGGTATTCTCTATATGAAAAGGAAAAAAATAAATTAATTTTTTAATGTTAGTTGATTGATATTTGTTGAAAAACCCCTTTCAAGAATGATTCATTAACAAGATCATTAATGAAAATTGTCACCGGCAATTGTGTCAATTGTTATTAGATTAATACAGTAAATTTTTTTTTAACTGTAATTTACTGCTTGCCTTGGGGTAAGTGTTTTCCTGTAAATAATAACTTTTGTATATAGATGATGCTAACTGTTTATTTTATGTCAGTTTGTCGAAAGGCAAAACCCGGGTCGTTAGTGACAAAACATGTGGAATGATACAAAGTTGTGACAATTCAAATTTGATATTGAAATTCCATCAAGCACCTTCAGTCGATATCATAAATTGAATCAAATAACATAAACTCGATAAAATTTTCATTAGTTACTTGACAGTTTTGCCCGAGTGTGACGCAGATGTAATTCGTATACTGACTGGCATTTTTTTCCTCTACTTGACAGGAATGTTTATCATGGGCAGATCATATTTCAACTTGTCATGCTAAACTAAGCATTATTTTATTTTTACCGAAATGATGTAATAATACGAAGGGAGACAAGATACTACTGTCCGGATCGTGAAGTAGGATTGTGTACAGAATGTTTCAAAATAAACCATACAAAAAAAAAACTTATTAAAATATTTTCGTAAAATTTAAAACATTGTAAACCAACATACTGATTCTGATAAAATGTAAAACAATCTTTTTTTTTTTATTAATTCCCATAAAATTTGAAGCATATATTGCTATTTAACTAATTCTGAAAAAATGTAAAAAAGAACAATTACAACGAAATATAAAAAATAAATTAGAAAAAATATTTGCCAATTTTTAACACTTTGTCATCAAAATTCAACTCGTAAGTTGCTAAGGGGGTTAATGAGTATTCAAAATATTTCAAACCGATAACTCCTACAACTAAAAAGTTGTTATTGGTGTCTTGAAGATGTTCAGCAACAGTCGGAAGAAATTCTAAAGACTCTGTAATAAGCTTTACAGGATGGGCCATCGGTGTTACAGGAACAATGGCTTTCACTTCTGTAAGATAGAATTAAAAAAATTACAAACAACATAATGGCAGAATCAATTTTAAAGTGTTGACTAAACTAAAATTGATAATATAAAATTGTGGAAACAGTAAATTTGAATTGTTACAACTTTGTACGATTCCACATGTTTTGGGGTGTGTGCTTTCCTGTAATTAATAACTTTGATATGTAGACGATGCTTACTGTTTGTTTTACGTCAGTTCTGTTGCATCCATGTGATAGAATGCCTGAAGATGCCGAAAGGCGAAACCCTTGTCGTTTACGACAAACATGTGGAATCGTACAAAGTTGTAACAATTCAAATTTGATATTGAAATTCCATCAAGCACCTTCAGTCGATATCATAATTTATATGTGGAAATAGTAGAAAAAATTGTGTTTTATTTTTAAAATACAATGGCAGAAGGATATCTGTGGGAGTATTTATAATATCGGTTAGCAAAAACCTGACGCCTGACGAAGACAGTTTTAGGTACCATGGCACAAGAAACGAACCTCGTCATTCGCAGAGGCATCGATGAAGCTATATTCAACTCAATGCAGACCATTTGGGTTACGCAGCTGCACTTAATAACTATCAGCGACCATGTATGAAAATAATTTAAGATATAGACTGAGGGTGGTTGATGGAGTTTCAAAATCACATTTTAATTATTGAAACTGTGTACATTTCCGCATCTTTTGTCACCTAGTAACTTCTGAACTGAAACTTCCAATGTAAAATTGTCACAAAAATGACGTGGAAATGTCTTATGTAATTCCTCCTGTATTAAACCAATATTTTAAAATGATAAATTCATTATAATGTTATTTAAGCACGGTGAGAAATAGCAATGTATTTTAGTTCTACAAAATTTTTATAAGATATAGTTGATAGCTGTTTCGGTTCACGCCATCATCAGAATTATACAGAATAGTTCTGACGATAGCGTGAGCTGAAATATTAGCTATTTTTTTGCCGTGTTATAATGGAGTTCTACCAAGTAAATATTCAATCAATAAAATGTTATTTTACACTTCAAGAGTTTATTTTAAATTGTCAAACTGACTTTCGGGAGTGACTACGAGATGCGCTAAGCATATAAAATGACTATTGATGGTCAATTGGTGTTACGACTAGGGATTGCATTACCGATTTACCGGTAAATGGCCCAAAATGCATCAGCGGTAATTACCGATAATGAAAAATTTACCAGAAATGTTTTTATCGCGAATTAATGCCAGACACAGGCATATTATAACGAATTTTTATTATGATATATGCATGAGGGAGTGAGAAATTTTTTTTCAACTCCGGCAACATTGATAAAAAGTTTTTTAATCGTCACAATGGTGCCATCTGTCATCGCAATCGCGGTCACAGTGATACCCACTGCAGGCTGATTCTAGTTTTTATGGGATAGATAGCGAAGAAAATTCGTATTTAGGTACATATTCAATTCATTTTACCAAAGCAAATAACCATTTATTAATAAACTTTATAATCCAATACATTGCTTTTTTATTTTATTTTAATTATGAATTTATATTCATAGATACAAATTATGCATACATAATATCAATATTCACCTGAGATGTATTTTAAATTATTAGGTTTCAATCCAGGCTACCATTTTTAGTGAAAGTAGCCACGTAGTTATACTTCAATGATATAATCCATGTATTTTTTTTTTCATTTACCAGTTAATTAACGGTAAACCGATAAGAGGTGAAATTATTTGCGTTTATTGGTTATTGAAATTTGACGGTAAATTGCAATCCCTAGTTATGACATTCCATTGAATAGTCTACTTGTCAACCAGAATACAACAGTTAACATACCTGACAGTTTCTTTTCTTTGCTCTCATTTTGAGCAATCTTAGTGGGTTGAATGATTTGAGTTTCGATCTCATGATCCTTTCCGGTGATCTTCTTGGGGCTCTGGCGACCTTGGTTGTCTGCCTCTTTGGTCGCGGACGGCTCTCTCGCCTTGATGAGTATCACCGGCTGTTTTTCCTTTTCAGCTGGCACGTTCGCTTTGTCATCTTTGCCGCTGTCTCTGTCATTCTTCGCCAAGATGAACGGCCGGCGAAATGTCGAGTCATTATCCTGTGGATATTAACTATGAATATTAATCCAGTTTCCTGCTGAACTGCATAAAGGATATATATATATATATATATATATATATGTGATCTTTAAGTAGAGGTAATTAATATATTGGGAAAGACGAACATTTTTCTTATGGGTATTTAGCCTGGACAGAAAAAAATGAATGATAAATGTCACAAAAATGGTGAATGAAAGCCAATAGATTGGGTTTCCACAATATTTACCAATTATTTTTGGTAAGGATATGGCAGCTTTAAGGTCATAATTTATTATTACAAAAAAGCATATATGTTATTTATTATCTATTAGCGATATGAAAAACGCGTTGTAAAACCGAAGTGTACATTCAAAAGATAAGTATTTGACCTAGCAGTTATACGCTGTTACTTTACTGAAAACATTTACTCCGAAAAACAAACAAACTTACGAATTAGTTATAATTTTTTAAATAATCAATTTTTATGATTAAAAAATAACCTCACTACGTATTTGGTTATAGGTGCGAAAAATAATAACGATAGTATGTTCATACGATGCGGTAAAAGATTACAATTTACCTTGGCAGATGGAAAGTAGTTTTTCTTCCTGTGGTCCCTGCTTTTATCATATTCTGACATTTTAATTAATAAAATAATACTTTCGCATTCGCGACGAAATATCCGCAACCAAAAATTAGTGGAAAATCAAGCTGTCAAGCTAAATTAAAACAGTGCTGCCATAATACAAATGTTATTATTCGATTTTTTACCATCTGTAAATATTCATACGATAGAAACACTAGTCTTATTTAGCGAACAATGGCGGGTATAAATGTCAAAACGGTGTCATTACTTCTTCAAATATTATTTTTAACGAATATAATATCATTGGCCAGCAGTGAAGAGTGCGTAAAAAATGGTATTTGTCGTTGTGATTTTGAAAATGGAACATATATTGATCTCACGGATGGTAATGACAAATTCTACGTCGCATCGGCTGCGGTTAAGAAGGGAGAGTCATGGACAATGCTGATTTATTATTTTAATCCTTGCAAAGACATAGCGATTGACGATAATGTTCCAATCAATCAGTGCAAGCAAAACACGGTATGATGATAATAAAATTGTTAACATTTTGCTGATTGATTGTTTAAATCATCTTTTGTCACATGTGTGAAATGTAATTTGTGACATTTTATTGCATGATTTATTAATGATATAATTTTTGAAAATTGATAGACAGGTTGATAGGTTAAAATTATAGACAGTATACTAATGTACGATAAAGTAAAAATAGAATTGTAATCTTTATTCTTTATTTAAAGAACATTTTGATTGTGCTACAAGCATGATGTACGAAAATTATGACTTTTGATTTGATACTGCTAGAGGAAACATAGTTGTAAAACCATTTTATGGATTATATAACGCGCCATTGATTTGAATATTCATCTATATTTTGAAATGCCAAGAGGAAAAATATAATAAAAATCATTTTAAGTATATTTTGCAGTTTTCTGTAGTACCATCGAATTTTTACATTTTATCAAAATTTTATTAGGCTGGTGACCATCTTTCTTTAAATATCAATTGTAATGAAAAGAGTGTAAATTATGCAGTATTTCTCACTATTTTTTTATTCAATCGAATTATAAAAAATTCAACATTAATATTTATTGCAATGACATTGGTTTAAATTTTTGGCATCAATAAATATGTTTTATAACTTGTTAAGAATTTTCTCTAAAAAAAATAACTTGATTAAAATACATACATGAATGTATGTATTTTAAACGCATCATTTCGCGCTACCCTATATCACATACAGGCTGGAGAAAAATAATATACCTTAAAACTACAAACTGTACGGAATAAGCATGCATCCTAACATGTCTTCACAAATAGTTTTGCAAAGCACCCAATGTGTACTGTCAGTTTTTTGACATTTCATAATTTTCACATCTTCTCTTCAAAAGTCAGGAGCGTGTATATTATGGTTTGTAAAAAAAAAGTGATTATTTTTGCATAATTCTTGGAAAGTTACCTACAGGTAGGGCGGATTAATCCGGAATTGCAGTTTTATGCATAATTTACTGGATTCCTAGATTCCAATATAGTGTAACCCTGATTCTATGTTTTTTAAGGAACCCTGGAAAAAATGACACCTGCAAATAAATGTGGGAAAGCTTCAAATAATGTAACTGTAGACCTTGATTGATTTTTCAGCTTTGCAAGAGAGTTATAGAGATGAATTCATCGCCCAATAATGCAACTAATAACCAGTTCATTGAAAACGACAATGGATATTTGGCACTTGGAACACTCAAGGATTCACAGTTCCTCAGCACTGATGGACTCACTGTTGTTAAATACATAAAGGACAATGTAATGTAAGTATATTCATTGTTTTTTTCTTCTTATTTGCATTGTCGATGGATTTAGTGGTTACCATACAACGGGGTGAATAGGGACACTTTTTGCTTGTCATGATTATGTATCTTCATACATGCATTCTTCCACATTCTTCAGACTTGAATGGCTTAAAACATATGTCCATTGTCCTACTACACATCCTTAAAAATATTTATTATCGTTACTATATATTCACAGTCATTTTTGTTCGGTGTCTCTATTTGCCAGCGATTGGGTTGAATAGGGATGCGCTACTAAAAACCTCTTCAGGCCCATTAACTTTTATTTTTCTATATTCTTTTTTCCTTTTAAGGCAAAGATTCGAGGTCCTTTCACCAAAATACGCGAATCATATAGGTCCAATGGATATTCTGAGCAAATATCCAATTATTGTATTATTGGTTTTCCTTGGATAAAATCGATTGGACCTTCTTGGGTTTTCACATTTTATGTTGTGTGTCTATGAAGTACAGAACGATTAATTCCATATTTCTCCCCAATGATTTGATAACTGAGTTTGTTCACCATTATATCTCGCACTGCATCCTTCAAACACTCAAGGCTATGTTTTGCATACTTCTTTTTGGTGCTCTGAGGATCATGTTTGTAGACTCGCGGCATGTTTTTACTGTGCACGAAACTCTCAGCGAAATATTACACCGATCATAAATTTTGGTCAATTCAAACACTTCTATCACTTGTTGCTGTCTCTATTAACCCCTAAAATATTTGGTAAAGTATTAAATGTTGAAATTAAATGAAATATACAATAATAACAGTGGCATATTACAGAAAACAAAGTATGCAAGATTTGTTGACTAACTTGGCTTCATTTAATTTTGTAAAATAAGACAGAAGTTGGTAAGCCTCGATTGTCTTAAGATAATTGTTTCTTTCGTCCTTTTCAGAGTAACATCGATTCGGTTGATTTGTTCACCTATGGAGCCTACCCTCGTACTCAAAAATTTGGACCCAAGCACCACGGTAATCATCTTTCGATTCTTTTAGATAGCCAATCAAATATCTACTATTTTATTTCAAGGCTGAACAGCATGACCGGCAGTAGGAATCATTTACTCCTTAGAAGACTGTTGAAAAAAAATGCTGGATTTACTGTAATAGGGTAATAATAGCAAGCATTTAGCTCAACAAATACATAATATGGTTGTTGATAGGTATTTCGGCTTCATGCCATTGTCGTAACTTTGTTCAACTCAAAATTGAAAAGTTGAAACTTTTTACCATTCTACATGTTTTGTTACTAACAAACTGGGTTTTGCCTTTTGACATCTTTAGAAATTCTCTCACACGGATGCAATAGATCGAATAGTAAAACAGTGGTTTAACAACATTAGGAGCAGAGTATCTATGTACATATGTACATGCACAAAAATAAATAATATCTAATGAAATAATATTTTTGCAGATCCTCGATTTCTACTCACCGCAGGCCTGTCTGATGGGAAGTGCGTACAATCGACACTCTTTTGGCACAACATTAATGATAGTATTCTTCGTAATGGCCTTGGTGTATCTGATCCTCGGCTGCTGCGTCAAATATTTCCTGATGGGAGCCAGAGGAATCGAAATTTTCCCTAATATTAACTTCTGGAAAGAGTTGCCCAATCTGATTAAGGTACGTCTATCATTTCATCTTTGTTTTTATTTTATGCAGCTCATTAATTACTGGACAGCTGGAAGTTTTGTCATAGACAAAAAGTGGACCACTGGAATATTATACCACCCGCTTTTTCTTATGTACTGCATATTTCAATTAATGCATTTAATCGCGGTAGTGAAAGCATAGCAAACCTGTCAACTGTTGTTTCATTGGGCAATATCATGTTGATTTGAAGTATTTCACCAATGTTGATTGACATGTTTGTCAATAGACGTTTTATTAGATTGCTCATTTTATTGTACAAAATTTCAACAATTCAAACCTTCAATATTAGTTGTTTTTTGTTTAGTTTATGTATTTTGAAGAGAGTAAAAATCGTTTCGCATGCCCCTTAATGGAATGCGTGCCATAGGTTGTTTCGTTTTCGTTTCGGTCAATGTTTTATTGTGATAAATTATTATACTGATATTTGCATATTATTTAATAAAAAAAACCGATTGCAATTGAAGAAAACGGTTTATTGGGTGCCATAATTGATATTGTATTGTTTTTTTGCAGGACGGTCTCATATTTGTCCAGAACGGTTTCAAGCCGCCTCCTCAGACAATGTCGTCTGGTGCCCCCGTCCAGAATCCCAACCCAAACAGTTACGACAGCATATAACGACCGTTAGAATGCGATATTTTGGCGTACCTTAAATTGGGAATGAGCTGTTAAGTTTAGTGTTGACTTGTGATGCGATCGGTTGGATTCGCTGGGTACGGATCGTTCCAGCTGTCTTCGTGCGAGAGATTAATGTTTTGATACTGGTTGTACATTTAAATTTAAATCTAGTACCTTATTTGTGTTTTTTTTCAAATACCTTTGAGACTATAGCGGGTTCAAACATTTACTTCTTCAGAAGTCAATTTAATCACCGGAGAAAGTGACACTTTTGACGCCACCATTTTTAACTAACAACAACTTAAAAAGCAACAATAAATACATTGAAAATCATTTTTTAAATTCTTCTTTAATAGTTTTTATCAAAAAGTTAAAAAAAACTATTAATTTATAATATCCCAATTCATTTTGTCCCTTTTGAAGGTGTCGCACATTTAATTAAAAAAAAACCAATATATGCGCAACCTTGTGTCAATCAGATGACATTCTAATGAAGTCTGTTTTAAATTTGATAAAAAATCAGTATATATATTTATGAATATCGTGGTGGCGATTGTGTATCTCCACACCATTGGCGTCTACGTTGTTAAGAAGGATTAGCAACTGACTTATCTGGTAACCGTTGAACATCTTTTGTAAATATGCTCTATGGTATTTTCATATGCTACTCTTGAAGTGGACTTGGTATTAGAGATTCAATTTCATTATTGATCAAATTTTGTGTGTTACAACCAGTATCAAAAACAATCTCATTCCTGGAACTTTCTGCTTATTATTGGTTCTTTAATTCATTCCTTATATATTCCAGTGAATTACATTTGTAATTTTGATTTTATTAAACATTAACAAGTGATACTCGATCACTTTTCGGGAAAAAAAATGTGCTTCACCTGTAAGTCAACATTAAAAATATTCATTGAAATACCTCTATAAAATAAAAAGCAACACTTGCGAAGTCTTAAAACGCTAAAAATATAATAATGTATGTGTTTTTTTTTCTGGCGGTAACATTGTATAGTTTCTAACAATTAAAATGGCTGCCGAATTATTTGTGTATGTACTGATGTTTATTCTCATTTCAAATAGTACACGCTTGTGTATTTTGCTATATTATATAAAATTTTACTTACTAAAACATTTTTTTAGGTTTTTCCAAAAAAATTACTAAATGCCGCAAAATCTCTAAGAAACTTAATTGAAAATATATAATAATAAACATTAGAATCAAAGAAAATTTTAATTTATGGGAATTAATGAATATTAGCATGGAAATCTGTTGCCATTTTAATAATTTGTTCAAAGAATAAACAGTTTGATGGCAACTTTCTAATACTTATATAATATTTGTATTTCATATAAGCTATCCATTTCCCATGTATAATGATTTGGTATTTACCTATTCATAAGTATATCTCTAGCATAACTGTATTCTTATTGGTGGCATTTCAATTCACCTTGGGTAAACATGGTTCTATCTGTTATTTATTCGCAATATCACTTTTTAATGCAGTTTTTTTTATAAATAATAAAAAACATTTCGAGAAATCTTCTAAGCAGTTTCAATTTCTTCAGACGGAACCTTGTTTACCCAAAGTGATGAAATGGTAATGCATATTTACCCCAATTTTTTTATTGTATTAAAAAAATGCACAATTGATATTTTTTTCTATTCTTCATTTTTGTTGTTTGTATTGTAGAACCCGAATTATCCAAAATGTTTTATATTGAAGGTATGTTAAAATTTTTGTAAATGACGGCTTTATGTTTTGACATTCGTGCAAGTCTTTGCCAATATCGCAGTCATAGTCATTGGAGCACAGAAAAGCAAGTCATCGTGACGCAGCAATCTCCTGCTCGGCTAAACATTGCCTGTTCAGCAATCGATTTCTGATGACCAAAAATCAAATATTATCTAGAAACACATTCTTGGCTACACGTGTATCAAATAACTTCAGTCCAATCATTTCAAGTTTCTTTTTAAGTTGTCAATAAAGTTGAATGACGACCGCTAAATTATAATAAAATAAAAAAAACCCACACACTTTTATTAACCATCTGACTGCTAATGTCTTTGATAGTCAAAAGCATAAGAATGTCGGCAGTCGATTGAATTGGCATTTACTTAGTAGAACTACATAATAGCACGATGAAAAAAAATTGCAATGTATTTTAATTCTACAAAATTTATAAGGTATATAAATGATAAGCTATTTCGGCTTACGGCCTCATCAGAACTTGTTATAAATTGAAATTACCTTAATGATTTTGTAAAACTAAAATATATTGCTATTTTTTCACCGTGTTGTAGTTTCACAACAGTACTCGCAATTTCATGTGTGAGTTGGTTGTTATACGTAAATATAGCCTATTTGTTATGATAATCTCCGCAAGTTTACGGGATCCCAATAATGCTGAATTAATTTTTTGAATGTTCATTGTTCGAATATTTTTTACACGGCTCTGCAGGTAGTGTTAAAATTAACTGTCAAACTCTGCCTTGGCTTACCTAAGCACAAAACCATTGTACAATTTGGATATTTGGGTTCTACCGTAGTTTTGTAAAAATATCCTAAGAATATTCAACTGTTTAAATAACTGGCTTATTTAATAATACGTCTTCTGTAAAACTATTATTTCACAAATAATCAATATGAAATTTAACTTCGATATAACAGACTAATGCCGGTGAAGGGTATCTATAAAAATTTTCGAATAATAGTTAGTTTTCTTTATTCACTCTTTTATCTGGCCAATGATCAGTTAACACACCTTTTAACGATCGTAGCTATATGATTATCATACGCAGAACATTTTTTGCAGATTGTTGTTCTTAGTTCAAATCATAGATATCATTAACAGGCCTCACTTTTAAGGTGTTTAACTGTCTATAAAATCTTTAAATAATAAAAACATATTTTCTAGTTCTTATTTCCACAATATATGTGCGTTGTTGTCTCGCATTCGTCATTGGTGGTATATTGTGAAAGTATGTATTAAAAATGTGTTTTTATTATATAAAAGTAACAGATATATTTAACTATTTTAAAATTTGTCCATTTATCTTTTAGAATTTATTAATTTGCAAGAAATGCTATGATCTTAACATGCTAATGTATATCTGTTAAGATGGTTAATAGCAGTGTGATAAATGTTGATAAATGATATTCAAAAACATTTTTTGTTTGTTTGATCTTTTGTCTGTGTCAAAAAATATTAAGAACAAATCCTACAAAAAAAGGCAGCTTTTATTGGGTTTTCTACTGTAAATGTAGATTGTAATATTTTTCAAATTATCAAATGTTAATTGGCACTTATAATCATTTCTTCAGTAATGAAATATGATATATTTCTTGTATTTTCTGTTTAGTTTAACAATAATCATTCTTCATATAAGATACGACACACGCATAGCTGCCGTACATAGCTGTGTACAGAGAATTAACACTATCACTATTGAATTATTTTGTAAAAAAGTTGGCTTTGGAATATTTTTAAATTGGGTTAAACATATTCTCTTCTGATTAAATAACATTTGTGGCACTTGCCACGCTGAAGTGCTTACCTATTTGGAGACACTACCATTTTAATGTCTTAATTTTTTTTATAGAAATGCAACTAAAAAGACACGAAAATCATTTATCACATTTATAAGTTTTTATCGAAAAGTTGATTAAAAAATAAATAACAAAAACCTATGTTTATTTTTTCACGGTATTCGTCACACAAAAATTAAAAAGATAGAATTTACGAACTTTGTCTCTTTTGAAGTTATCTCAAATGTCAGTGTAATATATAGATTTTATATATGCGTTGATGGCTCACAAAAAATATATATTTTAGAATACCTTAAGTTACCTAAAACGATACCCGACAGAAGGTAGAAAGGTTCAGGCAATTGTTGGTGAAGTAAACAATAGCTGATATATCAGAAGTCTACTATATTGAGGTTTTACTATAAAGAATATTTTTCTTAAAACATTGATTTTGTAAATATTCTCTCAAAACGCAGCAGTCTCTGAGCTGAAAACTTGAAATTTAGCCGGTTATATAATTGATTATTTCATATTATCAAAGTGCCCAATCGTTTTTTTGACTGTCTTGTTTTAGCGATGTAACTATAGTTATTATTAATGATCTTTTTGTAACCTAGCAATGATTGACTGAGTAGATGGTTTGTATAATAAGAGATTTGAGTAAAAATTGAAAATGAATATTTTTTGTCTATATGTAAAACATTGAATAATATAAGTTTTGTATCCTATTGTTGAAATAAGATGATGTAATTGACAAGATACCTATCATTCTTAACCCTTTGCGGTCTTAAAATAAAAAAAATTATACTTCCACTAGGTCCATTATGAATTTAATTAACCATCTCACTGCTAATGTCGTAACTGTTGAGATGGCTGATTTCAATGTGTCGAGAATCGACATTCAAAATATTAATAAAGAAGGTTTTAACAGTCACGTGAGAGCTTGTTTTGTATTAAAATATATTCTGATAATCGTCATAAATCTAACTAACACCAAAATTACTGAAAATTTATGGTGTCGACTGAAGGTGCTTAATGGAATTTCAAATTTGAATTGTTAAATCTAAACACTGAAAATTTACTAAGTCTGTCAATTATAGTATGACCTGTGGTTACAATTAAAGTTCTGAAACGAATGCAATATCAATTAGAATTGTTGAAAGTTACGATTCAATGTCTTGAGGCATTCTAACGCATTCTATACACACATTCATCAGCTCTGTTGCATCCGTGTGATAGAATAACTGAAAGATGTCAGCGACTTCGTTTATTGATTGTAGGCATTTTTGTAACAATGTGTGTATCTATCTCTATACTATATATGTAACTATCCCTCAAATGATCATTTTGTATCTTATACAGGCATACGGTTCCAATTTTTATAAAAACTGTTCAATCAACTGTCCAGATTACTTGTAAAGACAAATTGTGAATTTGCATTTTGAACAAAATAATTGATATGTATTGAATTGACTGATAGATTGATTTGTTGAACAAAATAATCCAAAGTTCCTATCCCTCAAATGATCATTTTGTATCTTATACAGGCATACGGTTCCAATTTTTATAAAAACTGTTCAATCAACTGTCCAGGTTACTTGTAAAGACAAATTGTGAACTTGCATTTTGATTCTACAACAAAATGTTGAATCTCATTTGACATAGGATTGTAAGGGTTAACGCTCCATTTAATGTTCCTTTTATTATGAATTGGACAGGCATTTAGTTAAATTCAATTATGTTCACTAAATTGTCAAACTGATTTAGTATTTTCTTGCTGTAATTGCCACGTGATCTTAATATTATTAAAAAAATTGCCATATTTCAAATTCATTTTCCTTCTGTATAATAATAATTACATAAATTATAAGGTTCGAATGATATTAAATTTTGATGTATTTACAACTTATTAAAGTTTGAATTGAAATAGACCAACGATATTTTTGATAATGGATCAATAAATATTTTTGGAAATCACAATTTCAAACAGCACTGTGTTTATAAAAATCTTAAAATAAATATATTTTCAAATTATTCAAGTTTCGTAAAATATTAAAATAATAAAAACATTAATTAAAAATTGTATTTTGACGATTTTAAACACAGCATAAGTTTAATTGGAGAATTAAAAAAATATTATATAATATATATTAAAAACATATCACATAATTATCAGAATTTATGGATTGGAGCTTTTGATTTATGATATTTGAATCGTTTGGTCTTTGTACAAATCCACATTTTTTTTGTCACTTATGACCTGGGTTTCGCCTTTCGTCATCTTCAAGCGTTCTATCATACGGATGCAATTTTTTAAATCGAAGTAATATGGTGACGATCCGATACTTATGTATATATTTCTAAATCATGTTTTGATATCTTGTTCACTAATCTTAATGATATAGGTTACAATAAAGTAGGCATCTATTACACGCAATGAACATGTTTCATCATGACTGTTAAAGGATTAAGAAAAAGTCGAATGTGATCAAATTTGCCTCGTGTTACTTCTGTTGTATGAAATATTCAATTTTTTTATTTTACGGTGGTGGTAGCATTTTGTAATATAATAATAAATAATATCATCAATTTTGTAATAACCTTTCGCGTTTAACCAGTTCTTCATCACCCTTATGCCACTTTTTTTTTTAATACTTAATAAACATTCATTCGATACTTTTTGTTTATTGAATTCGATAGGGTTGCCACTGCATTAATTATGAGGGAGAATATGCATAATTATTCTTACACGAAAATTGTGTGAAGGAATCTCTTCAAACAAACAATACTGTGAGGGCAAACGGTTATAACTGCCTTTTCCATAATTTCAAAGTTTTGAAGTTAATGACAAGTTAGAAGGCAAGAGGTGATATCTTTAACGTAACCTTGTGGTGAATAAAGTTGCATCTCACAGTGTACAATTTGGAACATGTTATTGTAGAAAAAGTGAAACAACTACAGTTATAACCGCTAACCATCGTTATACTGATATACTTTTATGAAAATTATATAAATATTCAGATAAACACAATATGAAATAGTTTTTTTAATACACGCCGTATTTTACCTCATTTGGTGATACTAGATCAGTGATTCTCATGTGCTGTAAGCAATCACCAGAGAATTTTACTGTATAATAAATATTGATATTAAAAATATATATATATATATATATATAAATGTTCATAATGCGGCCACAGTAAATTTTACATGAGAACTACTACCCTATTTGCACCTGTGTCAAATTGCAAATATGTTCAGATTTCAACAATAAATGATTTTTTTTTTGTTCTATTAGCTGTTCCATAGATGTCTACAGATTGACATAAAATATTCATCAGTTGTCCAAATATAATTAGTATTGATAAAAATGATATTTTAATGACTTGGTGAAAAGAAAAATCAATAGACTGATCAGTTTTTGCTTTCAGACATTGCATACAGCAATTTGTGAAACAGGTTTATTTCTCTAGTCACATGGATAGAATAATTATCAAGACTTAAAATGATTTTTATTTTCGTGTTGTAGCTTTCACAGGGAATTGTAAAGCACTTTGATTGGGGATCTATCAATGACATTTTGTATGTATAAAATATAGCATAACATAGGTCTACATTATCTCGTAGCATGTGACCGTGGAATTAAAATCAACGCCCCGTAATCAAAGGGTTAATATACGTTTGAAACTGTTACCAATTTCAAATAACTGCTTGCGGTTTTGTAAAGTTGAATTATATTTTTTTGCTATGATGTTTTGAAAGATCGTAGTTTAAAAACTACTGGGAAAAATTCTTGTAAACCTTTGTGAACAAAATATTTTTGTATATTGTTATCGATTGTGAAGAACTTGAAATAAAGATGTGTGAATAATATACCTTTGATTGTTTTTATTTATATTTTGGCCAGTGGCGGTTAGAGATTACACATTAGGGAGTGCACAAATAAGATTTACCAATACTGTAAAACCTCAATTATCCGCACAATGATAAAATTTTGTTTTTTATTTGTATGATATCGACTGAGGGTGCTTGATGGAATTTTATTATCAAATTTGAATTGTTAAACTTTTGTACGAACTTTGAAGAACTGACTATTCTGTTGCATCCATGTGATAGAATGGCTTAAGATGCCGAAAGGCGAAATCCGGCTCGTTAGTGACAAAACGTGTGGAATTGTACAAAGTTTTAACAATTTAAATAAAAATGAATTTTTGGTTATCTGAATTGAAAATATTTGAATTTTTTTTTGCTGCTTTGTAAACTGCAAGCAAATCACCTTCAGATGTTCAATATGGCGTAAATTCATTCTTTTTAAATGTGACAAATCGTAAAGTTTTAAAATTAATGTTTTACCTTAAAACATAGTTAAAAATTTTAAGGCCGATGGTTTTTGCATACACCAGTCAGTGCCGAACATCTGCCCTGTGGGACTTGAAGGGTTAAACTGATTTCTCAATCTTGTTTTAAAAGAAACCTCAAATAGATAATATATTCAAAACATGACTGAATGTTACTAAAACAATAATATTACACATAATTGCATGTACATTTGCAAATCTGATAAATAAAGATTTATTCAAGTTTAAAATTAATTCTAATTGTGTAATAAATTTTGCTGTCAATATTGCTAAGAATTTGTTGAAGAGTATTTCATGGTTCGTCACTGTCTTCATCACTGGAGTTGTTTTCCAATTCAAACTGTAACAATTCCAATAAAACTATTTTTTATTTTGTCCAAATAAAAGATTACATTATTAACAATATTGGCCAATCAATTAATGGATCCTTAATGTCAAATTCAAATTTTTAAAACTATGTACCATTCCACAAAATTTATCACCCACAAGACGGGTTTTGCCTTTTGATATCTTCAGTCATTCTATCACACATATGCAATTGAACTGACCAGTCATTTTGTATCACTTATATACAAAATACTGTAATGTATGACTTGCAGTGACTGCCAGCACTTCTTCGTGGGGAAAGCTATACATACTATAGATGTAAGAGTATAAGAAAATTTATGCTCTTGGATAAAATAAAGATACATCGACATTTGTCAACCGTTTATTATCAGAGAATGACTCATTCAACGTGGATGAAAGGCTTAAATTATTGAATTAAGGCACGATGATTATAAACTATTTTAGTATACATAAAATTTATGAAATAATCATGACTCAATTTAGTTCATTGTGTGTATTAAACAATCAAGTAAAATTTTCTTATTTCCCTTGCTATATACATTATATGAGGTTAGTTTAATTAGTCAACAATCTGAAGTATTTGATTCTTAATCTTTTCTAAATTTGAATGTCAGTCAGTGGTTATTGAAAATGTTTCAGCTGTATTTACCTCCTTATTTTAATATTTTTATTTTATAATATATTTTGTTTATTATTTTTTATTTTTCCCTATATTTTTTCTGTATAATTCCTCTTGTATATGACTGATGCAAACTGTTTACTGTCTATTAGTTCTATTGCATCAGTGTAGTGACTATATACTTCATATAGGGAGTGAATACGGTTAAAGAAAGAAGGTTAGCTTTTGAATAATGCAGCAATGTAAACATAAATTTTGTTTGAATTAAAGTTAAAACTGAAAGTTGAAGTGACCAACCTGATTATCTTTATCAGCAACACACGCGAAAATGGCTGCAGCAATTTCGCAGCCTTTCTCGTCATCCGTGAGATTTTCCACTGTAACATAAGATTCGATTAATATGGAAGAGAATATGTAATGATCTCATTTAAAAGCAAAAGTCCACATTTTATATAAATTGAATTAAAAATAAGTAAAATTAACTATCAATACACCGCAATCAGAGGTTTTAACAGTTGAGTTTTTGGCAGACGAGTTAAGAATGTCAGGTTTGTAATATTGACTCCGTATTAGGAGGATGATCCACTGTATCCAATACCGAATATTTGCCAAACTTATGAGGCTATATATGAATATGAAAATTAGCTGTCACACGATAGTTTCGACACTGTTAACCTCATTGTTATATTAGGTAATCCCGGAATTAATGTCGTTTTTTCAATACGCAACTTTGACTCAGTATGTTTGAGTCTGTTTACCAGTAAAGACGTGTGTTATTATTTTTCTCTTCTTTGGTGGTTCTTTACCTTTCTTTTGAACAAAAGAAATCAATTCTACCCCATCTATAAAACATAGAGACGTGTCCTAAAGAAGCACATTTAAGAAGCTGTATGCTGTTTTTGTTTCATTCAAAAAAAAAATTGCAACAGAAGCAACGGAATCCATTTGTGAAATTTAAGGTGATATACTGGACATAAGAAAGTGCCAACGATGGTTCAGAAAATTTCGATCGGGTAATCTCGATTTGAAAAATGAGTCTTGAAGTGGACGCCGCAGTCTAATGGATGAAGCGGCCCTTAAGGCGGAAGTTGAAGCAGATCCGACGATGACCATTGATCAATCATCACACATTACAATTGAATTCTCACTGCTATCTAGAGAAAATGGGGAATGTTCAAAAAGAAGGCATTTGGGTTCCTCATGCGCTAACTGAACACAACAAACCACAGTGCCTCAGCATATGCAAAATACTGAAATACTGCAAGAAAAGCAAATATTCTTCCCCGTTTCTCCGTGACCTTATCACCGGAGATGCAGCGATTACCGATTACTGAAGCTCTCTATTGTGATCAGATGGACAAGTTAAATACAAATTTACAAGAAATTAGACCGGCTCTTATGAAAAGAACGAATGTTATTCTTCAACACGAAAATGCCCGTCTGCACGTTGCCGACATTACACAAAAAAAGATCCAGGACCTCGGCTGGGATGTTTTATTGCATCCGCCCTATTCTCCGGACTCTGCACCGAGTGACTATCACTTGATTCGTTCTTTAGAAACGCAATTAAGGAACAAACAAATCGAAAATATTGTAGATCTAAAATCAGGTCTCTCTGAGTTCTTCGAATTTAAACCGAAGACCTTTCATGAAAAAGTAATCTTAGATCTTGAAAATAGATGGCAAAGAGTCATAGACAACACTGGTAATTACTTTGCTTAAAAAAATTATAAATAATTAAAAAAATCAAATTTAAATTTTACTGTAAAAAACGACATTAATTCCGGGATTACTCAATATTTTTTAATGTCAACTATTGACATATTGCCATCTGCTGTCTCAACAATTGAGACGTTACCAGTCAGAGAGTCAATAATCAAAAACCGAATTCTTACATCAAGAGATTGGTTATTATATTATTTAATTCCCTATCCATTTATAGATGAAAAAGCCCAAAAATAATATTAATCATGGCGGGCTAGCCATATAGCATATACCTTCTTGTGTGCAAAACTCAATTAGTTTTTCTGCTCGTCTCATGGCTCGAGGGTGAAGAGCCAAAGCTCTTGCAGCAGCAACTAGACTTCCCTGTGGACTGTATCTACCTTCTGGTGTTAGCTGGAAATGAATCACATGTACAGTTAATCTTTTAATGAGTTATTAATTTATTTGGATCACAGATGCCTCTATTAGCATCATGAATACTTGTTATAAGCAATGTCATTGTCACAGATTTTTCAAAATCTTTTGACATTTGAAGTATACATTTTTTTATAAGATAAAATTTAAATATATTAATAAGTCAAAAAAAAAATTGTGTGAATAATTTAATCCAATAATCCAACCCAAATCAAACAGTTTTTATTGTTAGCAGTGCCACCTAGTAATTTCTATCTTAAGTATTTTTTAATAATATGTTATGAGTATATTCACAGCTTTAGTTGAGAGAATCTGTAGAAACTAATAATTAACTACCGTTTACGATAAAGTGACAATTCAATTTACTGTAAATATTTAAAATTTTAAAAACACAATCTTTAAATGCTTGTGATGCATTTACAGGAATCACTTTTGAGGTGTTTACTGTTACTTTTTGATGGAAAGGCATGGTATTTTAAACAATAAAAACACATTTTTAAGTACTTATTTTCACAATATGTTTTATGATCAATACCGGTTTCGCTCATCGCGAGCATTTTCAGTCCTGGTCTTAATAATGTAAAATTGTAATAAAAAATATGTTTTTATTATTTAAAATATGATACCTTTTCATCAAGAAATGAGAGTTGATTCCTTAAAAGTGATTACTGTAAATGTTGGGTTCGTTTCAATATGGTGATAGAAATGTGGGAGAATGTTATGAGATGATGCTTAGTTCATGTTTTTTTAGTTCAATTTTTCATTAACAAGTCGGGATTTGTATTTCTGCATCTTTTTGCATTCTATCACTTAGACCATCTTGCAATGCATACCGGGTACACGCTAGTTGTTTATAAAACTTAGCATGTACGAATTGCGTTTCATCATATAAAAATCAATAGTTTTGAATGTTATTTCAAATTAATATTTTGATTAAATTAAAAGAGGGAATTACAAAGTCCATACTATTAATTGCCACTAAATTATAGGTAAAAAAAATGTAAACATACAATAACACTGTGAAAAAATAGCAAACTATTTTAGTTCTACAAGTTTCTAGTTTAGTTTAAGTATTTTTTCACTGTATTATAGAGGAGTTCTACTCATTAAATGCCAATTTAATCAATAATCTTACAATGTTAACTTTCTTGTACATGCAAGCAAGCAGACACTTGCCCTCGAAGGAGTATGGAGATTTCAATGCTCGCACCAGTTCCACATCACTTTCGGGTGCTTGAGACCACTCCACGCATTCATCATCCACCTCGTAGTGAGGGTCCACCAATTCATATTCGAGTACATCCTATGTGAAACATTTAATTATGACTTAGACTTTTTATAACCTCAAAATCTTGACAAAACAAAACTTAATTGTGTTATGACACAGATGTCGTAAATGTTATATTATTTGTTTATGGTATTTTAACATTACCGTAACAATACTTATACGGCATAAACAATAAACAATTAACAATAAATGAAATATTTTTATTTTTAAGTAAAAACATAAAAGTTTTAAACTATTCCATACTGAGCCACATAAAAGACCTATCACTGAATATTTAATTCACACTCGGCTGTCGGATGCTTCGAAAATTACAGTCTGATCTGTAGCGGGCGTTTTTTAGCGATTGGCCGAAAAATATATTACTTTATTAAAATCGTCACATCTCCTAAACCAAACAATATTTCCAAATAAATTTTCAAAGAAATCATACGTGATATTCAATCATTAACATTAAAATAAAAAAAATGAACTACATCATAATTTTACTATATTTCTAAGCTGAATATAAAAACCTGATGTTAATTTAATTAATGGCACTACACACGTTAATAACACAAAATATTCAAAACTAAAATCAATCAGTAATCTAAAAAGAATCACTCCATTAAGAATAAAGAATTAATAAAAATTATTCATTAACAAGAATATAAAATAGAAAGAGTATTTCAAAATTATTACTTTACGGCTAATACGTTTTCAATTTGGTTTTATTAAATATTGGTGACATTTTATTTTATCAGGGCGTTAAAATTTTATTGGTAAACTGTTTTAATTCATTTAGATATTTTTTTATGATCTTAGTTTGTATAGCTGGTTATTTACTAAATTTACAAAAAACTGTGCAAATAGTTTCGTTTTAATCTGCATGGCATCAGTTTAATTCCAGGCGATCAGAAAAACCGGTCAAGATCTTAATAATATGAAATTGTGGAAATCTTATGAACCATTGTGTTGTTTTATTAATTTTTTTTTGTATGGTAGTTGATAGCTATTTCGGCTTGCACTATCTTCAGAAATATGATCTGACTGAATTTAAGCTGGACTTTATAAACTGTTAAATCACTTACATCCCAATGGCATGCAGTCACAATCGAGTGGATTAACTATTACAGAACCGAAAGCCCTGGAACTATTTATATGCAAAATCAAATATTAAATCGCAAATTTTATGCAATTCCTTTTTATAATAGAGACAAATTTAATAAATATTATTATTTCTTTCAGTTACAAATCACATATTTATTATTTTTTAATGGCAGCCTTAAAAATAATCATGAGGTATTGGTAATCTTTTAACTTTTCGATAGAAACTAATAAATTCATTATTTTCAATGATATTCCGATTTCAAAATGATGTCAATTTTAAACTGAGATAGGCAATTTATTCGCATCTATTTTAGCATAGACAATTGTATTTATAGTTTAAATATTAAACCGCCTATTGTGTTAAGAGTTGTTCTAAGATATTCATTATTATCGTTTAAGAACTGGCGCGGTAAAAGTATTACTTACCTCGTGTGAATTGGAGACATTTCCAGAAACTGTCACAATGAGTATCAACAGCAGAACGTGTGACATTTTGGCGCCAACTGATCAAGTAATCAATCCTAATTGGGAATGTGAAAATCTTAAAAAGTTACTTTCCCCAAATCTACTTTAGAATTATTGGATATTATTTCATATTTATGTGAGCACAGTCTATGAAGTACATACGTATATTTAGGGAAAATCTGTCAACAATGTGACATGTAAAATACTAGTTCAATCAATGGCGTAACTTTTAACATTGCAATGTATTTATTAGTCTGTTTCTATCAATTGAATATTGATCTAGTTGCGGTGGGATTTTTCATACGTAAATAAACTTTTTGTTCACTGTCCTCAATTGCAATCGATTAATTTCATTGGCGTAGAATGAATTTATTTTAAATACACAATAAATGCTAATAAAGTTACCCGCTACAGCATTGTCATACATAGAGAAATTCCTTATATCGTTTTTTATCAAGCGCAAAATTTTCAAGGCCAAATTACATTTTTTATGAATACTTCAAATTTATTTTACAAAACTTTGTCAGTAGTATTTTGTCTCAACTATTCAAGATCACGGGTCATTTAATATATTATATAAAAATGGAGAAATGTTTGATGTGCTGATTTAGGGTTATTCAACAAAATTCAATTGAAAAACATAACCTCATTTTACCTACTACAAGTTTACCACTACTTCACGTACCTACTCCCCTATAACTAACGTCACCATACGTCCCATTTTAAAATTGTCTGCCCCGTTCTCCCCAAGCACTATCCAGGGAGCTAAATCGTCCCGTTTTTAGAAAAAGAGCAGTGAAACAGTGGGCCACTGTAAAAATTGTACCTTTTATCGTGTAAGTATATATTAAAATTTTTTCCTAATTTATTTTTTATAAAAATACTTATGAAATGTAGTACAAATTTTGAAGAAATATATATTTTTGAATACAAATAGTATCACATAAAATGCCCGTTTTGAGAAATAAAATAAGTGGTCACGTTACTTATAACTTAATATTTCTATAGCGCAGTTCTAATCTTAACGCTATAACCTTGAGGGTCGACTGTATTATGACGTAATATTCATATGGGAATAACACAAGCAATTATATACTTATTTAAAAACCAGGAATGTAAAGTCCGGGTCGTGGGGTAGTGGTGTTATAACCGGAGTTGAAGTAGTAAAAAACGAGCAACTCCGACTACTTTTTCGATTACACAATTTTGAAAACTATCTCAATGAACAATTTGTCGGATTGGTTGGTTGATCTCTGATTGAATCCACATAAATAGGAAAGGTAAAAGAAAACCTGACTAAATTAAAGATATTTCTTAGTCGCAGTTGTGTTATTGATATATGTCGGAATCGTGTTGTTTTAACGACTCTACAGCCCTGCTAAAAACGTCAAAATAGATTAAAGTTGAACATTGTTTATTTTGATTGTGCATAAATAAACTAACGAGCCGCCATTGGAATATTTTGACAGGAAGAGGATGCTCGGATAAAGCGATTTTATAGTAAACGTTTCTTTGATTCACGCTCTGTGATTTAGTTCATTTCGATTGCAAATCGATTCGGCAATAATTTTATTTAATTCATAAAAGTTCCACATGCCACGTTATAATGAGTGCATGAAACAAGATGCTTTCAATGAGCTTATCGTTAATATAAAATTATGTTGCCAATAAAATTTTCCCATTTTCATTATAAAATACAAATTATAATGACCCATATAGCATTATTAACATACTAATACCGGTAGACGTGGAATTCGCGTCGTCAGTTTTTTAGTGTAGCGGCGGGGAACGCGAATTCATGTCATTCGATATTGTTGACATTAATCCAAAGCTGTGGGGTTGAAGTCGGAGTATTGAAAAACGAGCGACTCTGACTAATTTTTCGATTAGACGATTTTGAAAAATATTTCAATGAATAATTTGCCGGATTTGTTGGTTGATCTTTAATTTAATCCTCATAATAAGGAAAGGTAGTAAAAAAAAAAAAACAAAAAATGAGTTTGAATTGTTAAAACTTTGTCCAATTCCAAATGTTTTGTCACTTACGACCAGGGTTTCGTTTTTCGGCATCTTCGGTTCTTTGTCAGTTCTGTTGAATCCGTTTGACTGAATGTCTGAAGATGTCGGAAGGCGAAACCGGGGTTGTTAGTGACAAAATATGTGGAATCATACAAAGTTTTAACAGTTTAAGTTTTTATTTTATACTTTTCACTTAACCTGTGATGTATCCATCTTCTTTGTCTCCAAGTTTTGCAAATGTTTTTATCACGCTCTTGTATGCTCTACCATGAAAATTTGAGTTTTTCTGCGAGTTCATGGTAAGTAATGGTGAATTTTACTTTATAAGCTGGTCTTCCATTTCCAGGAAGGTTTTTTTTAAATTGAAATATCCAAATCGAAACTGTTTGAACCACCTCTGACATTAACGAACATCAAAAACATTCCGTGATATAACATAAATATTTTCTGTAGCGTTTGTTCGGTCTCTTTCTTCAAAAATGGTTTAGCGTAATATTTCGAATAATTGTTCGTTCACGTAAAAGCTACACATTGTTAATATAGTTGTAATCATCTCTATTTAAAAATCAAAACACACTTGAAGTATGTATAGTCAACATTAAAATATAAAAATATTTTGGGAACGATCAGCTGAAAATGCATAACTGACAATTCAAAAGCTAAAACAGAAAAACGACGTTCTTTTCTGGGACACTTATAAACAAAAATTGATAAAATAAAAACAAAACCACAAAAATTTGTGTACGTAATGCATTGATAAATGGACGAGCTCTCGCTTTGCACATTTTATATTATTGTCGGTAATTAATTAGTTTCATCAGAAGATCTAAAAGATAATATATGACCGATTAATATTATATAATTAGCTTGTATGTTCAATTGCTATTTGTATGAGATAAAAATAAAAATATTTTTTTTACAATTGAATTGTTGTACGATTTCACATGTTTTCTAACGACCGGGTTTTATTACGATGAAAAAAACGAATATTGGAGAAATCATTAATATTTAATTACCTTTGTAAAATTACGTAAAGTATTTCACTTTGCGTAACGATATTTCTATATCAAAATGAATTGTTAAAACTTTTTACGATTCCACATGTTTTGTCACTAACGACCCGGGTTTCGCCTCTTTTTCAGGCATTCTTCACATCGATGCAACAGAACTGACGCACAATAAACAGTTAGCATCGTCTATATACCAAATGTATGAATTGAAGGAAAACACAGACCCCAAGGCAATAACTAAATGACAACTAACAGATTGTGATAGAATGTCTGTAGATGCTGAAAGGTGAAACCCGGGTCGTTAGTGACAAAACATGTGGAATCGTACAAATTTTAACAATTCAAATTTGATATTGAAATATCGTCGATATCATGAATGTTCGTATTGAGTCTTTACCCACTGAGTATCGCGTCTGAGGCCAACGGCGTTGACCACTCGACCACGAACTCGACAGTAATTGAGCTCAATAACTACAATTATGTCACCGGAAATAGCATCTCTATGGTCGGATGGTAGTGTCATCTAGTGATCTAGTCTATAAAAGTATAATATTTTCAATTGAGGTGTTTACCATAGATTAGTTTAATTTTAGAAGAGTCAAGGTCGAAATTCACACGAATAATTTGTTAAGTGTAATTACAGATAATTTCAGAGCAATAATTCATTGCCAGATTTCGGCCGTTATGCATGAAGCGTCAGGTAGTCTCGACCATTATTTAAAAAGTTTCATATTTTATCAATACTTACAAGAAGTCGATAACTACATAAATATAATATTATATTATAAAGCTGTATTAGCTAATAATATTTGATCACTTTTAAAGTGTTAACTGTCACTTCTTGATGGAAAGGCATGATATATCAAATAATAAAAACACATTTCCACTACTTATTTCCACAATATATTTTTTGATCAGGGCCGGTTTCGCTATTCGCGAGAATTATCAAATGATAGAATACAATTTACAAGCAAATCTATTTATTGATTGAATTGGCATTTAATTCGTAGAATTTCATTATAACACGGCGAAAAAATAGCAAATGTATAATAACAAAAATGTATTTTTGTTATACATTTTTTTATAACACATAGTTGATAGCTATTTCGGCTCACGCTATCGTCAGAACTATGTTTAAACGTACATTTACTTATCTTTATATAGCTGTGTGGAAAAGGTACACAATACATCTTCTCTTCTGTTTTAACAACCCAACCGGAGTTAATAAATTTATAATCAAACACTTAAATAATGTGAAATTTCAACAATTTATTTTGGCAAGAGTGTACACATTAAAAAAACCAACCTAATCTACTTTGACATGGTTATACAATCCGAAATTGTTTTTTTCTTTTTTTAATTTACAATATAATATATACAAACAACTATTTTCGAAAGTCCATTATCACATTGTTTTGGTGCTTTTTTTAACATTATTTTTTTTCAATTTATTATATACTATATAAAATAAATATATATTTCATTCATCATTTTCTTGTCTTCATGCGTACGGTTTTCACTCCATGTTATATCCCAGCTGAAAAAAGGTTAAATGACATTTTGATATGTTTTTATTGCAGTTTTATAACAAAGATTAACAATGAAACAAATCAACGGTAGGCACTTATTGACATGCAACACTGCTTCGTTAAAGCCAGCCATATTCAACCTGCGATCCAGGAAGTTTTTTTTGTTGTATTTAGCAATTAATTGTACCCCCTTATTTGTTTATAAAAAGCTCATTTCATCATCAATTATCACAGTGGAAAGAACACCCCTCTTATTACATCCCCCGTATGTCATTTTGTTTGTTATAATCCCCAAACTATTCCCGTACCCAATGCCAGATAATATCTTGAGATTAATTAAAAATATAATATACATACCTTTGTGGTGGGGAAATAGCTGGTAGATTACACCTTTTTTACCCCATTTTGTAGCAATGGGGGTTAAGTTGGAAGGTCAATTCATTGATATTATTAAAGTTCATGAATATAATCGAATATTAGAATGAAGAAATTTGGCCATCTTTCCAGGAATCGAACCCGTGACATTCAGAACATTAGACAGAGATGTTTAGAACTAGGCCAAAGACCCAATTGTTTATTGTGAGATATAATACGATTAAAAAGAATTGATACCTCTTCAGCTTTTTCCATTGCGCACTTGTGCATTTCAGCAGCTCTCTCACAGCCTGCATCATCATCCTCGACACCGTTTACTAGAAATGAAAAAAAATATTAATATTCTATTATTTATGATATCGACCGAAGCCTGGGAAACGACGCCACATTGGCGACAATTTCGAGACAAACGTCACGATCCGGGAACACGAATGTGGCATCTTCGGATACGCGCAGCTATACTACCAAAAATGAATATGAACATTAATTTTTACTTTCAAAATGTATCAATAGATGCATGAATAATATACACGAGGTCTAAAATCAACATAGGAATAAACTATTTTGGTGTAGTTATTTAGCGAAAATATGCGGACCGTAAAGTGTTAATATTCACTTTCAAGGGATTAACAGTTACTTCTTAGTGTAAATGTACTATAAATTTAGTTAGAGCTACATAAAAGATACTACAACACGAAATAAATAAATCAATTAAATTCAACGGTTAATACATTGACATTCTGTAGATTAAAAAAAGGCTTGCTTAAGTAATCTTCAAAAGATTATTTTTGTTATTTTATGAGTTGAATATTTAAAAATAGCAACACAAGTTCTAAATAACGGACATTTTGTATTGTCAAATTTGATATGTGCAGATATCGGACTGAACGTCGAATCAGCAAGAACTCTATTTGTTCACGTCCAAGAGTTTCTGAACCAGTTACCTCGTTCTTTGCACATGGCACCAAGTTGTGTGGCCTGAGCTATCTTTTCAGTGTTTCCCTCAAAAGCTTGTTCGATAGCTTTCTTGTTCCCTTCGTCGTCATATTTTCCATCAGCACCCAACTGTATCAAACAAAAATTCAATGTTAAAATTATCATATATATTATCGAGTCTTTAAATAAAAGAATATATCAGATTTTTGATGAATTTAAAAGTTGTAGATTAGAAAATCCAGTATAAAGTTACAATTGTTGTTCATATCACAGAATAGTGTTTACTATTCTGTGATATGTGCTCATAGATACGACACGTGTTGCTTTTCGTCTAAAAACATCTTTGGACTAATTAAAAGCGAATTGTAAGCCTTTAAAGGCTTTTATTTTGTATGTTATGTCCAAATATTTAAATGATTTCATCTGTGACCCATTATCAGAATTTTAAAAGGTAAATGGTGAAATATTTATTACCAATCCGATCGCTTTGAAGATGCACGACATCATGCACTTGGCTTCCTTGGACGATGGCAATTCCTTGTTCATAATCTTGGTTAATTCTTCATCACTAGTTTTGGATTCCTCCTTGCATCTCTTCCCCAATTCCATCATTTTCTCCTTGTCAACTTTGGCCAACTGAAAAAAGGTTGTAAAACACTCAAATTAGTGGTAAGAGCGAATGTAACTAATTGTTTATTCAACAGAGCATCCCAGATCATTTTTACGAATAGAAATTCCGCATTTATAATTTTTAGACCTGAATCGAGACTTGAAAGACTCCCCTGAATTAAATGTTGAAAATAAAAAAAGGGGCAGAAAACCTCGGGCCTCAGTTTGGAAAGCATGGATTTCGATGTATATTGTATGATTACTGCCAGGGCTATGAAGTCGGAATCGGAGTCTTGAAAAATGAGCGACTCCAATTACTTTTTCGATTAAATGATTTCGAAGAATATCTCATTGAGCAATTTGCCGGAATTGTTGGTTGATTTTTAGTTTAATGCATATAAATAGGAAAGGTAGGAAAAAAACCTGACAAAATTAAACTTGTTCAGTCGGAGTCGTGTTGTTACTAACTAACTAACTTAACTGTTACTTAGTTCTTGAACCATTTATTGACTTAAATGCATTTAAGCTAGTCCTGATCCTATTAATGTGAAAAAAGTAACAAAAATGTGTTTAATTATTCAATTAAACAATGCATTTCCACCAAGAATTGTCAATTAACATCTTAAAAGAATTAAATTAGTTCGTACTTAACGTTATCATTAAACTGTATATAAATTAATAGATTTCATTTTTTGTTCGTCACGCAAGATAATTTAGAATAACAAATATTCTATTTGCAAAATGAAGCATGCTGACAGGAAGTTCGTTTATGTTGTGTTAACAATCTGAATATGTTACTATGATTGTGTTAGTTAATTCCAACTGTGTAATTAACTTTCAATTAATATTAATTAAGGTTATTAAAATGCTCTTCAAATTGGATAATATATATTTTACTGCCGTAAGAAGAGGTCAATATGATATTAAGTTAAGCATTGCATAAGTGTAACACGGTGAAAAAATAGCAATGTATTTTATTGTAGTTCTACAAAATTTATAAGACATATAGTTCATAGCTATTTCGGCTAACCCTTCATCAGAAGTATGTTTAAACGTACATTTACTTACGGAGTCGTGTTTTTTTAATGAGCCCACAGCCCTATTCGTAACACGTTACTACATAGGCCGACTGGATATAAAACCTACCAAATTTGAACATATGATCGCCATTTTGTATTTATTGAATGATCAGCGAATTGTATGTATCCATTGTTGTATAGTAAATTTAACAATATTGTTTTATTGTTGTTTTATATAATAGTTGAATGAAAATTGCGTTTTTTTATTAAAGCATCAGATTAAGAAGTGAATCAAACCAGTAACGTGTATGAGATCGATAATGCGAAACGACTTTAAAAAAATCAATTAAGCCTTTGAGGAGGGAGTTATTTTTTACTAGACGATTTTTTTTACGAAAAAGTCGATTCGGGAGAAATACCTTTTATTATTTCAAGTAAAAAATAAATTTAAGCAATTATTAAACGTATAGAAAAAAATATAAATATATTTATTAGTTAATATGTTCTATAAAAATATTATTGTTTTCCAAATTCTTTTACAAAATTGAAATAAATAAAAATATAATACTATTGCCAGAAATCAATGACAGTTATGTAAAGCATTAATATAATAATAAAATACAATAGTACTATATAAATGACTACTGATAAAAGATATAACACTTGAACGCACCTGTATTCCATACTCCTCAAAGGGTTAATTAATATAAAATAATTAACTAATAAAAATTAATCAACGAATGACAATTTATAAACGAATCAGCTCATTCAGTTTCATTAGACTAACGATTGAAAACTTTCTACAACGATCCTAAATAAATGTTTTTTTTAAGTGATAATAATTTTGCTTTCATGATAAGAACTGTCACTTCTTTCACAATTTATATTGTAAAAATAAAGTGAGCATTCAAGATCAGTTGATAATTCTTGAGCGAATCTTGACTTGTAATTTATAACATATATCAAAGTTCCACAATCTGTGCGTCGCGGCGCTCCAGGGCGCCGTGAAAACTTTCCTCTACATAATATTGTTAATATAATTACTTTATGTATATTTTCCAATTATAAAAACACATTTTTTAGTCAAATTTGAATTGGTATAACGATTCCACATGTTTTGTCGCTAGCGAACCGGGTTTCGCCTTTTGGCATCTTCAAGCATTCTATTACACGGATGCAACAGAACTGACATTTTTTAGTACTTATTTCCGCAATATATTTTTTGATCAGGACCGGTTTCGCTTGATAGTGCTCGCGATGAGCGAAACCGGTCCTGATCAAAAAAAATACTGTGGAAATAAGTACTAAAAAATGTATTTTTATCATTTAAAATATCATGCCTTTCCATCAACAAGTGACAGTTAACGGATTAAAACTTTTTAAAATGATATCGGGCGAACGTAAATTTGGCCAGCATTTTACAATACGTTCATGTATAAATAAATGACAATACTAAATAATGTTTTTCTAGCATCGTAAAAAGTTGCATATGTCATAAACTCTTTCGAATGGCTGCTGTAGACTTAGTGAACGTTATGATTGGCGTCTCGGCGGGAAACTGCTTTCAATCGTCCCTTTGTCTGACAATACTACGGTTAGTCACAGAATTCAGCACATGAAGAATGGTCACAATATACAATTAATTGAAAAATTAAAAGTGAGGGGATTATGATTGCAGCTCGATGAGGCCACATATGATAATAAGGAAGCACACTTGATTTGTTACGTACGGTTCTTAGATGACAATTCAATCGTTGAAGACCTTCTCTTTTGTAAAAGTATTATTGAATGTACAAAGACCCAGTACTGAATATATTTATGTTTGAAAATACACTTATCCCCCGATTTACGCGGCACTCATTTTACGCGGTTCGAAAAAAAATTCATTTAAAAAAAATACACATATTTTGTGGCACGCGTCACACAAATGCGAATGTCGTCAATATAGTTATTAAATAGACAGCAGAAATTATTTATTGTACATTTTCACTATTAAGTTTGTAATCATTTTCCAAAAAGTAAGTTTTTCAATTACACAAGAAAATCAGAAGTTTAGATCATTTATTTAAAAATATTGTGGACAGCGTTAGAGGTACAGATATATCAATGAATTTCTGAATTGAAAATGAAGAAAAACTATAAGTGACGTAAGGTTTTCCATGAGATAATCAATGTTTTGAATTGGTGCGCCGCAAAAAAATCTGATATTTAAGGGTGCCGGAAACCGAACAAGATTGGGAACTCCTGACATGTACGATGAAATGTTTATTTCGATTTGAATTGTCAAAACTTTGTACGATTCCATATTTTTTAACGATCCGTGTTTTACCTTTCGGTATCGTCAGGTATTATATCACACGGATGCAACGGAACGGAACAGTTCTGATAGAATCCTTCAAGATGACAAAAAGTGAAACCTGCATCGTAAGTGAAAAAATGTATGGAATCGTACAAAATTTTGACAATTCAAATTTGGTATTGAAATTCTATTGAACAACTTTAGTTGATATAAAGTATATTTCGATGTAGAGTGCCCGTGCGTTTAAAAATACAAAAGGTTGACAGCCACTCATAAATACAAGATAAATATGCGACTTAGTGTTGTAAAACTGCTGTTCAAATAATTTTGTAAATTGTCGAATAGTTTTTTCGAAATAGTTGATTGTAGTTTTGCACGATTTCGCAAATATATTCCGTAATGAATGAGTTAAGTATGATTGATCGTGATATAAGCTTGTGGAGGCATTCATTAATTACTCACCGCGCATTGTATAACGCAGACGGCTACGACGAATAACACAGCCAACTTGTTCATGATGACGTGGATTGAAGAAGTGAATTATGTCAACTGGTTCTGTACCCGCACGGTGATAAACTGAGAGTCTGCACGGATTGTTCTGTTTTTATATGGGACAAACGGCGTGTCCCATTGTTAATTGACGTTGCGATGGTAATCTGATTTCGACAAATGGTCAAAGCGTCAAAGGCGTGACACTTATGTACAACTGGTAGGGTACCTAGATGAATATTAATCAAAACGTTTTCATAAAAAAAAAAAAAAGACAAATACTCACGAAAACAAAAGAAAAAATTCGAATCAGTTTTTATTGAGGAACAAATATTTTTTTACATAGTTAATTCAACGCTCTAAGATCAGCTTTGCTTAACACTTGAAGTCAGTTTTAAGGTGTCAACTGTCACTTCTTGGTGGAAAGACGTGATATTATATTTAAAAAACACTTTTTTATGATAACGACTGAAAGTGTGAAATTTGAATTGTTAAAACTTTCTACGATTCCACATGCTTTGTTACCAACGATCCAGGTTTCTCTTTTCCGCATCTTCGAGTATTCTATCATAACTGTCAGTTCCGTTGCATCCGTGTGATATAATGCCTGAAGATGCAGATATGTGAAACCCGAGTCGTTGGTGACAAAAAATATGGAATCGTACAAAGTTTTGACAATTTAAATAGAAATGAACATTTTATCATATATGTCAGTGATTCCCAAACTTATTACGGGTTTCGCCTTTCGGCATCTTCAGGCATTCTACCACACGGATGCAACAGAACTGATTCGTCAATTCAAATTTGATAAAAGCAAATTTTTGGTGATAATGCGATGAGCTTAATTTAATTACGTTGTTTTTTATAGCTTTACTATTTGTGTAATGTGCTAGGGGAAATTCTATCTAAATCTATTAATGTGCATCAAAATAATGATTAATCAACTAATCGGCCAAATTTCAAAAGTCTAATTTTACTTTATTGATTGAATTGGCATTCACTTGGTAGAACTCCATTATAACACGGTGAAAAAATAGCAATGTATTTTAGTTCTACAAAATTTTGTAGAACTAAAATACATTGCTATTTTTTCACCGTGTTCTAATTTTACTATTTATATTGGGACTCAAACGAGGACGATTAACTTCTTCTTGTTCATAGAAATATTTCTCAAAATCGTCTAATCGAAAAAGTGCTCGGATTCACTCGTTTTTCACGACTCCGACTCCAGTTATAAAGCACCGTCACTTCGCGAATCCACAGTCCTGCACTTGGCTATAAAAAAACATAATCATCTATAAAACCAGAGGAGGATATAATTGAAATAAAACCATCGTATTTTTCCTCCACAATACAGTAAAAAGTGAGATGTCATGTTGATTGATAGAAGTTAATAATACACCGTGTTTCCGACAACATTATTATTAATTAATTAATAACCGATTACTCTGACCATAGTGTTCAAGGCAACATTTAATGTTTATAATTTCAAAGATGTCCGTTTGTCAAGTCGAATAATTGCCTACGTTTTGATTCATTCTTAAAAGAATAAACTTTATGACTGTTGTGTCATCACCATTAATTAATGACTAATAATTATTTAATCCAATCTTTTTTTACATGCGCGTTAATTGGTTAATATATCAGCGTTTTTATTAATTACTGTAACTTAAGGATATCGGGGCGTAACTATGTAAACACGGAATCGAGAAAAGTGACAGAACAGTAATTATTATATTCCAATTGTTAAGTGATTGTAAATATCAATTTATTGGGTCACTAATTACCCGGGTTTCGTTTTACGCCATCTTCAAGCATTCTATCCCATAGACTGATGTCAGTTCTATCCATCAGATGAGTAGATGCCGAATGGCGAAACTCTGCCATGATTGAAAAAACTCTATTTACTGCCCTACTCACTTATGGGTGAAAAAATATTATTTTAAAAATATATAAATAATTGTATATTTAAATTTGAATTGTTGCAACTTTGTACGATTCCATATGTCTTGTCACAAACGACCCGGGTTTCGCCCTTCGGCATCTTCAGGTATTCCATCGCACGGATGCAACAGAACTGACAGTTCGTACAAAGTTGCAACAATTCAAATTTAATATTGAAATTTCATCAAGCACCTTCAGTCGATATCATAATTTGTATATTTATTATATCAAGAAAGGATCGGTTTTTTCTTATTGTGGGTATTATCAACTGATACAATACAAAATAAAATAAGGCTATAAAAATGAGTTTATTGTTACCAGGTACACAAAACAAAAGGTTCATGAACTAAGACAATTATTTACAGATTGTCAAATAAGATATATCTAATTGAAGTAAAAAAGGTAAAAAACAAAATATTCCGGATAACTTAAAATCAAATAATAACTTATGAATTAATATAATTATAAATTATAAGTCTATCATTTTTAAGGTGTTAACTGTCACTTTTTGGTAGAATGGCATTATATTTAAAAAATAAAAACAATAATAATAATAATAAAGGTGTTTTATTATAGCTTACGGATGCAACAGAACAGATATATAGTAAATTGTCTGGTGGGTCAATTAGTCATAGTGTCCATGTAAACCGGATTCACTGTGGATTATACTCAGCTCTGTAGCGACTTACGTTCGTCTACAACGGCACAACAATTATACAAAAAATAAGTCTATACATAAGAGATGAATGAAGACCTGAAGAGCTCTGATGCTGACATGTCGTAGATCTTAACGTTCTTAATGTATCACAAAAATATCAGTTGATAATGCTTGAGATTAGCGAAACCGGGTTTGATTAAAAATGTAAAATTAATGAAATATTACAATACATCATGTTTTTATGATTTAAATTATAAATCTATTAAGAGTTTAGAAATGATTTTTAAATAATCAAGAATAATGAATTGGGAAACATAATAATTTAGGAGCTTTTATAATTTAAATAATTAATATTGCTATTAAGCAGTGCAGAGAAAAAACGCAGATTGATTTTTTTATCATTTCATTTTTTGGTACACGCACGTCAAAAAATGTAAATTTTTAAGTTCATTGCTTTTGCAAAATCAAAATAATTTTGATCTTCCTTAAAGAATACTTAAGACTTATGTTGAAAATTAAAGAAACAAATAACAAGACAAAAAGCAAGGATAGCAAGGAAGTTAGCCAAGCAAGCTCATGTAAAATCTACTTTAATACATTAAAAAATAGTATTCGCCTGACTCACTCTCGTTCACATGGAATATGTCATCATTCGAACCAACACTGTTGAATATTATTAATTTCTACATTTTGGATGTACAAACAATTCATGTCTGATTCTGTCATGATTTTTTCAAAAAATTATCCGGACCATACAATTTCATAATATCAAGGAAGGCACAATTTTCATTTTGTTCTCGTATGAGCCGAAAGAAATATATGGGGAGAATTTTCTTATTTGAGTCTTGATAAACTATTAAAAGTCAGCATACCTAAAAGAAATTCAGTTGGATAAAGCCATGGATAGTATCCATACGCCCTCAAGTAAAGAAGTCTCTAAAATTTCTTCTGAACTTTTTCCACCATATAGGATATATTTCAAATTTCTTGGGCCCAAACAAAATACCTATTCTCAAGCCTACTTCGTTCTCATCATCAAGGCAAAGCTTTTACCTTAAGACAAACTTATGATGTTTATCATATTTGTTTTGTTTTATCATTATTTAACAAACACAGTGAACTACTAAAACTGTACTACTCGCTACAATCGATGGTTTGCAAAATGCCATTAGAAATTCATAACCTCAAATTATGGCAGTTTCACAAAGGTGGCACCTGAATACCTATTTAAAATACCAATAGTTCTTGATTACATTAAAAGTAATCGAATTGAGTGAGTACTTAGTAAAAACGTTTTTATTCAGTGAAAGTTTATTCCAAAATCAAATTTAGTTTTTTAACGATGAAAATATTCAAACTGTTATTCTCAAAAGGTGACATAAATGAGAGTTTCGTAAGAGTTTTCGTAATTGTTTTTAGATGTGGTAGTAATCCAGAAACCTTTGCGAGAGTTGAGAGAAGATAGCAAAGAATTTTAGTTCTACAAAATTATTTAAAAAAAAAACACAGTTGATAGCTATTTCGGCTCACGCCATCGTCAGAACTATTGGCGTGAGCCGAAATAGCTCAACTATATTTTTTTTTAAATAATTTTGTAGAACTCAAATACATTGCTATTTTTTTCACCGTGTTATAATGGAGTTCTACCAAGTGAATGCCAATTCAATCAATAAATTAAAAGAAGAAATTTTGAAAGTTTCAAACATTTCCTGTCTTTAATGTATAAATATTATATATAAAGGGCATATATACAAACAAACAAACATCAATTTATAAAGCATATAAACAGATAATTTGCTTATCGTAAGTTATAACGAAAAAATAATAAAAACATAATTTATTCTATAGAAATTTAATAAAAACAAAAACTGTGTCATTATTGTTTTGCCAGATTTAACATATTTTAAATGTAACGAGAGATTGATTGCCGTATAATAACTTGGTTCAGACGCTGTATTCTTGCGATGTCCGGAGTTTTTTTTTACTATATTAAAAATAACAATGTTATTATGAAAAATAATTATTTTATATATGTAAAATAACATTGAACACTTGTTCATTGCTAATTGAAAAAATATGGCGTGCATTTATTCAGTCGTTTTGTTGAATGTTAGATGAACATGTACCGCTATCAATCACTGCATTCAAAATGGCGACGATGATTGGTGATGTAAAATGCGTCACGTTGGTTTTCTGGAAGCACCGAATTGTTTTATTTATTGAATTGGTAAGTTTTCAATAAAATGCGGTAAAAATAAAAGGAATATCTAAATATGAAATTTGTATAAAACTACATGATATAAAAAAAAACTTCGGTGCTATTTTATTATTCAAATAAATCACATCGAATCATCATTTTATCCATTTCAAATTAAACAGGGTTGTCATATATAATTACTGTGTTTTTTTTTTAAATAATAAAAACACATTTTTTTAGTACTTATTTCCACAATATATTTTTTGATCAGGACCGGTTTCGCTCATCGCGAGCATTATCAACTGATAGAATACAATTTGCAAACAAGTCTATTTATACAGAACAAAAAAATAATTTTAGTTAAAGGTAGCAGGCGTACAAAACCATGGGTTCAAGAACTAGGAAACAATTTACATAAAATCATACAATATTGATACAAATAAAGTAAATTAGTACAAAAATTAAGTGCTCCTAATGGATTATTGATGGTAAATCAATAATCCATTAGGAGCTCTGAACAATTAATAAAATAAGTGATTTAATAAGTGATTGTGAACATTTAATTTTTATACTAATTTACTTTATTTTTATCAACATTGTATTTATGCAATTTCAGGTTCACTATTTACAAAAAAATCTAGATTATATAACACTTCGAGAAGTGCATAGAATCAATTTGCCAGATTTTAGAATTTATTAGAACAAATGCTGGAACAAAAGAGAAGATTTATTGTGTGCCTTTTCTACACAGCTATATAAAGATAAGTAAATGAACGTTTAAGCATAGCTCTGATGAGGGCGTAAGCCGAAATGGCTATCTACAATATATCTTATCAATTTTGTAGAACTCAAATACATTGCTATTTTTCAATGTATTATAGAGAAAGACATTCATTATGTGTTTTAAATACTAAAATAAAGTAAAATTTCAACAAACATTTTTGCAGAAAAATAAAAAAAAAACAGTACTGCATAAATAAAAACATAAAAAATTGCATTGAAATCAAATAGAGTCACAGATGTACCTGTTAACCACCTCTACGTGATGGACCATTCATCAGTAAAACACATTCAATAAGCACGTTGAAAGTTGAAAAAAATCAATGTAATTTAGTTCTACTCCCATCAGATCTATCTATATATTTATATAATTCTGATGACGGCGTAAGCCGAATAAGTTATCAAAAATACATATCCTTATAAAGTCTTTAGAACTAAAATACATTATTATTTTTTCATCGTGTTATAATGGAGTTCTACCAAGTTTATCAATCACCAAGTTCAGAACTAGTTTCGCTCATCAGAATTATTATCAACCGATGAGTTTACGAAAGTTTTAATACTGAAAAGTCTTTTATGTCGTTAACTGTCACTTCTGGGTGGAAAGACATGTTATTTAAAAACATGTTTTATGATGCTATTTCTACAATATGTTTCATGACCAGGACCGGTTTTGCTCAATGTTCGAATTATTAACTGATAGGATATAATTTATATACGAACCTAATAACACAAAATTTTGAGTTAATATTTACCAGGTGTATATAATAAAACCAATGTTTCATAAACTAAGAAATAAAAGATGGTCGAAACCGGTTCTGATCGTTAAATATATTGTGGAAATAATATCAGTAAAAGTGTTTTTAAATAGCATATCTTTCCATCAAGAAGCGACAGTTAACGCCTTAAAAGTGTTTGCAGTGTTAAAACTTTCGTAAACTCACAGTTGATAATGATCGTGATGAGCGAATCCATTTACAATCTTAAAAATATGAAAATCGGCTGTCACCGTTAAAACTCTATAATCTTTTACTTTCAATACACACCAATCTGCCGTCTCAACAGCTGAGACATTAGCAATCAGTGTTGTTACATATGAAAAAAAAAATGCGTTTCAATTAAATCCAACTGATAAGTCTCCGTCGATCTGTAAAAGTAACCCGTGCCCCTAACTAGCAGATCACTGTATATGTTACGCCAGCATAAATTTGCGATGACTTTTCATATTATTAATGATACAGTTAAATAAAAAACACGCAAAGCCCTACTTGGGAAACACTGCAGTATAGTAAGCAATTTTATTATAAATCACCAATTATTATTTGATACGTAAAGAGTCATCTGTCAGTAGAAGTTTGATGAATACTTGTGTTATGTACAAATTATATTAAATTATAGCCACTATTTGGATATTGACCTCTCTCTAACAAAATATTTAGAATTTTCAGGGTTAGCAATAATTATTCTGTAAAAAAAATGTAATTTGGTGGAAGCCTTATCATTATTTTAACAGCTAGCGTTGTTATTTTTGTAAAATTAACATAAACGATAATGAATATTAAAAATAAACATAAAACATTTTAAGCTGACGGTTTGCAATAATAATTAAATTTTACTCGACACAAGTTCAATGACAAAAAACAGGGTTGTGATGTCGTTAAGATAAACACGACTTCGATTAAAATAGTTTATTTTGTCAAGATTTTTTCCTTCCTTTCCTATTAATGTGCATTAGATTCAATATCAATCAACCAATCTGACAGATTTTTCATTAAGGTATTCTTCAAAACCGAAAAAGTAGTCAGAGTCGACTCATGTTTACGACTCCGGCTCCGACATTGACCAACAACTCGACTCCGAATCCGGCCAAAACATCGAGACCACCTTCACATCCCTTCAATAAACGGCATGTTGTCTTTTAATAATCAATACACATTTTTCTTTAAACAAACACAAAAAATAAACGGATTCATTGTAATAAAAACAAAAAATCCATATTTAAATAATAAAACTATATGTTTAGTACTATTTCTACAATATTCTCTAAATCAGGACTGGTTTCGCTTATCTCGAGCACAATGAACTGATAAAAATTAAAAAATTTAGTCAATTTTCTTCAGATGTATTCTCGGTGACGTAGCGTAGTGGTTAACTTCGTTGGCTTCCTTCATGGTTTCTTCAGCACGATTCCGAAAAAACACATTTTGTTTAATCCAAAATACAATAATTTATATTACATCGGTTGATAATGCTCGTGATGAATAAAACCGTTCGTGATGTTAATTATATAAAATCGTGGAAATTGTACTAAATGTTTTGTTTCATTATTTAAATATAATCCATTTCATTGATTGAATTGGCATTCACTTGGTAGAAGTCCATTATAACACGGTGAAAAAATAGCAATGTATTTTAGTTCTACAAAATTATTTTTAACAAATATAGTTGATAGCTATTTCGTTATAAAAAACAATTAAATCTAGCTAGAAAACTCATTTACCCGAACCCAATACAAGATAACCGCTTCTATAAATCTATTAACTACATAGGTAGCATTAGCGAAAAAATTCATCAGGAGATTAAAAACTCAATAAACGTAGCTTTCAAGGTCAACAATAACTTATGCAGACATCTTTAAAATAGTAAAGATAAAATCAATAAACTGGACAGAAGCGGTATTTATAAAATGTCCTGTGGCTCATGTTTATCCGTTTATATCGGACAGACAGGTAGAAGTATATCTACTCGAGCTAAGGAACATGTAAGATCATTCAACTATAAAAAAACAGATTCACAATTCGCTAGTCACGTTATTAATGAATCACATAATATAAATTCAAAATCAGCCCCTAAATGTTTGCATCTTTGTATATACATATATATATATATATATATATAGTAAGGGTCGGAGAATGACGGCTTTAGAACAGCTAGAAATCAATAGACACCAATTATCACAAAAGATTCTTAACGACCAAACTAACATAATAGTATCGTCACTTGTCCAGCCGTTGCACAAAGGGGTGGTCTGATTTACTTCCAGAAGGAGCACTTCCGTCCCACATATAATCTTATTGTCATAGACACCTATTGTTTCATTTAGAATTTTGAAAATTTAGTGTCATTGTGTTAAAGTAACAAGCTAGCCGTTGGAACAGGAGAGAGGATGTGTTGTGTGCCTTTTCTGCACAGCTATATATAGATAAGCAAATGTTAGTTTAAGCATAGTTCTGACGATGGCGTGAGCCGAAATAGCTATCAACTATATTTGTTAAAAATAATTTTGTAGAACTAAAATAAATTGCTATTTTTTCACCGTGTTATAATCCATTTCCCTCAAGAAGTGACAGTTAGCAAATTAAAAACGATTAAATAATGTTAAATATAATTCAATTTATTACATCTAGTGAAGGTGTCTGTTGGAATTTTAACATAAATTTAAATAGCTATGTTGTATGAATGTAATATAATTCCTAGAGATGCTGAAATGCGAGTCGGAGTGTCAAAACAAGTTGAATCGTACAAGTTTTCAAACATAAAGTTTTGAAATTTGACAAATTGTTTTACAATGAACTGTGCAGCATCAGTGATTATGATCCTCAGCGAACTCTGGCTGATGTTTGGCTTCTGAAGGTCACTGTCATTTTTCCCATTACTGTTGGAAAACCCAAATCAAAATTATTATTGTATATTGCAATAGCCGTAACCGTTGCTTCGAAATTTGTCATTTGCGGAAAATCACGTCACGCTGTACTGAACCATTAATTCGTTTACACAAAATGTATTAATTAAACGTACAACGTTTTTGGCACTATATTATATCACCTGTAAAATATTGCGTAATATTTTTAAAAAATAAATTCAGTAGCGTCACTAGAGAGGGTGGAGTATAGTTCAAGAAATGAAGGCGAACAGGATAAAAAAATACAGTATGTATCATATAAAAAAGCATTAACCTGTTGTCTGTTGAGCCTCGGAAAGGATATTCCAGCACTGAATATTTCAAAAGTTAATTCAGTAATTTTCGTTTTAAACAAACAAGAGCTGTGGAGTCGTTAAAAAAACACGACTCTGGCTTAAAGAAAGTTTAATTCTGTCATTTTTCTTCCGACCTTTACTATTTATGTGCATTAAATCAATTCGAAAAAAAAAATCAATAAACAACTCCAGCAAATTGTTCAATGAACTATTTTTTAGAATCATCTAATCAATTCCGACACCGCAACCCTGAAAGACATGAAAGACACATCCGGTAACATAAAAAATAAGTTATAGACGAAAGTTTGAACACGGTAAACTTTTATGCTTATGAGTATAACATATCAATATTTTTGTACAATCTGTCGTCTCAACAGTTGATACGTTAACATTTATAGGGTTATGTTTGGGTGTTTATGTGCTGTGTGACGTCACATTTTCTAAGTTCGCCGAGCCTAGTCAACCACCCCAATTGTTTTGTTTTATTTCGCATAAAGCTAAGCGAGGGAAGTCACGTATAAGGGGATATATAGTTCAAAGATGTCAACTCTTCATATATGCTCATATGTGCTATGTCATCGTTAATGACATTTATAAATGAACTTTTAATGTGTTTGTGAATTGACTGTCAGTTATAAATAAAATAATTTAATTATTTATAGACTCAAGTAATTGACTTGTTTACTTCATTTACACTTATAATAAACGGCATATGGTCTCATAAAAAAATATTTTAACAGATTTTTTCTCCGAGTAACTGCTTGTAACGCATTCAACATTTATTGTACAAAAAGTTGTTAGATAATCTATACGCCCCCCCCACTTCTTAACCCACTAAACGCTGACGTTGTCAATGCAAGACGGCAGATTGCAGTGTGTTGATAAATGAAGCAAAAAATTACAATAGGTTAAAAATGCTTAATTTTTCGTAAACAAGCTTATTTGTTATCCAAAATATTGCTTAGTTTGCCTAATATTTTTCAAAAGATTTTTTAAACACAAACACTAATGAATTAAATTTAAATTGTTGAAACGTTGTGCAATTCCCAGGTCTAATTCAAATTTATCATAATTAAAGTTTAATAATGAAATTCCATCAAGCACCTTCAGTCGATAATATAAAATAATGAATTATAATTTTTAATATTAAGATATAGAATATCGTTTACCTGACTTAGCACTGAATTTGTAAAATTGCGTCTCAAAATTTAATTTAAAAAACTTAATTTAAAAAATTAAATATTTTGCCATTGTTCTTGAACCAAAGTGTTTTATATGCCTGGTAATTTTGAACGCTCAATTTTCTTTGAACATGCTTGTTAATATTTATATTTCATTACACATCAATTCTTGTGATGAAGAAAACATTTTCTAAATATTATATTATAACATGTGAATGATGTACCCAACAAAATATTTTTTTTTTCATTTAAAAATAATATTTGTTTATTTGCTGAGTTTTAATGTAGATAAAACAATATCTGCATTGTCAGGAAACTACAAAAATTCATCCAGTATTTAGCAGAGTTACTTTAAATAATAAGGAACAATGATAAGCGAACGCATTTTCACCGTGCGCCGCTAGATGGCAAATGATGTGAGTAGAAAACTGCTTTGCCGAAGCTCAATTGTACAGTGACAAGCCGTACGCGATGATTGCAAAAATGGCAGAATCAAGCTCTGTCAATTTATCCCCTGACCAAGTAAAGCCTGTAAAAAAAGTAAGGAAACGAAAAAAATCTATGGGAGATTGGGTGGACATCAAAAGAAAATGCCTTAGAGATGCCGGTTTACCTTACACATCCAAAAGAGGAGCGTCAATTCCGGGGAAACAAGAGCCAACCGAAGTGAGTGAAACAACGATAAGCGTTGACTTGTAATCATACATAATATTTTCAAATTTATATTTTTCGCTCTTATTTATAATTTATTCTACATTATTTATGATACTAACATTAAATCTTAATGAATGTTTATAAAATGGTAAAAATTAATTATTTTTTTGAATAATATAATGTTGGTAATGGAAAATTTAAGTACTTAAACTAACCTAAAAATTATGAAACACATGTGTAAAGTGTTATTTTTATTAAGGTTTTAACTGTCACTTCTTGATGGAAAGGCATGATATTTTGAATAAGAAGAACACATTTTTTACTACTCATTTCAACAAAATATTTTTTGATTAGGACCGGTTTCGCTCGTCGCGAGCATTATCAACTTATAATTCAGTTGTTTTAAAATTTTGATCGAAGTTATACGTTGACCATGAATCAAGTCAATATAAAGAATCAACAACAATTGCTTTATTCATTTTGTCGATTTTACCTACAACTGTAAATTGTAAAAGATCATTCAGTGTAATGTACTACATAGAAAATAAATATCTAAACTATTTTTATCACATTTGGTGCGGCCACGAGACATTTCCATAAGACCGCTGATGTTTACAATGCGGCCACAGTGAAATTTCACGCGAGAACCGCTGGACGGTCGATCAAAAACCGCGCGGTAAATACGTATTTTTGACGCTTTTCACGTACAAAAGATACTAAACATTTAATATAAGGTTATTATTGTACCGTCTGAACAAGCCTCTTATAATTATTTTGAATCTCAGTGAGTGTATTTTTATTTATTTGTTAAATAAAGTAAATTTTTAACTTCAGGCTCGCGTTTGCGATCCTCTCAACTGCCGCAAGCCAGGATGTTACATGACCTTGGAAGACAAGAAATCACTCTATGAACACTATTATACATTGACATATGACGAACAATCTGAGATATTAGTAAAATCAATGGCAATGACACATCCGGTGAGGAGAAAAAAGGGCAACACTGACAGCACTTCGCGCATATCGAAGGTGTTCAAATATTACATCGAGTCGAAGGAAGTGTGCCGGAATACACTTTTGCACACGTATTCGATAACAAGTAGAAGGCTGCAAACATTGCAAAACAAATTGAAAACAGGTGTTTGTCATATTGTAGAGGATCAAAGAGGTTTGCATAAAAATCGAGCAAACCGCTACACAAAGTGAAACCTATCGAAACTGCAAATGAAGTTAGCTACATAAGATGGGGTGCAAAATATTAACATCGCAATATCCAGTAAAGTTGAATTTTTCTTGTTTTATATGCTGTTTAAAGATCTGCGAACCGTTCATAACTCAAATATATTTTAAGCTACGGTATTTTCCTGTTTTTATCCATGTATAAAATTGTATATTTGAGGTCATTTTCATTACTTTTGAAGTGTTAACTGCCTTGGTGGAAAGGTATTATGTATATTTAAATCAGGGCTGTCGAGTCGCGGTGTTATGACCAAGAGTCATGAAAAACGAGCGACTCAGACTACTTTTTCAATAAGATGATTGTGAAAAATATTTAAATAAACAATTTGTCGAATTGGTTGGTTGATCTTAAATTGTACAGGAAAAAACTCTGACAAAATAAAGTTTTAAAACACACTTATGAGCTGTCATTGAATCTAAACGGTTTTTTTTAAAAATATATAAGTCCATTTCTATAACTATACTTGCAATTGATTTTTTTATAAATCTTATACTAATATACAATATAAATAAATCATCCACTGCCTACTAATTAAAAATCTATTGTATACATATTTTATTGTTTTCCCTATGGCGTGATGTCACACGCGTTGATTTTTTCCCAGAATTAATTATTTTGTCTATGGTCGATTGATAATTGCCTCCTGATGCATTGAACGCGACTGATCGTTTTAACCAATGAATATCGATAATAAGCATCTAAACCGAAAAAAATGGCATAGAAGTCAAAGGTATTATATATAACCGTACCAAATTATCGCTAGGATATAATTAGTTGGTAAGTCTTTATTTTTAAGAATCTTTCAGTTGGCAAATATATGAGTTGATTTATTTAGCTGTTAGTAAACAGATGTCCGTATATATTGAGTACGTCATTGCGTTTATAAAAAGAGTTTATAATATTTTAATTAAAAAAAGGAAAATTTCCTCACAATAATACAAACATAATTTATTTTGTTAAAATCAATATCGAAAGTAGTTTTTGCAAAAACTTTCGCTTTGACAGATGGCGGTAATGTATCTATCAATAAAAAACGTAACTCTTTTCTCAGCTTCTGAATGTTCTAAAATAGTAGTTTCATAAAAATTGCACAGATGTCAAATGATGCGATTTAATAAAATTATGACTTTGTAGACAGTCAAATTGTAGTATAAGTAATAATGTACGAATTAAGGTAAATTTTATCAACTCGCCTTTTAATTTTATTTGGTATTTACAAAAAAAAAAACAAATGGTAAATATAAGAATGGAGAACACATTCGCTCCAATAAGTATAGTAACTTAATGTACAAATATGTGAATATTCTTGCCTGTTCAGACACGAGTTAAATTCATTGAATGTTTAAACAACGAAAAACATTGTTTAGTACTAAATTGTACCCAATTTCGTACAATTTAGCTTAGGACCGGCTTCGATCAACGCGAAAATTTGTCAACTGATCTTTTAACTGCTTTTAATCGCTTTACGCAACGATGTATTTTGAGGTTATCGTAAGTTATTGAAATTGTATTTACACCCCATCTACAACTGATGAGACGACTTATTGTAGTGTGTTATAGTCGGAGTATCGCTTGGAGGCAATACATCTCATATAAAGAGATATACGCTCCTAAATCAAGGTCAAACAAAGAAAATATAGGGCTGTGTTGCAACTCTTTCGATTAGATGATTTTGAAGAATATCTCAATGAATAATTTGCCGCATTGGTTGGATGATATTTAATTTAACATACATATGTTATATATGAAAGGTAGGAAAAAACCTGACAAAAACAATTCTCTTTACTCGGAATAGGAGTCTGAGTTTTTTTAACGAATTTACAGCCCTGAAAAAAGTCGACGAAAACATCGTAATAAAAAAGAACATCAAAACAATATTACAGTTTGGATGTTTTTATTTGTGTTTTAACTTACATAATATAATTATTATGAAACTACATTTAGAGATCATACAATTACACTAGTTGGACATGGTTGATGTTATATGCGCAAAATTTGTAACATAATTTTCATTTCAATATTTATTTATACAATATGTATCAATGATAGTGTTTATAAGCGATATTTTATAAACAAATATGTTTTATATTGTCTAACTGTTAGACTCTAACACATCGATCATTTTAATTCAGATCATTTTTGGTATACAACTTTCAGTTAACAGTCGATTTACGAGAAACATCGATTAACACAAAAAATACTGGTGTGTTAAAAATTATATGTAAATTCAAACAAATGTATTGTAACGTAAAACTAAAATTTCACTTAACACGAAAAGATTTTGCATTCCAAACGAACGAAGTATATATATAGAGACTTTTTGCGACAGTTATATGTAAAAATGATTCATTTTTAATGCATTTTTGTTGATCACGTAAAAGTGAAACTGCATAAAAAAGTACCGCGTAAATTGAGGGATTGGTGTAAATCACATTCAATTCTGATTACGTTAATATTTTCATGTGTTGCGAGCTTAAAATATTTGTGTGATCAAATTTAAATTAACTTCATTCCGTTACAGACACATAAATATTTTTTTCTTTCATAACTTCACAAAATAAAAAACAAATCAAGATGGCGGCGAGTTGTCTCTGATCCAGTTGGCGTAACTATAAACATTTGTGTAGACACTTGGTACCCCTGTACTACCGCATTTTTCGGAGCCAAAAGAAACTATTCCGACCTGAAAAGGACAAGAAAATTGCAGTTATAGTCAAAGAACGTTATCAACTAGTTGCTAATGATATAAAGCTCAAATCTACCAACAGCGGTACTTTTTTAAAAATGTTTCTTGAACGTATACGATAGAACGTAAAATTTATAAGATATTATGTAAATTTGTAGTATTTTCCTAATAGGCTATATGCATTTTATTTAATTTTCTTAATGCCGTGATTGCCAAACTGGGGGGCCTTTTCAAGATATGTATTGTTCAGGAGGACCGTGGCATGAAAAAGCTTAGAAAACATTACGTTAAAGAACATCCTTTGCTTATATTACTATGTAGTGCACGTGTAGAAATCCAGAGCATTGAAGTAATTACTTCAAGCGATGAAAATCAAAAACCGATAAATGAGCACGTCGTCCGATTTGAAACGAACAATACTTTTGTATTTGACGCAAAATTTAAGCAGTGTAAAATTCCACATGTTTTCTCAGTTATATTCAGACATTCGGGTTGTTAATGACAAAACATATGGAATCGTACAAATTTTAAACAATTCAAAATTGATCTACTCTCAGTCGATATCATAAATTAAAAAAAATGGTATGTGAGCATATTAAATAAAGGGATGGGGTCCACGTTTTTTGTACACGCTTCATATATTTTTTACGCGGTTTTGCGTAGAGAATATCTATCGCGTACATCAAGGAATGGAGGTTATCATATGTGTTACCTGAGTATATCTTCCATCGACGATCATAACCAGCGGGGCGCCTCCGTATCCTGCGCAAGCGTCTCCCGGAGGTTCAGCTCTGGCGCACATCTGCGCACTGGAAAGCGGCGCCGCGGCTGAATATAGCTTGGTGCACTCTTCGATAGGAAGAAGTATGGATGATGCGGGCTGAAGGGTCGAAGGGGCAACCTTCTGCGATCCAAGACGACCCCACCCGGGGACTATTCCTCGCAGATTTTCCCCCGTCGGGATTTGGGTGCCCGAGAGACAGATGGGTTGGCTTGCCACTGAAAATTAAAAAAAAAATATTTGAATGTAAAAACATAAACAAGGCTGTAATAAGCAATTTGATTTTTGGCATTTTTTGACATCGCATTTTTTTATCGCCTTTCGATTATAACTATAAACTACCAATTGGCAGTGCCACCTGTTAATATTCTCTCAGTTCTGTACCATGACATAGATTAACATTATATTTTTAGCTAATTATTTAAAATACAATGCATTTTTACCAAGAAGTAAATTTCTTAAAAGTGATTAATTTCAATAAACAATATATACTTTTAATTTCACTATAGATCAGCCATAATCAACCAGCGGCTAACGGGCCACTAGATTTATTGCCGTGAAGCGAATATACATTTGATCTTCATTTTTTAAAATTTTTGCCGTAACATAAAAAAAATATAACTTATTTTTCAGTTGCAACTGCTCGCGATGAGTGAAACCAGTCGTGATGTCGAGTATATATAATTATGAACGTAATACTAAACACTGCGTTTCATCATTGAAATAAATTGCTTTCTTACCATTAAATGACAGCAAAAACCTTAAGTATGGTTAGAATATTTGTGTTGACGCTTTTATAAATTGTCAATTATTTTTTTTTTGTGAATTGTTGGTGCTTAAAATCGCCTGTACCGTAATTCGGTTCAAACAATCATGCCAATCATTGATGTTAACTTACAAGTATATTTCATGTCTTGCTTTAACACAACGAGCGCCACATCATGCCGGTAGATTTTCCTGTCATATCCCGGATGGACGATGACATGGCTGATGGGTATCATCTGAACAGGTCCGGCGCAGAACATTTCGCCGCAGTCAGGGTCGGTCGCGGTGTTCCACTCGCCAACGATCACCGAAGACCTAAAAAACAATGTTCCACCATAAAATCAACAGTATTTTCTTGATAATGTTTTTGTTTTAATTATATTTTGGATTTTCTTTTGAAATGCGTCTAAAAATTGATGACTTTGTTGTTTAACCCTTAACGGCCGAAAGAATCTTTTGTGAAGCATTGGAGAGATTTGAAAGATCCCAATAAAAATATTTTTTTTCTAGCAAATTATTACAAAAAATTGGTTGCTTAGGCTTTTATGCGTGTCTATGAAACCTTAATTTTATATAGTTTATACTAAAATCTTTATATGTTTTCATTAAATAACACATTTTGACGATCACGTTTAAACCTAGTTAATATTACTACCATCTCAAAGAGGGGAGATTGAGAGGTTTATGATTCCATTCTTCGGGATGGGAAAGTTCGAATGAACACCTAAAAAGTTATGCTGGTAAAAAAAATAATATTTGAATTTTATTTTATTTACAGTTTGTAATCGTCCGCTTTAGCTAGGGCGCAATGAGCGGCGGTCAAAACAACCCTCCGTGAGATTATTGATCCTCCACAAGGATGTCGCATTTGACCTGTCTGTTTATCTGAAATAATACAATAAAGGTATACAATAATTAACTTTATAATTCAAAAAAAAAAAAACAGTTTTCTTCCGCTAATTACAAATATTACTCTGTGGTCGGAATCGGAGTCGTGAAAAATGAGCGACTACTTTTTCGATTTGACGATTTTGAAGAATATTGCAATGAACAATTTATTTCAATTGTTAAAACGTAAATAGTTCCTAGTGCATGCCCGTTACTTTATTCATGTATGTTAATATGCGAGTTTATCGTTCGGTGTATATTACATGAGAAATATGAAATGTATTTATGGTCTATAAATAAAGGCAATAAATATAACTAAACTATTTGTAATAAATACTCATTTTATTAAAATTAAGATAAAATAATCTTATTAACACTGCAACCTGATGACTGAATACTTAAAAATATCTGCTGATTTTCAAAGAGAATGTTGCAGTGAGATTAGCTCTTATATTAAATGGGATCATAGATTAATTTTCAATATCATTTATGTACATTTTTTATAATACTTAATTTCGCCATAGATATTTTCAGTCGAGTCATTCATCATTTAAAATTTTAAATACCGAACAAAAAACGCATATATAACGCGGTGTATATTACATGAGTAATACGAAATGTATTTATGGTCTATAAATAAAGGTTTTTAGCTAAATGTATATTATATCTGAAATAATCTTAATAAATTCTCATTTTGTTAAAATTTTGATAAATCAATGTTATTAACAATGCAACCTGATTACTGAATACTAAAAATACCTATTTTGATTTTTACAACTTTGTACGGTTCAACAAATACCCGGGTTTCGCCTTTCGGCATCTTCAGGCATTCTATCACACGAATGCGACAGAACTGACGCATAATAAACAGTCAGCATCGTATATATATACGAAAGTTATTAATTGAAGGAAAACACAGACCCCAATGCAAGAACTAAATGGCAGCTAAAACAAATTCAATAATATTCATCTAATAATAATTAACACAATTGCACCTTCAGTCGATATCGTAAATTAATGAGTCTTTGATGGTCTTGGAGCATATAATGAAATTGAAAGATATTTTGAAGATTTTTAAAAAAATCATTCTATAAGGAAAGCAAATATATGTTAAAGAAGCGATGGGATGAATGTTTTACTCTTGAAGGATCGAATTTTATCTAAAAATTGTTGTTTTATTATATAATACATCCTACGAATTTATTTTTAATTTTTTTGTCTGGTTCTGTTCAATACGTTTTCATAAGAATTGTATGTCATGCATACGTTTAAGTTTTATTTACGCCTGAAAAAATTAACATACTTTTAAATCCAATCCGAACAACCCAAGGATGCGAACCGATCCCGGAATAATTCCTCCCCTGCACCAGAGGCTTTCCACACGACGGCGCCCCGCCTTGCGTGTTTGTCTGACTGGCAGCTCCTTGCAGCGGGATGTCCTGCTGCATGGTATACCCGTCGTCTCCCATCGGCCTCTGCAAGCCTTCGCCGAATCCTTGGTGCTGGTTGAACGGCGTGTTGATGGCGGTTTGGCCTCCCGGCGGACAGCAGACCCTCGCTTCACCTCCGCCCCAGCCGCAGGTCAGGGCTGTGAGTCTGCGGAAGAATCTGGACGTTGTCAGACGCCACGTTCGACACGATCATGATGAATCAGTTGGTGCAAGTTAACATGAGACGGATAATGAAGAACTCGGTTAATTGTCTACAATATATGGGATGGATATTTTAGTGCTGATGACGAGTGAAATCCATGGAAACTCAACAAGTATTGGATATTTAACAATAAGCCAGAATATGGAAGTTTAACAATTTACAAACTGTCAAAAGCAGCGGGCAGCAACCTTAAGGGTTACAGGTACGTCGTTTAAATTTCGTTTATTTTTGTTTGGGGTAGAGCAAAATTAATTAGTAGAACTCTATTATAACACGGTGATAAATAGCAATGTATATTATTTCCATAAATTTATAAGGTATATCGTTGATAGCTTTTTCATAAATACATTTAATAAAACTAATTCTGATGAGGGCGTAAGCTGAAATTATAAATTTTTCAGAACTCACATATATGGCTATTTTTTCGCTTTGTGGATATAAATATGTATTTTTAATTTGTGTCGCTTTTAATAGTTAAATACAGGTTGGGGTTGAATACCCCTTCCAAACTTCCAAATAACGTCCCTAGTGTCATGATCTCGCGAGCCACTGATATAAATAACTATTGGTTAAAATGTATATTTAAAATCAAAAGTAATTACATTTAAAAAAATATTTTCACTAGTGAAAGTGTACTTTACTTATTCAGGCAGCGAAAACGTACATTATCCATCAACGATAATATGATATAGTTGTCTATGGTTTTAAAAACGAAAGTTCTGCAACGGTTCTAATGTCACTGCAAAGTATTTGTAGAGTTATACAATATTTTTCAGATAAATATATTATTTGAATTGTTTAATCTTCGTACACTCGTCTGTATCTAGAATTGTTTATTTACTGTGAATCTCAGTGCATTAAAACGTATAAAGGTGCCGACGAGCGAAACGTATACTGAGTTTCAATAACTCAAGTTTGATATTGAAACTTGATATCGTAAATGATGATTATGATGATTGGGATGTCATATCACTAAAACGCCAGTCAAAATATATTTTTAAAAGCTTGTATTGGGAAATTAAAGAGCTTATAAAATTAACATCACGAATAAGCGCTGATTTATTATGATCATAGAAAATGGTCGAATTTGGAGCTTTTATCATCACTACGCTTGGAGTGCGATCGCGGTTAGTGCAATCTTTATAAAACGTTGAACTTTACTTGTCTGATCCCAAGCAAGACTTATCCAGGAGGTCATCAAGGAGTGGACAGGCTGATATTGGAAGACACGTGCTCATCGGCGCGCATAATTGCTGAAATGCAAAAAAAAATCATATTTGATTCCATACTTAAAAATTTAACTAACCTAAGAGTCTTTTAATGAGAACGCTTGAGTTTTTCGTAAACTGAAATAAAAACAGTTGTGTGTGAAATATCAACTCCTTTTTTTTCATTTAAAACTGTCATTAACGACATTAAGTGTGGAATATAACTTTGTCCAAATGTCTACCGCGGTTTTGCTTGGTGGCACGTTTTCAGGAGGTCCAATTTTCAAAGACTTTGTCGCATAATCTGGCTGAATTTGTTGAATGTTGTTTGTTATGTTGACTTTAGCTCCAAATGAAGTCTAAATGCGTTAAATTGTATGCTCTTAGTAGTTACCTCACGTCAAAGCTGCGTGAGTAGATTTTGATAATACAATTTGGTGATTTGCATTCGTGGTTTTCGATGTGACTTTAACAAAATGTCTGCTATAACCTAACAATTTTTGAGCGTCCCTATTGAAAGACCATTTATAAAGCCTTGTTACTCTTTTAGTATAGATAATCTTTCACTTAAACGTTATAAAACGATGCAATCATTATACGATATATCATTTATCAACATAATAACAGAAACAAAATATAAAAATTACTAGAATTATTTAAAAAAAAAACAATTTTTGATCGATTTGGAACGTAATTTTTTTGTTTCATATTATTTGTAATGAACAATATTAACTGAGGGCCAAGATACACTTTCAATATCAAATGTGAATTGTTGAAACTGTGTACAATTCCACATGTTTTACAGCACACAATCCGGGTTTTACCTTTCGTAATCTTCTGGCAAGCTGTCATTTTCATATAGCAAGAGTACGTTTGATATAGTCAAAGTAGTGAGTAACAAAACATTTGGAATTGTACACGTTTTCGACAACTAAAACAAAGCAATATAATTACGAGGTAAATATTTGAATCTTTCAAACTGTGTTGACTTCCACATATTTTGTCAATCACGACCTAGGTTTCGCCTTTCGGCATCCATTATGAGTTACAGTACACGGATGCATTCAAAATAACCGATTCTACATATCGAATAGCTAAACCTGAGCCACGAAAGATAAAACATGTGGAAGTAAACTGAGTTTAAGTGATTCAAAGTTGATAAGTCGGGCTTAATTTAGCTTTAATTTTAGTCTGACGGTGGCGGAAAACGAAACAAATTTTAGTAGCCATATCTTAAATTTTATAGAGCTAAATTCTTCGATATTTTTACCGAATCACAATGCAGTTCTACTAAGTAAAAGGAATGAAAGTAATCTCTATTAATTGAATAAAATTTACAGAGACTACGTCTATTGTTCATCGAACCTTAAATGCGAAAATTATTTGAACATTTTATACTTACATCCTCGTAGCTAAGTCTGCTCTCTGGCTTGGGATTTTCAGAATCACCTTCTTCTAACAAGATTAAAGCCTCTGAAAAAATGGAATTTAGTTATGATAGAGTTCGTAGATAATAGTAGTAATTAGAGATCGTAGGTCTTCCAGGAAGCTGGTATATCACCAGTGAAAATGAGAAACAATATTGAGGTTCTATGCAGCATGTGACCCAGCCAATTCCAACGTCACTTCAAGGCCATTGTCGTAACAAAGCATTGCTTCCATATAATTTACAATTATTCATTACAATACTAGTAAGTACTTTGCAATATAAAACGTCATTCTAATTAAAATTTGAAATCGATAGCTTTTTTGTCTACGGTGTCGGGCATATTTCTAACAGTTCGTTGAACCACACCGCTTACTAAATACGTTTACATTTCCGTCAACATTCATTCATTGTCCCCTTATAACATTAATTAATTTATTTTTTGACCGGCTACGTATATATTATACGCCAGACGAAAGCGGCGAGTGAACCGCGTGTTTGCGACACAATCTGTCATTAACCTGGATGCTTGGCGGCCATTTGCAAATTTAAACAATTACGCCATTTTAGTGAGATAGTTAAATTTGAACATCTAATTCATTTTTCTCTTTAATTAGTCGCACATTGGAATCTCTTCCAAGGGCATGAAGAGATTTTGAATATTGCAAGAAATATTCTTATAAAGAATGTATCACTTTTAAGGTGTTAAATGTCACTTCTTGATAAAAATTTTACATATTTTAATAATAAAATCAATATTATTTAGATCAGGATTGGTTTCGCTCCTCGCAAGCATTATCAACTGAATATAATTATTGATCTCAGTTGATAATGCTCGGGAACAGCCGTCTCAGCGCATGATACTTGATGACAGTGAGATGATTAATTGAATTTGAATTGTTACAACTTTTCGCACAATTTCACATGTTTTGTGACTAACGATCCGGGCTTCGCATTTCGCCAACAGAACTGTCAGTTCTTTTGCATCTGTGTGATAGAATACCTGACGATGCCAAAAGGTGAAACCCGGGTCGTTAGTGGCAAAACATGCGGAATCGTTCAAAGTTGTAATAATTCAAATTTGATATTGAAATTCCATCAAGCACCTTCAGTTGATATCATAAATTAAGGTTAATAAATTTACATACACGTTACAAAGAAATATAAATTATAAGTGAATTTGCTTTTGAAGATTTAGAAAATTATGTTGAAAATTAATAAATATAAAACAATACTAAAATCAAAGATAGCAAGAAATTAACGAAGCAAGCTAATGTAAAATCTACTTTAACATATTAAAAAATAGAATTTGCCACATGGAATATGTCGAAATCCGAACAAAAAAACAGTTGAACATTTTTAATGCTCTTTCTATTAGCATCCTTATTGGCAGACTGATTCTACAGTTTGGAAGATCAAATAATTCATGTGTTAAAAAAAATATCCGGAACATACAATTTGATTTTATCAAGGATGGCAGAATTCTAATATTGGTCTCGTATAAGTTGAAAACAGTAAATAATAAAAAAAAATAAAAGAGCTTATATCAAATTGATTCAGTTGGATAAAGCCATGGATAATATCTATATGCCCTCAAGTAAAGAAGTCTCAATAAATTCTTCTGAACCTTTTTCATCATGAGGGCATATTTCGTGTTTCTTAAGGCCGAAACAATATATACATTCTCAAGCTAACTTCGTACACATTGTTCATTCATTTTAAAATTCTAACACCTGAAAAACTTTGGTTCACAATTTTTAAACCTAACCATAATGGGTCTGTCCCTCTATATATATTTTTTTCAATTATAAAAAATATATTATTCTTTCATCACGGAATATATTAATGTTTATATAATCACACCAGTCGATGATGATTTGTATTTTTGTATTTTTATGATATTGACCTTGTTGTTTAATTGGTATGATTATATTGTATGCAAAATAGATGGGAAGTGTCTTTGTCACAGATTTCAATAATGTGATTATATCACGGAAATCATTTTCTAACCACTGATTATTATACGTGGAAGTTATATCACCGTAATTGATTAACTATGCACATATACAATACAAATTTAAATCGACCGTTTAAAGTGAACCAGTTTAAAAATACATACACATTTTTTGCACGATTTCGATATAGCAGGGCTTCAAAAACAGATTTGGATATTTTTTACAATTTTTTACGGTATTTTATTTTTTTGCTCTAACACGCTATCAAACAATAATCTTTCTACAAAAAAACGTAAAAAATTATCATTATTAATTATTATGGTTAAGTTTATTTTAAATGTCAATGCGAAACCGGTCCTGATCATACTCGTATTAAATTATAGAAGGTAGTATGTTTTAAAGTGCTAACTGTTACTTTTTGATTGAAAGGGATAATATTTTAAATAATATAAACTTTTTTTTAAGTACTTATTTCCGCAATATATTTTTCGATCAGGACCGCTCGCGGTAAGCGAAACCGGTCCTGATCAAAAAATATATTTGAAAATAAGAATTAACAATGTGTTTTTATTATTAAAAAAAAAGAGATTATGTCTGATGAGGGCGTTGGCTGAAATAGCTACCAACTGTATACCTTATAAAGTTTTGTAGAACTAATATACATTGCTATTTTTTCTTTTTAGTGTGCATAATGGAGTTCTACCAAGTAAATGACAATTAAATCAATAAATTAAACGTGCGACTGCTTTTTCGACTAGGCGATTTTGAAATAATATTTTAATGAACAATTGCCGGATTGGTTGTTTTAATTAATACACATGAATAGAAAACGTAGGAAAAAAGCATGACAAAATTAAACTGTTTTTATGTTGGAATCGAGTTTCTTTAACGACTCCACAGTCCTGTTTAAAATGGATGCTTAAATTACTAGAAAGATAAATTTTACATAGATTTCGTTTTTGGATGTAGAAATTAGACGATAAATAACAATGGCTGCAGTATTGATTCATTTTGTTTTGAACATTGAATCCTTGAACGAATTGTCAGTGGACAAAATTATTAAGTTCATGAGGCACTGTCATAGACCATAGACAATTTGAAACAATACATCTGAAAATGTGCGCGGCATTTCGACCCCAAATCCTAAATGTTTTAGTTCAACTCACCGTGACGTACATTTGCATCACAATAATGTAAATCAAGTGATGACCAGGTATCAGGTTATTTCCAGCTTCCAAAGAGCTGGTGACGAGGTTTTAAAAAAATTACCTCCTCATCGTTATGGGAATATGTTGGATGATTTAACAAGCGAGTTTTTTGTTCGGTATTTAAAATTTTAAATGATGAATCACTCGACTGAAAATATCTATGGCGAAATTAAGTGTTGTAAAAAAATTACGGAAACGATATTGAAAATTAATTTATGATCCCACGTAATATAAGAGTTAATCTCACTGCAACATTCTCTTTGAAAATCAGCAGGTATTTTTAAGTATTCAGTCACCAAGTTGCATTGTTAATAAGATTGTTTTATTTAAATTTTAATAAAATGAGTAGTTATTACATTTAGTTTAGTTATATTTAAAGCCTTTATTTATATACCATAAAAACATTTCGTATTTCTCATGTCATATACACCGAACGATAAAATCGCATATTACATGCATTCGGTTGATAATTTGCCTAATTCATGAATAAAGTAACGAGCATGCACTAGGCACTATTTCACGAATTTGGCAATTATTTGCCGATTGCATGTTATACGCAATTTCACGGATTTCATATAACGTCAACTAAATTTTGATATCGACTGAAGATGCAATTGTGCTAATTATTATTTGATCAATATTATTGAATATGTTTTAGCTGCCATTTAGTTCTTGCCTTAGGGTTTGTGTTTTTCTTCAATTAACACCTTTGGTGTATAGGCGATGATAACTGTTTATTGTACGTTAGTTCTGTTACATCCGATTGATGAATGCCTGAAGATACCGAAAGGCACATCCCAGGTCGTTAGTCACAAAACATGTGGAATTGAACAAAGTTTTAAGAATTCAAATTTACATATGTTGTCTGTCAGTTCAATTGCATCCAAGGCTAAACCTGGGTCGTGAATGACAAAAAATGTGAAACTGTACATATTTTCAGCAATACAAATTTGTTATTCCATTATTTGCACTTGAGAGGGGCATGTTTCAAATTTTTAGTGCATTGAAGACAAAGTTGAATCGAAAATTGTTCGAACATGTAAGTTTTTACAGATTGGCGTTAATCTATTGCAGGCCAGTGCTGGTCTGCGGATCACATATCAAAAAACACTGGTTTAGGGAAGGATGACGTAAATACACTACCCCTCATAGAAAATTATGCATTTAAATCACCCCTTAATCAAATTGTGTTATAACCTACATCAAAACGGTGCTTGTATATTATCTATGGAAAATATGATAGTATAATGTCAATAGAGAATGATGAATTCATTCATTTTTTTTATGAATACACGTAGTTTTGGATGGGTAATTGAAGCGACCTTTCTCGAAACATTAATGCGCAGGTTCGAGTACACAATGCAGTAATGATTAAATTGGTTTAATTACGAGCTAATTTGGACTGACGCGATTTTATGACTCAATCAAAACTATAGCATTTCAAATTCAAACAGTATTATTCCTACTGAAAACTGCTTTCAATCTATTCTATTTTGAGACACATAAAGGATATTTCTTCACCAATAATTTAAAAAAAAGAACAAGATGTTGGTGTTAACCAAACTTATGAAAATATTCAAAACAAACCAGGTTTTATTTCAAAATAAATAAAAGCTCTAACGTGAAGCTTTTGGAATAGTTAACTCTTTCATATAATGCAATGTCAACTATCAAAACACACCGTCTTAATAATGGAGAAATTCATCAGTGAATTGTATTGTTCGGTTGTATTGTATCTCTTCGATCGTTATGTCTACAGGTTTGAATGCCACTACATAAAAAAAGGTCGATCGATGAATTTATGCTTATTTGTCTGTGATATTGAAATTCCGCCCAAAGAATTAGTTGCACTGCAATGAAACCCCAATCTTACGTTCTCGCATATCTCATTCTTTCGGCCATGCATCAAATGTCAAATACTCCCGCATTCATCATTCTTCAACTTTTCGATTTCCTCAATCTTTCGACCAAACATTTTGGTCCCGCCATTAATATTATCTCATTTAACTATTTTCGTTGATGGAATTTCAATATTCAATTTGGAATTTAGGTTTCTGAATGTGGCCCTGCATTAAAAAAAGTTTTCCACGCCTGTTTCAACGGATATATATTTAAAACGCAACCTTATCAATGGTCTAATCTCGAATTGAATTTAGCGCTTAATATATGCAAAAAAAAGAAATTGTAACACACGTTAATTATTTTGACTCTTTACTTTCGGATTAACCAGATAAGTCAGAATTAACAAGTTAACTAGATTCAGCAGAGAATTCTTTCAGATACATGTAAATAATTAGCAAAACGTACCACTTTTCAAGATTCGCCATTTGATATGCTTTAATGATGTTAAACTTACATCTAATTAATTAAAGTTAACAATACATGTATCACATTTTTATTTGGATAAAAAACGGCTATTTTGTTTAATACACAAGGGAGGTTATTTTGGTAAAAAAATTATTCATAATAATTGACGCGACATTTTGGTGACTTGGAGCTATGAACACAATTTTAATCGTAAGGTTGTTCTACGCATGATTATCAATTGGAAATAGGCGCGAAAAAAAACATGCAACGTCACATTTAAAAAACAATATTGTGTACAGAAGAACCCCGATTCAACTTTTCCCAAGGGGAAGCAAACGACAAACGCGAGAAATGAATATCTTAAAATAATTAAAACAGATTTTTTAGTACTTATTTCCACAATATATTTATGACCAACACCGGTTTCGCTTATCGTGAGAATTATCAACTGATTGAATACAAATTAATTAAAAATAAATAAAATTATTACTTTTTGATCGAATCGAAATTTACTTGGTAGAACTCCATTATAATACGGTGAAAAAATAGCGATTTATTTCAGTTTTACACAATTTTTAAGTCACAAACCTATGACTGATGTGGGCGTAGTTCTGATAAGGGCGTAAGCCGAAATAGCTATCCACCATATACTTTATAAATATAATAGAACTAAAATACATTGCTACATTTTTACCTTATATATTTACCAAAATATATTTTTTGTGTTTTTTAGTACATAAAAAATCTATTTGGACTTTGTCACTCAACTAAGCCGTCCATGCGCCCTGCACACGTTACACATTCAGCAGAATCGGGTCTATTTATCGACAAATATTATATAAAATATTCTACGTAATGTAACGGTTATCTTTGATTTTTAAAATACTTGAATCTAAAATATATTCGGTTTAAGTCCAGCTCTGTCGAAGTTAAGACGATTTTGTACAAATTTTGTTTTGTTAAAATATGACAATTAAGTGAAATTTAATTATAGACATTTCAAATTACACGCTTTACAATAATGTGAAAGTTTTCAGTCATACAGCAGTATTATTAAAAATAACAAAACACAAATCTGTTTTGACCATTAAGCGATCATAACACAGCAGTTTAAAAGGTTCCAAACAATTTTATTTCGATAGTCGATGGTGGCAATTAAACTAAGCATTGTTCGTTCCAGGTATTTCCCCATTATAAATTATTGTAATGAGAAATGGTAGTTTTTTTTGTTGCGTAATAGCCAGGCATGTGTATGAGGTACTTTCAAAACAGGACGTTTCGAAATAGATTACAATTTTTATGTGTGAATTAAATCTAGATTGTAAAATGTTACAAAAATGCCCAATTTTGAATTGTTGTCAATAATAAGGCAAACAATCAATTTTTCTGCGTACTGGTAAAATTAACTACAATAAAGGCTTTGTTTTTTTGATAAGGGGCTTATAATGTCTGATAGGTTTGTGGTGCAGTTGTAAGCGTCGTCAAACGGCACAGGCTCGAATCCCATCGCGCCGAGGAGTTTTTTCAAACGATTTATCGATTCTAATCGAAGGCGCGAGTATTCATCATGTTATAAAATCCTTTCACCGAATAGTACTTCTAAATGGAATGATTAATACTTGTTAGTTAGCTGCTGCCACCACTAATCATATCCTAACACTTCAGTTAATCCTAGCACTCGCGATGAGCAAAACCGGTCCTGATCAAAAAATATATTGTGGAAATAAGTACTAAAAAATGTGTTTTTATTATTGAAAATGTCATGCCTTTCCATCAAGTGACAGTCAACCTCATTATAAGAGAAACCCTAGTATACTAAACCTTATTATATCCCTACTCTCTTGGGAAATAAAGAAGAATAAATGAGTAACCAGCAATTCTTGGAAAAAACTTCTGCTGATATCACCGCTTGGAAGCAATATGCCCCTCGTTAGAAGCGGCCATGGTATATTCTCTTTAAATAAAAGTAGCTATCTATTCCACCCTATCCTAGCTCATATTCTAATCCCTTCAAATCATATTCTCTTAAAAAAGATACGTTGATCAACGGATAAAAACAAGTAGTCATTGAAAATCTCCGTCCATAGGTACCTTTTGTTAAGTGTCCAGATGCTTCACATCAGCAGCGGACATGATATGCTACCTTTATAGCAGAGTATATAGCAACTAGCCATTTCCGAGCCCTATCCTTTGTATCTCTATGAACTATTATATATAATACAAACAGGCATATTTCTTAGAAAATATTCTGTTCAGAAACCTCTGTTTTAATAGATAGCAACATGCTCTCCACGTTAGCATCAAACATGGAATTAAAAAAAATCATACGATAAAGATGAAACAATATATAAGCACGTACTAAAAATAATTTCGTTACACGTTTTAGCTAATACCAGTTTGCCCTTGCACTATTTTGTTCGTGTTACTTTGTCCAAGCCATTGTATTGCGAATGATTTTTGTCCCAGTCCATTTTAATTGAAATGTGCTCATATATGCATGTGTTGTGCTTATTATAATATTGTACATAAAATGGTTGACATATTTTACTATTTATGATTAAGAGTATAAATTTATGAAAGTGTCTCAGATGTTTAGGAGAACAAAAAAACAGGTTAATAATACTCAATTTTAAGGTATTAATTGTAACTTCTTAGTAAAAAGGTATTGTATTGTATTTAAATACATAATAAAACACAATGTTCAATACTATTTCCACAATTTCTATAACTAACAACAAAACCGGTTTCGCTCATGCCGAGCATTATTATTTGTACTAATTTTATCGGCAGTGTTAATATATTATATATATATAACAAAAATCCAAGAACAATCATTGAAATGTCTTTCTTATTTAATTTACGAATTTTACTAGAAACATTTTGTATAATAACTTGTAAATGTTTTGTATTGGTTATAAAACCAAATGTTTTATATATTTAGTGATTATTGAATGTCAAATTGTATCAGTTGATAAGGTATGCCGTGAACGAAACCGGTTCTAATCACCTTTATTTATATATGTATAAATAAATGTTTGCTTGTTGGTGTGTATGTCCTGTTTATTTACTTTTACCATTCATCCAATTGAAATGAAACTTTAGTGGGTTTTTGTGAACATGTCAGCGAAATTTTTAAAACTATAATAGCGTTTATAACAGGACTGGTTTCACTCATCGTGAGCAATTACTTTTTATTCCGGTTGCGATAAAAATGAGTCGTTTTGCACGTTCTTGCGAAGGTTTCTGTATAAGTACAACCGTAAGATCAGGACCAGTTTCTCTTAACGAGAACACTATCAACTGATTCCCCGGACCAAGTGTATATGAAAAAAGAACAACACCGACCCTAACGCTAGGATTAAAACAAACAACTGAAATATATTTCAATAATATTGATTTAATAATAATAACACCTAATTGCCTGTGATAAGTTTTATTAACTCCAAATATTGTTAATGAGTCTTTCGTGAAAGGATTCTATCTATCAACTATCATTAAAATGCAATTGTGTAATTTTAGACTTAGAAATTACCTACTTATTTCAAATTGGTGGGTAACGCTGAGAACTAAACGACAGGTGACGTTATATAGGAATTTAATTTACTATGTTGTCGACTTATTGAACTAATCTCACGTAAAGGATGTAAAAAGTATAATATTTAAAGAATTTAAATTCGATATAGAAATTCCATCAAGCACCTTCAGTTGACATCATAAATTGAAAAAAGATTTTGTTTGTCAAGGCATTTCATTTTACTTTAATAAGCTTTTAAATTTGTATATGGTATATTTCTATAAGTGTGTAAAGTAAGAAACTGTGGCGATAAAAGTGAATTATAAATAAATAAAATGCACTTACCCCTTTGGCTCGAAGATCCATTTCCTAAGGAAACAACAGTCACTAAAAAAATCACCAATATTTTTACGACAGACATTTTTTTCTATATTTGTAGTTCTTTGTTCAAAAACACGTTACTTTAGGGCAATAATACCTTTGTTTAGTATGGGAGCTATTTAACTTGAATATTTCTTTCAGTAAGTTGGATTAAGTCCTGAAGTATTTGGCGTCTATTGGACGTCTGATGCTGAACAACGTTGGGCGGGACAGGTGTGCTGTCATCAGTGGCGCCAAAACTTTTTGTCACAAGTTAAGGCAAACTGACCACAATTGCAAAACATTTTTTTATGATAATAAAACACAATTTTAAGTACTGTTTATACACTTTCATATTATCTGGTTTAATTAAATCACGTGATAATGCTCGCGATGAGCGAAACCGTTCCTGATTTTCGATTTTTTATTAAAATAATTATTTTAACTTTAAATAAATAATAATAATTTTTCTATCCTTAACATTATACAATTGTAGGGCACGAATATTTTTTTGATAAGTCGTAGTCATAAATTGATTTTTTCTAAAGTGTAGAACCTGTCTGCCAATGGGGATGCTGATGGCTAGAGATTACACAATGTTCAACAGTATTGCTTTGGATGTCGGTATATTCTGTGTGGAAGAGAGTGAGTTCAGGCGAATATTCTTTTTTAACATATTACAGTAGATTTTACATGAGATTGCATGGTTGATTTAGTTGCAATTGTTTTTTCTCTCTCTTGTTATTTACTTATTTATTTTTAATCATACATTTTTTAAATAACTTGATGTTGCAAACGCAATGATTTTATAATTTGTAATTTTTGAAACGCGTATGTAGCAAATAAAATAAAAAATTTGCACCGTGATACACATTAAGAAAGATTTTATTTAACAAATACATATTTAGTTTAATTGATCCGGGTCGAATCTTAACCTTCCGACTACTAACGTCCCAATTGTTGATACGAAAGTGTGGTGCTAGTTGGTTAGCCTTATCAAAATTTTTCCTAACAATTCAATTCATAAATTTACTTAACACCAACATTGCTAAATTTTTTTTTTTAATAAATGGCGTTGGAATATTTTTATGTGGTTTAGTGGAAAACGAGTTTCAATCCAACTGTCTCAGAATAAATTTTAGACTTCTAACTGTTTCATATCAAGAAATGCAATATCGAATGATGATTTGCGTATTTTGCCGTTTTTAAGTGATATTTGTATATTTGACGAGCGCATAATCCAAAATTATTAAAAAAATTCTACATCATGTAGGAATGTATAAATAATGTTTAATCATAGAAAAGTTTGAGAGTCGCTGGTATTGAGATGGGCTCTTTACAGCTTCCGGCGATTCTGGATAATCGCACCGGTTAATCTATGCGCGGTTTTCATTGATTGTTCATTAGGGTTGTCACCTATGTCACAGCGAGAATATTTCAAATAAAAATAATCATTTGTTGGCGGTTATCAAAATCACTTTTCAGTATATTCTTATTATACCTACTTGCATTACCACTAGAAGTAACGTTTTTCAATATATTAATGTTGTTTTTGACTTTCATATATTTATTGAAAGTTTAATATATAAATATATAAATCAATAAACCTAAAACTAAATTTAATGCTAATTTAAAGTGAAGCCACGATGTTACGTTCCCGCATTAATCGTTTTCCAGCAAGTCTCCTTTATTTTATATTATATAATCCCGGCTATGAATAATGTCAATTAATCCCGTATTGGTTCGATTTCTTCGATCTATCGTCTAAATACTTTGGTAACGTAAAAAATACTTTTTTTAAATATGCTATGAAGTTATAGTAAAAATAATGTTGTTAAAAATATCGAATTGGAGCTTAACGGTAAAAACACATATTTTTTATGTATTTCTTGAGCAGGAACGGTTTCGTTCAATAAAACAAAGAATGAGTTTTTTTTAATTAAAATATCATGCCTTCCTATCAAGAATTGACAATTAACACCTTAAAGTTTATTTCTGTGTACGGTAACAGATACAGTCGTCTGCACAGATGTATTTGAGTAATATGTTTAAATAGATTTGTAGAACAAAAACAAATTATTTATGTGCTGTTATAGTTTGGCAACCCTGCTACATTTGAAAAGTAGAAATGATGATTCGATGCTCTTTATATGTGGTTTATTTGAATCATAAAAATAACAGCGAAGTTTTTTTTACGATTTTTTTTCTTTCATCAAATAGCAGTCGTACATCCGTCGATTTTTAATAAAACATTAACAGCATGTCAGTTTTTTGCATTCCATTTTATGGTCACCCGACCTACTCCAACGTAAATAATTACGAATTAATTAATAAGGCAAGAGGAAGGAAAGTTTAATTATTTCGTTTACACATTATTATAACGGTGAAATCAAAATTTAAACCGTTTTTTTTCGTTTACTTGTGCTTATCCCACCGAAGAATTATCTCGACGTTTATATATTTAACCAATTAGACCCTCTTATAGCGTTGATATTGAGATGACATTATAGGAATCGTACGTTATACGAGACTAGGAGTCGATACAATATTTGAGGTAACGTTCTTTCAATTGTATATTTTAAATAAACAAAATGATGTCATTTTTATAAACATAAAATTTGTTTTGTATTTTTTATTAACCTTGATTATGTATAGCAAAGTCAAAGGGCAAACAGCTATTGAAAATATTTTTAACTGTGCGTCTATAAAATATGTATTTATACAATGAAAAAAATAATGAAGGAGTCGTTTGGTTACGGTGTTTTGGCCGTAGTCGGAGTTGTGTTTTCGGTCAATTTCGGAGTCGGAGTCATGAAAAACGAGTGGTCACGACAACTTTGTCGATTAGACGACATTAAATAATATTTCAATGAACAATTTAATAGATTGGTTGGTTGATCTTTAATTTAATGCACATAAATAGGGAAGGTAGGAAAAAACTCCAGGACAAAAATATACAGGAAAAAAACAAGCGATGTTTACAAAAAAATAAAAATAATATCATATAAAACATTTTATTTTATTAATTTCACAATAAATATTTCAAACATAACAATAACTGTAAAAGTTATTAATAAAATACAAGCGACAAAATGGCATTTTTTAAATGGCAGTAGGTCGAATTCTCGAGTCTAAGTTTGAGCGCAATTGTTTCTACAAACGAATAAGGAACTAAATGTGGCTAGGACTTAATTTTTAAGATCTAATGGCGATGCTTGGAAACCATCCGACTCCTAGAGATCCAATAGGGCACGACGTCATCTGCGGTGGAACGAATTTCATTTGTGTCTCACTCACAAATGCCCTGCAATCAATGGAAATAAGTCATCGAATAAATGATAACAGAAGCAATTGATTTGAATAAACAGGGATTATTATATTAAGGTCATAAAAGGCCATATCATCGAAAAGATAAAAAATTTATAATAGTTTTGGTTTAAAGTAATAAAATTTATTTACGATATTAACTGAGGGTTATTGATTAAAATATTTTTTTTTGTCACTAACGAGCCGGATTTCGTCTTTCGGCATCTTCATGCATTCGATCTCACGGATGCAAAATAAATGACACAAAATAAACAGTAAGCATCGTTTATTTACCAAAGTAGTTAATTAAAAAGGAAAAATACAGACCCTAAGGCAAATCTAAGTAAACAGCTTAAATAAATTTCAACAATATTAAAAATCCATTGCTTGTCATAAGTTTTATCAACACAAAAAACTGTTAATGAGTTTTCGATGAAAGGATTCTACAACAAATTATAATGCCTGAAGATGCCGAAAGGTGAAACCCGTTAGTGACAAACACGTTGAATTGTAAAATGTTTCAACAATCAAATTTAATATTGAAATTCCATGAAATTATTGTGTCAGCTAATGCCCATGACGAGCGAAACCAATCATAATCTGTATACATTTATCATAAAATCGTGAAATTTCAAACTAATCGTATTTCAAACTATTATATGTTTATTTCAACATATTATAATATAATTTTCACACCAATATCAACCAAGTTGATATAATAAAATTGAATACATTGTGATTATAAAAAAGTTACTGTGATAAAACTGACGGTTAGGTCCTTTTGCCTTTCTAAATGTTTTTCTATTACCTTCGTATCCAACATATGTTGTACAATGGCCAATTTCAGGGCTACAAATGCATCTGTTATTGCAATACAAAAATTAATAAATAGCATTTATATATATATGAATATTTCTTTACCCTGGCGTCCAATTGACCCTCCTCGGTATCGAGTTATTCCGTTTCTCCTGTTGGTAATTCTCCCTGCCCCAAGCTGCGTGTCTGATGCTGGGCTTTATCGACATCCATATTTCGCTGCTGACTGAAGGCCTCGAGGATACGGCTTTGAACTAAACGAAATGTGTTAAATAAATTAATTAAAGTTGAAGTCACAATACATCTGTGGAAGGGGCATTCAACTCTTTCAACTCAATATAATATTACACTCGATACTAACGGAGTCGAGTTTTTGGTCTGTTTCAGAGTTGGAATCGAAGTTTTGTGCTTTTTAAACGACTTCACAGCTCTGGTTTAATTGTTAAAATATAATACCTTTCCACCAAGAAGTGACAGTTAACACGTTAAAAAAGATAATCTAAAAGAAAAAAGATTATAATAATAATGTGTGAAATGCTTTTCAAAGAAGATTAGGTTAAGTTGAGTAACATTTGAGGGTGCTCGATGGAATCAAATTATCATGTTTCAATCGTTATTTTTTGTTTTTTCTTTCTTAAGACCCAGGTTTCGCCTTTCGGTGTTGTCATTAAATAAAATGCACTGTAAATGATTTAGGACTGACGGTTGCAAAAATAGCGTTTTAGAATAAATTTAATTTGAATTATGTTTATCAATTAATAAATGTTAAATCACGCATTTAACATTTTTAAACTGGTTTGCCCACAACAACAAAAAATTTAATTAGTGTTTACCACCCCTGAAAAAAATACCTTTGTACCCACCATCACCCAACGCGGCTTCACATTATTTGCACAGCATATTCCGCAGTATTGCAACGCAATGAGTGTTTCAATTTTTTTGCCAGGAACGTATAGAGGTTTTATTGGACGCACTTAATAAAAAATAATTAAGTAACACAAAAAATAGCTTTAATTGATTAAATTTTATATGCTCTCCATATGACGACATGAAATCTTCGAATGCATTGTGATTTGTCAAAGATACTTATATATGACCGTTTATTTTTTAAGGTGAACAAACAGAACTCACCTGAGGGTAGCCATAGGGTGTGTAAAAAGTGACAGTGTCCTTGTTGGCGGCCGACTTCGGATGAAGGGGGTAAGCGGCCCGCGAGGTGGTGAAGTAGGGATCCAGGAGTCTGCTAACGCCGGAGCCGTTCGTCTGGATGGCCACCCTTTCGTTGTACTTGTCACGCGGTGTCTGAAATTGAAACATAGTTAACTGGTATGCCGAACAAATACTTCTAGAAAAAAAATAAACTATACATTTTTGCTACGTAGCTTCTGATTCTTATACCAATTGTTCGTTGTAAATGCTGCGTCGGTCCATCTTTGTTGCCTTGAGTACAATTTGGCTAAAATTGCAATAATCATTTTTAATGCGTTACTGTCACTTCTTGATGGAAAGACATTGTATTTAAACGATACAATTTTTTTGGATGGCGTTTTTATATTGACTTCGAGGGCGTCAATTCTTTGCAGTTTATTTGCATATACTAAGGAAAAAGTGTCGATTTCCATATAATATCATTTGATAATTTTTACACGTTTTTCAAGCCCAAAAACCTTGCATAGTACTTTATTCAATTGACAAAAATTGACACTTTACGAATATGGCTGCCATAACCTAACAATTTTTGAGCGTATCTATTGAAAGAACCTTTAGTCGCTGTCCGATGTGGTCTCGTGATCCCCATAGTAAAAAGAATCACTTAGCTCATCACTTAGAAAGCGAAACAAATTTCCAATCTAACGTATGAAAATATTATTGATACACACATAATTCGATAGTTGCGGATGCGTAGTGTGGAATTCCAATTGTCCCTCTGCAGAAGCTGGTGCTGTAAATTTGTCACCACTTTCCGAAGTCAATTTCCTTTTAATTCCGGTAGGCCTTCTGTCGAGCTGAATAATAAAATGAAATACGTAAATTGATACAAAAGGTTGAAGACACATTTTTTCTTCGACCTGAAAATCAACAAAATGTCGCCAATATCAATGAATTTATGTAAGAAATTTATTCACTCTTGAGTTTATTGTTGGAAAGGAATGATATTTTAATTAGTAAAAACACATTTTTAGTACTTAGTTTGCAATATATTTTATGATCAGGAGCGGTCTCGCTCGTTGCGAGCATCAGCATCATCAGTTGACAATGCTCGCGATCAGTGAAACCGGTCCTGGTAATAAAATATACCGTGGAAATAAATGCTAAATAATAAAACACGTTAAAAAAATGGCAATGTATTTCAGCTCTACAAAGTTGCTATTTTTTCATCGTGTTATAATGGAGTTCTACCAAGTAAATGCCAATCCCATCACTGAATAATGTATTTTTATTATTTAAAATAACCCTTTTCAGGTATCAACCGTCACTTATTTGGTGGAAAAGCATAATATTTAAATAATAAAATTATTTGTTTATTACAATTTCTTCAATATATCTCCATATCAGGACCGGTTTCGCTCATCGCGAGCATTATCAAATGATACAATCTAAATTAAAACAAGGCCGTGTATTGTTTTGAGGTGATAAAAAAATTACATTGTTTGAAGTTTTCCCACCTATTTCGTTTTTTTTTCAGGATCTCTTGAAAAATGTACAATCAGGGTTTTACTGTACAATTAAGTGAATTAGAGAGTTTTTACGAAGCCCTAGATTAACGATAACGACTGAGGATACTTGATGGAATTTCAATATCAAATTTGAATGGGTAAAACTCACCAGTTTTATTGCATCCATAAGAAAGAAAACCCAATGCAGCGAGTGTCGAAACATGTGGAATTTTCAATTAAAGAAGTTTCAAGAAAATTTAAGGCATGTAGTTGATAGCTATTTCGGCTTATGCCTTCATCAGAACTATCAATAGGTCCGTAGACTGTGTGCTGAATATACATCCGACATTGAATTATTTACTTGAAGCAAAATACAGAATCGTACCCTTGCTTGCGAGGCGACCATATAGTGAACATTTCGACTATCAGAGAATCGTTCAGCTATCTGTCCTGCCTTCCTCGTAATGAAGAAGTTCTGATGAGCTGATGAAGAAGTGGTTCTGTACGTGGCAGTGTTATCTCTTATGGGCACGGAGCATGGTCGTGGTGGAGGTAATTTCTGTTGATTAATATATTGTATCATATTATTAATTTTGATTGTTATACAAAAGATATAAAAGATAATTTAATGGTTATACGTAGATCATGAAAATTTTATTTTATTGTTTTAGCGAAAGTATAATTCATATGAGCTTAAGAACACTGTTCCCCAACCGGTGGTCCGTGTCCAGTATACCAAATTTGAAGAAATTCGCCATGCAAAAAATTATGCATATAAAAAAATTTGCCTGCACATTTATCTACTTGCATGCTTAGTTATTTTTAAATAATAAAATAATTGATGATATCGACTGAAGGTGCTTGATGAAACTTCAACATCAAATTTGAATTGTTGAAAACTTTGTACGATTACACATTTTGACGATTTGTCACTAACGACCCGGGTTTCGCCTTTCGGCATCTTCACACGGATGCAACAGAACTGACCTCAGTCTGAACTGTCCGGTCCGTGTGATAGAGTGCCTGAAAATGCCGAAAAGCGAAACCCGGGTCGTTAGGGGCAAAACATGTGGAATCGTACAAAGCTGTTACAATTCAAATTAAATAATAATAATTTACAGGATGATGAGCATGACACCATGGAATTTAATAATAATTGTCTGAGACAGTATGTTTCGCATTAGTTTGTTGAAAAAAACCCACAGTTTTCGTTACATTTTAATTGTAATAGACTAATATGTGTATATTTGTTAGTCATAGTTATGTCCATATTTCACAATATAACATTTGAAAATATTACATAAAAAAACCATTTGTATTTTTGTATTAGTGATCCAGTGTCAATAAAATGCAATCAGCAGTGGTGAAGTTGGTAAATAGAGGGTTAAAATATTGAATATTAAATTGCATAGATGTTACGCTAAGCTCTTTTAAAGTGCACCTAATATGAAATCATTTTAAACAGAAATGTGTCACTATTCGACATGCCATCGCGTGATGCCCGCGTATTTAATTAGTTTTAACTGTTTCACTGTCAGTCACATCGATTTTCTATCGTGTCGCTCTGTCATCAAAAACATTAACTAGTCAAACAATAGCAATTGCGTCAACTTTTTCATTATATTAACAGTAAAAATGATAACCATAAAACAATAAATTAACTCACGCAATCCTGGAACGGGTGTCGTACGGGTGGAATATGGCGATGGGCAATTGCTGATGATGTTTTTCGTTCATTATTTTGTCCTTTTAGTCGTGAATTATAATCAACGTTTCCCCAGCTGTTTATATTATCAAGTAAAAGCCCACGCACCATTTTTATTTTCACACAGCTGCCAAATGTTAAAAAAAAAACAAACGAATCACGTTAAAACGTCATTATTGCATTTTAAATAAGAATTCGTATAGTTTTTCTAACCTCAAAATCAAAGAGTCCAGCGTATCAGAACTGATTTCACAAGTTTGTTTATATCTATTTGACTGTCGTAAAAAATATTTTTTTCAGACATTTGTTGGAATTATAATAAAATAAACTTAAAATGATTTGAAATAATGTTGAGCTTGTGAAAATCTCAGCTTGTTTCACTTTCGTGATTTCTTAAAATCGATATCTTCGAAAATTCGAGGACTTTCCCAAATTTGTTAGACGATTGTTATGGAAACATCTCAATTATTATTATTAAGAAGCCAATTTTGTGTTTCGTGTTCCCTTGCTTAAGCGGTGGTCATAAATAAAGGCTTTGAACATACAACAAAGGGCTCGGAAGTGGATCGATTGGTAGGCCAGCCATAAATCATAATTGTTTGACATATCATGTATTATTTTAAATTATTCAATACTGACAGCTCATAAATTAATTTTGAAAAGGTATTTTGTAATTAAATTGCCACGGGCTGGCTTAATTAAGTGATTTTAATACTATATAATAAGATTAGGCCAGTCGGCTTTCTAGTGTTTTAACATATATTGAATTTATGTTAGTTGTCTGGTGACGTCATAGGAGAGCAAGCAGATAAAAATTAAAATAAACTTTTCAAGTACAGGCTGTCTTTAGTTATGCACACTTTAGTGTAAGCTTTGGTATAATTTTTATTTGAAGGGCCGCAATTAAAATTTTATAAGAATATTGGGCCACAAGCAAATTTTTGCTCTAAGAACATTATAATTTATTATTGTAAAAAAGGAATTTCCAAAAAAAGTTATCCAATTACGAAAAAAAATGAAGTGATTATGGTGGGCCGCACAGAAATGCAATTCAGACCGCATGATGTCCGTAGTCCTCAGTTTTTCACGGTCTGAATTGTAACTGGGTATAGGTACCAGAACACTCCTGGCAATCATTTGAATGTGTTGCTGAGCATAGGAATATACTCATTGAGAGTTAGTATTGTGTATCCTAGAAATATGAAGATTTGTAAGATGAGCAAATTAATGGTGATGCCATTTTCTTGACAATTATTCACTTCTATTCAATGATTCAGAAGCAATCAAATTCATCTAATTAAACCCACCTGAATCTTTGATCTATTGATTCAAAACAAAAAAAAAAAACAAATAATAGTTTGTTGACATGTACAATAGATCAACGCCTGGCAACCTATGTCACCTTGTGAACTAGATATTGAAATGTTGACTTTCAAAATTGAACCTAAAGAGAGTCATTAATAACTTATATGGTGTAAACTATAAATTTTTGGTGGAAAGGTGTTATATTTCTTGTCACTAATGTTTAAATATGATTATTTTTTTTTTTTTGATTTCAGGTGACCATGATGATTTTGACGATCAACGAGGAAAACAAACTAGGTGTCTGTTGAACCAAGCTACCGACTCCCAATCCGCCCTAAATAGTGTAAGTCTAATGGAACTGTATGACAAGATATGTCTTGATTGAATATTTTTTTTTTATGACTTAAGTAATGTTTATTTTAAAAATAACACGAGCATTTGTGAAAGTATAATTTAAAATTATTTTTCATTAATAGATATGACTGTATGCATTGCACTCCATTTTGAAGTCAACTAGTTTTAATCCACTGACCCACCGTCAAAGTGTTAAGAGAGCAGATGTCAGTGTGTTACTCAAAAACATAAAAGTATTAACATTATCGATTCTTTCAAGCAAGGTCTAATTTCTGCATTAAAATATAGCCCAAACTATCCTGATAATCAATATGAATTTGGTTAGCGCTGACACTACCACATTCATTTTCAGTTCTTTGTTTTTGGAGTTTCTTTTCTGCTGCTTATCAGATGAAGGGGTTGGGGATGGCTAGAAGACAGTTAAATAAAAACGAATATTTTATTATAATAATATGTTTATTGGTATAGTTTTGCCATAAAATGGCAATAAAAACAAATCATATTCAAGGAAACGAATAAATATTTCATTACAAAAAATCTTTTAGATCTAAGCTCTAAATTTAGTAAAAAAAGCGTTAAATATTTTTCAAACAAAACAACACAATAGTCCTACGAGACACAATAATATTATCATTTAAAATAAATACACATTAGTTATGAATCAATTTTAATGAAATTTATAAACAATCTATTACGTTCTTATAAAGATTACAGAAAATATTTATAAAATTGTTTAAATACCTGAATAATTAATGAAATATTTGAAGAAAAAATACACTTTTTAGCACTAGATTAGCATTTTTTAATCTTGTCTTAAAATTGTATTCAAACCATTATGAAAATGTTTATTATTATGAGATTATACTGAGCAAATGGAAAAATCTACAAGCCAAAGAATAGCAAGAAAATAATAATATTAAAAATGGCAATGAATTTAATTTACAGGTGACTTTCATTGTTCTGACATCTTAAGATTTTTTAAAACATATATTAATAGTTATTATTGACTAATATTGATTATAAATTCATTAAAAGTTATTTAATCACAACATTACATTATTATTGTTTATTTTTAATACTGATAACAGTCCAAAAACAATTAATAAATGTAAATACATGCTATATTCAACTCGTGTTGACAAAAAATAAACATTGCTTATTTAAAAACGAAAGACATGTAAAAACAAAAATTAATGGTAGCGTAGCACAGAATAATTTATAATATTTGAGACAGAATTTTGTCAACTAATACAATTTGTTAAAAGCAAAGTTCAATGATTAATGCAATATCATCAGTTTATGAATTTAGTACAGAAATAAACCCTTTAAGCTCAGGAAAACTTTGAAATTTTAAATGCCAACAAATAGCATATGGCTGCCATCTGTGTTCAGTAGTCAATATCAAATTTGACAGTTCTGTAGGTTGTTTTTTTTTTTTTTGCTTAATTGTTGCATTATTGGCAAATAATAGTAACAACTTTATAAAATTAAATATTGTGAAATATCAATGTTGTAACATGTGAGTGCTGAAGAGACACATCATATATAATGTATTTTGTCTGAATATTGCACAATCAAGCCCTTCAAAACACATAAGGTAAATAACTAATGATGTTATATTTGGTATAAACTGAGAATAAATGAACCTAATACATTTCATATTTCAGGTTATTGAGGTTATTCCAATATTCACTTATTGGGTAAAGTTTATTGTATTTATTCAAAAATTCTCTGTATGTTCAATCAAAGAAGAGCTATATCACCTAATTATGATTACTAAGTTAATTTCTTCAATCTAAAAACTGATGATATTTAAATGTAGAAACAAATAATTAAAATATTTTTAATCAAAAACGTTCATAAAGCAAGCATGAACGCTGAAAAATCAAGAGCACATTTCAGACACCCTCCCCAATAAATTAATATATACAATAAAAATATTTGGTTTTTTATAATTTCCAGCTGAGGAACGTTACATTTTGAAAAAATATCGAAAAATAATCATTTTGGGTGAATGTCTGACATGCTACGAAAAAACATTACAAAGAAATTAAACCTTTACAATATTATGTTAATACAAAGAATAAAATGCAGGAATATTATTTGACATTGTAAAATTCAACTATGTTACGTTAATACACAAGTTTTCAATAGATACCATAAATTTATTCATCCAGTGAGAAGATATATTAATAATAGTTATATGAATGAAATGTTTATTAAAAATATTGATTATTGATTTTTCTTAGCAAGATAATGGTAATACTTTTATTCTAATGTTTATAATAAATTAGGGTACAATTCTACGGATGAAAAAATATCTATAAATAGAAAAATATTCAATTTTAAGTATTTACGATGACAATAAATGAGTATTCAGAGTTATATATTATATAATGTAATAAGAAAGGTATTAAACATCAACAAAAGACAAGTTAAATGTTAATCATTAAGTGATAAAAACAAAACGGTATCTCTTAACTAGTCTACAACTCAAAAGTAGAGCATGGCTGCCATTTCAGTTATGGCCGTGCTTTCAACCGTAATTAAACACTTATCTCCCAAAAGTAGTAATGGATTTTTAGGAAAATTATTGCATATGCAATAAGAAACGATCACATGTAAAAAGCATAATTTTGATGTGAATGTATGGAGACTGTTAATATATAATAGAATATTTTGAAACTGTTCGGATACAAATTATTGAAAATAATTTTATAATAGACATTATATATTTATTGTATTGGCATTTACTTCGAAGACCCCACCCCCTTGAATTAAAGTAAAAATATATAAATTTTACATATTTCAGTTGTTTTATCATCGTCAGAACATGTCTGATCATTTCTATCAACAACCATTTTTAAAAATTGATTGAATTGGCATTCACTTGGTAGAACTCCATTATAACACGGTGAAAAAATAGCAATGTATTTTAGTTCTACAAAATTATTTTTAACAAATATAGTTGATAGCTATTTCGGCTCACGCCATCGTCAGAACTATGCTTAAACTAACATTTACTTATCTATATATAGCTGTGCAGAAAACGTACACAACACATCCTTTCTCCTGTTCCAACGGCCTAGCTTGTTACTTAACACAATGACACTAAATTTTCAAAATTCTAAATGAAACAATAGGTGTCTATGACAATAAGATTTTGTGTGGGACGGAAGTGGTCCTTCTGGAAGCAAATTAGACCACCCCTTTGCCCTCCAGCTGTTCCAAAGCCGTCATTCTCCGACCCTTACTACAAAGATGCAAACATTTAGGGGCTGAGTTTGAATTTATATTATATGATTCATTAATAACGTGATTAGCGAATTGTGAATCTGTTTTTTTACTATTGAATGATCTTACATGTATCTATATCTAGAAGTATATCTACTCGAGCTAAGGAACACGTTTTTGCTTCCAGAAGGACCACTTCCGTCCCACACATAATCTTATTGTCATAGACACCTATTGTTTCATTTAGAATTTTGAAAATTTTGTGTCATTGTATTAAAATAACAAGCTAGGCCATTGGAACAGGAGAGAGGATGTGTTGTGTGCCTTTTCTGCACAGCTATATATAGATAAGCGAATGTTAGTTTAAGCATAGTTCTGACGATGGCATGAGCCGAAATAGCTATCAACTATATTTGTTAAAAATAATTTTGTAGAACTAAAATACATTGCCATTTTTAAAAATCTTGCATATCTAAATTCTTAGATGTTTTTTAAAAGCAATATCGTATTTTTCAAGACGGGTTGAAATATATTCTTTTTGGAACCCCGGTATCAATTACGATATTCCTAGTTTTTATTTATAATAAGCTAGCTAAACTGTTCAAAAATTTATAATTAATGCAAAAGAAGGAAACGTCTTTATTGTTTACGATGGTGGTAGCCAAAATAGCTTTCAACAAACTATAGTGTAATACTATGATATTTTGGCCCTATTACAAGTCTTTCTTTGAAATTAATTTTAATAAGGAAAAAAATATGAATTATTGAGAATTAATAATCATTCTTTCTTTTTTATATGTATCAGTGAAAAACATGCTGATTTTATGTTTGTGAAACATTATTAATTAAAAATAGATGGTAGAGTCATGTAGAGAATTTAAACTGTTTGATAATGTGAAATATTCACTTAGTAACTATCAATGGGGACAAATTGTCAACAGAATATTTATAACGATCAAATGTACATGTGTTTTTGACGGTAATATCTACAGTGCATTAATTACACGTTTAAAAATAATGTCAACTCATCAAAGAGTAAAATGTGGTCACATTTAACATGGAAAAACAAGTGAGTGTTTCTTTTAATGTAATTGATCTAACAACAAGCCATTTTCTAGATGGAGATACATTTTACACTTGTGACAAGTTCCTGCACAGTGCGTGGAACGAAATATTAAATTAAGATCTTACACATGGCTCAGGGGCAACGGTATTGACCCGAAATTATGTTTTGCAATTCCTAATCAATTAACAAGTATGAACTGCATGCATCTGTATTTCGTGTTGATAAATTTGCAAAATTAATGACATCATTTGGTGTTACTATTAATGTAAATAAACTACCGATAATCAAAAGTTAGAGATAACGGTATTCAATTATACGCAGTTGATTAATAAATGAGGTTAAGTAACCGGATTTTTAATTTAAACAAACAGAGTCGAAGATGACAACCTGAAGATTGATAAAATGATTTATTATGAATTAAAAATACGTGTTTACGAATTTTATATGTCTGTTAGGTATTAAATTTAGACGGTCAAAAATGATGTTTGTTAATTGTCTAATTTCTGAAATGTGTCGGCAGTATTATAGCGTTTATGTCAACATGCATTGTTAAAAGCTAGCGTTAAATTTCCACACTATTCAGAATTAGACTTGAAAGAAGTTACAAAAAAATGTTTTGAAAAGTCAAGGTTTGTTTGGAAATTGTATTGAAACATTTCAAACCCAATGATTGTTTATTTCTCAATTGTTAAAACTGTTCATTACAGATGAGTATGAGATATAGTAATTTTTATGACAGCTAAAGATCGCACACAAATGCTCAAGTAGTGAGCTATACATATTGCAAACGACATATGAGTATTTTGAGGTTAAAAATGAAAAATCAATGCAAATTCATGGGGTTAATATTTTAATAGACAATAAAAGGAAAAAGCAGGTGATAATAGACAACAAAACACAACACATATATTTATATGTGCAGCCATACTCATGAAAAGATAAACAAAGAATATTTTAGCATATTGGTTATGTAAATCATTAATTGTAAAAGTCAGTATTATTTTTATAGATAAACAAATATGAAAATGAAGAGTTATATTAAAAATCATTACATATAAACGTTTCCAAAATACGAATTGGAAACGTTTCGAACGATACAAACAAGACAAGAGAATAAATTAACATTTCATTAATACTGATGGATACAGTATAATAAACTAGCGGAGGCCATATTGTCAAAAATACAAATTATATTTAATGAGCTTTTGTATTGAAAAAATATCAAATATGAAAATATTTAAAGTTCGTAAAAATGTATTTGAAAAACATTCGGAAGATATTACATTTCTTTCAGAATATTCATTGAAATCACAGACAACGTACAACACTATCGATGACATGTTTGATACATTTTTGCTGCCTGAATTGAGAAACTATATTTTCCCTTGAAATATACGTCATAGATACACCTAATGTTCATTAATTAGTTATTTTGAAGGTTAAAGAATGCCACCTAGGAAGTGAAAGTGTGTTTAAAATGTATATTTTTCTGTATTATGCATGTAGGTAATATAGGCATCTATCGACAAAGGATGAATGTTATTTATGAGATATATATAAATCATAAATATGTTAAACTGTCACTTCTTGGTGGTAAGGTGTTTTTTTTAAATAATAATAAAATACAATGTTAAGTACTATTTCCACATCAGGATCGGTTTCACTCATCATGAACATCATAATCCTTGCAATAAGTGAAACCGGTTCCGATTTTAATAATATAAAATTGTAGAAATACTGCTCAACATTGTGTTTTATTATTTAAACATAGTATATTGTAGATTTTTCCGTTCGGTGAAATTGTCGTCTTGTCACTTTTGAGACATAAATATGAAAACAATATGATGTAAGTCAGTATTGTAATTAAAATGAAATAACTAGCGCCTCGAATACACTGACTTAAAACGTGTTTTTTGTCAAAGAAGCGGTTTACAACAGGTAGTGTTACAATTCTCTAGAGGTTTGTTTACAACCAACTTTGTAAAACACGCATATCATTACAAATAAACATGAAATATGTATTAATAAAGTTTCATAATACTATTAAAGTATATGTTAGATAAATTATCAATGATTTTTTTAATCAAACATCAGTCCAATCAAATTATGAAGAAATTGTTTTTTTTTCTTTTTACATACGGCACTAAATAAAAACTTAACATTAAAATCGTAGATTATTAAACAGGCAAGAAAACTGCGAAACCGAACCAAACCGATTTTAAAATCGCTAGACATTTTAAGGTTATGGAAAAATTAAAAAAATATTAGACGACTATCGATTCGATGGGTAAAACACACAACGTTTTCGAATTGGGCAGGGCAGTTTTCTTTATCAGTCACTAGATGAACTCGGGATTTAACAGTGCACACCTTCTTGTCACGGGTAAGACTGCAAAGCGTGCTTTGGCCAAGCGATTTTGGCGTCGATCCTCTTATAGGCCAGCATGCAGTTCGTGGATTTTTGATCCCCGATCAGATCCTGGGGACAGTCGCCGTCACTCAGAAGCGTTTCTGAAAAATTGAAAACTATAATTGAATAGAATGAAAGTGCCAGAAGTAAATACGTTAGAAGAGAGCAGATGAAATAATAACTTGAAAACAAATATCCATTTTTACGTACTTAACCGTCTGACTGCTAACGTCTCAACTTTTGAGATGGCTGATTTTACAGTGTTGGCAGTTGATACCCGAAAATATATGAATTAACAGTGGTTAAAACCTTTGTGTACTCGCTAATTTTTGAATGAATGCATTGCTTGATTTGTCCTAACAAACTTAATAAGATCTAGTCTTAATAAGTCTAGGTGTTGGAATATCCCTTAAAATGCTCAGCAAGGAAAGAGTTAAATAATTGAGAAAACATCCCAATGTAAAAATATGCGCAAGTAATTATGCAGTTTGAACCAATTAAAAATTAAATATGTGACACCAATGTGAAATTTTGATCCTCTCACTGCTAATATCTCAACTGTGTAAAACTGTAAAGTATAAAAAAGTAAACAATGTTAAAACTTTCATGTATGAACTAAGATTATTTAACTCATTCCCTGATTTTTAAATTTGTTGAATAATATTGGTTTGAAATAATTTTATTGAGTTTCAGGACAAATCAAGTAATGCATAACTCAAAAATTAGCGAGTGTAAGAAGGTTTTAACCACTGTTAATTCATATATTTTCAGGTATCAATTATCAACACAGTAAAATCAGCCATCTCAACAGTCAAGACGTTAGCAGTCAGAAGGTTAATGCCAAAACTATTGAATTATTTTTTAAAATATTTGGTGCTAAGCTACGTAAAGGAATACCCTAGCACAGAACAAAAAAGGTTTTAAGAAAAATTGTTCATGTGTCATATTAGCATTATCGATTGGTTTATAATTACTTAATAATGATTATCACATGTAAAACTGTAAAAAAATACACGATGAATTCCAATAATACCTTCTCCGTCCCTGAGCGCAAACAGTCCGTAGTCTTGAGGATTTGTAATCCTCGCCCTGTGAGCTAAAGCTCGGCAGAGGTCGCGAGCTCGAGCACCGGGTCTCCATGGAAGTGCTACACATCGCAGGGCACCGGCCGACTCGTCTGGGACTAAAACCCTCGCTACACCGGCACAGGCACCAGCCCCCATGCGTTGAGAGCCGAGCGATCCAGAACGCCACTGGAAATAGAGATTTAATCAGTCAAATATATAATTATACGGATTTCATTGAGAAAAGAATTGAAGAACAATTGTATTGATAAAACAGTTTTGGGAATCCCAGTGACATGGAATTGAAAAATACTTGTTATTTCAATTTTGAATTGTTACAACTTTGAACGATTCCACATGTTTTGTCACTAACGACCCGGGTTTTGCCTTTCGGCATCTTCAGGCATTCAATCACATGGATGCAACAGTTAACATCGTCTATATACCAAAGTTATTAATTACAGGAAAACACTTACCCCAAATTACAACAATTCAAATTTGATATTGTAATTCCATCAAGAACCTTCGGTCGATATCATAAATTGTTATTTCAAATTCCCTGGTCTCGCTTTCCGTCAATGGTGTCTCAAAAGGCTAATTTAAATAGTGTCTAATTATCAAAAGAATCAATCACTCATTGAATACTTACATCTAATGTTTTATCTTGCTCGGGCGAAGCCAATCTCTTCAATACAGCGACTGCACCGAAAAGTGTGGTAAGATAATAACCACCCTCTCCGGCCAGGAGTGGCGGCGGGAGTAGACCGGCCATCAATTCGGCTTCCAGCTCAGCACCGGCGACTGCACAGCGCGATAGTGTGAGCACCAGCACAGGGAGAAAATCGTCAGCTCCAAGTGGAGGGCCACCACCGTTACTGCCACCACCTCCTGCTTTCATCTGTAAAATAAACGAAGAAAATAATATAGTGAATTCTAAATTACAATTTACACACGGGTTTCGTCTTTCGGTATCTTCAGATATTTTATCACATGGATGCAATAGAAATAAATTGTTTGCATCGGTTATATAGAATTGGAATATCATAGGGAAACCCAGACCCTAAAGCAAGGAGTCAAATAAATATCTGAAAGAAATTAAATAATTATTGACTTAATTATAATGCAATTCAATTTCGTAAACAATGAATGTTGCCAATGAGATTTTGATATGAGATTTTAAAATTAAACAGTATTTAACAACCCTTAAAATTTAATTGAATAATATGAGACAGAGGTGCCAATAAATTCAAATTGGTGTGTTAGAGTGGGATTAAATATAGACGCGACATTGTGAAAGGCTTAAATTTTTCAGGTTATCGATTCAATAAACTAATATCAAGTAAGGAATATGGCGAGGGAGAACTAGAAAGGTTAAGTTGGTCATTGATGATAAAGATTGAGTTTGATTGAGATCAAATGCTTTAATACTGCGAATGATTTTGTAGTTATGGTTTTTGATTATCAATATACTGTAAAAAGCCAAGGGTCTCAACAGTAGAGTCATTAGCAGATGGTTAAAGATCTAATGAACTCAAATCAAGTTTTAGCTCTTGAGCTCTCTTTTAGCTCTAAAAATTGTGACGCTTTTTTCGTATCCGAAGCATTGGGGATGATACTTGAACATCAGATGGTTGTACTTACTGCGTTGAAGATTGCGGATATGGCTGCCAGCAGATTCTCCAGTTTATCGAGAGGAGAATCAGCTTCTTGCATCTTCACAAAGTACTGTGATATTACTACCATCTCTGCTTCCGACGGAACTCGTACAGATGGCTATAGAAGAGAAAATATAAATCAGTGATGGGATATAGAAACTTTATTTAAAAGGTTTTTATGTGTATTTAGAAAGGATTCATAACACATGGGTTGACAGTTGCAATGATGCAATTCAGAGGAAAATGAATACAGTGGCGTAATTATGAAAATATCAAACTGAAAAAAATCTCAAATTTATTTGAACAAAAGGAAATGGTAGTCAACAATGCAGTGGTCAACATTGTTGTATGTGACGAACTTCAAATTCCAGTTCAATCAATCAGTTGATGCGTTTTTGTAGTATTTCGCAAGTGATATAACAAGCAATTCTCAAAAAAAAAAAATATTGTCAAGATACATCCAAAAGAAAGCTGTTCGCTTTACATTGAGAGTGAACATGTGTTAATGAAATTATTATGGATTGTTTTTTAATTTTTACTATAGTAACATCCTTCCCAAATTGGTCCAAACAAAACATCCAACAAAAAGACAGTTTTGAACTAACCCGGACACCTAATCGTAACGCTGGTAATGTCCTCGCCACTCTCATTCCAGCTGTCAAGAGTGCGACATCTCCTCGCTTGGCGAACCTATCAGCCAGCAAGCGGTAGACGTGGCCTCTGAGTGGTGCCACTACGGCTCCGTGTAACACTCCTTCCAGGATAGCGTCCAGATTGAGAAACTCGTTTGACTTCAACTGAAAAACAACTATAGTAAGCTATGTTTTGGCTAAAACTAAAGTCTGATTCGGATTTTAATTCCAAGCTTGTTAACACTGACATCACTGAAATAATTAATAAAGAATTTATTTAGTGTTAGAATATCTTTTATGTGGCTCAGTAGGGAACAGGTTAAAATGCCTCCATAATGCTATATTGTTATAGGTTAGAATAAAAAATATATATTAGATTTACTAGAAATAATGCATAATATAATATTTGTTCAGGCATCCATGAAGTGAAATTTTCCAAATTGTTACTTAACAATTTTTTGGCAGTACAGCGATGAAACGTTACAATTTTGGACTATGTTAAAACTTTGTTACATAATTTGATTTATTTCAGCTTACCTTTAACCTTTCCTTCTCTACTTCTTTTTCGAACTCCCTCTCTCCGTGTTTGACGAGATAGTTCTTCATTCCCGACATGAACTGTCGCATGTTTCTCATAACAATCTGCAAGAGAACAAAAATAATATATATTTATAAACAGTTTAACACAGAAAAGGATTATTGAGAAATATCGATTGAGACGAAATGATACTGTGTTCCTGACAAAATTCCATGCGATTTAATACAAATATATATCTTTAGTGTGAAACAACATTTTGTTGACTGAATTGTCATTTACTTGGGATATTTAGCATCCAGCCAAAATATGGTAGTTAAACATTTTGGCTTTTATCAAATTACATCGCTTAAAATAAAGTAAACTGTCTTAAGAAGCAGTCAGAAAATCTTAGGGTACCACATAGTGTTTCCTAACATGAACTGATTGATTGCATTGTAATTTATTTAGTAAAACTCCATTATATCACAGTGAAAAAATAGCAATGTATTTCAATACTACCAAATTTATAAGGTATATAGTTGATAGCTATTTCGGATTATGCCGGATCAGAACTATGTTTAAACGTACATTTACTTATCTATATATAGCTGTGAAGATAAGGTACAAAATACATAAACAATATTATGCATAGCATGAAAAGATTTTGCATAACAAACAAACAAAATATATCCAGACCGTTTTTTAATAGAAAATCAATAATTTCCAAGTTTTTTTAATCAACAGTTAAAAGTGTCCTTATGTATTATTTTTAAACAAAATAAAGACTATCATTATGTCTGCAAGTGTGACTTTAATAGAAAATTGAGTTGATTGAATTTTACAACACCTAAAACAATGTTGAGTTTTTTATGTATAAATTGCTTGCCTTCGATTTCTGACTGATATATATATATCATTCCACATTAATAAATAGGACACAGTGAGAGCAATTAGCAAACCAAGAGTTCTATTGTATCCATACTTTCCTCAGAAAAAGAAATATTGTTGAGAAACTAAGAACCAAGCTCTTCTCGTAGAGAGATTTAACTTTTTTTTTAGATCTTGAACAGTTTGTTTTGAAAATTGTTTTAATTTATGTTATAACAGTTGATAATGCTCTCAATGAGCAAAACCTGTCCTGAAATTGGTAAACTAAAATTGTGGAAATAGTACTGAACATTATGTTTAATTATTTAAATATAATGCCTTCCAAAGAAGAATTGATAAATAAGTTTTGAAATAAAGAATTAAATTTTGTTCAATCACAGTTCTGATGGTCGTAAGAGTTGAAATACCTAAGTATTAACCTCTGTTATGTTTTTTAAGTTGATTTAACGAACACTATTTGTAAAATCGTTCTGTTTGATGTACATAAATTTATTCAACGTTTGTTATATAGAAAAATAATGGGTAACTCACATGTGGGCAGGTTTCCTTGGACTCGATTGTGCAAGCAATGAAGTTGTCAACGTTCTGAGCAAAGGTGGTCGTCTTGTCGGCTGCGAGATGAAGGGCGTACGCTCGCACACCGGATCCCGGTGCACCACCACCGCTTCCTGATGATCCTGAGCCTCGACATCCACGGAGCGCTTGCAAGCGGGGAGGTGCTGTAAAAATAACAAAGTTTTGTTAATTTTGTGAAATGTATCAACTCTAGGTAATAGACATAACTTTCATTTTTATTCAAATATTTTTTGTCAACTGTGTCACTGCTAATGTCTCAAATGTCGAGACGACGAATTGCAGTGTATTGATAGTGAATAATAAAAAATATGGTGGGTTAAGCAGTGTTAAACATTTCAGTAAATTTGTTATAATAAACCAATTGGTTAAGACATTCTCTATAAATTTGATTATCACAAATAGTATAGAATTAATTTTTGTAGTTTTCAGTATTTGAATATTCTTTACGCGTCTCGGTAGGTAACTGGTTAATGCAGAGGTCTTATAACTTTTTAGCTAAGTCTAACCTAAGTCCCAAAGGCCAAGATTAGTCTCACTCATAACGCTAACATTTTGTAGTTTGGAGACCCCATGGGTGAGTTTTTGACCTTTACACAAATATTATCAAAAGGTTGTTAGCTGTAGATGTGAAATCTGCTATGCGAAACACCGGATCCCGGTGCACCACCACCGCTTCCTGATGATCCTGATGCCTCAAGCACATCCACAGGATTTGCGCTTGCAAGCGGGGAGGTGCTGTAAAAATATTCAAAGTTTTGTGCATGAAAAGCTGTCAACTAATTCTGTACACCTGATAGTGATTGACTCAACATTGTGTATCGATAGGCCTTGCTATAATTTGTTCCACATTTTTTTTTAATGTTATTATTTTTAAGATCAGGACCAGTTTCGCTCATCGCAATAATTACAAACTGAATCAACAATATCTATTATCAGTTGATCATACCTGCGACGAGAAGAACGAAACCGGTCCTGAATTTAATAATTTAAAATTGTGAGTATGGTAGTAAACGTCGCCATTTATCTTCGTATATTCAATTGATAGAAAAGACCTATCGATAGCATACATCAACTTTTTATTCAAAACACGTTTATATAGGAGAATAATGTTATTTAACAACGATTGTTGAACAATTGAGAGATTTTAGAAATTAAACAATCCTCAATGTTGACACGCAATTTCGAGTGCAATAATATTTGCACACAAAAAAACACAATTAGAAAAATATCGTCATAAAACATTATCATCTGGTGACGAAGCAAAATATTGTGAAAATTAGATGACATCGTCAATTGAAAAATATTTATTCCTTAAAAACAACAAAAGACTACGTTAATTACAAAGGGTAAAAACATAGAAAATTATTTCCTATATTATTTAAAATAACTAAAACATTTTTTAAAGTTTAACTCTAATCAATAATTTGCATAAAGAGATTGTCAACATTTCGTTTTCATTGAATTATTTTACATTAACTGGATGTATAATATATTGTTCGATTTCCTGTAAATTGTTTTCTTTTGGTTTTGTATCCCTGCTGATCATTGTAGTACTTAAAATGTGATAAAATATTTTGATCTTCATCTGACTGTCATGGTGACTGTTATTATCTGACATCGTGACTTTTAACACCTTAAAAGTCTTATATTATTGCGTATTTGAATCAAATGAATTGAAATATAGCACGAAATTTGTTTAACCCTCAGACTGCCGACATCTGAACCGTTGAGGCGACCGATTGCAGGCGCTGTGTTGATTGACGCCAACGACGTGCAAGCACGTGAACGCTACTACAAGGTAAGCGATCAAGTTATTTGAATTTTTTTTATTAATGATGTCTGATATTCACAATTTTTAGATGTCGAACAATCTTCATGCTATTTGCGTTCGATGAACAATATATTTTTATTTAAACATATTCTTTTCACTATGGGTCTATTACCTAATTGTATCCTTTTGCGTATGACGAATTGAAATTAGTAGCTGTCGTGAATTCACAACCAAAACACTAAATATTATATAATTGACGTTAATAATATGAATAATTAATTTTAAAAAAATACAATTTTCGGAGGACCGAATTCGGCCCGCAGCGCCGTAATTAGTGGACCGCTGATCTGAGCTACCGTTTAAAAATATCAGTATTTGAAATGTCAACGAAGTGATAAAGTGCACTTCCTTTCTGTGGTTTGGAATAAGATTAAATAATAATCAATTAATAAACATTTTTTTTTATTTTGTTCGTGAAATTATTTTCTCCGTACAAACGTCAATTTTGCAATCAATTCCAAAGAGAACGCGTGTATAAAATGCAGACCACGTTATAAAATAATATATATATATATATATACGTTTTCAAGGAGTAAACAAACTGTTAATGCGAATTGTTTTTCTAGTTCTCTAAGCTTTGGTTTTGCACACCTGCTTATTAATAACTCGACATTTTGTATAAATAGGCTTGATTTCAATTACTTTTAAAGTGTTAACTTTCACTTCTTGATGGAAAGGCATGATATTTTAAATAATAAAAATATTTTTTTAGTACTTATTTCCTTCAGTTGGTAATGCTCGTGATGAACGAAACCGGTTCTGATCATAAAATCTATTGTGAAAATAAGTACTAAAGAATGTGTGTTTTATTATTATTCTAAAAAATTGATCGTAACATGTGCCATATTAGTTGATAATGCTCGTGAAGAGCGAAACCGGTACTGATCGTAATAATGCAAAATTGCAGAAATAGTACTAAACATTGTTTTTTTTTTTATTCAAATAAAATGGATTTTTACTATGAAATGAGAGTTGACACGTTTAAAATGAGACAGCATTGTGTTGACAATCAATAAACATACAATATATTAAAGCAAATTAAAAAAGTTATCACAAAAAAGCTGTGATTGAATTCGATTAGAGCGGTCATTCAAAAGTTCATTCAAATAAAATTTGTCATGACAACTTAATAATAGCACGAATTGATTTAAAAATAATACGATGTCAAAGGTAGTAATTGAAAATTGTGGACAAATCTACAAATTTTGTAACTGATAGACCGTATGTAACACGAATGCAATGGAACTCAGTCAGTAAACAGTTTGCAACGCTCATAATACAAGACCAATAACAGACAATATAGATTGCCTTATACTAGGAGTTGAATATATATCTAAAATTAAGAATTATCAGCAAGCTAGGATATAAAAAAAGTGCAATTTTCCGTTGAGATGTTGGCAGTTAGAAGGTTATAGAAAAGTGACCAAAATTCATTAAAAGAGTACACAAGGTTTAGCATATTTGACGTGAGACCAAATTGCGCTGATTCTAAGTAATATATATATAAGGCAGTTGAATGAAATTAATTAATTGATTGAGAGATTGTGAGAGCCTCTCATCTATTAAATTTTAAATTCGACGCGTAGAGAGAGAGAGAGAGTGGGAAACTAACAAATCATTATGTCCTAGAAATAAACACTTCTGTAAAGCTAGCTCGATTATGGACAAACATTGAAGAACGTGATCATACCGACGAAAAATTCCTTGGTCCAGGATATCATCCTTTTGATGGAGTTGCAGATGAAGCGAATTAGACGCATGAACCGACTCTCGTGACACTCCTTGGCTTCTTCTCCGACGCACACGTTCTTTTTCATTTTCTTCTTCTTGCCAGGATAATCGATTCCGTCGGCGAACCTCCTCCGCCCATCCATATGTTTGTGTTCCACGACATTGAACTGGATGATGATGCTCTCCTCGTCTGACAGTCCGAAATATTCCTCGGTCTTGATTTCACCAAGAGCTCTGTATGCTGGACCAGCTGTGTCATAATCGTATTTTTGATTAACTTTGACGATACTCTTTCCTTTACTTTTAGCAAAAGTTGATCCTTCGCAGTCATATTCGAAGGAAGGTTTAGTTTCTTCTAAATTGAATCCTTTCTCCAGGATACTTTCATAACAATCGTCTTTTGGACTACAGCACGGTGCTAAAGACGATACATCAGTTTCATTAGCGTCGTTGACGACGACCCATTCTTCTCCTTGAATCTCCTCTACGGTAATAGTATACTCTTTGACGCAAGGGTCTAAGATTTCATGAAGCTTGTCGGCCTCCACGGCTAAAGCGGCGAGTAATTCGTCATTGCTCGTCCCGCCGGTGATGGACTTCAGTTCACGAGGCGCGCTCCCTCGTTCTTCGCTGGACGACTTTTTGAACCAGATCATGATTGATGGCTTTGCGGTTTTTGCCCGCGTGGATGAAGGTTTTGAAACTGAAGTTTCTCATTCAGAAGAAAGGTTGGAAAATGATTTCGACCGTTTTGTGGAGACGGTGGCTCCCCGGAAACGGTAACGGAAAAAAGCCTCACCACTGCTGTGTGAGTCAGTGAAATACGAAAAAAAAACTTTACAACCTACGCTTAAAAGCTCACAGAAGCACAATAATAAAACAAAGTCTCCGATAGTCAATCAAAAGAATTTTACGTCAAGTTTAACATTTTTAAAAATTCACAAAAATAAACACAAAAGCATAATCATAGCTAGCACAATGTATTGCAACAAATAAACACTAAAATAGCACACGTCACGTCAAATTTTGATTGTTTACTTCGTCCAGAACCAACTGTCGTTTAGACTTGAACTGAATCAAATGGTCTACGATCAGGTAATGAGCAAAGAAAGCTAAGCGAGCTTGTTTTGAATGCCGACCTAGCTCGCACCGCCACGAGAGAAAGCGAGTCCGCCGCTGTGCCAGAACAGGACAGATAATGCATTTCGTATGTCTGGGTGCGTTATCAATTTAATTAAATAGTATTTTATTATTATCGATGTACTTTCGGAACGCCCCCCCCCCCTTCTCTCTCTCAATCTTTACCCGCCCGTGCCCTTTTTGTCAATGCCGCGGGCGTGTGATTGATAATGGCGCGTGCTAAGACATGGTCGTCAAAAAGTAAATAGACGAAAGTTGGGAACCAGATTTAAATGTGCTATTAAAACAGCGATAAATCAAAAAATTGGACTTTGCTATCAATTAACATTTTGATTAGTGAGCATTCAATTTTCAAGCTAAATTAGATTTTTTTTTAATATAATTATTGTTTAACCTTTTGCGCTCGAATGCCGCCGTTAAGAGACAGCATTGATTTTTTTCTTATGACTCGAATGTAAACATCAACCAACACTTTGAAGCAGTCATTGAAATATAATTTATGACATGTTTTTTTAATATCAATAAAAAATATTTTTTTAACCCTTGCGATTGACGGTGACATTTCTTAAATCTCCAACAATAATTTTTTTCGAATAGTAAGGTAAAAAGTCCGCGTAAAAATAAAAATATTATCTTTTAATCTGTCAATCTGGAAAGAATTATTTCAATAACAGAATGTTTTTTTAAGAACATTCTGAAATTTATATTTATGTCATAGGTAATTTTTAAAACGGAATTTAACCTGATTGGTCCAGATAATTTCCATAAATAGTCAAAAATGGAACAAATTTAAGCGCAGTTCAATTAGTTAAATAGGATATCGATAAAAACACTGTCAACTTAACCTTTTGACGCCTGCCTGTCCTGTGCGGAGTACCATCGAGAATAGCATACCCCGCGGCCGGCTTACTACACGGTTTTATAATAAGTTATTATATAATTTTAATGTGTCAACTGTCACTGTGGTGTGAAAAAGCATTACATTTAAATTATGATCAGGACCGGTTTCGTTCATCGTAACAGTTGATAGTAACGAGTCCTGATCAAAAAATATTAAATTGTGGAAATAGTAGTAAAAAGAACGTGTTTTTATTATTAAACCAGCCACGGCGTACGTCATCGCCGGTACGCCATACGGGACCGCCAGGCTTATAAGGGACCGCCAGGCTTATAAGGTTAATTTGACAGTATTTTTTTAACGATACATATATTCGGGCGAAGACCTCTGAACCCCCCCACCCATTCTAGAAATCATTGTGAGAATGATAAATCATGATAATAAAATAAATATATTTGTCAACTATGACATTTTTTATAAATGTATTTCAGCATAGGTAATGATCGAAATAACGCGAACGTCTAATTTTCTTTTTTGTACATAATATAATAAATAGGTATTAAATGTTATTTTTTATATACTATTAGGATAACAAAAAAAAGTGCCCGGTTATTTATTGTTAAAAATAAAATTATTACATCATTGTTCAGGTATAAAAGTAAATACGATTTAAATGAATCGGATTAGTGTACCGCAAAATTTATCAAATGAATTTTATCAAAAGGGTTAATTTTTAATCAGAATAAAGGCAAACCAATTCCAAGAATGTGAATTATTATCAAAGGGCATTTGACCATTTTGGTTTTGAAATAAAACTTTCGTACATTATGTTAAGTGCTTGATTAAAATATATTTCGCTGTCCTTTCTTGTTTGAATTCTAACGCGTGACATCATCATTTGATAATAATATTTACACAATAATATTCAGAGCCGTCTCAAGTGAAACATACGCCCAAATTTGGGCGTCGATAATGAGGGGGCGGTACACAATTCTCAAAAGAAAATATTTATTACAAAGTGAAAAAATAGCAATGTATTTCAGTTCTACAAAAAATTACAAGGTATATATTGTAGTTGATAGATGCTTGATGTATTTTCAATTTTCATGCGGTACTGTACGTTGATTGTGCGTTTCGTTTTGAGGTTGTTGATGTTTGGATGGTATCTCGTTAGGTCCTTGTTGTGTGATCAATAATAAGTTTTTGTTTGTCAATCTTTTATGATATCGACAGAAGTTGCTTGATGAAATTTCAATATCAAATTTGAATTGTTACAACTCCACATATTTTGTCACTAGCGACCTGGGTTTCGCCTTTCGGCATCGTCAGGAATTCTATCACACGGATGCAACGGAACTGACGCACAACAAACAGTTAGCATTGTAGTACCTGACGTGAAGTACTGTTGCGTCCGTGTGATAGAATGCCTGAAGATGCCGAAAGGCGAAACCCGGGTCGTTAGTGACAAAACATGTGGAATCGTACAAAGTTGTAACAATTCAAAGTTGTCAATCATTTATTTATTATTATTTATCCTAGAGAGGAGGTCAAACTATAAAAACTCCAAATGGTTTTGATGTTAATTCTTGTGAGTTGTGTAGTCGTCGTTTTGCTAAGTTGATAGCTATTTCGGCTTACACCTTCATAAGAAATATATACATCTATAATTCTGATGAGGGCTTAAATCATTTTTTTACTGTAATATGACTGAAGAAAGCCATCTTTCTTGGGGTTTGTCAGTTTCCTCTATCGTTTCTCGGATTTTTTTGTTTCCGACGCACCAACTCATCTTAACTTTGATTAGAGAAGTATTTATCCCTTATTTAGCGTATTGACTTAATGGCTGCATTCAAAATTGTTCGACTAATAAGGGCTATGGAGGACTTTGTCTAAGTCGTGCTTTTATTAACACCTCCACAGCTGTAAATGAAATGGAGCTATATTTTGTGTTAATAAACGGCAACAAAATAACACATTGAGGCCCTGATAAAAATTAAACAGCTGTTATCTTTTACGAGCCATGATTCATTTTGGATGAATGTAGCATGCTTTGTTTATCGAACTACATATTTAAAATTGAATACACATTATTTTTGCCCTTAGACACGAACAAAAAAGGAAATTTCAACAACGCATAATGTTTAATGATAGATTGTATGTTAACAGATACAGTGATCGGTTAGTTGAGGGTATGTTTTGATTTGATAATGCCACACAATATCGAATGATAGATATCTATATAAGCTTAACAAAAGAACATAAGATAAAAAAATGTATACATAATATGGATAACATGCAGAACGCGACAAGTTTAATGGTGATCACCAAGCGGCGATACACCCAATTTAATTTCGGGTATATTTATTAAAATTAGCGTAAAAGACGTAGACGTAAATTAATTTATTTATTGTCTGAATTGGTATTTCCTTGGTAGAACTCCATTATAATACGGTGAAAAATAACCAATATACATCGCTATTTTTTAACTGTGTAGTAAATTTTTTTGACTTTTAAAATATGCTGAATCATCATTAGTAAATAATGTTCGCGATGAGCGAAACCGTTCTTGATCATAAAATACATTGTGGAAATAAATAGTAAAAAATGTGTTTTTATGTTTCAATTATCATGCCTTTACACCAAGAAGTGATATATAATATAACACATTAAAAGTGGAAATATATAAATCATTGACGATATCGACTGACGGTGTTTGATGTAATTTCAATATAAAATTTGAATTATATTTGAAAACTGTGTTAAAAAAAAACAGCGGCGATGATAAACCATTTTATCAATGAATATTTAGTGTCCAATTGAGTTCAATGCCTCTGTTAATAGAACAGTAAAACTTCACTAATTTTCGCTTGCTATATTGTATATATATCCCTTATGTGCAAATCAAACTAAACAATTTTATCTTAGCTATTTCATTCCAATATAGCACCAATTTAAAATAAGTAGTTATTTCTAAGTATTAAGTAACACAAATATTATATGATAGTCGGCATTAGTAAAAAATTGTTTTTCAAAGCTAAATATTTAGCTCCTAAACTAAGAGACTATGCTTTTCCTCTGTGTACATCTTGTATAAAAACGATAAAACAGTTTACTGACATGTCAGTTCTATCACATTAGTGTGATAAACTACCTAAAGATGCCAAAATGCGAAACCCGGGTCATGAGTGAAAAAAATAAAGCTGTACACAGTTTCAACAATCTTGATAATATACACTCAATCCTTTTTTTTGTTCAATAAATTAGTTTACAAAAATTTCGCGTATAAAAAAAACCTTACTTTCATATAATTTGATAAATTAGAAGCAAAAATCGAAATATCGCATAAAAAAGTGTCAAATTTTTTTTTTTTTCAAGTAAATTTTATATCTATATTGATTATACAAATATAATAAGAAACAGACTTTTATTTATAAAGAGTTATTCGCTGTGGTCAGTGTCGGTTTGCAAATATAATCCTTCGCAAATTTTTGAAGAATGTATCGTATTGAATTTTGCTTTTTTTTATCGTGCTGAATTTTTTCAAAAAAACAAATCTTATAAAAAAAGTAAAGTCTCCGCCAAAAATCGCATAAAATCAAAACCGCACAAAAAAAGACACGTAAAAAAAAGATTGTGCGTTTAGTTTTTTTTGTTATATTCATATTATTCGGAATGATTTTTTCGAAGCTAAGAGTACTTGGGAGAGAAAAAAATCATTTATACTTAATGACTAATGGCAGAGCGATAAAATAAGTGATTACGTAATTATTGATTAATAACATAATAATTATTACGTTTGGCGAAATGATATTGCTTTCATATCGGCGTTAACGCGTATTTTTAACACACACGCGACCAATTTAATTACTGAATATGTACATCGATAAACTTCATTGATTAAATATTTTTTTGTGAATGATAAGCGTTTTGTTTTTCTAATTAAATTCTAATTTTTTAAACTTTGTACGATTTCACATGTTTTGTCACTAACGGCACGGGTTTCGTCTTTCGGTATCACCAGGCATTCCACCATACATACGCTACAGAACAGATCTGCTCAGTTGCATCCATATGATACAACACAAGCAATTACAAATTGAATTGCATTTAAATACAAACGTTCTCTCAAATATTGTTTTTTCATTTTTATACGAAGCCATTTTTTTTCTGTCTAAAAGTAAAAATATATGTATTTGATTATTTTTTTGTAAAATGTATTAAATTTATTGATTTTTTCCGATTATGCCTCTGTAATATTAATTTAAAATACGGTCAGAAACAACTAAAGCAATATTGAGGTTACATAAATATTTTTTCGGACTGAATAAATTATGCGTTAACCCGTTCCTTACCAAACGTCATAAAAAATATAAAACACATTATGTTTCAAAAATTAACTAAATTTAAAAAATGTGGCAGTAATTCCCAGTTTAACTCTTAATAAATGTCAGTTATAATTTATGATATCGACTAAAGGTGCTTGATGGAATTTCAATATCTGAACAGACAACAGAACTGACTGCCAGTTCTCTTGCATCCGTGTGATAGAATGTATAAAGTTGCCGAAAGGCGAAACCCGGGTCGTTAGTGGCAAAACATGTGAAATTCCATCAAGCGCCTTCAGTCAATATCATACATGTGTTTTTTGTTATAATTTTTGTCTTATGGACGATTTTATATATTTATTTCAAACGTGATCATCCCTTAAGGCACCCTTTACAAACTAAGGGAAGAATTTTTTTTCAAATTTTCGACATATTTTATGTTCAGGGAAGATTTTTTATCCTGATGGAATTGATATCAAGAAGTAACAATCATTAATATGAATTGAAATGCCATAAGTAAATTAGAAATTTATTTTAATAAATAATTATTTTAACCAGAGACCGTTTGCGATATGAAATTGTTTTTTCTTGAACGATAACATTCATTTGTGGAATTATGAGCACAAGACGTAGTATGATATATGCGTTAAGAATTTTCCAAGATAAGTTTTTTCCTCGTTTCCAATATCAACAAACGATAAATGTTTGATCGCTCTATATAATAATTTCTTCATTCAATCTGAAATATATATACTAATGTATTTTTAATGACAGTTTGAATACCCTGCTCCCTGTTGAAATTTTTTTAAAATTTGAATTCCGATTATTTCAAAAATTAATGAAAAAAAAAACTACTATAAATTAAACGTGGATAAAGGCGTTGATTTTTTATTTGATAAATTCACGTATTTGTTAATTAACATTACAAATAATACGTTTCTTTTATTGATTGAATTTGCATTTACTTGGTATGGCTCAATTATAACACGGCGAAAAAATAGCAATGTATTTTAGTTCTACACAATTTATAAGATATAAAGTTGACAGATATTTTGGCTCACGCCTTCATAAGAACTATTTCTAGCCGAAATATGTAGCTACCAACTATATACCTTATAAATTTTATAGGACGAAAATACACTGCTATATTTTTTCATAAGTGGCTGAGCAAGTCACATTTTCTTTTTCTTTCTTTTTTTCTCTTCTTTTAAGCACAATAGTGCATGGTTTAACGATCGGTCCGTGCAGCTCTGTATCGGGCCAAGAATATATATATAGAATAGTAAAATCGATTCTTTTTATTAGTATTGCGTTATGGAAGGCGGCCGTGTAAAAACAGCTGCATACACATAACGGGTGGAGGTGGTACAACAAACTTGTGCTATTTTTTCACATTGTCATATGTTTATTGCTTTTGATGTAGACATTTTAAGGAATACTAAAATAAGCAGCAAGATAATGTAAAAATCTACTGAAAACATTAAAGAATAGTATTCGCTTGTACTCACTCGTGTCCAAATGCAATATGTCAACATTTGAAGCAATACTGTTAAGCATTTTTAATGCTCTTACCATTGGCAGACTGGTTTTACACTTTGGAAGAGCAAACAATTAATGCCCAAAACATATTAAAAAATATCCGGAATATACAATTTGATATTATCAATGACGTAAGAATTCTCATTTTGGCTTCGCATAAGTTGAAAGAAATATGTGGAGAGGTACATTTCTTGTCGATTTTTAAAACTATTAAAAGTGAATATTCATAAAACAAAGTCAGTTGGATAAAGCCATAGATAGTATCCATACGCTCTCAAGTATAGAAGTCTCAAAAACCTCTTTTCCACCGTGAAAGCACTCTAAAATATCTTGGGGTCCAAATAATAGACCAATTCTCAAGCCTACTTCGAACTAAGGCACTGTACTTTGATAACAACATTTTAGCCCCCGAAAAAGCTTTGGTGGTACGGAGGATAAAGCTCAACATTTCTGTAATGTTTCAATACATGATGCTTAAAAAGTAAGTTTTGTTAACGTTAAATACTGTTAATGAGTCTTTCATGATTAAAGATGATTACATGATTCTACAACTATTAAAAAACTAAAATCAACTATCGTTAAAATGCAATTGGGTAATTTTAGATTTAGAAATACCTACTTATTTTAAGTTGGAAGGTATCGATAACTATTAAACATCTAATGTTGTAATATACAAATTTTATTTATGAGTTTGTTTACCTATTGAACTAATCTTATGTATGTGATATGAGAAGATTAAGTTAGTCGTTAAGAATATAGCTTGTCCTCTGTTTATTCCTAAAATCTCCCGATACAATAATGTATTACTCCCCGTGTTTTGTTGTAATAATTGAACACCTTCAACTGCGGTAAATGAATGTTTTTTTCCGATAAAGACGGTTCGTTAATGTAGAGGTATCTTTATTTATTCTATCTTTAGGCAATGCTATAAATGTTATCATTTTTACGTAAGTAAAACCACGCGTACTTTATACATTAGAATTTCGGAAAACTTAGCTGTTTTTTATAAAATTCATATGTGATATTGAAATAACATCAAGTACCTTTAGTCGATATCGTAATTTTTTATAAATTGTACCAGAAAACCGGTTGCACTCTCTGCAATCGGGTGTCTATAAAAATATATAGATAAGTTTCAAACAATAATATTTATGTGTTTCTTTGATCTCTATGTGTTCTGAAATTAGACAAGATCTCATTTGTTTATTGTGTTTGCGATTTCATTAAGCAAGTGGCGTTTTAATTAGTTCAAACAAATCTCACGCAAAATTCGTGCTTTTTGCATCATCCACATCAATTACGAGTGGACGGGTGTTATCATTTAACTATTGATTTATTGTCGATAAATGGTTAATTTTACACATTATAGCAATTAACTGTCAAATTATGTAAACGATTTATCGATCTAATGAGCGACGCAGGATTTTCAAAATGATTATAACGTTATTGCTAACATGCAATTGTAAAAGTTGAAGCTTTCATTTTTTTTTATTTCCAGACGTTTCGCAACTCACAATTCGGGTTTTACCTATTGATATCTTCAGGAAATCTATTACGCTTCGTATCAATTACATTATAATTTAAATCAGGGCTGCGTAGAATGTTTTCCTCGTGTTGACGCTAGGCGTGTCCCGACACAACGCATTAAAATGATTTTAATCAGGGTTCAGATCTTAATCAGATGATTTTTAAGAATATCTCAATGAACAATTTGCCGAATTGGTTGTTAGATAGGAAATAAATAACATAAATAGGAAAGGTAGGAAAAAAACACAACATTTTTTTTTTATTGGAGTCGTGTTGTTGGTCAATATCGGAGTCGCAGTCGAAGTCTCGTTTTTTTCAAAGATACACAATATTTATTTATGTTACTCGAAATTCGCTATCAAATAACAATCAAGTATTGGTTTAAACAATTAAAAAAATGATTATAGAAATCGATTGAAAAATTGTTGAAATTTTGTACGACATGATTATTAGTTATGTTGAATCCGTATGATAAAATGCCTGAAGATGCCAAAAAGCGAAACCAGGGTCGTTATTGATAAAAGATTTTGAATGGCATACGTTTCAACAATTCAAATAAGAATTAACAGTGTCAAAACATTCGTGAAAGAACTAATTTTTGTACTGAAATAAATCTTGACATTTCCTGATGATTTATATCAGCGGTTGTCAACCTGGTCCTAACCGCCAATGGTGGGCAGTAGAGGCTTTCAAAACATTAAGAAAAACTTCCGAAATCAATGAGCCGTTAGAAAAATTTACTACTTACAGTGACAGAAAAGTGAGCGATGATTATAAAAAGGTTGACTAACACCGATTTACATGATCAACACATACTGAAATAGTTTTTTTTAAATATTCAGTATTGAAATATCCTTTATGCGAACCAGCAGGCAGCGAGTTAAAAGCGCAGTGTAATCAATAAATTAACTCTAATAAAATACATAAATTTCCGCGAACAATTTTCCTTATATAGAATTAAGCATTTCTCGATAGTCAAAAGTTATCCGTGGCAACTTCGCTCGATTGTGAGGTTCAATATTATTTCCTATTAGAGATTCGATAGTTATTCATTAGCGATATTTCAAACGCATTTAACTTCGCAAAATAAATAAACCGTAACGAATCGATAATAAATGAAGCATATTTACTAAATATTGGGCTGATGCAACAATCGGCCTCGAGCCGTCATCATATTCATCTCTTTCCATAACAATTAACATATAATACATAGTAATATTACATAAATCAAAAAAATTGGGAAAGTTTGTATGATCAAATATATAAACACGATCAACCATATTCATCATTTTTTTCTGTAAAGATGATGTTAAATAATATCTCATTTATCGTTCCTCGATCCATCGTGTGAAAATTTTTTCTCCAGTCAAAATTGCATTCAAAAAAGTTGAATCAGTTTTTTATTCCAAAGTACAGACGAATCTCTTTTAATGTGTTTCCTGTCATTTCCTGATGGAAAAACATGCTATTTTAAATAATAAATACACATTTTAGTAGATATTATCACAATATATTCCATGATCAGGACCGATCTCGGCAGTTGATAATGCTCGCGAAATCGATTCTGATGTGAAATATAGTGTGGAAATAAATATTTAATATGTGTTTTTATTGTTTAAAATATAAAGCATTCATCGTTCGTCTCTCTATGGTTTTCATGAATTTATTGGTAAAACCAGTGTATATATGTATAACTTGTAATATCGCGCAACCTTATTTAATCAGTATTCTAAAAAAAAAAAAAAAAATCGTATAAAGTCCATCATTTTTGAGGTCTACGGCGCACACGAAAAGCACGCGTTGTTTATCTGAATGGAATTTATGTGGTTAAGTTTTGAGAGAGATTTTTAAATGGCGATAACATTTAACCACGTGTGAAATATTGCAAATTTTTGCAACACTATGGAGAAACGCAAAGCTCGATATTGAAATATAATGAAGTGTCAACTTTATGTGACGAAAAAATAATGAAAATAACATGAAAACACTGTCATTAAAAAATTTCATTTTATTACTTCTCGTGTAAGACATGTTTTTGCAAAACATACTACAGTAATTATGTTATTAAATGGGGCGTGATTTAAATAAGTGTGTAGTTGCTTTCAAAACGCGTGACCCCACGCCAACTTTAATATCAAGGAAAAAATAGGCCTGTCCAAGCTGCGGCCCTGAATAGGATAGTTATGCGGTCCCTCAAAAGAATTCTGCTTATATTACATTCTAGAATCAAGAAGGTGAATTATATTACCTTTAACCCGTTGACTGCAGTATAAACAAAGCCTAACGAGTAAACACGTGTATTTTGTAGCACCTTACAATATGTAGATATATTATACATATATGATGCGTTGTAGAGAACAATTGACTTTACTATTCGATGCTATAAAAACTCAGAATAATTCCTGAAACGCAAGAGTCAACAGCGCATTAACATCTATCCGAGGAATATATGTGTACGCGCTAGGCGCGTATTTCGTTCCCGACATGTTAAAGTGTTGACTGTCACTTCTTGACGGAAAGTCATTAAAGACAAATAAATAAAAAACATTTTTTGGTACCATTATCAAGATAAGAACCAGTTTTGTTCAGGGCTATGGAGTCGCGGTGTTTGTTATCACTAACGACCCGGGTTTCGATTTTCGGCATCTTCAGGCATTCCATCACACGGATGCAACAGAACTGATGTACAATAAACATGTGGAATCGTACAAAGTTGTAACAATTCAAATTTATTTTTCAATAAACAATGCAGAAAATAAAAAAAACACATTTTTTATATACAGAACGGTTTAAAAGTATCGGTTCTTGTCAAAACGGCAGTCTCATTATTTTGCTGCTGTATTACATTATAAAAAAAAACTTCTTTAAGCGTGGCTTTACATAAACAAAATGTTGAACAAGCACTATCTCGACTATCTATGCTTTTCGTTTAGCAATGTAACATAAATTATTAATCGATAATAGTTTCTAGCTAATTTATTGACTTCGAACATCATGTGACAAGTAAATGATTGCTAGACGTGCGATAGCTATAGATGGGAAATTGAGTGCAATTTTTGTTCGATAAGTGGTCGCCTTTAAGCGAAGTCATACCCCGAGGGGGGTCTCGTAAATAGGGTGCCCACGGAACAGGATCGGCCTGGATTGTTGAACTTTTCAGTCACAATTGTTTGTATTGATAGAAATACCATTTGACAAATAAAACAAACAAATTGAGTGTTTTGTTATTTCTAAAAATACATGGATTTAATAAGCATATGTTGTTTTTTTTAATGTTTGATAAAAAAGGCATGAAATCCCTCGTAATTATTAATTGAACAATTATTAATATAGTCAGCAGTTAAGACAATACGCTGAATGAGATATATTATATAAACTTCTTCACTGAAAAGCTGACGTGTTGAAATGGTGCGTCGGATATATGACTGTCGGCTATTGTTTGATATGAAATTTTCAGCAATAATTATTTAAAGTCATTAGACATGAAGAGGTATTTTTGCAGTCACATAAATCTGCAGTTAACTGAGTTTTTTTTAATATACGGCTCCAATAACACAACTATAAATTTTTTCCTACCTTTCATATAAATGTCCACTAAATCAAAGATTGACTAGCCAAACTGTCAAATTGTTAAGTGAGATATTCTTCAAATCGTATCATCGAAAAAGTAGTCAGAGTCGCTCGTTTCTTACGACTCCATGAATCTGATTCCAACTCCAGTTCTTGCAAAGTTATCCAATATTCTTATTAAGAATAAGTGTGTAAAGAAAGAAAGGAAGGAGCTAGAACAGCACTAGCGGTTAACTAGCCGCTAGGCCCTGTTCCTCTTTTAAGAATATGATGATCACACTCGTCCCTTCGTGCATAATTAATTAATGACTTAAATCTTTTAAAAAAATGTTGCAATTAATGGGGATCGAAACCGTGACACCTACCTCGGTAACCAACGACGTTAAACACTACACCACAACATCTAAAAACATTTCCTAGATATTTTACTATATATAAAACTGAGATCTTTTTATATATTTATGTATTTATTTAGAAAATAAGTCAAGACAAATTCACTTAGTATCTATTCAGTAATATAAAAATTATGAATCTTGTAATTGTTTATAATAAAAGTGTTCAAATAAAATTCATTTTAAAGAAATACATTGATTTACGAGCGTCGTATCAGTCGTTTAATGTGCGCTATTAATTTATTAGCGCGCAAAACGATGTACCTACCTTCTGATAATTATTGTTTTACAGTAAATTTATCAATATTTATTAATTTCATTGGCGTAGATGTAAACTATATAAAATTGCTTGACTTGAGTTAGTCGATTTTATGGGTCCCTAAAAATTCGAGGGGTATAATTCTTCTAGAGTGGAGAGACAGAGATTTTTTGCGACTTGTTCAATGCAATCTTGATTTTAACACTTGGTTTCCGGGAAACAGCAAATGTCGGTTGCCGTATCACGGGTTTGTTAGTCGGCGTGAATGTTGTAAAATAGTTTCTTCAAAATATCGCGACAACAGTAAAGAATCTTTTTTGACAAGAGCTAATAAAACTCACGTGTCATTGTATACTAAATGTTCGTTTTCTTAATATGAAAAAGATTAAATATTTGTATAACATTTCATATTTCTAGTGATTGTTAAATTGCACGTAAATATAATTATTTGTAATAAAATTATATGATATGAATAAATATGTCTTATTTTACATTTAATATTTTAAATATTTCAAATTGATAACGTGTGTATTGCCATTAAGTAAATGGCTACTATTTGGTCAGTATTTAATTATATTTTCGTTCAATTAATATTAAAGAAATGGTCAATATTAAACACATAAAATGGACAGTAAAAAGTTTAACAGTATTGCCAGACTGTAAAATTGTAAACTCCAGAATTATAAAAATAGTATTATCTACTTTTGAATACCTAAATTTAAGAAATCACTAGATTTCAAGTGTTTATTTTTCATAGTCCTGGTCATAAATTTGCCTCTTACGACCATCCTTGATAAAAATGTCGCTGTCTAACTAAAACTGACCATTTATTTAAAAAGATTGACCATTTAAATTAATCGTTTTGAATAAATTACTGACAGTTTAATTTAATAACTGACCATATTAATAGTGACCCAGTGGAAACTGATCGTTTATAATACGTACTGACCATTAATTTAATTTACTTACCAAATCTTTAAAAAATCAGCTACAGGATAAAGTCTAATGTTCGAAACAACTAATAGACACCCAAGTGTTGAATAGTCCCACATTTATTGAATTCCTCGATCTATTGTCTTAATATTTTGGTCTCGTAATAACTTTTGATCGTTTTTGTTGAATATATCCTGTTCCCTCATTAACAGAGGTATTTTTTCTTCGCAAATGCCACTGTATGAGCGCAAAATTGCCGTTATCGGCTATGTTATTGCGCTGTTTTACGTCAATTTTTAAACATTTTGTTTCGCCTTAACAAATTATGAAGTAATGACCTCTTATCACTAAGTTTTTTATTATTGTTTTTATTGAAATGTTGATCAATCGTCACAGTCGATATTTTCGTCGTCAATTTATTTATACAAAAGTTTCTAACCAATAAAACACCGTGTTAATAATAAAAAAAAACAGATTTTGATGTAGCTAGAATTTCATAATTATAAAGCAAAATAAAAATATTTACTTCCATTGTACAAAAACTAAATGAATCGGTTAATAACTTTTTTTTAATACATATAAGCACGTGTTAACATCTAGTATTTTGTAAAAATTTAAACGAATCTTCAGAAATAAATATGAAAAAAAAAAACATTAATATATATTTCAAAATACTACTGTAAAAAAAATAGCAATGTATTTTAGTTCTACAAAATTTATAAAATACTTTGTTGATGGCTATTTTTTCCGTGTTATATTAATGGAGTTCTACCAAGTAAATGCAAATTCAATCAATATATTTTAATAAATAAAAATACATTATTTAGTACAATTAATTTAACGGTGAAAATATGGCAATGTATTCTAGTTCTAAAATTAAGATATATAGCTGATAGTTATTTTTATTTACCGCGTAATAATGGAGTTCTACAAAGTAAATGCCAATTCAATCAATTAATTGTAAATGGTAAAATTACACTTTTTAGTACAATTTATTTCACGGTGAAAAAATAGCAATGTATTTTAGTTCTACAACATTTTATAGAACTAAAATACTAGAATTTTTTCACCGTATTGTAATAAAGTTTTACCAAGTAAAGGCTAATCCAATCAATAATTTGATGTATACGATATCGACTCAAAGCGCTTTGTGAAATTTCAATATCAAATTTGAATTGTCGAAACTTTGTAAAACTCTACATGGTTTGTTCCGAGTTTCGCCTTTTAGCATCTTCAGGTATTCTATCACACGTATACACCATAAACGACTTAAAATAGACAGTCAGCATCAGTTATATGCAAGTAGAATTAATTAAAAAGGAAAACCATAGACCCTAAGGTTACCATCATAATATGTGTCCATTATAAATAGCTCAAAACTATTAATTTGATTGTAGTGGCAGTCAATTGGATGTGATTAGTTTGATGAACGATATATATTGTTAGAGATTCTTTGATTCATAGATTATCTATTGTGTGATTTTAAGCTTATGCTATCCAATGCGTGATTTTAAGCTTATGAATACCTAACTATTTGAAATTGGTGGGTAACGTTGGAATTAAACGTGACGTAATTTGTACAAGAATTAACAAAGTAACAAAATGCTGAAGTATCTTGTAAAACAATTGTAATCAACAATATTGAAATATTTTCGCTAATTATTTAGAGATCCAATAATGACTAGAAATTCTTTATTATCGGTATATTATATTTAAACGCACTTAAATTAACAACGCTAAAGTTATTTGCAGTTTATGTTTGTCAAATAGCGATATTTGGCGTCTTTAATTGTCTAATAAAATAAATATGAATAAAATTTAGAATTATGTAAAAGTTTACAGGGGTGCGTTTTGTGGTAACCGGTTATCCGGTACCAGGAAAAGTCGGTTTTATTCAACGCTTTGGATTATATGTGATATTGTAGCTAAGCCACTTTTTATTTCCTGTTATTAACACATTGACAACGGGATGAATGTGCCAAAAATTTTAGTCTTTCTAAAATCACTATAATGTTTTCTCTATTGGGAAATATTTATTGAAAATTGGTAAAATTATTTGTCTATCGTAATAAAAAATATTGTTATATAATTTCTGTTTATTTTTAAAAAAATCACTTTAAGATGTTGATATTCTAATAAAAACAATGTACACATTTACGTATTGGCAAACAATCCAGTTTGAGCGTTTGATTATTTTCCATGCCACTATGTTTTGTTTTTTAATCATTCAGTGTTTTGGATAAGGCAGAAAATATCATATTAATTAAATGGCTTTACATAATAATTGCCGGGATTGCCCACCATAAGTAAATAAAAAAAAACATCCAAAAAGTTATAAGCGATAAATATCAACAAAATCGAATGATGTGGAATACGCGTTTCCCGGTGAAAACATGTTCACATATAATGAAAACAATCGGGGTTTCCCGTTGTTTAGTTATATTGCTTAAACGAAGCATGCGATAAAAAATTCGGGGATTTTCGGGAGAGACATGAGTATTGTATTCTGATTTTCCTTATCTTGTATTATACTGTTCCAAAGCTAGTGAACTCTTTTAGTCTTTTCACTATTGGAAGTCACTTTGAAGGACTTCTTTGTCACTTATCGGTGGAAAGAAATTACATTTGAACAATATAAACCAATGTTAAGTACTACATCAATAATAATATTGTTAACACGTACAACATGACAGGTTTCACTTATTGCGAGAAATATCAACTGTTTAATTATTTAACAGCATTATTATATTCAACTAAACGTAGATTTTTGTAGACACCTGATTATATTAACCGGTTAACTGCCAAAAATAAAAATATATTGAATTGATTATGGATAAATGACTGCACGACTGGCGCGCTCTTCATTTATTTGGTAAGTTTTATAAATAAACTTTATTACACTTTCAATAACGATATGTTTAGACGGTTTTATTTTTGTCGTAAAATTCGCGGCGTGCTGGGTACCGCCATACATGTACCTGCCGGCAGTTAACCGGTGAAAGAAAGTATTTGTTAAAACAAAAATAACATTGTGATTAGTGTCGTTATTCATATGTTAATTGATATTATTATATATATGTATGAATTCGACAGCGGATTGGGCCATAGTTACTTGCCCCGAACGACAGTGTTGCGCATTCGGTGTGTCGCGTCACACTGGTGTGTCACGAAACGATTTTGGTTGTGCCGTGGCACAATCCGTTTAATTTATTTAAATCTATTCACTCGCTAAGACCTTCATTTATATTATTGTGGTGGAAATATATTAAGGACATCGTTAAGAGTTTCATTCTGGTATGCTAAAAAAATTATGGCTGGGAAAGAAAGTGTTTTCCGATAAAGGCGCATCCAGATAGTGGTTATTGTTGCTATGTTAAATATAAGTTGAAAATTAAATGGTTAGGTAACCAACAAACGTAAATTTAAAATATATAATTTTTATCATAAAATATCATAATTTTGCTTGTGGTGAGACTTTTTCAGTGTACATTGATTGAAAAAAGGTTTAACAGCACTGTCGTACGAGGACAGCTGGGCGTTTAAAGGTTAATTAACAATGGTATATTGTGAAATTTTGTATTTACTTACTAATTTGCGGAGTAAAGTAATGCAAAAACTTTCTAATTTTATTAATAATATTATCAAATTCGTTAACCCTTTTCTATCCGCAAATAAATCACGCCGTAGTGCTTACCAGGCAGAATATTTTTAAGCAAAATAAAACTTGTCTAAAAAAATCTTTTTGGTTTTGTTAGAAAGAATTTATAAGTAACATTCAAAATATTATATCCAGCACTGATTTTTAGAGTTTATTCTTTGAGTTAACCAGTTTCAAGATTTAAATGTCAGACAGGGTTGTCACATATTGAGTCGCATATAGCACTAAAAGTTCATCCGAGATATCTTGTCAACTGCAACCATCATGTTACCGTTGTTCTAATAGGTACATGGTCGAGACTTTATAAAATGAACAGTTTTCGCCAGAACGTAAGATCGGGGTCTTGTTGTAGCTCAATAAGTCACGAACACTTCCGAGATATCTCATCTGTAGCAACCATTGGGTTGAATCAATTCGTGAATAGCCCGGATTTATTTCAGTGATATTCAAAAAATACACGAATAATAACCGGTAGTTAGGTAATAAAAAAAACCGAGATAGAACACCCTGATCGATTATTTATCTCTCCAGTCAATAATTGCATTTTACAAACACAAAAATGAATAACTTACGTAGTTTGCATATGTTGTTGATACAAAGTGTTAAATATTTATTAAATAAATAAATGCCTATTTATTTTAGGTTCGGCGATGTAACGTCCGGCGTGATTGCCTATGTATAATAATTAATAATTAATAGGGTCATTAAATAGTTCACAATGTTTACATTTTTATGTCAGACTATATGAGTTTCGTCAAAATGGCTGCACAAATATGTTTCTCAGAAGTTCGCAGTGTAAAGGTTAAAAACAGGGTTACACGCCATCTTTTTTTATCAGTCGATAATTACGCTCGCGATGAGAAAAACCGGTTCTGATTATAAAATATACTGTGGAAATATATAATTTAGATAAATCGGCTGACCGATTGATGACGAGTAAGTGCTGGAATGTATTTTCACTAAAAAGACAGTGAAAATATATTTTATTAACTGTAAATACAAAATCGATAAGCAGTGAAAATTTACTCAGTATGTCAATGGTAGTATCAATGAGATTTCTGAAAGTAATTAAATATTACTGAGTTCGGTCAAAATGTATTTTAACTCATAATAATGTGAATTCTTGAAACTGTGTACAAATTTTTTTACTCAGGACCCGGATTTTGCCTAAAGATACCGAAATGCGAAACTCGGGTCGTGAGTGACATAACATGTGAAGTTGCACACACTTTCGAGAAATAGAATTTGATATTGAAATTCCATCAATTACTTGATTGATTGAATTGGCATTCACTTGGTAGAACTCCATTTCACACGGTGAAAAAAATAGCAACGTATTTTAGTTCTACAATTTTTTAGCATATTTAGATAGCAATTTCGGCTCACCCATCGTCAGAACTATGCTCAAACGAACATTTTGAAATTATATATATATAGCCTCACGGAGGAGTCTGGAACCCCTAGAGAGCGCGTCCTCAGGTGGCGGATAGGGGAAAGCTCGCCAGATATGGAGGGTAGGAGGGAAATAAAATACCTCTCGCGGACCAACAGACCGGGAGGGTGAGTCTCGTAAGCCTAGAAAGGCAACTCATCTAAGAGAAGGCAACTCTGATTTCAAATCCCTGGTAGTGAGCAGCAGCACTTACCAGTACTGGGCTATGGTTGAAGGTTATGGAAATCGAAAAAGCTTAGAACCAGACATACACAGGCGGAGTTGTGACAACGGTACGGCAACGGAAAACCACCACATTAAATGTTCCAAGTAAATATCATGTTTGAAATACCATGATATCCAACCTTCTACGAGGAGAGGAATAAAAAGAAGAAGAAGAATATATATAGCTGTGTAGAAAAGGTTCTCAATACATCTTCTCTCCTATTTTAACGACCTAGTTTGTTTCTTGCTAAAAAATGTAAATGAAACTATAAATGCGGCTATATCAATAAGTTTACATATGGCACAGAAATGGTTTATTTTACAGAAATGGTTTATTACGGAAATTACAGCCCCCTGTAGTGATTGAGCAATAGAGACCGACATATATTAGTTTGTTCGTTAAGAATTTCCAACAATTACTCTCAGATATGATGAGAACGTCCTGGGGTGCGATTTCACTGAAACGTCAGTAAAAATATATTTTTATTTAAAACACTATACACATCGACGCCCTTGCATGAAAATCGTGCGCTATCGTCAATATTTGAGTGGAGTTGATATCTATATTATGTCAGACAACAAGCATGTTGTATGTTAATCAAAACAGCGAAGCAAGGAGCATTCGATATCCTGGTGTAAAGTCCTCGTGGAGTATCTGGTTCGAAGGGAACCGTCGTTCCGGTCCGATCCGGTTAGCAATCTGGCGAATGCGACGTTGGCAGGACACCACGCCGGTTGAGAGTGTGTCAAGATATTTCGGTACATCGTCGCTGTGATATTGAGAAACAATGAACTTCAAACAATAACACTATTTGCTATGCATAATTGCTTATACAACGATAACGGCGTACTAAACAATATTGTTATGTGCATATCGATAGTCGTTTTCGATGCGCATTGTAAATATTGCAGTGAAGTCCCGATTTATCGTTTTTTCAGGATATGAAAAAACGATGGGCGAGGGATAAGATAATAATGTATTATCGAACGACTGAAAGGGTATAATTTATGATATCGACTCGATTTCAATATCAGGAATTTCAATACCGAATTAGAATTGTTGTAACTTTGTCACTAACGATTCGGGTTTCGCCTTTCGGCATCTTCAGGCACTCCATCACACGTTTGCAATAGAGTTGACAAGTCAGTTCTGTTACATCAAAAACTTTCACATCGTGTTGGCTAATTACTCCTTTCAAATTTGAATTGTTGTAAATTTGTACGGTTCCACATGTTTTGTCACTAACGACTCGAGTTTCGCCTTTTGGTATCATTAGGCATTCGGCAGAAAAGAAAGTAAATTTCATATATAAACGAAAACAATAGAATATTTGAAGGTACGTCTGTATTCAAATGCAATTCCATTTGTTATTACTTGCATTGTATTATATATATATACAAAATTTTTAAATTAAACTTAATAATAAATTATTATATTAATTATAAAACGGCTCAATTAAATTGGCATTAGTTTGCAAATGAAGTGGCAAGTGTTTGGCAGATTGATAAAGTTTGTGTAAACTGTTTAACAAACAGGGTTGCCACTACGCTTGACGAATTGCCAACCGAAATGCGAAACTCGGGTTGTTAGTGACAAAACACGTGGAATTGCATATACTTTCAAGAAATAGAATTTGATATTGAAATTTCCATCAATTACTTCTTCTCTCCTGTTTTAACGACCTAGCTTGTTTCTTGCTCGCAATAAAACAAAAAATTGTAATTGAAACTAACAAGGCGGCTATATCAATAAGATTACAAATGGCACGGAAATGGTTTATTATGGAAACGAAACAGCCCCCTGTAGTGAGCAATGACGATAGACATATATTAGTTTGTTCGTTAAGAACTTTTTGTGATAGTTGATATCTATTGATTTCCAGCTGTTCTAAAGCCGCCATTTTGCAACCTTTATTACAAAGATGTAACAAGTGAATGCCAATTCAATCAATCAATGATAAAACGTGGCAGCCCTGAAAGATACGCGTTCATAATATGGCAAAATGGGGTCAGGGAGTTCACGCAAGTGTTGAGTGAAACAAATGAGGTTTACTCGTGGATAACGTTAGACACGAGACAAAGATGATAACGCTAAAGTGAGTGGAATATTGATACGGAGATAAAAAAAATGCGTTTCAAACGCCGACATTGTATACAACACAATGAAAATAGAATGATAAAATTTTAAATACACATATCCCTCGATTGACACGGTAGATAGGTTCCTTAGAAAAACGTGTAAATCGAAATCGTATATTTTTTAATGTAAAACCGTGTAAATTGAAAAGTATACACAAAAAATAACTCATAATCTGGTTGTTTTCTAAAATACATGAATAAAAAAAATATTAAAAAGTATAAGTATACATATTCTTTTATTAATTAAATACACATAAAGCATATATAGAGGAACAAAAAAATGAAAAATAAAATATTCATAAAAGAATTATTCCAACGGTTGGTGGAGTTTTTATCATTCATCACTATCACAAATCACTGTCAATCTCTTCTTCGTGACTGGTTCAAAGAAACTTTCATCACTCGAAATTATTTGTGCCAATTCGATGTTTGAAGTAGAAACATTTACACCTCGAGGAGATTTGGTAATAAAATCCGTTATTAACATTTGCTTCGAATTTCTTGTTAGATCTTTATGGACCTCATCATATTGAGCCAGCATTGATTAATATGACGTTGGAATCGAAGGGCCCGTTCAACATTTGAGTCATTTTGTATAAAATGATTACCTAATTTTCTACCCAATTCGAGTCCTTCGTGGATGATTTTAGCTGTAAATGTAACCGGTTCAAATTCTTTTTCAATCCGTGTAAAAGCGAAAACGTGTAAAACAAGTACCGTGTAAGTCGAGGGATATGTGTATGTGGGAATGCCGTCTTGTAGTGAATTTTACGTAATAACAATTAAACATTTTCAATTTTGCTTTTCCACAAGATGTGTAACGAGGTTTGGGAAACATCTTCAGAGTAGCTGTATTATAAGGTAGGTTCTGTTGCATCCGTGTGATGGAATGCCTGAAGTTGCCAAAAGGCGAAACCCGGGTCGTTAGTGACAAAACATCTGGAATCGTACAAAGTTATAACAATTCAAAATTTATAAATCAATTGCTTTTTAAATGTCAATACATTTAAAAAAATAATGTTGAAAATTAATGAAATAACGAGGCAAAAAAACAAGGAAGTCAACCAAGCAAACTCAAGTAAAATCTACTTTTTGAACTCATTCTTGTCCAAATGGAATATGTCGACATCCGAAGTAATACTGTTGAACACTGTTAATGCTCTAAAATACGTAGCTATTTTTCCACCGTGTTATAATGGAGTTCTACCAAGTAAATGCCAATTCAATCAGTAAATTCAATTTGTTACGTTTGTTAAAATTTTGATCATTTTCATTTCAATGATTTGTGGTAAAAATGTTGCTTTTAATACATATTTTATATTCTTCAATAATAATTTTAAAATTTCTATATATCTAAATTTGATAGTTTTTTTAATTTCTTTAAAGACCATTTATAAAAATTTCTAGATTTAAATAATATGTAATTTTTCAAGTTAAATATTGAAATTCCATCAAGCGCCCTTAATATTGAATTGTAGTGGCAAATATTGATATAAAATTCCTCTCGATAGACGTACATAATTTATCAGAACCAAAATAGTGTCTGGACTTTGTTTTTATTTGTTCAAACTGATAAAAGTGCATTTTGACACATTCTTTTAAAGTTTGTCTAGTCGAAATGTGGAATGTCAATGTATTGTTGGACTTGATTGAAACGCAACACAAAAGTAATTGACCTTTGATTGTTCATATTACTGTCCAGGAATTTCACAATCAAATTAACCCACTGACTGCCAACACCTCAACTGATGAGACGGTTGATTACACTATATTCATACTCAAAATATGAGAGTTTTAAACTGAAGCATTACGATTTACGAAACTTTGTACGATTCCATATGTTTTGTAGTATCGCAAGACTGACTGAAATCAGTGTTAAAGCTTCATGTTGTTAGTCAAAATTAATGGTTCAATAATAAATGCTTACAAAAAAAGTAATTCCTAAGTTTATTCTCAATGACATTTTAAAGAAAATATTTTATATATGTGGGTAATTTTATATAAAAACCGGCAAGAGGTCAGCAGGGAATGGGTTAAAAGTGTAAAACTTTGTTGTCAGACCTAATTTTAGTGTTAAAATATAGTCAGACTTTTCCTGATATCTCTGAAAGTTTGGTTAACACCAACACTAGTGATTTATTTATTGAATAAGTAAATCAAAAATTGAGTAGAAATAGTTTTAGGAAGGATAATTTATGGCATGTCTATCATCCTGATATATAAAGACCCAATTCCACATCAATTGCACATCACTGCTCACTATTTGTATTGCACAATGAATCAAAATGGCTTCCAAACAAGATGGCAGCTTTAAAATGTGACAAACACATGACAAATATTATTTGTCTACTTTGTAGGTTATGTTTGCTTAATCAAATCGTCAATTTATTTACATACATAATACAAATAAGATGCAATGATGATGAAATCGATTGACAGTTGACCAGTGCGTAATAGATTTAATATTGCAATGAATAATGGAGGGAAACTAAATCCAACCGGTTGCAGTTCTGGAAATCCTACTAGGATATGACTAATATTATGATTCTTTTGTTTTAAAACCGGTATCAAATAAGCACTGCGTAAAAACAAATGATACATTTGGACTTGTGAAATGTACACGCAGTTATTACGCAGCTTTGATCTAAATAATGGGGACAGGGCATGTGTCTAATACTCACGATTCAAGAAAACAATGTTAAAATGTGCTAGTTGCGGTGAAATGGATAATGTCATTGACCTCAGTGACAGTTCTCTCAAGATCCATTACGGAATAGTATTTTTTTGGTTCGAATGCACTGGTGCTTGTGACATTGACATGAAAATTCCCTCTTACCTATATTATTCTAAAGATAAGGACGTAGTGAAAGCAGTAAGCTAGCCACTAGTCATATACTAGTCCCATTCCTTCTATTCCTACTCTCTTTGTAAGAGAGGCGGTGAACAACTCGGTAATCACATTGGAAATGAAACTTTTATGTAATTTAGGGATAGGAAAATATATGGTGACATGGCATCTACATGTTTTCATTATCAATATCGGGACCGGTTTCGCTCACCATGAGCATTATCAACTGATCCTTTCAATATCACACGATAAACCAGTCCTGATCGTAATAATATAAAAATGTGGAAATAGTAATAAACATTGTATTTTAATATTAAAATATAATGCCTTTCTATCAAGAAGTAACAGTTGACAGTTATTTAAAAGTAACAAGTATTGTTGTAATATCAGTTGTCAACATCCCCATCTCGGTAAGAAAAGATTATTTTTCAGTCGACTAATCCATTCTGCTTTGATAGTATGGGTATTTCCATCCATTCGGTCACAAAAAACAGGAGCTATCTACTATTCCTGACATAGCTCTATCTGTTCAATTCTTGTCTTTTGTACAAGAAATGCTGATCTACTCAATAACAAGCAATTCTCGTAGCAACAATTTCGGATAAGGTTACTCCATTACAAAGCCATATGCTCTATCTTGAAAACTTATATATGAATTTGTTTTACATAGATGATATTGTATATGGACAGCATAAAAAAAATATTTGATTAAATGTCATATGTTTTGTCACTGTGTTGATTTGTTGCTGTATTGATTAATCACTGTTGTTTTTTGATACCAAACCAAACTTTTGTCATTATTTGGGCATTTCACAGTAAACTCTTTATGATTTGTTACCTATCTCTACAATAATCTGTCATTTAAAATTTTGTCCACTAATTTAGCATGAGACAGTTCGATGTTTAAGGTCATTTCAAATTCATTTGATATGAAAATTTGAATAGTTGAAACTTTGAACGATTCCATACGTATTGTCACTAACGACTCGGGTTTCGCATTTTGGCTTCTTCAAGCATTCTATCACACGGATGCAATAGAACTGACAGTCAGTAATTCAATAATTTGTTTATAACCTGGGTTTCCTCGATTTTCCTGGTCAGTTCTGTTGCACCAGTGTGATAAAATGCCTGAAAATGCCAAAAGGCGAAAGCCGGATCACTGGTGATATGCATACGGAATCATACAAAGTTTTAACAATTTATATTTGACATTGAAATTCCATCAAGCACTTTCAGTTGATATCACAAAGCATTTAAAATGATTTGGGACCGATATACTTCAAAAGTCATGTGATTATGTTGGAACTTGTCAGAAGTGTGCAGATGAACATAACTACTGTTCCTGTGACTTATGGCGAGACAAAATCTGATTGTCAATGCTATACTGTAAATGCTTGGAAATTTGACTAACCTAAAAGTGGGTCAAGTCGATCTCTGAAACTCTTAGCTCTGGATATGGTGGCGAGTCGAACGGGAGGTTCACCAATTGAAGGAGTCATGGAACTTTCTCTTGCGGTTGAGCTTCCATCGTCATCCTGGAGTAAAATTCAAATCATAACATTCAAAAGTGTCACTTTAACAATGTCGAGACTTAATGAGTTTCAGCAAAACCCCGATTGTACATACCTGTAAAAATTGTTAATTTTACAATGTCCTAACTGTGCCACAGACAAGATATCTTGTCAAATAGTCTGGTAAGCACTGCGGCGTGATTTATTTGTGGCTACGAAAAGGTTAAGTAACCCTGTATTTATCAATTTCTTCAATCTTTTTACAAGTTTTGTTAGGTATTTAAATTGCAAGTTTATGAACACTGTCTCGTTTGCTATGATGTCAGCTTATAATGTTTCCGTTGATGACTTAAATATCTACCAAAACAATCAGTGAAGGTTTGTTTAGTTTTGTCTAATATTAAGTATCGTGAATTGCAATCCAGAATTCCCATATGAAGCAAGTCAGCAACATGAGAAACTTCAAATAATTGTTCATATTTTTCAAACAGTCTCCTGAATAATGAAGACCTTAGGCCTGATAAATTGTATTTAAGAGCCTGCCAAATGATAATAGGTGAACTGCTTGGCAACATTCACAAATCTACCAATATCCATCTAATTGCGAGAATAAAAATGATTTTTTACCATGTCGTAGGTATGTGATGATTGGATAGACACAGGCTCGTCGTGATTTGGAGGAAGCAGAGAGTCCCAATGCGAGCAATCCCAAGGTTCACTGAACACTGTCCCGTCGTCACTCATCTGTGAAGAAATAATCAATTATTGCAGTAAGTATTGTACAAAGATGATCTATTAAAAACAATGTATTAACCTCTGTAATGGTCTGAGAAGTGGTGATAGATTAATATTTGTTTTTTTATCAAGAATGTCATTGGACTGTTATTATCTATTAATTTATAATTGTTCCAACGCATTTAGCTTAAGGGCCTTTACTACAAAATTGTAAACATGTAGGCAGAGAATTTGAATTCATGTTATGTGATTCCTTTACGAGATGCTTTGTAAATTGTGAATTTGATTAGCAAATATATATGATACAAATTTGTCTATTACCTGAGAGCTGTTAGCGAGTCTGGATTCGACATTATCGTAGCTGGACATCCTGCATCCTTTGCCATCCTCGGAAGGATCGGGGGCAGAGTCCACTTCTCCGACAGTCCTTAATAAAGTTGGGAAAGGAGAGAGATTCAATTCTGGAAACCTGAAATTACAACATATTTACGTTTAGTTTTAGCTATTTTTTTGTAGATATTTTGCAGACAACTAATAATCTCAAGATATAATTTTATTCAAACGAGTCACTTTGCAATATGGAACAGATATTGCCACTTTATAGAGTATTTCAATGGTTTCATGATTCGAAATAATGGATAAGTTAAATGTGTTTGATAATTTTAAGTATACAATACCTCGGGATGAGATTTTTCACTCAAGTGGGGGTATTTGAATTTCCCATTGTGTAATATTATTGAAATATGATGTCTTTCTAACAAAAAAGTGTTAGTTAAGATCTTAGAGGTGATTGAGGATTATGGCAAGCAGAAGGTTGGTCCAAATTCAAGATAATATTTTGAGTAGAAATGTTTACCGTTGAGCGAGGACTTGGTGGATTGTGAGAGTGTCGCCAGCAGGAGTGGCGGCGGCATCGAGCCGCGATTGCTGTTCAGCCAAAGAAGGGAAGGCTCCACCTGCTGCATTATTCACAGAGCCATCATCTTTCGTTGTGGTTTCTTGAGCAGCTGATAAGCTTGCTTGCTTGTCTGTAAAAAGGAAAGTGGAAGAAAATCTTTATTGAAAAGATTACGCTCTTCATAAAATACATTGTCAGTTAAACAGAGAGTTGAGACAAATCTGTTTACATTGTATGGCAAAAATTAGCTTATATTTTCGATTAAATTTGAATTGTTGCAACTTTATACGATTCCATATGTCTTATCACAAACGACCCGGGTTTCGCCCTTCGGCATCTTCAGGCATTCCATCGCACGGATGCAACAGAACTGACGATTCAAATTTAATATTGAAGTTCCAAGCACCTTCAGTCGATATCATAAATTATATTTTCGAGTATAATTTTAATCAACTCAGCAGCTATTAGGTAAGTCAATTTTATTTCGATGCAGAAGAACTTGGATACATTTTTTCAAAGAAATGACCGTCTCATACAGATCAGCAAAAGTGATTGTCTGCATCATATCATGGACATGTTATTCATTTAAAAAAAATCTACGAGATTGAAATTTGATCCACTGATAGAAAACTCTATTCTTGAATGCCAAAAACGCGCTTTGTTGTAGAACAATTCTTCTCAAGGAGTTGGAATTTCACGACTTGACAAATTACTGAATACTAACTGATGAATTCCCAACTTGAGTCAACAGTCCACGTCTGGTCTTGTTTGGTTGGAGCCGGTTTAATTCTTGGAGGAAGCACTGCCTTTCCACGAGGTCTGCCTGATTTGATAACTGAAAGATTGTCCACAGAACTTGAAGTGTTCGGTGATGAGGCTGAAATATAAAACCAAAAATAATGATAGATTAAGCATAAAGAAAAGTAATTGTACGCATAAACATAATTCCGATGAGGGTAAAATCCGAAATAGCTATCAACTGTATACCTTATAAATTTTATAGAACTAAAATACAATGCTATTTTTTTACGGTGTTATAATGGAGGTCTACCTAGTAAATACCAATTCAATCAATATATCTGATTAAGTGATTCCTGGTTTTACACACTAATAGGTGTAAATAAAGCAATGTGTTGACGGCAAATACCTATGCGCGGTTGTATAACATGTCCTACTACTTCTTAAAAAATTATCAGGAACATACAATTTGAGATTATCAAGGATGGCTAATTCGCATTTTGCCTATGTCTAAGCCGAAAGACATATGTGGTCAGGTGTATTGCACAGTTTATTGATGTTATTATTGTGCTAACTTTGATGTGATATACAAAAAACTAAAATATGCTAAATGTGCTCACGTGAAAGTTCTTCAATGCTGTGCATATCCCTTAGTGGAAGATATGGATGGGCATGTGAAGGTGGTTCGGAGTATCGCTGAGCTGGTCCAACAGGATTTGCCCCTACTTTGGGTACTCGTCGCCTTTGCACAAGTGGAGCAACAACCTGAAGAATTGGTGAAATGGATTGAAATATTATATATTACGTTTGTTAATCAAAAAAATATTCAATCGGATTGAGGAAAAACACTTTTAGTGAATTATGTACAAACCTAAAAGCTTAATCTTTTATCTTTCGGGTTTTGCCTTTAGGAATCTTCAGGCATCACACGGATGTAATAAAACTCACAATAAATAATTTGCATTAATAATATATTTACTATGCCAAGTTTGAATTGTTACAACTTTGTACAATTCCACATGTTTTGTCACGACCCGGGTTTCGCCTTTCGGCATCTTCAGGCATTCTATCACACGGATGCAACAGAACTGAACTTAAACATGTGGAATCGTACAAAGTTGTAGCAATTCAAATTTGATATTGAAATTCCATCAAACACTATATTTACTATGTGTCGGTTATATTGCATCCATATGATAGAATGTCTGAAGGTGCCAAAAGGCGAAACTCGGATCGTGAGTGATAAAGCATGTGAAAATGTACTATTCAATGTTTCGAAAATTCAAATTTGGTATTGGAATTCCACCAAGCATCTTCAGCCGATGTCTTTGATTACAAAATAGTATAGTTTGACAATTGACAGAACGGGAAATATACAACAAAAATAAAAAAATGCGAAATGTCAGTTAGCCATTTGCATCACTTATTTACAAGAGGAATTACAAAAACTGACTAAACTAAAATCCCTTTAATTAATTAGTAACAATCTGAAAAATTCAATCCTTATTAAAGGTCATATCATCTGATATAATTTAAATAAATCCGACATTAGAGCTGTGTGCCAAGGCGTGACATATTTTCCAATTATTAAATCAAGGAATGACTTCATAAATTGTATCCAATCTCGTTAACCAATGCCCTATAGATTTTTATGTAATATATTTATGATATAGTTAGCTTGAAGATGCTTCTGGAAGAAACGAAACACATGTCGCGTATGGCAAAACTCTGAGTAGAACGAAAGTTATCAATTTTAATGTTGTGTGTTTGGAAATCGATTGATTGAATATATTCAACATACCTCTTTGATTGCATCGACAGGATCAGCATAAAACGGACTTCCCTGTTTTTCCGACTGCAGTTCATCATCAGCACTACAAAAGTCACTCGTGAGCAACGAGCACTCGTCGTTACTCAGATTCTTATTCAGATTATCCCTCTCGATTTCATCATCAGTTCTGGTAATCACGGCAAACTCTTGCGGCCTGTCCTTTAGCCTTTCGTTGTTAATATCCATCTGTTCGTTGGCGTTTTTCAATAAGTTAAGTTTATCAGGCCGCTTGGCGACTGCCTCTCCTTTGCTGTTGGTGGTGGCGATGATCATGTTGACCTGCTGATCGGAGGGGCTCTGGATCAGGCAGTGAAGAGCGATCTTCTGCTGCGCTACCGCCTTGGACGCCATCAGTTGGTGATGTTCTTTGTCTGAATCGTTATCTGTTGTCGTCGGTGAGCTAGGGCTTAACACGTTGTTGTTTAAAGAAGTCACCTTAGCTGTGAAAATATAAATATTTAATATTACCGGGTTTAGTTTGACTACGAATTTTTGAATTGATAATGTATCAATTTTGAAGTAATGAAGTAAAATCGGTTGGATAGCGTGTTATTCCAATTGAGACTGTGAAGCCCATAAATAGGAAAGTTAGGAAAATAAACTATTTTTAGTTAAAGTCGTGTTGTTGGTTAATGTCAGATTTGGAATCGTGATTTTTTTTTAACGACTCACAGCCCTGGGTTTAACCTGTTCCCTGCTGAGATTTGTAAAGGGTATGCTAACATTAAATGATTCAAAAATTAATTGAGAGTATTGGTGCTATAGACATTTATGGAGATTATTGATACAATTCAAACTACATTTCAACAAAAATATGAGCTTCTACACAACAGTTTGGACACTGTTAACACTCTTAAATTTTTGAGTATCGTCTATCAACACACTGCAATCAGCCATCTCAACAGTTGAGACGTTAGCAGTCAGAAGATTAAATAATATAACTAACGATCTGGGTTTCGTCTTTTGGCATCTTCAGGCATTCTATCACATGGATGCAACAGAACTGACGTACAATAATCAGCCATTATCATCTATATACCAAAGGTATTAATTACAGGCAAACACAAACCCCAAGGCAAGCAGTAATTGGCAACTAAAACAAATTTAATAAAATTAATTGAATAATAATTAACACAATTGCCTGTGATAATTTTCATTAATGATCTTGTTCATGATTCATTCTTGACATTTTACAACACATAATAATCAACTATCATTTGACGATGCTAACCGTTTAATGTACGTCAGTTCTATTGCATCCATGTCATAGAATGCCTGAAGATGCTGAAAGATGAAACCCGAGTCGTTAGTGACAAAACATGTGGAAAAGTACAAAGTTGCAACAATTCAAATATGATATTGAAATTTCATCACGGACCTTCAGTCGATATCATATGTTATAACCCTTTCCATTCAACAGACGATGCGATACAATTGAAGTTATTCACTTAGAAGCATATATCAACTACTAAGTTAAAACAAACATTGACAAAAAAAAAACTCATTAAATAAAATTTCAATGACTTTGCACCAGACAGCTAGCATACGAGTTATAAGAGAAAAATTAGTGCCGGCTATATTTCGGCACCTATTTCAAGCAAGGTGGGAGAATTATTGTGCATATAAATGGTTTGATTAAAAACTTACGCAATGTGTCAGGCAATAGGTCGGGTCTCTTGCTGACAAGTATGCCACTTCCTCGAGGCCTGAACGAAGAGCAGGTGGACTGTTCCGGACCCCAGATGTCTTCATAGTCTGAGGCTTTATCTCCGACAGAGCTGCGGTAGTAAATACCTGGTGATTCCAATATGTCGCTCTCCTGAAACAATATAAGGCAAAATCTTGGTCAATAAACTGCAAGTTATGGTTTTTTGTGTATTATTAATTTTAAATATGATATCAACTGAACACGTTAGATCATAGGAACTGTTGAAAGACATACAATTCCACATGTTTTGGCACTAGCTATACGGCTTTTAACTTTAGGCATTTTTAAGCATTCTACCACATGACTGTAAGGAAACGGTTTAGATTGCTTATATACAATAGTAATTTTGAAAGACGAAACCCGGGTATAGATATCTTAATACTATATTAATTTCTCAAGAGTAGGACATGTTTTTCGAATAATTACTTCACAAAATAGGTTTCATATGTTTTTATACGTTGTTTAAAAACATATTTATTTCAAAGACAGAATGCGACTTTGATTTTACTAAATTAATTGCTCTTCAGCAGAACGTGAGAGAATGGCGACATGCACCATTTTGTTATGTCACTTGTATGTCAAGCTTGCGCATGCCTGATATGTCTACTTATTCTGTTATATGTTGTTCTATGTTGTCTGTAGTTTTGGATATTAATTCTGAAATCTATTGTATTTAGTTTTAGACAGTTTCCATTATGGCAGCTTATTTTAGCTTTTAAAAACTGTTTGGGTGTATAAACACTATTCTGTGAAGTTGGCAACACTATATTGATCGATAAGCAATGTCACCTAACCTAACCGCACTTTTTACAGTTTCAAATTTAAGTTATTGGATGCTGAAATAAAGAAACATTATCATTGTTTTTTTTTTAATATTTATGACATATACAAGTTTGAAAATAGTTGAAACAAATTTGAACAGATGTCAGATGTAACTTTATTGTATTAGTAATGATGAAATAAAAAAAACCAGTGAACCAATTCATGCTAAAAACAATGATATTTTTCATGCTTTGAACCTTCTGACTGTCAATGTATCAATTGTTGAGATGGTTGACAACTGTGCGTTGATAGTAGACACTTTAATATATAGAAAAGTTAATAGTTACAAAACTTTTTATTTTTGTGTTGAAATATATTCAGATATGAAGTCTATTGACTATCAACACATTGCAATATGCTGTTTCATTAGCAATCAGAAGATTAACACTAAACTACTAAATTAATTTTTAAAAGTGTTGGTAAACCATTTATGTGGCTCACCAGGGAATGGGTTAAAAATAAACAAATAATCGATAATTCTACAAATAAAAAATATTAAAAATAAAATGGTGGGTTAAATCTGTAAAAAAAAAAAATTACCATATTCATCTAATCAAAAAATCATTAAAATAATATGTTTTATTTGATACACAGTAGAACCGTGATATTGAATGAACAAAAGTTGATCAAAATTCCTCACAGAGATAATAGATAAACCAGATAGTAAATTTTTCATGACGAAAGTTTACCATTTGATTTTAAGTAATATTTAACTGTCAAACAATTGTTTCTATTACAGTTCTAGAATCAATTTCAGGGTTGTACTGTATCTGAGATATTCTATAAACCCAAAAAACTTAAACACAATAATTATAAACCCTCTGGTTATGAACAGATATTTTGCCAATTTTTAATGTACAGGGATAAAAATCATATCTTTCCATCTGTCTTTTGAATTTATTTAACGTTATAAAATACAAAATAATAAAAACAATACACGTAATGTACAATGTAAGAAAACGTATTAAAAATAATTTAAGACATATGCAATTTTTTGGTACATTAACTTATACTTTTTTAACAAAATGTAAAATATATTGGTGTGAATAAATTTAAAAAAATGTTATCATAACAATTTTGTTGATATAAAAAAATATAATGCAATAAAAAGACAACTCTAATATATATTTAACCTTTTGCACTCGAATGTCGCCATAGATGTGACTTTAATTTTTATCTTTTATAAGTCAAATATCATTGCTTTGGTGAAAAGTTAAGCTCTTTAACTTTTAAACGCCCAGCGGTCCCGTATGGGACCGGTAATTATGGTGCATTTTGCTATCGAGTTACACTGATTTATGAAAATAGTATTCAAAATATGAATATTAGCTTATATAAATAATGTCTTTGAGATACGGTTCAATGATTTTATTTTCCCTTCCAAAAAATATTTTTATAGTGATGAATAATATAAACATCTGTGTTACAATATTGGCTTTTGGTATGTGCGTTGTTATTTTAGGCGAACCATAATAAATCAGCTTAATCTACACTATTCACTACATTTTGATGGGGAAACAGATTTTTTTCATACAATACATAGAATATTTTTTCTTTGAGGCAGTGGCTCCCAATCTGAGTGCGCGAACCCCTCAGAGAAGTTTTTATTCTTCAACTTAAACGCATAATTATATAAAATGTGAAAAATGATGTATAAAGCTTTAGTAAATTATAAACAATCTTTTATTTTGATAATGTTTCTTATTATACCCAAATATAATGAATAGATTTAGAGATATAATTATTTTTAGAACAACTGCGGGTCGCGCGAATATTTCACAAAAAAATGCTTGGGCGGTTAAAGGTTAAGGAAAGGGTTATAATATATACATATATGTTAAAAGGTTGTCATTAAAATTGATTTTTCTATCAAGAGACCAATATAATGTCTAAAACCATTTTGGTAGACAACTAGCTCAGTTGTGGCTACTGTCAATTGTTTATTACATTGATTTGGTGATCAAATTGGCAGTGATAAATCTCTGTTCGGTAACCAATGGGTTTAACAAAATTTGCCAACCTCCACTTCTAAACGATTATCTAATTAAATAATATAAAAATTTTAAACTGAAAATTTGAATTCGTTGAGATTGCCTACCTGATAATGCCTCGATTCTTTCCTGTGGGAATGTTTACTTCTGCGAGATCGACCCGAAGGCGTTGTACTGACTGTATTTGTGTTGGGGGAGACAATCCTGTCTCTATCTTTACCGATGAGCGGTGAATTGAACGCTGAGTTATTTGCAAAACTACTTTGGTTAGAAACCGGAGAAAAAACAGAACTTTTCCCGGAAACGGGAGAACTTCTACTCAACGGACTGAACAGCTCGCTTTTATTCAAAGCAGGACTTGTGACTTGGCTCAACGGTGAGAAAATTCCACTTTTGGAGCTCGATATGGTAGCATTAGACAGCGGAGAATTTATTTGACTAGGAGAAAATATTCCGCTGGTGGCAGAGTTGGAGCCGTTTGGCGAAAGTATCTGATTGCCGGTTGGCGAAAAGACTCCAGATTTCTGTGAGAACGAGTTTAGGATTGGGTCTGGCGAGAATGTATTTTGGCTTCTCGGCGAGAGAAGGTCTGTGGGCAGAGGTTCGGGGTTATTCCTGCGGCGCAGGCTGCTGTTTTGCGAGGATGGTAGGTTGGTGATGCATTCGCCATCTGGTGACAGCCGCTTTGACTGGTTCTGAAATTTTTTTTAGTTATTTTTCACACGTAACGCACAATACATCGAGGTTAGAACACATATGATTACAAGCTAAGTATATTGCCTACAAAACACACAAGAAAACGTTGAAATATTCTAGATTTGTAATAAGTCTGTAGGGTTTTTGTAAATTTACTAGATTTACAAAATGTTTCACATCTCAGAAGAATATTGTAAAATAAAAACATTTAATATCTCAGAAGAATATTCTAAAATAATATTCTTTTGCTGTATGTGCATGAAATTATTTATTATGATTGAAACATTTACATTGGCATGTTATCATGTTTAACGTTTTCTTTTGTAGTATGAAGCATGAAGGACGGACGTTTTTCAATGGCATTATAAAAATATGTTTTTTTAGAAATAACCTTGGGTGAAATGGATAACATAACATAGAAATTGATAACTTTTTAATTCCACTTGGTGTGCTATCAAATGTGACACGAGTTTAGGTTGTATGGGAAGCATCTTCTGATTAACTGTATCAAAAGGTAGTTAGTTAAGGCAACAAATATCTCTAATTATCATATAATAACACCACTAATTACAAATTAATTGCTTATTTGGGAAAATCTTGAAGGGAAATAAATTTGACACATTTTCTGTTGGTAGTTCTTCGACACTGAATATTACAAAAAACAATTCAATGTACAAACTTGTGGAGATTGTCAAGTTTCGACACTGATAACACTCTTAAATTTTTGAGTATCAAAGATCCACATATTGGAATCTAAGGTTTCATCAGTTGAGACGATAACAGTCAAAGAGTTAAACAATAAAAACAAAATGTTTAGTACTATATCCACAATTACGTATTTTTAAGATTAGGGCTATATCAGTTGATTTATGTTGATGAAGTTAAATGAAGTTTAAACATTAATACTTGTGATGAGCGAAACCGGTTCAAATCTTAAATAAATTAAATTATGGAAATAGTTTTATTAATTTCTAAGAACTCTAACCAATTCAATTTAATTCTATGAGAATGTCCACGTTAATACGTTTATTAAAATTATGAGCGTTTTAAATAGTATGTTTAAAAAGTTCTTCTTATACGTTGTTTAAATCCAATTTCTACCTGTCTACCCGATGTAACAAACTTGACAGTTTTCACAACAGAGGTTAAAATGAATAAATGTTTTAAAATTCAAAATTTATTTATTATAGTAAAAATATCTTTTAAATAAAACAGCTGACCATTACTAACAAATTAATTACCCTTGAGATTTTCACCTGTAAGCATTTGGAATTAATATGTAGTTAGTAGTTTTATTTTGAAGAGAATTATTGTTGGTTGATTCTAGCAAACTTTTTGCATCTACTAAAAAAGTCCCATCCAACTTTTCAATTTTAAAATAAGAATAAGATTCACTGTTAACCTTACTAACACTGTTATGAATGATGTTACCATAGAGTAAATCCAGAGATGCTTCTCAAATAAATGAACACATGTCACATCTAGTAACACACTGAATGGAATAAAAATGTAATATATATTATAAATAAACTTAGTTACCACCAAACCCATCTAAACATAATAATATTATACCAATTCTTTCACTATGTTGTAAATTTTTTTTTAAAGGGTACAGTAAAAATGAGTCAAATATCCGCTACAAGGTGTAAGTGTTAGTTAATTGATATTATGAACAGTGATAGAAATGCAGTAATCAAATATTCATGCAATAAATTGTCTATTGTTATTATTTAAAGCAGTGCTCCTTAACCATTCTGCCTTGAAGTGTCACCGATATGTTGATTAAGCGAAAAGCTTTAATTTATGATATCGACTGAAGGTGCTTGACGGAATTTCAATGTCAAATTTTTAAAACTTTGAACGATTCCAAATGCTTTGTCATTAACAAACTGGGAATCGGCTTTCGGCATTTTTAAGCATTTGATCACACATGCAACAGAACTGATGGGTACAAAGTTTCAACAATTAAAATTTAACTAATAATTATTACGTGGCTAATCTTGTCACTTTTGTATTGGATTTGTATTGTTGAGATTGCAGTTCTATCAGTTCTGTTGTATCCATGTGATAAAATGCCTAAAGATGCCGAAAGGCAAAACCTAAGTTGTGAGTGACAAAACATGTGGAATTGTATTTTCACATTACTTTTTAAGAGCATTTATATGTATGGTAAAATTCATGTATATTCATAATTATTTTATGTGAGTCGCCAGAAGCTGTGGATGATTTTGGTGTGTCACAGATTTCACAAATGTTGTGGAGCACTGTTTTATGACAGAGTTTTGATGTAACCAGAGTTTTTAAGTACATTTAATTATATAACTTGACTGTTATATTGTTAGTTTGGTTAGTAGAAAGCCCAAAAAAAAAACCATGTTATGTTTTGCACAACCAAAGATGGGTACGATATAATAAATAAGGATTTGGATCATCTTCCTTCATAGAGTACAGTCGAAAACGGTTAACACATAGTTGACAGATGGAAAACACTTCTTTTTCTTTTATGTTAACGAATTTTTCACTTGCACACTGACTGGCAACACTTATTAAAATGGCCGATTGCAGTGTGTTGAAAGATAGACACAAGAGACACAATTTTTTTTACACCAGCATTACTGTATTTATTTTTGGCATTTTTGATGGTGGAATATCGTTTTTGAAGTTTAACAGCAACAAAAGAACCTTTTGTCTGTTTTTTATATTGTAAAATTTAATTGAATCGATTTTCTTATGAAATATACACTTGCAGGTATATTGCTAGTCATTATATTGTTTAATAAATCACTTAAAGTACACAATAAACTACTAGTGAAAAAAAAACTGTATGGAAATGAATTGTTTCTTAGAGAAGTAAAATCTATTTTTTTACATTATAAGAATATATTTGTGTGAAATTATTAATAATTTTGTCAGGACAGCATAATTATTTAGAATTAACTATCTGATTGATAACGTCTTAACTGATGAGATAAGATATTACATTGTGTTTTATTAACACCAATACTATTTTTTAAAATTTTGAGATATCATTTAAATGACTAAGCAGGAAATGGGTTAACCAATATTTCTTTTTTAAACGTTTTCATGTTAATCGTTTTCAGCTGTGTTTTGGGTATTGTTTCTATTATTGTAAGATAGACAGTATTTTCTAATATGTAGGAAATATACTATACTAAAAATAGCATGGAAAATGTTGCCAGTTTTAAAAGGATAAATAGTTGATTTTCAAATATTTGTTATTCCACTCAGTGTGAAGCAACAAAGGTGTCAATTTTCAACAAGATTTTTTGTATGTAAAGTGAGGGTAGGTTTAATTTGAGGTTATGTATATAAAAACTTTGCAAGATTTATATTTTATCAGTAGATAGTAGAATATATTGATTGAATTGGCATTCACTTGGTAGAACTCCATTATAGCAATGTACAGTTCGGTGACGATGGCGTGAGCCGAAATAGCTATCAACATATTTGTTAAAAATAATTTTGTAGAACTAAAATACATTGCTATTTTTTCACCGTGTGATAGTAGAATACTTTCTTATTTTAAGTGATTCAAAAATGTGGGTTTATTATTGAATAAATTATCTAGCATTTATTAAACAAAAGATAAAAAAAAAGCCAAAAATCTAAATGTAACTATATTGATCACCTGAAAAGTGGCAGCCCTATTGCTTTCATGATGCTCCCCGATAAAACCGTGACCACTATGCGAAACTTCACTCTTGAAACTGTCATTATTCGGAGACAGGACTTCAAAATTATCACCGTCGTTTTCAATGGCCAAGTTCTGATCCCCAGTATTCCCGTCGACGCTGAACGTTACCGTTGCCGTAACAGTGATTTTACCACTGTGCGGCTTGTTCCCGAGGACTGGGGTGAAGGTTTGGATGTCGCTGGGGAACGGAGTCTTTGCCCAGCGAGGCGGAGGGGGAGGGGGCTGCGTTCTGGGCAGCGCCACAGGAGAGGGCGTCGGGACATGGTGGGTAATGTGTGCCTGCAATTTACAAAGCAAACGGGTTAGTAAACAAGCGGGAAACTTATTAAAGTTAACAGTTATGAATACAGAAGAAAGAATATTAAAATTATCACAGTTTATTTGTGTGATTTGATAATGTCTTTTGACACTTTTAACGGATAAATTGTCACTTCCAGATGGAAAGGCGTTCTACATTAAATAATAATAACATATTTTTTTAGTACTACTTCGATACTAAATTTTATGATCAAGACCTGTTTCACTCATTGCGAGCATTATCAACAAATCGCAACACCGACTGATTACCATGAAATTTATGATATCGACTGAGGGTGCTTGATGGAATTTCAATATGAAATTTGAATTATTAAAACTTTGTACAATTCCAGATGTTTTGTCACTAACGACCCGGGTTTTGCCTTTCGGCATCTTCAGGCATTCTATCACACGGATGCAACAGAACTGACGTAATTCTGTTGCATCCATGGGATAATATGCCTGAAGATGCCGAAAGGCGAAACCCTGGTCATTAGTGATAAATCATGTGGAATCGTACAAAGTTGTAACAATTCAAATTTGATAACCTTGTGTTTATTATGACTGAAACCATTCCTGATCATAAAATGTATTGTGGAAATAGTACTAAAAACAGTGTTTTTATTATTTAAAATACCACGCATTTCCATCAAGAAGTGAAATTGAACACCTTAAAGTAAAAAGGTATTATATTTTAAATAATTAAAACACGTTTTTTTAGTACTATTTCTTCATTACATATTTTTTTCTTCCAAGAATTGGTATTGCCCTTTTTGTGTGTTTCAAAAGTTACTGACACAATACTGACAATCTCTTTGAATAACTTTAACTACCTATTGAAATTTTTGATCAATGAATACATTATGTCCATAAAGTATTCCAAGGCAGATTATTTTGATTGTAAAATTTCTCACTCATTTCTTTTCCTAATGGAATATTCATGATTGTTTCTGAACTCTTCATGGATTTTTGAATATCCATGCCATTACTGATTGAACCATTGAAGCATTGTTATAATTTTAATGTTTTTACAGGGTGAATTATGTCCTTAAATCTAAATGAATGGTTAACATGAGATGGCATTATGAATAATATTAGATTCCGTTTTAAATAATATTTCAAACTTACCGTGCTGGATACAAGATTAAGGGTATTTGGCGGAGTGGGCCTCGGAGCTCTGATCACAGCTGAACCTCTCGAGCCGTCTCTGACCATCGGAGGTGAGCTACCCTTGAACGTGCTCATGTTACAGGTGCTTCCGAGAGTTCCTGTTGCGGCGTCGGATGATGAATGATTCAGCGTTATATTTGCTGCTTGATCGGCACTCGGTGTTAAGGCAGCGTGACTGGTCTGTTGAGGACCTGCAAAGAGATGTAGGTAGTGTAAAATAAAGATTTCTTTATCATGAAATATATCTATTAGATCATATTTATGAATTTTCTATATTAGGAAATATTATTATGTTTATGCTGGGACCAGTATCAATGTTATGTCAAGTGCCCGAAGTGACACCCCCATGTCTTTCACCACGTAATTAACCTTTCCAGGAGTATGGATGTACTAGTATATCGGCGCGATTTTTTCGTAAAGGAGTATGGATGTACTTGTCGTATATGTCAACAATTATTGTGATAACATATTCAAGTGCTATGTGTAAATGGTTTGCGATTCATGAATTATGCAATTGTTTTTATTACGATAAAACCCTAAAAACGTGAGTTGTATTTTTTTAACAATGATTTGATTAAAAAAAAAAATTATGTAAAAAAAACTCACTCCTCACAGCGCGGTTAAAATAAATTAGTTAATCCTGGAGAGGTTAATATTTTTAGCTGGGGTTACTAAGAGGCGGCCACGTAAACCGATTTAAAATGTTCAAATCGCAGTTTGACTTGGCAACATAACTAATGGACTTTTGGACCCAACGCTTAATTACCTGAAATTTTTACCTGAATAAGACCAATGCACTCTGTATTACAGTGAGTAATACTTGCTTTGACCTGGATGTCAGATTTCGTGAGGTCGAGTGTTGTATTTGTTTCTTGGAAAATGTCCAAAACTAAAAATGCGTTTTCTGTTGTCGAAGCGAATATTTTTTAGTCAGTTGGAGATTCACTTTCGGACAAGATGCATTCTATTAAGAAAGTCGGTCCAAGCTCACTATTGATCCAAGATCGATCATGTATCAATCGTGTTTTTGTGGAACTATTTACTGATATTTTCTTCCTTTTTCCGTATGCCAGAGGGAAAGCATTTTGTTTACTATAGTTCGTCAATTAACTAACTTCTTGAGTTAGAAATTATGTATATTGTATTATAATACCAAATAAGCAATAAAGTGGATTTGCATACCAGCACTGACGCTCAGGCTACCGAAACTGGATCCAGTATCTGAAGGAGTCTGCGACATCGGTGTACATTGCTGTGCTGGTTTATCTGCTCCGTTGATCTGCCGAGGGTTGGCCATGGGATACCTCCAGAACTCTTGACCAAGGAGCGCGAGCGACGAGAGCTGCTGGCGGTTCTTGGCTTCTCGTAGAGCTCGGGGAAGTGTTAGCTGGACCGGGAGTTCATCACTGGAAGGATTTTAATGGAATGTTAAAAGATTGTATATACGATCAACACTTTTACAGGGCTGAGATGGAGATAGCACTATAGAAACCCATACTATAGGAGACTAAGCGCAACAACATTTGGGGTTAGGTAAGGTTAGTGCATTTTAAAATTTATCATAATTGGCATGAACTTGGTAGAACTTCATTATAACAGGGTGAAAAAATAGCGACATATTTAACTTCTACAAAATTTTGTAATGTATAAAGCTGAAATAGCAGACATGTTTTGTCAGTAACGACATGACTTTTGCATATCCACACTATAGACATCAATTTATTGAATATGATTGAAGGTGCTTGATGGTATTTTAATATTAAATTTGAATTGTTGAAACTTTGTATGATTCCGCATAATGAGTGTGATGAAATGCCCGAATATGCCGAAAGGCTAAACCCGGGTCGTTAGTGACAAAACATGTGGTATTGAACACAGAGTTTTAACAATTTGAATTTAATATATTATACTTTTATTTACGCATTTATGTGTCTCAATTTTTGCCATTCAAAGAATAGACGATGCTAACTGTTTATTTTACATCAGTTCTGTTGGATCCGTGTGATGAAATGCCTGAAGATGCCGAAAAGCGAAATCCGGGCCGATAGTGACAAAAAATGTGGAATCGCACAAAGCTATAACGATTCAAACTTAAAAATAAATTGCTTATACTGACCAGCATTGAGAGTAGTGCGCCACTAGGTCTGGAATATTGTCGAACTTGTTCTGGGAAGTTTCTAGACCTATTCGACCTGCGGAAGCATGGATGAGATAGTGCTCTATGTAAGGTCCAACTCGAGCTGGTAGTCGAACGCTCAGCGCCATCGTTTCAACTTGGCTGGACTGCCGCACCACGAAGTTCTACATTGGATAAAAGAGACAGGAATCATTTCAAAAAAACTTTTCTTACAATAACAATCGCTGTACAGAACAGATTTGGCAGCCTGGTAGGTGAAAAAATAGCAATTTAATTCTAAATTTTTTTTTATAAGATATAGTTGATAGCTATTTCGGCTCATGCCATCGTCAGGATTATGCTTAAACGAACATTTGCTTATCTATATATAGCTGTGTAGAAAAAGTACACAATATATCTCCTCTCCTGTTTCAATGACCTAGCTTATTTCCTGCTAACAATAAAACTAAAAAATTTAAAATTGTAAATGAAACTAAACAGGCGGCTATATCAACGAGCTTACATATTACACGGAGGTGGTTTATTGCAGAAAAGAATTAGCCCCTTGCATTGGTCTGAGGAGCGGCGACTGACTTATATTAGTTTGATCAATAAGAATTTTGTGTGATAATTGATATCTATTGATTTCTAGCTGAATTTTTTAAATTCCACATTTAAGCTCTCTCGAAGGCATTGATAACTGGTTTTGATAAAAACGACCTCGCTGCTATAGAAAGGAGAGCCCAACAGATTTGACCCAGAGTGAGACGAAACACGCGAGGATAGGAAGAAGATGGCTCTTCGCTCACATTTAGTCGCACATGGTTTCAAAATTTGGTAATTTATAATCAATATTCAAAGTTAAACATTTTTTTTTTACATAAAACAAGTATCATAATGGACAAAAATCGGTTTTGTGTCATACCCCTTCTTCTTTTCCCTGCAGCAGATGAAATGCTCCAGCTCTCTGTATTCCAGGAAGAAACCAGACAGGGTGTGTCCGGACGAGTCTTTCCACTAGTCCAACATCGCATGGAGTGCCCCCTGAAGGACCATCTCCGCTTCCGGTGGTTGTTTCGCTGTCACACTCGCAGTCACCATCGCTGCCGAGGCTGGTACGTGATGACAGGCTCTCGCGGCTCTGTGGAATGAAGAAGAACAACATCAACGATGAGTATTTAATTATAAGAAAACTTTAAGTTGAATAATGGTTCACGGAAAGCTTTCAAACCATACAAGCCAATTTCAATCACTTGACTTCAAAACAAAGAACCTAGAGAAGAAGACTAGAATTCAAAAATATACATGAAATAACTTTCACAACTATTGATTTTTTCAACAATTGCATGATATTTTAAATAATAAAAACACATTTTTAGTACATATTTCCGCAAAAAGATTTTTTGATCAGGACCGGTTTCGCTCATCACTCTATGTAAATTAGTTTAAAAATGAAATGTTCAAAATCACTTATTAAAAATTTCAAAAACAAAATTAAGGTAAAATTTTCCTTATTGTCATATGCCGGCTTTTGTTTCATTTACAATTTTTAAAAATGTAGTTTTATTGTGAGAAAGTAACAAGCTAAGCCGTCAAAACAGGAGAGAAGATGTATTGTGTACCTTTTCTACACAGCTATATATAGATAAGCAAATGTTAGTTTAAGCATAGTTCTGACGATGGCGTGAGCCGAAATAGCTATCAACTATATTTTTTTTTAATAATTTTGTAGAACTAAAATACATTGCTATTTTTTTCACCGTGTTATAATGGAGTTCTACCAAGTGAATGCCAATTCAATCAATAAAAATTTTCTACTCCTTACTTCCTTAATAAGATTATTAAGATTGTGATTGTAAACATTGTATGATTTCCTGTAAATCGTTTCTTAGTTCTTGAACTCATGGTTTTGCATACCTGCTACCTTGAATTCAAATATTTTGTATAAATAGACTTGTTCGTAAATTGTATTCTATCACTTGATAGTGCTCGCGATGAGCGAAACCGGTTCTCATCAAAAATATATTGTCGAAGTAAGTACTAAAAAATGTGTTCTTATTATTTAAAATATCATGCCTTTCCATCAAGAAGTGACAGTTAACACCTTAAAAGTGATCAATTGCAGGTGGTTAGTTTTATAACCAATAAGCATTTTATATGCATGATAATTAATTCCTCTTGTATATAACCGATGTATGCTGTTTATTTTGTATCAGTTGTGTTGAGTCTGTGTGAAATAATGCATGAAGATGCCGAAAGGTGATACTCGAGTCGTTAGTAACAAATTATGTGTAATCATAAAAAGTTTGAGGAATTAAAATTTTGTATTGAAATTTCATCAATCTTCCATTTTTCAGTTGAAATTATGAACTACAATATTACAGAATATATACATCGAAAAACTTAACTTGTTTAACGTGCTAAACGTGAAAAATCTTGTAGAATGTAAAGCAAAACAGTTAATAGTCAATTTTAAGTATAAACAGTTTATTCGGTAATTTTTTATCTACGCTAAATGAGACACGTCTCTTTTTGACAAGTCTGCCAGAAATATGTAAGAAAACAAGAATTCGGAAATGATACAAGACGAACAGAAATGTTTAAACGGAAGAGGATTGAGAATGAAGAGGGCCTTTCAGTATGTTTGCTTTTAATGCGCCGCGGGGCACCTATGGGTCTGTTTGCCAACTCTGATACCGGGGGTAATACGACTGCAACATCGTACAGGAAAGGTTAAGTCATTTTGAAAAAAATTAAATCTCCATAAAAAACTTAAATATGAAATTTGAATTGTTACAACTTTGTACGATTAAACATGTTTTGTCACTAACGACCCGGGTTTCGCCTTTCGGCAGCTTCAGGCATTCTATCACACGGATGCAACAGAGCTGACGTAAAAAAACGAGTTTTTTTTTCTTTTCATATACAGAATACCTACTATCAAACATCTGAATTATCTGAAAAAAAAATAAGTTTAATTTTAATTTTAATGGATTGAAAAACCCTCTCAAGAGTGGCTCATTAACAAGATCGTTAATGAAAATTATCACAGGCAATTGTGTTAATTATTATTGGATTGATGTTATTAAATTTGATTTAGCTGTAATTTACTGCTTGGCTTTGGGGTAAGTGTTTTCCTGTAATTAATAACTTTGATGTATAGACGATGCTTACTGTTTATTTTGCGTCAGTTCTGTTGCATACGTGTGATATAATGTGTAATGATACCAAAAGGCGAAACCCGGGTCGTTAGTGATAAAACATGTGGAATCGTCCAATGTTGTAACAATTCAAAACAGATAAAACCATTTGCCATCACAGAACCTATTTTAAAGTATTTTTTTCGATGTCAATAATTATTTTATTTAACCCTTTGTTTTCGAGAGTGTAACTTTGTAATCCTCCTTACAGTATCGAAGTGACAAGTCTGATAGTGAGTATTTAAAAAAAAAATGATAAAGGTTTTAAAAATGCAAGTGTTGGACCCTCCCTGCTCCAAATAATGGCATGCTGACAGGCACTGGTTGGGAAATAAGCGTGGAGAAAAAAAAACTTTTCCAATAAGCAACATTGACATGAATGTCTCTTCTTTATTCAAACAACGTCTTTGTGATAGTCGATCGGGAGATTTCGGAGACATTCGGATATAAGAGGTTCGCATTCAGATGACAGGACCTCTCAGAGGGTTTGTTTCCTCACCCAACGAGTTTTAGGATATATGTGAATAATGCAGTGATTCTGCACCTTTTTTGAAAAAAAATCATTTAAGACAGTTAAATTGGTTGAAGTAAGATATGTTCTTCGATTTTTATATCCTCATTTTAAAGTAACTGTGAATCTAAAATGTAATCATTCATTGTTCCTAAGTACATAATATTAACACAATTTAGACTTTTGTCACTTTTAAGGTGTTTCAGAACTTCAGGACTGTGAAGTCAAGAGTCGTTTTGTTTTGGCCAAAGTAAGTGTCGTGAAGTCGCAGTGTTATTATCCATTTTTGATTCGACGATTTTGAAATATATCTTAATGAACAATTTGCCGGATTTTATGGTCATTCTTTAATTTTACGGACATAAATAGCAAATGTAGGAAAAAACTTGAATCTTTTTAGTCAGAGTTGTGTTGTAAGCCAATGTCGGAGTTGTGTTTTTTTAATGACTCCACAGCCCTGGTTAACTGTCACTTCTTTCTTAGTGGAGAGAAATGACGTTTTAAATTATAAAAACACAATTTTTAGTACTAGTTCCACAGTGAATTTGATAATCAGTATCGGTTTTGATCATCACGAGAATATTTTGTCAAATTAATTAATTTATTTAATTCATATACATAAAAAAATATAAATTATTACTGAATTTCCAAAACGACTAAAGAATACTAAGCAGTGAAAATTGGCGAAAGAAAAAAGTGTTGCTAGCAGAAATTTGATTATTTCTGCATTATTTCAAGTCAAAACACTCTGTAGAACTGGTTTTAAGAAGGCGACACGAATGATGGGCAGCAACAAATTTTTTTCGAATGCATTTTTTAAAAAATTAATGTCATCTTGCGATCGTATGCCATTAGTTCACCGCGCACGCAACGAGCCGTGCAACGAAAGGATAGTGGAAACGACGCAGGCCTAAACATAAAGGTTGACTAAACCCACGTCATTCGAGTCGCTATTTTAGTATTCTATTATGGCGACATCGTATTGTAGAGATTTTGTGGCCTTTTTAGTGGACGGTGACATCTATTTCCCAACAAACAAATTAACCTTTGCACTATTCCCACAGAAACAATTATTTACGGGGTTAATTTTGTTTCTTCCAGAGAATTTCAGGTCATTGTTTGCGTGGGGATAATTTTATTATGGACCAAGAATAAATTCCGCATTGTTTGTACAGTTTTATTAACCCTGCTAAAGCTTGAACGGTTACAAAAATAGCCTAGATTAACCATACTCAACATGCGGCCCAAAAGCTCCAATTTGCGGCCCAAAATAATTAAAGATTTTGGATACCTTAGTATTTTTGTGTACTTTAACATATTTTTTATGCATTTTTCATTGTTATTTTTTAATTTTAAAGATAGATATAAATATGTATATTGTTATATATGTTTTTATTACACCAAAAAGTGACAGTAAACACAGTAAAAGTGAATACGGTACTTGTTAATTATGCAGTCGCGGGAGCTACCCGTTGTAATAATATAAAATAATCGCATAAAGGATATTTCAAAAAATATAAAGGCACTGAATTTCAATGAAAAATATATTTTTATTCAATTAAAGATCGTAATCTATTCCCATCAAATTATTATGAGTTGAAATAAACTCTCCATTTATATAACAATTGTTTCTGAACATTTATTGATTAGTATCGTATATATATAATATTTATTCGATTTTCGCTGCTACAATTAGTAAACGATATTTTCACTAAAATATACTTTTACAATAACACACGTGCTTTTTTGCTATGAATTGTATAACGGCGGTATTGTAAAAATACATTTCAACTAAAAATATATTTTTACAGGTGATTCAATGAAATTACACTAATATAAGTACAGTCGTTTCAGAACAATCATTGTATACTAGACAGCATTCTTTTGCTATCGCTGAAAGATTAAGTAAATTTTTGCTTCATGAAATTTCAGTAGTGAAATGACATTTTCATTTGAAATGTATTTTTGATATAAATATAATAATAAAATGTTTTGTGTTTTATTTTCTAATATAATAAACATTAATATATATAAAAATAAAATTTCGCTCATCGCGAGCATTTTCAACTGATAGAATACAATTTACAAACAAGTCTATTTTACAAAATATTTGAGTTTCATATATTAATTCATTATATTCCATTAAGTATTTAAGTGCGAGTTATTTTAAACATTACAATTTTTCAACTCCTAATTTTCTAATGTGTTTGTTATGATTGTTCAGAGCCTCAAATGGATTATTGATTTAGCTTAATTTAATGTAAATTTAATTAGTGAACATTTAATTTTTATACTAATTTACATTATTTGAATTAATATTGTATGATTTTGTACCACGTAATGTGTGTATGGATTTGTATACCTGCTACCTTTAACTCAAATGTTTTGTATAAATAGACTTGCTTGTAAATTGTATGTATTCTTTCAGTTGATAATGCTCGCGATGAGCGAAACTGGTCCTGATAAAAAAAAAATATTGTAATAAGTAAAAAAAAAGTGTTTTTATTTTTTATTATTTTAAATATCATGACTTTCCATTAAGACGTGACTATATGTGACTTGAGTCTGCAATAGGTTAAGTCTCGCTCTATTTCTAGCGGCGCCTTTGGTATTGTTTCAATTTTGAGCTAAATGATGCTAAGGCTCTTTGACGAAGAAAACAATTATTTTTGGTATATTTACATAGCATAATGTAAATAATTCGAGAATGATTGTGTGGTAGGGCAACCCCGTTATTAAATACCCGCCAAAACGGCACGCATTGATTTAGAATTAATGGCCGCCGCAGGGCTGAATCAAAAACAGATACCGGGGAGGGCCCGGCTCCATAGTCACCCTATCTATACGTATGCTTAATAATTTAGATATACGTCAATTGAGGTGACCATCTTTTTTTAAAACAAAAAATATAATGCATTTTGTACGACTGTTGAACCGATTAACGGATATTGCTGCTTGTAAGCAAGGAATAGTTATTTAAAAAAATAAAAACACATTTTTAGTACTTATTTTCGACAATATATTTTATTGTTAAGACTAATTCCGCTCATCGCGAGCATTATCATGTGATGACGATGAGCGAAATCGGTCCTTATTATAAGATATATGTGGAAATAATTAATGAAATATGTGTTTTTATTATTTAAAATATCATGCCTTTCCGTCAAAAAGTGACAGTTAACACCTTAAAAGTGAGCAAGGAATAGATATCCAATGGAATGCGTTAATAAACAATAAATGAGAAAAATACATTGATTGAATTGGCATTTACTTGGTGGAACTTATGGTGGAAGCAATGTACTTCAGTTTTACAAAATTTTTAAGGCATATTTATATATATATAGCTTTTACGGCTTACGCCCTCATCAGAACTAGCGAAATAGCTATAAATTGTAAACATTTTTGTGAAACTATAATAAATCGCTTTTTTTTCACCGTGTTATTTCAAAATTTCATAAGATAAATATAAAAGTAAAGTTTTTGTAATGTTTGGCTTTGGAGTTTTTTGGTTGTTGTTTTTTTTCGTTTGTGTTTTTTTAAATTTTAGTCACAGCAGAATACGTCAAACGAAGTCAAAGAACATTCAAATAACCACGACGAATGTAACCATTTTTGTAAAATATTACACATGTACATATTGTAATAATAATTGTAATGTGACCTTTAAAATTAAACGTTTTGTAGAAAAGACGCTATATTATGAAATACTATAGGAAAGACTACCATGTACGCTGTGAATAACTGCACTATACCAAGTAACACCTTATAGGAGGGTTAAGTATAAAATATTTTTTTCACAAATTTAGAACTAAATTAAATTGTTATTTTTTCACTGTCTAGAGAAATATATTTGAACCTATGAATTGTCATTATATAAAAAAAAGCTTTAAGCCTCTCACTGTTAACACTTTGCACTCGTATGTCCCCTCTGGGGAACCAAATAAGAAAAGCGTTCTACTCGTATGTCCCCACTGGGGAACCAAAACTTAAAGCTTGAATATTTTCTATGTACCACATATTATTGATTTTCATTGCTGTTTATCATATTATATATATCGGGCAGATAATATTTTCTCTATCATATGATTAAAATTCATATGAAAATGTTTAATTTGAATAGATATTTTAAAGCAATACTCGATGTTCGATGTTCGTTTCGAATCTGATTGTACCTTATAATTATTATTATTAAAATTTTTCAAATTTATGTATTTCAAATGTCTGTTTTGTCCTTAAAAATATGAGTTTTATAAATAATCGTTAAGAAAATAAACGATATACATGATATTCTTTATCCATAATGTTTTTAAAGCTTTTAAAAATATCATGTTTAAAATTCATATACTCGGATTAAAACTTTCGTAAAATAGAAATTAAAAACTTTTTACGATTGTATTTCTATAAAAATACTAAAAAACAGTCTTATGCACGCTGTGTAAGTTTTTTGTTGAACAAAAATCCGTTGAAAATACGATTTATTTTCATTTTAAGTTTTGATTATGAATCTTGGAAAATGCGTGAAATTAATTACGAGTTGAGGCTACCCTCACCCAAAAAAAATTACGAGTGCAAAGGGTACTTCTTTATTGTTGATTACTTGATAACGTGATGGTCACCCTACGTTTACCTATGTAAATGAAGGGATATTATTATCATAGTCTCGGCGTAAATCATTTAGTGCATTTGCAAGGCAGAATCGGGAATGAGAGGGAATCTGAGCGACCAAAATCCAGGATATATTGCAACCCGACATGTGCAGAATTTTTATGGTTATTGGCAAGCATTTTGGAAGCGTTTTATCGAATATGAATAAGTCGCGATGAACACATCTACTTTTTGATTTATTTACATTACAAAAACATATTTCAATTTATTAGAATTTAACTCATTCCGTGCTAACGACACGCTTAGCGTGTTCATGCCTGAAATGTAAAAAATAATTTTATGACTTTATATTGTTTGTATTTTTTCTCTTCCGATCTCTTCTAACATTCGTTTTCGAAAGTTACGAATGTTAGAAGAGATCGGATATACTTAACAATTTTTTGTTTCACACAACAATTTCTAACATCGAAAAATTTACCTCCTCAACTTTATGCAAGCCTGGTATTTTTTCCATATTTCGTATCGAAAACTTACACCCTTGGACTTTGGTCGTTGAGTCAGCATGTACTCTATTGCGGAATAATTAATAAAATCAGCATAAATAAAATTTCTCCCTACCTCTTCACATTTATGTTCGCCTAATACTCTAGGCGATGATAATAGAATGTTTATTTAAATTTTCTTAGTGCGATTAGTGGAACTCACTTCAATGATGTCAATTAATTTATACAGATTTTTAAACATTTCATGAAAATGATAATATAAAAAACACAAACATAAAAACTATCTTCTATCTATTTAAGTACGATCAATACAATGTTTACGTGATTTGTTTCTAAATTATAGTGAAGAACTCGTAAAAGCTCTTCTCAGTCTTGTCAGTTCTGTTGCATCCGTGTGATAGAATGTCTGAAGATGCCGAAAGGCAGAACCCGGGTCGTTAGTGGCAAAACACGTTGAATAACTTAAAAAAATGTATTTGAAAAGAATAGAATAAAAATTGAAAAACCAAAATGTAATTCAAAATAAAAACACGTGTATACCGACCATTACATTAGGAATTGAAGCAGATTTATCGAGATGTAATATAAGATGCAAAATACGGACGTCGAGTTATTTGTACTTGCCGACGCTCGCATGTATTATTGTCTTTGAAATAATGCATATTATTAATAATTTGTTAATATCTAGTTTTGACGATAGCGTGAACCGATATAGCTATAAACCATATCTTTAAAAAAATGTAGAACTAAAATACATCGCTATTTTTTTCACCATGTTATAATTGAGTTCTACGACGTGAATGCAAATTCAATCAATATATTTTTAAAGATACATTCCAGTGATTTTATTTGTTTAAGAATTTTCATCGAAACCACTTTAAATATTATGAAACTTGCGTTTGTCAGGTTAAGCACATTTTCACTGAGGTAAAATATATTTCGACTAGAGAAAATATATTTTTACTTGAAATGTTCATTTGCAGTATCACAATAATGTTTGTATGACATTTTATAAGTCTATGAACAATTTTGATTTTAAAATGAGCAAATGCACAAACTTTCGATGAACTGGTCCAGAAGGAAATAGGAAAATATAACAAATGTGGCTGATAGATGAGTGGTGGTGCGCCCGCCACCACCACGCCTGTCTGTCTGACGGTCACACAGCTCTGCCCAGCAATTAATGGCGTTTAATTAAACGAGCAAATGGTGCGTGATAGAAAATATACGGTACAAATGGAAGCAATATTGCACAGTGATCATGATAAAATACCAATGATTATAAAATATAAACAATATTGCTTCGGATATCGACATATTCCATGGGGACGAAAGTGAGTTCAGGCGAATACTGTTTTTTAATTATTAAAGTAGATTTTTAATGAGTTTACTTGGTTGAATTTCTTGCTATCCTTGTTATTTTTTACTCTTGTCATTTATTCCTTTCATTTTCAACATTAAATTTTTTAATACTTTTGACATTGCAAAAGCAAATAAATTTATAACACGGTGAAAAAATAGCTTTGTATTTTAGTTCTACAAATTCTTTTAAAATATATAGTTGATAGCTATTTCGGCTCACGCCATCGCCAGAACTGTGTTTAATCGTACAGTTACTTGGTGTAGAAAAGGTACGCAATACATCTTCTCTTCTGATTCTTTCACCGTGTTATAATGGAGTTCTACCAAGTAAATTCCAATCCAATCAATAAATCAAAAAAAAAATTATAATTATTGTAACGTGTATTTATCAAATAAATAAATAAAAATCAGTTTATTCCACAATTTAATTATATTCAGACAAGGACCGGTTTCGCTCATCGTGAGTATCATCAATTGATTCAATGGACATTGAAACAAGGCAATATTTTGAACTTATACACAAAACCAAGTAGAAACTTTCTTCAATGGACTTTACGTCCGCACTGCCTATTGACAATACTAATTACTCAATCCGTTATGTTCCGTAAAATATCAGCAAATATTCAAACTCGAAAATTATAGTGCGATGAAAAAAGAGCAATATAATGGATAGCTATTACGGCTTATGCCTTCATCATAACTATCGTAAGTCGATGACTAAAATTGTAAGAAATGGAAGGATTTTTTTCAAAAAATATAATGTTCTGATGAAATATATTGTAAGTAATATTGCGGCCATTTAGATGCGTCACGTCATCATAGATCATGGGATAAAAATGGTGGGTGCATGTAAACGATGTGGAGTTTGAACAAGTGAAAACTGCGGGGTCCCATAAAGCCCCCGGGTCATAATCATCGGACAGGGCCCGGGGACGTAAGGCATTTATCTTTTTAATGTTATTTTTAAGCGTTTTTTAACGCATCATTTGGCAACACCGAAATGTCCGACGAAATAAGGGTTGTAGTGTCACACCTGCGGCAACATTACCCAAATATTAATTACAATTAGGCAAAGGGTTGTTATTAGAATATACGTCGGCGTGGTTGGTAAGAATTTGCATATTTTCGCGGTTAAAAATCCTTCAGATGTGATTTGTTTTCATAGAGCCTAAATTTGCCAGGACATTTAGAATTGTAATGTGTTATGGATGTGTTGCTTTTAAAAGTAAAATACTAGATTCTTGTTTTTACTTTTAAAATTGTAAGCTGTTGAAAATTGTAAAAAACAAATATTGGCGCATCTCTATGACAGCTGTTCCAATTAAATCCAACGAAAGTCTATACATGTCTCTGCTTTAAATTAAATATTAAAATTTCATAATATGTTCATGAATCATTTTATTGTGGCATAAGCGTGCCTACACGTCATCCGCACATAAGTGTGTGTATACATATTTCTTAATTATTTTATATACTTACAGAGACTTTTATATACTTAAAGTATGTTTTAATCTGAGCTTAATCAGTTTTCATAGTAATATGATGTAAAAACAAACCAGTAACTAAATTATATGCACATGACTTAATCGATCTACTTAAAAGTGAGGTTATATTTCCCGCCGAATCGTTATCTAACACATTCATTGCTGACTTAAAATTTCTTGTATTTTATGTCACACATACACATTCTAGTCCATCAACTTAAGAATGTTAGTCTATAAATTTTTATTAGCTATTGTTACTCACTGTATAAAGTAAAATTCACACTGCACTTTTATTTCAGTAAGACTTTTGAAAATTGATTGAGTGTATATAAGTAGTGTATTTTTGGTTATTTTATAATTGCTCGTTTGATTCATGATGAACAATGTGGTATGCAAAAATATATTGATATTTAGTTCAATAACAATAAAGGTAACAACTTCCCACTACTGTGGGAACTATATAATATGGTATGAATTTAGAAGCATATTTTTGAATAAACATATTTCCCACTAATTATTTCTCCTAATGATTGTTTAGAGCTCTTAATGTATTATTGATTTTGCTTAATTTTGTTGGAAAATTATTAATAAATAATTGTTAACTTTTTACTTTTATACTAATTTAAATTAATTTCCTGTAAATTGTTTTACAGTTCTCGAACCCATGCTTTTGTATACCTGCTACCTTAAACTCAAAAAATTGTAGAAATAGGCTTACTTGTAAATTGTATTCCATCAGTTGATAATGCTCTTGATAAGCGAAACCTGTCCTGATCAAAAAATATATTGAGGAAATAAGTACCACAAACGTGTTTTTATTATTTAAAATATCATGCCTAACCATCAAGAAGTGACAGTTAACATATTCCCATTTTTTTATATCACCACAAAGTATTCCTTCTGTATGGATAATATACCAATACCTGATCATGGTAAACATCCTTTTTTATTAAAAGATCCTTTAATAATTTTTTTACACTGTAAAAATAATTTATAAGTAGCGATAGTGTAAGTCAGCCTTTATGCGAAAAAATAAAACAATGAAATAACCCGACTCCTGCAGAAGTGCACTGTTTGAATGATGTCAAAATAATTACACCACTAGAGGCGTGTAATGCACCCGGGAAATTATCCAACAAAACGCGCCAGGCGTGTCGTTCGCAGTGAATGTGTTAAGGAGATCACAGATAACGATATGAACAGATCAATTGCGTCCAGTGGTCCAGTTAGCGGGCGATTTTATCGCCGTTAGATTGGCAACGAAGCCGCCGTTAAAAGTGATTCATTGCCAACTTAATTGCGAGGTCGACGACATGCCGGCAATAGCAGAAACACAAAACGTACCAGTGAAAAAACATCACCAATTAAACGGAATGGCCAGTCATCGAATTAACCCGACAGCCATATTTTTTAGGATATGTAAACAGGCAGCGATTATCTTTTTTTAATTGTTATGGCCAATCAATTTAATGCTCTTTTTGAATAAAGAAACGATAAATGTATAAAATCGTTTTTTGTTTATGGTAATTAACAGGACTTTTATTGGGAAAATCGGATTTAACGATAGGTCGTCACGTAGGCAACGGCGGGAAAGAATTAATGATTTAATCTATTCTCTGCCGAGGTCATGTAAGCACTTTTACTAAAGCACATTTTAATAAAATAAATAAATAATTAGTCTTGATGTTAACCAAAAATATGGAAATTGTTGGAATAAATGGGGATATATTTCAAGACAAAAATTTAATCTAGAATGTATGGTATTAACATTTTTTATTTTCCTATATTTTAAAGTGTCACCTGTCAACGTACTGTAATCAGCACAGTGTTAACCCTTTCAGTGCGTAACTAAATATAGAGCGTGTTTTTTCAAAACATCGAAAATGACATAAATATTCAAAAAAATATGATTATTTCAATTTATCGAAGTAGTAGTAACTTTAGGTCTAAATGTTGGTCTCGTTGGGCACTTCACTTGTGTGTGCGGCACTGGACTGGTTAAATATATCTGTAACAGTCATAGTTTATTTCGATTATAGATATAAATTATTTCTGGCGTTTTAGTGAAATCGCAGTCCAGCACATTTTATTAGTTAAAATAAACTTCTGCACTTGAAACAATTTCCAAAATTTTATATTAAATCGATCAGGACCAGTTTCGCTCATCGCTAGCATTATCAATATATGAGTTTTTTACTTTAAAATATAATGCCTTTCTACCAAATAGTGACAGTTAACACCTTAAAAGTGATGAAATATTAGGACTGATGCGTATATATATATATATGTACATAAAAGACTTAGCAAAAAAAAAAATTGTGAAATAGGAGAGAAAACAGATATTTTTCTTATGGTCGAGTAAATTCCCCTGGCATCTAACAGGCATTTTTTCTGCTACATTCATTCAAGGTCAACGACACTTTTAATGTGTTAACTGTCACTTCTCGATAGGAATGCATGATATTTAAATTAATAATAACACATTTTTAAGTACTTATTTCCACAGTATAATTCATAATCAGGACTGGTTTCGCAAGTCTGGTTTATTCTGAAAATCTGTAATCGATTATTTTCAAGGTGTTAATTGTCTTTTCTTGGTGAGAAATGATGATATTTTAATACATTAACTGATCAGTCAATAATACTCGCAATGAGCGAAAGATGTCATGCTCATAAAATATGTTGTGGAAATAAGTATTAACTAAAAGAGTTTTTATTATTTGAAAAAAAAATAGATATAAAATAGTAAAACAAAAATCGTTCAAATGTTTTATAAACGTTTGGGAAGCGCTGTTTTATACAACCAAAGCACACAAAATAATGTTTAGTTAATGAAATAAAAAAATAAATAAAATAAAAAAACTATTGGATGAAACAATAATATGCGGAACAAAAAATACGAATTAGTGGACGATTCAGTGTCGTCTGTACAGAACACATGTATCTTGTTTTTTTTTTGTTACATATGCTGTATGTTACAATGTTTTGTGGAAGTAATAATATTAAATCAGAGATTATAAAACTTTCAAAATTATTAAAAAAAACATTTATATATTAATTTAAATGGAGAAAAATTCAAATTACACCCAGTCCTTTTTTTACGCGAATTCGATTATACGCGATTTTTTTGGACGGCACCGTTACATTTTTTTACGCGCTTCACTCGTTTTTACACGACTTTTTCCCCAAATTGTTTTTAAGAAGAACTTGTTTAAACACAATGCATTTTTAAATTCCTTGAATAGCACTTTTCTCGGCCATAAATTTTACCACTTTGAATTATTATGTCAAATAAATGCCCTCCAATGAAGTCCAAATATTTTAAATGTTAAAAAATAAATGCGAACCGAAGATAAAAATATTACTCTTGAAGTAAAAAGCGTGAAAATATAAAATAATTTACACTTGCGTGAGTATTTTAAAAAGACAGTTTTAACTTGGCTTTCATACATATTCCGATATACAAGAGTCCGAGCAAAATTCAGATTCATACAAAATTCAATACTTTCGTTCAAAAAATCGCAAGAGACAAAAAAATATTTTTAAAGTCTCATCATATTTTTATAAGCAATAAAGACATGAAAATATATATTTTTTTTGCACGAATTTTAAAAAGCAAATTTTGGTTTTTGATACGTTTCTGGTACTTTTTCACGCTGTATTAAAATTTTGGAACCAAATTGTCAGATTATACGAAAGTTGTGATTTTTTTTACGCGATTTTTTTAAAGCGCCGTTTCCTGGAACCAATGTATCGCGTAAAAAAAGGACTGGGTGTAAATACATAAATCACTTCTACACTTTTGACTGAATACTGACTTTGACTAGATTGCTAAAAATAAAAAATGAATTGTTCAAACACTCTCAAAAATTGGCCAAGTGCGATTCACCAAGTCTTTCTGTGTATTGTAATTATACCGGGGTTGTAGAGTCGTTAGAAAAAAACATGACTCTAACTCCGACATTGACAAATACCACGACTTTAACCAAAATAGTTTAGTTTTGTCAGTTTTTTTTCCTACTTTGATATTTATATGCATTAAATTAAAAATCTATCAACCGACCTCGCAAATTGTTCGCTTAGATATTCTTCAAAATCGTCTAATCGAAAAGGTAATCGGGGTCAAGAGTCTTCCACGACTCCGAATTCACAGCCCTGAATAAAACATATCGATGGAACAACAAAGGAATCATGTCATCAACGGAAAGAATACATAGTTAGACAACGTGGATGTGATATTAAAATATCAATATTAATTAAATGTATAACGCTAACCAATTTTTGTATTGCATCAAAGCCGTTAATTATATAACAAAATTAAATTAACGTGATCATAGCAAACTGCAATCAAATCATTAAAAGAAAGTATGAATCGAACAACTAATAATGTGAAAATATCAAGGCAAACTGAAGTATTCCTAGTACCAGAGACAATGTAATACAAAAGACTTTGCACAACAATGCACACTTAACAGTTTGAGAACACATTTTGCCCACAATATATCTAAACGCACCAGCGTTACGCGCCATGAATAAAACATAACCTCACATTTTCCTGCTCACACCGCACGCTCGCATGCGATCATTTTTATGCGTATATTTACATAAATGTGTACGCAAATATTTGCGAACTGCCTTCGTAAACAGAATATGGACACTTGGAAACAGTAAAATGTAACAAAAACGAAGAAAACGTCGTTAATAAAAAGGCGTATGTTTACCAATTGGATTTTTAATTGATTTAGATTAAAAGACTGGACGTTCTGCGCAATAAAATTAAATTTCCAAGTGACTTTGTTTTAAGAAGTATTTTGATAAAAACATTTCAATTACAGCCCATTATAAAATTTTTAACATGTGACCGAAAATTTTGAATTTTTATAACGTTGTACGATTCCACATATTTGCCACTAGCGACCCGGGTTTCACCTTTCGGCATCTTCAGGTATTATTTCACACGGATCCACCAGAACTGACGCACAATAAACAGTTGATTTAGTATGATATTTATCAATATTATTAAATATGTTTTAGCCGCCATTTAGTTCTTGCCTTGGGGACTGTGTTTTCCTGTAATTAACACCTTTGTTATATAGACGATGCTAACTGTTTGTTGTGCGTCAGTTCTGTTGCACCCATGTGAAAGGATGCTCGAAGATGTCGAACGGCGAAACCAGGGTCGTAAATGACAAAACATGTGGAATCGTACAAAATTGAAACAATCCGAATTTGATATTGAAATTCCATGAAGCACCTTCGGTTGATATTATAAATTTGATCATAAGTATTTAAATTTGGAAAAATAATTTTATCATAATTAAAACGATGTGGCTTTCTAATTAAGGGTAGTAATTTATAAATAACCTAATGATTTTAAATGGGTAGGCTTTTGAGGGTTAAAATATTATATAAAAATAAAATACCGGTTATTACAAGAATACATTTATGAGAATTGTTCACTGATTGTGATATTGTTTTGTGCAGAATATAACAAAGAAAAGAAAAGGTTTGCTAGTTCATAAAAAAATGATTTAGAATTTAGTTGAGCTCTGTTAATTTATAAAATTTATCTTACAATACATTCAATGACGATTAAAAAAAATTTTCTTTATACGTAAACGAAAGAGTTTGTTTCACTCGATGTAATCAATATGGTTTTAATTAATATTTTTACATTCCACCAAGTACCGTTAGTCGATATCGTAAAGTTTATAATACCATTGTTCCATAGAAACAACTTGGAAAGATCAAACGAAATATGTATAAAAGCTCTATGCAAAAATAATTCTAAAGCTATATGAGCGTAAGCAAACAAGTCCTGCAATGTCCTGCGTCGCGGAATTTCCATATTGCGAATTCTCGTTGAGGTACGCTCGGAATCTGCTCGAATCCTCACAAATCCTCTAATTTCCCCCATAAATCGTCGCGTATTGTTTGCCGGCGACGCGGACCCCCGAGTAGAACCACCTCTACACTTATGTTGAATTAATAATTATTCGTTATTATAACAAAATTATTATGGCCTTATTCCACAAAGCGCGGGTGTTACGGCGAAGGAATGAATTAGCGTGGAAACCGTCTATTGTTAGGCACGAGTCAAAGGTGAGAGCTACTTTTAAAGCAAATTGAATGGAACAATGGAAAGGTGTTGGAATTTTGTAACTTTTGAAATGCCGGGCGCAATTAATAACTAGATGCTGACCTGGTTTTTCATAAAATATAATTTAGTGCTGTAATTTTCGAAAATTTATGTGCGTGGAAATGATTTTTATTTATTTCGCATTAATATTTCATTTACTAATATCGAAAGTGGGTATTTGATTTAGGTTATAAATATTTAATTTGAATCGAGTAAGCTTTGTCCACTTTCACGTGTTTCGTCTCTCTGCATCATCAGGCATTCACACATACACTCGATCTGATAATAAGTTTTTTTATCAGTTAATAATGCTCGCGATGAGCGAAACCAGTCAGTGAAACATCTATTGTGGAAATAAGTACTAAAAAATGTTTTTATTATTTAAAATATCATGCCATTCCATAAAGAAGTGACAGTTAACACCTTAAAAGTGATAGTAAATTAATAATTTATCAGCTTTTTATGATAACTGAATAACTTCCAAAAATATAAATATGTCAAAACTGTAATAACCTAATATTACAACAGAAGGGAAGATGTATTGTGTACCTTTTCTACAACGCTATATATAGAAGTAAATGTACGTTTAACATAATTCTGATGAGGGCGTAAGCCGAAATAGCTATCAACTATATTTCTTATAAATTTTTATGAACTTTTATAAAATACATTAATATTTTCACCGTGGAATATAACGTATTGTTAAATAGTATTTAAAAATGTGTTTTTACTATTTAAAATATAAGTTTATAAACGCTCAGTGTTGAAAGCGGATCTGTATTAGATTGGATATTTTTGAGTCACATATATGGTAAAAATACAAAACAAATCATAGTGTTGCCAGGTGTAACATCTGTTGTAATATCGCGAAAAAATAGCAATAAGTAACAATGGAACAATAATTGCCTATCTGTTGGCAATACTAAATACTCCTTAACGGTATTATATCTCGATTTGATTCATATCCACGCGTTCAGAGGCGATCATAAGCCGTACAGAAAATCCAATATAATCCCGGAGCGACGCCACCTCTGCCACCCGACGCATGGCGAGGCGGGAGCGACGCCAACGCCCGTTCGACGGGGTGAGGGCGACGCTGGGCGTCAGGACGTCGGTACCTGACAACACATGACTGGTAAGACAATTTTAATAGATAATACAGGTTGTATTATATTCTTTAAGATATTCTACAATATCGATTTGATTGAATTTCAATGATAAATTTGAATTTTTGAAACAACTTTACCACAAGTGTTTTGTCACTTATGGTTTTGCTTTTCTGAATCCTTATGCCTTATATTATACATGTGCGATAGAAATGACAGACAATAAATAGTTCGGATCGCTTATTTATAAAAAAAAATACGCAAAAAAAACTGCGAATAATATATTTGCATGAGATAATTTAAAAAAAACTACTGATTTGATTATAGTGTCACAGTTATTGGTTAAACGAATATAACACGGTGAAAAAATAGCAATGTATTTCAGTTCTAAAATGTTTTTTATAAGATATAGTTGATAGCTATTTCGGCTCACGTCATCGTCGGAATTACGATGGATGCGTGTGGATGGCATGAGCCGAAATAGCTATCAACTGCATCTTACAAAAAAAAATGTAGAACTGAAATACATTGCTATTTTTTCATCGTGTTATAACGGAGTTCTAGCAAGTAAATGCCACTTTAATCGATAACAATTAAACGATTATTTTTACATACTTCAGTAAAATATTATCAAATGATACAATGCAAATTAAAACAGGACTAGTTCTACAATATTTTAAGTTAGTTATTAATTTTGTTAAATAGTTTTTTCCAGTTGATAATAATCGTGATGAGCGAAACTGATCATAATCGTGAGAATATAATGAAAATATTACGTATTACAGGCTGTATGTTAAATGTATAGGAAGAATAATAAATTAATAAATATCAGCAATTCAATGGCATTCGTAATGAACCAACAAATATGAATCCATCACCGCTTCAAGACCATTACGGAAGGTTAATACAGTTTTTAAATAAATCAATTAAGTACAATACTTGTTATTAACGTTTTTTCTCAAGCAGTAATTAAAATAAAAAAAACCCAGATTAATTCTCACTTGGAGAAAAAACATAAAATCAATCTGGCTCATTTAAGAATTTATTATCACAATATGAAACTAGGATCTTAGAATAGAAAAGAAGATGTATTTTGTACCGTTTCTATACCGCTATATAAATATAAGTAAACGTACTTTAAAGCATACTTATGATGAGGGCGTTAGCCGAAATAGCCTGTATATTTTATAAATTTCGTAGAACTAAAATACATTGCTGTTTTTTCTCCGTGTTATGAAAAAAGCACTTAATATTGTGTTTTATTATTTCAAGACGTAAAAGTCAAAACAACTTTAACATGTATTGCTTTGAATTTAGACGAATTCTACGTGGACAAGACTGGATTAAACGTAGTTAAATAATTATTTGTATTTGTTTTAAAATAAAGGTAAATGTGTTAATAAGTCTTTTATGAATGAATACATAATTAAGGAAAAAATGGATAAATGGGTGATACCTGAGCGCGCGGAGTGAGTGTGTTAATAATTGGGGTCGTTTGGAACAATTTGCACAATCCGAACGGAATGCCGTTTATTGTCATCGTTTGGTATCGAACCCAAAGCCCCTGTTGTTTGGTACCTCGTCACTAAACCACCAACATAAACTACAATCGATTCATTTAGGAGAGTTTTGCGCGATATCGTTTTACCTACATACATATATAATGTAAGTATAAAACGACGTACATTAACATACTATAATATAGACTTTCAGGCAGACGTCATTAACTTTTGTAGGAATGTGACTGAAAAATAGCTTGTAAGACATTGGGGGGATTTGCCAGACCCCCAATAAAAATGGGTTTATTTTAGCATTTTTCAACTATAAAATTAAGCTAAAACTTTAATATATATATGTCCTAATACATTATATAATCATCATATGTGTTTATGCTAATGAGGGGGGAGGATAATTAAAATCTTAGATATGTGAGAGTTAATTCCTTTTTACATATTGAAACTCATTGTAATAATAAACTAAAATTTATCGCTCTGCTTATTCACCTAACGTGCTACTGTGTGACACGTGTTTCGTTTTCTTGAGAAGTATCTTTGAACAGATATACTTAAAGCCGAAAGTTCCTTCATGAAAATCAAAGACGTTGAGTAATGCACTATGGAACCGAATTTATAATTGACGATAGAAATTGAGGGTGCTTGATGGAAATTAAGAATTTAAATTTGAACAAATTTTTATCATTCAATATCGACTGAGGATGTTTGCTATATATTAAATATCGAATCTAAATCGTTCAAATACTACTTATCTGCATGTGTTTTCACTCATGACCTGGATTTCAAAACATGAGTGCTCTTCGCGAGTGACAAAACATGTAAAAGTGTGAAGTGTTTGAATGATTAAAATTTGATATTTAAATTCCACCAGGCACTTTCAGTCGGCGTGCTAAATTAAATGATTCAAGCCAAAAGTTATAAAAAATAAATTGATTTCAACCTAAGATGGTTTATGAGTAAGAAGGCATCTGTTTAACAGAATTTCTACAGATACCGAAAGGTAGTGAGAAGAAATGCATAGTGAGTGACAAAGCACGTGAAAGTGTACATTTTATGAAAAATTTGAATTTGATTTTGAATTCCATAAAGCGCCATGAGTCGGTATCGTTAATTATAAAAAGTTGACAATCTATTAACACGCGATAGTAAACCAAGCTTTCTAGTGGATATTGATTCAAACTCGAAGAGATTCTACTTTTATCCAATCAAGTTTACACAGTCATTATTTGCTGGACGATAAAACACTTCTAATGCACTAAGCTGCAATTAACCAGTTTCTAGAAGATGCACGTTTCATTTATAAAATAGATCACCTTTCACTACTGCATTTCACAACGCTGTATGAATTAATAGTTCCACTTTGTGTACGATAGTCAATAGTTAGGAAAGTTGTCCATTGTCTGTAAACGTGTTTTGTGAGCTTTTATTTATAATTTAGATTACAATGTCAAATAAAGGTCAATTAGCTTAGCATCCGCATTCAATTATTTTATTGGCAATAGACAATTTTTCATAAGTATGTCTGGAATAAATCTAGGAAATATTGTGAATAAGTACTTAAAAATAGATATAGATTGAAGATATTTATTGAATTAATATTAATTAATTAATATTAACTTGGTAGAAATACATTATAACAAAGTGGAAAAAAAGCAATGTATTTAAATTCCACAAAATTTATAGTTGATAGCTATTTCGATAGCATTGCCATTTTTTCACTCGAAGGACTGATAGAAATTCAATGTACAATTTTAATTGTTGAAACCTTGTACGATTCTGCAAGTTTAATCACTAACGACCAGGTTTTTACCTTTTGACATCTTCAGGCATTTTATCACATGCAACCGAAGTAATAGACAAAAAACATCAATTTATGATATCGACTGAAGGCGTTTGATAGAATTTCAGTATCAAATGTAAATTGATGAAATCTTGTATGATTCTACATATTTTGTCACTTACGATCCGGGCTTAACCTTCATCACAGAACTGACAATTCTGTTGCATCCGCGTGATTGAATTCCTGAAGATGCTGAAAGGCAAAACCCAGGCCGTTAGTGACAAAACACGTGGAATCGTACAAAGCTTAAACCTTATGGTTTGATCAGAACAACAAGCATGCGAATTGAATGATTCAAATAATAGTTCAATTTAAGGCTTTAAGCTTGTTTCCTGTACGAGAGAGGTGTGCACCAGGAACCGGAAGAACGAGGGATGGCAGGGCGGGAGGGTGAACATTAATGGCGGTCATTTCCGGATGCGATCAAACATAACACCTGCTGGCACTGTCTGACTCACTTCAGTTTAAGCTTAATGCGAAATATTAACGATTCGAATCCCGGGAACTTCGCTAGAAGATAAACAGAAAAATCATGATGATCAACCATCTCCTTATAGTCGATGCTAGAAACACGACACGATATATTGTTTATCTCTTCTTTAACAGTATGCAAAGAAAATACTAATTTCATTATTTATTGCAGAATCCTTTCATGAAAGATTCATAAACAGTATTCAATGTTCATAAAACTTATCACGAGCAATTGAGAGTCATTATTATTAAATCAATATTGTTGAAATTTTTAAAAGTTGTTTATTTAAATCCAATCTTAAGGGTTTGTGTTTTTCTTTTGCAAATAACTCCCTTGGTATATAATCGGTGCTAACTGTTTATTGTGTATTTCTTACGTGCACCCTTGTGATAGAGTGCTCGAAGATGACGAAAGGTGAAAGCCGGGTCTTTAGTGATAAAACATGTGAAACTGGACAAAGTTTTAACACTTTTAGCTTTGCAAAGCAATAAGCTTATACTTTGTAATTTTTGTAACGTGAATATATCAAATAAACTATTCTTATAGAATTACTCGTCTAAAAACATACAATTTAGGCTACTCAATAATTTTTGTGTTTATTTATAAAAATACCGTGATTAAGGCACGGTAAAAACTTAGCAAAGTATTTTAGTTCAACAAAATTCATAAGAAATATATAAGATAGCTATTGCGGCTTAGGTCTTCATCAGAACTATGTTTAAATGTACTTTTACAAATATACATATATTGCTGTATATAAAAGGTACACAATTCATCTTCTCTTCTGTCCTAACACCTTAGTTTCATATTGTGATAATAAATTCTCAAATATGGCAAAATAATTTTATGCATTTTTCGATGTGACTGTTTTTGGTTTTTGTTTAGGGAATATTAAATGCCTGTCTAAAAGCTTCAGTTGCTTGTTATTATGTGTTAAAAATATAGCTTTGTAGTGTTATCAGATACTAAAAAAACATCTTCAAGAAAGTCTGCGGGATTCCGAGTGTTGAATTGTAGGAGGGAATGAAACAATGCAAAATTGTGTTACATCGCTTATTATTTGTATGAAGAGCACGTGCATTATAATATATTTAAACCAACAGTGTAAAAGCGTTGCAAGCTAACTTGTGTACAGTATAATATAGCAAGAACATTCCCTTAATAAGGTTGTAACCCTTGTAACAGATTTAAGCTTAACAATGCCAATAAACACTGATATGACTTGCATTTGATTAGACGTTTACATGACAAGTTGGGGGAGATTAAAAAGTTTATCACTGAGTATTAAGATATGATCATTACTTTAATAACCCCAAACCAATTGCAAAAAACTCGCAGTGTACCGAGGTTAATAACCAGGACTGCTGGTTTAATTGACCCAATCACACATAAAGGAGAATTATGGAGGTTTAATTGTTAAGAAACATACACGGAAAGTGTTGGTTATACGATATATGAAATATATAGTAGTGACACTTTTTGGTTCAAATTGTTGAAACTATGTACAATTCCACTGTTTAATGATATTTGATTACAAATTGTTGAAACTATGTACAATTCCATATGTTTAATGATATTTGATTACTTTTTGTTTTAGAATCCTTTCATGAAAGACTCATTAACAGTATTTAGCGATAATGATACTCACAACAACAAATTGAGTATAATTATCATTAAATCAATATTATTGAAATTTATTTCAGGGTCTGTATTTTTCTTTTGTAAATAACTGATGCTGTTTATTGTATGTCAGTTTTTTTGCACTCCTGTAATAATGCTTGAAGATGTCAAAAGGCGAAACCCGGGTCGTCAGTGACAAAACACGAAGAATCGTACAAAGTTTCAAAAATTTGATATTGAAATTCCATCAAGCACTGTCAGTCGATATCATAAATTGACACTTAAATTCTTCATTTATTATAGAAGTGATAACTTTGATTGTGTTCTATTTTTTCCAAGTGACAATTACGACCTTAAAAATGCTATTTGGGTGATTAAAAAATAGCGCAGTCCAAAAAGAAATTTACAAAACAACTCTTGTTGTGATGACAACATTAACAGCCGTGGGGAATTTCTGATAATCCGCTTTAAATCCAGCTCATAATAAATGTATGACAAGTTTCGTGACTATCCGGAAAGCTTCGTAAAAGCTCGAGAAGCTCCGGAAATTCCAGACAACTTTAAGAAAGTATGTGACGGATATTTTGGTCTGTCGGTAACCGTTTGATTGCGACCAGCTGTTGTGCAAATAACAACAATTTTATTGATGCTTTTAAAATGTTTTCATTTGGATTTATTAACGTATAATAAGTCTTTCGTACTATTTCTTTATGAAATGTTGAACATTTTTTTATAATTAAGGTTTTTTTTATGAATTTACTTTAAACCAGAGCTGTAGAGTCGTTAAAAAACACGATTCCGACTCTGAAATTGCCCAATAACACGACTTCGACTAAAAAAAAGTTTAATTTTCTTATTTTTTTCCTAACTTTCCAAATAATGTTCATTGAATTAAAAATCAACCAACCAATTGGTAAATTGTTCATTAAGATATTTTTCAAAATCTCCTAATCGAAAAATTATTCAGAGTCGCTCGTTTTAGTCTAATCTGACTTCAACTCCGGACAAAATACCGCGACTTCATAGCCTTGACGTAAACACATGAAAAACAGATATTTCTTAGGGGATTTTTAGCGATATAATTGATGAATTGAAGGGGATAAAAACTGTTCTGTTGAATCCATGTGATAGAATGCCTGAAGATGCCATATGGCGAAACCCTTGTCATTAATGAAAAACATGCGGAATCGTTCAAAGTTTATTAACCAGTTCTGATTTGAACTAGCCGAAAAATCAAATATGTACTTCATATATTTGTAAAACTAAAATATTAATACATTGCTATTTTTCATCGTGTTATAATAGAGTTCTGCCGAGTATACCAATTCAATCGATATATTATACGCTTCGCATAAGAAACCGTCGAAAATCATTTTTCTTTTGTTTATTTTCTTTTCGAATATTAAAGTTAATTTAAATATTCGGCGTGTCTAAATTTCAATTTAACTCAACGAAGCCTACTTGCTAGCATCTGTTGAAATCAGATGGAGAAAAAGTCTTTTGTAAATGAAAATAAAGAAACTTATATCGACTACACAGATACTAGCTTAAAATAATAAGAAAAAATTTGCATTTATAATTGAAATTTGACTTCGTAATAAATCTGGCAGTGATTTAAGGGTTAAAGGCCACCACGCGCAATAAAATGTAATCTTTGAAAGACAACAACACGTGGCGTCGTTTTTGTTTTCAAAACTCGAGCGAGATAAAGTAAAAAAAAATAGAGTAAGAATGCACTCTGGAAGAGTTTTGTATGTAAGGAATTTCGTATTTAAGTGGGTCGAAGGGCTTTGCACTTTTACCACAAATTCCACAATTTATTATGGGCTAAATTCTAAATAAATACGATCGTATCCGAATGTTACCGAGTGAAACGAATTCACCAAACGGTCCGATTGCTTTTGAAGTTACTACTTAATGCCTTGTATTCCATATATGAATATACTTATTTTATTTGATTTGTCGAAGTATTATATCGACATGACTTTTTTGTTCTTCTCAAGTGTAGAACCAGTCTGCCAATGGAGATGCCAATGGTAAGAGCATTGGCAATTTATGATATCTACTGAAGTTGCTTGATGGAATTTCAAATTCGAATTGTTAACAACCCAACAAAAAACAATCTTCAAAAGTATTGCTTTGGATGTCAATATATTCCATGTGGACGAAAGTGGGTTAAGGCGAATACTATTTTTTAATGTAGCAAAATAAATTTTTCATGAGCTTGCTTGGTTGACTTTCTTGTTATCTTTGTTTTTTGTTTTGTCGTTTATTTCTTTAATAATATACATTAAATCTTAAAATTTTTGACGTTGCAAAAGTAATAGACTAATAATTTGTAATTCTTGTAACATGTATTCACTAAATAAATAAAAATAGTGTTATAAATTGAATTGGAATTTACTTTGTAGAAATTCATTATAGCCCGGTGAAAAAATAGCAACGTATTTAAGTTCTACAAAATTTATAAGGGATAGAATTGATAGATATTTCGGCTTACATCAGAATTATGTTAAAACGTTCATTCACTTATCTATATGTAACAGAATAGGTATAAACAATACATTTTTTTCTTCTGTTCTAACATCATAGTCTCATATTGTGCTAATAAATTAGTCATTTTTTTGTTTGAAAGTTTTTTATTTCTCAAAGTGAGAGTAAATCTGAGTTTATTTTTTGAGGAGTATATGCAATTAGTAATCCCAAATCGTTAACAAATCCAGATTAACTCTCACTTCGAGAAATGCATAAAATAAATTTATTATTATAAACAAATTGTAATGGTCGGGTTAAGCAGGAACTGATTGTACACACAGACGAGGCACTCAAGGAATTCAATAACATTGGTATGCGAGGCATCTAAAGGGTTAAAATTTTCCATCAACAATTCTTTTGAGAGAAAACTCAAATATTTTTTATCATTTGAAATGGGCGGGATTTTGTTTGTAAGATAATGAACAGTAATTGTTATACATCAATAAATATTTACATAGCCAAAATATTTTTGAAGATAAAAATGGAAATAAAAAATTGTGCTGAAATAGAAAGTAGAGAAAATATCGAAGAATTTACTGTAAACAGCGCCATTACGTCACTAGCGTTTAAAAAAATAGTTCTGTGGACGATCAACAGAGCATCGGAAATAAATAAAATTTAATGTGGATATATTTTTTGTTCCGACAAGGAAGAAATCTTAGAAAAAGAGGTCTGAAAGTTTTGAAATAAACGTGAAAGATTTACAGCAGCTAAATAAAATAAAAAAGAGGAAAACTAATGCGAGGCGGTGAATGGCTAAAAAGAAGCGATCAAGTTCAGCGTCCTTTGGTAGGGTGACTGTAAAATAAACCAAATTTGGTCGCTGATTAATAATTAAAAAGATTTCATTCAAGTATGTTATGCCTGTGATATTTAAATGGTTTCACGATTTTATCTATAACCACAATATTATCAGGCATTTCGTAACTGTATGATTGCTAACGTCTTAACTGTTGAACTGTTTTAATGCTTAGAAATATAAGAGTTTTAAGAGTGTAAAAACTTTCTTATCAAAAATTTCAGAACTTATTCAGAAAACAATTTGCAAAAAAATATATATAACACTTAACTTTATTTAGATATTTTTTATATGATTGCCTGTAAATAATTTTCTCAGTTATTTAACATTGGTTTAGTGTATAGATAGCCTTGTTTGTATTTACATTCTATCAGTTGATAATGCTGAAGATTAGCAAAACCGGTCAAAATTATAAAATAAATTAATAAAATTATAGTAAAAATTACGTTTTATTATTTAAAAATGATGTAAGCTATTTTTTAAATTCAATCAGGTTTAGCTATTGAAGTGATAACTGGACTTTACACTTTTTTATGGAAAGCCTAGGTATTTTAAATAATAAAAACACATATTTTAGTTCTATTTTACCAATATACAGGACCGGTTTCGTTCGGAAAATCCTGATCATAGAATATAATATGTTATAGAAATAGTGCAAAAAAATGTGTTTTTATTATTTAAAATAAATCAGTTTTGTTTGATTTAAGATTATTAAATTAAATAGCCGTATGTAATTTATTGTTTGCCATTTACGGCTGGCAACTTGTAGTATAGTAAGGCAGGGTGCCACAACGGGATTTTTTTATTGATATAAAAAAATGAATATAAGCATTAAAATTCTCTAAAGCTATAAATTTTAGTGGAATTAATTGTTCACTTAATTGAGGCTAAATTGTGGTCACCTGACAAATTGGGTTGATAAAATATTTTTTGTTCGGTCGAGGCAGCTTTTTTTTGTTGCACTAGCTGCCACGTGCTAAAGAGCTTTTTTTGTCTTTTTGAAGCGATACTCTAAGACTGCGAGCTTACGAATCTTAACCCAATAAGATCATTCGCACGGAGAATGGTTTTTACAGGAAATTATATTTATAAAGGACGTAGAATTTATTGAGATTATTTTATACGTAGAAACTAACAAAACAGTGATAAAAGCATTTTTTGTTTAGCTACATAGCCTATTGTCTGATATCATTTAAAATTTTAAGACGGTTGGTTATTATGTATTGATAGATGTTACCTAAAATTATACGACAATTATCAGTGCCCAAAATATTGTTTAAAAGCTATTTTTTGAGCACAAATATAGCTTGATTTGTTCTACAAAATTTATTGGGTGTATAATTGATAGCTATTTCGGCTTACACCCTCATCAGAACTATTTTTATCAAGTAAATACAAATTCAATCAAAAGATTTGTTGTGTTTAACTCCTTGTTTGTTGAAATCCAATAATGTTGAATTAATATTTGAAATATTCTTTACACGGCACGGAAAATAAGAAAACCAAATATAATATTATAATATTAAAGTATACATGAAATGTGAAGTACAACCACAAAATTGTTGTTTAATAATCACTTTAAATTCTAAAATCAATTTAACTTTGAATTCTCTTCCACAATTTTACAAAATAAATAAAAACGAGGCTATTTAATGATATATGTTTATCATATTTTTGGTGGAAAGAGTAGTAAATTTTTTGACTTAATAACTTTAAATGAAGTAAATTTTGTAAGACTACATGTAAAAACACATTTCTTAATATAATTTTTTTATATTATTTTTAATATTCCACGTATTTTGTTAATAATTGTGATACATGTTTCGCATTTTTCAGAGGCATCTTCAGACTTAAATTAATTACTAAGTAAGTCTGAAGATGTCTCTAAAAAGGCGAAACAAGTGTCACAATTATTATAGCAAAATAAAACGTGGAATAATCAAAGTTATATCCAATTTTATATTAAAATAACCATACACAATATATTCATTAATAGATAATTTTTTTAGTACTATTTCTATAATGTATTTAATGATCAAGACCGATTTCGATCAGAGCGAATATTATAAACTTACTTAACTGAAATGTGTTAGTATTATTTGAAAAGTCATGCCTTTTCACCAAGAAATACTAGGTAAGACTTCGAAAGCAATACCTGCAAATTATTCAACAAATTGTCTAACCTTTGACTTTGTATATCTGATCAATTGATTTTTTTGAATTCTAATCCGAAACTAGCCCTGAGTACAATTATATAAAATTTTTGAAATATTAGTCAAAATAATGTTTTATTATTTGAATATATTTATAACGTTGAAATGGAAAGTCGTTAACACGGTATTGCATACCGATCAACGTTAAAATCCAAAAGCCATACTCAAAATTAAGATTTATTAATGGTTTATTCTCTGCAATATTATTTTAGTGCAAATTAGGATTGTTACAACTACGATTCCACATGTTTTGTCACTAGCGATCCGGGTTTCACCTTTCGGCATCTTCAGGCATTCTATCACACGCATGGAACAGAACTGACATATGGAATCATACAAAGTTGTAACAATTCAAATTTGATATTGAAATTCCATCAAGCATCTTCAGTCGATATGATAAATTAATTTTAGTGCAATAAGTTTCTATTGAGACTGTAACAATGCGAATGTTAAACTGAATCAACATTATATTTCACACAATTTTTCATTGGTTTTCTGAAAGATTTCATCGAAAACACCCTTTTAAACTAGAAAAGCAACATGTAATCAAACCGCTTTGGGATTACGGGATATCCGTTTTCTTAAAATGCACCACAACACGAAACACGATATTGCTTTCCTGAAAAGAGGACGAGAAACTCGACTCCTCGAAATAAATTCAAGGCTCAATAGATTTCGGCTTTTGAGGCATCCATTCGAAAACAGCATCCCGTGAGATTGAACGAAAAAGACGCGAAGATTTTGTATTATTCGTTGCGTGCGAAGTGTTGCAAGGTGTCAAAGCGGAACTGGAAGGTTTTGAGATGAGGGAAACAAAAAAATCTATCGTGAGTTGATTTACGAGGGACGAGCGTGAATGTGCCACCGTCTTATCGCGTTGAATTATCATCGGTTAGTTTAAATTTATTCAATGCACTTATATTTTAATTTAGAATTTAAAAAAGTGAAAATTTTTACATTCTCATATGTTTTCCACATATACTGTAAAATTTCGATTTCAATAACAAAAACAGATCAAAAGAACTCAATATTCCAATATACACAACGTCGGTACCAGAAAATGACTTTCCTTAGTTCATTTCTTTACGTAGTAATGTATGTGTACGCATATGTATGTATGTATGTGTACGTATTGTATGTGGAGATGTAAATATAATAATAATGAGTGCGGTGTTCACGCAAAAAGGATTCATTGTGGATTGCTTAGCTCTGCAGCGACTAACGTCAGTCAGTAATGACAGAAAAATTATACAACAAATAAATCAATACATAAGGACGAAGTACTTTAGAAGAGCTTTAATGCTGACACGTCATAGATCTCAACGCTCCCATCAATTAGATATCCAAAAAAAGTAAATGAAAAACAACGCAGTCAGGAATATATCGCTTCTCTTGTAAAAACTGCCAAACTTACCACATTGGGTAGATGGGTAAAAAATTTGACATTAGAAATAAGAAAATCATTTAAGACGTGTTAATATTAATTATTGTAAAAAAAAAATGCAAAAACTCTATTTTATAAAACGAATTAAAATGAGTAGCTTAGAATTCTTAAGAACAATTAATTAAACTATAAATAGCAATAAATTGTTGAATTCGTGTAAAATTCAATATGTTTTGTCACTCACGTCCAGGGTTTTGCCTTTCGGCATCTTCATGCGTTACATCTCTCGGATGCAATAGAACTGACACAAAAATATTTTGCATTAGTTATATACAAGAGGAATTACATAGGAAAACGTAGACAATAATACCTGAAGCTAAACACAAATCTGAATAACAACTGATTTAATTATACATAATGACATAAACTTTTGTAAACGATAATTTTACAAAAAATACAACTGATGTATTAACAATAAAACTTTTTTAAAATAATCGACTACAGCTACTAATTTACAATTATTGAGTGTTAATTAAGTGTCAATTGTTGGTGGAAAGGTAATATTATTAGAAAATAAAATATATTTTTCCTGGCAACACTTTTCGTGAGCACCTAAAACAAAAAACCTTTTCAAGGTGTGAAATGTCACTTCTTGGTGAAAACGAATAATATTTATACAATACAATAAAACACAATGTAAAGATCGGGAACATTTTCACTCATTGCAAGCATAATCAATAAATGAAATTAATATTCCTTCAAAAACGTTATTTAAGGTAGTTTTTATATGAATGTTATTAACATTAATTATTCTATTTTGAGTTATGTCATTGTCAGAAGTCCAAAGTATTTACAATGTTGTGTTTTTTTAAAAATTATCACAATTACTGAGGCGTTGAAACCTCAAAAATTAGACACCAGAAAAAGTTTTAATGAGGGCGTAAGCCGAAATGGCTATCAACTATATAACTTATAAATTTCGTAGAAATAAAATAATTGATATTATTTCACTGCGTTATAATTGAGTTTTACTAAATAAATGTCAATTCACTCAAAAAATGACTTATAAAAATAGTGAATAATTGATATTTGTTTTCAGAATTCAATTACATAATCTCTGAATTAGTTCTATGGGCAATATACCAATGTTTATTTGCAGCAAATTATGAGTAAATTGACGAAATCGTTCATAGATCACTGTTCGAAAGTACAATCACTAAGACACGATTGTTTGGATAATGGATAGAAAGTGCGTTTCAGTGTTGGAAGACTAAAAAAACACTACCCAAAACTATGTTTAGGCCAAGCAGGCTTGGAAGATAGCCGTGAAAATATATAAGAAAAAGAAGAAAAAGCTTCGAACTTCTACGCTTTTAAGTTTTTCATCTTAACGGTATCACTTTTCATGGTATCACATTTAAGATGCTAATTATCACTCATTGGTGAAAAAAAATATATTCGAATATTAAGACTACAGTGTTCAGCACTATTTTGACAATTTAAAATATTTTTTTTGATCAGGGTCGATTTCGCTAATCGCGAGCATTATCGACAGACACAATACAAAATAATTTGCGATATCGACAAGAGGTATCTGATTGAATTACAATATAAAATTGGATATTTTGAAACTTTTTACGACTCCATATGTGTTTTTCATGAACGAACTTTGTATTGATTGAATCGGCATTCACTTGGTAGAACTCCATTATAACACGGTAAAAAAAAAACCGTGTAACGAACTTTGTTTTGCCTTTCGATATTTTCATGCATTCCATACAGCGATACAACAGAACTGTTAAATAAAATTATCTTCTTGTTTGCTAATATGTTTTATAAAAAGTCTATACGGACCATACTGAGAGTGAACAAGACTTAAATAAACAGTCAAAATTACATACTGTCTTATTTTAGTATGGCGTACTAAATAAGAACAAAGAATACATCCTCGGGCAGTCAAGGGGATTATTTTTTGTTATCATTATATTTTCAATTGTCTTGAATTAAATTTCCCAAGAAGCGCACTCACCTAAGTTATTCGGAATAAAAATATTTATAGCAAACAATGAAACCTCAAGTTGAAAAGATTGCAACAATAAAAGCGGGGAATATTAAGAAGGGAAAAGCTCTGGGGTAGTAATAAAGCTTTCAGGGAGTGTTATGACGTTTGGTGTACGTAAGTCGAATAGCTGGAGTAAAGTCGTAACGACTGCCGATTTAAATAGCCAGGGAAAAATAATTAAAATGATTTTAAGTAAAAGGAGGCAATATCATTTTTCAAAAAAAAAAAAGGGAAAAAAATAAAAATAATAATATTTATTTGAAATATATATTTATTAATCTAATTTAATGAGTATAACAATGGTGACGACGCAAAAGTAGTTTGTTCATTTATAAGGTTAGAATTAGGCAAAAATTTATATCGATTAATTTCAAGGATTTCTTGTTTATCTAATTTCAGTGATTTGTTATTGAAATGCAGGATTTTGTAGTTTATAGTAAAATCACATGAATGTTTATTTTGAAACAAATGGTTTCCAAAAGTAGAAATCTCATCGCCTTTTTTGGCACAAGCTAAATGTTCCTTAAATCTAGTATGAAAGGATCTTCCTGTTTGACCAATATACCTAGCCTCACAGGAATCACATTTTAGAAGATAAATACCACTTTGGCTTAAAATATTAATTTTGTCTTTCGTGTTAACTAACATTCGACTAAGATTATGATTGTTATAAAAAGATACATTAAAAAGTTTTTTGTCTAACTTCTTGGATATGTTTTCAGAAACTCGGCCTAAATAACTTAGTTTTACCCAACGTTTTTCAACGGAGGGAACATCAATCATCAAGCTCGAGGTTACATTTAATAAAGCTAATTTTTTAGTTTTTTTAAAGACAAGTCGATCAATCAACTTTGCATCGTATCCATTGTTAAGTGCGATCTGTTTAATGGTGTTTAATTCTAAATTGAAATTTGATTCTGTCATAGGAATTGTCAACAAGCGATGAATAAAAGAATGAAAAGTTGACAACTTATGTGAAATGTGGTGTCTAGACGAGCTACTTATGATATTGTCACTAAAAGTCTCTTTTCTGTAAATACTGAAACTATGACGATTATTAATTTGTTCAACGGTTAAATCTAAAAAGTTTATTTTATGCATACCCAATTCCATTGTGAATTGAAAGTAAAGATTATAAATCCTCAATTTAAATTTATAATAAATCTCAATTATTTTCACATGGTACAAAAATAGCAATGGATTTTAGTACTGCAAATTTTTGAAGAACTAAAGAAACTAGATAATTAAATGCACGCTTAAACACAATTATGATGGAGACGTAATTGATGGTTGACGTTTAAGAGTATCATTGTCCATTTTGTCGTTGTCATATTTTAAGTTAATATCATAAAAATATTATCAGCCATGTGACTTGAAACAAGAAACTTGAAAGATAGTAGGCTTACATTTTATTTACGGTCCGTTTGAAAGGAGTTAAATATTAAATGGCGCGAAATAAATTTCAATGATGGCCTTTACTTTGAATATTACATATCTTTTAAGGAGGCTGTTGGCATTAAATCAGTGAAGCACTCTCCACTTGATTGTAATGAAAATAATTTGGTGGAAATGTTAAGCCGTTGAAATAATAAACGAAAATTTGACCATCACTGCTTATATTTTAGAAAATAATATTTTTTAAAAATCTAAAATAGTTTGTTCGTTAAGAATCCTTTGTGATAGTTGATATTTATTGATGTCCAGCTGTTCCAAAGCCGTCATCCTGCGACCCTTACTTAATAAATAAAAACACCTCCATTCACATTCAATGAATGGTTTATCGATAAGAAATCGTTCGCAAATGTCACGAATAGTAATAAATGGTTGACAGATGCTAGAAGACGAAACACGTCTCGTTGGAGAAAAAGACATTTAGAATCGTAGAAGTTTCAATAATTGAAGATTTTAATAGAAATTCTATGATATAAGTGTCCTCAGTCGATACCATAAAGTATGTAATCGTATACTAAACGCAATTTGCTATTAACATATTTATATTGTAATAAATCGATTAATATATGACGTAAAATAAGCTAACTGTTTATTTAACGTCAGTTCTGTTGAATCCGTGTGATAGAATGCCTGAAGATGCCGAAAGGCGAAACCCGGGTCGTTAGTGACAAAACATGTGGAATCGTACAAAGTTGTAACAATTCAAATCGGAAAATTTTTGTTGATACCTTTGCTCGAACAGTATATAAACTAATTTTGTGACATCGACTGTGGTTGCTTGATTATAGTTAATATATTTTAAGTTATGAAACTTTTTATGATTTCACATATTTCGTCAGTAACTCGGATTTCGCTTTCTGGTATCTTCAAGCGTTAATTACACGGATGCACCACAACGTGAAAATCAGTCTTGGTCTAAATGATTTTGGAAATATCACTGAAAATTTTGTATCATTTTTTAAATATAATTTTGACCAAGAATTGACGGCTTTCATTTCAAAAAAGATTGAATATATTTCAAAAGTGTTTTTTTTTCTTTCAGATCAGAGGTTCATGGTGAATTCTAACTACTTGTTGATACTATAAGCTTGAAAATCCTGGGAAGAAGAAGAAGACGATGAGAAAAAGTGGCAGTGAGGAGTATATATGATATATATTTCAGCTGCACCGCAGTAGCACCTCGATCTAAGCCCTGGCGACATTATAAATCATTTTGCTGCGTTGTTAAAAGGGGTTGGCAGTGTTTCATGTAAATTATGCTATTCTCTTTCGGGTATCACAATGTTCAAGCTCTATTTACGATCCGAGAGAAGTTTCTTTTATTTTGCATTCGTATTTGAAGTGATAGGTTGTGAGTTAATGACGCGAAAAAATATAGTAGGGAAAAATTGATAAATAACTTAAAATAATACACCGTATTTCTCCGAGTATATCGCGCATATTTCTTCTTATATTTATGTCTCGAAATTCGAAATGCATTGGATAATCAATCGATGGCGTCGAGACATCTCCCAGTATCTGTCACTTTATATTAAATACCAATTGTATTAAAATTTGAACTATTCCACATATTTCGTCAATATCGAGTCGGGTTTCACCTTTCGGCATCTTCAGGCATTTTTTCACACGAATGCAACAGAACTGATACAACACAAACAGTTTGAATCGGTTATATACTAGATGAGCAAATCACAAAACAAAACACAGACCCTAAGGCCAGTATTCAAACAAACAACTAAAATAACTTATTAAACTATTGATTTAATAACAATGACACCCAATTTTCCGTGATAAGTTTTATTAACACTAAATACTGTTAATGAGTCTTCAATGAATAGGATTTTACGACAAATAATAATAAACTATCACTAAAATGCAATTGGGTAATTTTAAACTTAGAGATATCTACTTATTTAAAATTGGTGGATATCGATAGGAATTAATATCTCCCGGAAAACAAAAGTTTCATAATATAAATTTCATATTGAAATTACATCAAGCACTTTCAGTCCATATCATAAATTAAATTTATTTCATTATTACTGGTACAATGGTACAAATTTACAGAAACCTCAAATGAAAGCTTTTTTTACATATTACTGAAGAAAAAACAATGTTAGGTGACCAGTTATGCAGATAAGAAATAATAACTATAAATAAGAACAGATTTATATAAATCAAAATTGAATTCAACACACTATCTGGCAACATTATATTATACAACGTGAGTATGCGTTCGCAATGTGAGAGCCCTCGAGATGGTTGGCGGACTCGACTGAACGTTTAAACTGATGTAGTTTTTTTTAACGCACAATTAAAAAAATATTTATTGATTTAAGTATGCAATATATTTGGACAAATACATACAGAAATATAAAATTTAAAATGGTCATGTTCGCGATGAGCGAAAGAGTAAATGATCACAATCATATGAAATTTGACAGTTTACACCTTTATAGTGATAAAATATCGGTTACCAAGAGTCAAACCAGACGTAAAAATAAACTTGTCTCCCATATAATTTTATTGAGGACTCATATTTCAAAACATATGGAGGAGTCCATTCGCTATTGGAAAACATTGCATGTATGGCCAGACCACTACTGATTAGAGGCCAACAAGACACGATATTATATCTATTGGCGGCATACTTCATTACCACAGAAAAAAAAAGTAATTCAATTTTGTTTATTGTGTTTTTTTACCGCGACAAGAAAAGTAAATCGTGTGAAAAGGGGACATTTAATACAGCCACCATCTTAGTTCGCTGCACAAAATGGGGTACGGTGAACACTTGCAGCAATAATGCACAATTTTGCAAAGTGACTACATAAAAATAATAATTTAAACACAAACTTTTAAGTGTAAAACGACCTCGGGGGTTAGTGGGAGAGGCTCCTCTTCATTTATTTTCTTTTTGCTTTCATTTTCGCGTTAATAAAATCTCCCTGTGGGAAAAAGCGCGGGAAACTTTTCACGTCGTTTTAAAATGGCTGCGGCGGCGGGAAATTATTGTCGCCGGGTTCGATATTCAAATTTCACCAAATTAAATATCGCACAGATGCGAAAATAGTCTACGGGCAATGCTGGAAAGTTTTTCAAATCACCGCTAGAGGTGGTCAACATTTTAAAGGTAGAGAACAATTGTTCATTCAAAAAAAATGTCACTTCATAGGGAAAGGTATTGTACTCTGATAACAAAACACAATGTTAAGAATTATTTCCAAAATTTTATATAATTATGATCAGCGCCGGTTTCGTTGATATATTTTATACATATAGAGTGTTTTAACCATAAGAACACTAACGACTCAAACGTTCATACGGCTAATTAAATTGCATTGTTAGTTACTATGATGTATATGACATCAGGGTGTTAGAACGATCAAAACTTTCGTCGTGTTAAAATATATTTTTCCATAAAAAATATTTTAAATGTATCGGTTGTAACCTTTTTTTTTTCAAATAACAAAGTCGTCAGGCTATATTTTATTTAGAATTTTCGAAACTTACGCCTGTAGATGTCGAAATGTAAAACCCGGATCGCAAGCCACAAAACGTGTGGAAATGAAGAAAGTTTCGACAAATTAAATTTGATATTGTGTTTTATGATCAGGACCGGTTTCGCTCATTGCGACAATTTTTAACCGAACACTTAATTTATCAGTTGATAATGCTCGCTACGGGCGGAACCGGTCTTGATCATAAAATCTGGGGGAAATACTGTTAAAAAGATGTGTTTTTTTATTTTTTTAAATATCATACCTTTTCATCAGGAAGTGACGGATAACATCTTACAAATTAAAATGGGTCATTTAAAAGTAATATTCAAAAATAGAAAAAAACCACTGTCATATTTTTAATAATTATATGTCAAAACATTGCAAAGAGGCATCTCAACAGCTGAGACGTAAGCAGACAAAGAGTTAACTAAATTAAGAGCATTTAATTACAAAGAAATGAATTTATTTGTATTATTTTTTAAAGCTGTTTTTGTAGATATATATTGTAATATGCTTTACAGCATTACAAACCTAAGCTGAAATGAACATAAAAACAAAGTTGATACATGTTTAAGATGCACTACGGTTCATAATCTAACAATGTCCATTTCCCTAAAGCCTTGCAGTTAGTTTTCCAAGCGAGTGCGTTTTAAACACAACTCGAGTTGAAGTTTTTAGTATGAGAAAATTCCCGCAACAACCTTAAAGTACATTTTGCTGCAGACGGAAAACTCTCGCAGAAAACTATGCGAGGTCTGCATTTTAATGAAAAAGAAAATTGTGCACCCAAGCGAATAAAATGATCAAAACCATGAACGTTTAACACGATCGTCATTTAAAGTTATATATTATGTTAATAAAAAAAAATATTACTTTGTCCCTCTGAAGTTTTTTTGATTTTTGTAAAGAAAGTCCTTTGTCTGGATAATTAGTAATTCTCGACCTTTTTGAACTGTGCTTTATGAATAAATAAATGCATATATATTGATGAATGCATATGCATAATGTAATCGACTGCTAATCAAAATTATAGTGCCGAAACACAAAATAAAAATTCTATAAAGTTGCAATATTGTCGTCTATTCAAAAATACTCATATCCGAGCATAAACAATATATCGAAATGAAAGGTTTTTGATCGACTAAACAATAATGTTTATGATATTGACTGAAGGAAACATTTTAGATTCAAATTTGAATTGTTGAAACTTTGTTCAATTCCACATGTTGTCACTATCGTCCCGGGTTTCACCTCTTGGCATCTTTAGGCATTATATCACACGTTTGCAATAAAACTGTAAACTTTGAATTGTTACAACTTTGTGTGATTCCAAATATTTTGTCACTAACGACCTGGGTTTCACCTTTAGGCATCTTCAGGCATTCTATTACACGGACGCAACAGATTTAACAGTTAGTCATGTGGCATCGTACACAGTTGTAACAATTCAAATTTGATATTGAAATTCCATCTAGCACATTCAGTCGATATCATAAATTAAAACTGTCAACAATAAATAGTTTGCAACGTTTATATACAACAGAAATTAATAACAAATGACAAATACAAGCCTTAAGGCTATGATCCTAATATATATATATATAAAATAATTTTCATAACTATTGATTTGATTTTGACGATATTCAATATAAATGATATATTTTATAGAAAATATATTTAGTTATTACATTTTTAATAAAAGGATTTAATGATAAATATATACTATCGGAATAATGCATTTGGGTAATTTGAAACTTAGAGATACTTACTAATTTTAAATTGGTTGGGTTACGTTGGGATTAAATATTAGGTGGCGCAATATAGGAATTAAACGTATAAGATTGTAGATTCTTTCAAACAATCTCGCGGAGATCTCATAAGAAAAATAAATATGCGGAATCGTATCATGTTTCAACAATTCTAGTTAATTGATTGAATTTGTTTTAACTTGGTAGAACTCCATTATAACACGGTTAAAAAGGTAACGTAATACAGTTCTGATGAGAACGTAAGCCGAAATAACGATTCACTATAGACCTTAAATTTTTTTAGAACACCTTAGTATTTTTTCTCCGTGTAATTTAAATTTACTAGAAAGGATTGTTTTAATCATTTTTAAATACAATGCCTCTCCACCAAAAACTGACAGTTAAAACCATAAAAGCGGATTTAAATTTATTTGACGGTTTCCGCCTAGGCAAAGTGTGATTTATAATACGGTGGTCTTTAAAGTAATTACGTTAATTATTACTAATGTTATTGATTGAATTGGCATTCACTCGATAGAACTCCATTATAACACGGTGAAAAAATAGCAATGTATTTAAGTTCTACAAAATTGTTTTTAACAAATATAGTTGATAGCTATTTCGGCTCACGCCATCGTCAGAACTATGCTTAAACTAACGTTCGCTTATCTATATATAGCTGTGCAGAAAAGGCACACAACACATCCTCTCTCCTGTTCCAACGGCCTAGTTTGTTACTTTAACACAATGACACTACATTTTCAAAATTCTAAATGAAACAATAGGTGTCTATGACAATAAGATTATATGTGGGACGGAAGTGGTCCTTATGGAAGCAAATCAGACCACTCCTTTGTACAACGGCTGGACAAGTGGCGATACTATTATGTTAGTTTGTTCGTTAAGAATCCTTTGTGATAATTGATGCCTTTTCTTCACAGCTATATATAGATAAGCGAATGTTAGTTTAAGCATAGTTCTGACGATGGCGTGAGCCGAAATAGCCATCAACTATATTTGTGAAAAATAATTTTGTAGAACTTAAATACATTGCTATTTTTTCACCATATTACTAATATTGATAAAAGATTATTTTATTATGTTGAATTTAGACACGCGAATGAAAAATAAAGCGAAAATTTGTACCGAGACAGTTTTCCGGGAAAGCCATCTGCCGGAAAAACGCTAAGCAAGAGTGTATGTACTGGCAAAAGCTCAACAGTGCGACAAAAAGAGGAAAATGTAGAGGAAAGTCGCACGTGGAAGTCCACGTGTGCGGAGGATGTATACAGGCATTATTAAAACTGCCTCCGGGTGAAGTGGGGGCAAGTCTATGCGAGTAGTGCGATTCTCAAAATATCTTCAAACAAAAAACTTTAAATTCAAGTTTCACATTAAAATGACTAACAATTATTATGCGGCATGTATTGTCAGTCTCGTGTCGGATTTTAATTGTTGATACTGAGAAAAATTCTAAATTTTTTTTTATTAACGAACCAAGTTTCGCTCATCGGCATTTTTAAGTATTATATTGAGTTCTGTTGGTTGCATCCGTATGTTATAATTCCTATAGATATCGAAATATGAAACCGCTTTTGTTTGTCACAAAATATTTGAAATTGTTTGACAAAGTTTCAACAATTCAAATCCAACACGATGAAAAAATAGCAATGCATTATATTTTAGTTTTACAAAGTTTATAAGTTGATAGCTATTTCGGCTGATGCCCTCATCAGAATGTAAATTCAATAAATTCGAATTTTATTAAAATTTATAAGGACGCTTTTCTTTTCAATCTTGTATCGGTTTTGAAGGTAAATAATACTGCGAGTCAGTAAGCAGTTTGCATCGCTTATATAAATATGTAGGAAGCTAAAATAGTTTGAATAAGAACTAATTTAACACTTTGAAAAAATAGCAATGTATATTAGTTCTACAAAATTTATAAGATAAATATTTGATAGCTGTTCCGGCTCACGCCTTCATCAGAAATAGTTCTGATGAAGGCTATTTTTTCACAGTGTTATAATGTAGTTCTACCAAGTAATGCCAAATCAATCAAAAACCAATTTGATAATAGTGACGTTGAAATTTTGAATTAATCATTTTGTAACCAACACAGCATAATGACTATGTTATGAGGGCTTTTCGCAATTGTCAATTAAAATGTTTTTGTGTAGTTTTGTATTTAAATATACCTACTAATATTCAATGGTGGAGTTTTGGTGGGAATAGATATGTGTTATTTAAGTGTGAGAACTTTTCCAAACAGATATAACAATATAGAATAGTTCTGACTTGAGTACAATTAATTCAAGGTCGTGCTAATTTTCTATTGATTGTCTTATCAAAACGGATTTCTACCGGATAGAATAAAATAGTGCATTAATAGAAATGTGTAAGGCAAAAAAAAAACTTTGACATGTGTTCGTCCATCAGGCACCGCTGTAGGGTGGGGGTGAACTTGATTTAGAACCTTCGTCTGGCTCCAAGACATTATTCACGATGCGAGCTTTTGCGCCACGCGCCGCCTCTGGGAGCGGGGGAGACTAGCAAAAAGTATAAAGTATTTTTTCCTTTAATTTCTTCCGCGAAGTGGAAATTTTTTGCTGGTGCACTTTTCGTGAGCGAGGCGAACCCGCCGCGCATAATCGTTCAGGACAAAAAAATATACGTAAAACGTAGAGAAGATGGAATTTCTTAATTTTATACGGGCTGCAGTTTTTTCTACTTATGCTGATATACTGGAAAGTAAGATATTCCGTCGCATAAAAGCTCTACATTTTTCTCACGAGTACGAAACTGTATTATTGATAGGCCCGTTGTGAAATATTTAAGTTGAAAAAATTATAAAAGTCACATAGATTAAATAAGTTTTCTTTCCGTCTTTTAAATTCAGGCTGATCATTAAAATAAATAAATTGAATCAGTTATATTATTGCATAAAAGAACACGGAAGATCATTCACTTTTTTGTAAAAAAAAAAAAATAGAAGTAAACAGAGCTCAATTAAATTTCATGTTTGTCCTCAATGATCAGTTTAACATTTATTATTTCTCTTACGAGAAATAAGTTCAATGCGTCAAAAATACAATATTACTTCACCTGATATTTAATCTCACCGTAACAATCAAATTTAAAACAATAGGATATCTAGAAGTATTTAATTACTGAATTGCATTTTAATGATAGGAGATTACTGTCTATTCTTAAAACATTTCATCAAACACTCATCAACTGCTTATAAAATTATCATATACAAAATTGAATTTTATTAAAATTATATTAAGAGCAATTGAAGTTATTTCCGATATGTATTTGGCTCCTAACCTTAAAGACTGAGTACAAAATTCTTTTTGTATATAATCAATGCAAACTATTTATGGTGAGTCAGTTCATTAGCATCCGTGTGATAAAATGCCTGAAGATGCCGAAAAGCGAATCCTGGGACGTGAGTGACAATACATGTGGAAGTGTACGTAGTTTCAACAATTAAAATGTAATATACATAATAACACTGGGACCGGTAGCACAATATTGATAAATTTAATTTCGATGGAATTTATCCTTTAAAAAAATGATTCATTCTGGAATTGGTAATTTTGTATAAATTGTTGGTATTGTTTCTAACACTCTCCTCATTTCTAGAAGAAATAAATGATCCCATACTTTTGGGTACAGTACGAATAAAAATGATTTATAAAGAGGCGAAACGCGTGTACTAAATAGTATAAAACCAAGAAGAAAAAAAATATATATACATACATTAAATAAAGTTTCACAGATCTTTGTTTATAATATATTATAATAAGTAATCTACATATTTCAGACACGAAGTTGATTGGGGATACTCTTAGATTTTTGCAGTACTTTCAATAAGTTGTTGAAACTGTGTATGATTCCACATGTTTTTTCACTAACGACCCAGGTTTATCAATTTCATAACTTTTAGTTTTTATAACGTAAATGTATTAAAAATAGTCCCGTATTAACCGATTTCCGATTTATGGTTTTCCTTGTACTGTTTTAGTCTTGCCAGTCAGACAGTTCAGTAATATCCGTGAGATAAAGTGACTGAAGTTGATGAAAGGTGAAACCCGGATCGATAGTGACAAAATATGTGTAGAATCGTAAGTATTTTCAATAATTTAAATTTTAAATTGAAATTTCATTAAGCAGTCTTAGATGATATCGTAAAACATAGTTTTACAAGTATATCATACAAAGTAAACAATTCCAAGCCATATTCTTTCGCTCAATCTTCTATTCTCTCCGCAACAAAATCCGAAAATCTGTCAAATAATGACGCGACGTTGTCAAAGAATGAACACAATGACATACGGTAAAACCTCGTGTATTGTATTGTCACTCTGGACGTCGAATGATATGAAAAGAATCAATCTGATGTAGGCATTCTGAAAAAGCTTTCATTGAGATAAATGCCTTAATCAGAAGAAAAAGAGAGAGCTTATGTCGGTGTACAGCCTGAAAGCTCGAACGAGAGATTTTCCGATAAAATAAATATTAATGACACATCAAGATGTTTTGCGATTTGCAGATAAAATATTATTAGATCATTTTTTGTTGTAGAACGAAAGAGTTCGATGTTAAATATTACAATCGTTTATTTATTTACCTGTTTTATGATATCGACTGAACGTGTTTGATAGAATTTTGATACTAAATTTGACTTGTTGAAACGTTGTACATTTCCAGTAAGGATACGGGATTCGCTTTTCTTAAAGCACCTTCAGTCGCTATCATAAATGAAAAAGAACTTTTTTTGAGTTGCTATGAAGGGAAACTCTATAGTCAGGCTGGTTTGGTCACCATGTTTTCAGGTTATTTCAGGGGTGAATTGCTGAATATAAAATTTATAAACAGATGTTTTATGTACATAATTGAAATGGGACTATATAAATTGCACTAAAAACAAGAAACAATGAGTTTTGGGCCCGTTAAATCACGGCACAATTTTTATAATAAAATAGGCTTGGGTTTTGAATTTCGACTTCACAGACATTCTATCACACGGGTGTCATAGAATTGATAGTCAGACACTTAGGAAGTCGTTATATAAATTCCATCAAGCTCAATCAATATAACAAATTATAGATGTTCCTATTTTATTATAATTGAATCAAAATTTGTGTAATGATTTGATGCTTGTTAGTGAAGAACAATAGCAATTTTTATTTCTATTATTTATCATTATTTTAAAACATTTTGAGTATAAAATACAATAAGCTAAAATTAGCCGTATGCAAGACGAAAAGCAATGTAAAAAATGATTAATGAGACATCCAGCTGTGTCGAAGCTCATTTTTCTAACCACCCTTTAAAAAAATATGAAAGGCGTTAGAAAAGTGGCAGGTCGCTAATTGAGTGACCCCTCAGATTAAAAGTTAAGTACTTCTGAAAAGGGTATAATATAGATTCGTTGCTTTCTGACTTTCGACGGATTTTAAAGAACAAGTTTAAAATTAAAAAGCTCTAAGTATCTTTGGTTTATTAAAACGATATTTTGTTAATTTATCTAAACCTGTAGATTGTGTAGTAAACGTATGAGCTTTTAAGCTGTGTGAAACTTTATAATGGGTCATCATACGAAATTCACTTTCACCAAGTTAAAAGATAATGCTTTTAATTATATATTTTTACGATTTAGTATACAATGTTTTTTTATGTTACTCATTCACTTGAATTCTTAATATATTTACAGTAAATAATCTTTTTTTTTTTTTTTTTTAAATAAAAACATATTTTTAGTACTATTTCTGCAATATATTTTTTGATCAGGACCGGTTTCGCTCGTCGCGTGCATTATCAATTGATAAGACACAAACTACAAGCATGCAGATATACAAAGCCATCGGTTCAAGAGCTAAGAAAATAATTATCAGGACGTCATATAATATACATTCAAATGAAGTAAATTGATTAAAAAACGAAGTAATTTATGATATCGACTGAATGTGCTTGATGGAATTTCAATATCAAATTAGTGTCAGTTCTGTTGCATCTGTGTGACAGAATGCATGAAGATGCCGAAAGGCGAAACCCGGGTCGTTAAACATGTGGAATCGAAAAAAATGAAACGTTAAAAATCTTTTATTAATAATTTGCAAACAGCATTAATACATTAAAAATATATTAAGAGCTCAGGACGATCTTGAAAGACTCATTAGGAAGGATAATGAATGGGATTTTTTTTAATGAAAATAAACTAAATTTAAATATTTTTTGGAATATGATGTAAAAGTGAATATCTTTTTAATCATAGTCGAAAGGATGAGAAGAAATTGTTTCACAGTATGTAAATTATCTGTCTTTTTTGAAAATATGTTGTCTTTAGTTAGTTATTTCCGTTGTATATACTAGAATTCACATATTTATATATATTATATATATAATATATATAAATATATGAATCTTAGTCTAAGGGTATAAGTTTTTCATATGTAACTTAATTCTTGTCCATAATCGGTGCAATATACTTATTAATTATAGAGTCAGTTCTATTGCAACTGTGTGATAAAACACTTGAAAGTTTGGAATGTGTGGAAATCGTATAAAACTTTCACAATTCAAATTTGATATAAAAATTCCATCAAGCTCCCTTAGTCATTATCGTAAATAATATCAAAGAGTTTTGTCGGTTTGCAAGGTATCAACAGAGAGACACATTGTTTTGACGTTAGATAAAAAAATTCAAAAAAATAATGTATTATTGCGGACCAGTGCCGGTTCGCGGACCGCGGGCTGATATGACCATTGGTTTGGAGTCTAGTCTGGATTTTACAGAATCCAACGGAAACAAGACGAAATCTCACCCCCGATCGACTTACCCCCACACCCTCTCTAAGGGAGTACAACTGTGGTATGACTCATCAGGAGACATTGTTAGTCTAGTAACCGGAATTATATGGTGGGTGGGCACCGTCGAGGGGAGAATGGGGTAGTTTTGGCCATGGGGTAAGATTTATGCGACGTACGGGCGTTTGTCGTCGACGCATTAGACGCTCGGGTTCACTGAGAACGTTTGCAATGAATTTTATTTACGTCAACTTTTGCTTTGACGTTTTAAATTTACTTTGACGTATGACAAACACGCAAATAAATGATTTATAGGTTCCAGATACCACGTGTTTTTGCCTGCCCAAAAAATCGTAAGGTAAGCAATCCATTATAAGCAATATTCACATGACATATGTAAAATATTAAATGAATTGAATTATTGATTGAATCGGCATTTACTTGGTAGAGTTTGATTATAATACGGTGAACAAATAGATAAATTAAAAAATAAATCATCTCCTGTTAGTTGTTAAGCTTATTGTAAGTGCCACCTGTTTGTCTATTTTAAATTTTAATTTGGCAAATTTTTTGCTAGAATGATATAAGCTAGGTTGTAAAAACAGAAGAGAATATGTATTGCGTACTTTGTCTATACGGCTATATATAGATAAGCAAATGTACGATTAAGCGCAGATATCTTAAATTTGTAGAACTAAAATACATTGCTATTTTTGCGCTGTTTTATAATGTAGTTCTACATAGTAAATTCCAATTCAATCAATAAATTTAACTCTTTGAACGCCACCACTTCCAAAGTCATTTCACTAAATCTTCCGAAATCATTTCTTTCACAAGTAAGAAAAATAACAAAAAGGCACCGACACAAAGAAAGACACAAAAATTACCACCGAAACCGTCGAGAATATAACATAAAGACAATTGAGTTTTTGGGGCTGTTAATTAAAAAAATATTATTCAATAGTTTGTCTCTTCAATGGAGATATTCCACAACACTTTTGGAGTAAAATAAAGATATCATATATATATATATATAAAAGATATATATATATATAAATAATTTTAAGAAAAGCACGCTGACGCGCTAGCGTTAGCGTGCCTAACGTCATTGGCATATAAACGATTAAACTAATGTCAATAAATATCAAATTTGAACGATTCCATATGTTTTGTCACTAATGACCCATGTTTCGCCTTTCGCCATCTTTAGGCATTCTATCACACGGATGCAACAGAATTGACGTACAATAAACAGTTAGCATAGTCTATATAACAGTTATTAATTCCAGAAAAACAGACATCACATGGCAAGCAGTTAATGGCAGCTAAAACAAAATTAATAATATTAGTCTAATAACAACTAGCACAATTGCCTGTGATAATTTTCATTAACGATCTTGTTAATGAGTAATTCTTGAAAGGGTTTTACAACAAGTATTATTTAACTAACATTAAAATATAAATGTTTTTTTTTTTAATAGAAATACCTACTTATTAACATGTGGAATCGTACAAAGTTGTAAAAATTCAAATGTGATTTTGAAATTCTATCAAGCACTTTCAGTCGATATTATAAATTATGCCAATAATCAAATTTTGCAATGCTTCTTTTATAAAAATTAAATGGCTGATTTGTAAAAAATATTGCAGAACAAACGCTCGAAGTGAATAGTAAAAAAACGCTTTATACCCTTGTCTGTGATAGATTATTTTTGTTCATCGCTTTGTAAAGGGATGAAATCAAAAACGTTTACAGATAAGGGTTATTTATGATACGCTCGCTTCACATCTCTCTAAATAGATTTATTCAAGTCAATAAATAGGAATCTATATAAAATTGAACGATATTATTTGCAAAAAAGAATATTTATTTAATAAAAGGCCCAAGGATGATTAAGTACGCAATGAAAACAATATGTACGCACAAAATCTACGTTAATAATACGTTTGTACGGATTACTTAGAATTTCGTCTGGACCACAAATGTTGTTATTTCGTTTTAACAAATATTTCTCGTTAAGTGTTTTCGTGTTTAACAATTTCTACTGTATATAATATTGTTTGATGCTTCAAAATATAATAACAGGATTATTAATATTTATTTAACCTTTTTGGATTGATTTTATAAAATCCGGGATGAAATGATGATTTATTATCACTGGCTATTTATGACTTTTTTACCGTTTCCAGTGTATACATTATATAATATAAAAATTTAAATAAATTTCAATATTCCACGAATTGTATTACTAAATATGATACGTGTTTCGCTTCTTTCAGAAGAATCTTCAGACTTCAAAACGTCTTCAGACTTACACATTGAAACACGTGTCACAATACGTGGAATAATCAAATCTAATTAAAATTTTATTTTGAAATGAACTTTTAAAACGTCACCGCCGAATCTATCAATTATATATATAATATGGCAACAAATTCAATTTTAAGGTGTTCATTGTCACTTTTTGGTGGAAAAACTTTATTGGTTGTGCGTATTTGCATTGTTTCATATAATTAAGCTTAAGTGAAGATTTGACGATAGTGGGAGCTGAAATGACTTTCAACAACCATACATAAATTTTTTTTTAGCTCTGTCAAATAAATAACAATATTTTTTAAATAATTTATGATATCGACTGAAGTTCTTGATAGAATTTCAATATAAAATTTGAATTGTTAACTAACATAACTGTAAGTTCTGTTGCATCTGTGTGATAGAATGCCGGAAGATGCCGAAAGTCGAAACCCGGGTTGTTAGTGATAAAACAAGTGGAATCGTACAAAGTTACAACAATTCAAATTTAATATTTTTTAAATAATAACAATATAATTCTTTATACTTATTTCTACAAAACATTTTATGATTAGGACCGGTTTCGCTCATTGAGAGCGTTAATGGAGATGATAATGCTCGCGATTAGCGAAACCGGTCCTGATCGTAAAATATATTAGAGAAATAACACGGCGAAAAAATAGAAATGTATTTTAGTTCTACATTTTTTTTATAAGATATTGTTGATAGCTACTTCGGCTCACACCATCTTCAGAACTATGTTTAAACGTACATTTGCTTATCTTTATATAGCTATGTAGAAAAAGTACACAATACATTTTCTCTCCTGTTTTAACGACCTAGCTTATTCCCCGCTAGCAATAAAACTAAAAAAAAGCACGCCTTCATCAGATCTAGTTCGGATGAAGGCTATCTTTTCACCATGTTATGATAGAGTTCTACCACGTAAACGCCAATTCAATCAATATGTTATAGAAATAAGTACTAAAAATGTGTTTTTATTGTTTGAAATATCATGCTTTTCCACCAACAAGTGACAGTTAACACATTAAAAGTGAAATAAGAATAGTACAGATTCTCGGATATGCACGACAAAAAACAAAAAAGAAAGATGAGCTATGAAATTTTTAAGGTATAGCCCCCGATTTTTTGATCTCGTTTATTCCACCCCCGTCCCCTAGTGTTCACAATTCTCTTTTGACAGGGTACTACATATTTCTGTACACTGGCTGGAGAGGGGGTTGCTCCATGAGACTTTATTGATATCGGATATGGAAGAGGGGAGTGGTGGAAAAATGCAGAACCCCTGATGATGCGGGGGTGGATTCCGTCATTTTGATTGCAAAAGTATCGCGGATTTAGATCAGCACAGTATTCGTTTATTATTTTTTCCACGTGTTTTCAAACATCCACCAAGAGCATTCAAAAATAATAAATTCACATATGTGTCACAGCGAAAATATGTCACTAGTGAAATTATAGTTTACTTATTCAGACAGCGAAAATACACTGCACCTGTTCACGTTAGGATTTTAAATAATAAAAACAATTTTTTTAGTATTTATTTGCATGATATATTTTTTGATGATTAACTGATGGTCGGTTGATAATGTTCGCGATGAGCGAAACTGATCCTGATCAAAAAAAATTGTGTGGAAATAAGAACTAAAAAATGTGTTTTCATTATTAAAAATATCATGTCTTTCCATCAAGAAGTGACAGTTAACACCTTAAAAGTGGTCACATTAGTATGTTATTTTTTTCTATGGTTCCATTTTTAATGTGTTAACTGTCACTTCGGGATGTGAAGGCATTATATTTCAATAATAAATCGCAATGCTTAGTAATATTACTCCAGTTATATAAATTAACTAATCATATCACTTGAGGGTACTGGATGGAATTTCAACATCGAATTTTAGTTGTTGAAACTGTGAAACCAGGTTTTGTCTTTAGGTATTCCATCCTTGTGATAGAATGCCTGAAAATGACGAAAGTCGAAACCCAGGAGTGACAAAACGTGTGAAAATATACAGTTTCAACAATTAGAATTTGATATGATTAAAATCAGGACCGATTTTGTTCAATAGTCAAAATGTTGTCCAGATATACTTGTTTGCCATTTCATCAGTTGATAATGCTCGAGATGAGTGAAACCAGTCCTGATCATTAAACATTGTGTGAAAATAATATTAAAAAAATCTGTAGTTATCATTTAAAAATAGGAAACTATATCAATCAACAGCAACTTTAAGAATCACTGGTTTTCATAAGCCACCGCTCGCTATGATTTGTTTCTCCCCTCTGGTCTTATCGTTTGAGATGCACTGCACTTTATTTTATTTCAATATTTTCCATCGCCAGCGGAAGTTGTTTGTTTTTTGTTCGCTTGTAGTGTCTTCTTGTTTTCGTTGCGAGTAAGATTTGTGGTCTCCCCGAAAGTTTCTGCAGTTGGCAACACTACTTACAGGAGGAATAAATCGCAGGGAATCCTTGACATAAAGAAGCCCATGAGAGATGTTATTATTGATTTTGTGGGAATATTTATTGTCATATTGGCCAGTAAGGCAAACCCAGGAATATTTTTATATATCTGACATATAATATATGAAAAATCGAGCACTCAAATCGCTATGATCACACTAAACGAAGTTATTGGTTCAATCTTCATTTATTTAATATTATTATATTAACAGCTATTTTTTTGCTATTTTAAACAAGAATAGCAAAAAAAAATTATGTACTTTAGTTATACAAAATTAATCAGTTATAAAGTTGATAGCTATTTCGGTTTAAGTTTACATCAGACTGCCAACCAGTATATCTAACACTTACAATAAAGTAGTATTCTTGTATAGTTAGAATTATCAAACGGAGATTTCAGAACAATTCAGTCTATGTTTTAAGACAAAGAAAAAATATATGCATGTTAGCAGTTAAGACGTAAGCAGTCAGTGGGTTAAAGCAACTATGTTTAAATGTACATTTACTTATGTGTATAGCGTTGTAGAATATATACACAATACATTTTCTTGATTGAATTGGCATTCACTTGGTAGAATTCCATTATAACACGGTGAAAAAAATAGCAATGTATTTTAGTTATTGTTTTTAAAGTAAAGTAAAATTATTATTTTTTAAGATAAAGTTGATAGCTATTTGTGCTCACGCCATCATCAGAACTATGCTTAAACGAAAATTTGCTTATATATATATAGCTGTGTAGAAAAGGTACACAATACATCTTCCCTCCTGTTTTAACGACCTAGCTTGTTTCTTGTTCGCAATAAAACTAAAATTGTACATGAAACTAAAAAGGCGGCTATAACAATAAGCTTACATATGGCACGGAAATGGTCCATTACAGAAACAGACCGGCCCCCCGTAGCGGGTTAAGCAATGGCGATCGACATATATTAGTTTGTTCGTTAAGAATCTTTTGTTATAGAATTCTAAAGCCGTCACCTTGCGACCTTTATTACAAAAATGCAAACACTTAGGCGCTGAGTTTGAATTTATATTACGTGATTCCTTTATAACGTGATTAGCAAATTTAAAATCTGTTTTTTTACTGTTGAATGATCTTACATGTGCTAAAATTCATTTTACGCACCAATAGCGGTTTTTTTTTTATTAAATTACAGCCAATCAGAGCTTCGCAACATAATTTAAAAAAAATAGAAAATGAAATTGATGTTGGAGCGTTTTTATTGTTACTTTGGGCTTACGACAACCAAACTATCATAACAACGAGCAGACCATACACAAACTCCTCTATCCTGGGGTTCCTCGACTCATCATTAAAGATGCAAAAGAGGTGGAGGCGATTTTCCGATACCTTTGTTTGCTCAGGACATTTGCTGATTGTGGCACGCCACCCCTTTAACATACAAATCGTGTTGTAGTATATATAATATTATTCATCAACGAATTGTTGAATATCTTTTCGTAAAAACCACATAAATGTGATTTTTTAGCAAGTTTTGACACAGTTCAAATATAATATAATTATTGTTTTGCGTTGTATTATATAAAAGTAGTAGAGGGTTAAATTAATGTTTATTAAACCTAGTCTTCCCTAACCTTTTTACATATGCGGACCAGAAGAAAAAGGAAACAATTTTTGAAAACCACTAATATGAAATATTTTTTGTTAACTTTGTATAATGAGAGATGAACATAACTACAATATAACTAACCAATATTCAAATGATATAACAGTCTTATACCATTAAAATTTATCAAATACAATGGGTTTTTTTCTCAACAAATTAATACGAAGCCTGCTTTTGAATTTTTGCTTATATATTTAATATTCTTGGCTGTAGTGCTGTCGTTAACAGTTATTAGTAAGTTATTGATTAAATTGGCATTAACTTGATAGAGCTCCATTAGAACTAGTACCGACGGTGACGAGAGCCTAAATAGCTATCAACAATATCTTATAAAAAAAGTTGTAGAACTAAAATACATTGCTATTTTATCACAGTGTTATTTTAAATTCCTTGGAGTCGCATCATTCTACAAATTATTATTATAATAAAAAAAATAAACAATAACTACAAATACAATTCAACGCGTACGTGTATAAAATATCCTGTGTTAGATATTAAAAATTACTATGTTTTAAAGCACCATGAAATATTTTTGTTTAATTCGCTGGCGGTCCCTAACTACAACAAAGAATATTTTAAATAATAAAGACATATTTTTTTGTACTTCTTTCCACAATATATTTTTTGATTAGGAGTTTCGCTCATTGCGAGCGAAATGTTGATCAGATGATAATGCTCGCGGCGAGCGAAACCGGTCCTGATGAAAAAATATATTGTGGAAATAAGTACTAAAAAATGTGTTTTTATTATTTAAAATATCATGCCTTTCCATCAAGAAGTGACAGTTAACACCTTAAAAGTGACAACAAAGAATGTAACAAACGCAAATATATTATCCATATACCTGACTGAGACTGTCTCTGTAATTCCCCGCCGGTATCGGCCTGAAATGATCCTTCTCCAGGTCACTGTTAACTCTCAAATCACCAGCATTACTCCCGTCGTCTTTCTTGGCGATACCCCCACTGAACAACTTCACTCTCAACTTTAGCTTTTCACTTGGTCTTCCATCCACTTCGTCTTTCTTGTTGGAATGTTTCAGCTCGAATTTCTCAGACAGTCGTTCTGCTCTGGTTTTATCTTCTTCTTTCAACTCGAAGCCGAAATTTCTTCCGTCTGCTTCATTACCCTTTTTCAGATTCTCGTCATATATGCCATCGTTATCATTTTTGGTAGATTGCTTTGCATCGTATGCTTGCGTGTAGATTTTTTGCTGGTCCGACGAGTTTTTGTCTCTGTCAGGGCTTTGATTACCTCGCTGTAAGATGCTGGGCTTCTTGAAAGAATGTGGGGTCCTTGAATCTTTTATGAGGAACTGTTCATCGTCTTCTGTGCTGTGGTCTTCTTGGCCACGATCAGAATCAGGCGCAGTTCGCCAGCCGACGCCTTGGATGTGAGGCTCAAGGAATGACGAACTTCTGCAAAATAAAAAAGAAAGTTTTATCATTTATTGTATTTTATACCATTTTAGTAAAATATAAAAAAAATAACACGGTGAAAAAAATAGCAATTTATTTTAGTTCTACAAAATAAGCAATGTATTTTAGTTCTAAAAATACATTGCGATTTTTTTCACCGTGTTATAATGGAGTTCTACCAAGTGAATGCCATATTCAATCAATAAAAATACATACATATCAATTAAATTACAGTTGTCAACTGTCTTGGGGGATGGCAAGGGATATTTAAACGATATTTTCTTTTCTCTAATCTATTTTCACAATTTTATATTATTAAGATTAGTACATGTTTCCTTTATATCAAAAATATATAAAGAGTTAAGAAACAACTATGAAATTAGTTGTGAACAATTTTCCTTTATTAATGAAAATTTTGTGTACCTATAAATTATTTTCTTAGTTCGTGAACCATTTGTTTTGTATACCTAGTAAGAATGTCAGTTGTCAGTTACGTTGCAGTCATAGAATGCCCGAAAATGACGGAAGGTAAAATATAAGTCGTTAGTGACAAAACATAAGGATTCGTTAACATTTTCAATAATACAAATTACTATTTGAGTTTATCTATATGCTTACAAATCTATACAATAACATATTGAAAATTTAAATAGTAAATAAATGTGAAGACACATTGTGAGTTTTCATAAACTGTATAAAAAGCTGTATAACTATAATTTAAACATAATTGTCATGTTGGGAGAAGCCAAAAAAGCTACCAAAAAACATTTCATATTAACGAAGTTTTGTTCTGAAATCATTTCTTTATATTTATTTGATAAATTGGAGTTTCAAAGAATTTAAAAAAAATATTATATTTCAATAAGAAAATAATCATCCAAAACAAAACGACTTTGCAGCGCTTCCTAAACTTTCTAAAGAGCGCACAAAAGTTTTGTCGGTCATCAGGAAAACCAACGACAAAATCGTTTGGGGCGGGAAACAAAAACAGGACAAGACAATTGCGAGGGGTCGGTTGCTAAGATGGAAGAGGAAAGCGAACGACTAACTGGTATACATAACTCAAATAAAGTCTACAAAAGTTTAAGATATATTCAAGAATATTGCCATTGAGATTCTCAAAATGTGGTCCGATCCACGTTAGGCAAATAAGACAATATTTTGAATCATCTGTTACAGCGATAGTTTAGATTAGATGTCGGCAAGCAGTGTCTTGCGAGCGGCATTTACATCTAAGGATAATTATGACAAGCTATTTTTTATTAATTCATGTATACAAAAAGTCAGCGAATTTTACGACGAATATTGTAATACGAAATTAGAGAATTTGGAGAAAGATAATTTTAATTAAATATTACAGTTTAAATGCATATACACCCAGTCCTTTTTTTACGCGATACATTGGTTCCAGAAAAAGGCGCGTAAAAAAAGATTTCACGCAATTGCATTATATTTCTTTACACACCCTAAAACATAAATTCGCATAGTATCCGATACACTTGTCAACATTTGGCAATTGTATGTGTATTTAAAAAAATAATGAAACGTACATGCCTAGCATCGTATATAAATGTCTTCTTTACAAATTTGGGGAAAAAATTGCGTAAAAACGAGTGAAGCGCGTAAAAAAATGTAGCGCTGCCGTCCAAAAAAATCGCGTATAATCGAATTCTCGTAAAAAAAAATCGCGTAAAAAAAGGACTGGGTGTATATACCAGCGATAGTGTATTTTAAGTGAAAGTATATTTTCAATGAAATCATAGCTCATTTATCATCATCTGATCGGAATATTTGAAGAGTAAAAAGAATTTATAACAGTTACATTCCAAATGTATTACATTATGAGAACTCTAATTCAAAACATATACAATATTATGATGTTATCAACTAACGGACTTACGGAGTACATTTGCGGTGTCTAGATCGGTAAACTATATTTTTACAAGTAAAAAAATATTTTTGTTGGGATGTTAATGTAAATTTATCATTATTGTTTGAGAGGGCGTAATCATCAGGGAGTCCCCGTTTTTACACCTAAATTCGTTGCAGTGCTTTCATTTTAACCATAAATAACAATATGATATTTTAAATAAGATTTCGAATTGTTAGAACTTTGTACGATTCCACATGTTTTGTCAGCCTGAAGATGCCGAAAGTCGAAACCCAGGTCATTAATGTTAAAACATGTGGAATTGTACAAAGTTTCAAAAACAATTTTATATTGAAATTGCATCACGCACTTTCAGTCGATATCATAAATTATTTAATACATTTTTTTCATACTGAAACATCATATTATTAGAAGAAAACTACGTACAAGATATATACGCGACCTAACGGAAAAGATTTATTTATTACCGGATTAACTCCGAAAGGGTTCATGGCTCGCAATGAAAGGGGGCACTAACATAAACATTTGACGGTAAGTGTGTTGTGCTTTCTCGACCGCTTCCATTTTGTACTTCTTAATGCCACCTCATAATGATAGAAACTAGAACCATTTGATGGACCCTCCTCGTGCAAAATGGGTAGTTCAAATTGAAAAGAAACATTTTGAATGATTCCACGTTTGATCGAAAAATAAATTTGACACCATTACTCTTTTGGTGGCATTTTGTAAGGTCTTTTGAGGTCATAATGCAAGGTATTTTTCGATTCTGATATAAATAAATCTTATGTCATTTATTTAAGGCAAACTGTCTTTGTGAAATGTATAAAAGTTATAATTCACAAAATTTAAACCAGTGCTTCCCAAAATTTTGCAAGTCACGGCCCCCCTAAGCAAATATATTTCAAAAATGAAAATTTTTACAAGCCTCAATTGCTTTCGGGAAGCCCTGATTAAAATGATAAAATAATATACTCGTCATCAAAATTTTTCTATTCGCATATTAAAGTATTTATTATTTGATGTTTAGTATATATAATATAAATTTTCGTATTTTAATTAAAAAAAATAATTCTTGCATATTAGAATTTAATAATTATCTCGGAACCCTTAATGAACATTTTGTAAGGTTTGGTGTTATACCTAAAAATAGGACCAACAAATATAAGGAGGTACTAAGTATTTTGACTATAAACTATTTCGCTTTATTTAGATATATCTTGATACTTTGGCTTTTTATAAAAAGGATGAAAATTAGAATTAGAATTAATGGAACTATATACAAGCCCACATGCTTTGTCATCTACGAATCAGGTTTTTTCTTTCGCCATCTTCAATTGTTCTGACTGAACCGACACACATACAGTTTGCGTACGTTATGTGTGTCCGTTCCATTGCATATGCGTGATAGAATGCCCGATGATGTTTAAAAGCGAAACCCGAGTCGTTAGTACAAAAAAACATGTAGAACTGTAATATTTTTAAGCAATTAAAATTTTATTTTGAAATCATATCAAACATCGTAAGTAGATTGTAAATAGGCTTTTTTTTCATCGATTGATAGTGCTTGCGATGAGCGAAACCGGTTCTGGTGTCATTTATATTAAGTATTGAATATATAACTTAATATTATTTTATTATTTAGATATAATACAATGCTTTTCCTCTAAAAAATGTTTATGTTTGATCACTTTTAAGGTGTTAAATATCACTTCTTGACAGAAAGGCATGACATTTTACAATTTACTTTATGATCAGGACCAGTTTTGCTCATTGTTAGTATTCATCAGTTTATAATATTAAAAAAATAACGAAACCCAAAATGTATTGTCGAAGAATATTTTTTATTATTGCTTAAAATATCTTCATTACTACAGAAAGCGATATCGTATTGCTGAAATAAAATATTACTGAAGTATATGTATTCATTGTGTTGCGTGATAATTGTTACTTCCTGAAACGATCGAAAAATGCTTTTTTTTTTGTTTGCCTCTTTTTCTTCTACTTCGTATTAATTGATATGGATAGACAAATAATGGTATCAAAGTTGACAAGTTGACATTGAAACCCCTATTCGACTGTTTGAGGATGTATAAAATAACTCCCTTCGTAAGACTGGCACCTTGGAAAACGTCTCAATACGTCAAAAGCTCAACAGACCAGTTTAGCAAATTACCACAACTTAAGCATCCCCTATTTTGAGCGTGCAGTTAAAATAAGAGTCATCGGGGAAAAAACTAAAGCCTTACACAGCGAAATTTGTGAATTGAAGCAAATGAAGTCATTGTAAAATTTCTGTAGCCAAAATCAACGACGACGACCACTGCTACGTGGGCGCCGAAAGTTAAACGAAACGAATGACGAAACCTTGGTCGTAAGTGATAATATTATGGAATAATACATCAGTTTAACACTTAAAATTTTGTATTTAAATTCTATCAAGCACATTAAGTCGATATGTAAAATTACAACGGTAATAATTTAATTAATTCGGTGAAAAAATATCAATGTATTTTAGTAGTACAAAATTTATGAGATATATAGTTGATAGCTATTTCGGCTTATGCCCTCATCACTATCAAGAAGTTTTGATAATAAATAGCTATCAATTACGTATATATTTTATAAATTTTGTAGAACTTAAGTGCATTGCTATTTTTTTACCGTATTACAAAGTTAAGATTTAACCATATATGTAAATGCCAATCAATAGTTTAATTGCTTTCATATCGAAATCTGTAACAATAGTAAAATCAAAAATCTACTAGGATCTTGATTGCTTGGACTATTCTCACGTAATCAAGGAGGCTTAACTGCTTGTTTAATAAAAGCAATGAACTCAATTGGGCTCACTTTTTTTGTAACATTTCTAATTTATGATATCGACTGAAGGTGCTTGATGTAATTTCAATATCAAATTAGAAATTGTTACAACTTTATACGACTCCACATGTTTTGTCACTAACGACCCAGGTTTCGCCTCTCGGCATCTTTAGGCATTATGTCACACGAATTAGTCACACTGACTAGTTAGGTAGACGATTAGGTCAGTTCGGTTGCATCCGTGTGATAGAATGCCTGAAGTTGCCGATATGCGAAACCCGGGTCGTTAATGACAAAACACGTGGAATCGTATAAAGTTGTAACATTTCTGTTCAAAAATCGTTTTTGTATCGGTGTACACTCGATTATAAATCCTAAAAATTGGGCTTAATAAATCATAATTTGAAATCACATTTAAAATCCTTAAAACTATCCCGGATTGAGGAAAAATATTTTCGTAAATTTAGGCATAGACTATTTCACCCATTTTATATCTGTTAATCACCATGACTCGTACATAAAAGAAAAATCAATAATCCGAATTCACCATGACTCAACGAATAAAAACCATTACTTCCTTTCATAACAAGACAAAGATAAACTCGTATCGTTATCTGTCTCGCTAAGGCGAAGTCAAGTCGAGCGTTGGGTCTCCACGACAATTGTCCCCTTTTTAATGGCCCAATAAAGCCAGATGATAGCCCCGGCGGTGAAACCGATGGCCTAGGGTTCTCATCCTAATTGTTTCTTATAGGACTTAACGCAGAAAGGAGACTCTAACAGTCACTGCGTCTCCAGGAATCGTTACGGGAGATTTGGATAATGTGATGGGAGTGATTGTTGGATTGTTTATGTGTAGTATTTTAGAATATGGACTAGTGGTCAATTGTATTCTTAGAAACAACCATTGACAAGCGTGCATTAATGTACAAATATTAAATCTTTCCACACGAATGCCGTTGTAGAAGCTACAAGATTTTTTTCTTATAATTGGAATGCCATCACTCATTCAATCAAATGTTTTTATCAGAGCTGTGGAATCGAAGTTGGAGTAGTGAAAAATGAACGACTCCGATTAGTTTTTGATGAGACGATTTGGAAAAATAACCCAAAGAAAAATTTGCTGGATTAGTTGGTCGATCTTTAATTTAATGCACGTAAAAATGAAAGGTAGAAAAAACCTAAAAGAAATAAACTTTTTTAATTGGATTCGTGTTGATGGTTAATGTCAGATTCGAGTTAATATTAATGATCACAGCTCTGGTATTAACTGTCATTTCTTGTTATTTATCATTTTTAGCACTATCTCTACGATATATCTTATGATCGGGACCGGTTTAGTTCGGTCAATAATGCTAAAGGAAGGGGCAAACTTTTGAGATGAAGGGCAAAATTCAAGATTTCAAAATGAGCGGCGAACTATTTATTATTATAATGGTTTGAACAGGATCTGAGGTCATGAAATTACAAGACAATTTTTTTAAATTTTAAGTTATTAAATTTGTTCTCAATCTTTTTTTAAAAATCTTTAAATGATAAAAAATGTGAATCTTATCACATTTTTACGCTTGCGTGCCACAGAAAAATACGCGGCGGACCGCATATGGCTCGCGGGCCACGGCTTGACTGTGACTAAGCCAAACCGATCCCGGACATAAAATATAGTGTAGAAATAGTACTTAAATTGTGTATTTATCAGGGCTGTAGAGTCGAAGTTGAAGTTGTGAAAAATGAGCGACCCTGACAACTTTTTCGATTAGATGATTTTGAAGAATGTCTCAATGTTCAATTGCCGAACTAGTTGGTTAATCTTTAATTTAATGCTTATAAGAAGGAAAGATAGGAAAAACTTGACAAAACTGAACTTTTTTAAGTCGGATTAGTTTTGTTGGTTAATGTCGGATTCGTGTTTAACATTTAGTTAGTTCAACTTGACAGTTAAACTAACTAAAAGTTAATTTGACTCCACAGTCCTGGTATTTATTATTGAAAATAATGATTCGTATTGTACTAGGAAATATTGCTCCTGAATTTTCCGAAATACTGAAAACTTTGTTTTATTGCTTAAAAATAAATGACATCTTATGACTGAATCGAAAACTATTATCCATTGATAATTAAAGTTTCCTTCGGGCACTAAATTCTAAAGTCACGTGGGCAGGCTTCCGTCTTTAGTATGAAAGAAAATTATACTAAAACATTTGCAAGTTGGATAAACTTCACGAAGTACCGGAGGCACAGCATCACGAAGTCACGCTTACTTCCCAATGAAGTGAACCCCTGTTAAACTATGTAATTCAATTAAGTAGGATAATGCTTTGAATGAATATTGATACCTTTGTTAAGAAACTTTAGAATATTTAAATTGACTACGAGGTTAGTCTTAACACATCGAATCCTGGAGCTGTAATTTCACGTGATATAAAATCCAATGCCTGATTCCCGGTGACGTGTTTTGACGTGCTAGACTAGCAATTCAAAAATAGTTAAATTAATGATATCAAGCGATGTAGTTTACTGAGGAATTCCATGTTTTCTTATTCTCAAGATGTATAAAATTTTCCCAAACAGTCATCCAATTAGTCTTATCGCTTATGACGTTATTGATTTGAACGATTTTAAATCTTAACTAAATGTTTATTCAAAATTGGTTGAGAATTTAATTGTACCCTCTTTCTATGTTCTTATGATTATTAACTGCCTGCTTCCGTGATAAATGAATGATTTTACGAAAATAATTATAGTAGTCAAAAATTGAGACGTCAGCATTCAGTGGATTAATTCTTCATCCATTATCAAAATGACATCTTAAATTGTGCACTATTGTTTGACGAGTGCAAAGGGTTTTTTTGGATGTCAAATTGACAAAGCGTTAAGATTTATGATGCGATAGTGTAGCTTTTTGCATTGATTTATTTGTTGAATTATTTTTCCGTCGTTACTGACAGAAGTTAATCGCTGCAGAGCTGAGAAAAGTAATGTCTTTTTTTTGAAAAAGCGACGCGACGATTGCACCACAACCGTTCTTAGTCCTTTAAGGCAAATAATGAAATTGGTAAGCGGGGCGATTTTCCTTAATTCTTATTTTATCGTTGATGTGAAAATATTGATTGTCATTATTTTTCGAATGATAAAGGTTAAGTTAGCCTCCTCGAATTGGAAGAACAGTCCTTATAAAAGAGGAAATTAGCTTTAAGCGATCATTTGAGAAACATCGATTATACACCCTCCAGTGGGCAACGCTCTGGTGACGTCACGCTACGATGATGGCACGTGCGATCGAAATGGTTTCTAGGCCGAGACCGCAGCTCGTCATTATGCGCCACTGCTGAGAAATTTTCAATCATATTGCTTAACTCGTAGTATAGTAGAGTTTGGTGTAAACATCGATTCGAAAAATAAGAGCCCATCATTGGTGTAGCGATCGTAGAATGAATAAAGATAAGATGAAGTCATGATAGCTTACTTAGTAAAAGATAAAAAGCGTCTGTTGTTAAAAAATGCTGTTATTGAGTCTAAATTTGTAATGATAAACAACTGTAAATTAACATTTAAAAATTGAACTTGTGTGATATATATATATAACAAAACTGTGTGAACAATTTATGTTTTTTTTCAAATCCAAGAAGAATGTTTTTTCGAAAGGGTTTTATTGTGTTTCACCTATTTGTTGCAGGAATTTACGATCCGGAACTGAATCCATTTCGTAAAATGCAAGAGGTGAGTTTCTTCACCTTTAACCTAATGGAATGTGCTACGGTCGACCGGGTATTCTTACTCTGAACTACAAGGTGCCCACAAATAAAGTGACACTTACGCTTTAAAAAGTAAATACTAATACAGACGTACTCCTGGTTGAATCAACTCTTTCAGTGCCAAAGATAAATAAATATTTCACTAACAATAATTCGTGTGTTTTCAAAACATCGAAAATACTATACATAGAATAATAATGAAAAAAATATGTTATTTCAAATAATTGAAGTAGACTCAAGATTGGACTAAGTGTTTGTAAAAAAATATTGCGTGTCGCGCCATGTAACACTTCAATGCTGCACATGTCGAACATTCCATTCACGCACCGGTGCGTGTGAGGCATTAGACTGGTTAAGGAAAAAAAATATTAATTGAATGAGATTTAAATTATGTCAGACCCAAATTGTCCATGAGGTGTCAGTAATCGAGATCCATAATAAATTCATTTAGATTCTAATAATTTCTATCGAAAGATATATTGTTTTTAGTTTGTAGAATTAACCACGATATTTCATAAATACATCTGGATATCTATTGGATATTCAGATTTAACACGGTGAAAAATTAGCAATGTATTTTAGTTCTACAAAATATATGAGTTATATAGTTGATAGCTGTTTCGGCTGACGTCTTCAGCAGAACTACGTTTAAACGTACATTAAAAAAGAATTGCCTGAGTAGGCATATTACAAATTTCGATTTATTGTTTTTCTGGAAATTTATTGGGAAAAACAATTTATTTTTCCAGATGACTTTGGATGGTGGATGATTTCGTTAAATAACTTTGTGATGGAAAATATGCGGATATGTTATGCTATAATATATGATCAACCTGTGAATAACTACCCTAAAGCCGAAAAAGGTGCGCACTTTGGAGGACTTAATTTTACTACCCTTAAATATAACTATAATTTGACTTATGAAAATTGATTTTATTTCTGTATTAAATATTAAAATATATTGCGATATTTTTTTAAACAGTGTAATAAATTAATATAATAACGGTAAATTATTTATTTATGCTTTAATTGGAGAGATTTACAAATTGATAATGAAATATTTGTGATTAAATAAGGTAACAATTGGATAATATTAGTATGGAAACAAAATGAAAAAGAAATCTCTCAATTGCATAATCCGCCACTGTAATTAATTAGATATTAAAAACAGCTTTACAGTGTCACAAAAACTGAAAATTAAAAAAAAATATACTTGAGAAATAAATAGGGATGATGATGATGATAATGTTATTAACCTCTTCTCTGCGGAATGCAATAATATCAAATGTACGACGCAATAGCCGTCGACAATTATTCAAGATCAGTGTCATAACAGATGCACTGTTCTGAATATTAAAATGAATAATCCTTACAGGGTGCATACAAGCTACCCTTAATTTTAGATCCCTTCATTTGAATAAAGCGGAAAAGCCAGGCCGCCTACGGAATAACAGAATTAAGGAATTATGTGTTACGTTGTAATAATGCGTATTTGTTGGAAAGGTTTAAAAACTATTATTCTGGTAGTTTCGTTCGGTATTTTATAAAGAAAATGTCGAGAGGGTATTTCAGATTTTAAACACAGTTACAACGATGGCGTTGGATCGTTGTATAGTTGATATTTGGCCCAGTTGACTACTGAATTTTTTTAAAAACTCAACCGCATTTTAATGTGCAATTGATTATCATTTGCTATAAAATTTTTTCATCAAATACTCATTAACGGTATTTGTTGTTGACTGAATCGGTATTTACTTGGTGGAACTCCATTATAAAATGGTGAAAAAATAGCAATGTATTTTACTTCGGCAAAATTTACAAGGTTAATAGTTGATAGTTGTTTTAGCTTCCGCCCTCACCAGAACTATGTTTAAACGTACTTTTAAAAGAATTGCCTGTGTAGATATCGGCTAGTTTCAATCGGTCAATTGAATTGACATTTATTTGGTATGACCTCATTATAACATGATGAAAAAATAGCAATCTATTTTCGTTCTACAAAATTTATTACGTATATAGTTGATAGCTATTTCGGCTTCCGCCATCATCAAATGAATAGTGGTGACAGTTATTTCAGATGTATATATGGATTTTAACCATAGGGTTTGTGTTTTTCTTTTTCGTAATTAATTCCTAAAGCACATAACTGATGCAAACTATTTATGTGTCGGTTCTATTGCATCTGTGTGATTGAATGTCTGAAGATGTCAAAAGGTAAAACCGGGATCGTTTATGACAGAAAAAATGGAATTTATACAAAGTGTCAACAATTCAAGTATGAAATTAAAATTTCATCAAATACCTTCAGATATTATAAATGAGATTGTCTAAAATATAACATCGTACAATATTTTAGCGCGTAAAATTATATTTCAACTCATGATAATATAGTTATACGATAGGAAAAGAATTTGCTGGGATATGACTACATTGAAACACAAGTAAAAATATATTTTTACTGGAAATACACTTTCGCTTCAATAAATAAAATAATGGAAAAAGTCTTTAACGAATTGCTTTTTAAAATTGAATATAAAAATAATGCCGTGAGTTTTCCATATGCAATATATTCAAAGATTTATGTCGTCAGCACGAAACTTACATAAGGTAAGGTAGGAAGTTTGAATTAAAAATACAAATTCGTAAAACGTCCAAAGAAATTAATCAGTTTTATTGCGACGCTTTGTAATTTTAAGTGTGAATTTTTTTCACTCCCTCCTTTCTCTTGGTGATAATTTCATTTTTAATATGCTTTCTCCGAAATTTATGGAGCGGAGAGGTGAAAAATGACAGATATTTGTATAAAGTTAGGTGTAAAACCATTAAAAATGAGGTGATTATTTATAACAACACTAATTGTACAAAGAAATGAATTATTCATCACCGTTAAAGTGTCACTTTTGGCGGAAAGGCATTTTATAGTGACAAGATATGAGATCGTAAAAGATTTCAGCAATGCAAATTTGTAGTTGTTTTATGTTTATATTGTCGTTAATAAATCAAAATTAGAAGAGTTTAAAATGGTAAAAATAACGCATTTCGGTATTTTCATTTCACGTTGTTGTCTTGATCACTGAAACAAATTAATAAACTAAAAGTGTGGACAGATTAAATATATATTGCGAGTGAGAATGCACGACAAAAATATTAATTTATAATTTGAATTGAACACAGGGCTAAATTGCATTAATATCATTTTTAATTATCAATTACCGCCATATAGCAGTAATTGGTACGCAAACGCAATATGTGGAAGGGAAGAGAAGGTTTTTAACGAGCGAAAACGGTGGAAATATACGCAAAACCGCATGCATGAATTTGATTCCTGTTTTACTGGGGTGGAATTAAAAATCGCTATGATCACGTTTGTTATTTTTATCCTTTGCAAGAGTGGTAAAAATTTCGTTTAAAATTGTCAATGTAAAACCTGAGACACGAGTCACAGATGCTAAAAGCTTTAAATAGTTATTTCGGCTTGCGCCATCATCAGATCAACTGTATAGAATGGAATAGATGTTTGTAGAACTAAAAAAACATTGCTATTTTTTCACAGTGTTTTAATGCAGTTCTGTCAAGCAAATGCCAATTTAATCAACAAACTAAAAATGTGCTTTTTTAATTAAACATATCATTATTCCGGCTTGCGCCATCATCAGAAAGCCAAAATGCTATCAATTGTATACCTTATAAATTTTGTAGAACAAAAATCCATTGCTATTTTTCATAGTAATATAATGGAAATCTACCAAGTTAAAGCCAATATAATCAATATACTACAATAAGAGCTTTTTTATTTAAAATATCACGATTTTCCACCAAAAAGTGACACTCAACAACGTAACGGTATCAAAAATTTGTCTTAGAGATATATTGTGTACTGCTTGGTTTTTAATAATAATCTCAATGTGTTAATATATCGTTAATGTGACTCACGGAACAGGCAAATTGTCTATTGGATTTAGGAAGCACGTTAATTAACTGTTTGCTCTAGGGAATAGACTAATTATCTATTTGCTCGAACATCTTAGTGTAGTATAGAGTAACGGTTTTGTTAACCAGTCCAATGCCTCACACGCACCGGTGCGTGAATGGAGCGCTCGACGTGAACAACATTGAAGTGTTACACGACGCGACATGTGATATTTTTTCACAAAATTTTAGTCTCATCTTGAGACTTCTTCAATAAATCCATATAACGTATTGTTTGGAGAAAATTTTTGATATTTTGGGAATACGAGGTTTATAAATACGAGTGGTAAAATATTTTTACGATTCAGGCTAGGGATGGGTAACCGTTTCATTTCAAAAGGTGACATTCATTTATCTGATTCAACAAAAGGCCGCGGTAAAGAAAACGTTGACAACCTCCTCTATAAACTAAATATTTTAATTCACAATATAAATAAGTCAAAATCTTTTAAGAAAAAATACACATTTACAAATTGTAATTTTTTTTTATACATATGTATGTATATAAAGGAATCATATTTTATTATATATTATGTTTTGTTGAGATTTATAATTATTGCCGTCTCAATTTTTTTTCTAATTATCAATCATCAAGCGATGTATCTATAAAAAACATAATACGTAACAAAGTACGTACATCATAACAAATATTTGTTAAATGTGATAACAAGCTGTGTCAGTTTTGTTCCATCCGTGTGATAGAATGCCTGATGATGCCGAATGCACGGTGAAAAAATAGCATTGTAGTTTAGTTCTACAAATTATTTTTATAAGATATAGTTGATAGCTATTCCGGCCCACACCATCGTCATTACTATGTTTAAACGCACATTTGCTTATTTATATATAACCTCACCATGTTATAATGGAGTTCTGCCAAGTAAATGCCAATTCAATCAATAATATTTGTTAATGTTACAGTTTACCAACCTTTAATGGCTAATTTGCTTCTGCTTTTTGTTAGAAAAACATTTGAATATTTGCTTTATTTTGACTTTATTTGCGTTTTATCAGTCAAAAGTCCGCAAGTTCTTAACTACTGATCTAGGTATTGGAAATGTTAAACTTGTGATAAATGATGTCGACGAACTCTCAGGTAAAAAAAATTAAAGCTGGTAGAACGTTTTCAAATATGCGGTTTATTCATTTTTTGCCGAATCTTTGGCGCGAGAATATAAATCAGCGCAAAAAACTTTCTAAGTTTCCAACAAAAAGTTGCATTCTTTCTTATCCATTATAATCCTCCATTCTGCAATTGACGTATCGCTGTAGAAGGGTGCCGCACGTTAAAGGGGCGGCGTTAGGAGGGTTGAATAATTATGTTATGCGAATATATTTTTTTATCAACAAGATACAGTGCTGCCAGACGGACGGCAGAGTAGTCAATTAGAATGAAAAATAATACAGGAGAAATTAATCCCTTGCTATTAGTTTTCAGCACGGTGTCTAATATTTTAGAATCATCCCTTCTGACAGTTGGGGGGGGGGGGGGTAGCTCGTAGGGTCATGGATATCCAATTTAAGTCAAAGGCCAGATGTTCTTATATAATATCATGAATAATTTCCGTTCGTATTATTAACAATAGAGTATGTATAATTATAATGCAGGGCTGTGAAGACGTTAAAAAATACAACCCAGACTAAAAAACAATCAATTAGTAAATTGTACATTAAGATCGCCTGGTCAAAAAAGTAGTCAGAGTCATTTGTTTTTCACGACTGAACCGTAAATAATTTCATGTGAATATAATTTAATCCGTATAATGAAAGCATGGATATGAAAGTATGATTTTGGAAAATCACGCGAATATGCTTGAAAAAATAGGATTTACACAAAATTTGATTTTAAAAACGGTGTAAATATTTCAGGCCATCACGCAAATACGCGTGAATAATATATATACGAAAAAAAAGACGTTTTCAATATTGATGTAATTTTAACAGTGCTGCAAAAAAATGTGAACCGATAAACATTGTGTTTTATCGCTGAAACAAAATAAAACTGACAATCACTTATTTTGTGATTCGTATCGACTTTCATCAATCCGCAAAAAGCTCGAACTATATTGAAAATTGCTTTCGGCAAAATAAAAATGACAAAAAAAGTTTGTGTTGTTTTTGTTTTGGGGCGCAAAACTTTTTCGATCCCCAAAGTAGTTTGTGCCAGTTAGTGCTCGGGTAAAAAAATATTTTGGAAAAAATCGTGAAATGTATATTTTCTTTTGAAACTAAGCCGTTCGCCAAAGCGTTTGCGATATTAAAGAATGCTTTTAGTATTTTTTTTTCATCGTCGACTTGAGAAGTAAACTTCTAATGAATATTTTTGCGTCCTTTATTCTACTGTAATTGAGAAGGAGACTTGTCAAGGCGAAGTTCTTTAAAGCAAAGAAAAAATAATGACTTTTGTTAATGGGCGATGAATAATTTTTGGCAGTTCATAAAAACATATCTGTTAACTCTTTGGTTTCTATGACGAGTCTCAGTGAGAAATGATAGTAATAAATGCTGGTAAAAAAAAACTTCATTATCATTTTGATCGTTATGAAGACCTCTTCTGTGACTTTGTTATTTTACTAGTTTTGTTATAAGGTGTCTCGTTTCTTTTAGAAGCATTGACAAATAATTAATAAGACACTATTAACATTAAAATTTTTAATTATTTAAATTTATTTAAAATATCATGCCTTTCCATCAAGAAGTGACAGTTAACACCTTAAAAGTGATTATATGTATATTGTGTCCTCAGATTATTGCTAGGGGTTATTGCCTTCCCGTAATAAACCACCTCCGTCCAATATTTAAGCTTATTGAAATTATCGCCTGTTAAGTTTCATTTACATTTTTAATTTTTTTTAGTTTTATTGCTAGCAGGAAATAAGCTAGGACGATAAAACAGAAGAGAATATGTATAGTGTACCTTGTCTACACAGCTATAATATATATAGACAAGCAAATTTACGTATAAACATAGTTCTGACGATGGCGTGAGCCGAAATAGCTATTAACTATATCTTATAAAAAAATTGTAGAACTAAAATACATTGCTATTTTTTCACCTTGTTACTAAAATTTATACTCACATGGTCATAAATTGGACGAACAGTTAAATCAAATAACATACTATGAAATCGGTTAGTAAAGTTGTTCATAAATTTACAGTTAAGGGTAGAATTAGTTCTCTACAATAACTGTGACCCTCGTCTGCCAGTCGGATAATATCTATGACTGTACTGGCAGCGATAAGATGGTCAGTCTAAATAACCATAAACAATTAGGATAACGCAGTTACGGACAATTAAAGGGCACATGACGCAATTAAAATGATCACTGGACTGGATCGAGTGCAGGGATGCGGGTTGGCGATAAGGGCGTAGTATGATAGCATGTTCTACGATCTGGCTACGGCGTAGAGGGTACGCAGTTTCGAGTATGGTAATTGAATGACATACAGTGTTGACATAAATCATGACAGTTTCAAGATTATACTGTTTTATATTTTGGATTATTATCACGAGCATATAGGTACAAAATTCTTATTAAAATAATATTATTATTGATCTTCTATATAATTATATATATATATATATATATATAATCAATGTATGTGTGTGTTATTTATGATATCGACTGAAAGTGCTTGATGGAAATTCAATATCAAATTTGAATTGTTACAACTTTGTACGATTCCACATGTTTTTTCACTAACGACCCGGGTTCATTCTTGAAAGAGTATTATTTGTTGTAAAACTCTTTCAAGCATTAACAAGATCGTTCATGAATATTATCACAGGCGACTGTGTTAATTATTATTAGATTAATATTTATTGATAGAATTGCCATTTACTTGGTAGAACTCCATTATGACACGGCGAAAAAATAGCAATGTATTTTAGTTATACAGAATTTTGTAGAAATAAAATACATTGCTACTTTTTCACCGTGTTATTATAAAAATTGTCTAAGCTGCCATTTACTGTTCGCCTTGGTGTTTGTGTTTTCCTGTAATTAATACCTTTAGTATATAGACGATACTAACTGTTTATTGTACGTCAGTTCTGTTGCATCCGTGTGATAGAATGCCTGAAGATGCCGAAAGGCGAAACCCGAGTCGTTAGTGACGAAACATGTGGAATCGAACAAAGTTTTAACAATTCAAATTTTATATACCTTACAATTAATTACTAAAGAATTAAAATACATTGCTGTTTTTAACCGTGTAATATTGAAATTCTTTAATCGATAAATAAAATAGAATTCCACTGAAGAGTGAAGGTTGACGCAATAAAAAAACATGGAACTGAAAACTTCATTTTATCCTACATTCGTTAGAAATTTATGAATTATGTATCACGGTAGTAGTTCAAAAATGGAAAAAAAATCTTTCGTATGACGAAATTTGCCGCCAACTCAATCTGGTTGCGTTATGGTTAACCAGAGTCTCTTTGGAGAGCAGTGCCGTGGACATTTTCCGCATACCAGGATCCAGCGGTCCAAACGCGTCACGTGTAGGGCGGCAACTACCCCTTGGCAAACCGCAGACTGCCATATACTGTTGTATGCCGGAAGGGATCCCTCATAATTTTATTATTACTGTTGTATAAAGTATGTTGTTATCATATTAAATGCGTACTTTTGTGACGTCAAGCAATGTATTTGACAAAACAACTATTAATGTATTGATGGAATTGGCATTTACTTGGAGACTATTATAACACGGTGAAAAAATAGCAATGTATTTAAGTTCTACAATTTTTTTTAAGATATAGTTGATAGCCATTTCGGCTCACGCCATCGTCAGAACTATATTTAAACGTCGATTTGCTTATCTATATATAGCTGTGTAGAAAAGATACACAATACATCTTTTCATCTGTTTTAACAACCTAGCTTATATCATGCAAGGAGAAAAAAACAAAACAAATTACACTAAACAGGCGGCACTTCCAATAAGCTTAAATGCTGCCCGGAGATGATTTGTTACAGAAATGCATTTGCCTTTCGCAATGGTCTGAGGAGCGGCGAAAGACTTATTGTCTGTTCGTCCAAAACTACGTTCGTAACTATAAATTTTCTTATAGGCAAGACTATAACTTTTTCATAACAGTCATTCAATTAGTTTGTGACATCGACTAAGGGTGCGTGATGGAATTTCAAAATAAATTTTAATTGTTAAAACTTTGTACGATTCCACATGTTTTGTTACTAAAGACGCGAGTTTAGTCTTTCGGTATCTTCAAGCGTTCTATCACGCGAATGCAACAGAACTGACGCTCAAATTTGATATTGAAATTCCATCAAGCACCCTCAGTCGAAATCATAAATCATAAGTAAAATTGTGTTTTATTTTTTATTTTAGTTATAGTACAGAGGGTGGAAAAAAGATATTTTGAAAGCTTTTAACATTTACTATCCTTAATATAGCAATACGTAAATAACAAACGAACAAACATTCATTTATATATATATATATATATATATATATATAACATTTTTTTTTTAATGTTTTTAGAAGTGAAAAATTTGTTTGAAAAAAAAAACAATAAACGTTGAATATATATATATCGTCTGTAGGCATCACGAAGTATGAAGTGAAAGGACGAAACCTTAAAACTTCCGCCATTTTCCGATAATTTTCAATACATTGTTTTAATTTCGATGCTACGTTCTCGCCGAGGGTTGTAAAATGTTTTTCAAAAAGATAAATACATAATTAAGTTAGAATTTATCAGCCAATTGAAAATTCGAAATGGCCGGAGGAAATTAATATTAATAATAAATTAGAAAACGCGATACCCTGCGAAATGTTAAAATGATTTAATTAGTAAGTTATTTCACGAAATTAATTTTTGGGCTTTGTTAACAAAATGTAATTTACAAAATTGAAAATATTGCTGAATAAAATTATTAATACTTTTGAATAATAATTTGTAAGAATTTCACAAAGATATAGGTTTACTAGTAAATCCAATGAGGAACTACGCAAACTATGACTATCAGTTTGTTGTTATTTATAAATTACTTTGATTGAATACATCAACTAAAAGCGCTTGATGGAATTTCATTATCAAATTTGAATTGTTGAAAATTTCGTATCTGTGAAAGTTTTCCCGCTCATGATTCGGGTTTCTCCTTTCGACATCTCCTGGTATTTTATCATGCGTGTAAAATATCAGACTAAATTACAAACTGTTAACAAATCAAAATTATGTAATGGGTATATTATCCAGAAGATTTTTTCAAATAGTGTTAATGTTCATGATAAATGAAATAACAATTCAATATTTTTCAAACTTGAGGAACTTTACAAAATTTGATATTTAAATTCCATCAAAAATTCTCAGTAGAAATCGTAAAAAATATTTGTATCTAAGTCGGTCACATTGTGGGTTACACAAATATGCGTGTTAGGGCACATGTGGCCCGCGGGCCGTAGTTTGCATAAGTCTGCAATAAGCTACTGGATTTATTATAAATGTAAAATCTTGTATTTTTTCGGAATTGTTGAAAATTTGAGTTGAAGTCCACAATTTTTGCCCTTCAGCATTTTTAGGCTACTTATCGGAATCATAAATCATCTTTATTTTTTATTTTTTTACAAATAGTCCATTAAAAGAGTTTCGTGCAGTAATATTGAAAAAATATTTTTCAATGAAAAAACTGCTCAAAGATAATGAACGGGAAATTTAGATCGTCAGCAACGAAACATGTGGAATTGTTCACCGTTCGCATCAAGCATCTTCACTTGATAAAAATAATAAAATCGAATTACTTGTGCGGACAAAGTCAGTACGCCAGAAAAGCGATTATCCAAATTTAACATCAAAGCGGTTCGATTTTTACGCAAGCGACAAGTGGCCGACTCGTTCTGACTTCCGGTAGGTGGACACGCTGCGAGCAACGCAAGCGGAAATAAAATAAAAGCTCGCGAAACAGAATTAAAAAGCTTCAGTGATCAACACTCCAACGAAAATACAGCCTGGCTAGACGGAGGATTGTGGTCAGAGCGTGCTTTCCGGAATACTATTAAATAAGTGATCCTTAAACTTGCTGCTATTTTCAAAACAATTTTATTATAATTCATTCATATAAAGCATAACTAACTGACAAAAAAAATTAAAACTCTAATTACAGATACCAGGCCACATATTCTGTTGACTTCTGGTGGTGAATTTTCTAGAAATACAACTAGAATACATTGCTATTTTTACCGTGTTGTAATAGAGTTTAATTAATTAATAAATGCAAATTTTATATAAATTAATAAATTCAAAGACGAATAATTCGAAGAAGAGCTGGTCTATTCTTCATTCCCAAAGAAATTAGAAATAAACCTTCATTGCGGACAAATACTATTTCTTCTTTTTAAGGTGATGACATGCTAACTGTCAATAGTTTGAAAAATCGAAGAGAAATGTGCTTGACCACATATTTCTTACGACACATACGAAGCCAAAATAAGAACGCTACTAGTAAAAAGTATCGTTTATATATTTCGTAACTTAAAATGATTTGCGAATTTAATGTTTATTACCCTTTAAAATATTTTAATTTAAATGATAAAAACACAATGTCGATAACCATTTTTACAAATTGAAAAAAAAAGACCAAATATTGTTCTAATATAAGTTATGTTGCATCCGTGTGATAGAATGTCTGAAGATGCCCAAAGACGAATCCCGTGTCGCTAGTGGGGAAAAATCATGTAGAATCGTACAAGTTTCAACGATTCAAATTTATTATTGAATTTCCATCAAAAACCTTCAGTCGATATTGTAAATTTCCAAAAGCTGTGTTTGTTTTTCTTATTAAAACATTTTCTTTATTAAAAACCCTTGTTTTGGGTTGGAAAGTGTACAAAACTGGTCTAAATTCACACAACGCAGGTTACGATCTACCAGTTAGTATGTATGAACAAAAAAGACGAGGTTTTTTCGATTTCGATCAAGTTAAAAAATCCAGATGGAATAAGATAAACACAAAGCTAACCAACATAGATTTAATCAATTATTAATAATTTAGATTAGGCGATATATTTTGCTTATCAATTGAGAAACGCAGCTAAAAGCTTTTCATAGAAAGCCTCTTAATTACAGAGTATCTTTTAAGGGTATTTTGCGAGCGCCGACTTGTACGGCCAGTTTGTTTAATATCATTATGCTACGCGATGCTAATAAGCATCGTTTTTAATGAGCTTAAAACAAGCGTAAAATCAATATTGAAAATTTAATATACACATAATTTTGCTTTCATTTACTTTGACTCTTGAAGACAGATCGATAAAATAAGTAAGGAATATTTCTCATAGAAAAAGCTAACAGTTCTTTTCCGATAAGCTCTATTGAAATATTGGTGTAATGGCGTAGAAGAGCACCTCCAGCTCGTATCCTGACAATGCCAATTTACGTTTGAGAGTCATTACAACTTGAAAAAGCTTATGAAAGCGTTTCGAAAACAAAAACGAAAAATATTAACTCAATGGTTAGGATCTAATTACAAACCTGAAATTAAAAACCATTAGATCTATGACACGTTAGCATCAGAGCTCTTCAAATATTCTTAATTTTTTATGTATAGACTTATTAGGTTGGATATTTGCTGTGTCGTTGTTCATACACGCTAATCGTTGCTGAGCTGAGCAATCCGGTTCGCGTGGACGCCACACGTATGACATTGTATGTACATTTATATTCCACATGCTATACCTACACACGCATTGATATGCATAAAAACGTACACACAGATACACGCATGCATGAACGATACATAAGGGAATGAACTAGGAAAGTAATTTTCAGATGGGGACGTTGTGTATTTTGAGGTTATACAATGCTCTGTTTAACTGTGCCAAAATCCTTTCATTATCGGTTTAAAGTTACCAATAAACATGAGAATAGCAGAGTTTATAAATATTGCATTTTTTCCGTTGCTAAAAATTGTATCAAATTAATTAAAAAGTTATTTCAGCAAAAGCCATCGTCAGAACATTCAATTAAATGTATTCATTTTTATGAGAACATGATGACAGAATATAATATTGATTTGCTTTTTTATTTATTTTATTCGATTTACCAACTGCATGTCAAATCGATCGCTATGAAAATGTTCCAGTAAAAACAATCGAGGATTTGGAGCATTGGTAAGGAAGAGAATAGTGTTTAGTGATTAATTTATTGAGACTCGATAGCATATAAAAATAAAAAAAATAAAAAATATGGATAAAATTTAATATAAAATGCTGGAAACTTTTCAATTTCTACGCATTGGGGAGACCATATTTCCGGTTGAAACGTACATATTGACTCGGGTGGTCGGCGACAACTACTTGGTCATCTATCTTTATGTCTTACAATATGATATATGAAGGAATATCAGTGTTGCCAGACGTCTCGCTATAAAAAGATTGCCCTACGCGGTACAGCCAAATTCATTATTACTTAAAGAGTGAAATCAAATAAATGTTAAATGAATGAAGTGCATTTGTCAAATTTTATTGGAGAAGTAGAACTGAGCATTATAAGCAAAAAGTAATTATTTCATACAATATCTCTTAGATAAACACTTAACCCATTCCCTGCTGAACGACATTAAAGATTTTCCAATACTGAAAATTTCAAAGAATAACTAGTTAGATGGACCAGGAGATTATTAAGACAAATCAGACTACATATATTCGAATGCAAAAATAAGCTCTTGAATGACAGATTTCTGAATATTAAATCTTATTTATATTTTTTACTGTCAAGTAGCAACATACTGCAATCGGCTATTTTAGCAGTTGAGGCGCTAGTATTCGATAGGTTAAAACATTTTTGGGTGAAATTTTAATCGTCAAAACTTTGTACAATTCTGCACGTTTTATCTTTAACGTCCCAGATTTCGTCATTCAGCAACTTCAGGTATTCTATCACACGGATGCAACAGAACTGACAGACAAACAGTTTGCATCGAAGGTGATGGGTAACTATTTATTGTAAACTCTTTTATCACAAACCTATTAAATAAGTAATTGAATTCAGTGTCATTATAATCAAATCGATAAAGGGACTATATTTTTCCTTTGTAATTAATTCCTCTTGCATATAACCAATGCAAACTGTAATGTTTGTGTCATTTCTGTTACATGTATGGAAGAGACTGCTCAAAGATCCCGAAAGGAAAAATCTGGGTCGTTAGCGCTAAAAAATCTGGTATAGTTTCTATGTTTCAACATTTAAATTTTTAGGTATATTTCTTGACATTAAGTGTGAAATATGACGTCGTTCCAATATCCACTGTGACTTTTCTTGATCGCATATATTCGAGAGATAAAATTTTCAACGACTCCGTTGAAGTCTGGTTGAGTTTGCTGAATGGCGTTTTTGATGTTGGCTTTGCGGGTGTCCATTTTTTACGGATTATTTGCAAAGACTCGCCATTTAAAAAAGCTTCAAAAATAAGTATAAATGTGTTAGATCACACAATTCGCGTCACCACGAGATAATTGTGCCTAAAAGATGATTTTTAAATGTGTTAATTTGCACACGTTGTTTAACTTTAAAACCTTCGGTGGTGATTTGCCAAACTGAACTTAACAATTGGCAACAAACCAAACAGATGTTACTTTAGCAACATGGCTGTTATAAATGAAGAAATTTTGAGCGTTCTTATTGAAATCCCTTTACAAATGAACAAACCAGACTGCTGACACAACGCAATTGTTTTAAATAACTTTGAACTGACTCATAAGTTGCTATAGGTGACGTATATTATGAACACACAATAAGCTTCGAAGTCAAACTGAAGTCATACAAATTCTACAAGGTGGATAAAAACGATATTATAATTAGCAATTCCCAAGAGTGGCTCATAAATAACAAATGATTTTAAAATATTTAAAATTCATTCATGATTTAACTATTAATTGCCCAATACCAGATATAATATGAACAAGCTGGGATGGATGTTAAGGGTTAACCCCAAATATCTACTTTTAACTTCTTCCCGGCCGAGCAGCGGACACGAATTTGAATACTTTAAAAATAATTTAGTTGTATAGTTGTCAAATAAATCTATAGAATTCGGTATGATCTAGTTATTTTTAACTTGAACATACTTAAAATTATACATCTTTAAATTGCTTCTTAGTTCTTGAACCCTTGGTTTTGTATACCTCCTACCTTTAACACACATATTTTGTATAAACAGACTTGTTTGTAAATTGTATTCAATCGATTGATAATGCTCGCGATGAGCGACACCGGTCCTGATCACTAATATATTGTGGAATATAAGTACTAAAAGATGTTTTTGTATTGTAAAAATTATTGTCAGTGTTAACTTAACTTATAAATTTGTTGATTGAATTTTTTGTATTAAAGTTCAACAATTAAGTCAAACGCAATCCTTATAAAAATAAACATTATTCAATAATTAAGAATGAATTTATTATTCAATATTTAAGTGATTTTTATATTTTTCAATTGTGGAAATAGTTTTCAGAAGTGTATTTCATGAAATCTTTTTTACTATTCGGAAAATATTGGCATAAACAAAAAAGTGTGTTTCATCTTAAAAATTAGTGTTAGGGTTATGATTCCCTTACACTAATTTTATATAACATGTCAATAACATAATTATATAATAAAAAGAATGGAATGAAATTTGACATATTTTACATTGAAAACTAGAGGGATAAATAGTAAATATTTTTTAATGAAAAAAAAAAACGTGGCCGCTAAGGTGACAACTCACCAAAACGTTCTCGGCAGTGAACAAGTAAAATAAAGAAAAAGAATTGATAACGGACAATGTAACCACCTTGTACGCTGATCGTATCCAAGGGATATGTCCCCGGCTTATGACAGCTCAGAATGTCACACATATACAAATAATATGATACTCAGGGGAGTTGGTCTGCAGGCTGTATCATGAATGTACTTGGGGAGGCAGCGATCGGGGAGGCAGACAGTCGTACCGGTAATAACGTTGGGAATGCGTCTGTTATGACGTAAGGCTTCTTTCGACAGTTGAGGGTGATTTAGAAATCAGAACAAATTATTTGAAATATAATTAAAATGAATTATCTATACCAATCGAAAAAAATGGGATTTAATCAATGTTAACACTTTAATAATATATGTATTTTATTATTTGGTTCATACATGTAACAAAAAACTAAAAAATACCAGTTAATTGCTTTTGCAACGTCAAAAGATTAACCTTTCCAAGGGTAACTAATTAATTTTAACCGTGCTGTGAGGATTGAGTTTTTTTTACACGAAAATTGTAAATATTTTTTTAACACGGTGAAAAAATAGCAATGTATTTTAGTTCTACATAGCCATCGTCAGCCGAAATAGCTATCAACTATATCTTATAAAAAAAATTGTAGAACTAAAATACATCGCTATTTTTTCACGGTGCTATAATGGAGTTCTACCAAGTAAATGCCAATTCGATCAATAAATATTTTTAATCAAATCATTGCAAAAGAATATCATAAAAATAATTTTAAAAAAATACAACTCACGTTTTTATGGTTTTATCGTAATAAAACCGGTTGCATAATCTAGGGATCACAAACCATTGACACATATGGCACTTGAATAAAATATCACAATAATTGTTGACATATACGACAAGTACGTCCATACTCCTTTTCTACTCGATTTTTAAGAATATCTGGACATGAAAAATTTACCGGATTGGTTGGTTAATCTTTATTTTAATGCAGATAAATAGGAAAGCTAGGAGAAAGCTTTTTTAGTCGGATTCGTGTTGTTGGTCAATGTCGGAGTGGGAGTCATTGTATTTTTAGCGACTCCACAACCCTGGATTTATCCATGAATTATAGGAGGTTTTTTTTATGTAATAAATAAAACAAACGAAAGAGTGTGAGACGCAGAATAAAGGCGATCAATTAATTTATATGGGCCATGACAATTTCCACTGAATACATATTCGGCTGATAAATCACGTTTGTCTCATAAAAGTAACAAATATATTTCATTTTACTAGATCTATGGCGAGAATTGAGAAACAGGGGAAAGTCGATTATTTACGACTACACTCTAAATCAAAAGCGGAAGGTATCTGCCAGAAGGCGGAAGACCTACACGTATTTTAATATAGGTCTATTCGTAGAATATTTTACCTTATTTATATTTGTAAATAAAGAGAACAAATATCATGATGAAAACGAGCGGCTTCGATTACTTTTTCAATTAGACGATTTTGAAAAATATCTCAAAGAAAAATTTGCCGGATTGGTTGGTTTAAGCTTAATTTAATGCACATAAATAGGAAAGATGGGAAAAAACTTCTTAAAATTGAACATTTTATTCGGAGACAATGTCCTAGTTGGAGCAAAAATCGTAGTTTTTTTACGCCCTGCTGTTTCGTGAGCATTTTTCAGTAATAAAATTGAATAAATATAGATTGTTTAAGAGACGTTACTGACTTCAAAACGTAAAATCATTTTTTATTCCATTATTAACAGCTTAGCGACCGCATGTTTTCTATCGAATTTCGCGTGTCGGTCGGCGATTATGCAAAAAATTCGCCCGAAAACTGTCCTTTTACTAGATTCACTATAATTTGTGAACCGATAGAGATATATTAACCAAATTTGATTTGCTGGCTTCTATATACTTTTCCCCATAAATCAATGCCATTTGAGCAGTGGTTCTACACCTGTGGGTTGTGTACTCATTTGGTATGGTGAAAAAAATTTAAATTTACTACAAAAAAAAAAAAAATTATATGTAAAATTTACTTTTTCACTTTGTTTTTTTTGATGTTATGTTCATATACATTAGGACTCATTAGATAAACTCTATACGTCTCTCTCTCAATACTCTATATATTGTATAAGTATCTATATAAAAAAAAACCTTCATGGACAATAATTAATTTTGTATAAATACCTTTCATTATGATTTGATGGGAAATATACAATTTCAATTCGTGTTTACTCCATCGATAGATTTATATCGAAACTGAAGATGGCGAAAGGTGGAATGGCGATAGAATATATAGGATAGAATCAATGATGTTACACGGAGACGGTGCAGAAGTTGATAAAGAAAATCCTGAACTGCTACAAGCCTTGTCAGAATTGTACGAAAAGATTTCTAAATATGAACCGGAAAATGTCTACAATATGGATGAAACTGGACTGTTTTTTCGACTTCTACCGCGGTATTCTCTGCTTTTACCAAACGAAAACGTTAACACGACTCGTGGAAAAAAGAAAACAAAAGATAGAATTTCTTTGACGGTATGTGCTAATGCAACAGGCACTCACAAAATCCCATGCACAATTATTGAGAAACCAAAACGTCCAGCATGCATCAAAAACCGAGAATGGCCGGTTAAATATTTTAATCAATTAAGAGCTTGGATGGATGTGGCAACCTGTTGGAAGTGGTTTAATGAAGTTTTTTATCCCGAAATCAAAAAGAGAACAGAAAGGCCAGTTCTTTTGCTTATGGACAATGACATTTTGTGGTATTTAAACGAGATAATGTAGAGGTTGCATTTTCCCCACCTAATTGCACAAGCTGGAAACAGCCATGTGATATGGGAATTATTGCAGCCCTGAAAAAGCGATATAAATATTTGTATCTCAAAGAAGTCCATAACTATTATGAAATGGATGATGGTTTAAAAAGCATCGAAGCACTTCAAGCTTCAAAAACAGCTTTCAAGGGGTGCAGCTGGTGTTGCATATGGAAATGCAGCACATTTATTAGATGCTGCCAATTTTGATAAGGAGGCATGGGACGCCATCTCAGCAGAGATAATCGCAAACTCTTTAGCCAAAACCGAGATAATGACCCTTACACCCGTTCCTGTTGAGAATTCTGAGAACGAATGGATCAATGAAATTATTTCAATGTTTGCAAAAGTAAGCATTGAAATTGACGTCAACGATGCTATAAACTTCGAAAGAATTGACGAGAAAAACACTGAAGAATATGTTCAGGAAATTCTCAAAGATGCGGACGATATTTTGGAAGATGTGAAAGAAGTACCGGATGAAAGCCACTTATCTGACGATTCCGATCTGGAAAACAACGAATGTCTAGTCAAGTTTGAAGGCTTTGACAACTTGTGTGAAATGGCAATAAATATAGAAAATCAGCTTTTATGCCCAGTTGTTAAAAATGCAGCAGGAGCTGATTACAACGATCTTCTATGCTCTTTTGAAAACTTTCAAAAAAAAAAAAAATAGCATCAATTTAAAAAAAATCAAACAGTAAAAACAATGTGCAGTTGACACTTTACGATATGTTTGTACCCAAATAAAAATGAAAATTTGTTTTTTTCTCTTTGTATAATAGTTAATTGTTATCTTAACTGTTTTCCATTTTATAAAATAATTGTGTTCAATTTTCTTTAATTTTTTGCATAATAAATATTGATCCAAGTTTTTTTGCCATTTTTCATGCGTACTTAACCGGGATGCGTACCACATTTTTTGCGTACTTAAGGGAGGTTACTGTACACTGGACTGATGAATATCCTTGCTAAGTAGAGAAACAAACCAGACTCGATTTAAAAATAAAATCTTTAACCATATTGTAAATTTGTGTTATGAAAGATCACATAAGAAAAAAAATATACATGAATTATTAGGGGTATTTTTACGAATTTGTTTAGGAAAATAATAATTTAATCTTTGTTAAATAATGCGTTGATAAGTATACTACCACACCCCATTAATATTTGAAGTCAAACCCGATTCCAATCAGATGATTTTTCAATGGAATGGAATGGATGACATAGGACGCATATATGAGTCCGCGGCCCGCAACGGAAGTTCTTCAAGGACTCAAATACGAGTCCCCGGTCGTTACGCTGTTAAAATTGTTAGAGAGTTCTCCGTCTAAATTGAAGTGCCAAACTGCAAAAGAAAAATAAAGATAATATCCTTTATACGGCTCAGAAGGGAAGTTATTAAGGTGTTAACTGTCGCCTCTTGGTGGGAGAGTTTTATTGTTTTTTTTAAATCTTATTTAAGAATATCCATACAATTTTATTGAACTCTGTTTATTGAGATAAAAAAATAAAATAATTAATTTTCCCTTTGTTTTATTCAACAATTATTTAACATTTTTGCAATTGTTGATTGTTTTGTTGTGTATTTGTTATTCGTAAACTTTGTACCGTGTCTTTATAAATAAATTGATTGAATTGGCATTCACTTAGTAGAACTCTATTATAATACTGTGATAATAATAGCGATATATTATAATTCTACAAAAATATTTTTTTGAATACAGTTGACAGCTATTTCGGTACACGCCATCGTCAGAACTATGCTTAAACGAACATTTGCTTATCTATATATAGCTGTGTAGAAAAGGTATACTTTACATCTTTTCTCCTGTTTTGACGACCGAGCTTGTTTCTTGTTCGCAATAAAACATAATAAAAAATTGTAAATGAAACTAAAAAGGCGGCTATATCAATAAATTAACATATGACACGGAAATGGTATATTACAGAAACAAAGAAATGGTGATCGACATATATTAGTTTGTTCGTTAAGAATCCTTTGTGATAGTTGATATCTATTGATGTCCAGCTGTTCTATAGCTGTCATCGTGTGACCCTTACTTAATAAATAAAAAACACCCCCATTTGCATTCAATGAATGGTTTATTGATAAGAAATCGTTCGCAAATGTCACGAATAGCAATAAATGGTTGACAGATGCTAGAAGACGAAACACGGTTCGTTGGAGAAAAAGACATGTAGAATCGTAGAAGTTTCAATAATTGAAGATTTTAATAGAAATTCTACGATATAAGTGTCCTCAGTCGATATCATAAAGTATGTAATCGTATACTGAACGTAATTTGCTATTATAATGCAAGATTTTAAATCTTAGCATCATTTCCCAAAAAACGTAAATTGAAATATTCGCAGACTGAGTTTCTCAGCACGTATCCCCTCCAAGTTAACTTCTCGCTCATCTATTATTGGTTGCATGCCCATCAAGCAGGTGCAATAAATTGCAACCATAGATATGCAAAACAAATCTGCTGGCACCCCACCCCGCAACAGTTGCCGGCGGGAGTGGGGAATAAATAAAAAGAAAACACGGGGTACGTCTGGGCCTCGATTCTGGGACCCGGTTCGGTGGCGGAGATGGGGCCATTCGCCCGCCTCCAGATTGCCAATTTATTTGCATTTTTTCCCACTTTTTACGGGTTTCCTCCATTTTCCCCGCCTTTGCAGGTATTTGTATACATCTAGCACCTCTGTCTTCGAATGTGTTTAACAATTTTTGATAAAATCAGGGATGAATCTAGGCATTCGTATTTTTTTTACAAAACTATTATCCAACTAAACATAACATAACATAACAGGATGGTAAAATTCTAGCATTTAAATAAATAAACATGATTTATTTTGAACACAGTACATACGTTTTTCTTTATCAATTTGTGATGCTCGCGATAAGCGAAACCGGATTTCATCAGAAATATGTTGCGGAAACAGTACTAAAAAAATGCGTATTATACTTTGTACGATCTCACATGTTTTGTCACTAACGACCCGGGTTTCGCCTTTCTGCATCTTCAGGCATTCTATCACATGGATGCAACAGAACTGATAAAACATAATGCCTTTCCACACAGAAATGTCACATTAACACGTTGAAAGTAGTACGTACTACTTCCATTTTTTTTTTAATAAAATGTAATAATAAAAAGGGAGGTTTATTTAGGCGCTTGTTACGATCAAAGCCATATGAATCGTGATAATAAATATTATAAACTGAGGAATTAGTACCGTACAAAATCTCAGTTTAAAGGTTGAATGTGAAAGGTTAAAACTGATTATATATTGATATTATTTTGAGTTGGATTTAACTTGATTATCTATTCCGAATTTGGGAATCATTAGGACCAAATTGGTAGACATTAGAAATGTATGTGTATTAGGAGTAAAATACATATATAAAAAATATGTATTTTGTTTCTGGCCTATATTAATAATATATATGTAGGTGGTAGCCTAGGTAGTTTCTCATGAAATGATAATGAGAAACTGTTTATTGACTGTCAATACTTTGTCCAAAAATTAATAAAAAAATTTAAAAAAAAAGTAATAAAACACAGCGTTTTGTACCATCAAAACAATGTTCACAACGAGCGAAGCACGTTCTTAAATGAAAAATTTTAAATTGCGAAAATATTATATTAATGAACATTGTGTCTTATTTATAATTAAGAAGTGACAGTTGACACGTTAAAAGTTGACTGTACAAAGTTTAAAAAAAAAAAATTTACAATAAAAATGTCTCTCAAAATATCCTTCAAGATTCTAATGTGATATTATTATTTACTGAGTGCGGTTCTGTAAATGCAGATTGATACGAATGTTGCCAGAAGTGCTTCAAAAAGATCCCTTTATAGGTAATTCATGCTAAGTGTCTATACATTCGTGTCTATTTTTTCCTTTACTCGCCTCTTCTTCGAATTTCTGATTTAATAAACTGATTTACATTGCCCTCTTATTAAAAAATGTAATGAGCTATTTTTTCCTTTTCTGGGCCTCGCAACTCGCGACCACCGATGTGTTTTAGGGTTATAAATGTGCACTTGTTTTAAACTGTTATTAAAAAACCCCCTTAGTAGCTCTTCAATATTTAAAAAAAAAACGAGAGAGCCTAGATAGGCTTAAAAAAGAACGTATACGATTACTTCTGAGATATTTTTGAAGCCAAATTTATTTAAAGAATTTAATTAAATAACATTTATTTATTTGATAAATATTTGATAAACCTAACCAAAACCGGAGTTGTGATTTTTTTCAAGATTACATAGCCCCATTTTCTCTGCACGGCACATGTATCATTAATAAAAAATCGATTTATTGAGTGAATTGGCATTCACTTGGTAGAACTCCATTATAACACGGTGAAAAAATAGCAATGTATTTTAGTTCTACAAAATTATTTTTAACAAATATAGTTGATAGCTATTTCGGCTCACGCCATCGTCAGAACTATGCTTAAACTAACATTCGCTCATCTATATATAGCTGTGCAGAAAAGGCACACAACACATCCTCTCTCCTGTTCCATAACTGGAAAAAAATTAACTTAAAAATTCGATACGTATATATTATTAAAGGAAGAAAAAAACCTGACGAAAATAAACTTTTTTAGTCGGATTCGTGTTTTTTAACGACTCCACAACTCTCGTAGTAACACAAAAATAAGAAAACACGATCGTTTACTAAAATTAGACTCTTAGGAGATTTTCTCAGAGATAAACAAAAACTTTTATTAATTCAAGCAAACGATGTTGACACAATGTTTTTGACATGAAAACTTTGTTGTGTCAGCAGTGGCATCTGTGCTAAAATAAAATAATATACATTTCCTATTTTTAGTTGATAATGGCGGGCTGTCAAATTAGTGACTGACCTATTTGACAAATTCCGGCGATAAAAGATTACATCGGAGATGTGGTTTTGTAGAAAAGATTCGTGGCAGAGAAAAAGTTTAAAAATATTAAATTCCTGCTAACAGTTAATCCTCAGAAATTTTAAATATACACACACTATAGTATAAATGTCATTTACACAGTGAAGTTGTTCGTACAATGTTTACACAAGTATCGAGTCTCACTTTTACTTTGTGCTTTAGACATATTTTACAAGTCCTATAGGAGCTTTTTATTGGTGCCTGTACATGGATCAAAACAAGTTTTGACATTTTCTTATGACATGGTGAACAAATAGCAACGTATTTTAGTTCTACAAATTTTTTAAAATATAGTTGATAGCTATTTCGGTTCATGCCTAATGCATTTCTGTAATAAATTATCTCCGTTCAATATTTAAGCTTATTGAAATTGCCACCTGTTTAGCTTTATTTAAATATTTTTTTTTAGTTGTATTGCTAGCAGGAAATAAGCTAGGTTGTTAAAACAGAAGAGAAGACGTATTGTGTACCTTTTGTACATAGCTACATAAAGATAAGCAAATGTACATATAAATATTGTTCTGACGATGGCCTGAGCCTAAATAGCTATCAACTATATCTTATTTAAATAATAAAAAAAACATTTTTTAGTACTTATTTCCACAATATATTTTTTGATCAGGACCAGTTTCGCTCATCGCGAGCATTATTTACTGATAACGGAACTGAATATGAACTCAGTTGATAATGCTCGCGATGAGCGAAACCGGTCGTGATCGAAAAATATATTGTGGAAATAAGTACTAAAAAATGTGTTTTTATTATTTAAAATATCATGCCTTTCCATCAAGAAGTGACAGTTATCACCTTAAAAGTGAACTATATCTTATAAAAAAAATTGTAGAACTAAAATACACTGATATTTTTTCACCTGTTATAATGGAGTATTTCAACAATTTAATCAATAAATTTCCTCATGACTTAAGAAATCCCAATATTCTCATCGATTGAGTTGGTATTACTTTGTAGAATTCCATTATAACACGGTAAAAAATAGCAATGTATTTTAGTTCTATAAAATTTATAAGATATATATATATAGTAAATAGCTATTTCGATAGTTCTGACAAAGGCAGGGGTCGAAATAGCAATCAACTATATATAATATCATTGGTATTTTTTCACCGTGCCTAATATTATTATATTAAATGCATTGCTAAATGTCATTTATTTGACGTTTTTAAAGGGCTGGTCTATCACGTTAAAACACGGTTCCGGAATTCGATGAGTTAAGTGGTGAAAGGGTTTTATATATTTTTATTATGTGATTATTCGTGTTATCTGAAAGTTTGGAAAACGCTGTGATAGCAAACTGTAACTTAAAACATTTCACGTAGACGCGGCACATTTAGATTGCAATTTTATCTCTCAATAATGTAGAGAAACATGCAAGACATGCAAGAGGCTACATACAAAATACAAAGGTGATTCTGTTACGACTGACTTCGGCGTCTGCCTAGACAATAAACGAGATAGTAAAACGCAACACAGTGGTACAGGTGTACCGGTTTTACCTGGGGGTAGTGAGGTTCGATGAATTTTTAAAGCCACTACACCAAATTATGCAGGGATGAAGAGCAGGGGCAGATCGGCCGTAGTTGGGCAGGTGCTTCGATGCAGCGATTAACAATTATCTATTTGATAAAAAGCAATGAAATAAAAAATATGAAATAACTCAAGCAAGTTATAATGACAGTCGAATCTGAAATTCGTGGTGAAGTCGTTAACCTTCATGCCTCTATTGCGGCGGATCGTAGATCGATAAAAAAGCATAATTTATTTAATTTTCAATCACATCCGTCGTTTTCTATAGTGCGGTGTGAATAAGCTCTAAATCAATGGTTACCAAACTATGGGTCGAGGGATTTGGGGAGTCACCAACTTTTGCTTATATGGGAGTCGTAGGTTACATGGGTTTTATAAAAAGGGATCGCCACCCGAAAAAGTTGGGAAGCACTGCTATAAACGAAGCATTTTTAAAGAAGCTGTTTTTACGAGAAATGGTTTATACTTAGTCGTTCTATCTCTTTATTCCAGAATGAATATCGTAGACCTATGAAACCATAAAATACTATAAAAAAATTCGTGTGAAAGTATTGTTAAGCTCAATTTTTATGACGAGATCGCTTCCTGGGGAATATGAATATGAAAATTAATACACGTCTCAAAAAACCTACATATCGATTAAATTAAATTATTTTTACTTGACGTGTGCGTTGACCGCTGAAGAGCGTTGACCATTCAGTTATACGACGGGTATCAATAATTGAATTTAAATATATTTAATCAGCCATTTTTATAATCAAATTAGCAGTAACTAAAATAATTTCAGATATATATTTAGCTCTATACTTTATGGTCTATACTTTCCTAATTCCATATATATATAAGCGATGCAAACTATTTACTGACTGTAAGTTCTAGTGAATTCACGTACTGAGTTGTGCCTGAAGATGCCAAAGGCGAAACCCGGGTTGTGAGTGACAAAACTTGTGGAAGTGGATGTGTTCATGTTACTCTAGGAACAAATGAAATATATTGTAGAAAGAATAAAATTTTAATAGAACGTTTATCAACTGATTTTATTGGATTTTTTGAGAAACATTCTTTTTTATATTAATCGATATGGTATTTACTTGGTAGAAATCCATTGATTAAAAAATTCTCGTTTTAAAAAATCATAAGGCATAAGAGTTGACAGCTATGATATTTCGGCTTACGCCCTCGTTCGATCTTAATAAACAAAACGGTTCGACACTTTTAAGGTGTTAATTGTCACTTCTTGATGAAAAGGCGTGATATTTAAAATAATAAAAACACATTTTTAGAAGATATTTCCAAATATTTCCACACAGTATTTTTTAATCAGGACTGGTTTCAATTAACTGAAATCAGTTGATAATGATCGCGATGAACGAAACTGGTCCTGATCAAAAATATATTGTGGGAATAAGTACTAAAAATGTGTTTTTATTATTTAAAAAAACGGGTCGACCTGAGATTTGGGTTTGTCAGCGCATATGTGTAAAATGGTAAAACAGTTACCACTAAGCTGTGTCGCGTATGTGTGAGTCAGCACAAAGAAGATATGTCTTATTTTTTGCAATTATGCTGTAATTAAAAAGAAAATTGTCCCGAAGCCAGCCGTTACGTGGATACAGATGGTAATAAAAAAAAATATTACGAGAAGATACAAAACATTCTATAATATAAATCGTAGACTGTTGAGAGTTCCTTGGTAGTCTGCGCACAGTTTCGCTTTCAACCGCAGAAAGTTTGTAGTTTGCAAGCGAAAGGGAAATTGCACTGTTCTGGAACGGATCCAAAAAGCGACGCCGCCGCCCCCCCCGTTACAACGCCCAACGATTCGATTCTCCTCAGTGCAATACCTCCCAATGCCCCTCTGTATCATGCATAGCAATAGAGCTACGCGCCTGCATAATGCAGTTGTAAAACTGCATTATGAAGACACTAATCAAGTTTGGTTAAACTAATGCTTCATTCATAATAATAATATAAAAAAATATTTAATCTATGATGGTTGGACTATTGGATACTTTAACTCTCTGACTGCTAACGTCTAAACTAATTGAAACGGCTGGTATTAATGTGTTGATAGGTGATAACCGAAAATATATGCATTAACAGTGGTAAAACCTACCATTCCACATGTTTTGTCACTAACGACTCGGGTTTCGCCTTTCGGCATCTTCAGGCATTCTATCACCTTGTTTTACGTGAGATCGGTTTAATGAATCGACAATCTCATGACGTAAATTCTTATATTTCATCACAAGATTTTGATCGTTACTTGGCAGATTGAAATAAGTAGGTATTTCTATAAAAAAACCTATTCACATTTTAATGTTAGTTAATTTATATTTGTTGTAAAAGCCTTTCAGAAATGACCCATTAACAAGATCATTAATGAAAAATATCACACGAAATTATGTTAATTATTATTAGATTAATATTATAAAATTTGTTTTAGCTGCCATTTACTGTTTGTCTTGGGGTGTCTGCTTTCATGTAATTAATTACTTTGATATATAGACGATGCTAACTGTTGATAAATGTTCTGTTGCATCCGTGTGATAGAATGCGAAACCCGGGTCGTAAGTGACAAAACGCGTGGAATCGTACAAAGTTGTAACAATTCAAATTTGAATTTTCACTTCACCGATCACAAATTAAAGGGCGCATGTATTAGTCCAGTCCTAAATATTTTAGCCCTAATTGTTTCGTAAAAGATGGTTTGATGAAAAGTTTAACAAGCAGTATAATATTAATTTATTAATTTGATTATAAATATTGTAGAACTTACATACATTGTGATTTTTTACAGTGTCATTTTAAACATTGTAGAAAACTTGAACCATTCCAAAGCATGAATGTTATGACCAGAAAAATAAGTAAACCTTATTTCTCATACATAATTGCAAGTGCAAGTTGCAACAGAATACTGCAACGATGCAGTCACAGTGATATGAATGCGATGTTCTTATTTTGTGCATATTACGGGAGCGCTCTTATCTTACTACGATGCTGCAACGTGTTCACGTTGAGAAATGTAACATTTGAAAATGTTTTCGCTTTAATACAAGTCATCTAAATCAGCGGTCGCTAAGCTTTTGGACGACGGGGAAACACTCGACTCACAATATTAAATGCTACACACACTAAAGAGAATTTATTTTTAAAAAGATAAAAATATTTTAAAAACTGGTAAATAAAAAGTATCACTTTAATGGAATTAACTGGCACTTGGAAGAAAGGTATGATGATAAGTCGATTTTTTTATTTTTGATATCAAATTGTAAGTGTTTAAGATCTATGACGCGTTAGCATCAGAACTTTACAGATGTCATCTCTAAAGTATAGTGTAATTAGGTTGTATGATCAATGTGTCGTTATTGACAGACGTAAGTAAGACGTAAGAGCTGAGTAATTCAAAGTGAATCCGGTTCACGTGGACACTACGGGCATTATATTTACAATTATATCCCCAAACACAGATATACGTATGCATATACAATACGTAAGGAAATGAGTTTACTATGTTGTTAGAACAGAAGAGAATTTGTATTGTGTACCGTTTTACCCCGTTTTATATAAATAAATAAATTTAAACATAGTTCTGAAGAGGGCGAAAGACGAAATAGGTATCAACTATGTACCTTATACATTTTGTAGAAGTGAAATACATTGCTATTTTTTTAACCGTTTTGTTGATGCAGCCTGATGTAGCCTGATTTATTCTCATAATTTTTTCATAAGTTTCGTTAGCATCAAAATAATTGGTTTTTGACACATTTACATTAAGGACGGGTTTCTTTCATCGCTAGTATTATCTATTGATATAATATTATTGATAATATATTAAACTGTGAAAAAAGCAGTAAAACTATTATTATTTTTAGGTAATCAAAAACATAAATTTTGTTCGATGATATTGTGATCGAATAATATATTTTAAAGAGAGTATTAAATTTATTTTTATTATTCAAAATGTGATGCCTTTTCACCAAGAAGTGACAGTTTACACCTTAAAAGTGAGTGAATATTTAATATCATTTGATAAAGTAAACGTAAGGCGGTAACCGGATTGTGAGTAACAAAACACGTGGAGTTTGAATAATTCAAATAAAATTTAATTAATATTTGGTTGGAATTTTTAATGAGAACATCAAATATACTAAGCGAATGAACAGCATGTTTCGAGACGACGATTTGTATTAATTGTTGACTATTTGGCACCGTGACAAAAATCAGAGCGTTCTTGAACCAAAATATAACAATCAGATGTTTCTGAAGCACTACGATCTAGGTGTAAAATAAAACATCGCTTTTGTTTTGGAGCTATGTCTGTCATTTTTCACGCAATGCGTAACATTAAAAGATTGATCATTTTTATTCATCAATTGGTAATTTGTAGAAAACATATTTTAATAGAATTGATACTGTAAATTTATTAATTATAATTTATACAAAGCTAGCGAGTACTCCGTATGCGTAGCAAAAGAAAAGTTAAATTATTTGGTAATACCAAACGTAGATATTAAATTATTAACACATTTTTGTATGTGGTGTACGGCAAAATATTAAGAACTTTTAAAGTGTGCCGTTGGTGAAAAAAGGTTGTAAAGCACTGTTCAAAGCGAGCCGTTAACGTAATGTCACGCATTAAGAAGCCATAAATGGTTTAATACTATAAAATGTAATGGGGAATAAATAAACGTTAATAATTTATTATATCGACTGAAGGTGTTTGATAGAATTTTAAAATCAAGTTCAAATATTAGAAATTTTGTAAGTTAATGACGAAACATGTGGAATCGTTCAAAGTTTCAACAATTTAAAAAATATGACGTATGAATAGTAAAGTTGTAAATTTCACACTTACGACTTATGTTTAATGATCTTCATGCGGAATTCATTGAAGTGTTTGCCAACATACCTGGAACAAAAAAAAACGGTAAATACAAAATTAGGAATGTTTTAAATACCAATAAAAATGACAACATTCGGTACAAGTCAAGTTGAAACTATTGTGGCACAAATTTAGTTATATTCATAAAAGATGAACACAGCCGCGAGTTTAATTTGGTAAACGCTAAGGAATGCATTTAAAGTAATTTGGGATAGTTAGTGAGGCGACCTGAAACGAATAGTCAAATCATAGAAGAGTATCTCGACTTGCCGCGGAAGACCTCGTCTGCTACGATGTCACAATCTATTTTAATAACTTTACAAAACTTTAAGTTAAGTCAGGGCCGAGTTAGGTCACGAGTCGGATAGAATATATATGTTAACTCGGAACAATATAATGATTGATATTTCAACAGAACGTCATTTAAATAATATTTTTTGCATATATCAAATAAAGATCGTTTAAGGTAGTTCGTGCTATATATATTACTAAAGTTACCGAGCTTTCAATCAGTAAAGTTATTTTTATCTATCAATTTATGAAAGATATTAAATATGTTTGAATGAATTCAAGATGCGATAGTTTTTAAAGCCTTTTTCAACTCTGTATTTCTTCCATCATTTCCGATGAAATCTAGTCGCTGCGGAGCTGAGCAATTTTCAGCGAAACCGGTTCAAGTAGACACAATAAATATATAATATTCACACATGCGCGTATGGAAGCGAACCAACACCAACACGCTGTTTCTATATCTATCGTATATAATTTTATATATCATATAACATTGTCAATGTTTTTCCAAAATAATTTAACAAAATAAACTGTATTATTTCTAAAATGTTATCAAGCATTTTCGACTAAGAATTAGTTAATATCAATCAAAATTGGCTTTCAAAAGATCACCAAGTTATTGTACATTATAATGCTCACTGTATGTTAAATTTATATAATTAACCCGTTCCCTGCTGAGCCTCGTAAAGACTATGCCAGCCCTAAATGATTGTTTCGGCAGTACTGGTGCATATCAAACTATATTTGAAGACAAATGTAAGCTTGCACGCGAAAATTTCAACACAGTTAACAGTTTATTTATTGATTGAATTGGCATTTACTTAACTGATTTATTTAGAACTTTACTGTAGAACTCCATTATAACACGGTGAAAAAATAGCAGTGTATTTTAGTTCGACAATTTTTTTTTACAGTTACAGTGAACACTCTTATAATTTGAATATCATCGTCAGTTTTGTTGCATCTGTGTGATAGAATGCCTGAAGATGCCGAAAGGTGAAACCCGGGTCATTAGTGACAAAAAATGTGGAATCGTACAAAGTTGTAACAATTAAAATTTGATATTGAAATTCCATCAAACACCTTCAGTCGATTATCATAAATTATATGAATATCATCTATCAACACATTGAAATGAGTTGTCTCAACAATTAATACTTCGCAGTGAGAGAGCTAAGTGCTAATAAAAATTTAAAAGTTTTCGGCTTGACTAGGTTAAGGTTAAACCGTTTTGATTGTTCTTTTAGTGGAAGAGAAAAAACAGTAAGGTATTCTAATTTTTTTAGAATTAGATATATACATATATATAAAATATGTACACCTAAAAGCAGACTTTCAAAACATCCCTAATGCAATTTCAATACAATAATTTTAAAGTTTCATTGCCCTGATCGAAATGGATTTCCTTTGGTTTATTTTTTAATTAGCGACGCCTTCCGCTATTGAAATTCGGCGTCTATCGTAGCGTCTAGCCGACCCGGTTGAATCGGAGAACCAGATCACGCTGCTACACTGCAATGCCTACGTGACGCGGGGCACGGGTTCGAATCTGAGAGCCTTAAAAGTTCCCGGACATATTCTATCTTATGAATAAGTAATGTTTTCAAGGAGAAAAGTATCAGGTATCAATATTTTAATATTTTTAGTACAATTTCCACCAAAATATAAAGATCTCAATCAGTTTCACCCATCACCGAGTATTGTCAAATAAAACAAAACAAGCATCAACAAACCTACTTATAAAATTGATAGAAAACTATTACCAAATGTATTAAAAAATGCATGCATCCACTAATTTATGATAAAAATAGACCTGAAAATATATTTTATTAATTTACTTAAACGTTATGGATTTTAAACAATAAGGCACCGTTTCGACCTAACCAACACAGGATTTTTTCAAACTTGAAACTAAAATAAGACATAAAACACAATTTTATGACACGATGAAAAAAAAATGTATTTTAGTTGTACAATTTTTTTATGAGATATAGTTGATAGCCATTTCGGCACACGCCATCGTCAAAACTATGTGTTTATTTATTCATAATACACGGCTAAAAATAAGTGACAGTTTCACACCTTTAAAGAAAAAAAATAATTATTATAATAAGCTTCTTCAATTTTTTTCTCTATGGCAAATGTTCCCCTTTTTATTTAAGAGCGAAGAGACGTCTTTTGACACATACTTAAATTTATTTAGTTAAAGGACTTATATAGGCCTTCATCGTACGCTAGAATTAAGGACGACCGATGAATAAACAGGATAGAAAAGGTATCAATTCTGATATATTTGAATTGAATTACAATTCCTCATACATAATGCATTGATTGGGAAGCGATCGGGCAAATAAAGCATTTTCCTTCTTTACTTTTCATATATTTTCTTGCCATCAAGTAGGGGAAGCACTGTGAAAAATTACCTAAAAGTATTTTCTTTCCATCCGGGAATGTTACGCTTCAGTAGCGAATTTGATAAAGTGGATGCTGTAGGAGAAAAGGGAAAAATAATTTGGACGAATATTATTTATTTTAAGCGATTAAATTTTGCGAGCTTTTGTGAAAAATGGAGTTATGCGACGATATATTGATGTCTTATCATAAATCACTTTTGAAACGTGAAACGTAATTCAATAGACGTTTTCCTACGAAAATTCACGATGATCAGTTTCTTAAGTCATGCTATGAATATTCAAGACTATAATATTGTCGAAGCACAAAAAAACATTTATAATACGTAATTCATAAAAAAACAGAACTAAACATTGCTTTCGATGTCGTTAAATTCAATTAACTCGCTTGTCTTTTAAAATGTACTCTTGCAGGTGTATTGATTGTCTGTATATAGTCGAATACAACAAAAAATAATTACTTTTAAGCGCGATTAAAAATAATAAATAAAGGCCTTAAGCTAAATGCATTGGAAAAAATGGAAATTAATATATATCAGCAATCCAACAACATTCTTAATAAACAAACTAATATATCATAAATCTTTCATCGTTTCTTAGACCAATACGGAAGGTTAATACGTTTTTGTAATAATTCATCTCAGTAATCTAGACAATAAACAGTTATTAATTATATACAAAAGGTATTTATTACAGGAAAACGCAGACTCCAAAGCAAGCACTAAATAGTAGCTAAAACATATTTAATAATAGTGATATAATAATAATTAACACAATTGCCTGTGATTATTTTCATTTACGATGAATCTTATTAATTAGTAATTCTTGAAAGGGTTTTACAACAAATAATAAAGCCCTTTCAATAATAAATCATCAGGTTTAGAAAATCAAAGATTCAAGAATTAAGAGAATAATTTAAGACGTTTAAATCGTGTTTATAATTCAATAAAAGCATTAATCGTTGGTTAAAAAATAAATAAAATTACATAGATTATGAAGAAAACACTTTTCTTCATTGTTTATATAATATTTATTATGATTTTAATCAAGAAAATTTATAGCAATAAGAGGTAAATGTATATATAGTGATAATTCGTTGAAAAACGAAATACGCCGGTTTCTGGGGATTATTTCGAAAATCTTTTAGTCTAGTATTTACAGAGGATTATTTGAATTGAACAAAAGACGAGGAGAAGCGCAAAAATCTGTTTACAAGGAACAGCTTCTTAAGAAAAAAATGAAAACGATTAGACTCAAGGCGGAGTTCACTCTAAAGGAAGACGTTAAAAGAAAGCGAATAATTCCGAAGCGTAATAATGTTTTATTATAGTCTTGCTCGGTCTTTCAATTATGAAGAATGCGTGATCTTTTGAATCTATTTTTTGTATTAAACTAACGGAGCGTTAAGATCTATGACGCGTTAGCATCACAGATTTTTAATTTTCCTTCATCTATTATGTATAGGCTTATATGTTGGTGTCGTTTATGACAGATATAAGTCGCTGCAGAGCTGAGCAATCCGCAGTGAATCCGGTTCGCGTGGACACAAAACGACTTTTTACTCTACCATTCAAATTGAAAGATTGATCAGCTATTTGTCAAAAATTAAAAAAAAATCACTGCAATGGAAAAGTGACAATTTTTCAATACCTGGTAACTAAGGCAAGAATCATAATAGTTTAATTCAATACCTCAATTGTAAAGTGTATCAAATAGAAATATTGTAGTTTTGAGTCATGTATGTATAAAGTAGAAATGCTTAGAATACCGATATCTACCAGTTTCAAAATGTAGCATGTAGTAATCTATCATATGGTCATGTTTAAATGGCAGTGATCTATATTCTTAAGAATTATACCAAAACAATTCTTAATAATATTTTATGAAATTGAGGTATTTTTTCCGTAAAAATTCATTTGAATACATATGTTCAAAAGTGTAACAATTCGAAAATGTGCAGTTTTTATTTAAGCATAAGGGAAAGTATTCAATAACGATACCGAAATGTTAAATTTGGTAAGATGTTGCTTATTAAAATGATTTTAAATATTACACTCTAGAACGGACCTAAAACGGTTAATCAAGATCGTTTTAATTAAAATCTTACCGGCACCTCAGTTCTAAAGTGTAACAAGTCAAAATCTTGTAGTTTTGTGTTAAATATATACAAATTCTAAGAATATCTAATCATATAATCCCAAATTAAGATTATGAGCTTAGAAAATTTCATTTAAGCCTATATGGTACTCGCTATACCACAGCTAATCAGTTTCTCTATACATCATACATACATATTCTACAATAATTTGATCAAAGACGAATTGACTTACATATTTGCAACAAAGTTATTGACTTAGTATGAATAAAATTTGACAACAGTAGTTTATTCTTTAAAAGTTTCTTGAAATTTCTCAAAGAAGCGAAACGAGGACCACAATTATATGATAATATGATAGTAACGCCGTCAGTAGAGTAATGATTTTTTGTGCAATTCTTCTTTACACTATCCAATTCATCATTTTTCTATATTTATCGTTTTCTTACAATGCCCTTGATAATGGATTGTATTCGATAAAAATACAAGATAATATTTGTCTATCATTTTTTTTGATAACATAAAAAATAGAGCGAAAGTCATTATTGGCGAAAATAATTTCTAAGCAACAGACCTTTTCAAATTTTAATTAGAGTTGAAAAACAAGAAACGCTTGACCGGACGCGTACAATGGCCTCAAAAAGTGGACCCAATTGAAAAATTCCATTTTCTTTCATCGAGTTTTCTTAACATTCTAAGAAATAATAGAAGGCTTTCCAAACGGTTGGTCGTGTTTTTGATCTAGTATTGAATTTAATGATGTCAATTATTTATAGATGAATTTCCAATTCATTACGTCTTTTTTAAATTAAAAAAAAAACAAACAATTGGAAAATAAATAATGAGCGAGAATCTCGTTACTTTGTTAGAAATTAACGACGTTTTTGGATCTCACATTTAAGCTATCAGTTTTATTTTAAGACAACTACTTTCGTCATAGTGTATGTCTTAATTGGAAAAATATATTAAGTCTAATAATTTAAAAAAAAAACCTAAGAATTGATGTTTATAGATTATAAGTCCTTCAACAGTTTCAGTAAAGTAAGAAGAGAATCGATAGTTTTGTAACAGTAAATAATTAAAATATATTTTTGATTTTGAAGACCGGTTTCGCTCATCGAGGGTATTATTAACTGATACTGATCTGACTGATAAGATGATAATGCTCGCGATGAGCGAAAACGGTCATGATCATAAAATATACTGTGAAAATAAAAACTAAAAAAGGTATTTTATTATTTTACAATAATATCACGTATTTCCATCAAAAAGTGAATGTTAAAAGATTAAAAGTAATTAATTAATAATATAACACATCATATAATATTTGAATCGATCAAGTTATATAATGGATTTCACACACACGAATCGGATTTCGCATTTCTGTATCTTGAGGAATTCTATCATACAGATGCAATAAAATTGACAGATTTTAATAAACTTGTTAATTTTGTTAGTTCTGTTTCATCCGTGTGCCTGAATATAACGACAAGCGAAACCCGGGACGTTAGTAACAAAACATGTAGTAGAATCATTCAAAATTTCAACATATAAAATTAATAATCGCATGTTGAAAATACTAATAATTTTACCGTTTCGGGATTGCATAGTTCAAAGATTCCGTTTGAACACAAATAATATACGCTTAGCTCAGTCTTTTAGAAAATAAATCTAAAATCTTACAAAAAAATTGTGTGTTCCCCGTTTCCAAAGAAAGCTCACAATTTTCCAGAGCTTTTAGAGAAAACCTTTTAGATCTTTATTCTTTTTGTAAGTTGTAACCAATCAAAAAACCGGAAAAGGGGAACACCACCGCCAAAACCGAACGGGAATGCAATGAAGACATCACGGTCGATAAAACAGATTATGGTTTTACCTCAAGAGTTTTTGTGGGACAGTGAATGAAAGTTCAAAAGCTCTTTCTTTTTTATGATATATAAGGGTTTTTATTCTTGAATTATTTCTTATCATTGTGAAAGCAGATTCATAGATTTTTAAAGGCATTTTTTTATCTATCGCTGAATACAGTATGGCCCAAAATTTTAATATTGAAAAAAGAGATATAATTGGAAAACATTTTTCATATTTTATTTAGATGTTACGTAATTGATGGAAGCTTAATATCGATGATAATTTACATATAAGTTGTATATCGTAAAGGATTTCAAGTTTTGACAGTTTCAGGACTGACGGTCGGTAAATGGATTATATTATTCATGTACAAATAAAATAACGAAAAAATATTTACCTAAGTATAGCAGCTAAATTAGTTATTATGCATTATATTATGTTTTGAGAAATATTCACAAAAATTATTGGAGATTCAAAGCTTTGGATAAAAGTGGAATCTTAATTAGTGGTCTTTGGTACGTCGCATTGTCCAACGGTCCTTCATCGTACCAGTGATTTAGGGACACTCCGCGGTATGATTTCATTCATGAAATATTATATGATAATATTAATATGAGAAAATATCCATAAATGTACAGTTTTCAATTCGAATTTTAAATTAAAGTTCCATCAAGCACCTTCAGTCGATATCGTAAATTATATAGTAGCTTACATGAAATAGGACTTAAGGATATCTTTAATATATATAAAATAAAATTATTATAGTTTTAAGCAAGACTGTATAGTCATTATAAAACACAACTCCGATTCCGATATTCACCAAAAACACGAATCTGACTCAAAAATTGACAAAAAACACAACTCCAATTAAAAACGTGTACTTTTGTCAGTTTTTTCCTACTTTCCTATTTGATTGCATTAAATCAAAGATCAACCAACCAATCCGGCAAATTTTTCATAGAGATTACACTTACTCCGACTTTACAGACTTATCATAGTTTTAAATAAATATTTTGCGAAAAAACGCTTGGCTAGAGTAATGCATGTTGCATACGGTTTACAGGCGTTTAAAGGTTAATTATAGTGTTACAAAAAGACAAATATTTAATTACAAATGAATTGTGTGACACAGTTAACGATTGTATTGTATCATGATGACGCCATCTTTAGAACCACGTTACTGACGAAATGTGGTACGAATGGGTGAATATCATTGGCTTAATAACGTGGTTATGTATCCAAACTATGATAAATTTACATGTCACCATCTCGTAACTATTTGAAGATAGAGCGATAAACAAATATGCATAATCCGTGACATTTGTCAATGCAAAAATATACACCAGGGGTTCTCATGGCTCGTCAATCTATCGATTTGTCTCCATCTCTATGAATTTGTTGACGCTACCCCCAAATAATTGGGAGGGGAGAATATGCTGACAGTCATGCACAGGGGTCAGCAACGTTTCCCAAGAACTATAAAAAACATAAATGACAGCTATGATGTATAAATACCATTCAATCATCACTAACCGTTTCCTAAACGGGGCGATTTTACGACGATTTTGTTTGCTACGATAATAATTTATGATATCGACTAAAAGTGTTTGATCGAATTTAAATATCGAATTTGAATTGTTAAAACTTTATTCGATTCCACACGTTTTATTACTCACGACCCGGGTTTCGCCTTTCGGCATCTTCAGGCATTTTATCATACGGATGCAACAGAATCAATTAATATAATTTATGATAACGACTGAAGATGCTTGATGTAGTTTCAATATCGGATTTCAATATTTAAAACTTTATAAGATTACACATGTTTTGTCACCAATGACCCGGGTTTCGCCTATCAGCATTTTCAGGCATTCTATCAAACGAATGCAACAAAACTAATTGACATATGTTATGTAGGCATTTCTTAACTCATAAAAATACCATCTAGGCTTAGTATATTGTAATTTTATTAAATCAGAATAGTGCCAGAAAATGCCAAATAACGAAATACGGTTCGTGAAAGGCGGAACACGTGAAAGTGTAAGGAGTTTGGCGTGGTTAAAATTTGAATAAAAAATGTTCAATTTTTTTAAGCTAGGGTATTTATTTATACATACATGAGGTGTTCTTTATTATTAGAATTTACCGTAAATGTTTTTATACTAGAATTTGAGCAGGAAATAAAAAAAAAAATATTCATTTTAATACCAAGAATATACCGTGCGTGATTATATGACTAACACGATGAAAAAATAGCAATGTATTTAAGTTCTACAAAATTTCAAAGTTGATAGTTATTTCGGCTCACGCCATCGTCAGAACTATGTTTAAACGTACATTTGATTATCTATATATATAGCTGCGTAGAAAAGGTACACAATACATCTTCTCTTCTGTTTTAACAACCTAGCTTGTTTCCTGCTAGCAATAAAACTAAAAAAAATAATTTAAATAAACAGTCGGTAATTCCAATAAGCCTAAATATTGGACGGAGATGACTTATTACGGAATTGTATTAGCTCTTCGCAATCAATAAATTATATGACTACATTGACGAAACAACTATAAGAGAATGTAAATTAAAATATAATATTGATTCGATAACAATTAGTTGAGTGCAACTGTGAAATGTGTATTGTTGTTAAATGTAGTGTGCTAGTGAGTGAGTATTGGCTGAGGAATGGAGAATGGGGTTTTAGTTTCAAGTGAGTCATCATTAGGGTCCATTTTTTGTTCGTTCCGTTCGACTTACTCCTTACAATTTGCCTTAGGAGCGAACGATTCGTCTTCGAAATAATTTTGTAATACTGTTTTTAATAATGATAATAATAAATACCAAAGAATTATGCTTTAATATGGATTTGGTAAAAAATAATTTGAAGAGTAGAAAATCAGTAAGATTTGGGATCTAGATTGGCGCGGTAGAACAGTTCCGTGTAAAGTACATGTTAATCATAATTTATGATATCAAATTTGAATTGTTACAACTTTGTACGATTTCGCATGTTTTGTCACCAACGACACGGGATTCGCCTTTCGGTATCTTCAGGCACATCATTTTTGCACACGGATACAACAAAACTTATTTCAAATTTCACATGTTACTAAGTTTCATTTCCTGCATAGTCACTAAATAAATAATTATGCTTTTGGATGTGTGCAATATATATCCTTGTAATGGTATCGAGTAAGTTATAAAATTGTCATTTTATGCATGATTTTTTTGATTTCACATACAGTGGGTAATCGGTTAACCAGTATAATCAAGTCCAAGACTTTGTTCGCTATCCGAATTATTCGTTAATAGAACAATCGAGCTTTACAGATAGAATAAGAGATACCTTTTTAGTTCGTTATCCGAACATGAAACCTTTCGCGGTAGTGTTAGTTGTCCGAATATGTGTTCGTTATCCGAATGTATGCTCGTTATACAAACATGTGCTTGTTATACGAACACAACAATCTCTCGTGAAAGAGTTTGATATCCGATTCGTTCGCAGTCCAAACCATTCTTTAACAGATTACCCGCTGCATTTGTCGCTTTGCAAAAAAACAATATATTCGTCGACGAACTGTCTGTGAACACTTTACGCAGTATATTGAAGTGGGGTGGAGTATATGTATAATATATGCGACTAGTGGCGGATTCGAGAACTGTTCGGTTCCAGCACGTTCAACAATCAAATGAATGAATTTATTACCGAAGCCATTTGAATATGTTAATAATAAATGGTGCACCTTGAAAATCGCTTAGCGTTTTAATGCTTTGAAGAAGATTTCGACGCATCTAACATATTAAAGAAGCCGTGTCACAAAATTTAATGTTAAGTGAGTTGGCTGAACCTTTAACCTTATAAATACGAAAGCCTTAACAGTTAAGACGCCTTAATACAATGTCATGACACTGACAAATACAAGAAGGTTAAATGTCAAATATTTCGAATAAGAAGCTAACTTTTGCGCTGAAAAAAAAGCTTTCTATTTTAATTCTATAAAATCGATATATATCGGGTTAAATAACATATAAGATCATTTGATTTAAAAAAAAAACAGATTTGCAATTTGCAAATAATCTCATAAGAGGATCGCGTAACATAAATTTTAAGCTCACCTGTTAACATTTTATTAATAAATGCCCTAAGCTTAATGTAATGGAACAATTAGAAATTAATAGACAAATTTATCAACACTTCTCTGAAATGGAAGATTAATGCATTTTTTTTTTTAAATAATTTTTGTAAAATATTTATTCACTGTTTAATTTTATTCTTAAAAGCAATAACAAAAAACCGAAATTTTTCTCCCGCTTTGACAAATACATAAAATCAATTAACCGCATTCGATAATTTATTTTAACAATATTACCGTTATATATAGATAAAGTAAATTTACGTGAAACATAGTTATAATGAGGACGAAAGCCGAAATAGTTGTCAATTTGTAGAACTAAAATATATTACATTGCTATTTTTTCATCGTGGCTTTATGTAAGGGATGCATTTATGGACCGAAAATAATTAAGCGAGTGTAAAAAAAGTAATTTAAATAATATTCCGTAAGAATTTTTGGTATCCCATAGGGCATCTTAAAATAGTAGGCATCTCTTGAACTAATATTTACTCTGCCTGATTTACAAAGCGATTCATTCATGGATCATGAATCATTTACTAAACCCACCATTTTCAATAAAGCTCATTTGTTTCGGACGAATTCTAAGCGGCACCAGCATAACTTGAAGCTTTTACCCCGTTAACTGCCGCGCACGCAAATGTAAAAGAATTACAAACCGGCCAAAAACATAACTTATAAACGCTTTCATTTTTTGATTTGATTTTTATGTCAATTCTTGGTGGAAAATCGATTTTATTACTAAGATATCCCTTCCCAAAATATTTATTTTAAAGTTGCTTGTAAATTTTTATATCAGTTCTGTAAACTTTGGTTTTGTATACCTGCTTATAACTAAACTCATTTTTTTATGAAGCACTTTGTAATTCGTATTATATCAGTTGATAATGCTCACGATGAGCGAAACCTGTCTTGATCATAAAATAAATTGTGAAATTAGTACTTAACTATAAACTATCGATTCTCTTATTGACTTACTGAAAAACTTCAAGGGCTGTCATGTAAAATTCAAACAAGGATAACAAGAAATTACATTGTTAGGTAAAAATATCAAAGCATTTACATCTAAAAAAATAGCTATTTCGGCTTTTGTCATCGTCAGAACAATCACTCATCTGGATTTAAGCTTAGATTTATATTTAAGTATTATTTTGTTAAAAATATATATATATATATATATAACAAATAATATGCACTTCCATCGAGAATTGACACTTGACAAATAACAAATTAAGTGAGAATCAATCGAATAAAAAAAATATTTTAATGCAAGTTGAAAACACTGTTATATAACAAATATACTAAATATTTAATTAAGCATAGAATTATACAGTTAAATATTTTTTAAGCAATACTGAATTATTAAAAATATATGTTTATTATTCAACGGAATTTGAACGGTTAAGGACGAAGATTCAAGAGGGGAGTGACGCAAGGACGATCGGAGGAGTGCAGCAAGGGGAGTGGTGAGTAAAGATGGAACCCCAATTTTATCCTAAGAGTCCTTTGATGTGTAAAAATCGTTTCGAGATATTCAATTCTGGAAATGTCCAATGCGAACTGAACCTTCTTAGTACGTAACGATCAAGCCGTGGACCGATTTCTTCTGTCAGCCAATTCGAATATAAATCGAATAATGGCGACATCAGAGAAATCGTATATGAGGGAATAGCATTCAATGGTTGCCATAATTGAGTGATTGAATTGGCATTCACTAGGTAGAACTCCATTATAACATGGTGAAAAAAAATAGCAATGTATTTTAGTTCTACAAAATTATTTTTAAAAAATATAGTTGATGTTGATTATGTAACACAATGTCACAAAATTTTCAAAAATTCTAAATGAAACAATAGGTGTCTATGACAATAAGTTTATATGTGGGACGGAAGTGGTCCTTCTGGAAGCAAATTAGACCACCCCTTTGTAAAACGGCTGGACAAGTGGCGATACTATTATGTTAGTTTGTTCGTTAAGAATCATTTGTGATAATTGTTGTCTATTGATTTCCAGCTGTTCCAAAGCCGTCATTCTTCGACCCTTACAACAAGGATGCAAACATTTATTTCATTTCATTCATAACGTGATAAGAGAATTGTCATAAACACTTATTGTTTCATTTAGAATTTTTGAAAATTTTGTGTCATTGTGTTAAAGTAACAAGCTAAGCCGTTGGAACAGGAGAGAGAATGTGTTGTGTGCCTTTTCTGCACAGCTATATATAGATAAGCGAATGTTAGTTTAAGCATAGTTCTGACGATGGCGTGAGCCGAAATAGCTATCAACTATATTTTTTAAAAATAATTTTGTAGTACCAAAATACATTGCTATTTTTTTTTTTCACCGTGTTAACATAATTTAGTATCAGGACTGTGGAGAAAACTTACTTTAAAAAAATGACTTCGACTACGACATTAACCAAGAACATGTTTCGACTAAAAAAAAGTTTATTTTTGTCAGCTTTTTGCTACCTTTCTGTTTAAGTGCATGAAATTAAAGATCAATGAATCAATTCGGCTAATTTTTAATTGAATATTTTTCAAAATCGTCTAATAGAAAAAGTAGTCGGACTGCACATCTTTGGTTAATATGAATTAATGAAATATATTGATATTATAAAGCTTAACATCTTGTAAGTGCATATAAAATTTTTGATATACATAAAGTAGATGTTTGAACAATACAAGGAAATGTTAACTACTATTTGACATATTTAGTCACAAACGACCCGGGTTTCGCTTTTCGGCATCTTCAGGCATTCTATCACAAGGATGCAATAGAATTGACAGGGTGTTTAAAAAATACATATTTATAAAACTAAGCTCAAATTTAATTTATAATATCGACTGAACATATCGATTGAATTGCCATTTATTTGATAAAACTCTGATACAACCCGATAAAAAATTAGTTTTAAAACATACAATCAAGATATCACTTTGATAGCTATTTCGGCTTACGCCCTCATCAGAACTCGCATATTATAAATTTTGCAGAACTAAAATACATTGTTATTTCTTCACCGTTTTACAATGGATTTCTACGAAGGAAATCTTAAATCAATTAATAACTCACGTTTGATTTTTTGATATCATATATAAGACACTGTGAAGCCATCGCGAATATGCTCGTCCGGCGATGAAAGACTTAAAAAAACGAAAGAGCTATGATGAGGGCGTAAGCCGAAATACTTATCAACTGTATATCTTATATATTTCGTAGAATGAAAAAATATTGCTATTATATTATTAAAATATTGCGCCGTGTCTACTGAATGTACTTGATAGAATTTACGTTGGCAGCCAGGGGTTAAGTTTATATCCAGTATTGCTTTGAATATAAACAATTACAAGATTTGGCCTTTTGCCTAGCCATTAAGGTTAACCAGCTTTTGTTAGTTACGATAGTAAACGTAAGAGACTAAACTGCGGTTAAATGCCAAGTTTAAAGACACGGTGTCTTTGTGAAATAAGAATAACGACTACAATAAAGGTTAACCGCGCTGACATAAATTTAAGTACCAGTCAGAAATTCGGGAAATGGCCGAAAACGCCACCTCACCCCCGAGACGGGTAAAGTCGGCTATCTAAAGACTTCGAAAACAGTTTTCGCGCCCTTTATCGCAAGAATATTATATTACACAAGTACGTATCCGTCAAAGTGTCTCTGAAACTTGGGCTCGAGTAAATAAAAAGATATTTTTCAGTAAATAATAAAATCATATTTTCAGTACTTATTTCCATAATATATTTGATGATCGGTTTCACTCATCGCGATAATCTTTAATTATTAATTACATTAAATTATTACATTAATTAATAACATTATCTGATGGAATACAATTTACAACAATTTTGAGTTAAATGTAGCAGGTATAAAAAACTATAGGTTCAAAAACTAAGAAAAAATTGACTGGAAATCATACAATATGAATACATTAAAGGTAAAATTTAAGGAAGCGGTTTATCGGTTTCGCTTATCGCGAGCATTATCAACTGATAGGATACAAATAACAAGCAAGTCTATTTATACAAATTTTCTGTTTGCTCCATTTCACATGATTTTTTCTCTTCCGAACGACCCGAGTTTCACATTTCGGCATCATTAGGCCTTCTATTACAGATACGCAATATAACTCATTTTCGAGATACCGAAAAGTGAGATACAAGTTGTTAATTAAAAAATATGCGGAATTATAAAAAGTTTCAGCAATTTATTTTTTATTCAATTTTATTCTGATAAAATATGCAGAGATACTCAGAATGTTATACAAGTTTCGCGACCCACCGAATGGGAACCGCTGATCTAAGATATTACGAAATAGAAGAAGAAGAAGACGAGGAGAGCAACGCAAAGTGAATATCTGTGAGGCATCTCGAATATCGTCGTCAACTTGTATTATAAATCAAAAGTAAATTAAACCGCTGGGGCGAGCCTCCGAATCGTCTGCCTTTGGTGGGCATGCAGGCCAGGACCCTATTCGCAGACTAGCAAAACCATTTTTGAGTCGATTCAGGAAATAAAAACTATCACGCAACACAACTTCACTGAAGATATACATTTCGGTAATATTTTGTTCAATGACAGGTATTTCAGCAAAACGACATCGCTTATTGTAGAAATGTTGGTAAATGAAATACTGCAGCTGTAAATATTATACACAAGTCTACACTTTAAGGGTTTTAACTGTCATTTATTCGTGGGAAAGAATTCTATTTAAATAATATAACGAGTTATGTTTATACAATTTTGTATATTTAAAAAAATAAAACTATACAAAGTTTATGATATCGACTGTAGGTGCTTGATGGAATTTCATTACCGAATGTAAATTTATTGATTTAATTGGCATTCACTTGGTAGATCTTCATTATAACACGGTGAAAAAAAATAGCAATGTATTTTAGTTCTACAAAATTATTTTATAAAATATAGTTGATAGCTGTTTCGGCTCACGTCATCGTCAGAACTAGGCTTAAACTAACATTTGCTTATCTATATATGGCTGCGTAGAAAAGGTACACAATACATCTTATCTCCTGTTTTAACGATGTAGCTTGTTTCCGGTTCGCAATAAAACTAACAATTGTGAATGAAACTAAAAATGATTTGAATTGTTACAAATTTGTACGATTCCACATGTTTTGTCACTAATGACTAGGGTTACGCCTTTCGAAATAAAAAAAAAACATTTACATTTTAATGTTAGTTGATTAATATTTATTGCAAAACCCTTTCAAGAATGACTCATTAACAAGATCGTTAATGAAAATTATCACAGACAATTGTATTAGTTATTATAAGATTATTATTATTGAATTTGATTTAGCTGCCCTTTATTGCTTGCCTTGGGGTAAGTGTATTACTGTAATTGATAACTTTGGTATAGATGTTAACTTTTTATTTTATGTCAATTCTGTTGCATTCGTGTGATAGAATGCTTGAAGATACCGAGAGGCGAAACCCAGGTCGTTAGTGAAAAAACATGTGGAATCGTAAAAAGTTGTAACAATTCAAATTTGACATCGGTAAAAAATGCGACTGTCTATTTGACAAGTACCAAACTATTTTTGTAAAATAGTTTCTTATCACTGTTCATAAGGATGAACCAAGTGCACCGTTTGCAGCTTATTCTAAAACAATAAGATATAGAGGGTAGGGTGTTTGGCACCCTAAACGTTTTACATTTCGTTCACATATAAAATGATGAATGAATGTTAGACACTACCTTCCCCGCAAAATAAAATATAATAGAATACATCACAAGAAGATATTAATTATCATTTCAAGAGATATATTAGTAATTTACTTACGTTATGAAGTTGAAGCATAATGGGTTAACAGATTATTAGATCGTAAAGTTCTAAACTTAATGGATGGAATATAGAAAGCTCACTTAAAAGTTTGCGTCCCACCCCGTTGGTTACAGTAATCTATTTCACAGAAAGCTTTTTCGCTCGCAAGGCTTCCATATTTTTACATAAATAAAAAGAAAAAAAAATGGAACCGCTGTGATTTGATTGTGTTAGTTTATATGAATAATTCTAACCTGCCAAAAATAATACAACAGAAGTTTGAATATATCAAAGATAGGTTAAAATATTAGTCTTTTAAGGTTTTTACTGTCACGTCTCGATGGCATAATATTTTAAATAATAAAAACACATTTTTTAGAACTTATTTTCACAATATATTTTATGAACAGGCCGGTTAACGATCACCGCGAGCAGGTCCTGATTCGGAGAAGATTGTGTTTTATTTTTTTAAATATTTAGTTAAGTTCATCATGTTTGCTCTCAAAGGGGAGCATATGGATAATCGGACATAGTTGTCATAGAAAATAATTCTGTAAAGCGATTTAAAAATTTGTATACACCAGGAATAGAGTACGTGAACATCGCAGCTGAAAGCAACGATGTTGATTTCTAGACCATAGTTTCTCAGCTGGTGGTCCGTGGAGATTTTTGAGTGGTCCACAAAGACTTTTCGATGAGCCGAAGCAATTGAATTTCATGTTGTATTTTTATGTTACTGTCTACTTTCATATTATTACATCAGCACATGGTGTTGCAAAATTGATTGCTTTGAATAAAAAAATAATTAAATAAATATTTTATTATTTTATTCCAAAGGTGGTCCGCGGAAGTAAAAAGTTTGAAAAACTACGCCCTAGACCACGGCGCTGAAATTTTATTTTGTGACCAAACCGGTCGTAATCATACGATCATATGCTTATATAAACAAGATTAGACATTTTTTACTGGTTGCGTAACTAGGTGTGACATGTGTTTGATACTGTGAACTTAAGCATCTATTCTGTGGTATATATTAACCTTTTACACTCGACAGACGATGAAACAATTAAAATTGTCTTAAATGCAAAGGGGAGAAAAAAAGTAAAATTTTAATTAATATTGAATTATATTAACAACGTAGTTAAGTCATGAGAGAAAAATGAATCCCACTTCTATGACGGCATTCAAATATTAGTGCTTCAAAAACGATATATAGTATATCTCTTCCTAAATATCATATATAAATATAGTTTATGATATCGAATGAAGGTAAAATTGAAAATCGAAGCCCGGGTGGTTAGTGACAAAACATGTGGAATCGTACAAAGTTGTAACAATTCAAATTAAGTATATATTAGTTTAATCATAGTTCTGACGATGACGGCTGTCGGAAGAGAATGAGAAGAGAGGCTGAAGATGCTTTATGGAATTTTAAAATCAAATTTGAATTGTTACAACTTTGTACGATTCCACATGTTTTGTCACCAACGACCCCGGTTTCGTCAGTTCTGTTGCATCCTTGTGATATAATGCCTGAAGATGCCGAAAGGCGAAACCCGGGTCATAAGTGACAAAACATGTGAAATTGTACAAAGCTGTATCAATTCAAATTTGGTTTTTTAAGTATAGTGAAACCGCGATTTTACGTTTTCCAAGGGACCCTGAAAAAATAACGGTAAATGCGGGAAACGGTCAATGCGGGAAAGCTTTAAATAATAATAAACAAGTAAAATCGTAAAAAATATTTATTTATTGGTTACTTGTACATACTGTTTATAAAATTATTTTTTTTAAAAAAGTCCTTTATGTTCGTTTGCTTCTTTGTTATTTGGCACTTTAATCGGAACAAAGACTTGTTACTAAACTAGTGACTAAAAGTTTGTATGTACAGGAATCATTACCATGAATTTTAATCGACTCTACATTTGCATCATAAACAATAATACGCGTGTGGTGGATTTCAACTCAAAAAAATCAAACAAAACTTGCTTGCCGAGAAAGGGGAAATATGCAATAAAAACGGTCAATCGGGATAATATTTGTGACGGGACCAAAATATTTAGACGGTTTATCGAGGAAATCGGGGAATCGGGAAACGTCAATGCGGGATTATTTAACATTGTTCTTATGGGAGTTTGACGGGACTATAAAAAATAAGCGTTCCATCCGGGAAAACGTATTATGCGAGAACGGTTGATCGAGGTTCCACTGTATTTAAAAAAATGCTTTTCCAACAAGAAGTCACATAAACACTTTAAAAGTGGTTAAAAATTTTATATAGAAAATTTATACGTCAATAATTTGTTGCTTAAACTTTATTCAAAATAATTAAATAACCCGTAAAATGAAAGTGTCTAGTCTAAATGATTTTCAGGGCAATAGTAATGTCCCCTGAGGGAAGTCTCGGCCCATTATTATGTGTCATTGGCTAGATCCTATAGAGCTCATTCCTTAATAAACATTCTTTGTAGCTATCTAATATACAATATACATTTTCAGCAGAGCAGGGCGTGGGTCTCCTCGACGGAATCTTTTGTTTATGCAGACCATCAGTCTGAGGACTTTTTTCGCTAGGGCGACCAGCCTGATTAATTGCAGCGGGGGTAAACGTCTGAGAACTCTCGTAGACCCATCAGTGGCGGCACATGAGCGAATGGGAAAAGTTATGTTACGATAATATTTCATTGGGTTTATACGTCGCTAGTCGAGTATAAAGATATAGTTTGAAAGTTTGTTTATTCATCTCCGATCTAATAGCGGAATATATGAAATAATCTCATCCTTTTTTTTAATGAAAATTACTAAAATCAAAAGCTCAACCACTCTTTTTTCAATGGACGATAAAATATTACGTTTGAACGTAGTACTAAGCTAATTGTTCTTGCTATAGCATATATATATATCAGCGGTTAGCAATCTTTTGAGATACTGGCTAAAAAAGTCAATTTTGTAAATTTTATTTGCATAGTGGTCAACAGATTAAAACAAATTTATTTATAAGAAAGCAATGATTGACTGATTTTTTGATTGAATTGGCATTTACTTGGAAGAACACCATTATAACACGGTGAAAAAATAGCAATGTATTTTAATATCACAATTTTTTATAAGATATAGTCCATAGCCATTTCGGCTCTCGCCATCGTCAGAACTATATATAGTTACTACTAGTATACTAGAAATAGCTATCAACTATAGCTGATAAAAAAATTATAGAAGTAAAATACATTGTTATTTTTTCACCGTGTTGTAATAATTGACATTCTGTTACTTACTTAAAAGTGATAAAAATCATTATTTAAATTTTTATGCGTTTTCAACAAACAAATAAATAATTTTACTTTGGCGGATAGCTCAAAATATTCTAGTGGGTAATTCGATTACCCACGGGTATTAATGTTGCTGACCATTGATCAAAAATTAATTAATGAATCTATCCGTACTAAGTCCCTAAGCAACGTCATCAAGACTAATGTGAGTCAGACACTCGGCCAACGGCCAGGAGTTCCGGACATACAACTTATATGAAATTTATATATTATATTTGCGTGCGTTCCTAACGTGAAAATTTTGTTCTAATGAAGTATGAGGATTTTTTGTTTGAGAACAACAGTCGCAAAAGTTCTGTTTTTAATAAGACACTTTTTGATTTTTTTTCATAAAATTGTCATGTTTGAAGCTTTTACAATATAAAAATAAATTAAAAAAGAATTAACAATGGAAATTGGTGTGGAAGTCAACCGAAATTACGATTTTTTTAAATGGTTACGTAACTTGACGTGGAATGTATAATATTTGTCATCGTGAATTATCAATCGTCTGAGAGGATTTTCCCTAAAGCTTTTATTTAAAGAAACTACATAATATTGTCTATCTGTTGTTAAGCAGTATATAAAACTAATTAAAATAATAAAAATGCATTTTTATTACTATTTCCACAATATACTTGATTCATATGATACTATGATCAGGAGCGGTTTTTCTCATCGCGAGCATTATCAACTGACGATAAAACAATGCTTCGTTTATGTTTAATCACAATTCTAGCAATGCCTAGATGTATAACTAAAGACTTTATTTTTTCCATTGCGTAGAGGAGTTCTAACAAATAAAATCCGATTCAAAAAAATAAATAAATCTACTTAGATGTGAATTTGATTTAATTTTGTTTTATACTTGTCAAAGCAATTTATTGTTCGGCGTAAAAAAGCTCAGATTTCACTGCTGGTTTTATTTTTTTCCACCCACCTGAAAACGGCACACAGAAACCATTCATTATTTATCATTTCGTAGTTCCTAGGATTTATTGTTATCTCTAAAAATAAGGACAGAACGATATTCCTACAACAATTAATCTTCACGCGCTTTGTTTGAAAACAGTCAATTATAAGAAATATTAGAGTTATTTATGTTTAATATAATATTCCTCTTAAAAACGTTTATAATTTAAAAATTCCCAAAATTTTATGGATGAGAATCAAGAGAACCGATGATTTACGCAAAATACAAACGTAATTGACTGAATTGGCATTTACTTGATCAAAATCCATTATAACATGTAATTTTGACAAAGACGAAAAAGCTTTAAATTATATACTTAATAATTTTTGTAGAGTTAAAATACATTGCTATTCTTTCATCTTGTTACAAACATAATCTTATATCGAAAAATTCGTAATTATAAACTACGTAATAAAGTATTCGGATATACATATGTCATTTTGGCTATTACTTGTAAAACTGGACTTTTTTCAATTACATGTAAAAATGCGCCAAACATTCATTTATCTCATCTTTTCTATAGCCCTGCATCTTCCGAGTTGAAATCTGTTTACAGAGAAAGCGTTCATTCGATTTTGCAAGGTAAATGTGTTTTCAAGCGATTTGTTGATGTTGTACTTACACGTGGAATTAATGTCGCAGGTGAACAAATATTTACGCGTGTTCTTACTTGCAGTTACTCAAAATACACAAGTCATCTGCAAGTATTAGCTCAAACATTCTCGGGTATTATAATGAAAATATCTTCCTAATGAAGATGGCCTCAATATCGGATAATCAAAATAAACGTGTTTCGTTAGGCCAGGTGTACTGACCATTTTTGATATTAAAAAGTAAGAGTACTTTGCATGAGGGGTCTTTAAAAAAGTCCAATGCGCCCGCTGAGCTTTCGTCATGCGTAGATGGGGCTATTTTTTATGACATACAATAAAAAACTTCCCAATTATAAACCGTGATTTGTTATTGAATTGTAAAAACTATGTATTAACTCCACAAATTTTACAATGCAAAATTATGTACGATATAAATTTTGCTCCTAGTTTTAGGGTTTATTTATTTATGTAATTGCTCTTTAATACAAACGAAGCAAACAGCTAAATTTTGCTTTTTACATAGCTCAATTAAATTCAATGTTAATATTAAATGATCAACTAAAACTTCATTATTCTCCATTGCTATATCATTTACGAGAAATAGATTTAATGAGTTGACAATCTTAAATAATTACGCCTTACACTACGTCACATTATATCTAATTCCATCGTAATCCGTAAACTATAAATCATCAAAATACATTTTTATGTTTATTGATTATTGTAAAAACATTTCATAATCAATAATTTACTTTATTGTTTGTCAAATTATTATTTAAAAAATGGGATATCATTATAATGAAATCAATTGTATATATTTTGATTTCTAGTTTAAGGGTGTATAATTTTTATGTATATGCAATTCAAACTGTTTACTGACTGTCAGTTATATTGCATCTGTGTAAAAGAATATATGATTATGCAGAATGGTGAAATCTTGGTTATGGATTAAAAAACCTATGGAATTGCATATTGTTTTCGCAAATCAATTTATTTCATGTTGTTTGTTATACTTACGTAAGTTAGAAGTCAGCGGTTATGAAAAGCGGAAAAACATACCTGAAACAATAAAAAGGGAAATTTTAATTTAATGATGCTTAGAATAAAATATAAGTCTTTTTAACGGTAACGCCAAATAAACATAATGTCCATGAATGTCACTATTATAACACGGTGAAAAATAACAAATGTATTTTACTTCTCTTAGAAAAAGGTTCGTTAGCAGAAATATGAATCAACCATATGTGTACCTAAAAAAAATGTAGAATTAAAATAAATTGGTTATTTTTTTACCGCGCGGCTAAAAATGTTATTTGATAAATGTAGCATTTCCACCAAAAAATGACAGTTACACCTTTAAAGTACTTAGTTAATTGTTTATTGTATTTCAATTTGATACACACTTGAGTGCATCTAACCAAGTCTTGGAGAAATTTCTAAATTTAACGTTGATACGGTGCAAAATAAATCTAGCAAGAAAAATGTGAAACTGTAGAGAGTTAGAGTGGGTATAGCGATTTTATAACTAGGATTGTTAAAATCATATAGCTTAGCTGACAACTTCATCGTAAATATCGAATAGAGGCATGTTTTATTCATAATCTGCTATCAAAATTATTACACACGTGTTTTATTTATTTTCCTTAAATATATGCACTTCAAAAAGTATCACTACCTCTCAACGTGAAATAAAATAAGGAAATAGTCCATTAAATTTATGGCCTGCAATTTCCCTTTATAAATATAGATGAACTGAGATGTCCTCCATTTACCTTACTTAATTTTTGTTTCGCTGCAAATCCGTTTAGCTGGAGTTTCTTCACTGCATATTTATGTTTCCTTTATAGGACAAGATATAAAATTTAAGCCATCACTTTACGGAAGCAATCTTGTTTTATATCAAATATGGCCGTTGCATTTAAAATGTCCCGCGAGATTAAAAAGTATAATTTTAAACAGATTGTCGGGCACTGTAGCTCAGTGGGAAGAGATTTATGTATCGGGTTTTCTTGGTTTTAAGCAGGGTTATGGAATCGGACTAGTGTTTTTAAGCCTAGGTAATTTTGGTTTAAGATTTGGGACATGGGTAAACATTATTCATTTCATTAACATAATGGTTCGGTGATAGAAAATTTATGTTCTAAACAGAGTATTTGTGTTGCGTGTATTAATAGAAAAAGTGATGATCAGAGGTGCACGGTACTCACAAATGACATTAGCAAAATTACAATGCTCGCGATAACAAAAACCGGCCCTAATCTTTTTACAATAAAATTGTATAAACGATACGAAAAATTATGTTGATTTTATATAGAAACTTTATACGATTTCATATGCTATCACTAACGTCCCGAGTATCAACTTTCGGTATCTTCAGGCATTCTACCACATGGATGCAAAATAACTGACACACTATAATGTCAATCTTGGAAAAAAAATTATTAAATAACATAACCTGATGTTTAATTCTCACCCACCAATTTCAAATAAGTATGTATATCTAAGTCTAAAATTACCCAATTGCATTTTAATGATAATTGATCTCTTTTTGTTGTAGAGTCCTTTAATGAAAGACTCTTTAACAGTATTTAGTATTAATAGTACTTGTCCTACAATTTTTAAGCGTTTCAAATTTAATATTGAAATTTCATCAAGCAACTTTAGTCGAAAACATAAATTTAGTTATGTTGGCGTGGCACTGATGATGGGATTTCAATGTCAAATTTGAATTGTTACAACTTTGTACGATTCCACATGCATTGTCACTAACGTCACGGGTTTCGCCTATCGATATCTTCAAGGATTCTATCACACGGATGCAACAGAACTGACGTACAATAAACAGTTAGCATTGTCCATATACTAATCCATGACAAAACATGTGGAATCGTACAAAGTTGTAAGAATTCAAATTTGCGTATATTATTAGGATAAATCAGGTGTACGAAACAAAACTACAATGTCAACACTTACATTTTTTTAAATATATGTTATCAATAAACAGATTGTTAATTAGATGTCTCAAATTGAGACGGCACTCGGTGGTAAAAAGTATTTAACAGTATAAAAAGAAAACAATTATATATTTAGAAATTAACATTCATTAACGGAATAAAAGCTCGGTGATAATTGAATTTACAAATAAAAAAAGCTCCGCACTAAAAGCTCTAGGGTAGTGATTTTGTAACAAAGAGACTGTGCCGTGTTTGATGTTTACATAAGATCTGTGTAAACAAAGGATCGGTTATACACTATGTTTATACAAGTATCTACTTTATGTTTTATTCTGTATACAAAAACGGATTCAACTCTCAAAGTGGAACAGTAACAAATTTAACGCGGTACACAGTGTTAATGGTAAACTCTTTATGAATTAGACAATAAGTAACTGGATTTGAAATCATGTTGATAAAGTCAAAGCATTCGATCAGTAATTTATAAAATTTACATATGTATATTCCCTTCAATAATTTTCGTAATTCCGAGTATCATCGTCAATAAAAGCTTTAAATTAGTAGATAAATTCTAGTGTAGCGAGCACCTCCACTAAACACATTGGCTTAGATTGTTACATTAGCAGGCTTGAATCCTGATATTTACTGAATAACAAATGATTTTTTTGTATTTAAAGATATGTATGAATAACTGTGATATATTCGACCATGCCCCTTAACTCAACTTCACTCAAAGTCCGAGTGTTGGACAACTTTCCACTAGTCTTGTTTTTTAAATAATAATTACACAATTTTTAGTATTATACAATTTCGACCATTTAATTTTTGTATTACGATGAATAGTTTTTGTTTTGCTCATCGCAATTATTATCAACTGGTTGTCGGCAGGTGATTGCTATCAAAGAGCATTTTCACAAGTAAGAGACATTGTGTTTTACTATTTATATATTACATTATGCTTTTCCACTAAAACGTATCAGTTGACAACTTAAGAGTGGCTAGCCACTTTGAAGGTTTTTACTTTTGGTGAACAGAGGGGTAACTAGTTATCGAAGGAAATTCTGTTGAGGTAGTATAGGGTTTTTGCCAGGAAAGCTTATTGTTTTATTGTTGTATAACTTTGTTTAAAAAGAAAACAAAATGAATTACGCTGATTGGAGTTATAGAATACAATGTCAGCTAAATGTTCACCTTTATCAGCCTCACAAATACGAGTTCATATTATCACATTTTCACACATTTATACAGGTATTTCATAAATTTTGCCACACATATTTTGTTTAAAATAGCAAAAATACATTTCGTAGAACTTATTTCCACAATACATTTTATAATCAGGACCGGTTCCTTCAAGGTATCGAGCATTAAAAAATGATAATGCTTGATAATAAGTTGGTGGGCGAAACCGGTTTTGGCTATGAAATACATTTCTGGAATGTGTAAGTGATTGTTATATTTTACTTCTAAGCTAATTTATATTATTTAAATTAATATTCTATGATTTGCTGTAAATTGTTTCTTAGTTCTTAACCCATGGTTTTGTATACATGCTAGCTTTAACTCAAAGATTTTGTATGAATAGACTTACTTGAAAATTGTATTCTATTAGTTGATAATGCTCGCGATGAGCGAAAACGGTCTTGATCAAAAAATATACTGTGGAAATAATTACTAAAAATGTGCTTTTATTATTTAACGTATCATAGAGTTTCATAAGAAAATGACAATATGACAATCATTTTTGTTTGTGATATCATTTCTAGATGTAATCTCGAGTGACAAATATCTTATTAAAGGAAATTTGCTCTCAAAATGTTCTAAATTGAATCGACACGGCCCCACAAAAGATCCGCCAGTTAATGGCGAAGTGAGCTTTGTATAAATACATTGCAAACTTGTTTTGTGACCCAGTAAGATTTAATTACACAGTATACTAAAGCCACCCAAAAGAGCTTTTATTCTAGCAAATAAATAATAAACTCGAGCCTTTGAAGTAAACACTTCTGACGTAATTAGGACCGCCCAAATAAATACAAAAAAGCTGTTATTTTTTTTACATGTCTGGTATATATTTCATTCGTTTGCGAGTAGAAGATATCATTGCAACTCATTGGCTTCCCATTCTAACACTGGCTCGACTTCAATATTTGCCTGAAAAACAAACAGATTGATTGTCGCTTAGATCTAATCTAATAGGTTTTTTTTATTTGGTACGAAAAAACATGAATTTAGACTTCAGAATGTAAAAGAACCTGTTTTATGATTCAAAATAAAATTGCATGTAGAATAAAATGATGGTAATTGAATAACTTCCTGTAAATTGTTTTCTTAGCTCTTGAAGCTTTTGTTTTGAACACCTGCTAACTTTTTTGTAATTTGTAGCATTATCAGTTGATAATAATTGTGATGAACAAAACCGGTCCTCGTCATAAAATATATTGTGGAAATAGTGTTAAAAATGTGTCTGTATTATTTAATGTGGAATAAAATGATGTAACGGCAATATTTCAAAAAGGTGAAACTCGAATGAACAATCCATTATTATTGAATCGAAGAGACTCATCTTATAAAAGTCCTTTTGAACTTGTGGGCTATTTGAAATAAAAATTAAAACTGTACAAATATATCATCCGAATCAAGGCTCACATTAATGATATAAATTTAGCGACTTCAATGCGACTTCAACATAGTTTGCATTCTTTCGACATTTCGAATTACTTTTTAGTCTTCGCACAAAATGATTGACAGGCCCTTGTTTAATGACATGATTTGGTATTTGAATAATAAAACTAAGTGTGATGTTAAGAATTATTTTAGAACTAAATTAAATATTTTAAGGCCAAGACCGGTTTCGCTCATCATGAGCATTATCAACTGATATTGAATATTGAAACATAAACTTTAAAAATTAATAGTTTATATCATACCTCATTTTATGCGTTTTATATACACATATATAAATCTATATTTAAATCAACGTTTGTGTGTGTGTCTTTTATGCATTACTACAGCAGTCATCCGATCGATATAAAACTTCTGCGAATGTTTCTAACATACCACTCACTCCCTAAATAGTATATAAATAAAATTAAAACGACCCAATTAACAGTGAAATTGTTTGTTATCATAACGAGTTTTCTTGATTTTGAACGGAGCAACGCGCGATGGGTCAGCTAGTATTTAAATTAAATCAAGCAATTTTGAGTTTTTTTCGTATGAATTACTCAGTTTGTAAAACGTAAAAAAATGTTTCGGTTCACTCGATTTCGTGTTAACCGTTTTCAACTGCATATAGCACAATTTATAACCAGTTTTCTAACAGTTTACAATAGTCAATAAATAATACATTATAAATCATATAAGCAAAACTTATCTCGGAGATAGTGCATATATGACGATTTCGTAACTATTTCACATCAAATACAAAAGGGCTTAAATCACATTTATTTCCAGCATAGATAAAATAGTTTTACATATTGCATTGACGTACAAGATTCAGAAATTTGCATAAACTCCGCGTTCATTGAGGCATTCTTAACTATTGCATAAGGCCATAAGATAATCGTGCTTATACGTTGTGACAGAAAACAACTGCATTTCTTGTAAGCAAAACTATACGTTTATAAACATAATTGGAATATATGATTGGTAGACCGTATACGTCTAAAATGACGATATTTCAAGTATTTGTTTTTCAGCAAAACCGATTTAAATGTCCATAAATTATTTTTATTAGCATTAGATGTATCGCCGCCTTATTGAACAAGGTTTTATCTGGAAAAATAAATTTAACTGCAATTTTAGATTTCCAAAAATATTAATTTTTGCAGTCAATCTGCAATGCAATTCACGTGCAATGTTACATAAGTCATAGACTTTTAATTTAAACAGTTTTATTGTACTGGCGTATTTTTGAAAGACAAAATTGCAGATAGAACTTTGATGCTTGCCTAAAGGCAACCAATTTATATGTAGTTAGAGCCCTGACACATTAACTGCTATCGGACATTTAATTCAATTTTGTTAACTGTTTTACTACAGTTAGAAATATTTTGAAAGATTACGTGAAAATCATTTTTATTAATTATCGTATATAAGTATGAATATTCATATTTCATTCATATTAATTAAAACGAAAAAAGAAAAACCCTACATCAAGGAACAAAACATAAATTTTAAATGACTTTGAAAACTATTGATTTATAATAATGGAAGTCATTTAATATGAAAAATTTTACAATTAATAAACACAGTTGACCTGTTTTAGTACAGTGCAATGATTGCTAGCATTTTTACATGGGTCAAACCACGCAAAAATTAACAATTTTAGCTCCTATCAATCGATTGTTCAACACCAATATTAATCATTTTTTTTTTCAGTATTCAGCGTTAAAACATTTTTCACACAGTTTGGGAAAGAACGAGTTAAATGATATACCAGTACGGTTTGGCAGCCGATGTTTTATTGTAAGACAAATAAATTGTAGTGCTAGAAAGGGAATGGTAAAACACCTTTACTACATGAATAGTACAAACAGATACCTGCATATTTGTAAGAAGTACATATAACACAATTCAGGCAATTTGCTAGACTCAAGTACGCGCTGATATCCACTTCACGATTCACTGACTTGTGTTTACAGATAGAACTGTGTTTCACTTTCGCAAACAAATTCCCAATCCCACGTACAACTTCGTTTCTGAACAAATCTGAACAAAGTTGTAATGTTAACCAAACGAGAATAAACCAGACACAATTCTATATAACATATAAATCTATCACAATTTGTACTTGTCCCTATGTATTTTCACTCACGACCAGTTTCGCGTGTCGGCATCTTCGGGCATCAAATAATACAGCACCGCACATCCGGAAGATTAGTTTTGGATGTGTGTTGACATATAACACGCTATTTGATCTATAATACATCTAGTCACATAAAAAAATAGTCTTAATTGTTCTGAGGTATGTGTACGTAACATAACACACACCGTCTTTCTTTCTGCGTGTCGTACGCATGCAGAGCATTGAGCGACGATTCTATAGATATTATATTAATAATATTTGGCGTTAACTTAGTACAAATCCATTAAAACACGGTGAAAAATTGCAATGTATTTTAGTTCATAATTCAATAATATCAAAATCAGGATAGGTTTCGCTTATTCGTTTAGTTGGTTTGCTCTCTAGTCATAAAAATTGTCAATATGTTTAATTATTTCCTTCACGGACAAGTAAATTTAATATTTTATGATTTATCGATAAAATCTATCGATTTTCGGATGTGTGAATAAACATTTGAGTATTTGATTTCATAACTAACTATCTGATAAGAAAAGTTGGATAAATGTTATCATTTTATTACGTCCTAAAAATAAATTGATAACACAATGTAGACAGTTTTTTGTGGAGGTATGTTATATTGTTTACTTATGGCGCGTTAGTGTATTTAGGACGAAAGACTTCACGGCGACTTGATAAAAAATGCAAATATATATTTTCGAAAACATATCGAAGGCGGCGAGCTAAAATCGAAGTAAGGAAATTTGTAAAACAGCGCAAAAGTCGGCGCGATAATTTTCTTGAAATAATATTATATATGCACATCTTTTATCACGTTAACACTGGGGAACGCAGATTTCCCGTTATTTGATGTTACAGTTGACATTAATCGTTTAGAACTCATGGAATGTTGAAAATACTCAAAATAAAAACCTGTTTCGCTCATCGCAAGTATTATCAACCCACACAATACAAATTAAAAAAACTACTTTAGAAAATAAGAAAATTATTAACAGATATATTAATTATACAAAAATCATCTAAAGAAGTAAAATGAAAATGGTTGCGTTGAGAGAAACCGGTCCAGATCATAAAACATATTGTGGAAATAAGCAATAAAATGTGTTTTATTATTGAAAATATGATGATTCTCCGTTAAGAAGTGACAGTTAACACATTAAAAGTGTAATTTCTTCTTATTTGGAATTTTAATAAAAAAAATGAAAAGTCGATGAAGTTATGAAATAATTTGAATTTTTACAATTTTGTACGATTCCACATGTTTTGTCACTAACGACCCGCGTTTCGCCTTTCGGAATATTCAGGCATTATATAAGTAAACAGTATGTAAATAAACACTTTAATGCTTGTCTTGGGGTTTGTGTTTTCCTTTAATATATAGACGATGCTAATTTGTAAGTGTTTATTGTGCGTCCGTTTTGTTGCATCCGTGTGATAGATGTCTGAAGATACCGAAAGGTGAAACCCGGGTCGTTAGTGACAAAACATGTGGAATCGAACAAAGTTGTAAAAATTCAAATTTGATATTGAAATTCCGTCAAGCACCTTCAGTCGATGTCATAAATTATGAAATACTCATTAACAAGAATAACGAATATTTAATTTGATTTGATGTTGTATTTTTTAAATATTATATAATGACTTCATACCAATAAATGATTTTATATCTCATAGTAAAAAAATATATAATTTTGTCAAGCAATAAAAAGACACCGATTAAATTGTGTGAAAATATTGATATAATATATAATTTTTTTGATATCGAGTTAAAAATAACTCAGTTTTGATAAAAATATTCTGACCCAAAGGATTCGGGCTCGGGCCGCATAATTTTATTAAATTTCGACCAGCGCAGACCTGTAATGGAAAAGTATGATTTTGATTTGTGCTGCGTGGTATTAGGATAACATAATCATGTAAGACGTTTACGAAATACGATTGAGCAGACAAAAACGTGCCATTTGCAAAAACAAAAATCAGAAACGAAGATATTTTTCTAATATATTTATTGCATGATTTATTATTTTTTTCTACCAGGAGCTCAGAAATCACGAAGAGGTCACGTTTGCATATTATCGGTTCACATTATTTATGAATCGATTTTATTGAATCAAATTGAATGAGGGTAATATTATGTGAATAATAAACGATTTATTGTTTAATATGTATCAGGAGGACATACAACGACTTCGGTTGTGAAATACGACGGTAAATGATGTATTTGGGACAGACAGCTATGGCGTGCGACAATCTATACCAGCGGTCTTAAAACTTTCAAGCCTAAGGGCTAACTATCTCATCAAAACAATATTTTGTAATAACATTCTTTAGAATCATTTCCACAATATATTTTGTGATTCACTCATCGCGAATATTATCAATTAAATATTTTGTACCGATAAATTACATTAATATAGTTTTGAAGTTGGCGTGAAGAAGAAATAGCTTTCAACACTACTTTACAAAATTCTGTCTCAACTTTAACTAAGAATTGTATAATTTATGATATCGACTGAAGGCGCTTGATGGAATTTCAATATCAATATTGAATTGTTAAAATTTCGTACGATTCCATGTATTTCTCCTTCTTTGTACGAAATGTCAGTTCTCTTTGTTGCGTCTGTGTGATAGAATACTTGAAGATGCCGAAAGGCGAAACCTGGGTCGTTAGTGACAAAACATGTGGAATTGTACAAAGTTTTAACAATTGAAATTTAGGAATTATATGAGAGTATAGATTATTATAGAATTAGTGGATTAATTTTCATAGGTAGACACCATTTAATTACACAAATAAATTTAATAGATAAAACTATATAAAATATAAATTAAATCAATGAATACTTAAAAAAGTATCAGGCTCTCACAAAGTGTAAAGAGGTAGATAACCGACATGTTCCATCGCAGAGGGTCGTTCGATTAATTAATTATCTGAAGCTTCAATAATTAAATGTCAGTGCATGCAAGCGATATTGCACGGAGGTTGCTATGCGGCGGTGAATTCTAGATATTTCAAGTATTTGCCGTAGCAATAATATTCGCAGCGTAGGCATAAATTTAGCTCTTATAGAGAATGTTAAAATAATTTCATATTTAAATATTACTGTTGAAAGTGGTGTATTGTAAATGAAAATGAATTTACTTTAAAAAAATAGTAAAAAATTAATATTAGCGGAATTGATAATACATTTTATTGATTGAATTGGCATTCACTTGGTAGAACTCCATTATAACACGGTGAAAAAAAATAGCAATGTATTTTAGTTCTACAAAATTATTTTTAACAAATATAGTTGATAGCTATTTCGGCTCACGCCATTGTCAGAACTATGCTTAAACTAACATTCGCTTATCTATACATAGCTGTGCAGAAAAGGCACACAACAGATCCTCTCTCCGGTTCCAACGGCCTAGCTTGTTACTTTAATATGTTAACTCAAACGAGGATGATTTATTTCTTCTTGTTCAATGAGATGTTTTTCAAAATCTTCTAATCGAAACAGTAATTGGAGTCACTCGTTTTTCACAACTCCGACTACGACTTCATAGCCCTGCCGTCCACTACTGAACAGACCAAAAATGTTTATCCAGCACCAAATATTTCAAAAATTAATTCAAAATTGTTTGAATTATTTTTATAGTTTCTTTACCGAACGGTAAATTAACTATGTACTGTATAATTATTCGCTTTAGTGACTGTCAAACACGCATTGAAATGACTTGCACTGCCAATATAAATTGGTTCGAGTGTCGCGAGAAGATAGTAGATAGTGAACCGGTTACACTGTAATACGCTATGAAACAGGAGGCGGTGTAGTATTTGAAACCCGTCGAAGCGCCAAAGTGGATTTGCAGGATAACAAAGGACGCCGAGAGGCTGTCGCGAGGCACCCCGAATCGCTTACAGTTGGGGTGACTTAGTTATGATATAGACCACATTATATAAATATATTTTTCATCTGAAGAAAGGCGAAAACTTTCGCTTGGCGTAGAAAACTCGTGGGATATAAAAGACTAAAAAAAGCGTTTTTCCGCTTGAAGGTATTATATTTAAATAAACAAACACGATATAATATTTAGTATTATTTTCTCATCGCGAGCATTATCAACTGATATGAAATAAAACAAGGTTATAAACACTAAAATTTTAATTGTGTTTTTACTCGTGGTAATCTGAATTAGATGCATATTTGAACTGCCAGTAATCAGTAATTTTCAAATAATAAAACATCAATTTAAGAACTATTTTTTAAAACACGGTGAAAAAATAGCAATGTATTTTAGTTCTACAATCTTTTTTTATAAGATATAGTTGATAGCTATTTCGGCTCATGCCATCGTCAGAACTATAGTTCTATATATCTTAGAAATATTTTTGTATAACTAAAATAAATTGCTATTTTTCCACCGTTTTATAATGGAGTTCTACCACGTAAATTCCAATTCAATCAATACACTGTCTTTAACAATGTTACAATATCAAAATCAAGGCCAGTTTCACTGATTGCGAGAATACTCTTAAATACAAGGGTTCTACTTTCGTGTACGGGTCGATATTGTGTTTAAATATTACTTGAATCGTCCTGAAAATTTCCATTGGTTTATTCTATACCAACACTATTAAGATTTTTTTCGTGCATTATAAACTCTTAGTAGTTAACTTACGTACATAACTTACAAGTAATTATCAATTTATAATATATATTTTTATGGATGTAAGCGAAGATTTAAGTAGTGACAAGATTAGTGCCAAATATTTGGAGAAAATACAACAATTTGCTAGATGACAGTAAAGTGTGTGATCGGTTAACAAACTGTTCTGATTACGAACAAATCGGACAAAGAACGAAAGAGTTATGTGATCGGAAAGCGAACACATATTCAGATAACGAGCTAAAACGATCTTTCTACTATCTACTTATTCCATCTGTGGTAAATTGATGATCGGTTAAGGAACCATTCGGATAGCGAATGTGATCGTGGAACAGTTTATGATCGTTAGCCGATAACCGGCTGTGCATTTTAATCTAAAATTTCGATAAAAAGAGTAAACTTTTCGATTAACCCTCAATTTCTACAAATAGTTTGTAAGGTAATGTTTCAATCAAGTTTTGGTATAATCTCCGAAAACTTTAAAAACAAAGAAAATTCGTTTCGCTAGTCCGCTTAGATTACTTGTAAACTATCGCCAGAAATAGCCTTCGGTGATATCCCATTTTGCCATAAAGCTATCCATGTGAGAGATCATAAGTATGTTGGATAAGGGTAGGGTTGCCAAAAGTCAAAATATTTTATTCAAAAAAAAAATATATATCGGGAATCATGATTATATTATTGGGAATGTAAATATTAATTTCTTGGGATGAAAATAGACGCTAAATCATATAATACGAAGTGCTTTTAAATCGTGCTGATTTCGATAAAAAGATTATCGGGATTTAGGAATGTTTAAGTATTTTGAATTGGATTATTATCCAAAAGCTTTAACTATTGTGAAGTGATAAGAAAGATAGGAAGTTTGTGTACTTTTTTTTGCTTAGAGCGTTAACTATATTTTTGATGTGCTATGGATGAAGATAAGCATAAAGATTGTATAAATATTACGGTTTCGATACATTGAACAATCAAAAGACAACATTAAAAAGCATTCGAAATATATTCTCTATCCGATTTATTATGAAATAGTTAAAAACCATTTATAAACAATAAATTTACAAATTTAAGTACTAAAAACACACTTTTTAGAAACATTTATACAATTAGATTTATGATCGGGACTGGTTTTGTCCGTTACGAGCATTACAAAATGATAGGAAAAAAATTACAAACAAGCCTATCTATACAAAATTTTGATATTAAATTGCCATGAATACAAAACCAATGGTTTAAGAACAGAGAATATAATAAACAGGTAACGTTTATTACAATTCAATAATAAAATACAATGATTAGTGTTTTTTCTGCAATTATATATTACTCAAACCAGGATCAGTTTCGCTAGCATTTTGAGCATCATCAATTGATACAATAAAAATTGAAATAAGGCTGTTCGTACAAAAAATTAAGTTATTTATTATCGACGATGAGAATATTATCTGATCATCAAAAATTTTGAATTACGGGCTTAGAAAAATCCATCAAAAAAACATTATCTTTTACTTTACCTGTCCACGAGAACATTATTTATACGAGCGTTTTTTTAATTTAATTTTTACGATTAAATATTAAAAAAATAACCGGAAAATAACGAATATTTTGAATACCGGTGAAAATTTCCACTTGCAGCCCTATTAAGGCTTTACAGTTGAGCTTTCTAGCCGGAGGCTAAGCGTTATATATAATTCAGGTTACATCAGAGCAGTTATAAACTTTGACCAAGCCGAGGCAGCAAAGTTGAAAACGTTAGACTTCGTCTCTGTAAATTAATAAACACTTCATCACCGTTCCGGGAAATTTCGCCATCGTGTTAATAGGTCCATTTATCCCGGAAAATTAATTATTATCAAGTGTGAACACTTCAAAAATAAAGTTTATCGCGGTCAAAATATGTACTAGACTATCGTGTTGTGAAGTCACTTTTGCTGATAAGAGTTTATCAGCTATGCCATATCTAAGGGTAGATACATCTCCCACAACGGTCATCTTAGCTTAAATATTTAATTTAATATTGGTATTACAAAGTTTATACTAAAATAAAAGTTGTAACGTATATTGTTAAAGCTAAAAAATATTGTTTGACCGTTGTAAATAAACATTTATCAATTTTTCATTCTAGATAATATCTGGCAACATTAAACGACGTAAGTATGCGCTCGCACATGTAATAGCGCTCGCGATAATCAGTGTACTCGATTTCGCCAGTCACGAGTCGATCTTTTCGTCTGGTATTTAGTATTACTAATACTAGAGTAAAATAAGACTATAAAATGAGTGATATTTATCAATATACACAGTATATTTTTCACTTTTTATGTGTTTACTGTCACTTTTTGGTAGAAAGGCGTTATAATTGAATAATATAATAGAACACAATTTTCGAAACAATTTTCACTAAATTATGAACAGTATCGACTTCAGTCATCTCTGGAATTATTAACTAAAATGCTTCAAATCATTTGATAATGCTTGCAATATGCGAAACCAGTCCTAATGTAATGATATTGACTTGATGGAATTTCAACATCAAATTTGAATTGTGAAAACTTTGTATGATTCCACATGTTTTGTCATTAGCGACCCACAGTTTGTCGGTTTTTTTGCATCCGTGTAAAAAAATGCCTGAGGATGCCGAAAAGTGAAACCAATCCAATTCCAACTTATCTAATAATTTTGTAAAACCCTGCGCCAGATATTCATCTGTCACTATTTGGCAATATTACTAAGAATGTTAGCAAGGTTGGTACATTCACGGAAATATTGTAATTCGCGTTTCCGACACAATGGTTACTTTGGATGACAGCATTCAGACTACAAAGGCACTCCATCATCATAGCGACAATCAGTCATTTTTTGCATTCTCTGAAAGGCTTATTTCCCAGCAAATACGGATGAAATGATTTTAATTAATTCAATATAAACACCATTTTCAAAATACAATGCTATTACTTTGTGAGCGGTGACAATGAATCGAAAAAAGAAATTTCTGTATGACCAGCGAATGTTTAAAGTCTAACACATGTCTGCTGACGGATGATTAACGACACCGTGATAAGAGAAACATAGTCAATACAAAAGACTCGAGCGATGTTTTTTTTTTCAGTTCAATCAATTGTTATTTATGAAACTTTATTAATTATGCAACAAAGATATTTCACATTATGTGTATTGTGAACATTGAAAGGGTGTATTTAAATATAAATTAATTTAATATTACACGTTTTCTACTTAGATTAAAGAAGGAGCAGATGGAAAAGGTTAGGACAAGATTAGTTTTACGCTAGTTACTATCATTTTGATCCGTTATTAAGATCGTATGGGTGATAAGAAGCTTTTGGCAAAACACATATATAATGTACATTATGGGTGTCTGATGTAATTTCAGAATCAAATATGAGTTGTTGAAACTGTGTGCAAATTGACTATATTTGCCATTTACGATCTATGTGCTATTTTTCGACTTCTGTAGGTAATCCTATTCAACGGACACAGTAGAACACAGAGTCATTAAAACATTAATATTTATAAATAAATTTCTCATTTAATAAACCTTTTGTTATGTACATATGTTAATATTTAACTCAAAATCTTGTATAAACACCATTATTTGTTTCATGGTGAAAAAACAGCTTCATACTTCAGTTCTACAAAAATTACAAGGTATTAAGTTAATAGCTATTTCGCCTTACCCCCTCGTCAGAACTAGTTTTGACGTCGTATTTCTAACAAGAGAGTACGCCAAAATATCTATCAACCATATAACTAATATTTTTTGCAGAATTAAAATAAATTGATATTTTTTCACCGTATCATAATAGAGTTCTGCCAAATATATTCCAATTCAATCAACGGCGTCATTTATAATTTGTGTTGAATCAGTTGATAATGCTTGCAATGATCAAATCCAGTTGTGATATGAAATATGTTGAGGAATTAGTATAAAATTTTATATTAAAATGAATTTCCATAAAGTTACTGCCGAATCCACCAAAAGTACTAACATGGTATGTTTTTATTATTTAAAATATGATGCCCTTCCACCGAGAAGCTACAAACATTAAAATTGAATTAATTTAGGTTTAGGGAGGTTGTAGCTCACCATGCATGGAAATTTCTAGAAATTCTGTACAGGGAGGTATGGGTTACTGGGCAAATGCCAGACTATAATGGCTTGAATGTGAGGTGATTGCTTTGTTGGTCGGCGGACTGGAAGCGAGATACGAAATCGTTATTTGAATACCACTGGAAATAATTTATAATTCAACCAGTTATATAATATCAAAAAATTTAATTACGTGCCACAAAATCAGGCATCGATACTGAAATGAAGATAATCACTATTATTCAATAGTCACATTGATATTACCTGCAACAAAATATTTAATATTGTGAGCTTTATCCTTCGTAACATCAGAGCTTTTTCGGATATTTTTTGATCGGGACCGGTTTCACTCAAATATTTTATATAAATAGACTTGTTTGTAAATTGTATTCTATCAGTTGATAATGCTCTCAATGAGCAAAACCAGTCCTGATCAAAAAAAATATTTTGGTGGATACAACGTTAGGTGCCCTAAGAAATCCACAAAACGAAAACATATTAACATAGAATTTATGATATCGACTGAAGGTGCTTGATGGAATTTCAATATCAAAATTGAATTCTTACAACTTTGTACGATTCTACATGTTTTGTCACTAACGACGTCAGTTCAGTTGGATCCGTGATATAATGCCTGAAGTTGCCGAAAGGCGAAACCGGGAACGTTAGTGAGAAAACATGTGAAATCGTAAAAAGTTGTAACAATTCAAATTTCATATTAACATAGCTCTGTTGAGATATGTTGTCTCCATTATGCGTCCGTCATGTCAACCGCGTGTACGTAAAAAATTTTAAAAAAAAACACACCGTTTTCAGGAAATATTTGCATGCCATTAATCGAATGTGTCGCAAACACGATTCCGCTACATCATCGCGGTTATCATTGTTTTATAAAACCCTGTCCGATTTAGACGAATCGCTTTCGATAAAATTCTGAGCGGCATTGTTGCGAGACCTTTTGTTCACCCTGTGAAGTGGGACTTGTGTATTTTTTCTGCGTCTGCCTTTCTGTGTCAGAGGGCTGTTTTGTTTGGATGATTCGCGTATTGTCCAGACGAAATTAACATGCGTTCAAAATGTTACAACAACTCCATTCAAATATATATATATATTAACGAAGCACATTGAGAGTTATTTTAAATGTCGAAAATTTTTATAAAACTACATTATGCTTACATAATTAATACCATCATAGCACATAATATTTAGTACTTGTTCCAAAGTTTTATAAAATTGAGTTTATGACTGGTTTTGCCCAATGCGAGCGTTATCACAATACAAATTGAAATAAGGTTATTTACACAACATTTCGAAAGCTGCTTTTACCTACGGTAATCGGAAATAGAAGCATATTTCGATTGATGATGTTAATGTTAAGGAACATTTTCACAATTTTATATCATCAAAATCAGGACCGGTTTCGCTCATCGTAAGCGTTGTCAACTGAAACAAGAAACATTAAAAGAAATCTATTTCTACAACATTTTGTGTTCACTGTTGCTAAGTGCACAAAACAAACGTTTCAAGAACTAAGAAAATAGTTAACAGGTAAGCATAAAATATATATATTATATAAACGAAGTAAAATTATTCATAAAATTAATTTTAAAGAACTATAAATAAATATCTAAAAAAACTAAATATCTAATTAATTTGTGATGTGAAGCCAAATGATAAGCCCTAAGAGATAATTAATAATAATTAATTATCACAAGAATGACTCTCATGAATAATTTTCTGGTAGTAATGAATTTAGAAATATTTTTTCTTTTATCAGTACATAACACTCGCAACCAGCGAAACCGGTCCTGATCTCGATAATGTAAAATTTTGTAAATTGTACTGAACATTGTGTTTTATACCAGACATGTAGAGTCATTAAAAAACACGACTCTTGATTCCGATATTCTTCAACAAAACAACTCCGACTAAATAAGTTTAATTTTGTCGGGTTTTCTTTCTTACCATTCGTATTTATGTGCGTTTAATTAACGAAATCGTTTATTGATATATTTTTCAAAATCGTCTAATCGAAAAATAAGTTAGAGTCATTCATTTTTCACCACTCTGACTCCTGAGCCCTGTTAAATACATTATCATCAGCTGAAATAGGCTCTACTCTCGCAAATATGTTTTAATGTAACATTGTCAAATTGCCATTCGAAAGTTCTATATCATTAATATTGTACATACGTTTCTAAAAATTCACTAAAATCTATGACAGGCTCAGTGCATTACCGCTGCACAAATTAATAAAACACATTTTTACTTAACACGGTGAAAAAAAATAGTTCTGACGATGGCCTGAGCCGAAGTAGCTATCAACTATACATTTTTTTTTTTAAATAATTTTGTAGAATTAAGATACATTGCTATTTTTTAACCGTGTTATAATGGAGTTCTACCAAGTGAATGCCAATTCAATCAATACATTTTTACTTGACGTGTACTTTCGATTTATCATATATATACATGAAATAAAATGATTAATAATTTCTTTTTGTATCTGATATCGTGAGAAAATTTCGGGAACCATTTTACAAAAAAGGATGACGTCACAGAAAAGGGTGCAATTTCGATGCAACGCTCTTTCCTCTCAAACAATTGCAGTGGATTTGACGAAGTGAAGTTGATCGATTAATCATTTTTTTTTTCACAGTAGATTCTTTTTGTTTTGTGTTCGTTTCGCACTGTATAAAGCGGATTAACCTCGCTTAAAGTATTAAAATACACTTTTAAAACATATGCGAACAGTCTCATACCAAAGGTATTGTTTATAGTGTATGATTCTATTATCGTCAGCACTTTCAAAAAAAAAAAAGAATAACTTAACCTAATACTTATTTTTACTTACTTATGAATAACCTTACGATAGAATTTGTTTGATAATGCTTCTAACAGAAGCGAAACAAGAGTTATATCTAGTTTTCAGAAAACTTAGAGGAAAGGAATTAATACACGATTTAGAGTTGAGAATTACCAGGTATACAACAAAACCAATGGTTCAAAAATTAATAAAATAACACGGTGAATGCCAATTCAATCAATTAATAAAATTATTTATAGTTAATCACTTAACCAACGTAATGATGATCGCAATTGCCGCATAAACTTTACCTGCTCACTATCTGGTTAAATGCAATTCCTTTCCACCAAAATGCGACCAGAAAACACATTAAGAGTGCAAAACCAGATTGACATCTGTAAGCAAATGACACTTGCATATACGACATGAGCAATTTCCCTTCGATACAAATATTTATAATAATTTTGAAATACAACACAGTCGAATAAAAATACGTCTAGCAATATAACGGAGAAAATATATTTTCCCAATTGGCCAGAGCAATAAAATTTCACTATCGATTCGACAGGCAATATGCACATGTGTATAGGAATTATATTTCCAAATTGGAAACCTCGAAATGAAAACTGTAGCGGATTTGGTATACGGTGAAATTTCACTTAATTTAAATGAACCTGCAGGCAATACAGTGTCATTCCAATGTTGATATCGGATCCAAAACCGAAATTGATTTGTTCATTATCAATCGGATTCTCCCCTATTGTTTTCAATTCGACTGACAGGGTTGAACAATGCCGATTCCAAATATATTTAAATTTGAATTGTTGAAACTTGGCACATTTCCATATGTTTTGTAAGTCACGATCTGGGTTTCACCTTTCAGCATTTTCATACTAGTGCAATTTGCACGAAAAATTGTTGGCATTGGTTATGTGCAGTAGAATTTGAATCGGAAAATATATATCCTTTTTTATCACTAAATATAGGGGACTAAATATGTATAAATCTGAAATAATTTTAATTAACACTGAATTGATGATAATGACATTACAGATGCTTTCATAATGTCATTAAAATCAAATGTAGACGTTACTAATTCAAACTGTGAAAGTTGAAACTTATGACAGAATGCAGAAAAGCGAAACCTGGATCAAACAAAAAAAAATTAATACTAAATTTGAATTGGTACAAGTTTGTGCGATTCCACATGTTTTGTCACTAACCACCCGAGTTTCGCCTTTCGGCAACTTCAGCCACTATATCACACGGATGTTGCAACATCCGAGTTGTACAACAGGTTGTTGTAGAACAAAGTTGTTACAATTCAAATTTGATATTGAAATTCCATCAAACACCTTCGGTCGATATAATAAATTTAAAAAAATACATTAAACAATAATATTCGATTGATTCACACTCTTCTGCGTTGAATAATACTGACGACGACCGAAGCAATACTGAAGAACACTGTTCTGATGAGGGTATAAGCCGAAATAGCTATCAACTATATACCTTATTATTTTCTTAGAACTAAAATAAAATTCACTAATTGTTTACATTCATAAAATGGAGTTCTTCCAGGTAAATACTAATTCAATGAATAATAATGTAGAACATTGTTAATGCTCGGTTCCACTTCTATTAAGTATGTTATTGACACCCCTATCCTGGAATCAACCCTATCAAGTGCATATGTTACGACCAGTATTTAGCAGGTGCATCAATCTCTAGTGGTGGAAAACCACTGCAGTTGGACAGGGGTGGAGTGGCGTCAGGGCGGAATCTGGAATGTAAACGCACTAAATGCAAATGCACTAACTAGCGCCAGTTTGTTTGCTATGGTAACGATTTCAGCATTATATGTATATTCTATCAACACTGCCATCTAGCGATCTACCTAAGTAGTTAACTGAATGTTTAATACTATATACAAGAGTGGCTGGACATCACGAATATAATTCAAACAAAATTTATTTCTTATTACGAGGAATAGAATAACACTGTTATTGCGAAGAGCTTTTTTCAGCTGCATATATCCAGCAAAAGTACTGTACTGAAATTATTGAATTAGAGTTGAAATTCGGTCAATTGTTTGGGAATCATAGAATTTAAAATATACCCTTACAGTGGAAAAGGCTCACAATCTTATTAGAGAATTAGAGAATAAACAAGGTGAAAAAAATATCAATTTAATTTAGTTCTACAAATTTTATAAGGTATATAGTTCATAGCTATTTCAGCTTACGCCCTCATCAGAACTTTTTGAGACGTGTTGAGCTTGAGACCGTAAGGATACTTACTATTCACGGCTTAACCTAAATCACTTTCTATTACTCATGCTTATATTTATAAATTTGAAAACTTGAAAAGAAATATACAAAGTCACATATTTCTTTTGACTTACACGAAGTCAAAATGAGAATTTTGCCATTTTTGATAACTTCAAATAATATACAAACTTGAATGGTTAAAAAATTGTATGACTCCAAATGTTTTGTCACTAACGATCCGGTCAGTTTTGTTGCATCCGCTTGATAGAATGCCTGAAGATACCGAAAGGCGAAAACCAGGTCGTTAGTGACAAAACATGTGGAACCGTACAAAGTTTTAACGATTTTAAACTAACTATTGAAGTTCCATCAAGTACTTTCAGACGATATCAAAAATATTAAAATAATATATATGTTCGTGATATTTTATTGAGAAGTTGTAGACATGATTTGTTAGCACAAGCCTGGCAATGGGGATGCCACGAGTAAGAGCATTTACTTAAAACACATTTCACTTGGAAAACAATTAGTGTAGATTATTAAAGAAGATTTGTCCTGAGTTGCCCGCTTGACTTCTTTGCCTATTTCCAATAATACCATTTATGGTTTGCCCTTAGAACAATATTTGCATATAAATTATCATTTATGCAATATTACACTAACCTTATTAAATTATCTTTTGGGTAGAGTATCGTATGTAAACATTTTTTTATTGCTTGTATTTGGTTTCAATGACTAAAAAAGCAAGAAATACCTCACTTTACTAAGGAAAAGGTTTTCAGAAGATTTAGATGGTGTATCGGCACATACCTGAAACAAAAAGAAAAAAGCCCAATTAACGAAATTGAAATAATATTTGTGTTTATTAAAACAAAGGTCTTCGATGTCATTTCGTGTAAACATAAATAAACGGTTTTAGAATTGTGAAAATAACACTATATAAAATGAAAAATATACAATTGTATGCGAATTATTTCTGTGTATGACAGGAATCCAAAAAATCACCAATCTACAATGATCAAGATTTAAAAAAATATAAGGATCAATCATTATTATTTACCCAACGTATCACGTACAGACAGTTGGTACACACTATATCAAAACTCCGCTGGTACCATTGAGTCATAGACGCGTATAGAGTAACTACACTACATTGGCAATTTACGCACTCACGCTCCATTGGTCACGTTTTGTTTTGTGTTCGTAACGCACTCACTCAACTACCAATTCGAATTGCGTGCCATTCGAGCAGGTGTAACACTTTTAGTGCGGATAAATAATTTAAGTATGACGAGCATTATAAATTAACTAAATTAAAATCTATTCTTTTTAAATGATAAAATTTTTAGGATCAGAACCGAGCATTCTCAACCGATCATTTTCCTCCTTAGTGTGCGAATAAACCTTTTATGAACTATCAAAACATTCTCTTCCACCAAGAGTTGGCAATTAATACCTTAAAAGAAATAATTCGATGAAGATAACGTGGCGAGTCTATTTTCTGGGTTGAGAATTTAAAAGGCTAATTTGAAACGGTAAAACTAAATGTAAACATTACTAGAGCATAAACAGTTTACATTCATTTGATAAAAATTGTAAAAAGTTGAAAATATTGTGATCAATAGCTTATAACGATTTATGCGAAACATAATATAAGTATTTTGCCATACTTGACAATATGTTATTTTGAGAAGCCGTAGACACAATTGTTTGTTCTTCTTAAGTGTGAAACCAATCTGCCAACGGGGATCCTAATGGTATTAGCATAAAAATTGTTCAACAGTATGCTTCAGATGTCGACATATTCCACGTGGACGAGAATGAGTTCAGACGAATTCAAATCTTTAATGGATTATAGCAGATATTGCCTGAGCTTGCTTGGTTGACTTTCATGTTATTCATGTTAATTTTTATCACGGTGAAAAATAGCAATGTATATGACTTCTTAAAGAAATTTTGGTATATATTTAATTGAAAACTATTTCGCCGTCATCAGAACTAGATAAGAGCGTAAACCGAAATAGCTATCAACAATATACCTAATAAATTTTGAAGAACTATAATATAATATATCGCTATTTTTTCACCGTGATATGAAGTAGTTTTACTAAGTTAATTCGAATTCAATCAATGAAACGTTTTCTTGTCTTCGTAAAGTCGAATTGATTAAAAAAGAAGTAAACATTATAATCTTTCTAAGTCAAAATTTAATACAAAATAAATAATTGCTTTGGGAAAAAATTCTCTAGTCATCCTCCACGTGTTGGCACAGAACTGCACAGTGGTAGAATTATATTTATAAATGGTAGACAGTAACGGGAAATCCGACGTGGTATAGCGGAATGATGGGCCCCATTAGATTGGAGAAACAATGCATGTCGATTTGCAATTTATTATTTGTTAGCATTCGTTAGCATTAATTTTAAAATAATGGGAAAGGTATTGTTTTATTCGACTATTACGACATACAATTATATGAATATTTAGAATTGTCAAGTTATATTGGTGGTCCTATAGCATTGACAATTCGTTACGTATTTTTTAAAATTTACTAGCAAGAGTTTAACATGTGACAATGAAAATTTATGAAAAAAAATACCCTTCTTATAGGATATTAACAAACAATCTTACTACACGGTAAAAAATAGAAATGTATCAAAGTTCTGATGAAGGTGTAAGCCGAAATAGCTATCAATAAATTTTTTTAGCACTAAAATACATTGCTATTTTTTGCCTCGTTATAATGGACCACTCTTCCACGTAAATGCCAATTTAATCAACAATCTTAGTGACCATTTCCTTGCTGAATAATATAAGACACCCCAAAAATATTTCAGTGTGTGTAAAAAAAAACTTATGGATTTTCCGATATCAACTGAAGGTGCTCGATGAAGTTTCATTATAAAATTGGAGTTGTTGAAATTTTATACGACTCCAAATATTTTATCACCAAATGTCCGCATTTCGCCATTTGGCATCGGAACTGTGAATTCTGTTGCACGGATGTTGCGACATCCGTGATCAATGTCTGAAGACGCCGAAAGGCGAAACATGTGGAATCACATAAAATTTCAACACGACAGTTGCTTTGCGATAGTTGATATCTATTGATTTCCGGCTGTTCCAAAGCCGTCATCCTGCGACCCTTCCTACAAAGATGCAAACACTTAAGCGCTATTTTTTTCACCGTGTTATAATGGAGTTCTACCGAGTGAATGCCAATTCAATCAAAAAATTCAAAGTATGGAAAAATAGTTATAGAATGATATATCTTATTATTTTAATAAAATCAATAGTCAAAACAAAATTTAAATTCATTCAATTATGACGATGTATTAATATATTCAGTGCTATAGTTATATTGGCAAGTATGCTAAATGAGATTTACCTTGCATGAAACTAGATTACAATGAGGTAAGTTTCTTGACAGACTTCAAAGCACTGTCAGAAATAAGACGGCCCTAGGGACAGCATCTTCCTGAGGCGAGTCTTCCAGCCCGCCAGGCCCGTCTGACGTCTGAACAGTCAGTTTCCAACAATCTGCCTCCGCGGCTTATTATTCGAAGGGGTGCAGTGTGGGTCTCGTGACGAGGGTAACAGTTAACTAAAACGTCCGTCAGAAGTGAGCCGAGTAAGTTTACACGTGCGACAAACGGGTGTCGTGTATTGAGTTAGAGTGGCCGCATTTTCGGAGGAAAATCTATTATTTTTTATTCAATAATAACAATAAATTTCTACAGAGCTACATATATGTTACATAAGTAAATGAACGTTTAAACATAGTTCTGGCGATAGCGTGAGCCGATATAGATATCAAATATATCTTGTAAATTGTAAAATACATTGCTATTTTTTCACCTTGTTGTAATGGAGTTCGACTAAGTAAATGCCAATTCAATCAATAAATACCATGTCGATGATTTTCATTTTATTTAATGTTGAACATTAATAAATATTATCACATTTAAACGCCAAAAATACTTTGAAATTCATTATATCATTGTGATATTTTTATGGTTTTTGCTGTTGATAAAACCACAAGAAAGTAAGCTCGAGGAGACAAATATCACCAAGATTGATTCTTTGTGTGACACTCGATATAAATCAGACGCTTTTACAAAATAATCTCTGAAGAATCTCTGAAAAGACGAAACCCGGGTCGTTCATGACGAGACATAAACTTTAAAACTGTATATTGATTGAATTGGCATTTACTTGGTAGAGCTCCATTATAACACGGTGTTTAGTTCTGACGGTGGCGTGAGCCGAAATAGCTATCAACAGTATCTTAGAAAAAAAATTGTAGAACTAAAATTCATTGTTTTTTTTCCACTGTGTTATTTTTAAACTGCTAAATTTGTTTTGGAAATATTTGGTGTTCGAGTATCTTTACGAGGCTTGGTAGAGAATATGTTAACTAATGGGATTATTGTTACGTAAAAAATATAACAGTAGACAATAAGAGAGGTTTAATTGTTCATTTGAAATCGGTTGAGAATTTAGTTGTTCCTTTTTATCGTGTTTGAATTTGGTTAAACAGAAAGTCGTGTTGTCACCCTATGAATGATGTAGCGTTTATTACAAATTTAGGAAACTTCTTCTCTTGTTTGTTTAGTGTAAAAGCTGCTTTACGGAACTAATAAAGTCGGCTCTGGTCTAATCGGACCTATACTCCCCCACGTTTTGTTCAGTACACACTAACTAAATATTATTCAGGTACATATCAAACAGGGGAGAGTTTGGAGGATTATTAAATTATGCGATTTGGTTGCCTCAAATTTTAATGACTAACTCACGAGTCCATAATGATTAAACGAAGGGAGAATATTTCAGTCATTAATACATCGCTGTCATAGAAAACGAAGTAATAAGTCTCCCAAAATAATTTGATTTGATCACTGTTGATTCTTCTAATCATTTCTCATTAAAAAGTAATGGAATGTGTTTAATAATAAAGTATTGATTATTTGATCAAATCTCAATATCATTTTATGAAATAAGTAGTAATTAAAATATCAAACTTGAATTGTAGAAACTTGTTTAGATTTTACATGTTTTTTCACAAACGGTCTGGGTTTCGCCGTTCGACATCTTTAGGCATTCAATCACAAGAATGCAACATAACTGACAAGAACTAAAGCCGACAGTGAAAGCTTTGTAAAATCTCTTTATCAAAAACTTATACACAATATTAATTTTTAATAAAACTTATCACAAGCAGTTGATTGTCAGTATTATTAAATTAATAATATTGCAATTTATTTCAGTTGTATGTTTGGATCCTAGCGTTAGGGTCTGTGTTTTTCTTCAGTAATCAATTCTTATTGTATATAGACGATGCTAACTGTGTATTGTGTATCAGTTATGTTGCATATGTGTGATGAAATGCCTGAAGATGCCGAAAGAAGAAAGCCTGGGTCATTAATGATAAAACAAGTGGAATCGTACAAATTTCAATAAAACAAATTAAATTTTGAAATTTCATGAATCACCTTCCGTCGATATCATACATTATTCAAATCGGTCAGTTCGACTGCATTTGTGAAAATATGAAAATGTCGAAAGTCGAAAACCGAGTCGCAAATAAGGTTACACGTGCCTCGTTTTGTTTCTAAATTACAAATACAATTTGCACAATTTTTGACTATGCATATCACGACCGGTTTCGCTCATCACGAGCATTATCAACTGACTCAACATCAATTAAGAAAAAGGTATAAATAAAAAAATATTTGATTTTTACCAGGTATACAAAACAAATGGTCCGAGAACTACAAATAGTATCAATCCTGATGAGCGAAATCGGTTTCAATCTTGATAGTATATTTAAAAATCGTACATAACATTGTGTTTAATTATTTTTATAAAATGTTTTTCCACCTAAAAGTGCCAGTTAGAACCTAAAAGAAATATTTATTAGTGATCAATTTTGATTTAGATAAAAAGGGATATTCCTGTATCAAAGTTTCATCGATTGTGTACGCTCTACAGGAATAATTCCATCCAGAAATAGCGTAGACATCATAGACAAGAGTATTTCGTTATCGAAGAGACAGCGCGACGGCCCAATGGGTGCGCCCAACTTGCATTGTCCGACAAAATCTAATATCACCGGGTAATGCCGTAAGTACGTAATGCATTTTACAGAAAATGCAGTCTAGTTTTCGTCCTTGTTGTTGTTAAATTGTATTCATGTCCTGGATATAATAACTTGGTGCACAAAATGGTCGTTCGGAAGTAGAGATTTAAAAAATAAAACGAACATGGATGAAAATTGAATCAGATTTTGGTGTGAAAGTTTCTATTGTTAACTGACTGACTAAAAAAGACTCAACTGTAGAAACGGTTGATTTCAGTGTGTTGATATTTGACACTTAATAAATTATAATAAATGAGTTGAAATTTTTAAACGTAGCTTAGCAGGAAACGAGTAAAATAATAAAACGCAAATTTTAGTTTATTTATTGAAATGGTTTTTACTAGGTAGAACTGCATTACAACACGGTGGAAAAATAGCAATGTATTTTAAGTCCACATAACTTATAAGGTATAAAGAGCAATTCAATATAACTTATAATTTTTGTAGAGCTTTGTAGAATTTCGTAGATATTGATAAAATTCATTTCTATTTTTTTCGCAAATTTTATAGTGGAGTTCTTCCGAGTAAATGCCAATTATATAAATATATAATTGATAGCAAGGCCTTCAAGACAAATAAATGTACGTTAAAATTTAGTTCTTATGAGGGCGAAAGCCGAAATATTTATAAACTCTATATACATTATAAATTTTGTAGAACTTTGTAGAATTTTGTAGAAGTTAATAAAAAAGCAACATAATAAAATACATTGCTTTTTTTTCGGTGTTACAGTGGAGCTCTTTCAAGTAAATGATAATTCAATCATTATATATAATTGATGAAAATATCGGTTTAACACGGTGAAAAAATAGCAATGTATTTTAGTTCTATCGTCAGAACTATGCTTAAACTAACATTTGCTTATCTATATATAGCTTTGCAGAAAAGGCACACAACACATCCTCTCTCCTGTTCCAACGGCCTAGCTTGTTACTTTAACACAATGACACTAAATTTTCAAAATTCTAAATGAAACAATAGGTGTCTATGACAATAAGATTATATGTGGGACGGAAGTGGTCCTTATGGAAGCAAATCAGACCACCCCTTTTTACAACGGCTGGACAAGTGGCGATACTATTATGTTCGTTTGTTCGTTAAGAATCCTTTGTGATAATTGGTGTCTATTGATTTCCAGCTGTTCCAAATCCGTCATTCTCCGACCCTTACTACAAAGATGCAAACATTTAGGGGCTGAGTTTGATTATATATTATGTGAATTGTGAATCTGTTTTTTTACTGTTGAATGATCTTACATGTTCCTTAGCTCGAGTGTTATAATGGAGTTCTACCAAGTGAATGCCAATTCAATCAATATCGGTTTATTTCATCAAGACAGATAAATGTACGTTCAAAGATAGTTCTGATGAGGGTGAAAGCCGAAATAGCTATCAACTCTATAAACATTATAAATTTTCTAGAAATTTGTAGAAGTTGGTAAAATAGCAATATAATAATAAAACTCGTTGCTATGTTTTCATGAGCTCTAGTGGAGTTCTAACGAGTAAATATAAATTCAATCTATATATAATTGATAGCAATTTCGGCTTACGCGTTCAAGACAGATTTTTATAGTGGAGTTTCCTTCCAAGAAAATGTCAATTCAATCGATGTATTGTATAATTGACAGCTGTTTCGGCTCACTCCCTTAAGACAAGTAAATGTACGTTTAAACATTGTTTAAACAAAGGGCGAACGCCGTATTAGCTATCAGATATAACTCACAAAATTTTTAGATCTCAAACACATTCCTATTTTGTAACCGTATTATAATGGAGTTACACCAAAGTAAGAGATTGTACAAAATCGTTGCGCGCAATTTTTCAGCATATTTTCAACGCGAAAAATAGCCGAAATCCAACCATAACACAACATAAAGACGGCGCTTAAATCTCCGCAGAACATCCCCCGTGATCCTAAATCATTGACGGCCACCTTACGGCGGGTTCTTGCGGATGCGCTCCCATAACTCACCCCTTTGTGGTGCTGACACCACGCCTGACTTACGCCCCTCGACCCTTTGTGGCGCTCGGCTTCTGGTCTCCAAGAGAGGAGACTGACCCCGCGGATTGAAGGGCCTTATTGAATCGAGATAACTTTAGAAATAATCGCGGGTGACGGTATTAAAGCTACAGCATCCGGACATTATGGTGGCCCTACTCGCCCTATGGTCGTCGAACAATAGCGTTTAGGCACAATAAGGTTTTGATCGTCTTGGAATAGGAACTCGATTTCTCAACAATAAACACGCAATTAAATAATAACAACACAATGTTAAGTGCCTTTTTAGCAATTTAATATTATTAACATAATGTATGATATCGGCTGAATGTGCTTGATGGAATTTCAATATCAAATTTGAATTTTTACAATTTTGTACGATTCCATGTTTTGTCACTTACGACCAAGGCTTCGCCTTTCGGCGTCATCAGACATTCAATCACAATGATAGAATATGATAGAATGCCTGAAGATGCCGAAAGGCGAAACCTGGGTCGTTAGTGACAAAGCATGTGGAATCGTACAAAGTTGTAACAATTCAAATTTAATGTTATCAACAATGGGACCGATTTCGGTCATCGTGAGTAATATTAACTGATACAAGAAAATTGTGTGTGATGTTTTGTATACCCCTTCTACACAGCTATATATAGATAGATAATTGTACGTTGAAAAATAGTTCTGGTGAAGGCGTAAGCCGAAATACCTATCAACTAAATATCTTGTAAATTTTGTAGAACTAAAATACAATGCAATTATTTCATTAATAGCTTATCACTCTCGTTATGGCTCGCTATTTTAAGATTAAAAGGGTGGAACTGAATTATTAGATTTATTGATTGAATTGGTATTTACTTGGTAGAACTTCATTACAACACAGTGAAAAGATGAAAATATATTTTAATTCTACAACATTTATACGGTGCACAGGTGATAGCTATTTCGACGTAAAAATGCTTTACCTTTCAAGATAAGACAATATGCGTTTAAACGTAATTCGGATGAGAGCGTAAGCCAAAATAGTTATCAACTATACACCTTATAATTTTTTTAGAACTAAAATATATTGCTATTTATTTATGATATCGACTGAAGGTGTTTGATAAAATTTCAATATAAAATTTGAATTGTTAAAACAAATTTCACACGTTTTGTCACTAACGACCTGGGTTTCATCTTTCCGCATCTTCAGGCATTATATCACACGGATGCAACAGAACTGACCACACTAATGTTGCATCCGTGTGATACAAAGTTTTAACAATTTATATTTGACGTTGATATTTTGTCATCGCGATAGTTTGCGGCATTTAATATTTATGAATTGAAATTAATATGTTGCGGACCATACAACATAGAAAAAATCGGTACGTTGTCTAAAGCAAAAAAGTTTGACGAATTGTGTTCACAATAAATGATAGTCAAGCCATATTGCAATGCACCTGTAGATTACAATAAAAATAAATTTTAATGCTTCATTCTGACCACAAAAGTTTTTTCACGTAATGTTCAAAGCACATGCTATATTCCTGAACATAAATAAAGCAATTTACTCAATTCCCAAAATAGCTCTTTGGATTGCCACAGATTTTAAAATGTGCTTCCCTTTTATATACAGCTTTTCTTCCCTCTTTGGTTAGGTGTGAAAAAGTAGAAGGAAAGAAAAATTATTTAGTTACATTAAAAAATGACAGTCTACTTTATGTGAATGAAATCTATATATTATACAAACGTTATGTTACGTTGTGATTAACCAACTGACTACTTACGCGTACAGTGTTGAGATGGTAGATTGTAGTGTGTTGATAGTTGGTATTCAAGAGGTTAACATTCTGATTTCTCATGGTAATCTCACTTACTTAAACAAAACTAAAACTATTTAATTCTTTTTGTTATAGAAGTATTCAGCGTTTGCTTATAAAAAATTTTCCACGCAGTTCGGTCGAGTGGCTTAGTAAAAAAATGTATCTCTTTGATCTTATGATTAGTGAGTTAATTCTATGGATTTAACTATCTGGGAGAGAGTTAACTTTCTACGATATTAATTTAATAATAACGACAAATTGCCTTTTTTTAAAGTCAGAAAGTTTTGCAATAAAAAAATACTGATGATTTGACAACACATAGTAATCAACTGTTATTAAAATGCAATTGGGTAAATTTATATTTAGAGATACCAACTTATTTAAAATTAGTGGGTAATGGTGGGAATTGAACATCAGATGACTTTATATAAGAATTTAATTTATGACGTTGTCGGATCATTGAACTAATCTCACGTAAGTGATATAACAAACAAGTAATTGAGAAGATTTTGTTAGTTATTAATATTGAATTGAACTCTGTTTATTTCTAAAATTTTTGAACTGTGTTTTATGGTTAACAGATGGTTTGCAAATGATATGATATAATATATATATAACGGAATCATTATTATGTATCGAATATAATATTCAAGTTCAGTATTTTATAAACACCATAACAAAACCATTCAATAATTTTAACAAATCCAATATCTCGTGCAATCAATACACTTCATTGTGGTATGTATTCGATAAAGCATTTTCTTTCGTGTTCAATTTTCTCGTTCGTTTTATTTTCATAACAATTTTCTTTTCGCCGTGTCTTCTCATTATTTGTCTGCAGTCGCCTTTTGTGTAAGATGGAAGAATGTGAAAATGTTAGGGTCTTCATTTTCTAGATTTGAGGCGTTTAGTTTTAAAAGTGGTCGAATAGTGGTGTGTTTGATCGTAAATTTAATTATTCGATGATGGATGATATTTTGTCTAAATATAAGAATCAAATACGATGGAGCCTCGATGTCACGTTCCCATATGTATCGTTTCTTTTTTTTTAACTCTAATGAGGCATCTCTTCTTCGATATATCGATTTATTCGGTCTATCGTCTTGATATTTTAATCCTGGTATAGATATTGACCGTTTTTTGTTGAGAATTCATTTTCTGTTTCGTCTTTATAGAGACTAACATTCATTGGTTTTCAAAAAATAAAAAAAACAAAGAGAATATTTTTTTATTCTTACGGTTAGACCTAGTGTAAAAATAGTTTAAAAAATTGAGGGTTCTTGATGCAATTCATGTGTCAAACTGCAACAAAAAAAAAATGAATATAAAGAATAGTACCAGCTTTGCTTATAGTGACTGTAATCAGCTGATTAAGTACATTACAATAATGCCTTCCCACCAAAAAGTAACAGTTGATAACTTATAAGTAACAAATATGCATTGTTAAACGCTTACATATTACAAGTGTAGCCTCAGAATTCTGTACTGTATGATTGAAGATGCCGAAATGCGATATACGGATCGTGAGTAACCAAACATGTTTAAGTGCACAGAGTTTGAATGATTTGAATTAGGTATCAAATAAAATAACATACAAAAAAACACAATTTCAAGTATGTACAATTCCATTAGTTTGTCACTTACGACCCAGGTTTCCCTTTCAGTACTTTAAAGTATTAAAATTAAAACATTGATAATTGATTTAGATTAAAAAAACCATCCGTTTCAACTGTTGATACAGAAAGCTGCTGTTTATTAATAGTTAATACTCAAAAATTTGACAAATGTTGCATTGAAATATAGCCTGATTTGCTGTGAAAATTTCTATAATTTTGCTTAACACCAAGAACACTCAATTTTGTTTACAAATACCATTTATACTGTTCAGCAGGAAATAAGTTAAAATAAAAAAAACTGAAATATGTGACTTGTGAAACTAGATGACTTGAATTATTGAAGCGTTGAGGGAACTATGCCCACTGTTAAAGATTCTGTACAGACTGGTTTATATATTAAAAAGCACAGAACTAATGTTTGCGAACAATGCAACGGAAGAAGCCACGTAAAACAAACTTCTTTGTAGGGATGTTTTAATATTTCATTCTGTAGAAACTATTTGCATTGTATGAACAGTTAGCTGTTATATATTATTCTCGTTTATTATTACGATAAACGTATGCTTCTTTTTTTAAACATTCAACTTTAGATACGCCTTGTCGGGACGTGTCTATTAAACATTGATAACTAGTTAATATCCGCCAATTTTTCGTCAAAATCAACGATCAATTAACCATGAAATTTTATATAATACATAATATTTATAATTCCAGTGATCTTGTCACCGATTTCGAAAAATTATTTAAATGTCAAGCTATTTTATCATCATTATTTAGTATTAAAAATGTTGCAGTAATTAAAACAACCGTTTCAAGAGAAAAAAATGAAATGTTTAGAAATATTTAAAATTAATTAAAACACCACAAAAGTATCAGTTAATAATGCTCGTGATGAGCGAAACCGGTACTTAAAAATGCGTTGTTATAATTGAAAATATAATGCTTGGTGGTATTGAAACAATTTTATTTATCAGGATCAGTGCAGATTACGTTCGTTGCGTAATATCAGCTGATACAAATTGAAATTGGGCTATTTATATAAACAATGAGTTATTAATTACGACGCAAACTAAATTAAAAGAAAATCACGCTCGTTTAATATGCTAAATAGGAAAATAAAAAAAGACGTCAAAATTAAAGGGGCTGAAAAAAACAAAAATTGTAACTACATGGTTTTTCTGTTAATGAACAAAAGTCTTCTAATATTGTAAGCTCAGCTTTCTTGGCAATTAAGCACAAAAGCACATAAAGCACTCTTGCCGGAGCTTCTTGTTGCTTTCCCAAGATTTCCACCTCGTCCACGGGAGGAGACCACGAAACAGACGATTCTCCCACCAATGTAAGGAATGCCGCAATGTTATTTGTAGCAGTTTACTAACCCCTGTCGAAATCACGGCTTACCTGCTTTTGCAGGGCTGAAAGTTCAACGATTCAAAGAAATAAAATAAGCAAGTTAAATACGAATCAAATATGTGCTAAAACATTGACAAAAATGATACTCCTTTAACGGTGTTTTTTTTTTAAATAAACTATAAAATGCTTATCAGTGACCAGGTACCAGAGTGATGCCGTTCGTGTTACAAGAGAATAATTATTGCCGCCTCTATGGCAAGCTTTCGAGTGCAAAAGTTTAATAATGTGAGAATGTAAAACTATGTATTATGATGTTTGACTTATCAAGTACTTAATTTACACACCAAATCGCGTGCGGTTATATATATTTTTCAAAATTCTGTTATTTTTATATTTGATAAAAATTCTAATCTAAGAATCTAATATAAAAATGTACATATACTCAAAGTGCTGTACCAAAGAGGAAATTTTTGATTTAACTGTGAGAATTATCAGGTCAGTTAACAGCAGGGCTGTAGAGTCGATAAAAAAAACGTCTACAACTCCTAAATTGACCAACAAGATAACTACAATAAAAATATTTATTTTTGTTACGTTTTTTCTACCTTTCCTATTCATGTGTATTGAATCAAGGATAAACCAACCAATCCCGTTAATTGTTCATTGAGATATTCTTCAAAGTCGTCTAATCGAAAAAGTAGTCGGAGTTGCTCGTTTTTGACGACTCCGACTCTAACTCCAACGCCCTGGTTAACAGTCTTATTTAAAGTTGTTAAGCTATGAATTTGTTGGATCGCAGAAACAAAAAAAAATGTTTAGTAGTACCTCAACAAATTTTTATTATACAGATCATAACCGGTTTCGCTCTTCGCGAGCGTTATCGTAATTATAATAACAGTTAAGAAAATATAATATTATTAAATATTTTGTTTTATTGTTTATTTACAATGTCTCTAAAACACCACGAACTGACAGTTAACACTTCTTAAAAGAGATTTAAATTTAATCAAGTAAATTTAATTTGAAAAATAAAATTCAAACTTTTTTCTTTATCGTAAGGTGTGGGAATTTTTTAGAGAAGGAATAATTTAATATAATATATGTATTATTTGCCACAGTCTTGTTACAATGGCAATAATTAAAGCGAGTCCCTGTTCGAAATGGCACAAATCCGACATACAGGGGCTATTCGGACACTAACGCGCATGGATTACTTTACGTTCAAAGGGTTGCAATTGATGGGGTTGGTTTATGGTTAAGTTAGACGCTATATAGAACTATACCGGAATGCCTTGAAAAGAGTTTCACATGTAGTTTCAATCAATAAGTACACTCGATTCTCATTTTGCACGGGTTAGAAATAACATATCCCAAGGAAAATAATATATAAACTTAAATTGGAATTGAGGACAAGAGATGTATTCACCAGTGATGCTCTATATACCTGAGTATAAAAGTCCGATTTGATTGCCCTAACTTTGTACACTTTCACATGTGCTGTCACACACTACCCAGGTTTCATCTTTCGACATCTTCAGAATGAATCTTAATACCGAAAGGCGAAATCTGGGTTGCGAATAAGAAAAAATGTAAAATTTCACAAGGATTTAACAATGCTAGTCTGCTATTGAAATTCCATCAAGCACCCTAATTTATAAACTTTTTTTTTTAATATTAATAAAAACATTTTTTTTGTCCTATTTTCACAACATGATTTTATGATCAGTCGATAATGCTAGCAACGAGCGAAGCCAGTCCTGATTATAAAATATGCTGTAGAAATAAAAAAAATATTTTTATTATTTAAAATATTGTATAATGCCTATCCATCAAGAAGTGATAGTTGACACATAAAAGGTTATTTATTGATTGTTTTATTCACAGTTTATGATAAACTGATAACCTGTTTTATCAGGAGATTTTATAAATTAATAGAGGCCATTTATTAAATTCAAACTTAATTCTCAATGATCAACTCAATCTTCCCAACTCCCCCTTGTTGTACCTATTACGTGAGATCGGTTCAATGAATCGACAATCTCATGACGTAAATTCTTATGTTTCATCACTAGATGTTTGATAGTAGGTATTCTCTATATGAAAAAAAAATCCATTAATATTTAATGTTACTTGATTGATATTTATTAAAAAAACCTCTTTCAAGAGTGACTCATTAGCAAGATAGTTAATGAAAATTATCACAGGCAATTGAGCTAATTATTATTAGATCGATATTGTTAAATTTGTTTTAGCTGCAATTTACTGCTTGCCTAGGGGTAAGTGTTTTCCTGTAATTAATAACTTTAATATATGTACGATGCTAACTGTTTATTTTACGTCAGTTCTGTTGCATCCGTGTGATAGAATGCCTGAAGATGCCGAAAGGCTAAACGCGGGTTGTTAGTGACAAAACATGTGGAATTGTACAAAACTGTAACAATTCAAATTTAAAATTTAGAAATAATAAATTTTCATGTTATGCATATAATGATGATAGAAAAAAATGCTCGCGATGAGCGAAACCGGTTCTAGTCATAAAATATATCGTGGAAAAGGTATTTTACTAAAAATGTGTTTTTATTATTTTAGATATACTGCCTTTCCATCAAAAATGACAGTTAAAACCTTAAAAGTGTTACTTTCGTGTTTTTTGCCACGGTTCGTTCTCATATGGCCCAGTAGGCCACGCTGCTTTAATTTCAACTGAGACCGAATTTGTTACTTTAAATGTAGTGTTGTAAAACGGTACATTTTTAGTTATTCGATATTTATTACCAAAAATCAAACATAATTATGGATTAATTCGTGACTTTTTCTATAGATAGACGAGTATCAAAATTTCATTGCATGCTGAAGTATATAGCATCATATTTCTCAACAGTAAACTAAACAAAAAGTAAACAGATGTTATAGATTCGTGACCCAGAAACAATCAACAAGAATGAAGCACATTGTTATGAATGGGCAGTGTAAGGCACGACAGACGCGCTCAGGAATAATAGGGCCTAATTAAAATAATCACTGTACTTCAGTATAACTCTCTCTCTAATTTTAAAAGTAAGATCTTATTTTAATAATCGAGATGTATGGGAACTAGTATAAGTTTTATTGAACCATAAAAATTGGTTTTTTGCTGTAAAAAAATCATACAGTGAAACCTGATAGTAGGTTTGTTTCAGTGAGTCTTGTTTATTATATATAACATATAATATTTAGTTCCGAACATGCAATGTGGGTATAACGTTTATCGTTTACTGATTTATTCGATCTATCGTCTTGTTGATTATTTCCTGTTTCGTCATTTAAAGAAACGTTATTAAGCATTTTAAAAAATCAAATTATTTTTCCATAGATTCAAGAGTTCAAGAGTTGGAAGGTTCTTTGGTTAAATTGAAATGCCAAGATGTAAAGTAAAGTGTTTGGTACTATTTTCCAAGGCTGTAGAAAGATTCTGACTAATAAAAATATTTGTGTGTACTTATTTCCACAATATATTTTATGATCAGGACGAATTTCGTTCGTTGCGAGCAATGTCAACATCTTGATCATTCGTTCAATCGTACGAATAGATAATTGAGATTTCAAAATCGTGTAATCGAAAAAGATATCGGAGTCGCTGTACTCTGGACATAATACCACGACTTTTTTTAAATGTTATAATATTCTCGCTTATCGCAAGCATAGTCATTGAGAGTATTATCAGTTGGAACTACTAGCGATGAACGAATCCAATTCTGATCCTTATAATACAATGTAGTGGAAATATTACTTGACACGATGAAAAAATAGCAATATATTTTAGTTCTACAACTTTTTTTACAAGACATAGTTGATAGCCACTTCGGCTCACACCATCGTTAGAACTGTAGAGTTTAATTTACTGTTTGTAGAACTAAAATACAATGCTATTTTTTCACCGTGTTATAATGGAGTTCCACCAAGTAAATGCCAATTCAATCAAGAAACATGACTTAACATCCTGTTTTATTAGCTAAAATATGTTAAGTGCAAATATTGATTGCCTGGAAGCATAAAATATGCATAACTTTCTGCAAACAACATGAAAAACAATTTTTCCTAAAACTAACAATTCGGTGTGAACCTATACTCGAAACTTTCGTTGGCCACCAATGTCGCTATGTGGAGAAGTTGATTTTTGCTTGCCATTACCTCGTTATCAATAATGGGGAAAATAACGATTAAATATATCTTGACGTTTACTGTGTTAACAAATGATGTTTCGTCACCAACTTCATTACGGTGGGATTGATGTTTTGGCGCGCACTTTGACAGCCACAAAATGGGCGGTAAAATGAAACTCGGCTACCGGAAGTCGACTCGACAAAGCTGGTGGCATAACGAATGAATGTCTGATATCTCATCTGAGCAACATGTTTAACGAACCATTGGTGTGTGTATTTATATTATAAATTATGTGACTAATTATCAAATTCAATAATGAATACAGTTTCAGAAATACATATTTTTATTTTAAAAATTATTTATTGTTCGAAATTTGATTGCGAGATTTGCCCATTCGTAATTCTTGCTAATGAATATTTCATGATTATTTCTCAACGCACTTAACAATTTCCTTTTATTTATGATGGCAAATAATTAGTCACTTAATTCGGAGAGGTCCCAAACATTTTATTAGAAAAAACAAAAAGACTTTTTTCTCAGTTTTTATATTATTGGTTTTGATATCTAGTAATTTTTAATTAAATAATTTGTACATATAATATTGTTGATTGAATTGGCATTCATTTGGTAGAACTCCATTATAACACGGTTGGAAATTATCACAAAGGATTCTTAACTTCTTGGTTTCTTGATAAAACTAAATGATATTTTAAATAACAAAAACACATTTTTAGAACTATTTTCATAATTTATTTTATGATCAAGACCGGCTTCAATCATCGCAAACATTATTAAATATTTTTTAGTTTATTATAATTTAAAATACTAAGCAAAGAGTTTTATTATTTAATAATAACGCAATTTCATCAAGAAGTAACATATAACCCCATAAAAAGTAAATAACAGATTCCTTAATCTAAAATTCATGAGTGGTAAGACACTTATATTGCCACTGATAATATAATCAGAAAATGTTTGATTTAAATTCATAAATAATTAAAAAAAGTTTACTAAACATTGTTATAGTTATCGAGAACAAGAATATGTAAACATATTCCGTGGTACGCGAGTTTTTGGTTCTGTAGACCTGCATTAAATCCGAGTTGTGTAGCGATTTTGCTATGCAGTAAGAAAACTTTTTAATTGATGACTGACAGACCGGCAGACTGGCGGCAGGTAAGAGGAAAAGTTTGAGAAACTTCGATAATTTACTTGATCATAAGTTTCTCAAAGTTAAAGAAGTTATAAAGTAATCGGAAATATCATGAAATAAAAAATACATATTTTTTTATCAAATAATTTTATCAGTGTAAATCCATTCTTTGCTGGGTCGCGTAAAGGATATTCGTACAACAAACATTTCAAAAACCGAATCAGTTATGTAATTCTTAAATAAGGTATATGAAGATTATCAGGATAACTCAGGCTATAACACATAGACGAAATCCAAAAGAAAACGAATCAGTTCTGTTGCATTCGTGTGATAGAATTCCTAAAGATGCCGAAAGGCGAATCTTGAGTTGTTAGTGACATATCATGGTAGAATGATATAAAGTTTCAACAATTCGAATTCAAATTTTCACTGTTCAAAGTCTGTACGATTCCACGAGTTTTCAGACTGACGTCCCGGGTTTCACGTCTAGGAATCTTCAGAAAGTCTACGACAAGAATGTAGCAGAATCAATATATGAACCCGTGTATGTCTACGGTTTTATATTATCTGTACGTGTACTTTATTCAGGACCATGAAGTCAGAGTCGTGTATAACGAGCGACTTCTAACTTCTTTGGCTAAAATATTTTGAAAAATATCTCAATCACCAATTTTTCGGATTAGTTAGTTGATCTTTAATTTAATACACACAAATAAATAATGTAGGAAGAAAAGTCTGACAAAATTAAACATTTTTTAGTCGTAGTCGTGTTTTTATAACGACTTATAACACAACCCTGGTTTTATATTTTCGAATATATTATAATTCCCTGAAGAAGTGACATTTAAAACTTTATTGAATGCAATGTATTCAATCTTCAAACGCGACAAATTTTATAAATAAGAAGAATTTTAGTTCAATGATAACTTTTCGCATCCAGAGATGTCTCTGTCGAAAATATTTCCGCATATCTCTCACCTTTAAGTCGGAATCAGACATTGTAAAAAAAATTTTGATCGTAAAATTATTAAAATCATTGATGAGAGTTTGCAATTCAGACAAGTGTTATTTCCTGACGGGGTTGTCGAGGCGACAGTGATAAATGGCGATATTTGTATCTATGAATAATTTAGCACGTGATAATCGAGTGCTTTGAACCCCTACGCCACGTGTACCAAGAGATAGGTATTACCTACTTAATAGGTATTAGAAAAAAAGTTCTCCCGAGGCAATGACTAATACAGCAATTTACTTCCCGATTAATCAAGATTATAAGGGGTCGCGACCCCGCAATCAATATGTGTGCGCGTACCTTTACACTGTACGCCACTGCTTCTAAAAGATACAATAAAGCTTATTATTTAAACAATATAATGAAGCATATAGAGAAATATAAATTTTTAATTTGATTTATTATTTTTAACTCACCAGAAAAAATTAAAGAAATAAATAACAGGATGTAATATCTACTTTGATACAAATCTGAATTGTTAGTCAGTGCTGTTGCATCTATGTGAGAGAATCCCTGTAATCCCTGAATGTCGAAACCCGGTTAGGTGACGAAACATGTGGAATCGTACAAAGTTTAACAATTCAGTCGATTAACTTAATTACATTAAAAATAGTTATATACATTGCTATTATTTCACCGTGTTATAATGGAGTTCTACCAAGTAAATGCACTTTCGATCAATAAATTAAAAATAGTATTCACGTAAGCTGACTTTCGTTCACATGGAATATTTTGACATCCGATGCAATACTGAAAATTGTTAATACTTTTACCATTGGCAGACTAGTTCTACACTTTAAAATAGCAAACAATTCGCTTTCACGACTCCTCAAAAAATATTAAGATCAATATTATAAAGAATTCTCATTTTGGCATCGTATAAGTCGAAAGAAATTTGTGGTTAAGTACATTTCTCTTCTAGTTTTCAAACTATTAAAAGTGAGCATTCATGAAAGAAAGTCAATTAGATAAAGTCACGTATAGTAATCCACATAGTAAATAATATGGACAAGGGTTGTTGATAGGCGTTTAATATCAAATTTTAATCGTACAAGTTCTGTTAAAATATTATGTCAACTTTCCCATACCCAAGTGTAGAGATTTTGTTCTTAAGCTCTCACTTAATCTTAAATATCTATTTTTATTTTGATAAGTATCTGTATAAAATGTTTATTTTATATTCACGATAATTTAAAATGAAAATTTTTGTACACATGGTCTCAAGAAAAAAATGGATGCTAGTTACATCGTTAATAAATACATGTTGCCTCTAAATAGGTAAACACAATAAGCAATGTTTCATTTTTTATACTATCTGGCAATATTGAACGACGTAAGTATGCGATCGCAATGTTTTAAATATTATAAATAATCAAAAAATGAAAAGATTTTTCATGATATATATTAGTATAGGTGCCAATAGATTGTATAAGGCGTAAGCAATTTTTTTTTTATTGTAATATAAGAACATAAATCCACTTTATTGGGAACTTTTAAAAGCCCCAATAAAAGTAACTATAAAAACGTTGAATTAAAAAAAAATAGCACGTATACATAGTAAACTATCTACATCCAATAAGAATCACTATTTTTCGCAATATATATATAACACCATAAACAAACAGTTTGAGCAACACTGTTATTGCCAAACGCACTACGATTCTCAAAGGTAATTTGAGCTCAAAGAGAGGCGTCTGAAATTAAAAACAGTTTGTTTTACAAGATGGGAATTGTTTATCTGTGTTCAATCTAAAAAAGGACTTCGGTGGCAGACGAATAGATTCGTCGGACTGCATTTTATCAAGATAAATTAAATTGCATACTTTCTAGAGATAACTTATCAAAAACTTATCTACAATTCGATTCATATCAGCTGTCGTACAAAGTACCTTATTTATTGTGGAGAATTTACTTGAATTAAAATTGATTTATAATCGAAAACGAAATATTCGACATCCACATTGCTATACCACTACCGGATTTTTGTTATATCACGATATTTAATACCGGTTAAAAAAGGTTATTAATATCTAAAAAAAATGGTACTTCTATGAATGTTACATAAATTTATCGAATTGGTTTTTACTTGGTAAAAACCCATTATAATATATTATAAATAGCAAAGCAATAATTAGATACGATTTTTTATATTAAATATTGATAGCCATTTCGGCTTCCACTTGTGTTTTTCCACAGTTTTCAGAACTGTGATTAAAATAAATTTAACTTCATATATTGCTGAAAATAATATAGACATTTATATATACGCTAATTCATTTATTGATTGAGTTGGCATTTACTTGGTAGAACTCCATTATAACACGGTAAAAGAATAGCAATGTATTTTAATTCTACAAAATTTGTAAGATATATAGTCTAGAGCTATTTCGGTTTACGCCTTCTTCATAATTATGAAGAAGGATAAGTCGAAATAGCTAATTAATAAGTTTCGTTGTTCTAAGAAAATAAATAATAACATAGATATTTTAAATAATAAAAACACATCTTTTCGTACTTATTTCCAAAGTATATTTCGTGATCGGGCCTAGTTTCGCTCATCGCGAGGATAATCAAGTAATATATATTAAATTATATATATATATCGTGGAAGTAGTACTAAAAACGTGTTTTCATTAAAAAAAAAATTAAACCAGTCCTGATCATGACAATATTATGTAAAATAACGCAAATATAACTAAATATTTTACTTTATTGGCTGAATTGGCATTTACTTGGCAACACTACAATATACAACACGGTGAAAAAATAGCAATGTATTTCAGTTCTACAAATCACTGTGCTACATTTTAGAATATTAAAACAGAAGAGAATGATGTATGGTGTACCTTATATACACAGCTATAAAAAGATACGTAAATGTACGTTTTAAAAGTTCTGATGAGGGCGTAAGCCGAAATAGCAATCAACTATGTGGCTTACAAAATTTTTGGAAAACTAGAATACACTGCTATTTTTTCACAGTATTATATTTAATGATTAGAAAAGATTAATTTATGATGTTATAATATTAATGGTGGTTAATGATTTATTTCTTCTTAAGCATTGTATAAAATAAATCTAAACTTTGATTTAAGATTATCAATCAGTCTGTATTCGCTCGTTTGCTATTGCATACAGTATTGAGGCCATACAACATGTTATTATAGTAAAATATGCAGTTTTCTTCGAGTATATTGATTCTAGCTATCTTGCTAATATCAGAGATAAGATAAAATATATATACTAAACACACAAGGTTGCACCACATAATTACACATAAATTAGCATAGAACATAAATATAGAATTTCTTAACATATTCAACACATTTAAAAATGAGTAAATTTTTGTTTGACTGTCTTTTCGTAACATAATGAATATTTTTATTATTATTTCACATGAAGTTTGAAAAACTTTGTTATGGGGTAATTAAACAAAGATTTTCAATCATTTCCAGTGTATCGATATTTTACTGAATATAATTTATGATCAGGACCGGTTTTACACATCAAAACTTAAAATATCACGCCATTCCATCAAGAAGTGACAGTTAATACCTTATAAGTGATAATTTATGATATCGACTGAAGGTGCTTGGTGAAATTTTAATATCAAATTTTAACTATTGAAACTTTGTAAGATGCCACATTTTTTATCACTGACGACCTAGATTTCGCCATTCGACATATTAAGGCATTCTGTCACAAGACTGCAACATGATTGTACTACTTGAAGATGCCGAAAGGCGAAACCCGGCTAGTTAATGAGATAACATAAGATCAAAAGTTAAAATTTAAAATTTTAATGAATTTTAAAAATTATTTTCGATTGATAAACTCAATAAATTGAGATACTGAACGAAATCAACTTGTTGGAATTGTAAATGTTGAAAGTCTCTACAATTCCCCTAGTTTTGTCACTCACAACTAAGGTTTCGTCTTTTTGCTAATTAATATTTAATACCAACATAACCCACCCATTTTGATCGAAGTTTTAAATTTCCCAATAACATTTTGATCGTGTAATCGATTATTGTGTTACCGTTTCATCAAAAACGATTGGAACTAAACTCTATTAATCGATTACGATATGGAACATATGAAACTATCTTTTCAGATAATTGAGTTCGTGAGATCCATACCCGAAGCAAACGAGGTTGACCACTGCACTACGGAACCGTCAAATATTACTATTAATAAATACTATTGAAAAGTAATTTATATTCTCAAACTTCAATTAAAAAAATTCAAAAATACTCTAGTGAAACTGTATAAAAATATAACAAAACATATGTAGAAACATGCTTGAAAACGTGTTGGTTAAAATACCGAATTTGTTCATTACCTTTTGACAAAACTCACAAGTAAAACACCCGTAGCTGTCCTGCCCAATATGGATTCGAGCCCCGTGTCTCATTATATGAGAACACTGAATAAGAGGGTAAACTAATTCTCTAAGGGGTGTAAGTAAAAGCGGTTTACCTTGACAATGAGGGGAGGTAACTAACTGCCTAAAGATTTTTTCATCCAGATATATTGGATAATTCGTTCGAGTCGCAGAGAACTCTTATACGTATTAATGAATTATACATACAATATTGAATTAATATTGCTAAATTTGTTAATAATCATAGCTGTTAAGATACTATAAAAATAATTTAAATCTACTTTCACAAATATAATTGTATTTTTTTTTTATTAATATTTAGACAGAAGAATTAGTTTTAGCGCCTCAGTGTTAGCTTCTAGTTCTAACCAGCGCTTCTTAAAGTTTTGATAACATTGAGAATCCACCTTATTTAATAAAAAAAAATCTAATTAGTTGAATATAAATGGCAAATTCTTTTTACGAATTTAACATTTTTTATAATGTGAATGCTCAATTTATATTTTTAATAAATACAATTAAGTTACTTAATTTAAACTCTTCCCCCTCATTATAATGTATACAATAATATGATATAATTACATATTAAGTCACTCGAATTAAATATAATTAAAAATTGTTTTCATGTTTATCTTTATATAGTCAGTTTCATGTTTTCGATGAATTCGGCGGTTACTCAAGTAGTGTGACATATTCATTTATAATATAGCGCCATTTAATTTTTACAATATGATCAAGTAAGATTGTGGAGGTGATTTCTGTAGTTTAACATTTAAATGTGTTATGTGAGCCTTAACATGGAATGTAGCACCATCTAGTATACATGTAAAGAGGCTAATAAATACTAAACGCTTAATAATAACAGTGACACATATAGTGGATAAAAATATATGCTTAAAATCGTCTCATTTCTTAAAGCAATGGTCTTTTAACTTTTCAGTCTTAGGGCCATGGTGACTTCTCTACTAAATTTCAAGATTGGCATTGATGATGTCCAACATTGGTTTGGAGATCGCAGTGTGTTTTTTTTAAACAATCTATTTAATAACCTTTTCAATCAAATTTTACAATACATTAGAAGTAGTCGAGATGAAGATAGACTTTTCGCTTTCAATATCTATTGTAAAATAAAGACTATTGAAATAGAAAATTTAAGAAACAGTGAGACCTGTTAATAGATAAATTTTGCAAAAAATAGGAATGGATTAAATTGAATGAATGTTTTTTTTGTACGGCTGTCACCTGGTTAAAAAGTTACTGCCCGCCACTGATACTTATATACCCTGATAAATTTACAACTTTCTTTGACGTATAATCAAAAATAATTATATGGATGTCTTTCTTTAGACGGTCATATTACGCAACGCAACATTATGAAAAACACGAACATCTGTTAGAAATAGACGAAGATAGATAGGGCAGATCGTTTGCCTTGCGTGTAATGGTCTTTTAATAATAGGAATTAAAAAAGACATCATTATTTAAAAATTAGATTCGAGAATCGTACCTGAAAGGCATTTCGTAAGAGTAACTTAATGACATAATAAACGGGCAAATTTTTGAACGTGTAGTGTTTTGATTCAAATAAAATTTTGGGCAAACTTATCTATACACCCATCTTTCGTTTAAAACGATACTCGCTTAGCACGGTTTCGGTTTAACACGGTTTCAGTTTCTGTGAAAAAGAATGTGTTTTGACGTTTCGCAGATGTGCACACAGCTGTGCGAAATTCTAAGAAAAACGGTAAGGGTATAGAGGGAATAGAACTGCGCATTTCAAACAACAAATAGTATTTCATACATTTTTTAGTCTCGCTTAGCATGGCGATTTAGCAGAGCCTATCTTCCGTGTTAAGCGAGGGATGGGTATACTGTATTAACATTTTTAGTCTCACGGAGGATAGTGACAAAACATGTGGAATCGTACAAAGTTGTAAAAATTCAAATTTGATATTGAAATTCCATCATGCACCTTCATTCGATATCATAAATTGTATTGCATCAGTTGATAATGTCCGCGATGAGCGGAAATCGGTTCTGATCGTATATATATAAAGTGATTGATATGTTAAAATAAAACATTACGTTTTTATACGGTTTTTGTACGGATAAACATCAGCCACAGGACATTTTATAAATACCGCTTCTGTCAACTTGACAAACTTAACGAACAAACTATATGACGATCGCCATTGCTTAACCCTCTGCAGGGAGCTGTTTTGTTTCCGAAATAGACCATTTCCATGCCATATGTAAACTTATTGATATAGCCGCCTTTATAGTTTGAGTTACAATTTTTAGTTTTATTGCGAGCAAGAAACAAGCTAGGTCGTTTGAACAGGAGAGAAGATGTATTGTGTACGGTTTCTACACAGCTATGACGTGAACTGAAATAGCTATCATCTATATCTTGAAAAAAAAATTGTAGAACTAAAATACATTGCTATTTTTTTCACCGTGTATTAATAATTATTACTCAAGAGACATTTAAATATAAAACCCTTTCCAACATTACATGGTTCGTCGAGATGAATTGATAAGATTGCAAACAACTTCAAGCTACATTAAATTTATTTCTTAATTATATAGCTTTCAATGCACTTTCGCCAAAGTTTTATTTCTTTTTATTTTGCGAATGAACGTGTAGATGTAGACGCAACTCAATATACGAGTCTACAAATAAAGCTAATAAACTAATGAACTGACAGTTTAAGATATCTTTCGTGAATCTGTGTGGACACAATAAAAGTTTTATTATAACGGCGCGTTTACACTGGTGTTTTATTTTTATTGGTTTATCTCCTGATTTTTCGATTACGATGCGAGCATATATCAGATGGTTTGAAAAACAGATGCAATATTTTTGCAGATAAACCGCACATTTATTAATTAATTAAATATTTAAAAAACTATATACTAAGGTTATATTTAAGTTATTAAATATTAAATTTAGTACTATATCCAAGAATTTATATTACTAAAATCAGAGACGGTTACGGTCATTGAGACCATAATCAACTAATTCAGTCACTTCTAAGTGAAAGGTACCATATTTCAAATAACAAATAAAATTACATTTTCAAGTAATATAGTAAACTGGTTTCGTTAATAACAAGTATTATCAACTGATATAAAACAAATTAAAAACATGGCTATTAATGTACAATTTATTTTCTCAGTTCTTAAGATTTTTGTTTTGTATAACTGTTAAATATTGGGTAAAAATTTTGTGCTAATAGCCTTGTTTTTAATTTGTAATTAACTAAAAATAATAAAAACACAGTGTTCATATTAATATTTCAAACATTCTGGTTTCATCAGTTGATAATCTTCGCGATGAACGTAACCGGTCCTGGTCATAAAATATATTGTGGAAATAGTAATAAAAGGTGTGTTTTTATCATTTAAAAAATCATGCCTTTCTACCAAGAAGTCATAGTTAACACCTTCAAATTTGTGTAGTCTATCAGTTGGTAATACTCGAGGTGAGGGAAACCGGTCCTGATTATAGAACATACTATGGAATAAGGTTGTTATTTTAATATTTGAAATATCATGCCTTTTCATCAAAGAGTGATAGTTAACACCTTAGAAATTTGTATTCTATCATTTGATAATGCTTACTTTAAACGAAACCGGTCCTGATTATAAAATGAGTTCTGGAAATAATAAAAAAGGTGTGTTTTTATTATTTTAAAATATCATGCCTCTCTATCATGAAGTAATGGTTAGCACCATAAAAAATTGTATTCTGTCATTTGATAATGCTCGCTTTGAGCGAAACCGGTCCAGATTATCCGCATATCGTGGATATGGAACTAAAATGTGTTTATATTTCTTAAATAATTAAATGAAATTAAAAAGTTCGCTACGTTGGACATCGCAATGTAAACACAATATTGCCTTGAAATGAAATAAGTTAAAAACAAAAATAGTCGAGTCACTGTATAGCGAACGCTCGCTCTGTTGGCAAACTTGTTAAGTGAGTTGATAAGATAAGTAACCATTCTCAACCATAAACTGAATTGGTACGCCGACCAAAGCAAAACAATATCTCTCGCCGACTGTCTGTCTATGTGCCAACTTGTTTCGCGTCTATCTACACGGTTTCGATAACACTTTCGGGAAAGCGGACGGATGTACACATAGACGCTCGGAAGTTGTTAAACGGGATTAAAAATGAGCGGTAAATTAGCGACATGTTTCTACGAGAAAAAAAAGAATTATAAATAATAAACTTGTTGTTACTCGAACTGTTGAGACGGATTATTTCAACGTGTCGATGGTAGACATTTAAAAATATAGTATAAGATAGGTTAATAGCAGGGAAGTGTCGTGAAAAATTAGCAATTCTGATTACTTTTTCGATTAGACAATTTTGAAAAATATCTCAATGAACAAGAAGAAATAAGCCGTCATTTTTTGAGTCCCAATATAGTAAAATTTTGCTATTTGCCGAATTTGTTGATTGATCTTTACTTTAATGCACATAGGAATAGGTAGGAAAAAAACCTGACAAAAATTAAACATTTTAGTCGGAGTTGTGTTGTTGGTAAATGTTATTCTAAAAACGTGTTTATCATATTTTAAATAGCATGCCTTTTCATCAAGAAGTGAGAGTTGATACATTAAAAGTGTATTTATCGTTTGTATTGTGATTTACTTGGTATAACTTCATTATAATACGGTGAAAAAATAGCAATGTATTTTAGTTCTATAAAGCTTATGAGATGCAACGGAGCCGTAGCTTGAAATATTAACCGCAAACCCCCCAATTGCACGATCGCTTGGCTAGACAAACACAGCCAGATGGATATCTATGGGGTGCATACAGTCAAATGTCGGATTGCTATACAGCCGGGCGACTGTCTGTATGCTGGATTTTGCAAGCGCTATACATTTTATCACCTAGCAATTAAATATTTTGTCTTTATGTATAAATATGTTTTACATTTTTCGCGGAAAAAATTAACTCCCTATTTTTTTATCAAATACACTCCCAAATTCGCTACTTCAAATTACACGGTCCCGACGTAAGTGTAAATGGAGGTTTTACTGTATACTGTTGATAGTTATTTCGGCTTACCGTTCATCAGAACTATGAAAAATCTCAGTTCTGATGAATGGGTAAGACGAAATAGTTATCAAATAAATATTATTAATTTTGTAGAACTAAAATACATTCAATTTTTTTCACCGTGTGACCTTAAAGTGATTTACTTTTAAGTAAAAAAATAAATATATTATTACACTATACCATTCACACTGAAATGGTTAACTCTCCGCGCGGCTCTAGGCAATAACTACAGCGGCAATCTGTTGGTTTGGTATTAAATATAATGAAGTTACGAAACAAAACGAGAAATTCGAATGAATGTATTTTTATCGTTCTTCATTCCCTATGCTGGATATTACCACTCAATTATCACTGGTAAGGATAAAATCGAGATAACTCCAACCCCAAAACAGCACTAAGCAATAATAAACGCATACTAAAGAAAACAATCCACTAAAGACTTATTTTTTGATAAACTGACAATATCGAAGAATATAATTGCTTAAGGGTGTAGATAAAAGCTCCGGTCGGCAATCCAAATGCATTGTCGTGACAGCATTAGTAAAACAGGTATTTTAAAGTACTGTACACTACTGAAAGAAAAATATTAAATCTTTTGAATATTGAGACAAATTTTGAATGAATTTAATTATGCACTTGAACAATGAACTCCCTTGAGGTTTAACTTTGGAAGCTAACACCTCAAAATTTAGGTTAAATAAACGTCATTTTCAAGGCGTACTACAAAAAATCTCTTCGCGTAACATCTAGTGCAGGGGTTCTCATGTGCGCCCACCAGAGGATTTTGCTGAGGCCATCAACAGTTTTATAGTAAATATTGATATTTAAAAAAAATGTGTTTTTACAAATGAATTTGTAAAATTATTATTATTTTAAAATTGATTGAATAAACCTGACTTATCCAGCATTTAGTCGAGTGTAAGTAAAGAACCGTTTTTATACTAAAACTGTTCAAAAATTTTGGTCGAAGATATGCGTTTAAAAAAGCAATTGGTTCACTGACTAACAAGATTAAAATTTGTTGAAAAATGTCTGTAGAGATACCAGATCCAGTATGAAGCCATCAAAAATCATATTGAAGAAAAAAAAATATAATAAACAAAATATGCTTCATATTGTTAGCGGAAATTGTGTAAAACAAATAATGTTCAAAATCCAGCGCCATAGTTTCGCAAAACTCAATCAAAATCAACTTGGTAAAATATTATATAATATCCCTTTCAGATATTTATCGTGACATTGAGAAACTTAGTCACAGATAACTAGGGATTGCAACTCCGGGATGCCGCCTTTTTTTGTCCCGGGACATAAAATTTTCGGGATATCACAAAAGAAATATTAATAAAAATAAATAAACGAAACCGCATCTTTACACTGCTCCTTGATATTGTATATTCCAACACCGAAAATTTCTGTCCAAAATCCATATATATTGGTGTTAAGAAAACTAATAAAGGTATTTTTATTAATATATATTTTTGAGCCTGAACAGCTGTCTCAACGGTACAGACGTTAGAATAGCAGTCAGAGAGTTAAAATCAAACAAAGTCTTATCTGTCTTATAGAGGTATTGGTGTAATGAAATAATATATTTTATAATTTAATCTAATACTACATTTTTTATGATATTATTTTTATTATATATTTACATCTCAAATGTTTAGATAACAGGTGGCATTGTGTTGATAGTTAATTAATACTCAAAACTATAAAAATGCTAACAGTATTTTGGATGTTCTGAAAAGAATCTCAATAATTATAATCATTGAGATTCTTACAATACGGTATTTTTTTTTTAAATATTCTGTAATATATGTGACAGAGCTCAGCAGGAAATTAGTTAAAATTAAGTTACACCAACGTTGCCTTTGTAATGATAGACATCAATATTCATTACATATTCTTTACAATTGGTCAAATCCTGTTTTTTGACATTTAGTAATAATTGCGACGGTCCTAACAGATATTCAGATATAGTTTTGTCTTCTTTCTTAAATTCACATGTCCTCCACATTTAAATTGTATTATGTAAATTTTATTTATTTATCGCCATTTTTAAGAGCTTAAATAATCGATGATTGTGAATATGTTACCCTAAATGCAAATAGTAAATTCTTCAGTGTAATACAAGCGATCAATGTTATTTGATACTCGTGGTCAAAAGATCATCTCAAACTTAGTTACTAATTGAGTAATCTAATTTCGGGAATGAATTTGTGGAATCCCGGAAACGAAAATAGACAACGGCTGCAAACCCTAGTCGTAACAATGCAAGACACTCAGCAATGTTATTTGTGTCTATAGGGCACTAACAAAATGATATTTCAAACACGTCACAAGGGACGACGTGAAGCGACGAAATTATTCAAGTCACATTCGGCCCGCCTCCAAACAATATCTCAAAATTAACAAGCCCAAATGTTGTAATACTTGTGAACCTTCGTCTCGGACTGAGAACTCCTGGAGAATTGAAGAAAACTGAAAGTGGCAGGTTTACCAAACCATTTTTAACTCGTTCCCTGCTGAGAATTTTAAAGGATATTCCAACGCCTAGACTTCAAAAATTTATTAAATAATATTGGTTTGAAGCAATCTTATTGAGTTTGTCAGAACAAATCAAGCAATGCATTAATTAAAAAACTAGCGAGTACAAGAAGGTTTATACCACTCTTAATGCATATATTTTCGGGTTTCAACTATCAACACAGTAAAATCAGCCGTCTTAACAGTTGCGACAGTTATATTCTATAATTTAAAATATCAACTAAAAGTTTGACAATATTTCAGTTTAAACAAATCGTTCAAACTTGTTTCGTCACTCACATTGTTTTCATCTTTCGGTATCTTATGTGTATCTTTGCGAACACATAAAAAGTCACTCTGCTGAATTATGTAAAGGATATTCCAACACCATATATTTACGATTTGAATTGTTACAACTTTCTGAACTGAACTGTTTTTTCGAACGAAGTTTCAACAATTCAAATTTTATTCCAATTCGCCAAGAGCCTATAGTCGGTACTTTTAATAATAATGATCGGTTAACGTACGATTCGGATAGCTAACAAAGTCTTGGAACATATTATGTTCGTTAACCGAACACCCACAGTATTATAGTTAGGTTTTCACAAAAGAGTTTAAATACTGTTATACACTATTATATTAGTGATTATAAACAATGAAAACACTACAATCTACAGTCTCAGTATTTGAGATATTGGCGTGGTAAGATAATTATTGAGAATATGTAATTTTATTTATTCAATATTGGAATATTCATCTGATAGTAAAATCGTTATGAATGAAGATTAATCGTTGATGGAAATTATCACAGGCAATTGTGTTAATTATTCAATTTGTTCTAGTTGCCATTTAATGCTTACCTTGGGTCAGTGTTTTCCTTTAATTAATAACTTTAGTATATAGACGACGTGAAGTGTTTATTGTACGTCAATTCTGTTGTATCCGTGTGACGCCTGAAGATGCCAAAAGGCGAAACTCGAGTCGTTACTGACAAAACATGTGGAATCGCAAAAAATTGTACACATTTTCAACAGTTAAAATTCCAACAAGTTGTTTTCGTTCAGTATACTGAAAGTGTTGAGTTTATCAATTGAAATTTATTTTTTAATGTTTTTGAAAATTTTTAATTGTTGGTCTTATGCTATCTCAATGACGACACTGGTTTCGCCTTTCAACATCTTCATGCAGATCAATTCTGTTGCATCCGTATGATGTAAAATGTTTAACAATTTAAATTTGATATTGAAATTACATCAAGCACCTTCAGTTGATATCATAAAATATGCAAACATTATAATGTTTTATGCATTGAAAGCTCATATGCTACAATAAATTCAACACATTTTTAATATAGCCCACTGGTAACACTTACCTAGAGCTCCAGTTTCCGATTTCAGCATATCGCCTGCCGTGTCCGCTCGAAGCGCCGCCGTTGCGACTCCGCGCCTCATTTCCGGTGTCCCCGGGTACGACGACGATATTTCCGTTGAGCGTCGACACTGCTTCATTTACAAACTTTTCACTCACGTTACAAAACTCAGTGTTACCGTTCGGCGAGAATGATCCACTGCTCTTGAACGAATTACTCAGGAGTTTTCTTTGGTCGGATGGTATTCTACACGAAAGTCTATTAGAGTCTCTTTGGTAAGCCGCATTCTTTCGCGGGAAAGTTCCGGTGCCCGATTTGAACGTCGCCAGCGTTGGTACGTCCCCGATTTCCATAGGCGATATATCTTCACGGAATATTGCATTGGATACCTGTAGCGGTAGAGTTCCGTTCCAACTTTTTCTATTGGCGATAAACGATTTATCAGGGAGTGTTGGTGTTCCACAAAAACTGCTGCGGCTTGTTATATTTTTGATGAAACTGTTATTTTGATTCGGTGTTTGTGGCGTAATGGCCACAAGAGTTGGATGGTCGAGCGCCATTATAACAAAACACCTTTCCACTAACTAAATTCAACTATATCTGCTCACATAATTACGTTTTCCTGTTCACTTTTTGACATCTATATTGCACATTTTGTCACAAATTACATTAAATATTTATTTCAACTGCAATACGTATAACAAAAGTAATTAGTTACGACGAAACATTACACGATAAACGATAATTATGCATTGAAGTTTTGCAAGACGAGAAGTATTTCATGACTTAAATAATGATCGACAGCCGGCCTCTAAATTCAACTAATCCTTGAGGTGTCAAAAGAAGAAACCTTCGTCGAAACGCATTTTTTTTTTTCGTAGATACGTTTAAAACTTAATTAAACCGATACGTTTTGTCGCAGGAATCGTGTCACACTAGCACTGTTTACTCATAACTGTGCCAAAAAAGGCCTTGTATATTACATTATTGTTTACGAAAATTCTAAATAAATATATAACGATACTTTAGAGCTGTGTTTCTACCAGAGCTGTATAGTCGGAATCGTGTTTTTGACCAACGTCGTAATCGGAATCGTGAAAACCGAGTGACTACTTTTTTGATTAGACGTTTTGAAGAATATCTCAATTGACAATTTGACGAATTGTTTTGTTGATTTTTAATTTAATACACATAAATAGGAAAGGTAGAAAAAACTTTAATATTTTTTAATGAAAGACGTAGTCATGTTTTTTAACAATTCCACAGCCCTGGTTTCTGCGGTTTGTCATTTTTATTAAGACACTTCAAAAGAAAACCTAGAAGGTCGTATATTATGTCTGTTTTTAATATAAAACAATCGCAATAATTATTTGTGAGTCGAGTTTTTCATACCTGCCTCGCATTAAGTTAAAATTTTCATGTTTTTCTTGCTAGTAAATATTTTTTAATGCGGTAATAACTGCCTCTTATTAGTAAAGGCCATCACATTTAAACAATAAAACACGATTTTTATTACAACTTTGCAATTTTATATAATTGAGATAAAGACCGGTAAGTCACCACTTCTTGGTGGGAGTATAAAAATATAAAAAAAAATAAGACACAATGTTAAGTTTCGATCACTGCAAGCATCACAATACAATTTATAGTAAGGATATTTATACATAATTTTCACATAAAAAAATGACTCATTTATTATGATTGCCTGTAAATTTGTAGTATAGTTCTTGAACCATTGGTTTCGAAAGCATACTATTAATGAACTTTAAATTCAATTTTACAGCCTTGTTTGACTTTCTATTGTATCGGTTGATAGTGCTAGCGATGAGCGAAACCGGTCATTATGTAAATAAAATAAAATTGAAAAAATAGTGCTAAGCACTGTGTTTTAGCATTTAAATAGAACTATTGCGTCTGTGTGAAAGATACCGCAAAATGAACGATGGACAAAAATCAAGAACTAAACGCAATTCCATCTCATCGAATTCGATTCTAAATTCGACCAAAAACCCAATGAAATGAAACTAGGACGATTAAACAGAGGAGATGATGTATTGTGCAACTTTTCTGCACAGGTATACATTTAAACATAATTCTGATGAGATATATAACTATACACCTTATAAATTTTCTAGAACTAAAATACTACGCAAATAATGGAATTCTAACAAGTAAATTCCAATTGAATCTATACAAAATTTCGTCTTTATATTGATGTGCAAATTATTTCAATGCGGAGTAATGATTGTTTAAAAATATGATTATTATTTTAAAACGAGCTACTCATTATGTCCGGCATATAGAAATCTGTTGCTAACACGCAATTCCGTTTTCCTGACGCGCATCCCATAGGTGGCAGGCATTGAGATGACGCGAGTTGCAGTTCCGCACTAGGATCGTTTCGATGCATCTAGACCGGAAACTCTCGATTCGCAAATCGCACATGCATTTGCCGGTGCATTATGCGTCGCCGGTAACCCAGTTGTACGTGCTTATCGCGTACATTGCACGACACAAAAAATGCCTTGAGAAAAATCGATACGCGTAAATCTGACAGCTGACGTCTCGACAATTAAGCGATCGACAATAATGAACATTACAATTTGTCGATTATTTCATTGGGAAGCGTTTGCGATAAGCTAATACGGTCCTGATCTTACTAATTGAAAATGTTATCTCTTACTTACAATAAATCACTTGAATATGGTTTTATTTATAATTACAGTGAAGCCTCGATTCCACGTTTTTCAAGGGACCATAAAAACAAACAAAACCGCGAGAATCGAGAAATGCGGTAACTCTTAAAATAATAATAAAAAAGTGAAATCTTAAAAAAACATAAAGCCCCTCTTAAATTACCAAAAATTGGATTTTACAAAAATTTACAGATATGAGGGGTTTTTGTAAAAGTTACATTAAATAAATCTTATACATTGAAATAATCGATTAGTGTTTTATAATTGTTCATGTGAAATTTTTTATTAAAGAAAATCTCAAGAAATTTGTGCGAATTGTATATATCATCATTAATTCCTATGGTTAATATGTATGTAAATTTTTTTGATTTTAAACTCACAAATTGTATTGGATAGAAAGATTTATCTACCAAAACCAGTCAATCGGGATAACATTTGAGATGAGAGCATAATATTTAGACGATATATCGAGGAAATCGATAAATCGGTGAACGGTTTATGCTGGATGATTTAGCATTTTTCTTGTGGGTGTTTGACGGGACTATAAAAAACGAACGATCCATCCGAGAAAATCCACCGTATTATGCGAGGGGCTCCACTGTATATTATGAATGACTTACTATTTATTACTAAGAAGTCATTAACATTTTATTTGTAAACTATTCTGCATTATTGTATGATAACATGGTCCTATAATAATATGATCCGTAAAGTTTTTAAAAGTATACGTTCAGTAAAAATTATATTGAACGTAAAAAAAATGATACAATTCATCTTATTATAATTTCGTCTACGAGTGTATGAATGAGATATTCTAAATGCACTGGTTCGTAATAATTCGAATCATACGAGGACTTGTATTGGATACAGTGCGCGAATGTATTATTTAACTATGCATTTTTATTGCGCACGAAGAAACGCACATTATTAAAAAAACACGATAAAATGGAGGTCATTTTGCAGGAAATAATTTCACATTTCATAAAGCCATTTAATTCTATAATGCTATATTAATTAAATACGTTAGAAATCCTACTTAATTACCCAGTATCAATTATTGAACGAAAGTTGTATGTGAATGATTAATGTATAGAAAATAATCACTTTCAACTACATAAAAATACAAAATAGTTAAAATATAAAACGATATGTTCTGCAAACCATTAATTAAGTATTTAAGAAACTGCTAGTAGTAACTGAAAAGTAGAGATTGAAATTTCTCGTCTTTTTTATACTAGATATTCGAAAATAATCAGGCTTTCTCCGAATTTTCGAAACATAGTGAATTTAACTCTAGCAAAGAGGTTGTTAATCTTTTGGAAAACAATTACTGATCAATTAATCTTCATTTTTTTAGTATGAAAACTCATTTATATATTTAAATTATTAAGTTTAGTAATATTTCCACAATATTTTATTCAGATCAGGACAGTTTCCGCTACTAGCAAGCACTATTTCCTGTATTAAAAACAAATGGTTCGAGAAATAAGAAAATAATGTTATTTTATATACTAAATAATTTGTTTTACTACTGAAGTCTACTTCTAGGTGAAAAAGCATTATTTTTAAATAATAAAAACCTAATTTTTAATACAATTTTTTATTGATTGAATTGGCATTCACTTGGTGGAACTCCATTATAACACGGTGAAAAAATAGCAATGTATTTTAGTTATATAAAATATAGTTGATAGCTATTTCGGCTCACGCATCGTCAGAACGATGCTTAAACTGTACTGTACTGTATCGTTTGACACTATTATGTAGAGCCACATTTGCTTATATATATATATAGCTGTGCAGAAAAGGCACACAACACATTCTCTCTCCTGTTCCAACGGCCTAGCTTGTTACTTTAACACAATGACACTAAATTTTCAAAATTCTAAATGAAACAATAGGTGTCTATGACAATAAGATTATATGTGGGACGGAAGTGATCCTTCTGGAAATAAATCAGACCACCCCTTTGTGCAACGGCTGGACAAGTGGCGATACTATTATGTTAGTTTGATCGTTAAGAATCTTTTGTGATAATTGGTGTCTATTGATTTCTAGCTGTTCTAAAGCCGTCATTCTCCGACCCTTACTACAAAGATGCAAACATAACCCTAAATGTTTTGTCTTTTCGATTCAAAAAAATATTTCAGCAGCCAGTAAACTATCGCAACAAAAATGGACATATCTGCATTTGATTGTCACTATTTAACGTATCGAATTCTATACATGATTAAAATACATTTCTGTCATGTTTTGCAAGTGATATCATTTCATACAGTGTGTACCTATATTTTGTAAGATGTAGACATAATGTGCATTTATCGGTTATGGTTTTACAACGCCTACTATTTTAAGTGGTCCTTGTGGCTAGATATGTAATAGATATTTATATCTGCATAGTGAATTATAATATCAAAAAGGAAATTCGACGAGCTCAATTATAGTATTGTGGAAAAACGTTTATTTTTAATTTCCAATTAACTAGATAGGTAAAAAATCATTGTTTTAGGAATTGATGATCATTTAACGTTCATTGAAATACATTTATTTGATCACGCTTCGCTAACTCACGCTTGTCATGAAAGCCAAGGAATTAGGACAATTAAAGAGCGAGTTGTATGCGATCATTCGGCCGACTCACGTGTAAAAACGATAGCTGAAAAGGTTGAATTTAATCGTAAATAAGAATAGAAATTTTTATAGAAATATATAAGAATATATAGAAAAAATAGTTATAGTGAATGTATTCGGATGGAAAGAAGTATTATAAAAATATTTCCTACATAGTTTCAACATTTTTTTTTTTGAAAAGATTAAAATCGAAATAAAAATGATTTTTTTACTATGCTTAATTTGATTAAGTTAAACGTAATTTACATCTTAAATGCCTTTTTAAATCTCTAGATTTTTTGGACACATCAAACCACAATTTAATATAAAAAAAATAGCTCTTACACGAAAGTTTTGATACAGCTCACACTCAACTGTCTGAAGAGCTTAGACGTTAGCAATCAGTGGGTTAAGGTATATATTTGGCTCATTGTCGGATCTGTGGTCGATTGGTCAACATTGTTGACTATTGAGGCTGATCTCACGTGTTCGAATCCCAGATTGTTCAGACTAACCATGGATTTTGTTAGAAGCTATGAGTGTCATTGGAATCTAAAAAAAATATTCTTATCCGAACCTAAAAACAGGATGTGGCGAGAGCTGTAAGTAAACTACTTTCTTTCTCTGTTACCTAATTACAGTAAGGTTATATGTATTATTGATCGAATTGGCATTCACTTGGTAGAGCTCCATTATAACACGATGAAAAAATAGCAATGTATTTTAGTTCTGAAAAATTGAATTGTATAATAAATAATGGTATTTGATTTAGTTTTAAAAAATGCCGATACTTCCCTTATCACACATAACAATCAGATGTCTCAGCAGTAGAATAGATATATTGAAAACACGTATATTGTAAAGCCATATGCTCCACATAAAGAGTAAACATATATTAAAAAAATAAAAGCATGTAAATTGCTTATATAAAAAAAAATGTACCAAAAACGGTTTTACTCTAATCCTTTTTTTTCAAAGAAAATATGAATAGACGGATATGACATGACAAATGTTAAACGAGAGAATTCCAGACATCTATTGCTTCTAAGAAAAATAATTAATTAATAAACCTGTAATAAATTCTTTTACTATATAAACTGAAGTCGATTACGTCAACCACTCCGTAAAATGTTCAGAATCAAAATAAGAAATATTAATAATACATTTTTACTGAATTCACAAATTTCCAAGTGGGTTAGGCAAGTGAACAGAAATAAATTAAAGAGATCTCTGACAAATGTTAATTATATTTGATGACTCCAATTGTAGTCTCTAAGCAAACAACGATAGTCTAACAATGAAAGTACTTAATTATCCAAGAAGTCAAATAGACAAAGTTTATTTAGACAACTTTGGGTAAAACAGATTCACCACTGAAATATTTAATGTTTATGGTGGAGAAGATTTAGAAGTAATTTTTGAGACTTCTTGTCTACATTTAGGACGTATAGATAATAATGTCAGAAGTTTTTTCACTAATGACCTAGGTATCGTCTTTCGGCATCTTTAGAAATTATATATATATATCACTTTTAAGGTTTTAACTATCACAATTGGTGGAAAGACTTCATACACAATTCATAAAAATATATTTTTTTGCTTGTTCTTATATATTATATACGTAGTATCTGGTTTCGCTCAGCGCGAGCGTTATCAACTGATACAAAATCAAGGGTAGTTAATATGAGTATTATACTATAACAGTTTACAGTTAAAATTTTGAATACCTCTTTGTAATAATTTGTGATAATTATGAACTCCAAAAATGTTAAGTAATAGCCTCGTTAATAATGTGCGTTCTATTAGTCGAAAATGCTTTCCATTAGCTAAACCGGTCCTGATCATGAATATATTGTGGAAATAGTACTAAAATGTGTTTTTATTGTATACAATTTTAGGACTTTCTTTAAAGAAGTGACAGTAATCAGTTTAACCCGTTCGTTCTCCACTGAGCCACATTAACGATATTCTATCACCGAATACTTAAAACATAATTCATTAATCTTGATATTGGACACAGTTATGAAGATTTTCGGGAAAAAATCACACAAACATTAATCTACGCATTATAATCTTGACGTTATTAACATTCTAATATTTCGTTTAATTAATCGTTGAATTGTCGTTTACTTAGTATAACTCTATTATCACGCGTTGAAAAAAAACAGCAATGTATTTCACTTATACAAAGTTTATGAGGTATATAATTTATATTTATTTAGGCTTACGCCCTCATCAGAACTCTTTTAGTTGTAATTAGGGCGAAGGCCGAAATATACCGTATACTTTCTGTAGAACTTAATTAAACACATTATTTTTCACCTTCTTATACAATATTTTCGAGTATCAGTTATCGACGCATTGCAACCAGCCGTCTCCACAGTTGCGATGTTAGCATTCATTGGGTTAAAATTGACCTAAGCATTTAATTGTGATTAATCGAGTGAAAGAATTGCGAAGTAGACTATAATTGCGAATTAAAATACGTGATATTGTTGAATTTCTCCAAGTGTAGTAACAGCTGACAATCGATGCAAGTGCTGCCAACATTAGAAAACAATAATACACCAACTCACTGAGACAGTCAGCTGTTGCTGCCAACCAACAGATCTACAGAACGGACACTAATTACAAACTACTTTCAAAAGATGTCATTTTAATTTAACTGAGTTTCTATAGCCTTCTTAAGGCGCTCTAGAAAAATAATCTAGATCAGTAATTATTCGTAAGAAGTGCAACGTTCAAATTTGTATTGCAAAGAGTAAATATTGTTTACATAGATTTTTTTAATAAATACAGCCGAGTCTTTTTTCCACGAGATACGTTTGAAAAACTACCGTGCAAAAAAAGAAAAAGTGTCCATACAACAATTACGCACTGAATTTTTAATATCCACTGAATGTATGGAAATAGTACTAAATATGGTTCTAACGATGGCGTGAGCCGAAATAGCTATCAACTATATTTGTAAAAATAATTTTGTAGAACTAAAATACATTGCTATTTTTTCACCGTGACTAAATATGGTGTTTTTATTATTTAAATATAACGCCTTTCCACTCAGAAGTGAAAGTAAAACACATTAGAATAAAATATCTACGTTTAATTTAATTAAAACTTTAATAAATAAGTTTGACATAACTTTTGTTGATTTTTTCGTAATAGAATCTTTCTACAATTAAATTTTAATTGATGAAACTTTGTAAGAACTTGCTAAACAAACCGATTTTCGTCTTTTGGCATCTGCAGATCTGTCAGTTCTGTTTCTTCCGTGTGATATAATGCTTGACGATACAGAAAAGCCAATCCCGACGTTAGTGACAAAACATATTGAATAGTACAAATTTTTAACAATTTTAAATTAAATTGTAGATAAATTCTATTGCGTAAAATCAACTCAAAATTATATCGAATTGACTTATTATTAAAAAAAAAGGTCTTGTTTTTAATCAAATTACACATATATAATCATTTAAGGTGTTAGATGTCACTTCTTAGTGGAAAAGCATTATATTTAAACAATAAAAACAGCATTTTAAGTACTATTTTTCTAAATATATATTTTTTATATCAAGACCGGTTTCCATCAGTGAGAGCAACTTAAACAAAAGAGAATAAATAAAAAAAGGAAAAATTTAAAAATTTAGATGTTTTATTAATTGAAAATTCATTGATTCGCATGTTTTCAAAGTGTTTCGATCCGCGAACCCCTTCGGCAATCAATCCATAAAAAATACATACATAGTTGATAAATATGAATTCATTTTTTTTATATTTATGTGGTTACATGTATGCTACAATATAAGCAAGAGTTTTCTTTAAAGAAATATTTTACTTTTACTAAAAAAAAATGTGGGTTACGACGTTTTATCTTTCTACGTTTGAGACGCAACATACACTCTATCAGATGTCGCACAGACGTCATTTAAAAAAAGTGATGCACGAGAAAATATGGACATCTCTCGTCTAGGGCCACCTGGCTTTCATTTCTGCAGTTTTTCAATGTTGCCATGTGTGCCGGTTAATACAATAATGACTGTACATAGAGGAATGCATGACTAAGGCGATTATCAGTATTTTGTAGTGTGTATGCGCTCGGCAAGGTCACCCACCTCTGCCTTGGAGCCTGTTTGTGCTGTCGTACCGCATTAGGAAGATCTCGATAGATAACACAATGAGGAAAGAAATGTAAAAGTTTCAATATCGGGTCGTCTCAAACGTTTTGCGCTTTAACCAGCCATCTAAAATTCAAACTTTTGTAACACAAAAAAAAAACTTTGAGAATCTTTTTTTTCCTATCGACATTGCTCGTATTGATAATTCTATTGTAAATAATAAAAATGGTATTTTTTATTTACAATATTGACTGAAAGTGCTTGATGGAATTTAAGTAACATATAAAATCACTTTTAATGTGTAAACTCTCACTTCTATTTCAGACTTTATGATTGTCAGTTTTGTTGTAGCCGTGTGATAAAATACCTGAAGATGCCGAAAGGTCGTTAGTAGCGAAACATGTGGAATCGTACAAAGTTGTAACAATCCAAATTTGATAACGAAATGCCATCAAGCACCTTCAGTCGAAATCATAAATCATTATGTTTTAAATAAATAATGAAATTTCAAATATTGCGAGCATTTTCAACTGATGATAATTGAAACAATTTTTTATCTTAAAATATATTGTGGAAATAGTTCTAAATATGGATTTTTAGTATAAAAGAAATATTTATTGAAACTTTGTACAATTTCACATGTGCAAAACACTGACGAGCCGGTTTACGCTTTTCTGCATCTTTAGGCATTCTATCTATAATAACTAATTATTTGATTATGACATTCAATTTGTATATAAATTTATAGAAATAAAAATAATTTTTGAGTTTTGATAAAAGGATTTTAAAATGCATAAAAATTAACTAACTCAAATAAAATTAAAAAAACTCTAAGACTTATGTGATAATCTTATAAATACTACATGAAGTTGCAATAAGGGATTTCATTCGAATATTCGAATGAATTTGGATATTTAGAAATTCGAACATTAGTAGTTTTTAATATTGATGTATGTATTGTATATTGAACTCCATTAAAACATTCAATTAACATTTACGGTAAAAATGATTATTTTATTTTTTGGATTTTACAGTCGAATTTTGACAATTAAACAGGAAGACTACGAACATACAATTTTCACTTGTCTATGAAACAAAATTGCATAGTGTTTTCTACATTTTTAAATTGAGAACGTTTAGTTCACACGACTAGAAATTTTACTTTCAAATAATAGAGAGTTAAAAAGTTGCTTTGTTATTGTATATGACAGAATTAGGAAACGAAACAAGCATTTTCATCCACCTGTCGTGGGAATCGTGCTGCACCGAATTTGATACGTTACCATACATGATACAGCGCGGCCAGTTTTTTGTATTTTTGTATGCCATGCAACTAAACGATCGTTTCTACATTCTAACGGCTAGTTCACGGTCAGGGTTGGGAAATAGGGATATGGGTTAAGATCTGATTCACTTAGGGCAGGGGTCGACAGTTTCTCAATTGAGAGCCAAATTGTCATGGCAACGGAATAATAAAGGTACCAGGGATTCGCATATCTGTAATTTACAAAAAGATATAGATTTTTAAAGAAAAAAAGTTCGAGATTTTTATTTAAAAATACAATGAGAACGGTGTCCATGTATCGCTTGTTATAGCTTTACTATATTTATCAAATATTTTAAATAATAAAAATACATTTTTAGTACTTATTTCCACAAGATATTTTTTGATCAGGGCCGGTTTCGCTCATCGTGAGCATTATCAATTGATAATGAATACAATAGTCTAGGTGTTCAGCAGGGAATGAAATAAAAATAATATGTAGGTTGCAATGTGTCACGGTTTTACCACCACTGCCACAATAATCAGAGGCACGCATTCTATTATTTTCAAATAATTCATTTCCAACATTCACGGCACTGAGTTTCCCCTAACGATATCTTCGGGAATTCGGACGCAATATAACTGACTTAGGTCCAAAATGAAAAAATGTATAAAGTTTCAACACTTATTTTTTTATGGTGTTAATCAAAAAAGGCTTTAAACCAAATGTATATTGCTGCATGCAGAAGAACTCGTTGGATGATAAAGTGGACTGCGGTTGCTGTTAGAGATTGAACATGTGATGGTTGACAAAGCATGAAAATGTCACAAATAATAATCGATTTAGATAACAATAAATGAATTGCTTGAAAAATATTATTTATGTATGTTTTCGTAGTGGATCTCGAAATTTGTAGCGTTGACCTCTTCGATAAAGAACTTTCATTAAAAATCTAACTCATGAAAAAGCTCAATAAATTAAAACACGTCTGTGAATACAAATAAGTTCTCGTATCAAACTTAAAAAGATATATCACCGATCATTTTTGGTAGACAATGAGAGTTCACGAGCCATTGTCCATCGTTTTCTTTTCGCCCAAACACACAATGGGCAAATGTTGTGATTCTTGGGGCCGGTTTAACGGTACCGGTATCGTACCACTAGGTGACTACTACGACGAAATATTGATTAATTATCAATTTCATTAGGATGGTTGTGCGATTTGTTCTGCCGAAGAAGTAATTAAATCACCTGGGAGGGAAAAACTTTTCACGGTATTTTTGAGTACCAATATCAAAATTTTGTATAAATAATATTGATTGTAACTTGTCTTGCATCAGTTGATAATTCTTGAGATAAGCAAAACCAGTCCTAAATATATTTTGGAAATAGTATTTTAAAAATTTGCTGTCATCATTAATATAAAAAAGATACCGTGTAGATGTCACTGATTTAAAGGTTATAAGAGAAAATCATATGCATATATAAATGCCTTAGCGGTGGCGTCTTATTGATTTTGTACTTATATATTTTATTTTACTAATGAGTGGTACATCACTGGCCAATGATTGCATCATTTACCCAATTCAAAATTCTACTAGGAGTCAAAAATTAATAGATTGAATTGGCATCTACATGGTAGAACTTTATTATAACGCGATGAAAAAATAACAATGTACTTCAGTTCTACAAATTTTATAAGATATATAGTTGATAGCTTTTTCGGTAGAACTTTAGTTCTAATGAGGGTGTAAGTCGAAAATTTTGTAAAACTAAAATACATTGCTGGTTATTTACCATGTCGCAAAATAAAATAAAAATACAAACAAAAAGACCCACTATTTTTATTTTACGTAGTATGAATGAATCACGCTAATATATTACGTATGTTTCTGAGTATTATATTGTGTATGAAATGAAATGATCATTTTCCTCACGCCACTCGGACGAAGGTCTTCGACCTGATGCAGCCGTTGTAAGTAGCAGCATGTTTGTGCCGATCATCGATAGGAATCTGTTCTGATTTACCAGATAGCGGACTATACGTAAGTAATATATATGCCGCGTTTCAAGATAGTTACTAGGCCAAGTTCGTGCGTCAATTGCGATTATAATTACATTGGGTAATTGACTTTATTGAATTAAAAAGAACACATCGTTTATTAAGAACAGCGATAGCCAACTGAATTTCTTTGGTGTGACGACGAAAAAGGTTATATTACGTTCTAATGATATAATACAATGTTTAGTGCTATTTTTATAATTTTATATTATTAAGATAACGGCCAGTTTTATTCATTACGAGGATCGTAAACTGATGTAATACAAATTAAAACGAGAATATGTCAAAGATTTTTGTTTAAATTAAAATTAAAAAAATATATATATATGTTTGAGCTATTTTTAATAGTCTGGCTTTAATTTCATAATACAAAACTGTGGATACAGTACTAAAAATGTGTTTCATTATTTGAACATAACACCTTTCTATCAAGAGTAACAGTTGACACCTTAAATGTGATATTGTTAATTTAAAATTGTTTTAAATTTGAATTGTTACAATTTTGTATGATTCCACATATTTCGTCATTAACGACCCAGATTTCTCCTTCAGGCATCTTCAGGAATTCCATCACACGGATGTAACACATCTGATTTGAACAGAACTTGGAATTCCATCAAGCACCTTCAGTCGATATCATAAATTATAAAATTGTTTTATTTACATTAGCGAATATATTGCGACACTTCGTTTTCACAATTTTTTATCGTATTTAATTCTATATGATTTTATTATATATGATTTTATTTATTGAATTAACGAAGTTTACACCTACTTGCGTTAAAAGGAGTTCAATATTCTGTATAATATTTTCTATGAAATAAAATTATTTATACATCGCATCCATTTTAGTTTGAACTGAATTATAAAAAAAAAAAAAATATTCCGATGTAATTATTAAAAAATGAATTGTATTCTACGTTGTTGGAAACTATGACGGCATGGTCCCTTTGTAAAAACTAGTTGTAATGATGTCATGATGACAAAACAGCTATCTAATACATCTTTTAACTCTTGTGGACCTAATCATCCGTAATTGTTGCAGCAACTAAACATTCTGATCAAATCATCTCATGTCAGAAAACACTGCTCTTCCCCATAGAACAGAATAACGAAAACGGTCACGTTAAACGTTAGGGTCGTAAGTGTTGACCAATTCGGCACGAAATTTCGTATGACCATTTAAATCAAGAATTTAAAGCTATGATGCAAGACGCGATAAAAAAAAACCTAGAGCGGAGAATGAAGTACTGTCGCGTTTGGTTTGTGTACTTAGTTGCACATGGTAATTTGTGGTGCTTTCATAAGGCACGGATCCCCAAACTGTTTTACTAGTTGATCCTTTTAAAAAAGTAAGTTAAAATTCCCACCGCATTAAATTTACATTGTATACCATTCTGCTAGCGTTAGCTCAGTAGAATACAGTTTGGAGTATATTATTCGATGTGTTCTAAATGAGGAGAATCTTTTAAATTAAATTGTATCCATGATTTAATTTACAATGAATATGACAAATTTCAAAAGCGATGCTTCAGATGTCGATATATTCTGGATGGACGAGAAGGTGTTTATACGGATAAATAGTTTCCCGAAAAAAAGTCGTATTCTTAAAATTTTTTCTCGATTGAGACCAATTCAGTATGACCCATTGGGACCGTATGAGGACGGACCAGAGCAAAGAGTTCTGTCCGTTCGACTTTCATTTTGAGGAAGTCTCACAGTACGGGATAAACCTCTTGATGGTTGTATCCACAAGTGCAATTCGGCCTTTCAACAAACTTGTACGGCCCAAATGGTTTACCGTTTCATATGCAACGTTATGTTTAAATGTTTTAATTTAATAATCCATTAAAATAACTTATACAAGTTGGTTGTCAAACCTCCACCTGTCATGTGTATGCAGCTGTTGTTACACGGCCGCCTTCAAAAATACAATACTGATAAAAAAAGTATCTATTTTACTCCTCATTTTCTTGGCCTGATACAGAGCTGCATGGACCAATATTTGAAAAAATGCACTTCTGTACTTAAAAGCAGAGGAAAAAGAAAATGTGAGTAGCTCAATCATTTAGCTAACGTGACATTAAGTATCTTGTGTATCTGTGTTTTGAAAACCTGCCTTGGTTTGAGTTTAATCTGCTCCGTGTATGATATTACAAATTTATAAAATGCTTCAAATTTGGCCTTGGTTAATACTAAGTCAGCGTGGCCTATTGGGCCTATATGAGAACGGATCACAGCAAACAGCTCTACTCGTACGGAATTCATCTTGGGGTAGTCCCACAACTTTGTTACGTCAATTATATTGCGTCATTGATGTCAAGACCACAGTTTGAGGGCCCGAGTAATAAAATTGTATAATACTAACGAATAATTGAGCCATGCATTCGGCGGTTTTGGTCCGATAGAAAAACGCATGCGGCGAAGTGAAAGTTAAATTGTATTATCTGGGAATACAGCTGCTATATTATCGCCCGCATTAGGAAACGTAAATCAAATATGAACAAATTTATTTCAAAATATAACTCCGAATGACGAGAATAATTCGTGATAATATCGAAGATATCCCACAAAATTTAATAACTGTTCTTGTGAACCTTTTTACATAGGAAAAATTGATTCAAATTTAATTGAATAACTACATATGGGTGCATTAAAAAGATTGCGTTGCAAACTTTAAGATAAACCAATCAATTACATTTATAGTGTACAGATTAGGACTGGTTACGCTTATTGCGTACCATTATCAATTGATGGAACGGATTTTGTGTTAATGGCATTAAGTAATGTGTATAATTATTTAAATACAAAGACAATCCTCGTAGGAAAGTCATTCTATCTATATGTATAAAAATTAATATATGTGTGTCTGTTTGTCCTTTATCCATTACTACACCATTCATCGGATCGATATGAAACTTTACGGATTTCTTGACTACACTTCTGCAAAGGTTTCTGCGATGCTAAACCCCCACCCCCCGCCAAAAATTAGTGTATTATATAATCTTTATTATTACTATTAAAAAAAAAAATTTTGCTATGCGCAATGAGTCAGTTACTTTAAAAATGAAATAACGTTCGGCACAATTTCTACATTTTTATATTTTATTTATAGGATCATGACCGGTTAGGCTAATCGCAAGCATTGTCAACTAATTTAATATACTTTATAATAAGCCTATTTATATAAATTGAAATTTAATAATCATCAGCAATATATATAAGATTATTGAAAAAAAATTATGTGTTCATATAAAAATATAGTAAGAAGTATTCCTTATGACCAAGTAACCCTCGTTTCCTGCGTTCAAACATTACGCGGAATACATTATTATTATCCTTGCAACATTTTTTTATTTTGAATAAAGCATATTAAATATTTCCGTTACTGTAAAGAACTCAGAGCCAAATCGACCATTATGGCAAAAAGCTATTAAAAATATCGCTGCGTATCAGGTGGTTTGTCAGGGAAAAAAAAACAACTGCTTTGTCGGAAATACAATCGATGTATATATTGAATTGAAAATTAAGTATTAAACGCTTCGGTAAATTACGCAAAATCGTGACTAGATTTCACAATACAATATTTTTAATACAAGAATTCGGTTTGCTTAAAAATGTTGACTCTAAAATCTCGCCTAAATTCGATACAAATTATATCGGACTGATAGATAGCCTTATACGAATAGCTGATTAATGTATCGATAGCGATGTAATCAATAAATAATTTATTAATGTTTTCTACTGTAAGTTTTTGAGAAGCTTAAAAAAACAAACTTCTCTTTTAGTCGAATAGAAAGTGAACTTTCGAACCGAAAAAAGAGTTATGTCTATAATTAGTAATAAACATAATTTACGATATCGACTTTTGGTAGAATTTTAATATCAAATATGATTGCCTTTATAGACTTATTGATTTAATTGGCATTTACTTAGTAGAACTCCGTTATAACACGGTGAAAAAATAGCAATGTATTTAAGTTCTACATTTTTTTTTATAAAATATAGTTGATAGCTATTTCGGCTCTTGCCATCGTCAGAACTATGCTTAATCTTAATATAAAAAAAATTGTAGAACTAAGCTACATTGCTATTTTTCCACGATTTTATAATGGAGTTCTACCAAGTAAATGCCAATTCAATCAATAATAGATAACACTTTTTTCGCAATCAGATGTTTTCGATATTGAAACATTAAATTGCTCGTTTAGTTATGACAATGAACTCAAATGGGCTCTGTTTATTTGAAAATAATTTGTTTGATTTCCCATATAACAATGGAGAATAAGGAAATTTTGATTTTTTCATTCAGTTTAGATGTGTTCGTGTACTTATACTTTATTACGTATATTTCAAAAGACGAAACAAGGGTCGTGAGTAAAAGAATATAAGTTAGTATACAGAGTGTTAACGATTTAAATTGAAGTTATTAATGTCATGTATAAGTGATCAATCATTGATTCATTTATCTCCAAAATGATGAAGAAAACCCCCATGTCGGGTTATCTTTGTTCTTCCGCAAGTCCATCTGGCAGAAGCCAGTCCACTTCTCTGTTTTGCCCTGGGCTCTTCAAAAGAAGGAAAGCTTTTCAAGGTTGTCTCCTCGACGTCTAGAGACGTGACTTAAATATAAATTACTAGCAAGCAATATTAACCTTTTATGTACGGGATCGAATATACTTGTATTTAAATAATAAGAACTCTTAAGCACTATTTCCAAAGATTAATATTTTAAGATCAGGATTTTTTTTGTACATCGTGAGTTTGACAATACTGATACAATATACGGTGATACTATACAAACGTACAAATTAAGCCAATGTTTCTTACACAAAATTTTAATAATTTATGATATCAACTGAAGGTGCTCGATGGAATTTCAATATAAAATTTTAATTGTTACAACTTTGTACGATTCCACATGTTTGGTCATTAACGACCAGGGTTTCGCCTTTCGGCATCTTCAGGCATTGTCACATCGTGTGATAGAATGCCTGAAGATGCCGAAAGGCGGAAACCCGTGTCGTTAGTGACAAAATATGTGGAATCGTACAAAGTTGTAACAATTCAAATTTGACAAAATTTAAAGTTAATTATTACTACGTATACAAAACCGAAAGTATATTATTTTATAGTACTAAAATGCTATTTTTCACCATGTTATAATGGAGTTCTATAAAGTGAATGTCTATTGAAAATGACCAACACCACAACTCCGGCTAAATTAAATTTATTTTGTGAGGTTTTTTTCTACCTATCCTATTTAAAACGAGCAACATCGACTAACTTTTCGACGATTTTGAAAAATATTTCAACAAACAATTTGCCGTATCGCTTGGTTGATATTTAGTTTAATGAAATAAATAAACAAGGTTGGAAAAAACCTCATAAAATAACTCACTCATTTTTTTAATATAATGCCTTTGCACCCCGATGACGGCGAGTTATACCTTCTCAAAAGTAATAAATAAAAAGTGCCTCCGTCAACAAGGGGTTAACAAAATTGAAATACAATAGACAAAAAATTAATATGTATATCGGTGTTTTGATTTAGAATTATTCCACTCGTCAACTTTTGGGTAACACTTCATTATTTTGATCTCGTATAAAACCAAAAACAATCTTGCGGTAGACATTTTGCATAACCGAGTTCTGCCCATTCGGAAACAGGTTTGTCGTTATTCATGCATACACCAGCATTTTTTGTCCTATTCATAGCGTACTCAAATATACAAGTTGTCTATGCCGATGTTAACAGAATCTAGCTTACACATAGAGATAACATATTTTAAATTTAGATTCAATAATATCAAAATTGCAAATTTGAATTGTTACAATTTTGTACGATTCCACTTGTTTTTTCACTAACGACCCGGGTTTCGCCTATCGGCATCGTCAGGCATTCTATCACACGGACGCAACAGAACTGGCGTAAAATAAACAGTTAGCATCGTCTATATACCAAAGTTATTAATTACATGAAAAAACTTACCCCAAGGCAAGCAGTAAATGACAGCTAAAACGAATTATATATATAACATACTATCAAACATTTAGTGATAAAATTCGTTTTAGCTGTAATTTACTGCTTGCCTTGGGGTAGGTGTTTTCCTGTAATTAATAACATTGCTATATAGACGATGCTAACTGTTTATTTTACGTCAGTTCTGTTGCACTTTTGTGATAGAATGCCTGAAGATGCCGAAAGGCGAAACCCGTGTCGTTAGTGAAAAAACATGTGAAATCGTACAAAGTTGTCACAAATCAAATTCTATATTGAATTTCCGTCAAGCACTTGAAATTCATGACCAGGCATTCTTTTACGCGGACAGCTTATAGCAGTGCTCCGCTACCGGTGTGCCGCGGCCCATTATTCTATCAGAAGAATCACAGGAGAGCAGATATATATTGTTACACAAAATTTTAAGCTAAAAGACAAATATTAAATATATCTTTCGCCGCTCCTCAGACCATTGCGAGGGGCTAAAGCGTTACGGTAATAAATCATCTCAGGGTAGTAGTTAAGCTTATTGTAAGTGCCGCCTGTTTGTCTATTTTAAATTTTAATTTAGTTAATTTGTTGCTACCATGATATAAGCTAGGCTGTTAAAATAGAAGAGAAAATGTATTGCGTACCTTGTCTACACAGCTACATATAGATAAGTAAATGTACGATTAAACATAGTTCTGACAAAAGCGTAAGCCGAAATAGCTATCAACTATATACCTTGTATTTTTTGTAGAATTGAAATACGTTGCTATTTTTTCACCGTGCTATAATGGAGTTCTACCAAGTCTATGCTAATTTAATCAATAAATGTCAACTTTAGATCACCGATATATATATATGTATATATATTTGTTTTTAGTTATACAACCTTATGATTGAAAGAATGTAAATAAAAAAATATAGTGAAGCAAAACCTTTCACATGACAATTAAAAAAAAAAAATTTACCGATATATGTAGTTGTTAAGGAACGTCAATGCGTGTATGGACTATCGATCACGTTCTTAATGTTAGTAACATATAACATAAGCACATCATATTTTCTGATGAAATTTGACGGCATTGACTGTTCAATTTTGTCAGGTTTTTGCATACCTTTTCTATTGACGCGCATTAAATTTAAGATCAACCAACCAACCCGGCAAATTTTCAAAATTCATTTAGATATTTTTCAAAATCGAAAAAGTAGTAGAAAAGCTGGTCGTTTTTCACGACTTTGAAATGTGAAACACGTGTCATAATTATTTATGTCAATCGTGGAATTACTGTGATGTAATTTTTGTTTATTGTCTTGAATGAATTTTCACAGAAATAACGCCGATTCATCAAAAATATCAAACTGCTACATTTGGTATGAAACATTTCGAGTCCATATTCTGAGCGCGTACATTAAAAAAATCTAATCTTATCTAAACTTGGATTAGTGGAAACCTTCATTTCGTCGTTTTATTTGTATTTTACAATACCACTTAGGGTTAGTCTACAAACGCTTCCCCAAGAAAGCAAACAATTTGTAAAATCAAATATTGCTTCAGTCTTAAATGGCCATCTTCGTTTTCCGCTCTTAGGAGTCATTTCCGTTTCCGCGCAATCTCTTCTCCGCTTTCTTCCTCCTCTTCGGCTTCGAAACGAAACGAATAAAAAAAGCGAGAGACAAATTAAATAAACTCTGCGCGGACATTTTGTTTTATTATTTTTTTACTTTCGTCCGTTTTCTAGACGAGCACTTTAAAAGTCATTATAATTTCTGACTTTATGTATGTTATTTATTGATTATCTGCCGTAAACCTTTAAATCTAACAAAGTAAATCATAATTGAGAGTTATTTTACACAGGGTATAAAAACCACGAGATATTTTCTAGCAAGACATTGGCGCGTTTGTGTAAAATGACAAGGAAAAATATAGTGTTAACTGGGCGTTAAGTTTACACTGCTTTTTCGAAAAGTGTAAATTATTCATTCATATATTGAATGAAATCAACATTTTTGGTGTTATCCATTTCTTAGCGGAAAAGTTTTATATTAAAACAGATCATTTTTTTAGTTTAATTTTATAGGACCAGTCTCACTCATCGTGAGCATTATAAACAATTTTACAGAATTATTTTATCAACTATCGCAACCGGTTCTAAAGAGCAATTACAAATTCTTATTTATTTAAATCTTATGAATTTGATTTTTCTTACCAATAATTACAATTTATCAATTTTTTTTTTTTATAATATATGATAATTTGCAATATTTCAATTATTTTTCGAAAATTATTAATAAATAAAATGGTTTATAACATCAACATTTTCACACGCGATTAGGTGATTTGTTTGATTAAAAACGACAACTCACTTTAAAACAATAACATTAAGCACGTTTTATCTCGTTTTGTAGCATACAAAACTCCCAATCGCGCGTAAAAGCACGGCGAGTAACACCGGCTACTGTCTTACAATCAAAATTGTGCGCAATATATTTTCTTTCAATAGAGTGAAGCACGATCATTTTAATTTATACAACGTATTCGAAATATCTTCAAGGAATTCTAGTTTTATGCAGGTATTTATTTATACATTGTTGAATGCCTTCGGATATCACTACTTGTTTTGAATGTGCACTCATGCATCGATTGAAAATGCAAGGTCACCTCTGATAAAAATTTTGAATAGTAATAAGGTATTCTTATTAATTTTTTTCTTCTGCTTATTTTAGTCCTGAAAAAAGAGCGACTCGCGAATACTCGTAGTCGTAGTGCTGTTCGTCAATTTCGGAATTAAAGCCAGAATAAGAGTCGTGGTTTTTGAACGACTCCACAGCCGTGGTTCATTTATATGCTTTAAAATAGTGCTTCTCAACCTTTCTCGACTTCTACGGCACACAAACACTTTTTTCCAAAATTTCTTAGCACACCATAAATCAATATTTATAACAATGCGAATGATTCACCAACGACGCCTTGGTCAAATATTAACTATTATATAATTTTATTTCTGTTTTAATTACTTTTTTTACACGATTTTTTAAAACTATATTAACATAGTAAAATTTAATGATACTAGTGTGTATATTATGTATGTATATATGATAGCTATTTCGGCTTACGCACTTGTCAGGACTGTGACTAAAATAGTTATTACTAACTATATACCTTGCAATTTTTATGTAAGTTGATATCTTGTAATGTATTTTAATATTATTTTTTAAAAAAATTGATTATCGTGTAGAATACGTAAAAATATTATTATTTATCATGGAAAAATATTAAAAAAAAATGTTTTTCTTTTTGTTTATAAAAAAAATTAAAAATTCAATTTTACACGTTTAGTCTAATTGACGAATCTCTTTTTCCGAGTCATGTTGGAAATAAATCGATTTTTTTTTATGAAATGTCAATATTTGGATTTCTAATACTTGAGTTTATATAAAGGTTTAAACTCATTTAGAAACATTTCAGCATTACATGCAATAAAATGACATTTAAAAAGAGTTTTGAAAAAATGTTTCTTCGACTTGTATAAGGAGAAAAAGCTGCACTCACAATTACAAAATTTACCGTAAAAATACAAAAAGTACTAGTTTGTTGTTCGGGTGACGATATATAGTTGTGGAGAGTTAGATTACCACATATAATCCATAGACGTTACAATTCTTTTTTTTTGTTAATAAAACTGGTTCTGTTATATCAATATGAAAGTTTGTTTGTGAAATACATTAAAAAAATTGCGTGGGACGCACCATTATGTTTTTTTATCATCGAGTAGGCATAGAAAGCGAGATAACAAAACGCTGCTCTCAGAAATATAGTATTTTATTATTACCTATTATAATATACAGGTGTATTAATAAGAAAATAACATAACTGTTTTCTTTGTTACGAAATTCAAATATTTTATTTAAAAATGACCGTTACAAAAGTGTGTGGGTTCAAAAGAGATGGATTAGTGCCATGCATTATTAATTCACACATTTTTTCTTTTGTATGCAAGTGCGGTGATAGCGAACCTACGGTTTGCGAAACGTCGTGAAAAATTGAGATTTCCTTCGAAGAAAATTATTCGTTACTCAATATGTGAGCGCTGTTATCAATATCAGATAAATTTGGTGATAAAGGCGTTCATTCAAGACTTTCCCCACTACGTAAGATGCACGAAATTGATATAGCAGTACATATCAGCTATGATGAACAACGGTATTAAAATATATGTTGTCACATGTAAAAATGTTGAATGAAAACATTATAAAACAGCTTTTTTTAATACTGTTAAAAATGAGCATAACTTCTTCTTTGAAAGTAATGATGAAAAAATGAATAAAACACAATTTTTATTGAACTATTTCTAAATTTTGTAAATAACTCGATTTATTAACCGTTCATATTATAAAAAAAAATCGTTTGATAAATTTAAAAATTTTAATTGCAGATAAATATTTATTATTTATATGTATTGGTTGAATTGGCATTCACTTGGTAGAACTCCATTATAACACGGTGAAAAAAATAGCAATGTATTTTAGTTTTACAAAATTATTTTTAAAAAATATAGTTGATAGCTATTTCGGCTCACGCCATCGTCAGAACTATGCTTAAACGAACATTTGTTTATCTATATATAACTGTATAGAAAAGGTACACAATACATCTTCACTCCTGTTTTAACGACCTAGCTTGTTTCTTTCTCGCAAAAAAATTAAATTTTTCAAAAATTGTAAATGAAACTAAAAAATGCGGATATGACAATAAGTTTACAAATTTGAAAATATTTCCTCGTTATAACATTTCGATTATATCTGTAAGTCGACGGTAACATCAGATCTCTTCATCAGATCAGTGAAAAAAATTATGCATGTGCACGTATCTATTTGCACCAATTTATCAAATATATTAAATTTAAGTTTTTTTTAATTTATGATATCGACCGAAGGTACTTGGTGGAATCCAATATGAATTGTTAAAACTCTATACGAACTGTCAATGCTGTTGCATTAGTGTGATAAAACTCCTGAAGATGCCGAAAGGTGAAACGCGGGTCGTTAGTGACAAAACATGTGAAATCGTTTATAGGCGTCACTTCCTGAAACTAATATAATATATCTCGTAAAAAGGATTATATATTATACATATTGTGTGGAATGACTTTCACTGTATGATCACTTTTTCAGTATCATGCATATTATGTTAATTAACTTATGTGGTATAAATATTTTTTCGTTATACGTGCATATTGTGTGAAGTGACTAATATTATATATTTTTACGTGCGATTCTCACGAATTTTAGACCGTTTTATCTAAATCTATCTATCTAAGTTTTATCTTTCAATGGAGTCATTTAAGTGTTACAATATACAGCAGTAATCAAATTAAAATGATAAAAGAAATAACGTTTAACGTATAAAAGAAGCACTAGTTTGTCACCTATAAATTAATTGTCAAATAGTGTCTTAAGTGACGAAATATTCATGTTTTTTGTTGAATAAACGTTGGATTACATGCGACAGGTAGTAGATGTACGTAATAATAAAAACGCTAATACCCAGGCCCACAATCCAACGCCTTCGGTTCAAATCCCTCAGACGCCCACCGAACCTGCACAGCAGTGGCACCACATTCGATTTTGCCAGGGAGGGATCTTAAATTAAATCTCATAATATTACTGTATATTTTCTACCCGTTAACTACTTCAAAAACTAATTTCATTTAGAATTTTGAAAATTTAGTGTCATTGTGTTAAAGTAACAAGCTAGGCCGTTGGAACAGGAGAGAGGATGTGTTGTGTGCCTTTTCTGCACAGCTATATATAGATAAGCAAATGTTAGTTTAAGCATAGTTCTGACGATGGCGTGAGCCGAAATAGCTATCAACTATATTTGTTAAAAATAACTTTGTAGAACTAAAATACATTGCTATTTTTTCACCGTGTTATTAATGTACAGTCAGTCAGTGGGTTAACAAGTTCGCGAACAAATTTTTAGGTTCATGCTCTAACTTTCGCCAAATATATATAGAAAATGTAAATCTATGTATTATTTTTCACTAACCCGGGTTTCGTCTTTCGGCGTTTTCAAACGCTCGGAAATCACACAGATGCAACAGAACTGACATAACATGTGGAATCGTACAAAGTTTCAACAATTCAAATCCCATCAAGCACCTTTCGTTGAATAATAAAAAACAATATAGTTAACACATATTTTATCATCTGTGCCGTTGAAAGATTCATTTGAGGAAATAGTAGTTACAACTGAGATTCGAATTCGCGACATTCATTGCAGTAGCCAACGACGTTGACCGCTGCATCACGGACCCGACATAGCAATAAACTAAATAACACTCATAGTTTTTGTAATTTTAATACCCCTTTATTATGATATTCAATCAACAAAAAGTATGGTTGACCTTATATGAAATCACACATTGTAAAAATAGCTATTTTAAACAGCTATATTGATATTTTTACACCGTGTAATAATGGAGTTCTATCAAATAAATACAAATTCAAATAATTATATGAAATAATTAAGCAACGTCTGTTGAATTGATCATAAACAGTATAATAACATAGTTTTAAAATTAAATTTATATTAAATATGGATTTGCGATTTTTTTGGTTTAAAACCATCAAAAATATTCTGTTAAACAGCTCTATTTTAAATGTAGCATTTCCTAAATTATAAAATTATTTTTTTCTGTGTTGTCTTACAATCGCTGTAAACAAATAAATACTTAAGGGGACCAATCCTCCTCGAAAGCACTTCACTGAAGCCGGACACAAAACGCCGTTGTATTGATGTGATTCAGTTGAAAGACCTTTGATACAGTCACACTAATATAATGCAATAATATTATACCTATGCGTAGGTATTTATTTATAAATTTAAATTTCTGAGAGTAAAGTTATTTTATATAGTCGATTCAAATTAGACATCCCGCAGAGAGTTAAATGTTCTCATTCATTTAAAGAAGCGGGGATATGAACGTTCCTAGAAACCTTTCGCCATAGACACGGCTATTTAATAGTGATAAGGATACTATCATTTTAAAATGATTATTTTTTCAAATTATTTAAACGCCTTATGGCTAAGAGTTAAATATTTAAATAAACAAACTTATTTTGATTTTATTATTATATTGTAGATATACACGTTACAAAAATTACAACTGTACGAGGTCATTGCTTTTGTAACGTCAAAATATTTAAACATTTAATGTTGAAAATTAAAGAAATAAAAACGAAAAATAAGGATAACAAGAAAATCTAATTTAATACGTTAAAAAATAGGTCACTTTTGTCCACATGGAATATGTCGACATCCGAAGCAGTACTGTTGAACATTGTTAATGCTCTTACCATTGGCATACCCATGGGCAGAGTGGTTCTACACTTTGGAAGAACCAGCCATATTTATAATAACGACTATAAAAACTTTAATTTTTTCAGGAGTAGGAGTCACTCATTTTTCACGACTCCGGCTCCACAGCTCTGATATTTGTAATCCCTCTTGTATATAGCCGATGTTAACTGTTTACTGTGTCATAACAAAATATTTTAGTTCTACAAAATTTATAAGATATAGAAATGACAGCTATTTCGGCGTACACATTCAACAGAAATATGTATAAAATTACATTGTTAAATACTATCAACTGTATTTCTCATAAATTTTGTAGTTCTAAAATACAGTGCTATTTTATCACCACGTTATAACCGATTTCTACCAAGTAAATGCCAATTCAATCAATGTTTAATGTGTGATAGTTATATTGCAAAGGTGTAATAGAATGTATGAAGACGCCGAAATACGTAACCCGAGACATGAATGATTCAAATTAAATTGATTGAATTGGCATTCACTTGGTAGAACTCCATTATAACACGGTGAAAAAAATAGCAATGTATTTAAGTTCTTCAAAATTGTTTTTAAAAAACTTTTTTCTGAATTTAGTTCTGACGATGGCGTGAGCCGAAATAGCTATCAACTATATTTTTTTATTGAAATTAAACATGCGAAGATTTACATAGTTTCAACAATTAGAATCCGATTTTATTAATTTAAATTTTTACCCCTGATTTAACATAGAGAATGTTGAGTAGACGTCAATCAATCATTATTTACATTACGAGCAAACAATGGTATAACGTACCTGGCCAGAGATATCTTCACATAAGTAAGTGAGAACATTATAATCCTAAACTATTTGCTCGTGCTAAAATCCTTGACTCATTGCGACCTAACTCGGTTGTTATTTAAACAAATTCTATTTAGATATCAGAATGGACGTGCTTGGTATCTATTTTTTTATGAGGTCGATATATACCTTGTTTAAAATTTAGTTAATGTGATAGAGTCAAGACACTTAAATTTAGTTTCCTGATTGTCATAAAACTGACAGAATAATCAGTGATTAATACTTGATATCGTGATAAATATGATTAAAGAATGCAATATAGGCTGAAAAATACAACAAGCCTCCACTAGCAGACATGGCGATGGATGAAAAGGTCCACGCCATCGTCAGAACTATAATTAACCCGTCTAAAACTAACGACCTACCGGCGTTTCGCATATCTACTAATTTATTTATGTATAGCTGTTAAAAGGTATAATAAATTTTGTTTACTCATGTTTGAAAATCTTAAAAGTTCAACAATATATAAAAAAAACCAATATTTGAAGTTTTCGAATATTTGAGAGTTTTTTCCGTTGTTAAAAAGTAATGTTATGGAGTTCATTTTAAATAAATACAGGACATCAAGATAACACATTTTTCCAGTAAAAGTATAATTATGATAATGATCGAGTGAAATCACATTACATCACATCATCTATTAACATTATCATGTGTTGAAATATACTTTTACGTGTGATATTTCATTTTTTAGAAGTTTCATTGAAACCTTTGTATTAGTTAAAATAAATTAATTTTAAGGTGCCCTTATTATTCCTTCCAGTGTGTCCAGTTATTCCTTGTTGGAAGTCATTTTATTTAAATAAAAAATAAAATAATATTAATAATAAAAACACATTTTTAGAACTTATTTTCACAATATATATTTGATTAAGACCGGTTTCGCTCATCGCGAGCATTATCATCTGATAGAATACAATGTACAAACATGTATATTTATACAAAATATTTGAGTTAAAGGTAGCAGGTATACAAAACTATGGGCTCAAGAACTAAGAAACAATTTACAGGAAATCTTACAGTTTTAATAAATACAAATAATTTAAATTAATTAATAATGCCTTTCCATCAAGAACTGACAGTTAGCACATTAAAAGTGAAAAGAAAACAATGTTTAATACTATTTACACATTATATGTTGTTTAAATCAGAACCGGTTTCGGTAATTTCTTTTGATGGTACTTGCTATGTGAAGTGAAATCACTCATTTAAACATTATCGTCAGTTGAAATATACGTCAACTCGTGAAAATATTTAAGGACACATTCTTTCGAAAAACAAAAGGGAAATTTGTACATTCAAATAACGAGTACTTAATTATTTAAGGAGCATCGGGGTATCCGTTGATAATGCTAGAACCAACCCTTATCTGCACTTTCACTGTAACATATTTAGCAAAATAAACTTCTTACTATCCAAATATTCGAATAAACAGAGATGAACTAATTTTATTTGAAAAATTAATCAAATATTAGAGTATAAAATATCAGCATATGTTTCTTAAATCAAAAGCTCGACTAGAATTATAAGAAACAAAATAAATATACAAAAATCCGCACACGATAAGAGAACTAAAAAATAATTGTTCAGTATACAATTTTAGATAACAAACAATATTAAAAAAAGATGTCAATAAGTATCATTTTCCGAATCACAAACGAGTCGTGAAATAGATCACAATAGTGTGATAAACAAAATGATTCAATGCTACTGAAATACAAGTGAATTCCGTTTTATCAACTTCCTTTTAAGATAAAAAAAAGCTTTTCAACATTGCCTGGGAAAATATACTGCTCTAACAATGATAGACTGAATTTTTTTATTGTAATTGCTCATATACCCACATCGAATTTTTACGTAAATCCATCACTTTTTATTATCTATTATAAAAACAATTCTACGTAATGAGATAAGTTTATCATTTTTTTTTAAATAAAATCGTAATGTTCTGTTTCTTAGAATCAAAGCGTCGATATTGTGAGTTGAAGTTTTTAAACAACTATTTTTATTTGATTCTTTACTGCATTTTATCAACGTACTGCCTATCGACCATTTTTTTCTGATATCAAATTCATAGAGTGTTATAAGATCTATGACGTATCAGCATCCGAGCTCCTCAGGCCTCCTTCATCTCGAATGTATAGACTTACAACGAAAAGAAAGTTTTGATTCCATATAAGAGAATATAAAAAGATTTAATTGTTGCAACTTTGTACGATTCCACACGATTTGTTACTAACGACCCGGGTTTCGCCTTTCGGCATCTACAGGCATTCTATCACACGGATGCAACAGAACTGACGTAAAATAAACAGTAAGCATCGTCTATATACTATAGTTATATTGTAGTATAGGTATAGAATATAAATTACAGTAAAACCCCGTTTCAACATACTTGGAATTCACATTTTCCCGCTATTTGCATTCAATTTTTAGAATAGCAAATATTTTATTTTAGTAGATTAATTGTCCGTTTTTACGTTGCCTTTTACCGTAATTTACGTTTTAAAAAGAGATGCTATTGGTGATGTTGTTAAAACATAAGAGAATATGTATAATGTACCTTTTCTACATAGCTATATAGAGATAAGTAAATCTACGTTTAACTGTAGTTAGTCTGAAGATGATGATGGCGTAAGCCGAAATCATAATCAACTGTATATCTTGTGAACTTTGTAAAATTAGAACACATACTTTTTCTTCACCGTGCCTTAAAGGTTACTTCAGTAGCATTTCAAACGTACAAAACGAAACTTTCTAATCTATTTATAAAATCGAAAGAGCTGTAAAACAGCACTAAAAGATGTATTAAGCCATAGGTTCCCAACTTGGGGGTTGCCAACTTATACGATCAACTAAGAAAAAATGTTTTTTGTATGCTTTTGGATAGTATGGGGGGTCGCGGGTCACATGGATTTTATGAAAAGGGGTCGCCACCCAAAAAAGGTTGCGGGCCTATGTATTAAAACGATTTGTCTGATTATCTAAGTAGATTTTTTAATTAAGCCCGAATTTACGTTTTCTAGCTATTATAATTACGCTTATTAAAATCATTTCATCGAAAAAAATTAAGCCCGGGTTTCACTGTTTGGTATACTTATAAGAACGTTATTGCATGAATGAAAAAATGTAAGGTATTAAAATTTTAAGACATTAATTGATCCGTAAAAAGTATTCAATTAAACCACGGGTTGACCACGTCTGCCTTAACGTGTATACATTACTTCTTTGGGCGGTTGGATAAATAACCATTAATAATCTCTCGTGAGTCACAAAATTGCCTGCTAACGTAACTGTTTTGCATGACAAACATTGCCCGATACGACTGCTTAAGCTTATAATGTCTAATATTCTGAAGTGTTTATTCTTTGAACAAGTATGACTAAATGTTAACCGAAATATTTACAGAATAGGGGGGCATTAAAAATATATGCAAGCAATAAAAATAAGCATTCAATGTTGAAAGAAAAAATGTCAACTCTTCGTCATTTAAATAATAAATAAAAGATTTTTAATAAACGCGTGCGCCATAATCGTTACGGAATATCTATGCAATTATTCTTAAAACCAGGGCTGTAAGATCGCTATTTGAGACAGCTATTTCGCCTTATGCCCTCATCAGAACAAGACAGAAAGTCGAAATAGCTATCTTATAAATTTTGTAGTGCTCAAATACATTTTATTGATTGAATTGGCATTCACTTGGTAGAACTCCATTATAACACGGTGAAAAAAAATAGGATACAAAATTATTTTTTTAAATATAGTTGATAGCTATGGGTTAGTTCTGACGATGGCGTGAGCCGAAATAGCTATCAACTATGTTTTAAAAAATAATTTTGTAGAACTAAAATACATTGCTTTTTTTTCACCGTGCTAAAATACATTGCCATTTTTTCACCGTTTATAATGGAGTTCTACAAAGTAAATGCTAATTAAATCACTAACATCTAAAAAATTAATAGAAAAAAGTTTTCATTCATACAATTGGCACAATTATCACGAAGCATTCTTAACGAACAAACTAACATAATAGTATCGCCACTTCCAGCCGTTGTACAAAAAGGGGTGGTCTGATTTGCTTCCATAAGAACCACTTCCGTCCCACATATAAACTTATTGTCATAGACACCTATTGTTTCATTTAGAATTTTGAAGATTTAGTGTTATTGTGTTAAAGTAACAAGCTAGGCCGTTGGAACAGGAGAGAGGATGTGTTGTGTGCCTTTTCTGCACAGCTATATATAGATAAGCGAATGTTAGTTTAAGCATAGTTCTGACGATGGCGTGAGCCGAAATAGCTATCAACTATATTTGTTAAAAATATTTTTTTAGAACTAAAATACATTGCTATTTTTTTCACCGTGTCATACAATTTGCATTTACTTGATAGAACTCTTTAAATATGGTAAAGATAACAATGTAAAATATTTATATCTATTTTTTAGACATTTGTGTAGTGTTGATATTATATATTTCGGCTTCCCCATCGTCAGATCTGTGATTGAGCTAAAATTAAGCTTAACTTTATATACTGTTTCAGAAGACAGAAGATTTATCGTCCATCGACATTTTTCTCGCGATCAGGCCCGGTTCCGTTAGCCCAAACCCCTCCACCTACCCAGTACCTTGTCCAACTGACGGTCGTTAGCATTAACAGACACGTCGCGTTAACTAAGCGCTTGCTATAAATCAGAGGCGGGATTTAATAAAAGTTGCACGGCGGTGTAGTGAGTCGATCGCACACGACGCGCATACTAAGCGGTCCGGGTTCGAGGCCCGCGATGCAACGCATATTGATCCCGAATTATGCGACACAATTATGTCGCAGTAAAACATTGTTGTGTGGGAAAGTCCTGTCGACCTATCGCTTTTTTTTGTCCATCGACGCAGGTCAAAAATGAACAATACTATTGAACATTAGTAGTTTTATCCCTTTTAAGGTGTTGACTTTTCACTTCGTGGTGAAAATGCATTAAGTTTAAATTCTTACAACTTTGTACGATTCCACATGTTTTGTCACTGACGACCCGGCTTTCGCCTTTCGGCATCTTCAGTCATTCTAGAAAATGAATACAAAAGAACAGTTTGTCCTTTGTCAATTCTGTTGCATCAGAACATGTGGAGTCGTGTAAAGCTTAAATAAATCAAATTTCATATTGAATTTCCATCAAGCACCTTCAGTCGATATCATTCTATCACACGGATGCAACAGAAGTTACTGCTCTGTTGCAGACAGTGACTGATGGTCAGTTCTGTTGCACAAGTGTGATAGAATGCATAAGATGCCGAAAGGCGAAACCCGGGCCGTTAGTTTATTATTTAAAATAAATAAAACACCACAAACAATAATAATATAACTGATACCTTTCGTAAGCAGTTTTAAATCAATATTTTAAAACACTACGTTTCTGTACATTCAACATTCGTTTTCACATTCACACATTTTCATTAACCATGTACGAAAGTCGAGGGCCGTCTATACGCACTACATCGCCCGAGTTACGGTAAATGATGTAACTCCCAACTCGAACAATTAAAACATCAACAAGACAAAATTCTCGACCGAAACGGTTGAATGAAATACATGATTTCACTTTCACAATTTTATGAGTAACTGATTTTTAAACAAGAACGTTGAAAATCGACATTTCGCTATTATGAGTAACTGGCGTCAAAATGTAGGAAAATAAACGAACATACAACATGCTGCAAAATCAGGATAAAAAACAGTGTAGTTTAACACAGAGAGGGTGATGGTTGGCATTTTACCCTATAGTAAACTTAAGAGCTGTAAAAATTCAATATTATAAAGACTTAGTATCGTTTAAGCTATCGATATTTGATCTCTTCAGAAATGTTCAGTACCACTACGCCGAGCGATTTATTTTTTGTATTTGCTCTATACATGTTAATAATGCTGTTACTAAGCATAGCTAATATCGTAATGAAAATAGTAGAAGTGACGGATTAAGCACTTGAGGGTTATATATACAATCTTTGGCCGTATATTTCGTATAGTAAAAAAAGCGATGTAAATCTATAGATATATATAAATCAATGTGTGTGTGTGTGTGTTTGTCCTTTATGCATTACTACACTATTAATCTCATTGATAAAAAAACTTTACAAATTTCTTGAGTTCACTCCCGCAAATGTACATACAACTCTCTCACGAAACCCCACCCAAATAGTAAATAAATAGAATTAAGATAAGTTATTCGTGTATAAGAAGGAATTTCTCTTGATTTTAATGATCATCGCGAGCATTATCAACTGATGAATAATGATAATGCTCGCGTTAAGCGAAACCGGTCCAGATCAAAAAATATATTGTTGAAATTATTACTAAAGAACTCAATTATAACACGGTGAAAATAAAGTGATATCTTTATATAATAAAAACACATTTTTAAGTACTTATTTCCAAAATATGTTTTTTGATCAGGACTGGTTTCGCTCATCGCGAGCATTATCAACGTATCAGTTCAAAAAATATATTGTGGAAATAAGTACCTAAAAATGTGTTTTTATAATTTAAAATAACATGCATTTTCATCAAGAAGTGACAGTTAACACCTTAAAAGTGATAATCCAAGTTATACAAAATTTATAAGGTGAATGGTTGATAGCTATTTCGGCTTACGCCCTCGTCAGAAGTAGATAGTAGGCAGAAATATATATCAATTATATATCTCATAAATTTTGTAGAACTTAAATACATTGCTATTTTTTCACTGTGTTAATAGATCTTCACTTAAAATACACTTTCAATGCTACATAATTTACAATAATGGTAAGAGAATTAACATTGTTCAACAGTATTGCTTCGGGTGTCGACATATTCCATGTGAACGAAAGTGAGTTCAGGCGAATACTATTTTTATTGTGTTAAAGTAGATTTTTCATGAGCTTGCTTGGTTGACTTTCTTGCAATCCTTATTGATTGTTTTCTTGTTCGTTAAATTTCCAACACTAACTGTTGAAATATTTTGACGTTGCAAAAGCAATGAATTTGACATTTGAAATTTTTGTAACGTATATATATATATATAAATAAATAAAATAATATTTAATTTACAAGATATCTCAAAAATCATTGCTTTTTTTTGAATTTAGAAAAAAATGTTTTATTATAGAGCGATTCTTGGAGTCGTGCAATATGATGGAAGTACCATTTTAGCATTGTCGCATAATATATATTAAAAGGCGCCGATTCGAGACAAAAATCGTATTTAGAATAGTCACAGACAACGTGTCCTGAATTGAAACACAATTTGTATGCTCAACATGAGCCGAAAGCGGTTGAGCAAGTTACTTAAAGGCAACGCATTTTGACATTAAACTTTTTTCGGTTAATTAAAGCAAACATATTTGGTGAGCAGATGTGTTCATTAAGACGATTACGTAATGTCTAATTAGGGAGTCCATTTTTGAACATTGCTAAATAAATTATAGTATATTATATATATATATAAAATGCACCGACTGTTTTGAAGATACCGACCCAAAAAACAGTTATGAATGCTGCGCATCTCGTGACGTATGATTAAAACGTAATTTAAGGTGTTTTTAACTGTGACTCATTGATGGAAAGCCATGATATTTTAAATAATTAAAACACACTTTTATATTTTATGATCAGGACCGGTTTCGCTCATCGCGAGCATTATCAACTGATAAAAAACACGTGACAACTGTTAAATATTTAAAATATGATTAACGTTACCATTTATTCTATTCCTCAAGACGAGACATCTAATTGTTTTGCATAATAGTATTTTTATTATATGTTTTATTGATAAAAAATCACTAAAAGTAAAATAAAGATTCTTAGGAAGAGCAGACAGTTCTGACGAGAGCGTGGGCCGAAATAGCTATCAACTATATCTTATAAATTCTGTAGAACTAAAATAAATTGATGTTTTTCCACCGCGTTATAATGGAGTTCTGCCAAGTAAATGTCGATTCAATCAATAAAATAAAGATCATTCTTCAAAACTTTATTTTGTCAATATTTCATTTTTAAGATGTTCACTGTCGTTTCTTGGTGAAAAGATATGATATTTAAATTTTAAATACACATTTTTTAGTACTATTTTCACAATTTATGTTGAGACCAAGACCGTTTCGCTCATTGCGAACATTACCAACAGATCTCCACGAGAGAAACCGTTCCTGATAATAGAATATAGTGTGGATAAAAGTACTCAAAATGTGTTTATATTATTTACAAAATAACACCCTAATTTGTCCTGATAATCTACATGGGTTTGGTTAACACGCACATGAATGAATTAATTCAGAAGCATTCGGTGTTCAGCAAGGAATGGTTAAACGGAGGTCTATTTTGAGATTAAATTAAAATATTTCTTATGCCCTCTCTAAAACACGAAATAATTTGACAACTTCTTACATATTGATTACCTTTTTAATATTTTAAAATATTTAAGTTTTAAACTTATATCGAATAATCTCGAAGATTTTTTACAAATCACTCAACGGATAAATAACGACACATACATCAATAACCAAGAAAAAATTAATTAAATATGATATATACTTTGTTGGAACATGTGCCCAGTCCACATTATCGCTAGATCAAAGTTAATACCATAAAACCAGTGCTTCACAAACTTTTTTATGCCACGACACCTTAGGGAAAAAACAATGTTGAAAATCAAATAAAAAGTTGGTCTTCTGTGTGGGAAGCTTTGCACGAAGCCACTCAGTCATATTAAATGTTGATTGCTTAGGGTCTGTAGAGTAAGTTGAGGTTGAGTAACTATCGGATTTTTTAAATTTATATTTTCAAAAACGATTTTCGAAAATTCTAAAAATATGTAATGTTCTTGTGATAATAATTGTCTTTCTCAAATCGATTAATAACAAAGAAATGTTTTTATATATTTTTGTAGTTTTAATAAAATATAAATTTGTACTAAAGCTATGATTTTGTGTAAAATACCTCGCTAATGAAAGGGTAATAATTAATTTTCTAGATACTAACCGTTAGTATGTATATTATGTCAGATAGTGAAATGTATGTACTGACCGGAATTAGCATTGCGTTAATGCTTATATCCCGGCTCAACAGAATGGCTGACGTGGAGATAAGTTTGTCGGTATTTCAGGGACTATTTGACGGTTCTAAAGAGGCAATATTGGGGCGGGCATACCGGAAATACCGAATTTACCGTTCCGCGCCGGCCTTGATTGATAGCCTGTTGTTATTTTGTTTCCATTGTCGATAAAGAAACAACGCCCGACCGAAAGTGATTGTAACTTCTTGCAGGCAACTTGATCAGGGTTGGCACGCAGAAAGGCCATGAGATTATGCGCAGGTTATACCGGTTATGGTAACCGAGTCGTGATTATTGTGACAATAACACGGTGAAAAAATAGCAATGTATTTTAGTTCTACAAAATTATTTTTAACAAATATAGTTGATAGCTATTTCGGCTCACGCCATCGTCAGAACTATGCTTAAACTAACATTTGCTTATCTATATATAGCTGTGCAGAAAAGGTACACAACATCTCCACATCATCATAGACACCTATTGTTTCATTTGGAATTTTGAAAGTTTAGTGTCATTGTTGTTAAATAACAAGCTAGGCCATTGGAAAAGGAGAGAGGAGATGTTGTGTACCTTTTCTGCACAGCTATATATAGATAAGCAAATGTTAGTTTAAGCATAGTTCTGACGATGGCGTGAGCCGAAATAGCTATCAACTATATTTGTTAAAAATAATTTTGTAGAACTAAAATACATTGCTATTTTTTCACCGTGTTATAATGGAGTTCTACCAAGTGAATGCCAATTCAATCAATATATTGTGACAATGATTATTTTTCATTCATTTTGCAACAGGATTGAAAATAAACATAAATTTATGTATATCCACGAAATTCTATAACTATTTAAAAGATTTAAACAATTTTTTACGTTGAACATCCAAGAGCGTTGAACAACCCAAGTATTGAAACGTCAAATTATTACACAAAAGTACCATGATATTCGAAGGAAAATCGCTATTTAAAATATTTACGAATCTTAATTTTTTGTCACTAAAAAGAACAGTTTTGTTTTATTCGTGTATAAGAATGTATGAAGATGCCGAAAGGCGAAACCCTAGCCGGAAGACACATTATATCAACAATTCAAATTCGATATTGAAATTCCTTCAAACATTTTCAGTCGATATCATCAATGTCCGACTATGATTTGGTAAAGAAAACAATTTCCTTGATATCAAACTTAAAGAAAGAAAATGACAAAAACGGTTCCTAGCAACGTTTAATAGAGTCGATTTTTGAAATAAGAATTAATTTTGTTTGTAACTGACATTTGAAAGCTATAAGTAATGTACCTGACCAAACATTTCTTTCGATATATATGAGACCAAAATGAGAATTCCACAATTCTTGAAAACGTTGAATTGTATATTCCCGGTTAGTTTCTGAGAAGCGGATATGCAATTTTTGTTCTTGTGAAAATGTAGAACCAACCTGCTAACAATTTCTGCATAGTCCACGAGGACAAAACCGAGTTCATACGAATACTATTTTTCGATTTTTCAAAGTAGAATTTATTTGAGGTTACTCGGTTGAATTCCTTGCTATATTAATCGTTTGATATACGTAACAGCACAACATATAAACTTGTATTAGTTTCAAATAATATAGAAATGCTCTTAGAAATCGATGCGTTGTACTATACTCTTCTTAAGACTATTTTGTTTGTAAACAAATCAGAAAGACGATAAAGAGCAAATGAATCTTATCAACAATGAATAAATGGAAAGTGAGAGTGAACTAACTTTTTGTACTGAATAATAAACAACCGACAAATGGTGGCATTTTATCAGAAACTGTTTTTTTTAAAATTATATAAGCTCATTGGTACAAGAATGAAATTATTTGCTATTTTTTAAATTTTATTTGAATGCAATAATTGCACTATGAGTTAATACCAATTTTAGAATAGGACTAAACAAGTTTTACAAGTTTCTGCTCAAACGCTACCACACATCTTTTCGATTTCGTTGCATTTATTTTTTTAAGTAGTCATATAATCTTTGCAATATTCAGCTTCATCTTCGATATGGATTTAAATATATGATAAAAAAATTATCTATCGGGTTTTATATAAAACAACAATCAAATGATATGATACAAAACCATTGGCACAAATAAAATTATATTCGTATCAACTGATTATCTGATTATAATTCTTTTTTTTTCATGTATCGATTGTCCGTAATCTCTAATAATACGTTATTCGACAGTAATATTCTAAAAGAAAACGATATGCAATCACTAAAATTTCTGATTCTAGATAAGAAGGTTTCGCAATGGAAATTTTTGTAAGTAACCCTTTGTAAGCGGTTATTGTTTTATATTAAAAATGCGTACTGCAAAGTGGCCAGCCGTTTATTGCGTAGGGAGTAGGTAGTCGCGCGGTTAGCCACCAGTGTATATAGGCCATTAGCGTGTAGGTAATATTTTGCGACTGTTTTAAAGCCAAAGGGTGGAAATAATATTTATCAACACTGCGACATCCCTTCAAAATTTGTTCAATAAATTTTACCACAATGCTGGGCAATATATTCTTATTGGACGATAAACTGTCTTAGTTTAATGTATTGGAAATACGCTACATATGAAATTGATTGTGTGCGTTTAATGATATATTCATTTAAAAAATAAAAAAAACTACAAGAAACATTATCAACGTATACTATACAAATAAAAAAGGCTACTGTTATAAAATATAACAATTGCCAGGTAAAAAAAAAACAGTTTATTGCCAGCTAATCTACAATCATCGGTTTAGTTGACAACTCTTGCGATGAAAAAAATAGGTATGTACTGATTTTAATAGTAAAATTTGCGGAAAACCGCAAAAATGATAATGAAATCAGTGTCTTGTGATAATTAATTGATTGAATTGGCAATATACTTGGATGAACTCCATTATTACACGCTGAAAAAATAGCAATGCATAGTCCTGATGATTGCGTAGCCCGAAATAGCTGTCAACTTAACACCTTATAAATTTTGTAGAACTAAAATACATTGCGATTTCTTTCATATTGTCTTGTTACAATGACTTTCAGCTTAAAAGATAAACACAATATTTTCTAGTATAAGCGATCAATATTGAAATATTATATATTTTTTTAGTATATTTTACAACACGTATTTCTTTTCCAAATCAAGAAGAGACCTTACCTCTCTTCTACAAAGAATGCATTTCTTAGATCTTGATTTCGCCAAAACAGTGATTTAATATCACATATATCCGTGTTTAGCAAAGGATATAATTTTATACAATTTTTTTGCTGTATATTATATAGTTTACGATTTTATTTTATCATAAAAAACATAAAATACTTAATGTTAATAAAAAGACCGTTTAAACGATTCCGCCATTGCCGGTAAAAAAGCACAACCCTACATCAATCATAACTTGGTGCAGTAATATCACCATAGAATGTTACCAAGCAAGAGTTTTTGTCTTATCAACCATGCGCATATAACTTCGCAAGAGCTTACATTCGACTTGTTTGAAAGTTTTTTTCTTATCCGCTCGTTTAGTACTGCATAATCTCCCGCGTTCACGCGTTATTAATCACGGAGAAGGTCAGGAGACTCTCCCAGAATATACTGGAAGAACAGATGATCGAAAGATAAGGAACTTGAAGAAAAAAGGAGAAAATCTCGACCTTCTCCGGTTGTTATTGTTAAGTTTCTACCATTGCATTTTCTTAAAGTAATTTAAAGGGAGAAAAACGTATAAATGTTTTGATAGCTATGTATTTTAGTCCTACAAAATACATTGCTATTTTTTTCATCGTTTTAAAACACAGTTCTACCAAATAAATTCCACTACAATAAGTTAAAAATTCATACGAATAGCTTGATGTAAATTTGTATTGTATTAGTTGATAATATCCGCGATACGCGAAACTGTTCTACATCTAGGGCACAGTTTCTAAACCTTTTTACATCTGCGGACCACCGAAAAATACAAAAATGTTTTTATGGACCATCAACATTGGAATAAAATAATAAATAAATATATAATTGATTTTTTATTTAAAACAATTAATTTTGCAACAACGTATGCCGTTATAACAATATTTATGTATATAATATATATTATTTAAAATTCCATAAAATTCGATACTTTATCGAAGTAATATCACATTGCGGACCACCCAAAAATCTCCGCGGACCACCGGTTGAGAAGCTATGATCTAGGAGATATATATATTTTTGTAACTAAGCAATGTTATTTTTTTTTGTTAGTATATAGTGGAATCTCAATCAATTATTATTGCATAACACGTTTTCCCGGATGGATCGTCCAATTTTTTATAGTCCCATTAAACACTTATAATAACAATGTTAAATAACCTCGTATTAATTATTCCCGATTTATGAATTTCCTCGACCAATATTATGCTCTCGTCTCAAATAATATCCTGATTGACCAGTTTTAATGGATATTTCACAGTACTTTATTAGTCATAACCAACTATTTTCAGAGGACGTATAAAACATTAGGCTATTATTCGAGAATCGTGGATAGTGTAATGTAGGAAGTTTTAAATATTAGCAGTTCTTTATCTTCCCAAATATTCTGTCAAGTAAGAAACCGGTCATGATCATAAAATACACTGTAGAAATATTACTGAAAAAACGTATTTTATTCTTTAAAATATAGTGTTTTCTGGCAACAAGTGAAAGTTCACACTTATAAGTGGTATTTTCGAGTGTCAGCGATCTCAACTATTGAGACGGCTGATTGAGACGCTCATAACCAAAGGGTTAATTTCTGACTATTCCACAAATCCGTGAAAATTGAAATGACTCATTATCCGATGGTGGCAACACCGAATTTGCTGCGACATCGGATATGCTGAGCGCTGCAACTCCGTCACACTGCCGCGCTGGCTGCCGGTGCGATCGACTTACCTTCTCGCGGGTCCGGGATCGATTTCCCACTGGCACTTTTGTATGCTTTATTCAACGAATCGGCGGACACCTGTCACGGTAATTTCAATACTATACGACAGGTATATCTTTGTTCATGTGACCACTATTAAATTCCTACAAAGCGATTTTTTTGTAGGAATTGGCGCTATACAAAAAAAGTGATGTAATACAGTTCAATACTTATTTAACATTTTCGAAGTGAAGCATTTATATACGAGCTAATTTTTTACTTTAAAAGTGTCACTTCTTGGTGGAAAGGGATTATATTTAAATATAAAAATACAATATATCCATAATTTTATATTATTAACACATTCACGACGGGGTGAATGTATCCGTAATACGGATAAATTGTCAAATGATAAAAAAAAAGGACTTCATAACTTAAAAAATCATCATAACTTTTTCTCTATTGGGAAATATTTTTTTAATTATTTTCCTATCGTGATACAAAAAATTATGGAATATTTATTTAACATTCCATCGAATTTTATCACCGTACTTGCGATGTAAGGATTCGGTCCTGATCATATAATATATTTTGTGGAGATTATTATTTCAAATAGCATGCGTATTCATCAAGAAGTGACAGTAAACTCCTACAAGACTAACATTGTCAAAAAATAGCAATTTATTTTAGTTCTACAAAAATTATAAGGTATGTAGTTGATGGATATTTCGGCTTACGCCCTCATCAGAACTTTACCTTTCGGCATCTTGAATACACGATCACAAGAGGCGAATTCCGGGTTGTTAATGAAAAAACTTGAGTTTCAATATATATATGCTATATATAGAGTTACGTTGAAACATAGTTCTGATGCGGTGTAAGCTGAAATAGCTATCAACTATATATCTTACACATTTTGAAGGCTTTTTTAACATCAGATTTAGTAAATATAAATATTAATGCATTAACCGCTCACACGCGAGTAAAAATTTAAAAAAAAAATTCAATAAGGAATAAAAAAATATCAAATTTAATTATTTAAAAAAATAAGTCTTTTTTTTATTTAAAATTATTTTTAAGTCATTTTAATCATGTAAAATCATTCATAAGGTGTTGGAGAAATAACGTAACCGGGAAACTAAAATAATACTGCCAGTTAATACACTCACTCGTCTAGAAACATTGTGACAATCATGTTGCGTAATGAATTCTTACAAATCGACAATGAGTTAGCGATTGTCTTAAATATAAATATATTATTTTAAATGATTATGTTTGAATGAAACAAAACTGGTTTTCTCTACAAATGCAAACAGTTCTAACACGTAAATGCCAATTCAAACAATATCCTTAAGAGTATTTATACAAAATTTTGAATTAATAATGACCAGATATAAAAACAAGTGGTATGATATCTAAGAAAAAAGTCCGTTGAAAGTCAGACAAAATATAGCTTAGAGAAGTCAAATATTATTAGATAATTTAACAAATTAATGCTTATCGAATAACGACTCAGAGTTAAATGTTACATTTTATATTATTTATTGTTTGTTATCGTTCATTCGGCCGCCGCACCACTTATAACCGCGGGCTATATGCGAGCGATGTTATAATTTTAATGTTATTAGTATAGGCATAAATATGTAAGACGACAGGTGTGGTGCGGCAAGTTGAATTGATATTGTAACGTACAAATGGGGGGCCACAAGAGGGGGGGGGGGGGGGCGGGTCGAGCTTGTCAGATCTAGAAGGTCAAAAATAAGCTGTATGTAATTTAAAATAAAAAGAGTTAGATGAATCGACTACGCGTAGAAAACATCGTATATATATTACTTTTAAGTTGTTAACTGTCACTTCTTGATGGAAAGGCATGATATTTTAAATAATAAAAACACATTTTTTTAGTACTTATTTCCACAATATATTTTTTGATCAGGACCGGTTTCGCTGATCGCGAGCATTATCAACTGATAGAATACAATTTACAAACAAGTCTATTTATACAAAACAAAAAATTAATTTGAGTTAAAGGTAGCAGGTGTACAAAACCATGGGTACAAGAACTAGGAAACAATTTACATAAAATCATACAATATTGATACAAATAAAATAAATTAGTATAAAAATTAAATGTTCACAATCACTTATTAAGAATTGCAATTACAATTATGGTAAATCAATAATCCATTTTTCCTACTTCTTGTACCCATGGTTTTGTACACCTGCTACCTTTAACTCAACTTAATTTTTGAGGTCAGTTCTGTTGCATTTGTGTAATAGAATGTCCGAATATGACGAAAGATGAAACCCGGGTTTAGTTAGTTAAAATAGTACAAATATTTTTTACACACTTTTGTCTATTTTGTAATTAATAGTTAATACTTCGCTAAATTTAATGTGTTTGACAATACAGTGAGGGATCGGTAACAAACTGTTCGGACAAATCTGACAATGAACATTTTAACGAAAGATTTTTGTGTTCGGACAACGAACATTTATTCGGATAACGAACTACAACGATTTTTCTAGTGCACGAAAGAATCAAAAACACTCCTTTTTTTCTTGACCCGATACAGACCTTTACGGAATAATCATTATATCTAATTTACGATTGTGATTAATAAAGAAGAAATACAGAAAAAAAGGAAATTAACTCGTCTTTGCTTAGCCATATGAAGGATAACCTAACTCTAAATATTTCAAAAAATGTTCACAGTAGTGTCAAATAAATTAATGGTGACTATCAGGAAAAATTAAGCTATATTTTATTACAAAAATATAACACTCTTACGTGAAAATTTTTCTACTGTTAACTATCTTATAATATATATTTAAATGTCAACCTCAACAAAGTGCAATCAGCCGTCTCAACAGACGAGACGTTAAGAGTTGTAAAAAATACATTTGAAAATATATTGATGTATAAAATACATTAATAACAGTATGACGTACAAAAAAATATTAGCTAGAACCGGATTAAACTTTTTCGGCATGATAACATGGCCAATGATTTTTAAATAAACATTTTAAGATATTAACAACATGAAGTAAACAGTAAGTATTTAAAATATATGAATAATGTCAGTGACTGAATGAACAAATAAAAAAATACTTATTGGGCCGGATTCAACTTTGCCGGCGTAATAACATGTCAAAATATCTGCCGGTACCGTGTGTTTGGGTAATTAATTGGCAACCGTCTTACCTGTAAATACCATTATTTACGTGTTTCCCCGGCGACATCCGTAGCGCCAAAATGCAGCCAATGTTTATCAACCAAACGACGGTGATTCATTCACTCATTGTGCAATATTATCAGGTATATTGATTGGCAATATTGCATCTCAAGCAAAACGCATACTTTTTCTAAGAAGAGTTATTTATGCTAGCAATACTGCTGGCAAGAATATTGTAATAACATAATAATGCACGTGTGGGACAGGCCTGTGATTAAATAAGAATTAATTAAAATTAACACTACAGAATGGATCATAAACGAAATACTTGCAAATATTATTCATTCTTTCTAAACGACACACGATCCGAAGGCCACTACGAAATATGTAATTATTAAAAACAGAAAAAAATAAAATAAAACACGATTCCGCAACAAACGTAAACACAATAATAATTTGAACCAAATCACAAAAAACTTCCTTGCAAAACTTCATGTGCAAGTAATTTTACACGTAAACATAAAAAAAACAAAACACAAAGATAATAAAACGAAAGTATACTTTATAATTAATAAAAGTATATATTCACTGAATTTATTTGCTTTCCGTGCCGTTTTGTAAATCACAAAACAGCTACAAAATAAAATTCAAAAAAAAGCAACTGACCGGAATCAACTTGAATTTCGAACGTATTTTTTTTAAGCGCGAAAAACGTCTATCCCCACACACTAGATGTTCTCGACTGACGTTTCCGATTCCGTACATTTTGTATGTGTTCGTCTCGCAATACTGCGCACGCGACCGGATCAGAGCGTGACACACATAGCTGCGTAGTCGTGAGACAAAAAGAGACGGAGCATAATAGATGTTTTTGAATAGAGAATTTTCTTCAAGATGAACATAGGCACAAAATAGAGATGCTGTATCGAAAGCCAGCCAATATAATATTTTTGGCAATGGAACATACAAGTGAGGTTAGGTTTCAACATTATTATTATGTTAGCCGGTTGAATGGCCAATCTATCAAGATAGTACATTTTTTTTGTGTAATATAGGAAGTCATAAAGTAGTTTTACCTGTTTGAAATTCATTTTTGAACGAATGATATCAATGAATTACAAATATTATGAACTAATTAATACCAAATATTTATGAATTTACAAAAATGTGAAATATACTAGCATTAAATTTTAGCGGGGTAATTTCATAATTCGGTATACACACTTACTTCAAATTGGTGCGTTAAAGTGCCATTAAATATTGGTGATTTAAAATTTTCAGAACTTCAACTCATTGAACTTATCTCACATGAGAATATTTGGGACGGTTTGACTGATCGTTAAATATAAACATTGAATTTAATTAAGTCTGTTTATTTTTGAAAAAATTCTGATACGACAGATAATTTAACACCATCATCAGCACGAAATCCACGTATCATTGTTTTTCAAAAGATTGAACAATTTAACACGGTGAAAAAATAAAAACGTATTTTATTGATCTATCGTTCTGATGAGGATGTAAGCTGAAATAGCTGTCAACTATATACCTTATAAATTTTGTAGAACCAAAAAAAATTTTCTATTTGTTTCACCGTTTTATAATGGAGTTTTACCAAGTAAATGCCAATTTAATCAATAAATACATAAGTGATACCACTGAAGATACCGATTGACAAAATTTGTGGAATTGTACAGTTTCAAAAATTCATCAAATGTTAAAAAAATATCGTACAACGTTTTTGCGTCCAATTAGGTGATCACTCAAAACGTTTCGAAGAAGCGATTCGCTTGTTGATCAACGGTTGCGGAAACGGCGCGATTACCACAACACAGCTGTCTACTAAATTTCCGCCAATGATTGCAAATCACTCACAATTTGTTTCCAATAAAATCCTGATGAATATGTGGGTGGATATACCTAACTCTATTATCAGCATGATTGAACCTTGTACTTGAATAGTGTTGCATTATCACAGTAGCGAATTTTGATCATCATTGCTATTTTTGGATAAATAAAAAAAAATTCAAAATAAATTCGAGATATCTATATTATGTAAACGTTACAATGATAGTGCATGCGAAGCAAAAATATTTTTTGAAATAACATCCTAATAAGCTTTATAAGTTGTGTATAACCACAAGAGTCAGACGTGTGTAATACGTTACTGGAAATATTTTTGTTCGAAGAGATTTTTTGTAATCGATCTTAAGTGCTGTATGAAAAAAAAAATATTTTATTGACCTTTGTGATTTTTCACCCACCAAATCAATAATGAATAAAAAAAATATTTTAAGAACTTAGCCGTTTTAAAAAATAAATGAAAATAAAAACAACTTAAAACTTGAACTGTTGAATTTTTTTACGTTTCTACATGTTATGTTGCTAGCGACTCGAACTTTATCTTTCGGCATCTTGACCACACAATCACAAAAAACGAATCTCGGGTCGTTAGTGACAAAACATGAGTATCAATATTTAAAGGATTTTAAAACAGAAAAGAACACATTGAGTACCTTTTTTCCACGCTACATATAGAGTACGTTGTAATATAGTTCTGATGCGAGTGTAAGCCGAAATAGCTTTCAACTATGTACATCATACTTTTGTAGAACTAAAATAAATTGCCAGTTTTCACTGTCTTATAAAAGAGTTCTACTGAGTAAATGACAATTCAATCGATAACATTCGGTATTAGAATGTCTTTTAATGTGTTCAGTAGGAAACAGATTATTTTATTAAAAATATCACTTTATTCATAAATACGATTTTCCTCGCGGTCTGCCAAAAAGTACACGGTGGGCCACAGTTTTATTGTGCCAGCTTTAATTAAGCCATTAGAAATTCACCATTCATATCACATCGCTTATGTTAATTTTTTTAGCGAATATTTGATTAAATCTTCAAACTACTTAATGAATAATTAAATTAAAAATTTCCATTTTTATTATCACACTAAAACAAAAGACGATATAAATTACGAGAATATTTCAAAACCTAGTCGTTTTCATTTATTTGGAATTCATTGGTTTACAAGTTACCAAACTTTTTCTAAACGGCAACCCGTTTTGAAAACCAAATTTATAAAAAAAATCTATTCTTAACATGTAAGCTGGTTAAATTTATGCCATATAAGTAAGTTTTCTTATATGCTACATTATTGAATAATTTAAAAAAAAATACAATTTTTATGATATCGATTGAAGGTGTGAAGGTGATGAAATTTCATTTTATTCATATTATTTCATAAAATCTGATTCGTTCAATCTTTGTACTTTTCCACATGTTTTGCCCACATCCCGGTATTTCAGTTAGTCAGTTCTATTACATAACCGTGTGATAGAATGCCTGAAGACGCCGAAAGACGAAACCCGTGAAATCAGTGACAAAACATATGGAATATTTCTCAATTTTGTATTAATAAGAATCGAACCAAGTAGTGATAATAGATAATAGTGCTCGCGATTAACGATACCGATCCTGATTTGAATAATTTTAAATTATAGAAATATTTCTAAGTATTGTGGATTATTATTAAAATACAATTCATTTCCACCAAAAACATGCAGTAAGCAACTTAAAAGTATAGTAACAAAATAACAATAAAGAAATTTTGTAAAAAAAATCACAATAAATTTGTTATATTATGTATTATATTTGAAAGTGTTTCGCCACCATAGTAACATTTTATTGATTTGAAGGGTTAAGTAACGTACAAAGCAACACCGTGTGAGGTTAACAATTGATGATAAAAAGACGTTGAAACAGACAAAATCATGTGCTGCCTTTAGACAACCTCAACCATGTCTTCAACTTCTTCTTACCAGAGTGTACTGTCAGGAATTATCTACACGGCCTACTGCGGAACTGAGCGACTTGGGATTATCATCGAAAGATGCAAAGCCAATAGCAGATGACATAGAATCATGTAGTTTATTTGCTCCACATACGGATCCAATATGGTTAAAGAGAAATCTAGACATTTTATTTTTAGCTTACAATTTTTACAAAAGTTAACAACTTAGAGTGCGACCCACTCGTTGAGAGCTGTGCTTAAACGAAAGGAATATAATAGGTTTCCGTGGGACTCAGAAATATGAAAAACGTGTGGTTAATGATAATTTTTGATTTCAAAACAATGGCAGAAAAGTCATGACCTTCTGTTTGAATTATTGTTTTAATAATAAAAGAAATAACACTTCATTATTATTAAAGAAATCTTACGATATTTTCTAGATTTTCAATTTGTTCTTTACGAGTACAACCTAAGGACAGAAATAGAAACGTAGTTTAGTAGTAGAAACCTGAGTTTATAAATATGAATTATCAAAATTAAACACCGTTAATGTTTGATTGTCACTTCTTGGTAAAAATGCATTAATTTGAATGACCTCCCGATGAGCGAAACAAAGCTCAATTATTTGTCATTAAGAAAGTAGCCGAGCCTTAAGTAAACTTTTTTTGATTTATTATATCGACTGAGGGTGCTGGATAGAATTTCGACATCTTCAGAGAGCTTGTCAAACTGATTCCGAAGAACTGACAGTTATATTGCTTCCGTGATATAAAATGCCGAAAGACGAAACCCGGGTCATTAGGGACGAAACGCCTGGAATTACACGAAATTAAAAAAAATAATATTGTGGCATTCTATCCAACGGATGCAACAGAACTGACAGCTATGATACATCCGTTTGATGAAATGCCTGAAAATATCGAAATGCGAATCCCGGTTTTATAGAGACAAAACTTCGTACAAAGTTTCGATGATTCTAAAAAAGATTGCAGAATATAATAATTTAATAATAAAAGAACATATTTAAAACGTTCTCAAATTTTTCTGTATATCTCTGTTCTGGGTACCTTAAATAATTTAGAATCATAGTGTTACTGTAATAACGTTCAGAAATATAATATTGTATTTGCTCAAGCTAACGTTATTTAGAAAGCCTCTTAAAAAAACGTGACACGTAATTTTAAATGTTATGTAAATATTCACAGTTCTTTCTTGACAATATATTATTACTTTAGTCGTGTAATAAATTTTATAAATATAGCCTCACAGACAAACTTTCCCAACTTAAACCACCCTTTTCTTTTCTGTGAATGAAAAACGACAGGACCATACTTAGTTAAGTAGGATAAAAAAAGGATTTGAAAAGTTTCGTGTGCGACTAAAAAATAGGTCGAAAATTTTTGTTGTAAAGATTTTTCTTTTTATAAATAAAAAAAAACTCTTTCTTCAAATAATATGGTATTATTTTTTCACTATAAAATAGTTGCGTTCTTTGTTTGACTGAATTTCAATGTTATATCGATTCTGGGTTTCTCGAGAATTTTTGCTTAAAATCAATGTGTTACTCGACTCGAAAGGTATATAAAAAAACTCAATGCTTCGATTTCAATTGTCAACGATGTTTCCGTAATAAACCATTTCCGTGTTATATAGCCGCCTATTTAGTTTCATTTACAATTTTTGAAAATTTTTAGTTTTATTACTAGCAAGAAACAAGCTAGGTCGTTAAAACAGGAGAGAAGATGTATTGTGTACATTTTCTACACAGCTATATATAGATAAGCAAATTTTCGTTTAAGCATAGTTCTGATGATGGAGTGAGCCGAAATAGCTACCAACTATATCTAAAAAAAATTGTAGAACTAAAATACATTGTTATTTTTTCACCGTGTTATAATGGAGTTCTACCGAGTGGGTGATAATTCAATCAATAAAAACGATGTCATCAAATGAGTGTGCTTGACAGTTTCATATAGTATGTTTATGACAAGGCTGTGGAATACGGAGTTGAGGTGTTTTGGCCGTAGTTGAAGTAATGAAAAACGAGTAACTCCGACGACTACTTTTTGAGTAGACGATTTTGAAGAGTATCTCAATGAACAATTTACCGGCTTAGTTGGTTGATTTTTAATTTAATGTACATTAATAGGAAAGGCATGGGAAAACCTGTCAAAAATTTGTTTTTGTCCGAGGTGTATTGTTGGTCTATGTCGAAGTCAAAGTCGTGATCGCGTTTTTTATAACGACTCCCGTTATAAAAAACGCTAGTTTATATTATTATAAAATAAATAAAAACACAACGAAAGACAAAATCCAGGTCATAGAAGACGAAACGTGTGGAATCCTACAAAGTTTCAACAATTCAAACTTATTGGTTGAATTTGCATTTACTTGGTAGAACTCCATTATAACACGAAGGAAAAATAACAATGTACTTTAGTTTTTACATTTAGTACATTTTTTTTTATAAGATGTCAGAGCTATGCTTAAACGATCATTTGCTTATCTATATACAGCTGCGTAGGAAGTCTTCTGAAATAGCAGATATCTTATTTCAAAAAAAATGTAGAACTAAAGTACATTGCTATTTTTTCGCCGTGTTAATTCAAATTTGATATTGAAATTCATCAAGCAACTTCAGTCGATATCATAAATTATATGAATTAATAATGTTTAAATAAGTTAATTTTTTGTACAGTGCGGTCCTGCAATAGCGCAGACGACGTAATAAAACTCAATAAAGAATGGCAACATTCCCATAAAACAATAAAGCGATGTCTTCAACGAAAAAGACGATTTTCTTTGTGATTTAGAGCCAATGTTATATAGAACCAACTTCCTTTCTGCGTTAACTACTCGGTTTTTGTTTTGGGATGTGATTGAAGTTATGAAACATTTAATATTTTACATTCAAACGTTCAATTGCTTAATAGCACTTCCTGAAATCTGCATCAATTCCTGATTATAACAGGGCTGTGTATTCGAAGTCGGTGTCGTGGAGTTGCGGTGTTTTAATCATAGGCGGAGTGTCATATATTGTGCTGTGCGTTACAGAGAGGCAGATAAAAATATAAAAAATAAAAATGCGTTAATGTTAATCGTTAATTGATTTTACAAAATATATATAATATTTTTTCATTTCCTCAAGAATGACTCATTCACAATATCTTTAATGAAAATAATCACAGGCAATTGTGTTCATTATTCTTAGATTAATATAATTAAATTTGTTAGGTTTGTGTTTTCCTGTAATTAATATCTTTTGTATATGGACGATGCTAATTTTTTATTGTACGTCAGTTTTGTTGAACCCGTGCGATAGAATGCCTGAAGATGCCGAAAGGCGAAACCCGGTTTGTTAGTGACAAAATATGTGGAATCGTACAAAGTTGTAAAAATTCAAATTTGATATTGAAATTCCATTAAGCACCTTCAGTCGGTGTCAAAGTTTTTCCTTTTTGCTTTTTTTGTTAGTGAAAAAAAATACGTTTTTTACGAAGCGTTATCATGATATTCGTCAAATATATGGGGTTTTTGTGTCATGTATTATTAATTATAAGTAAATATGTTTTCATTACTTACATTAAAAAAAAACTCTATAGTGAGGCCAGGAAATGTTGCGTTCTCTTACCTGAAACAAAACAATAAAAAAGAAAGGTTAAAAAAAAAACTAGACAAAAACAATAGTATATTTTTTTATCTTTAAGCACGATTCTGCTCATTTTTTTCAAAACAAGTTGATATTTTATTTTATATTTGGATTAAATTTGATGGCTTTATAATTCCACCTAGTGTGTTGTTTGGTGTGACACGTACTTCGTTTAATCGAGAAGCATCTTCAAACTAACTGTGACATAATACTATTCATTGGTACGGTAAGCAATGAATCTTATTTTTAACAAAAAAAAAGATTGAATTAAGGTTATTCTCTTTGTGCTGGACAAGTTTAGAGTGTCAATCTCAAGAAAAATAAATTTAGTATTACATTTTCTATTTAACGATCTAGAAACAAAAAAAAATATTTTTTTTAGTAAAATATATATTTAACCACTGAAGCTTGACAGTCAAAACTTCAAAAAAGATTTAAAAACATATTTCAGTCCAATTAAATCAATAAGATTAGATAATACCGCATTCATTGGACTTTTTAATGAATTTGACATTTATTTCGCCATCCGTTATCTCAGCAGTCAGAGGCTTAAATTTTGGCATGCTTAAATTGAATGATTTGATAAATTTATGTTTTTCAGAACGTTGTTCTTGTGTTTAACATACATATACAATTTAGTAGTATAGTGAAAAAAAAACAGTAAAACGTTTTTACAAAGCCAAGTGTGATTTTATGTTATTATTTTAAATATTAACAATTCATTTTTAAGTGCTGTTTCTACAATACATTTTATGATCAGGACTATTTTTGCACATCGCAAAGGTTAACCAATACAATAATTAATTATAAAATCAGTTAATAATTCTAGCGATGAACAAAACCGGCCTTATATTAATTTAATCTCGATCGCCTTTTCCCTGCTACGCTACTGCTGTGTACGTGTTAACCAAGTCATAGAGATTATAAGGAAAAATTGGGGCTTTTTTAAATAATAAAAACACAATTTTTAGTACCTTTTCCAAAATATATTTTACTATCAAGATCGATTTCGCTCGTCGAAATCAGATAATGCTCACGATGAACGTAACCGTTCTTGATCATAAAATATGATGTGGAAATAGAACTAAAAATACAGTATATTGTTATTCTATAAAATTTCATGCTTTTCCACTAAGAAATAGACAGTTAACTAAAGCTAAAAAAGTGGTTTAAGGGGTTAAATAAATGTCCATACAATTCTTAAGTTTCCCCTTTACACATTCTTAAATGTCTTAAAATGTTACAGACTTAAAATGACAACCCCTCGAGCACTCATCATTGATTCTCAAAACTCGTCTTTTAACGGGTAAGTTTTGTTAGGATATAAAATTTATTGTCAAAAGCATAAAACAAAGTGAATCAATCAATATAAAGACGAAACGTGTCATACTGCTTCGTCGAAGTGCGATAAACTTTCTTAAGCCGAAGTCGGAACTATCGCAGAGTAGAGCGTCGCGACGCTGCCAATTGTAGCGCCGTCTAAACTTTGAAAGCTCTCGTCTCGAATGCTCGTGGTAATATTGGATTTTAAAACGTCTGAGGGAGGGGGCAATTTAAATAAGCACTTTAATTTTACTGTCAATATACGAGCGGATCATATCTCTTTTGATGTAATAATTTTATTTCCACTTTGCATGAATACATTGTTGGTATACGAACAAAATTTGTTTCGGCATTTGAAAAATTGAGAGTGGCTATACGTACAAGCAACGCACATTTTTGGTAATTCCCAATCGAAAAAATGACTATTTTTTTTCTTTTTTGTAGAATACAATATTTCATAAAAAAATAATATACTATAAGTGATATATTGATAGTGTCTTTCTTTTCTTTTAAGGGTACAATTTATTTCGGCAGTAAATATTTCTCATACATTATTCCTGCTAAGAAGCTTTTCACAATTGTTTCTGATCTGTTAATAGACTTTTGATCAAAAAATATTACTACGAAGACGTTAACATTTTAATAGTAAATGTAATTTAGTTCGTTTGGAAGAATATAGTATGATTGCATTTCTTGTTTTTTTTAGTTCTGAAACCATTGGTTTTGTATACTTACTAACTCAAAATGATGTATAAATAGACTTTTTTTATTTATGATATCGACTTCATAAAATTAATTCGAATTGCTAAAAAATTGTATGATTTCATATGTAATTTCAATTAAGACCCGGTTTTCGCCTTTCGGTATCTTCAAGCATTCTTTCACACGGATGCAACAAAACTGAAAGTTCTCGTTAGTGAAAAACGTGTAAAATGTATTTACTATTAGGGGGCGGGTTTAGGGAGAGAATGGTATGAGAGAAAAATCTGCGGGAGTATACTGGAGAAATTCGGAAAGTTTTATATCTATCTGATGATTGGTGTAATAATGCAGAAAGGACAAACACACACACATGTATTGATTTTTATATATATATAGTACATATAATAGCTATTTCGGCTTAGGTCTTCATAAGAACTGCTCAGATAGTTCTGATGAGGGCGTAAGCCGAAATAGCTATCAATAAATACCTGATATTTTTTGTAGAACTAAAATACATTGCTATTTTGTCACAGTAAAATAATTCATTTGCTTGTGCTATGCAAACTTATAGATACTATAAGAATAAATAAGGCCACATTTTAATATAAAATGTAGTTTACAAACGATTTTTTTCCACTTATAACACAGTGTCGACTGTAAGTACACTACAATTCACCGTCTCAGAGGTTGAGACGTTAGCAGTCAGTAGGTTTAAAGTGGGCAGTCTCTGTTCATGGATATTCTGTTGACAAGCCTTCATTAATAGTTCGTAACAACAAAAATATTCAACATTGGGTCAAAACGCTGTCAAAATACTTAAGACAAATGACATTGTTGAGATAAGAACTAACTGTCGTTTGTAGGATAGTAGTAATAGTAAAAATTACCTCAAGTATGTAATAAACGTTTACGAAAACTACGAACAATGTTTCGTTACATCATATGATATCAAGAGAGTTTTCTTAGATTTCTTTATTTCTCTTATAATTGTTTTATGCTTCCAACAAGCATAATAACAGTTTCAACATATATAGGGTAACAGATACAGTAATTAGTCAGTTAAGGTAGTAAACTGCTTCATTTTTATTGAATAAAGAAATTAAAAATTATTTTTTCATATTCAGCAGGCACATATACTGTTGTTTTTGAATATACATTTTATAATTACAAGTTAATTATCACACATTGTTAAGTATGGACTAGATTGAATTATTTTGATATGTGATGTGATTGATAATTCTGGAAAAAACCTAAACATATATTCTTTTATCACTTTTAAGGTGTTAACTGTCACTTCTTGATGGAAAGGCATTATATTTTAAATAATAAAAACACATTTTTTGAGTACTTATTTCCACAATACTGATCAAAAAATATATTGTGGAAATAAGTACTAAAAAAATGTGTTTTTATTATTTAAAATATATTCTTTTAAAAAACTATAATACTTGCGAAATACAATAACTTCGGTGTTTAGTACAGACTCATTCCTGAAATTGACGATTTTAGGGATAGTTTCTCGTGACTTGTCTACTTAAGTCCAAGAATCAATATAGCAAGTCATCCGTCATTATAATTTATGATATCGATTGAAAGTGTTTGATGGAATTTCAATATAAAATTTGAATTATTGAAACGTTTTACGATTCCACATATGTAATCATTAACAGCCTGGTTTCGCTTTTCCGCATCTGAAGGCATTTTATCACACGGATATAATAGAACTGACTTATGCGAACCGTTTATAGTTTCTACAATTAATATTTGATATTGAAATTCCATCAAGCATCTTCAGTCAATATCAAAAATTATAATGTTTATTTTTATTATAAAATACTGAATTTTATTTAAAATTACAATTTAATTAACGAACATAGTTTTTGATTGACTTCAGCGTGGGGATTTATGAATATGAATAGAGTGAAAAAAGGCGTTAGGATCAGTGCTGTCACAGATACATCAAATAATGTCTCTAACTGACTATGATATTACAATACGGTGAAAAAAAACTGTAACGTACTTTAGCACAGCAAAATTTATAATATATATGGTTGATAGCTATTTTAGCTTACGCTTTTGTCAGAACTATTGTATAATAAAGTGTACATTTAATTATCAATATATAGCGCTGTTACAAGGGAGTTTACAAAGTTAATGCCGATTCAATCACAATATGATATTACAAGTGACATAAAATAAAAAAAAATTCACAACTTAAGATTTAAATGCATATTTTTTGTGATCCGTCATTATATGGTGGCTGATGGCTGTACCTGTTACCCTTGCTCGTTTGCAATAGTGTGGCAACCTTTATAAATTGTTTCGAAGACGATTCCCAGAATAATTGTCTCTAATATCCAAGATGGTTATTCTTTTCAATCGTTAATTATCTCCCATAAGGCAACTGAACAAAGAAACAATAATTTGGCGAGACACGCACAAAAACAAATCAACTAACAGCGTACAGTATAAAGAAATATAAAAGTAACTTTCGTAATATCTAAGATTCTTAGCAATCAGAACTAACACCCGAGTGTTTTATTTACTTAGAGGTATTTTCACCAAACAAGAGCTTTGATTTTTATAATAAAATATTATTGCAAGGCAAAAAAAATATCAATATATTTTAGATCTACAAAAATTGTCAGAATTATGTTTAAATATTCATTTACTTTTACTCCAATATATATAAAAGTTGAATTGTTAAAACATTGTATGATTCCACATGTTTTGTCACTAACGACTCGGGTTTCGCCTTTCGGCATCTTCAGGCATTCAATCACACGGATGCAATAGAACTGAAGTCAGTTCGTACAAAGCTTTAACAATTCAAATTTGATATTGAAATTCCATTAATCACCTCCAGTCGATATCATAAATTATCCAATACATATACAATATATAGTTTTGAAAGGAAGACATACAATACATTTTCTCTTCTGTTCTAACATCCAAGTTTTATATTGTGATAAAATATATTAAAAAAAACGATTATTTGTCACATACAATATTAAATTATCGCAACATAAAAATATAATTGAGAACAGAATAGAATATGTGTTGTGTACCATTTCTGCAGCCCCAATATATAGATAAGTAAACTAAGTAAATGCAAGTGTAAAAATATTTCTGACGAGGGCGTAAGCCGAAATAGCTATCAACTAATTATTAATTAATTAATAAATCCTAATTACTTTGGAAAAACTAAAACACATCGCTATTTTTTCCACTGTGTTATAATGGAGTTCTACCAAGTAAATGCCAATTAAATCAATAAATAAAACATCGTATTTAGTGCTATTTATGTTACATATATTAAGCTATAGGAGTTAAGACCGGTTTGATTATTGCGAGTGTTATCAAATGATTTTGTTACACATTTTTATTAATATTATACACCGCCTGTTCATCTAAGAGTTAGAGTTAACTCCCTAAAATTGATTGATAAAAATATAATTTTATTGCTTTAAAAAACATATTTTTTTATGAATTTGCTTCTGTGTCTCTCATCCCCTGAATTGTAATCGCTCAATTTCTTTTGCGTAGAGTATACCTACGTCACAATAGTTACAAATCATGAACAATTAGAGACAGCCTGGAGATATCTAATTCGCGGAGGGCGCACAAAACTCCGGACGAGTAGTGGGCGGACGACAGGCCCCGGAGCCTAACCGTATACCTACCCAGTTTGGTGAGGCCAGGAGGCGAAGGGCGGAAATCGAAGTTGACCGCCCTCTGGGGAAAGCGGTTGAATTTATCACGATACGGCGATTTCACAACATTTTGAAACATCATTAGTATATTATATTTAAATAATAAAACACAATTCATTCTACCAATTTGATTTTTAATATTTTTAAGATCACAATATTTGAAAATACTTTATGATAGAAATAAATTATTTAAAAACTGATAATGAATTGATATCTCTATTGTTTTGCTATAAAATATACAGTAAAACCCATTTAAGAGAAGTTTTCCAAGTGTCCCTCCTATAGTGTAGTTCTTACAAAAAGCATAATTTTCATAAGTCATCTATTTTATACGGGTACATTGAAAGCAGGTGACTTCAACTCTGTCCTTTGGGTTTGATAGACGTATTCAATACATATACATAAAAAATTGGATTATTTTTAGATTTATTGTATTAAGTAATTTCAGTAATACAGTTTATGATTTCAACTGAAAGGAATTGATAGAATTTCAATAATAAATTTGAATTGCCGAAACTTTGTACGATTCTACGTGTCTCGTCAGTTTTGTTTGCATCCGTGTGATAGAATACATGAAGATAATGAAAGGTAAAACAAGAATCGTTAGTGACAAAACACGTTGAGTCGTGCATAATTTCAACAGTTAAAAATTCACAAAATACGATTGAAATAACCTTACCTAAAAATTTGTCTTGCTGAGTAGTATTTCCATAGTATAATCCTAAAATCTACGCTGTATAAGGAATCGACTGTACATTTTCACAATGTTGGTATCAAAGCTAAATTGATTGCTATATAGGAACTGGTTATGTGGTGAGATAATTATCCCCGCACCCCCTCAATGAACTAAAGGATTTCCTCCGAAATGATCGCTTATTTTATTCATTTTTTTGAATAGGCATTAACTTGGTAGAACTCCATTATAACACGGTGAAAAAATAGCAATTTTAGTTCTACATTTTTTTTTATAAAATATAGTTGACAGCAATTTCCGCTATTTATATAGCTGTGTAGAAAAGGTACACAATACATCTTCTCTCCTATTTTAACGACCTAGCTTATTTCCTGCTAGCAATAAAACTAAAAAAATGTAAATGAAACTAAAAAGGCGGCTATATCAATAAGTTTATATGTGACACGGACGTGGTCATTACGGAAGCAAATAAGACCAACCCCCAAGAAATAGGTTGAACTAATGGAGACGTTATTATATTAGTTTGTTCGTTAAGAATCCTTTGTGATAATTGATGTCTATTGATTTCCAGCTGTTCCAAAGCCATCATTCTGCGACCCTACTACAAAGATGCAAACATTTAGGTGCTGAGTTTGAATTTATATTATGTGATTCCTTAATGACGTGATTAGCGAATTGTGAATCTGTTTTTTTACTGTTGAATGATCTTACATGTTACCTAGATCGAGTAGATATACTTCTACCTGTCTGTCCAATATAAACGGATAAACATGAGCCATTATTCATTAATACCGCGAATTTTTTCACCACCGCGCAAAAAATGACAAGCAAACCCAGAGCATCGTCCTCAGCTATGAACTGTAAGACGTAGAAGCTTTTTCTTGTAAATATGAATTTTTGGTTTGTTTGGTATAGTTCTTATGTTGAGAATCACTGGGTTAAGTTGAGATTGAATTAACCAGAGCGTCGCTTATGTGACCGAAACGTCCTGGGGCGCATATATTTAGTATCACATCTAGTTATATACGATACCACTTTGAGGAAATAATTGAATGCAAGTGAAATTGTATAATTATACATAATGGCAGCATGCGTTTGTAGTCGATTGGGATATAAAGAGGTTTACGGGTTATTTCAATGCGTTTAATGATCTCTTTAGCCATATGACGATAATTGTTTCAATCAAAAAGTACATCAATTTTGAATTGTTACAACTTTGTACGATTCCACATGTTTTGTCACTAACGTCACGGGTTTCGCCTTTCGGCATCTTCTGACATTCTATCACACGGATGTAAGAGAACTGACGCACAATAAACAGTTAGCATCGTCTATATTGCATAGGTATTGATTGAAGGAAAACACATACACCCAGGCAAAAACTGCATGAGTAATTCAATGGAACTGGCCACCAAGATTGTGCGAGACTATCTTAAATCGAGATTCTTTGCAAATAAACTGTAAATAATTAACGTCCTCAAAGTAAAAATGATAAACGTCATCCAAAAAATTCAGCAGTATTTTTGCGACAACGTCATTGAAAAATGGTCCGTTTGAGTACGTGTAAACGTGAACATTTAAACAACGTTACATTCCACACATTAAAATATAATTTCAAATGAAAAAAATGAGCATATTTCCCACACACAACAAATTTCGAGCGTCGTAGTAACAAATAAAAACTATTTGTTTTCTTTGAAATTATGCCATGTAATTGTTAAAAAAAGCTTACACCGTTAACCTCACGAAAAAGAGCTTTGAAACTTATCATTTTCGACAGTCATAGTGTTGTTTACTCGGGCCATAGAACTGTTTCTTTACACGGTCGAAAATAATTGTCACAGGTCCAAATAATAACGGAAAACACTTGCCTTTTTCACTTCCTGTTTGTATAATATAATAAACCTGCTAAATTTAGATAGAGTAAATCGCAAATGACTTAAATTGAGCGAAACACTTTCCGTTGGCCCTCTTCATGTACAATAATACGATAAGGGTACCTACATACTTTACCACCCTAATTTTTAATGCATTACAAATATCAAGAAACAAATTCAATTTACCAACCCTTTGTCAATGTTTTAAAAGAGTCGAATATCATGGAATACATTGTTTATTTACTTGATCCATTAACTTAAGTATTATGCTTCACATTTTTTTTTGGTTGCTGATAACTATTTCGGCTTCCACCATCCTCAAAAATAGTTTTATAAATTTTGACGATTATAGAAGCTTAAATAACTATATACGTTAGTGCAACTATACTGGTAAACTTATCTCTCTCGTTACGCCAGGTTTATTGCCAGCGAGATTCGTTACCGAAGATGTTGAACCCTTCACCAAACACCTTCAGTCGATATCATAAATTATATTTATATTATAATGTTTTACATAAAAAAAAAACAATGACAATTATTGAAAAATGTTCAATCTGACAATGGTCCTCATTTCTCTCAAAAATGTTAAAATTTCTGTATCGAAAAAACTCAATAGTGTGTGACTACAATTTTAAGTGCAGTTGAAATTGTCGCATAATAAAAACTGTGAAACATAAGATTCCGTATTTTTTCAGACGTTCCAAAGTTCCGAACATCCGGTTGCCAGTAATAAGTGGCATGACTATGTTTTTGAAGTCTTTAATTGCGTCATATTAATTTATTTGATGCAGTGAACTTACGAAGCTTAAAAGATACAGGAAGGGTCACGTAAGGTGAGTAACGACTGAAAATTTCAACGAAATTTATATCTTGCTGCAATTCATAATACTATATACTTTTAATTTTGTGTGCTCACAAATGTTTCTTTAAATACATGAAAAAAGAATCGCCGAATGATAGGTTATAATATTCATTTATATAACATAAATTTTTCAAATACTGTTTTTCTCATGAACGAAATTAATTACCTATTAATAATCTTCGCAACGGGCGAAATAAGTACTGATCATTATAAAAACATGTTTAATAAAAAAATATTTAAACTTTTTATAGATATAATGTATTTCTTCAATGAATTGATAATAAACATTTTAAAAGTGACAGCAATATTTATTGAACCCGAATGATAAAATGCATGAAGATATCAAAAGGTGAATCCCAGGTGACGAGTGGCAAAACATGTGGTAATGTAAAAAAACAGTAATTCTGATGGTAATGGTAATATTAAGAGACGGTGAATAAAATTTTTCATCGTGTTATAATGGAGTTCTACCAAGCTAAAGCCACTTCAATCAAGTTATATTAAGAGGTCTTATTTTTTTCATTATTTTAGTTTATTAAGATAAATTTTGCTTAATATAACAGGTGATTATTAGCTCAAAAAATTATATATATTGCCCTTTTTTTTAATTTTTATCAGTTGATTATTCTAGTAGAAATCTTCATGTTAAATGAGATTATAAAAAATATTATGTATTGTGCTATATTATTTCAATATAGCTATGCGCTTTCGTCCTCAAATGTAGTATTCTGCAATGAGTGTAGCCTTTACATATTTAGGAAAAAGTATCGAATAAATACACCAGTTTCAAAACTTTACATGTTGCCTTTAAACACATAAAAACACAGAAAAGAAGTGAATACCTATACATACGTATTATTCTATTTTATAATTGAGACAGTTGAACAAAAATAGCTGGTCAATGAATTGGCTAAGCGGTCAATCAACACAGATTCATACGTCATCTTTCACGAATTAAAGTATAATTATTACCGCGATAAGTGCATGCTGTATTGTATGGTGTGATGTCAAAAGTTCGGATGAACTTTCGAAACAAAGGCCGCATAATCAGCTGAGCTTACCAACAACCAACTTGAGAATTATGCTGTCGTACTTGAAACACGATTGTACCAGTTAGGGTTGCCAAGTGTCCTCCACATCTGAGGACAGTCCGCATTTCACACAGTGTCAACAAAGTGTGATAATTTTCTCTCATATATCGAAGTTCCACACTATTTGGCAGGAAGTCATTGGATTTCAGTAGAGGCCGTATTTTATGATTATTAATAATCGATATGAAATCGCTTCCCTAAAATTTCATTCATATAATTGTAAAGATCAATATAACAGGTGAAGGAAAAAAACCAACATTATGGTTCATGAAATCAAATTTGAATTGTTACAACTTTGGATTGAACAGAACTGGATAGAATGCATGAAGATGCCGAAAGGCGAAACTTGGATCGTAAGTGTTAAAATATGCTGAATCGTACAAAGTTGTAACAATTCAAATATGGTATTGAAATTCCATGAAGCACCTTCTGTCGATATCATAAATGTTCATGAAATCGTTTACATTTGAACAATATTCTTATTTCAATCATTTTTAAGATTTTAACTGTCACTTCTTGCTGAAAAGGTGTGGTATTTTAAATAATTACAACACATTTTATGGCTCTGTTTCCAACAATAAATTTTATGATCAGGACCGGTTTTGTTCATCGGGTGCATTATCAATTTATATAAATAACAAACAAGCATTTTTATATAAAAGAAAATAGTTAATAATTAACATGTATAAAAAAACAAAGGCTTTATAACTAAGAATATTATTTACAGGCAATCTTACAATATAAATCCATAGGAAGTAAATTCATTTGAAAATGAAATGTTAACAATCTCTTTGTAATAGTTTGCAATTAAAATGTTTGATAATATGATAGGCGATAAAATAATAAGTTAGAACGATAAAAAAAGGCAAAGCAATTTTGTTTTGCATGTTCGCAAAATCGATGGTGTCCTCTTTTTAAAAGAAAGATAATTGGCAACCCTAATTGTTTTGTTGACTGTTTTCTAAAAACGATTATTACTATGGAGCACAAATCAACTACAGTCAAATCTGAAGACGACACCTTACTTTGTAATTAATGGTGGAATATAAATTGTACTTTTAACAATTATATAATAATAAAATTTGAATTGTTGAAACTTTATACGACTCCACATGTTTTGTCACTATCAACCATTTATTTTAATTTGTGATATCAATGTGTGATAATAATGTGAATTTTTTTAAATCAATATATCAAAAAAAACGCTTTTGAAATATTGAATGACTTTCTATTTGTCGTTGATGTTGAATACGTCTAGCAAACTTTCAATGAACGCTTTTAGTAAAATAACACTATAAGGGGGATTGCCGCCGCGTACGCTTTGAGAAACTTCAATAAATATGGGCATTCCTTTCGGAATGTCTGTTGCACCCGTGTGATTGAATGTCTGAAAGGCGAAACCCGGGTCGTTAGTGACAAAGCATGCAGTATTGTATAAGGTCTCAACAAATCAAACTTGATATTGAAATTCCATCAAGCACCTTCAGTCGATATTATAAATTGATGTTTGTTTTCTATCAGTTCGGCTGCGTCCGTGTGATAGAATGACTGAAGAGGTCGCTAGTCTCAAAACATGTAATCGTATAAAGTTTCAACAATTCAACTTGAATATAAATATTCCACCAAACACCTTCATTCAATATCATAATAATACACAATGTCTATTGTGTATTAGTTCGGTTGCATCTGTAGAATAAAATTCCTGAAGATGTCGATAGGAAAAAGCCGGGTTGTAATTCTCAAAACATTTAATCGTACCAAGTTTCAATAAATCAAATTTGATATTGAAAATCCATCAAACACCTTCAGTCGATATCATAGACTATAAAATTAGAAACGTGATTCAGAATCTTTGTTAATATACATGTTAAAAAATAGTTTAAAAAACGGTTAAAACACCTTAAATACGATTTTCAAGAAGAAAACAATACTAACCCATATCGATTGCAGTGATTGTATTCAATAATTAGACATAAACGCCAATCTCTCTTGCACGGTCAAATGTCACCTAATCAAATATTTAACTCATTTGCGACGTGATAAACAGATGAATTGACCTGTCCGTTTGAATAAACATACACGGTTATCTAAATCTGTTACGTTTTCATTTGCGTAAACATTATTTCGGCCAACAAAAACGCCGCCTTGACAGCTGATGCGTGTTAATTAGACAACCCCTCCCTGTTTATTTAGTACGTCAGGTGCTGTCACAGCGCATCCGAAGGGTTAACACCCCCGCTCATTACGACAGCGGCGTACCTCCCTGTGACTTTGTTTGAAGCTTCAAACTTTGGCAGTAAAACTGAAAAATTCATCAAACAGTTTTATACGAATATAATCAAGAGACTTGGCAGTTGGCTTAATTTCATCGTTTAAATTTGATGCCTTCTTAATTCTGGCGATAAATTTTATATATTAATTTTATATTATAATTTTTTTACTACTTAACAACTATATACCATTTTTTTTGTGACAGCATTGAGATTACTAACAATGAACATCAATATACTGAAATCGATCAAGATCGTTACATTAATCGTGAATATTTTTATCTGCTTATGCGTCAGTTCCATGAAACATATATTTACATTTAATTTATTTAACAATCGCTGTCTAATGCCATTTTGCAAGAGATAATACGTTCATATCACATGTTGAAACTTTGTACGATTCCGCATTTGTTGTCACTAACGACCCGGGTTTCGCCATTTCGGCATATTTAGGCATTCTATCATACTTGTCTTTTTTCTTTTAAGAATATTCAGTTTATGGACATATAAGTATAAATCTACCCATCACAGATATGATCCTCAACGACACAAAATTTTCGTTGAAAAAATAGAAAAGAAATTACTATGGATTAAAGAATGGTTTTTACGAGTTGACATATAATTTGTGATATCGACTGAAGGTGCTTGATGGAATTTCAATACTTTTTTCAAGAGTTTTTCTTTTCGGCATTTTCAAGCATTCTATCACAAGGAGTTATCAGTGACAAAACATGAGGAATCGTACAAAGGTTTAATAATTCAAATTTGATACTGAGATTCCATCAAGCACCCTCAGTCGATATCATGTAGCATATTAAAGAGTTGAAGTATTATTCTCGCTCGCTCATTTACACATTTCAATGAGAAAAAGAAGAACTATTCTTTTTATTTGGTATATTTATATGTACGACGAAGTAATGGTAAATTAAAGTGCGTTTTTTTGTTGTCTTAGTGATTAAATTGGTGAAAAAAATAGCAATGTATTTTAGTTCTACAAAATTTTGTAGAACTAAAATACATTGCTATTTTTTCACCGTGTTATAATGGAGTTCTACCAAGTGAATGCCAATTCAATCAATGATTAAATTGGATTCAAATATGTATTTGGTAGTAATACAATATTGTTATTATTATTATTATGTGAAAATTTCCTAAATATATATCGAAAAAATTATTAAAAATTATTTTATTTTATTTTTTTAACCCTTTCATCCACCACTGAACAGAAAGAACAAAGCAACAGTAGATAATTAATACGCGGGGCTGAAGAGGAATAAACGACATAACGAATGCATAAAATGAGTTCAGTTTGCAGATCACGTATTCCACTATTAATAAACATAGCGTTTTAGTGTAGTTGTCTGCATTTAGTACTCTTGGAATACCGATGAGAGGAAACAACGTAAAGCATGGCGCTTTATAGGTTAATAACAATTTTTCTTCGGTCAGCGCTTCGATTACACTTAGGAATGAGATATATTCCTAATGCCTTTTAACAATACTAATTATTTATTTCTTCATACTTTTTAAGTTCATTATTAAATTTTAAGATTCGTTATTCTTGTTAATAAATTTTTCAGAATGATTTTTGAATCAATTTTATTTATGATTACAAATTAAAAGAAAAAAATACATATTTAAATTGAAGCGGTCGTAACATTTCTTGTATATAATGTTTTTTATTCTGTTTTATGTAAATTATTTTCCTAGATACAGAACCATTTGTTTTAAATTCTATTCAATTAATTTATGATATCGACTGAAGGTGCTTGATAGAATTTCAAAATCAAGTTTAAATTGTTACAACTTGGTACGACTCCACATGTATTGTCACTAAAGACCCGAGTTTCGCCTTTCAGTATCTTCAGGTATTCTATCACACGGATGCAACAGATCACAAGTTAGTCTGGGTCGTTAGTGACAAAACCTGTGGAATCGTACAACGTTGTAACAATTCAAATTAACTGTTTAATTATTTATTCAATTGTATTATATCAGCTGATAATACTAGCAATGAGTAAAACCGATCCTGATCTTAATAGTTTAAAATTGTGCCAAACATAATGTTTTATTATTAAAATATATTATTGAAGTGACAGTTACCACCTGCATGATAAAATAAAATAAGAAATCTATAAAATTTACACGGAAAACAACGGTTTTAAATTTACTAGATTAAAAAGTATAACCTTGATAGCTGTTCCGGCTTACGTCCTAATTAGAACCATGCTTAAACGTACATTTACTTATCTATTATATATATAGCTGTGTAGAAAGGTACACGATACATCTTCTTTTCTGTTTGATTATCCTATTTTCATATTGTTTTACAAAATTCTTAAATGAAGCAAATTGACATTGTATATTTCTTAATGTGAAAGTTAATCTGGGTGTATTTGGGAAATAAACGTAAATAATGAATAAGTATTGTGCTAAGATGATTTATTAAACAAATTCATTACCATTCGGTAATGGTCTGAGAAGCGGTGATAGATTTATATTTGTTTATTCATAAAGAATATTATTGGAATGATGATATCTATGAATTTCTAATTGTTCCAGTGCAATTTAGCTTAGAGCCTTTATTACAAAGATGTAAACACGTGGACAATGAGTTTAAATTTATGTTATGCGATTCCTTTATGAAATAATTTGCAAATTTTGAACATTTTTTTTCATAATTAAACAATCTTATATGTTTTTTAGCCCGAGTCGACATACTCCTGCCTGTTTGTCCTATGTATATCGATTGACAAGAGTCGCAGAACCTATTGCAAATATTTATTAATCTATCAATTTTAATTTAAAGTTCGTGATCATTCGGTCGTGTTAACGTTTTTGCAACACAGCGAATTGACATAGATTTGTTTTAAAAATCACTTAATTTTATTGTTTTTACGTATCGATTTTTAAATTTAACAGATGATTTTAATTAAATTTTCAATGCGATTTCCACACTTATATCCAATAATAATGTGCATAAAATAGGTCTAGAGTTCAATTATTCATCGAGTTGCCAGTTTGTTCTGTTGTGCAAGTAGTATGTGACAAGTCCTTTCCCTTGATTAATTGAAATTAATAACATCACACCAAAGAGGCGTCATGCTTGTGCTAGGGGTGTCAATATAATGTCTACCTAAACCGGTATAAACTAAAATCGGTTATTTGGTATTTTCGTAAATATATTCAATCAATTTCCGCTTTTGATATAGATACACTGGGTCTCCTTAGGGACGTATTTCAACAGAAGAACTGCAAGAATTCTTTGAATTGTTTTAAGAGAGAATTGAAGTATTTTATAAAGACTGGGACAGAAAAGTTAGTTAGTTGATTCCTGTCGCTACAAGAAAGAGGATATTTGCTTGGTGGTGACGTTAAACGTTGGTACACTTACTTCGATCTGTGAGCTTTTTTGTCATATATGATTTAAGAAATAAACGCCATTGCTTTCGAACAGAATTCTGTATACCGTTTTAAAGGTGTTTATTATGGCATTCGAACGAGTGGGATCCGTAACGCAAGCCAAAGAAGTTCATCACCTCACCGCTTAACACTATCAGCCCCAGCCAAAATTTTGCAAACCTAGCCCCTATGCCCGGCCCATTTTTGAACAAATGGCGTAAGTGTTTATTAAAAGTGTTATAACTATGTTAATATTGGATACAATCAAATGAAATTTTATGAAATGCTTAACGACATTATGAAAATTAGCCCAAGATTGGTTGAATTGTCAACACTTCCCCATATGTAGAGCCACACTTTGTTGTTTACACATGTACCGAATCTCATTTATTTTGTTGGTTTGCATACACTTCGCAAGCCCTATAGGGGCCAATTTTTGTGTTGCCGGTATAGGAATCAAAAGCTGTTTTTTTTACATCCCAAACAATCTTTTTTATAAATCTTGCAAAAATTTTCCTTGGAATGGACTCGGTGTCACTTATATATCGTCCACAGGAGAGGGAATGTTGGTGTCGTGTATTGCACGTGAAACGATTGTGTTTTTAGATTGTGTAAATCAATAATTTCATGAGCGATAAAACTAATTAAATGACCGTTTTGAAATGGTTCGAGACTTGGCAATAAGAAAGCATTAAAATTCTCTGTCAAATACTTTGTTTAATGTCCCTAATTTGTCTTTTTTCGACGGGCCGGTCTATCACGTCAAAACACGTTTTCGGGACTCAAGCGTTGAAGGGATTCGATGAGTTAATTACACAACAATTAGTATTTCTCAACTTGAGTGAGCTTTTTCTAACGATAGAGTAATTCACAACAGCATGAGACAACTCAAAACAGGTCAAAAAAGTAACTTTCATGATGTACAGTTATACTGTGCTAGTCTGTCCAACCTTACATTGGAACGAACGGCCACGCTGTTATGCAAGTGTTGAAAAATAACGCAAATTACAAAACATTTCAAAATTTTAGACGTCATATGAAGAACGAGTAGATTTTCCTCACACATACTTTCACGCTGTAAAATGTTGTGCAGGAGTTGCTCCAAAGACACTCACAATTATCAAAGTAAAAAAATTGTTGATAAGCTTAACTACCACTGTATACTGCCATACAAAATAAGCGTTTTGGAAAGCAGTTGTGGGAGGTGATGGGAAAAGATTCCTTTATAATGAATATAATAAAAGATATTCTTCTTTCTTTTTTTGAACTGTATTGATATTCCAAATATCGGTATAATTACAAAGCCCGGTTATTCTTCAGTGATCCGGTATTTCAATCCCTAGCAGTAACCGAGACAAGAAACGCAAAGTATGCTTCGCTTTGGCAATCACTTTCGAAACGAAATCGGTAGCACAGTTGTGACACTAATTCAGCGGTTTCCAAACTAATTAAAATCATCAATGTGTCGGCAACAATATTGGCTGGTGGGTTCAAACAGAATTTTACCAAAACATAATTATAAATGGGTCTTTGATATCCTTTCATTGGAACGTTAAAAATTATTTTTATTTACCATTCTGTATATATTTGGTCATTGTTTTAATATTTGGATATATATTTATGTAACAGCAATATTGTATTTCAGTCCGGTTTCACCAATCAACGGCATTCATCGGCTGTTTCTGATTATAAAATATGTAATAAAAACAATACTTAAAAAAGGTGTTTGATGGAATTTCAATATCCAATATAGATTGCCCAAACTTTATACGATTCCACATCTTTTGTCAATAAAGATCCGAGATTCGCCTTTTGGCATCTTCAGACATTCAATTACGTCAAAGCAACAAAACTGACTAAGATCTGACAGAACTGTCAGATCTGCTACATCCGAATGATGTAGAATGCATGGTGATTCCGAAAGGTGAAACCCGAACCGTTAGTTGGACAAACCATGTGGAATCGTACAAAATTTCAACAATTCAAATTTACTAAAAATGTGTATATATTATTTAAAAGAGAAATTAATTCTTACAGTTTGAGAACTGCTGGAATATAATTGAAACCTCATAGGACTCGTTTTAATTAATACAATTAAGAGCAAAGTATAAATATATCTTAGTATAAATTTTGTAGTTATTTTAATTAATGATGAGATTTTGACAAATTGCACTAACTTAACTTCACGAGTCTTTTGTTTGCCCGTATCACATAATCGTTTCCGAGTACTGGCTCCAAACGAAATTTCCAATAATTCAAAACAAAATTAGTGCAAATTGTGAAAGCAATTTATTTTCATTGCATGACTTGTCAATTTACTTGATAGGCCAGCTTATCCTTATTTTTGTCATTTACACGAATTAGGGTTGGAAATTTTATATGGGAAGCAAATCAAAACTGACTGAATCTTTTTTTCATCCCCTATTTCAACTAAAACTTTTACAACCTCGTGCGGAGGTATTTATTTTAAAATCATTTTCATTTCTTCTTTATTCGAAGTAAAATTGTATTTGAAGACTTTAAAAGTACAATATACATCAATGGATTACTTACTACATTCAAAAATTGTATCATAACGTCAATAAAAACTAGTCGTTTTGCACGTTAAAAATCGAAAATGTATGAAAAAAAATAACTTATAATGCCTTCTATTACAAAGTCACTATGTTATATTTAATTTACAAGTTAAACCGTCTAAAATTGAATGCCATTATTATTATATCAGAACTGATAAATTAAAATATCAATAAAGCTCTTTTTTAATTTTTTTTTTAATAAAGCATTAAGATCTATGGCATGCTAGCGTCAGAGCTCTTCAAGTCTCCTTCATCTAATTACTATTACGGTATTAACTGTCGCTTCTTGATGACAATACATGATATTTTAAATAATAAAACCATTTATCAGATTACCTAATCAGTTCTGTTGCATCGGTGTGATTGAATGCCTGAAGATGACGAAAGGCGAAACCCGGTTCGTTAGTGACAAAACATGTGGAATTTTACGAATTTGTGGCAATTCAAATTTGATATTGAAATTCCATCAAGCACTTTTAATCGATATCATAAATTATATAATAAAAATATTTTTTTTCACAATCTATTTTGTGATCATGACCGGTTTCACTCATAGCGAGCATTATCAATTGATATCAATTTATTCAGTCTGCAAGTCCTGTAGGAAAATTACTGAATGTGTTTTGAAATATACGCTAGTTAAACATCCTTGTTCTCTAATATTTTCATTAGCATATTATTATTAATTGCATACGGGTTAACGACTACACAGTTGCAAGATCGTTCATTTGACTCCACTACGAACAAATGGGTGTAGTTTAACCAATTATATCCTAGTGGAGAAACAGCGAATAGACAAACAGCTCTCTCTCTGAAGTCGTCATATTACGCCGTTTCATTATTCGTATGTGCCCTTGGAGAATCTAAATTAATAAAGTTTTGCATGAATTAACCCTTTGTGTGCCATGAAAATTTTACGGCGCGTGTCCCATCCGAACTTGGACGTGTAATTTTGACGACTGTCGACATAATACACATTTTGACGAAAAGGCATATTCCCTCAGTCGACCTCTGCCCACTACCGCTTTCATGTCCGTTTATGTTATATGCCAAGTTCCAGTGGCGTAACAAACGTTAAACGTATCCATTCCTTTTTTCTTAATCATGAGAAACTCTTTGGAGAAACTTCAAAATATTTGATTCTGACTGTCGAGATGGCCAATATTGATGGTTGGCACTTAAAAATATATAAAAGTTTACCTGACTGCTAAAATCTGAGATGTTGAAATGGCTGCCAGATGAGATCAGTGCTCCTTAACCGGTGTATCACGGCACATTTGTGTGTCAGCAGTCAATTCATGATGTGCCGCGGGTTATTTTTCTAACAGAAGTATAACAGGGAAACAGAAAAAAAGTATGTAAAAAGAAAAATATAATGATTTTATTATCAAATATATAATAACAGATCCATTATGATTTACAAATCCTAAGATATTAATTGAGAAAATAAAGCCACTTTTCTTGGGGTGTAGCAAATATTCACATCGTCTAACAGACTTCTTTTCAGCCACGGTCTTTAAAGGGTAAATAATACCTCACGGATATTTTAGCAACGAATACACACATAAAAATGCTATTTTTTCTCTTACCTAAAAATATGATATACTTATTGATTGAATTGGCATTCAATTGGTAGAACTCCATTATAACACAGTGAAAAAAATATTTATAAAATGTCCTGTGGCTCATGTTTATCCGTTTATATCGGACAGACAGATCGAAGTATATCCAATCAAGCTAAGGAACGTGTAAGATTATTCAATAGTAAAAAACAGATTCACAATTTGCTTATCACGTTAAAAGGGAGTCGCATAATATAAATTAAAACTCAGCGCCTTAGTGTTTGCATCTTTGTAATAAAGGTCGCAAGATGACGGCCTTAGAACAGCTGGAAATCAATAGATATCAACTATCACAAAGGATTCTTAACGAACAAACTAATATATGTCGATCACCATTGCTTAACCCTCTGCGGGGTGCTTTTTTGTTTCTGTAATAGACCATTACCGTGCCACATGTAAACTTTTTGATATAGCCGCCTTTTTCATATCAACTGTATTTAAAAAAAATACTTTTGTAGAACTAAAATACATTACTATTTTTTTCACCGTGTTATGCTAAACTTGTTCGAAAATAATTTCGATAAAAGCTCATAGAAACAGATTAACTGCAGTATATTTCGGGTGGCAGTTTCCAGGGGTGGACATAAAACATATCATTAAAGCTAAGTGCCTGCTTAAGGTGGGTAAGCAGATAAAAAATAAAAGTGCACGATTTAACGATCCCTTTAACTGCGTCTATCTTTTAAGAGAACATGCCGTAGAAAACGTTTCAAGTGGCCCATTAAATACTGAAGTATCCTAATCTATTTCGAATAAGCGATTAAATTTATTGCGATTAATTAATCAATGTTTATTATTTTTTTATGTCCCGTATAGCCAATTCATCTGCGTAAAAACATTTCGTATTGCGTATAAGACTTCAAGCCATATCAAAGCCCTAGCTAGATTTCAACTCTACAGATTCTATAATTTACGGTAACGACTGATGGCAGCTTGACGGAATTTAAAAAAATGATTTATGATATCGACTGAAGGTGCTTGATGGAATTTCAATATCAAATTTGAATTTTTACAACTTTGTACGATTCCACATGTTTTGTCACTCACGACCCGGGATTCGCCTTTCGGCATCTTCAGGCATTGTATTTCGTTTATAGCTGAGTCGTTACGTACGTAATAAGCCATCCCCATCCAATAAACCATTTCCGTGCAATATGCATGCTTATTGATATAGCCACCTTTTTAGTTTCATTTACAATTTTTAATTTTTTTTTAATTTTATTGCTAGCATGAAATAAGCTAGGTTGTTAAAACAGGAGAGAAGATGGATGTATGGTGTACCTTTTCTACACAGCTATATATAGATAAGCAAATGTTCGTTTAAGCATATTTCTGACGTTGGCGTTAGTCGAAATAGCTATCAACTACAATATATTTTATATAAATTAAAATTGTACAACTAAAATACATTGCTATTTTTTCACCGTGCTATTTATTTCTCCCTTTCTATATTCTTGACGTGCAATTTTTGACAAAATGTTATGTCTTGATATTTCACCATGAATTCAAAAGATTTTATAATGCTTTTAAAATACTACATTAATAAAAACAGTCAAATTTTATTAGATATTAATTGTTTAAGTACAGTGTATTTTTTATAGCTGGCATTTCGTGCATTATAGAGTGCGTTAACGTGTTTATGATATAATACCGGTTAAGGGCTGACAATTTATTTTTTGTCAGGAATAAAAACTGGATCAGAGTATGAATAATGTTTTTTCCCATACCTTCAAATCGGTGAATTTATTTTTTGTTAGTTCCAGCTAAAATGTTAAGAATAAAAGAATATGTGTTAACAATGATGAGATTGCCGCGGTTTGCATTTGATGAGAATAATAAATCACGTAGGGAATGTTTTTAATAATATAAAGTGGGCAATGCGTATGAGGGCAGTAAAAAAAAGACCGCATTAAATAAATTAGTTATTGTTGAGCGACGACAAAATGACAATTTCGAGACAAACGTGTTTACGTCGAGAGGGGAAAAATGAAAAATCTTTAAGAAAAGTCTAGCAAAGGTGAATTAATCTCTTTTCCTCGCTTATATTGACGGGCATAGATGCGACAATCCATATTACGACATCGGAGTAAGCCGTTGACAATTATGCTATGTGGTATATTTACAATTTCAACTTAACTTCGAGTGGGAAAGGCAATTAGGTACTGGACAATTAAAAGTAACTCTCTTTATTATTCGAAAATCACGATGAATAATTCTAGATAGACACCGAAAAGATTACTTACAGAACATCCACATTTATTATTCGTAAGGAGTGTTTTTATTATATATCAGGACTATTTTATTAGATGTTATTTGTCTATAATTTGGCGATCGGTTTTATTGTTGTAAAAAATACGGGGTAAATTTATCAGTGTTTAGTTCCAAAATTACTGTACGATTAGATGATTATTTTGGTTTTACGCGATGTACAATATATTAATTCACCGATATTAACTGTACAGTCGTTGTTTCTAATGTGGAGTATTTGAAATCGTGAAATACACTAACATTGGATTTTTTATTGGAAACCAATGGTTACTCAGTTGTTCCAAGTTTTATTGAAAAATAAGGCGATTTTTCTTGAAGTCCTCTAAATCCCCTCATTATCTGTCATATGACTCCGTTGATCATATTCTTTTAAGGGTTAAACAAAGACACATCTAAATATTATATATATACACCAGATTAATTCTTAAAAATATACCACTTTTCCAAAAACCGCAACTAATTAGGTAATTTTTAATAAAAAAAGAAAACTCTTTTCCAGACGAGATATGCTTCATCAAAAAGGTTATGTGTTCTATGCTTTTTATGCTTCTCCATCAAAATAGAGACTATCTTCAACAAACAACATCGATCACTTTTCATGTGTTGTCACTTATTAATGGAAATATATTAAATAAAATAAAAAAACACAAGATTATATACAACTTCCACAATTTTACATTACTACCATCAGGAATGGTTTTGCCCATTGCAAGCATTATAAACTAATACAGTAAAAACTTAAACAAGTTTTGTAACACTTGATAACATTCAAAAAAGGCGAAACCAGTCCTAATCTGTATATTATAAAATTGAATAAATAATACATAGCGATAAGTCATTTTAGATTACCTAAATAACTTTTAATTTTCGTTTCATATCCAAAATTATTTCTAATAAACTTGAGAAATAATCTTACAACTAACTAACTAACTTTACTAGAGTCATCTCTACTTCGATGGAACCTTTCGCTAAGAGTAATAATGCGCAACAGATTTCGTACGGCATGTCTTATCTAGGAAAATTTGCTTCACTCCATGCACCCCTTCCTTCCGGGAACAATTATTATTAAGAAGATTTTTTTTCCATTTTTTGTTGATTATCTCAGAAAGAGGAAAGATTCGCGGAGTACTTTTGAAGTGAAATTTACTTTTTAAATTGGAGAGATGAGATTTTTAATTGGAAAAGCTACCGTTTTGGAATCATAACGAATGAACCCCCCCCCCCTTCCCTCCTCCGACGCAATGAAAAGTCACGGTGCAGTTTTATTTAACTGGCTGTTAATAAAGTTAGTGAATTGTAAGTGTATATCACATCGAAGAAATAATTTTGATATCCATACAAAAAAAATATAATCTAACAAAAATTTATAATAGACTGAAGGCGCTTGTCACATACAAGCTGGTCATTGAATATAAACATTGAATTTAGATGATCTCTGCTTATTCATATATATATGTTTTGGGTGAAATATTTAATGACCCCCCGTGTTTCAGTGCTATAATATAATTAAACACTCTTATTCTCAATAAATGAATGTTTTAACAAATAACAAGTGGTTGGCAAATGTCGATGTAAATTTTTTCAGTTCCTGTATAATTCTGCTTGTATATTTTTGTTGCAAACGGTTTATTTGTGTCAGTAGAATCTATAAAGATACTAAAAGGAGAAACCTGGTTCGTGATTGACAACGTGTGTAGTAATGTAAAACGTTTCGATTAACCTTTGTTTAAGTCATTTACGAATCGACTGAGGTGTTTGATAGGTTTTTTTATAATGCTCAAATCGATAAAAATTTGTACATATATAAATATTTTATCAGTCACGGAAAGTATTTCATGTTTTTCCATCTTCATGCATTTTACAATTCGGATTCAATAAAAATGATACAAAATCAACGGTTTGCATCCGTAATATATGTAATTCTTTCTACGTCATTATAAAAGACGAAACCCGTGTCGTAAATTACAAAACGTGAGAAAATTATTTAAATTTTAATAGTTTGATGATCTTTAATTGATTGCATATACATATAAAATGTAGGAAAACACCTGAAAAATCAAACTTTTTTTAGTCGGAGTCGTGTTTTTTTAACGACAACACAGCCCTGAATCAAACAAGATATTTTGGTCAAATATATACATATATTGTAAGTCTCAAAACAGCAATCGAAATGGCATTCCCATTGACGAAACACCCGTAATTGCTATCGTATCAAACTTCGGTCGAAATAAAACCTTCACGCGCAATGTTCTGTCACTTCGATTTACTGAATTATTTCCAGATAGCCAGTTGCAATATTCAACATCAGAATGTTTTAGAGCAGCGCTGGCCAACATTTTTGTATTAAAAATTGAACGAAATCAACTTTTGGATTGCGTGAAAAGCCCGCCAAAATTTACTGTTCTCGTTCTAAAGGCAATCTTTGATTGGATTCGCATTTATCTGGCAGAATTCCATTATAACATAGTGAAGAAAAAGCAATGTATGACTGTTCTAAAAAAATTATAAGATATGATTATAAGATGTTTACCTTAAAATGGACGTAGTGCGCGATACGTATTTCGAACAGAACCATGATTTTCAAAATAAATTTAAACAATTTGGAAGCGTTGTTCTGGCGTAAGTCTATTTATATTGAAATGCTAAACTAAACTAACCATAAATCGAAAATTGACAACTGACAAAATGGCTGCCAGTTAAAAAAGTGTTGCCAACTTAAAGTTCTATACCTCTAAAGAAACACTTTTTATTTTAGTTCTACAAAATTATTTTTTTAAGATAAACTATTTCGGCTTACTCCTTCATCAGAACGTAACTATATACATAAAGATGTGTAGAAAAGGTATACAATACATCTTCTCTTTTGTTTTAACACCCTAGTTTCAATATGTGCTTTAAATAGTGAATAATTATTGTACTAAGATGATTTATTATATATAATAAATGCATTAAACTTCCGTAAGCATGCGTAAGCCGAATCAGCTATCAACTATATATCTTTAAAAAAATGTAGAACTAAAATACATTGCTATTTTTAACACGGTGAAAAAATAGCAATGTATTTTAGTTCTACAAAATTGCTATTGCAAAATTGCTATTTTTACATTGTGCATTTTTTTATAATGTTACACAATGTTGTATAATATTCTCAGAGATTTATATTATAAAGATTTGGACCGATTTCGGTTGTTTTTGTGTTGTTGAGATATTCTTCAAAATCTTCTAATCGAAAAAGAGGTCTGAGTCACTCGTTTTTCACGACTCTCACATTGACCAAAAACACGAATCCGACTCTGGCCAAAATACCGCGATTCCACGACCCCGAATTCACAAGTCTGGTATTAACGAATTAACTAAGCGCGCACGTTACAAATTTTCAAAGAGTGTCTTTATTACCCAAGATTCCTCATTTCTGAATCTGGTACATCCGAGTTTATCCTGGCGTTTAATTTAATCTGGCGCAAAGACGAGCGACGACAAAAGGCATCCAGCAAGATGGAGATGGATGTGACGTCACGCGTGCAAGAGGGACGGGGTGATCGAGTGACCGGGAGGGTGGCAGGGGTTATATCCGAAACGGTTCAATTACATTCTAAATCCGATTTGCTCTTGCATTACACCCACCGCCTGTCTGGCGCGAAGAATTTCCTCTTTGACAGTGTTCTAATACAGTATTTCAGAATGTTTGAGACTTCTTTACTTGAGGGCATATGGATACTATCCGTGGCCTTATCCAACTGACTTTCTTTTAGGTATGCTCACTTTTAATAGTTTGAAAAATCGAAGAGAAATGTATCTAGCCATGTATTCTTTCGACTAATTCGAGGCCAAAATAAGAATTCTGCCATCCTTACTAATATTAATTTGTAAGTTCCAGATTTTTTTTAAGAAATCGAAAATTTGTTTTTTCTTTCAAAGTGTATAACCAGTCTGCCAATGGTAAGAGCATTAACAATGTGCAACAATATTGCTTCGGATGTTGACATATTCCATGTGGACGAAAGTGAGTTCAGGTAAATACTATTTTTCAGTTAAAGTAGATCTTTCATGAGCTTACTTGGTTGACTTTTTTGCAATACTTGTTGATTGTTTTGCTGTATATTTGTTAAATCTCCAACACTTTATGTATAAATATGTAAACGTTGCAAAAGTAATGAATTTATAATTTGTAAATTTTGTACCATATAATTATAAATAAATAAATAAAATTATGATATCGACGGAAGGTGCTTGATGGAATTTCAATATCAAATTTGAATTGTTAAAAATTTGTACGATTCCATATGTTTTGTCACTAACGACCCGGGTTTGTCTTTCGGCATCTTCAGACATTCTATCACACGGATGCAACAGAACTGACGTCAGTTTTGAACCCGGGTCTTTAGTGACAAAACATGTGGAATAGTTCAAAGCTTTAACAATTCAAAAAAACTGGATAAATAAATGTTTCATAAGTACTGAATTCAAATAATAAAAGACAATGTTTAGTATCCTTAAATCATGAAAAAAAAAATATGAAAAAGTAGTTATTCAAAATAAGTATTTTACTAATGTATATTTTAAACAAATAAAAAATAATTTTAAGAAAAATTATGCATTAAATACCTAAATTTAATGATAATTAAATTCGACTATCTGATGAATTGATATGTTGAAACTCCTTTCTGTCAAAAGGTCCATAACACAGATTGTAAATATTTGCATAATATTTTTAAAGTAAAATCTGAATTGGAACTTTGTTGTATTGAGTTCAACGTTAGCGGAAACGAAACTAAATATTGCAACTTAATTGGACGGAAAGTCTTCAAATGCAAACAAAAGGCAGTTTCGCTTACATCCACTCGTCTCCCTTATCCCTTACACCACCCCTCAGAGTGATCATTGTGTCTCGCTCATTTAGCCAAAGATCAACATTGGTATTGGATTTTTCTCCTTGAAAGCTGATAGCAATGTGTAATTGGAAATAAATGTATACGAAAAGGATTGTACATATGTGCCATTTCAATATTGAACAAAGAGTGGATCGGTTTCTGCTGATTGGAATGAGCAGTTTATTCAATAAAACGTGGTGCTTATTTCCAATTTAGATCTATTATTTAAAATGAACATTTTTTCAACAAGATGGCTTTAGTTTATTTCAATTGATATTCCAATTTTGATTTTTTCATTGCAATATATGTATACATTATACGTTTTCATATCGATGGGCCAGGCGAACAATCACATAAGTCAAATAATCAAATGATTACGTAGCAAATGAAATTCTTTATAAACACGTAGAATACTGATGCAAGTGTGTGTAACCACATAAGAAGAGATTTTTAATTTATAATATCGACTGAAGGTGCTTGATGGAATTTCAATATCAAATTTAAATTGTTACAACTTTGCGCGACTCCACACGTTTTGTCTCCAACGAACCAGATTTCTTCTTTCGGCATTATCAGGCATTTAATCCCAATATAAATATTTTTACTCAAAGCAATTTTTTGTAAATGATTTGGATTTGTTTATAAAATAACAGAACAATGTACTGTATTGACTTATGTGATTTTTCACCAACCAAATCAAACTTTAAATTTAAATTATGAGACATTGTAAGATTTCACATGTTTTTTCACTAACGCCCCTGGTTTCGCCTCACGACATCTTCAAGTATTGTGTCATTTATCAGTTGTTTTTCATCCCTGTGAAAGAATGCCAGATGATGCCGAAAGGCGAAACCCGAGTCTTTAGTGACAAAACATATAGAATCGTACAAGTGTTCAACAATTCAAATTTTATATTAAAATTCAATCAAACATCTTCAGTCGATATCATAAATTATAGTAAGGGATGATTTTTTATTGATTTCTGTACCTTGTACACAGGTCACGAGAAACCATCCCTAAAATGTCACATTCAAGAATGAATCCGTAATAAACACCGAAGATATTTCCGCAAATAACTTTTTTACAGGAATACACGTTTGGCTTTTTTCATGAATTATCCATCACATAAGTAAGTCAATTAGTCTAATCCATACTTAGCAAACACATTGAGGGTGAAAGATCTACGGAGTAAACGTGCATCAAACAAATTCTTATATGTGAACCCTAATCTTTTACTTTTACCCTTAGGGGATGTTCTTCAGAAATGGGGGTTGAAGGTTTATATGTGATACGTGACCCAATTAATGGCGATAGATAGCAATCGGTTCAAGGCAGAGGTTTTCAATGTGAAGAAATATTTGATACTGGAAAGTCTACTACACAGTTTCGAAAATTGAGATCATTGAGATGTTGGCACTAGCATTCATAATAAATATATGTAAACTTTACATCGATTTCTCTACAGTGTAAATTTTTAAATTATATGACTCAATGTTCAACCGCAGAAAAAAAAATGTTTTTTGATAATATGGTATACAAAAACCTATTTTTAAACCACTTATAAACAACACAACGAAAAAAAACAATGTATTTTAGTTTTATGAAAATTGAAAGGTGTGTAGTTGATAGTTATTTTTGCTTACGTCCTCGGCAGCGTATGCCTAAACGTACATTTACGTGTGCATATGAAATGTTGTAAAAAAGGTACACAGTACATCATCTCATCTGTTGCGAATAAATTATTAAATGTGGCAAATTCATTTGATGTATTTCTCGATTAAACGTTTAACTTAAGTTATGACGAGGGCGGAACCCGAAATAGCTTTCAATTATATACCTTTTTTGTGGAACTTAAATAAGTACAATCAATTCAAGCTATCAGTCCAATCAATTTTAGAAATGTCCTTTACGCGACTCATAGGCGAACAGGTTTATCACCAATCAACACCCTTACTAACAAAAAATTGGTACACGATCAATGTTGTCACTTTGGTAATGGATGAAAAATAAATGTGCGACCCTCAAATGCGAAGTGTTGAAAAAAATGTTTGATTAAAGTTAATTAAGAAAAAAAATATAAATTATATTTTAATAACTTGAACCGGAGTTGCGGCATTCAAGTTACAGGTATAACGCAAGATTATGGCTAACTATAAGTCCTCCTGTCGTAGCCCCATCTTTGACGGACATGGTTAACAAAAATATCTTGTCAATAGTTCAAACAAGTACAGTCCAAATACATCTCTCTGTATTATCAAATTTAAATGTTGAAACTTTTTACGATAATATTGAAATTTCATCAGGCACCCTCAGTCGAAATCATAAATTATTTCACGAGGTGCCATTCCACATGAATAATAACACAGGGTACTTGGTTCCGTTGATATTCATTTGGGAAACGACGGATTAACTGTACAATACACCAGATCTTCTTTTGAAATGACAGATACGTTTCAAAGACATTCGGGTTATGGAAAGAAATTCAATGTCAACTTTTCCGATAAGATAGTTAAAAACCCCGTTTAAAAATAAAATTTATTAAAAAAAACTCGTTTTGTAATAAAATATCATTATTTTTTAAATAATAAAAACACATTTTTTTAGTACTTATTTCCACAATATATTTTTTGATCAGGACCGGTTTCGCTCATCGCGAGCATTATCAAGTGATCATCAGTTGATAATGCTCGCGATGAGCGAAACCGGTCCTGATCAAAAAATATATTGTGGAAATAAGTACTAAAAAAATGTGTTTTTATTATTTAAAATATAATGCCTTTCCATCAAGAAGTGACAGTTAACACCTTAAAAGTGAAATATCATTATGTAATAAATATATACATTTGGGACTTGAAAGCATCTGCTCAATAAGGTAAGAGACCCACTCTTATAATATGTAAGTTAGTTTTCTAGTGGTTGTATCGCCACGCAGATAACGGGTTGTTCTAAGTCAAGAGGGGTTAAAAGTTTATAAAGAGTAAGTGTAACGGAGGTGTTAAGAGAAAATTGGCAGATATTTCGAATAATACGAAATAAAAAGTATTTGGTGGGATGATTATTTTTAATACATAGTACTCGACATGCTTTGCAATGCTATTCAAACAACATGAACTACTAAAACAGTACTACTTACTGCAATCGATGGTTTGCAAAATGTCATTAAAAATTCATAACTTCAAAGCTTGGTAGTTTGGCAAAGGTCGTAACTAGACACCTATATAAAATACAATTAGTTCTTAATAAGATGCGAGGGCGAAAAGAAAGTATTTTAAAAGTTTCAACCATTTCCTATCCTTAATATAGTCATACATAACAAACATACATACAAAAAAACAAACATTTATACGTTGATTTATTGATTGAATTGGCATTTACTTGGTCGAACTCAATTATAACGCGGTGAAAAAATAGCAATGTATTTTAGTTCTACATTTTTTTTATAAGGTATAGTTGATAGCTATTTCGGCTCACAACTATACCTTATAAAAAAATTGTAGAATTAAAATACATTGCTATTTTTTCACCGTGTAACATTTATATGTATTATATATTTGGGTGAGAATGATTATTTATTGAATTACGGTTTTAATTATATGTGCAATAATTAATTTTCTTTGGACCTAACGAATCATTTTTTTACGTATCAATTTAAAATAATAATGTTCCGAAAAATATAATTTGGCCATGAAAACTTTGTGTTTAGTAAAAAAACTCGCTATGGGAGGGAGGGAACAACTTGCAAAAAATGCCCATTCGCTATGGGAAAATTCGCTATTGGAGAGCGTATATTATAGAAAGGTTGACTGTAATTTAATAGAATACTGTTCATCCAAGTAATTTTCGAAAAGTTAAATGTATAAAATTACTGCATTGGCGTGCTTAAGTAAAGTGCAGGGTAAATATAATAAATCTACTTTACTTAAAGGAATCATTTGCAAGTAAACTTTTGAAAGCCAACTAAATGTTATTGCTTCGGGGGCATAACTTATATCCGGGCTCATAAGTGTTCCAAAGTGCACTTACGCCCCTCTTGCTCAAGCAGCTCTCCCACACTGAACTCAAATTGCAGAATTGGACCAATCTTTGGTTGGCACGTTCCCGAGGTAAACTTTATCGTCAGATTAGAAACAAGCGGAAGGTCGGGGGAAGATGGTGACCAGGTAATTCAAGTCGAGACAACTTTTAATGAGGCGAATCTGTCAAGAGGCATTATCAGAAGCCGGCCAAAGTGCCAACCGATTTGGAAGGAATAGTCTTAACGTGTGTTATTGCCGAAATTCTCAACGCAAAAGGACCTATGATACAATTCGACAATTTAAAGATCATATAAAAAAATAAGTAGAAGCGGATGTATATACTATTTCAATTCTTAACACTTTCATTGCCGGGTGCGTAAAATATTTCAGTAACGATAAGCCGCGTATTTTCAAAACATCGAAAATGCAATCAATATTATAATAGTATAAATAAAATGGATAATTTATAATTTATGATATCGACTGAAGGTGCTTGATGGAATTTAAATATCAAATTTGAATCTTTATAACTTTGTACATTTCCACATGCTTTTGGCATCTTCAGGCATTCTATCACACGGATGCAACAGAACTGACCGAATAATAGTTTATATTTATTGAGCTGGGAGTAAACGTTTGTGAAAAAATATAACGAGTCTTGCCGTTTAACACTTCAATGCTATATTTAAATTGTTGAGCTTACTTTGTACGATTTCACATGTTTTGCCACTAACGACCCGGGAATGCCTGAAGATGCCGAAATGCGAAACCCGAGTCGTCAGTAATAAAACGTGTGGAATCCTATAAAGTTGTAATACTTCAAAATTGATATACGATTCCACATTCGATGCCCTCTATGGTATGTGTGAGGCATAGGACTGGTTAAATATAATATCGTACCATTATTGAATGAAATTTATTGAATCAACATTTTTTTCACAACTCCATTATAATTATACAGAAAATAACTTGGAAATTAGAAATCTAATCACTAAAAAAATAAAATAAATCAATCGCGGCAGAGAAGGGTAAATATGGCATTACGTTTCCGGCACTTACCTTTCACTACTGGACGTAGAATATTTCCTTCGTCTTTGGTCCTGGTCTTTGAAAGGAACTGCACCAGGTTTTCTGACGCTGCTCTCCAACAAGATGGCGGTATACCGCGTTATGAGCATCGCCATTGTGTCATTCAGACTACTCATCCACGAAAATATTGACAATCCACTTCTTATCACAAAAATATTATCCGAAGATTAATTTGAGACGTCGTTCAAATTAACGAAAACCATCACTGTTACATAGTTCAATTCACTTTTTGATAGTGTAATATCAATTATTCACTGCAGATAAAAGTAAGTATTAATAAAGCGACAAAGCGATAAGACCACACTTTGTCAATTGTCAAATTCAACATTCAACCTTTTAGCCCCAAAAGTTCTAACTTCAATATTTCAGCGCAAACTTTGAAAAATATACTCTAATTTATGATATCGACTGAAGGTTCCACATGTTTTGTCATTCACGATCCGGCTTTCGCCTTTCGGTATCTTCTGGCATTCTCTCACACGGATGCAATACAACTGACGAATGCTATAATGAACCATTGTATGATTTCACGCCTTTTGTCGATATTGTCCATGGTCAGTTCTGTTGCATCCGCGTGACATAATGCCTGAAGACGCCGAAAGGCGAAACCCGAGTGACAAAACATGTGGCATCTTACAAAGTTGTAACAATTCAAATTCATAAAATTAAATACATCCTAATGTTGAAAATGTTTAAAAAGAAATTTATTTGAGACTAATTGAGGGGGTATGGATACTAACTACCCTTTGAGAAATTTTAAAGTATAAGAGATTTTAAAAATAAACAGAGGCTAATTATGAAATACAAAATATACTTTTAATGACCAGCTTAATCTTCGCAATTCCTCTCGTTATATCTTTTACGTGAGATCAGTTCAATGAGTCGATTACCTCACAAATTAAATTCCTTTATTACGTCATATGGTGTTTAATATTCATCGTTACCTGCCTTGTCTTAAATTGAAATTAAATTCAAATAAGTAGGTATTTCTAAGTCAAAAATTATCCAATTGCATTTTAATGATAGTAGATAATTATTTGTTGTGGAATCCTTTCATGAAGACTCATGAACAGTATTTAGCGTTAATAAAACTTTTCACAGGCAATTGAGTGTTATTATTATTGAAATTAGATTTTAGTTATTTATTTGGATTTAATCCTTAAGATTTTGAGTTGGTAAAAAATTCCCTACTATATTTGGTTCTTTTCTATACTAAAAACTTAAAAGTTAGAATAATTTTATGATTTATGATATCGATTGAAGGAGCTTGAATTTTAAATACAAATTATCGAAACATCGAATGATTCCAGGTTGTTTTTCGATTCTATCGATCTATCGTCATCAGTTTTGTTGCAGTTCCTGAAGAAGCCGAAAGGTGAAACCTGGGTCGGTATTGACAAAACATGTGGAATCGTACAATATTTCAACAATTCAAATGTGTATCATTTTATTAATTATCATAAACAACTAAAAATATGTAACGATTACAGCAATGAAAACGCCTTTTGTTTTTGTTCAAATTAACCTAATGGATTTTTCACTAATAATATATTTAAAAAACTGATCTCTCAACATAATTATTACACTCACAACTGTGTCAGTCGGTGATAAACGCAGCATAAAATTAACGTTAATTTCGAAGGAAAACATATTATTTCACGTGAAAACACCTCCAAGTAAACTGTTAACGACACATTAAAACAATTATTTAAGATCACTGAATATTTATGAAGCTCGGTAAAAACTTGTTTCTCTCGTCAGCGCGAGCGGACTAATGACAAAAAATGCATTCTTATTTTCTTAAGTGCATTACTTAATGACGTTTTAAGCGTCGATTGGTGTCCGATATAAAAATTGACAGAGAGATTCACATTGGTTGTTAAGCTGTGGGGCGAAAGAAATTGCCGGCACGTACATCATAAAAATTCATTAATTATTTAGGACGGTGAGTTTTTAATGGTTATAAAAAAAATATTCATATATAATAATAAAAGAACATTGCTAAGTGTTAACACAATTTTACATACCCTAGATCAGGAACGTTTTCCCTTATCGTGGACATCTTCAACTAATACAATACAAGTTACTGTCAGGCTATTTGTACAAATTTTTAATTGATTGAATCGGCATTTTCTTGGTAGTTCTCAATTATAGCACGGAGAAAAAATAGCAATTTATTTTATAGAACTAAAATACATTGCGATTTTTTACCGTGCTATAAAATTTATTTATCAGATATGCACAATAAATGGTTTTAGAATTAAGGAAATAATGTATAACACGGTGAAAAACTAGCAATGTATTTTAGTTCTACAAAATCATTTTTAACAAATATAGTTGATAGCTATTTCGGCTCACGCCATCGTCAGAACTATCGAACGATGGCGTGAGCCGAAATAGCTATCAACTATATTTGTTAAAAATAATTTTGTAGAACTAAAATACATTGCTAGTTTTTCACCGTGTTATAATGGAGTTCTACCAAGTGAATGCCAATTCAATCAATAAAATAATGTATACTTAAAAATTATTTTTTTAATTCATAAGTTGACGCTTAGATTATTGCAAGATATGTCACTACAGCTTACACTGAATCAAATTATGTTCTACACTCGAGGAAATGTGGTGAAAAAAATTGGTTTGAGAATCACTGTTGAAAGTGTTACTGTATTATTATTTGATTGTACTAAAACACCAAGGAGCATTGTTGTTAACCCTTTGAATAGTGAGATATTTTTACATACGAAAAAATGTTTGTTATAATTTTTTTAGCAGTATAAAACACAGTCAGTCAATTATAAATAATTTATAATAAATTATCATAAATTTTATTCCGCTCGACTTTCCAGAAGTGGATCTCTATTGACGTTGATTTAACTATATATTTATTAACTTTTTTACAATATTATTTTATCAATTTGAAGCAATAATAAAAATAACGTGACTGTCAAAAATTACTCATAAAATTGCCTTGCTTTAATATCAGAAGAAAAAAATATGAAGATTGCAATCCGTGATAGATAACATTCTTGGGTGTAACATATACGTACGTCTGTTGTACTGAAAGGGTTAATATGAGACTAATCAATGGCATACTATAACACAACGCCTGTTGCCAAATACCTGTACATTTCTTTTATTTTCTAACACTTAAAAGTAGATTTAACATAAATCATTTTTAAGGAAACGATTTATTTTGGATAGTTATGAATTTTTTGTACGAGAATAATTTCATATCTATTAAATTAGTCATAAATACAGTCAATCACAAAGAAGCGAGCTCGTTAGTTCATGTCATTATTGCAAATCCGCTATATATTAATACACTTAAAATTAATCGTTTGTAATTCGAGCACGAATATAAAATTTCTCCCACGGGCCGTTTACGAGCCCGTGCAGAGCTCTAATTTTTGGCAAAATATTAACCAGAAATAATTAAATGTAGAAATTAAAAATTTATTCAATCAATATGTTCTACAAAATTGCAGAATAAAGTGTCAGTGAATTATTTGATTGTCCAATTTTCCATTCGTTATACGAGCTAATGAGTATATTATAGGTGTTAATATACTTTAAATTTAGATTTATTCTTGATTAAAAATAAGTTTTATGCAATTTTAGAAGGGCTTCAACGTTTTACTTCATTTATATTCTATAATCATCTGTTAATTATCTAGCAGGTTGTTCTACGATCATTGGTTTTGTAGCGCTGATAATCATTAACTACTTTTTTTGTATAAATATCTTTAATTTTAGATATCAACTGAAAGTGCTTGATGAAATTTCAATATCAAATTTGAATTTTAACAACCTTGAACGATTCCAAATGTTTTTTCGTAACAAAACGGGTTTCGCCTTCCGGCATCTTCAGACTTCATCATTATATCACACGGATGCAACAGAACTAACAAGGTCAACTGTCAGTTATGTTGCATCCACGTGATAGAATGCCTGAAGATGCCGGAAGGCGAAAACCGGGTTGTTAGTGACATGACATGTAGAATCGTAGGAGGTCGTAACAATTCAATCAAATAGCTTTATTATAATTTTTATTGTATCACCTGATAATTCTTGCGGTGAGCGAAACCGGTCTTGAAATAAATCATATAACGTTTTTTTAAATAGTGTCAAACATTTCGTTTTATTATTTTCATATCATTTTTTTTAATATAACGTTTGACACTTTACATATGTATATGCAACAAAAGTTTGGGGAGCTTTTTCTCGAGTATTCCTGGCAAAAACTTTAAGCACGAATAACTTTCTTACGCGTGAAGCCATTCGAAGAATATGAAAACACCAATTTAAAGTCGAATGCATTGAATTGTTCAAGAAACTGATTAGCTTTAAATTTTCAGATCGAAATACCACCATCGTAGTGGTTTTGATTGATGGTATAGTTCTGTAAGAATCACTTAGTAAGTGGCAGTCCGTCTGTAACGGACGGCGTGCACACGGCGTTGTCGAGAAACACGCGATTGCAGTGCATTCCGGACACAATCGACCAGCATGCAGTTCAACGGCAGGAAAAACGGTTTCCGATTAGAACGGTTCCATCACACCTACGTGTTTGCACTTCAACTCAATAATGTACCAAATCCATACCTAAAAAATGATTTTCAAAACTCGATTCGCAATATATTATAGTATACTTTCAATACTTAACAAAGTGTCAATCAAAGATGTTGTTTCTGGCGAAAAATATTTCACATTTACTAAAATATATTTAGGTACTTGTGTACAAATTAAAATAAACTGCCAATATTTGGTTAAAATACACATTTCAAATTTGGTATTATCTATTTATATATTAAAAAATAATATCTTAATACATTTAACAACTATGATATCTAACTAAATATGAAATAAATATTTATTTTATTAAATTTTAATTGTTACAACTTTGTACGATTACACATGTTTTGTCACTAACAACCCGGGTTTCGCCTTTCGGCATTTTCAGGCATTCTATCACACAGATGCAACAGAACTGACGTAAAATAAACAGTTAGCATCGTCTATATACCAAATCTATTAATTACAGGAAAACACTTATCCCAAGGCATGCATTAAAGTTCGAGTAAAGTAACGTTAGTGGCAAAACACGTGGAGTCGTGCAAAGTTGTAACAATTCAAATTAGATATTCAAACTCCATCAAGCACCTTCAGTCGGTATCATAAATTTACTTTATTACTTTTTTTAAGGTTTTCATGGCATAATAAAAAAACATTTAATGTTCGATATCATAATGCTGTGGTTAAATATTTTATTTGAAAAATGGATATTGAACAATATGATGCGGAGTTGGTGTCAGATTTATTCACCTGGAGAGAGATTTAAAATATATATATCTGCTTAACCTTGATGCTTAATGGCAATTAACGGTGAACACTGGCTGGCTGATTTATAATTAGGACATCTTTTGGTCGACTGGGTACATATAGAATATTACATAAATTAAACATAGAATCATAACTCAACCTTCCTTTTTAATATATACTATTTTCTTAACACGAGATCAGTTCAGTTAACAATGCAGAATATTCAATTATTTCAATAATAAGTACTTTGCCTTTTGATATTTTATCCGACCAAAAGTAAAAAATTAAATAAACACATACATAGATGGCACTGCATTAAAATTTAGGCCGGAAAACTGATCCTTAATTCAGTATTTTAAAAATCTTAAATACTTTTTTTAGTTTGATTGGCTTGTAAGAGATCGGGCCATAATTCATGTATTTATTACGTATAAAAATAATTGAAAGTATTTTATTTCAAACTGGCATTTGTTATACAGTAAAGTTTGTATTATAATTAACATCTATTCGTATAACTTATTGCACAATTAATTAACATTAATCCATTATTTATTGACAGTTATTTAAATGAACAAATGGTATTGCACATTTGTTAACTGTTTAGCATAACCATAATGATATGTAAATACAAATGTGTGTTGACTGGCTGTAAACAAAATCATTTGTTTGTTTGACATAGGGTGACAGGTACAGTGATCGGACAGTTATTGCATGAAGCTATGGAAGATATTATTTCTTCAGCAACATGATGGTCTATCCACACAAAACAATCCACTCCCATTTAAATTATTATGACGAAAATATGCCGACAGACTTCCATAGAGTTTTATTTCTTAAGCCTCCTTGGCAAAGTACCAAAAAAAAAGTTCAAATGTTTTGTCATTTAGGACCAGAGTTTCGAGTCTTTGATTCTTTAGGCATTCTTTCGGATATAGACGGATGCAACAGAACTGACACATAATAAAAAAAATTAACAATTCAAATTTGATTATGAAATATCTATGAAAAAAATTAATTTGCATGCTGTTAAATATGGAAAAAATTCCAACCTGCCAAAGCAACGCATATTACTCCGGAGTTTTGCCTTTCAGCATTTACAAGTATGAGGTCAGTTTTGTTGCACCCGTGTAATAGAATGACAAATCGTACAAAGTTTAACTTAACAGTTAAAATTTGAGGGTTTAATGTTTAAGTTAAAGTGTTGAACTGTACAGAAACAACTTGTTTAAATTTGAATTGTTGAAATTTAGTACGGTTTAACATGTTAATAAAACAATGAATTAAATTTGATATTGAAATTCCATCAAGCACCTTCAGTCGATATCATAAATTAAAGAACTTGGACTAATTAAAAAATAAAAATCAACAGTATTATAGTTAAATTAAAAAATAAATATATACAATATATATAATTTTTAGCTTTCCCGTATTTCCCAAGTCCGGTATTTTTTGTTTTTTTATAAAGCGTGGATCCAGGATTTAATTATACATACTTGCCGTGTTTTACCGAAGGTGGCTGACGACTTTATCTATTACCCTATGCTGAGTCAAGATTAATGATTTGATAATAAAACAAAATATTCAAACTGAATATTTATTCTTCTTTTTTCAAACAATTGGATACCTTAAAGAGGTTGAAGCTTAGTAGATTAACAGTTGTTAATTAAGTTTTAATTTTTACACATCCGGTCCTAGCTATCTGACTTATCTATCGGATTTAGCTAAAAATCTATGAATGAGATATCAATCGTTCCTGACACTAAAAAATATTTGTTGGAAAATATTTTTGTTGCATCCTTTTTTTACAACTAGGTCAGTCGCCAACTGAAGAATATCGACACCGCAATGGAAATGAATTTATTGATTGAATTGGCATTTACAGTGAAAGAATAGCAATGTTTTATTGTTCTACAAATTTTAGAAGATATATAGTTGATATCTATTTCGGCTTACGCTTTCATCAGAACTGTGTTTAAGCGTACATTTACTTATATATATATATATATATATATACAATAGCTGTGTAGAAAAGGTACACAGCGCATATTGTCATCGTTTTTTAACACCCTAGCTTCATATTGTGCTAATAAAGTCTAAAATGCAACATTTTGATTTTATTGATTTCTCGAAGTGCGAGTAAATCTATTTTTTTTTTCATTTCAATCACATAAATAAAACTGCTTTGATCAACAAGCAGGATGGCAGTATGACTAAGAATCAACTGTGAGAAGAAAATATTATACGACATGATAATTATGTAATGAGAATGAATATTTTCTATGCAGCTATGTATAAATAAGTAAATGTACGTTTAAACATAGTTCTGATGAGGCTGTAAGCCGAAATAGCTATGAACTACGTACCTTATAAATTAATTAAATCTAAAATACATTGCTATTTTTTCACCGTGCTTTAATGAAGTTCTACCAATATATATATATATATATATATACAATATATAATAGCAAAAACACATTTTAAGTACTTATTTCCACAATCTATTTTATAACCAGCACCGGTTTCGTTGACCGCGAGCATTACCAACTGATGAAATTATCAAGGATGGCAGTATTCTAATTTTCATTTTGATAAGGCCGTAACAAATATATGACCATGTCAAATTTCTTGTCAAATTTGCAACTATTAAAAGAAATGTAGGCGTGAATTCGACATTATGTTCTGTAAATTTGAATTGTTGAAACTTTGTACGATTCCACATGTTTTGTCACTAACGAGCTGGTTTTCGCCATTCGGCATCTTCAGGCATTCTATCACACGGAAGCAAAAAAACTGAATTCCTGAAGATGCCGAAGGGTGAAACCCGGGTCGTTAGTGACAAAACAAATGGAATTGTACAAAAATGTAACAATTCAAATTTGATTTTGAAATTCCATCAAGCACCTTCAGTCGATATCATAAACTATGTTCTGTAGTTATTTTAAACAATCTTCACACTCGACTTGAAATTTTGTCGTTTATTTTCAAAATCCGTTACAACGATGTTTTACTGTACATATTTTGAGTGTCATTTGAAACAAGTTGTTCGCGCAATCTATTGTTAATAATGTTATATTATCATTTCGTAGCAGTGGAGGCGTTGAAAAACTGCATTTAATTTTGAATAATAATACAGCTGCATATAAACACTTCCTCGACTTGCAGCCGAGGAGTGTTGCATTTCAAAGATTGCAAGAAGACTATGAAAATATTCATTGTGCTTCAGTATCATCATTGAGTGATGTCATCTTATATGAAGGTGCTACCGGGACAGAAAAATTTAGTTTAAATTAAGCACAATTGACCAACGGTGAAAATATAGCAACGTGTTTTAGCTCTACAAAATTTATAAGGTATATAGTTGATAGCAGTTTTGGCGTATCCCTCGTAAAAACACAAAATTAGTTCTTATGAAAACGTAAGCCGAAATAGCTATCAACTGTTTACCTTATAATTATTGTAAAACCAAAATAAATTGCTATATTTTCACTATGTTATCATGAATTTCTAACAGCTAAATGCCAATTCAAGCAATGAGAACTATTAATCTCTTAATATGGCCACACGTTTACGTCCCAATGTTAGCTGCCACTTATTATATTATAAAAACACATGTTTAACAATTTCTACAATGTTTTATTGTTTAGATGCAACCCGGTTTAGATTATCGCAATCATTATCAATTAATTAGTTTAAATTATTTAAATTGATCACTTTTAAAGTGTTAACTGTCATTTTTAAGTAGTTTCGTTCATTATTATCAACTGATAAAAATTATAAACAAGCAAATGTTTACAAAAAAAAAAAAACTTGATAGTATGCAGGTATACAAATCCAAAAGTTTAAGAACTAAAAAAACAATTTACAACACATCATATAATTTATATTCAAATGAAATAAGTCAGTTTGGTATAAGAACAGAGATAAAAATTAAATATTTCCACGATTTTTTCTGGACTCTTAATTAAGTTTTATTTCGATAATCCTTAATTATTTAACTTCAATTTGATATATTTTGTATGATTATCTCTAAATATTTTGTATAGTTCATCAACAATTTGTTTTGTATACACGGAAAATGTTTGTGGCGAGCGAAACCGATCTTGATCTCGTCAATAAACTTTTGAAAATAGCATACACGTTGTGTTTTATTACCGAGACGAGATATCTCGTCGATATCTTTAAACGTATTTTCCTTCAATTACAACGATTCTTTGACAGGACACACACTGGTATCTATACGAAAGGTTTAAATACATTTTAACATAACTGTAAAGGATTTCTGCGTCGATTTTCTGCGATTTCTTCGCGTGTTTGAACTGCCACTTGACTTATGTCAATAGTTTCAGGGTAACCAAAATCAATTTTCTTCAAAATTCTTCAAGAAAACCTGCTGTTTTATGGTATAACAATAAACAATTGGTGAGTATATTAATTATTTCTGTATATGAAATTAAAGAAAACATTGAAAATTCACTTTGTTTTGTTACTGTTGTGCTGGCTACAGACACATATTTTTTTCTGGCAGCCAAATGATTAAATACAGCAATTAGTCAATAAGAATGGGTCCGCAGGTTGATAAGGCCTGCACCAAGCGTCGTCAGAGTCGAAGTAAGCGCGTTAACTAAAAGTAGCCGTTCAAAAATTCAAACTGAAGGAATATGCACTCTGTTACGAGTACTTCGCGAAACTTACTTTAAGAAGTGAGTAAATATTTTACAGCTACGGAATTATGTCAGCCGCAGTGGGGAAAGTTGCAAAAGAATTTCATTCACGCAGTTTCCTTCACGTATTCACAGAATCCCCTCACTCAGCACTAACTTCGGCGTCTGTGACCACACAGCTGTAAAGTTTTAATTATTTCACTTGGCGAAACTTGTCGAGGTTTTGCGGCTGCCAACGGCCCATGTCTTGCACTCCGTAGGTGCAAGTGTCGCAGCACAGTACTGTATCGAGGACTTTCAGCGGCCTATTTGCAAATTAAAATTTAAAAAAGTAATATAAACACATATAAGTCTAACAGTAACTTCTTGATGGAAAGGCATGATAATTTCAACAATATATAGATAAGCGAATATTAGTTTAAGCATAGTTCTGGCGATGGCGTGAGCCGAAATAGCTATAAACTATATTTAAAAAAATAATTTTGTAGAACTAAAATACACTGCTATTTTTTTCACCGTGTTATAATGGAGTTCTACCAAGTGAATTCCAATTCAGTGAATAAAATAAAAACACATTTTTAGTACCCATTTCCATAATGTATGTTATGATTAGGAACGGTTTTTAAGTAAAGGCTAAAATTTTATGTGGTTACCATAAATATCTTTTTAGATTATCGCAAAACACACACAATATTTACTATATTATTTTAAAATGGGCGACTTATTTTATATTACATAAAATATCATTATGTGCATTAGTTATTTACACATTTGTCAGATTCGTGGTGCAGAGGAAAGCGTCATTGGCTTCAGTGACGGATCTCACGGGCTCAAATTCTATTATAGTACGAACAGCGTTTTTTTAATAGACTTTACGTTTATCTTCGAAAGTATGTGTGCCTTTGATGTCGCATTCCCTCCCACCCATAAATGCAAAAAAAAGTCGAAAAACGCCGTTATACACTGAAGCCGACCCTGTTCTGCTTTATCCAGTCTTGTAGGACTTGTCGTCCCACGTCAACCAACACCCCCCCCCCCTTGACTTTTTGATCGCTTTAATATCTTGTAAAGCTACTTGTAGCACTATATATAAAATTTCTGGGAAATGAAACAGTTAAAACAAATAAATTTAGTTGCTGATTGACTAACGAGCATAAACTGTTCCAAGACTATTTTCGCTACCCGAATTGTTCGTTAACCGATCATAAATTTACCATAGATATAAAAAACGTTTTAGTTTGCTATCCGAATATATGTTCGGACAACGAACACAAACTCTTTCGTGATATTTTTCTATGTCCAATTTGTTCGCAATCCAAACTGTTCGTTAACCGATCACCCCATGATGAATACAAATTATAACACATTGAAAAAATAGCAATGTGTTAGCTATTTCGGCTTACTATTATAGTTATGATGAAGGCGTGAGCCGAAATAGCCATCAATAATATATCTTATAAATGTTGTAGAGCTAAAATACATTACTATTTTTTCATCGTGTTATAATGGAGTTCTACCAAGTAAATGCCAATTCAATCAATAGAACAAATTATATTGCATTTATCGTGAAGATATGGACTGGTTTAGATAATCGATAGCAATTTTCAACTGATAGAGTATGTTTAAATAATATCCATTTGAAGGCCGGTTTCGCTCATAGCAAACATTATCAACCGTCTGTTCAGTATCATTTGATAATGCTCGCGATGAGCGCGGCTGGTCCTTATCTTAATAACAGAATATTGTGGAAATGTTGCTTGACATTATGTTATATTATATATTAAAATACCGTTCCATCAAATATACAGTGTTGGGATAACTTATACGCGGTTCGGCAGGAAAGGGTTAAACATATATTTTGAATACGTAAGGCAATTTGAGTACAACTGTCATATAATAATGGTTTCTTTCTTAAGCTGACACAGCTATCGACTTAATATGATACAACGACAAAATATTATATAATCGTCGTTTGGATCGGTCAACCGTCGTAAGTTACGTCATATGCCATTCATTATTTTTCCAGTTCATTGTTATATGAAAATATTCTCAAAATAATTGTCAGGTAATAAATTATTCACATAGACATTTTCTTTATTATAATTTATGATTTATAAGTAACAAAATATAATAAATATTTAACGGTCATTTTTCTTTGACAAATCACTGAAGTAAATTTATTTTATATCATCTGAGTACATACATATTGTGAGATAGTTTGTGTAACACAATGGTCTATCGAAATTTTCCGCGGGTACTCAAACATTTTTTTTTATGATATCGACTGAAAGTGCTTGATACAATTTCAATTGTTACGACTTTGTACGATTCCACATGTTTAGTCATTAACAACCCGGGTTTCGCTTTTCGGCATCTAAAGGCATTCTATCATATGAATGCAACAGAACAGACATATAACAGTTAGCATTGTCTATATACCAGAGGTATTAATTAAAGGTTCTGTAATGCCTGAAGATGCCGAAAGGCGGAACCCGGGTCGTTAGTGAAAAAACATGTGGAATCGTACAAAGTTGTAACAATTCGAATTCAAACATTTTTATTTGTGTAATACTTTTTAAATTTATTTTACTACTTAACTATCTTGTTTGACGAAAAGTTGTAAATTGAAAAATACAAAAAAAAAAAAAATATTATTGAGAAAATATGAAATATTAAATTATGGAAATAATATTTAGCTTTGTGTTTTTTCACCGTGTTATTATGGAGTTCTACCAAGTAAGTGTCAATTCAATTATTAATTTGTGTTTTATTATTTAAACTTATTACCTTTACACCAATAAGAGACAAATCGAATCAAATAATTGTGATTACAGCTGTATTATAAAAACACAGAATGGTAAAAAAAAACACAGTTAATAATTTGCGAGCCTTCCTTTGAGAAACAGTGATGCAATTAGTGTTATGCATTCCCATCGACACCACAAGCATTTTTAACTGTCTAGTTAAATCCAAGTTATGCATTGCCCCTCCAAATAGAAATATATTTTTCTTGGTTATTTGAATGTCTTTATGTATTTTTTGGAAAGCGATTTTAGCCCGCAGCCGACGTGCGAATGATAAATTTAGCGAGCGCATGTGCATTAGGTTAACCATACTTCACACGCACGCGGTATTCCAAGCATAGTATTATTATATTATATAGGTGGTCTTCGATTTACGTACACTTCGAATTTTCGTACATTAGCTATTTTTTTTTAAATATTAAATATATTCTTTTCCAATAACATTTAACCACGTTAGTATGCGCTCGCACTTGTGATGAATGGCGGAGTCGATTTTATTAATCGGGAATTGATGTTTCGGCTGAGATATATTTTTTTGCGCACGATCAGTAATATTATTGTTTAATGATCAACTGAAGATGCTATAGGGATATCAATATCAAATTAAAATTTTTGAAACTTTGTACGATTGCACTTTTTTGTCACTAACGAATCGGTTTTCCCGTTCGACATCATCTGACATCCTATTACACGGTTCAACTGAATTTTTAGTTTCCATTAGAAATAAAACATGAAGAATTGTACAAAAATTCAAAAAAAATATTCGAAATTAAATAACGATTCTAGTTATTAAATGAATGTCCGACTGACAAAGTCGTGAAAGAGTCAGTTCTGTTGCATTCGAGTTAAAGAATTCCTGATAATGACAAAAGAGGAAACCTGTGTTGTTAGAGATAATACAAGTGGAATCTTGCAATGTTTCAATTATGCAAAAATGATTATTTTTTGAAAAAATATAATGATTTTAAATATAAAATATATAGGAGGAGATAATGAAAGAAATATTTATAAAAGCCTTCGCAATCATTTATTATTATAACAGGAGAGAATAATTCACATTTTTATTGGAGTAATTTTTCGGTTATATTCATTTTAGGGGTTATTTATTTTGATTCTACACATGGTTTTACAATGTTGTAAACTTGTTGTATGAGAGAATAAAGTCATATTTATTGGGGTATTGCAAATCCCCTTATCGTCTCGCGAGGTATATTTTCCATAACAGTCTTTTATAGGTTAATCTTGGGATGAAAATAAAATGAACGTAAAAAGGGTAATCTTAATTAGGCTTTCGTGACAATTTTTTGAACATCGTGGAAGAATGTTTATATTATATTTTATACAAATACTTGGTCACATGTAAAAATATTATAAAGTCGCCCGCCCACGACCACTTCGCTACTCGTGTTTCAATACTGTTTGTTGCCAGTAACTCGCTTCACCACTCTCGACCCCAGCTCGTCTGATATTTGAAGAGAGTGGCATGTGAATATTTAAAAGGACTTCCGAAATATTCAATGTAGGATGTAATCTGGTTAACATACGGATTTTATAATAGAGTAACTTTGAACATTTTTAATCATATGTTAAGCCTGCACCATAACAATGTTAAGCTTCGTTCCAGCTTTTGGATGAACTGCAGGATTATTACCTAAACTAATATAAAACAGTAATATTAACTATAGTGTTATTTCATATGAAGTCGATTCACATCGATCAGTTAAACTTTTTCTGGCCAATTAAAGGTTATGTTGTAATCCCGGAATTTCATTTTTCGGTCCCGGTATTTCAAGATGTGGCTGCAATCCCTATTACTGCAGTCTCACCGAAACAGGCTTGTTAAATCTCAAGAGATTAAACATCGATTTATAGACAAAATCAAATAAAGTAAAATAGGGGTTTGAAAAAACAAACAAATAAACCTTTAATTTAAACTTATTTAACTTTAGTCTGAATAAATTTTATGTATCCCCAAAAAGGCTTATTTATGAATTCATCTATAAAATATAATGTTTTACTGAAGAAAATTTGTTCCACTCTTCATTTTTATGATAAAAAAAATGATTTACTGCTTACCTTAGTAATGAATAATCTAACGATGCAGTTAGTTTAAAGATGTTTATCAAAGAAGCTAAACACATATCACAATACGTGGAATAATCAAAACTATTTTAAATTTTATAATCTAATTAACTCTGCAAAGTTAACACCGAATCCACCAAAACGATAGCAATCTATTATATAATATTATGTCAAATTTGTTTTAAAGCTCTGTTAGATCCGTGTGAATATCTGAAGATGCCGAAAGGCGATACCCGACATGTTAGTGATATAACATCTTAAGTCGTAAAAAGATTCAATACTTAGTAACGAAATTGCAGCATTTAAAAAACTGAAATAACGGAAAATTATGTCTCGGTAATACCGGTAGTGCTGACCCTAATTCCTACATATAGCCCACGCGGTTGTCAAACTGAACGATGAAATTAATTCCACATTATATCTATTATTACAGACGAGTCATCAAAACAACATTAGTTTTTAATTCGTTTTTAATAAACTGAGCGTAGGTTTTCTTTTTTTCGATTGCTTATTGTATGTTCTTAAAAACATCTACGAGATTCCATGCGTTGTTCGGCTTGGCCATACGTTACGTTATTCATCAATACAGTTGTAAGTTATAACACCTTGCCCGATTAAGCTCGGTTATGCAAGGGTGGTCAACCAGTCGATCCCAATTACAATCGGGAAATTTGGATTTTTATGTAATTATCATATTTTAAATTTCAACTATAGTAAACCATTACGAAATAATTAAATGAAACATTAAATTTAAAAATAAATATTTATTATAATTTATGATATCGACTGAAGGTGCTAGATGGAATTTCAATGTCAAATTTGATTTGTTACAACTTTGTACGATTCCACATGTTTTGTAATTAACGACCCGTGTTTCGACTTTCGGCATCTTCGTGCATTCTATCACACGAATATAACAGAACTGACAATGACAGAATGCCTGAAGATGCCGAAAGGCGAAGCCCGGGTTTTGGAATCGTACAAAGTTGTGACAATTCAAATTTGAATATTTATTATATCATCAACAAAATTTTCTAAGCTTCATTTAATAATATCGACTGAAGGTGTTTGATGGAGTTTTAATGTAAAATTTGAATTATTGAAACTTTGTACGATTCCACATGTTTTGTCAATAACGACCCAGATTTCGCCTTCTTCAGGCATTCTATCATATGAATGCAACAGAACAGACGTATAACAATTGCCTGTGATAATTTTTATCAACACTAAACACTGTTTAAGAGTTTTTTATGAAACGATTCCACAACATTTAATAATCAGCTATCATTAAAATGCAATTGGGTAATTTTAGACTTAGAAATACCCGCCAATTTCAAGTTGGCAAGTAACTGTAAGAATTAAAAAATCAGATGAGGTAATATAGGAATTTAATTTGTGAAGTTGTCAAGAGTGACAAAACATGTGGAATCGTACAAAGTTTCAACAATTCACATTTACTTTTAATGCATTAACTGTCATTTCTTTTAAACACATTTCTAGTACTTATTTTCAACATGTATTTATGATAACCTTTGATAATACTCGGAATGAGGGAAACCGGTTCAATAATATATTTTGGATATAATACTAAAAAGAATGTATTTTTATTATTTAAAAAAATGATCTAATTAATGCGCGGCGACGACTGTATGAAATGATGAACTTAATATCGGGGTTTTACTGTATCGAGATTCCACCATAAAAAGCTACCCCTTCTCCTTTACCAAACCTTTAGTTTTCATGTTATTTTAAATGATTCCACGATTGAAAAAAGGCGGGAAAGTGTATTACATACAGCACGGTGGAATTTCACTACAATATTATTGCTTGTCCAAATTTTTATGTAAATTGGTTTTTACAACCAAATAAATGGGTTTTATTCATAGACTTGACGTAACGAAAAAAACATGACTAATATACTACAAATTTAATTATTTACGCATCACTTTTTATCAAAGGGTAACAGATACAGTGATTGGCCCGTTAAGTATATGCTTTGCTTTTATACGTAGTCAAAAAACTGTTAATAGAGTTTTATTGAAACACTATTTAATATTTAAAAAAATCTTGGATACGCATTTAATAAATAACACAACATTATGTTATCATACCAACTATCATATATTTAATTATAAAATATTGATTTAAAGTGTCGAACTTTACAATATAATCGAAAAACATATTTCTTTTTTTTAATAAAAACACATTGTTAATATTATATCCACGATATATTTTATGATCAGAAAAGGTTTCACTCAGTGCCAGCAATGATTCTGTATACCTATTAACTATTTACTTCAAATTTAATATAAATGGCTTGTTCGCCATTTGTGTCCTATCAGATGATAATACTTGCAATTAGCGATACCGATCCTGTTCATTACATTTATTTTGAAAAATGATACCAAAAATGTGCTTTTATTATTCAAAATATCTTGCCTTTCCATCAAGAAGTGAAGTTTACACCTTAGAAGTAAAAAATATTCATAAATATATATATATATAAACCAATAAATATACTTAAGTGTCTAAATGTCGATTCTAAGGTGTGAGGATCAATATTGTCACGAATAGAGTAGGTAATCAGTTAACGAGCATAATCTGTTCCAAGACTATGTTCGCTATCCAAATTGTTCGTTAAACAATCATCTATCACGTTGATTAGTTTTATATATATAATAATTATATTAGAAAGATTGTTTCAGTTTGTTATCCGAATATGTGTTCGTTGTCCGAATACAAAAACCTTTCGTGATAGTGTTTGTTGTCCGACTCGTTCGCAGTCCGAATTGCTCGTTAACTGACGATACATTATATAACAAATAATTTGATAGAACTAAAATATATGCTGAAGCATCATTAAAAGGAAGAGCTATAATTCATAATATAAAATTCCTTTTCTTGTGTTTTATTGTCGCGTGACCCATCGCTAAAGGGTGGCCGACAACTGTACCTGTTACCCTATATTATTATAATATCCCACAAGCCGTATAAGGATTCTGACCAAGAACCTTATACAGGAATACAACACTGCCTACGTTAAATTTACTCAATCAGTTATATACATGTTATGGTATTTTTACACATACATGCATATATAAAGGATATTCAATTTAAAATTATGCGTATTTAAAATTTGCACATCCTGGTGAAAGCGGTGCTGTAAAATATTGATAAAATCGACGCTATTTTTCGATCAATCTTCAAGCCGGTATACGGATAATTTATCGCCCGCTATTCATCGCCAGCAATTATTTTTTACCGCCGTGTAAGTTGATCGCGTTAACAATATATATCATTTAAGTGATCACTAGTATATTATGTATTGAAATGCTAACTTAACGACTGCTAACGTCTCACATGTTGAGACGCCTAATTTCAACGTTTTACGTAAACAGTGATTTAATACAAAAAAAAATACTCTGACCGCATTATAAATATCAGCAGATCAACAGAAATATCTCATGGCCGCAATGGTACAAATTAATTTAAAAAAACATCATTAATGATAATTATATGAAACTGTCGATGGCCACAGAAAAAAAAAGATCGCACATGAGAAACGTTGCGCCAGACGATAGTTAATATTTGTTGTCATTCGTACTCATAGCCTCGTTAAGTTCGGTAAATGCCGACACAATTATATTACTCTTTAAAATGTCTTTTACGCGACCAGCAGGAAAAGGGTTAGTTACCAATCAATTACATTTACCACTCCTAAAAAATGACACACAACCATAGTTCTTAAACCGACAACTTTATGAAAAATTAAGAAATATCAAAAGAAATTCCAAGAGCTAAAAAATTATAGTCAAATTATAATTGATATTATATAAAAGATCATTACAAATAAATGATTTGCCACAAAAGTGGTTCGCCAATCGAGTTCTAAGAAAAAAATCAATACCGCGTCTACGACAGCATTCGAAGACAAAAGGTTGATTATTATTACAGTTTCTAACGTTTGCAGTACTCATTCTAGAATTTTTAAATAAAACAATTAGACAATAATATTTTTATTATCCGTTTGTTTTGTATTTTGTAAATTTCAATGGTTTAATTATAAATAGAAGAGGTAAGCATTTATTTATAAATATAGTGATATAAAACGTGTCCATACATCACGACGTCGCGTTGTTGGTTTCCTTACAAGGAAAACCAAAGCGCTCATCTGAGCAACTAGCCTACGCACGGTCGTTCGGTATCAGTGACGAACACTTAAAATATACGAGAGAGGGTTCATTCAATATTATTTTTATTAAAAACATCGCTTTTTTGCCGCGATAAGATATCATTTCCATCTCACTCCTCAAATTGTTAAACACAATAATTTTAATAAAGAAAAATTGAATAAAACTGATCATATTGCAGAAGATCTCGGATGCGCCGACGAAAAAATATAAAAACGCGTTCTTTCACTACTGATAGAGGTAAAACAAAAAACGCATTTTGTTCATAGTTAATAAAAAAGAAAAGTACTCAAAATATATGAAATATATTTTGATTTGTCGATAATCTTTATAACTTTATAATATATGATATCGACTGAAGGTGCTTGATGGAATTTCAATATCAAATTTGAATTGTTACAACTTTGCACAATGCATCCGTGTGATGCCTGTACTGTGATGTGATGCAGAATGCCTGAAGATGCCGAAAGGCGAAACTCGGGTCGTTATTGACAAAACATGTGGAATCGTACAAAGTAATAACAATTCAATATTATTACTTTACTCGGAACCAAACACTAACTAGATTTTTTTAAAAATATTATGAAATATCCTTTATGCGTAAACAATGAAATGAACAAATTTATATCATCAAGATCAGGACTGGTTTCGCTCATCGCTTATACTATCAACTGGTAAAATACAAACTTCAATATTTTATCTGTAAATTATAGTATACATAGCCTTGTTTTAATTTTTATTGTATCAGTTGGTCATACTTGCGATGTGCAAAACCTTTGTAGATCTTAATTATATAAAATTTTGGATGCAAATACACGCTAAGCATTCTGTTTAATATAATTTAAATATAATGTCTTTCCACAAATAAGTGACAGTTAACACCTTATAAGTTTTTTTTATATCAAATTGATGGAGCGCTAAGTGTCCTGTAATCGTTAATGTATTTATTTATTTTTAGTATAATTTTTGTTGTTGCTGATAGGCGTTAATCGCTGCAAAGTTGTGTTGAGCTGATACATAAGCATACAAAAGCAAACACAAATACACGTAAGCTTATACAATGTAATGAAACGAACCAAGGAAAGTAATTTTCATATTTAAATAACATTTGAATTATTATACATAAAATTAAAATAAATATGCTTTAGTAATCTCGTCAAAGCTGAAATAGAATTTTAGACTTTTATGCTGTTTTAAAAATATTTTTTTTTTGTTAACCCTTTCGGTGGGAGCTGTCATGCACGACATCGTTCTTGTGACGCCAGCATTATTTTGCATATACAATATAATATATATGAAATCGACACATTATACGGAGCGTGGTTGGACCCGCTGAATTATTATCAACTGAGGCTGCTCGATGACACTTCACAATTGCGACTCGTTAATTAATATGCAAAGCGGTCCAGTGCAGAGGAAACTGATATCCTCATTTTTTATTTCAATGACGAACTTCCACTACGAACGTTTTAATAGGAAGCGTGTAAAAATTTTGAATTTTTTATATACAGATTATAGTATCAAAACTTATAAACATTCATTTCCGCATTTTTTTTATAAGTTGAAAGTTTGGTTAATTCGTTTTTGCTTAAATTATATATGTTCTGTAGAACTGAAAAATACTAAATTAATGTTCTTTTAATCAAGAAACCCATAAATTACTCTTTGGACACTGTAAACAGGAAAAATTTAAGAATATAGTTTCTCAACCATATCGTTTAATTAGCCTTGTAGAAAACATTAAAATGAAACACTTGTGTAAATATTTTGTCAAACTTTGAATAAAAACGAAACAAAGATGCTATGACGATAAACACTTTAAAAATGGAACAAGGCAAAATTTTAATAATTTAAAAAATACGGATGGCAACAAAAGAATATTTAAAATTTGGAACAGTTCATATTAGTGACGAAATGTCGATAGACTTTATATTGCACCAACTTCACATCTGTCAAGCATCAATTGACAACATTTATTCGCTTTGATTGCTTCCATAAAATTATCAACTCAATGAATCAAGATGCACTTATCAGCCATAATAAAAAATAAACACAGCCACTCCTATTCAAACTGACAATAATAAACCATAAGCAAAACATAATATTCAAATTTCCAACACTAACGCATTATTGAGTCTTCGAACAGTATTTGTTTAGTCTTCGTAACGAAATTAATTACTTTTTTGTTTGCATATTTATTTTTTATGTTTTTAAATAATCTGGAATAAGTAATTAAGATCAAAACATTATTTAAAACCGTTTCTTTTGCAGAACTTGTGTATAATATTTTTTTAAACAATAAAAAAAACATTTTTTAATATTTTTAGGTCGGGAACGCTCTGCATTAAAATGCTCATGGTGGACAAAAGCGGTTCTGATATAAAAATATATATTTATAAAGATGGTACAAATCATTGTTATTTTTATTGTGTTTTTAAATATCATGATTTCCAATGAGAAGTGACAGTTAACACCTTAATAATGAGATTTCTTTTACATTTTAAATTTAACAATATGTCTACATATGAACATAGTCGTTAGTACCACTCTTATTCCTCAACTGCAGTATATAATGAAGTTAGATTGAAGAGGCGGAAATTTCTGTTAGCCAAGAATATAAACAAAAAATCGTGTATTGATTTTATCGTTGTTGTGGTAATTTAAGTTTTAAGTGTGAGATGGCAAATAATTCTTTATTAGACTCAATTGGTGACTGTTCATAGTATTTAAATAAAAAAATCAAGAACTTTTCGACACAAAATTAGAGTAAATATTCTTTTTTTCTTTAAGTCCAGAAATTAGCAGTCTTCGACAAGGTATTGCTTTTTGGGGGTTAATCACCTTCCTCTTTCAGAACACAACATATTAAATTTTTTTTTTTTTTTAAATAATAAAAACACAATTTTTTTTTAGTACTTATTTCCACAATATATTTTTTGATCAGGACCGGTTTCGCTCATCGCGAGCATTATCAACTGATAGAATACAATTTATAAACAAGTCTATTTATACAAAACAAAAAATTAATTTGAGTTAATGGTAGCAGGTGTACAAAACCATGGGTATAAGAACTAGGAAACAATTTACCATTACTCAAATTAATTTTTTGTTTTGTATAAATAGACTTGTTTATAAATTGTATTCTATCAGTTGATAATGCTCGCGATGAGCGAAACCGGTCCTGATCAAAAAATATATTGTGGAAATAAGTACTAAAAAAATGTGTTTTTATTATTTAAAATATAATGCCTTTCCATCAAGAAGTAACAGTTAACACCTTAAAAGTGAACAACATATTTATCTACCGTTTCGTAGAATATTGGAGATCAGAAGTCACCAGTCTTAGTCTTAGTTAGACCAGTTTAGATACACCATACACATTAATAATCTTTTTTATTTTACTGAATCTCAGGTTGGGGTTGTAATATATGTATATGGATAGAATATGCTTCGCTTAGATGATGAGAGATTAAGTCAATCACGTAATTAAAGATAATCAATTAATCAGTTCGAACGACACAAGTTTATTGGAACACCAATTTACAATTGCTTCTCGTCTAAATTAAACCGCGTATCACTCACACGCTCTCTCTTTCTCATACACACACATACCGCCAGAATCGTAAAATCGAAAACTGGAAAAAATGAGACGAAATGATAAGTAAGAAGGCTGTATGAATCGAACTGAAACCATGTAGATGGGTTTAATCATGGAACCTATAACAAAATAATAATTTATGATATCAACTGAAGGTGCTTGATGAAATTTGAATTGTTACAAATTTGTACGATTCCACATGTTTTGTCACTAACGACCCGGGTTTCGCCTTTCGGCATCTTCAGGAATTCTATCACACGGGTGCAACAGAACTGACGCACAATAAATAGTTAGCATCGGTTATATACCAAAGGTACTAATTGCAGGAAAACACAGTCCCCATGGCAAGAACTAAATGACAGCTCAAATACATTTAAGAATATTGATCTAATAATTATAATTAACACATTTGCCTGCGATAGTTTTCATAAACGATTAATCTTGTAAATGAGTATTATTTAAAGGGTTAACAAATAATAATCAACTATTATTAAAATATAATGGGGTAAATAAAAGGATGCAGTGTGCCATGTTTTGGCAACCCCTGTCGTACACTTATTGAAAAATAAAATAAAAATATTATAACTTTTGCCTACCTCTTTTTCTAAAAATACTAAAATGACATCCCTATCCTAGATCATACGTATATGATTTTACATACATATTATGAAATATTTGTGTATAGATAGATGTGTGATGATTTTTTATTATTACGAAAAATCTTGTATAAAAGCTATCCTGAGCTTGAATTTGTATTTATAGCAACACGAACGCATTCCATAGACACTGCACTAATCAGTTGCAAATAATGCAAAAAACGAAACACACCTTTATTCCAGGAATTCAAATTTTCAAATATCGAATCGCGGAATTCGTTCACATGACACAAAACTTTTGATCGATTAAAAGGAATACGACGATAAAAAAATCAATCAGTCTCGCGCTGCGATCGCGCCGTGCCACATCGGAGGGACTGCTCGTTTACGATTTCGTTCGTCGACTGTAAGTTGTTAAAAAGCGTCTACAGCACAGAAACAAACACATGCCTACCTCTCAAGCATGGAGGACGGGCCCTGGCGGTTTGTTGATACGGAGTTCATTGCAATTCTTCGCGACAGTTTACGCCTGTGTGAGGTATCCAATATGAGCTGTGATTACGCGGCGATAGTAAATGGAAAGGATTTGCCAGAAAGAAAAACTAACCACAAAATAAAATCCTTTTTTATTCACATACAATTAACAATGTTACAATTTATTTTCTCGATCAAATCTTTGATTAACTTACATGAAATATACAAAGAAATTTGCTTCAAAAATAGTTAAATAATTGCAATAAAATGATTTGCTTTTATTGATTGAATTGGCATTTACTTGGTAGAGCTCCATTATAACACGGTGAAAAAATAGCAATGTATTTTAGTTCTACAATTTATTTTATTAGGTATAGTTGATAACTATTTCGGCTCACGCCATCGTCAAAAACAAGCCGTTAATAGTTTCAACGATTTACCTTTTTACCTTTATGATATGACATATGAAAAAAGTTGTCGAAATAAAATAGATTGCTATTTTTTCACCGTGTGATTTACTTTTCTACATCGTTACGAATTCCATCAAAATTGTTAACCTTCTCACTGTCAAAGTCTCAACTGTTAAGATTGTTGACGGAAGTGTATTGAAAACTGACACTTAAATTGTTTAAAAAAATCTTAAAAGATTAATTAATATTTAATAATAAATATATATAATTTACAATAATGACTGCGAGTTCTTAATATTTTTTTAATATCAAATTTGAATTGTTGACACTTTGTACGATTCCATTGCATCCGAGTGATAAAATACCCAAAGATCACTTTTAAGGTGTTAACTGTCACTTCTTGATGGAAAGGCATTATATTTTAAATAATAAAAACACATTTTTTAGTACTTATTTCCACAATATATTTTTTGATCAGGACCGGTTTCGCTCATCGCGAGCATTATCAACTGATAGAATACAATTTACAAACAAGTCTATTTATACAAAACAAAAAATTAATTTGAGTTAATGGTAGCAGGTGTACAAAACCATGGGTACAAGAACTAGGAAACAATTTACATAAAATCATACAATATTGATACAAATAAAGTAAATTAGTATAAAAAATTAAATGTTCACAATCACTTATTAAGAATTACAATTACAATTATGGTAAATCAATAATCCATTAGGAGCTCTAAACAATCAATAAGGAAGTAAGGAGTGGGAAATTTTTAATGACGAAAATAACCCACAATCACTACTTAATGGAACAAAATAAATTAATACATGAGAAGTCGATTAAAGATGAATCGATGAGATGGGAAGATATGGTCAGTCAGGGGCGTTCCAATATTTTCTGTAAAAAATTAAGTAAAAGGAGGCAATATCATTTTTCAAAAAAAAAAAAAAAGGAAAAAAATAAAAATAATAATATTTATTTGAAATATATATTTATTAATCTAATTTAATGAGTATAACAATGGTGACGACGCAAAAGTAGTTTGTTCATTTATAAGGTTAGAATTAGGCAAAAATTTATATCGATTAATTTCAAGGATTTCTTGTTTATCTAATTTCAGTGATTTGTTATTGAAATGCAGGATTTTGTAGTTTATAGTAAAATCACATGAATGTTTATTTTGAAACAAATGGTTTCCAAAAGTAGAAATCTCATCGCCTTTTTGGCACAAGCTAAATGTTCCTTAAATCTAGTATGAAAGGATCTTCCTGTTTGACCAATATACCTAGCCTCACAGGAATCACATTTTAGAAGATAAATACCACTTTGGCTTAAAATATTAATTTTGTCTTTCGTGTTAACTAACATTCGACTAAGATTATGATTGTTATAAAAAGTTACATTAAAAAGTTTTTTGTCTAACTTCTTGGATATGTTTTCAGAAACTCGGCCTAAATAACTTAGTTTTACCCAACGTTTTTCAACGGAGGGAACATCAATCATCAAGCTCGAGGTTACATTTAATAAAGCTAATTTTTTAGTTTTTTTAAAGACAAGTCGATCAATCAAATTTGCATCGTATCCATTGTTAAGTGCGATCTGTTTAATGGTGTTTAATTCTAAATTGAAATTTGATTCTGTCATAGGAATTGTCAACAAGCGATGAATAAAGGAATGAAAAGTTGACAACTTATGTGAAATGTGGTGTCTAGACGAGCTACTTATGATATTGTCACTAAAAGTCTCTTTTCTGTAAATACTGAAACTATGACGATTATTAATTAGTTCAACGGTTAAATCTAAAAAGTTTATTTTATGCATACCCAATTCCATTGTGAATTGAATTGAACTATGAATTTTATTCATATTATTCAAGAAAGTATGCAGTTGCCTTTCGGTACCTCCCCAAAGTACTAAAATATCATCTACATATCTATACCAATAGATGATATTTTTAAAAAGATCTAATTTTGAAATTTTTGATTCAATCAAATTCATGAAAAAATCAGCTAAAATTGGTGACAATGGACTACCCATTGCCAAACCATCCAACTGTTTATAAAATTTATCTTTAAATTTAAAATAATTTTGATCTATGCAACAGTTAATGATTGATTTTACATCTGTAGCCAACCGGGGATTAAGATTTTTCATATCTATGAAATCAACAATCGCTGACTTTAGGTCAGATATAGGCACACTAGTAAATAGGCTCACTACATCAAATGAAACTAGCTTCGCGTTCAAAGGTACTGATAAATCTTTAATTTTTTCTACTAATTGAATTGAGTTTTTAATCCCGAATTTGGGGGTGAATCCCAACTTATGTTTGAACAAGGAATTAGCAATCCCTGCTAATTTATACGACGGTGCAGCATTAAAGGAAACTACTGGCCTTAAGGGCATACTTAGACTTAGCATCAATGTAGACTGACCATATCTTCCCATCTCATCGATTCATCTTTAATCGACTTCTCATGTATTAATTTATTTTGTTCCATTAAGTAGTGATTGTGGGTTATTTTCGTCATTAAAAATTTCCCACTCCTTACTTCCTTATTGATTGCTTAGAGCTCCTAATGGATTATTGATTTACCATAATTGTAATTGTAATTCTTAATAAGTGATTGTGAACATTTAATTTTTATACTAATTTACTTTATTTGTATCAATATTGTATGATTTTATGTAAATGTTTCCTAGTTCTTGTACCCATGGTTTTGTACACCTGCTACCATTAACTCAAATTAATTTTTTGTTTTGTATAAATAGACTTGTTTGTAAATTGTATTCTATCAGTTGATAATGCTCGCGATGAGCGAAACCGGTCCTGATCAAAAAATATATTGTGGAAATAAGTACTAAAAAATGTGTTTTTATTATTTAAAATACCCAAAGATGTCAAAAGTTGAAACCCGGACTGTAAGTGACAAATTATGTAGAATAGTTGCATTAGTTAGATAGGATTAGATTGTCTTTTTTGTAGTTCAGCAGGAAACGAGCTAAAATTTTTAAAAGAATGTAAATGTGAAAGTTTGTGTCCTGCATAGAAAATTGAAAAAAAGCATAATGTCATACCATATTAGATATCTAAATAATCCAAAAATGGAAAAGTGAGGGTGGGTTATTGAAGTCATTTATATTCATATTGTGCATTTTGACATCTTCATGTGATTAATATCATATTAAGGATATTTTATAGAGAATTAGCGAGGCTTAATTGCTCGTTTATCAAAAGCAATGAACTCAAACAGGCTCAGTTTATTTTTAAAATAAGACTTAAATTTGTTTCATGAAAAGTTTACTATAACATTTTTGTTTGGAAACAATAAAACAAAAATATACAGTCTATCGAGAAGCAATTTTAATGCTAAGAAATCAAATTTGAATACTTGAACGTAAATGCGATTAGCTTGAATGTGACTTACCGAAACGATGTATGCAGTTGTATTTAGTTGTAGTTAGTTGATTGTATATACAATCTGCATTATTGTGACAGCGAAAGCATTATGTGTCGACATTCTTGGGATGCAAGCCAAACTAAACTGAACATTTTGCACGCGTTTAACACAGCGTTTATTTTGCTATGTGAGACAATTAATAATATCACGATAACTTCGATAATACAAATTACGTATTTCTCAGAATATTCCATCAGATAAGTTTACCAAGAACTGAGGAATATTTCAAATATTATATTATTTGGAACGTAAACCTACTCGCGATGTGTCGACTGGAAGAAACCCAAAAACACTTCTAAATTCTTGGATCGCAAAATAGTTTATTTCGGGAAGTTCTGTAGATTACCTTTCGAATTGGAAAATCGTTTAAGGGGTCCATAGAGAAGTCATAGCCCCCCCTCTGGATTTGATAAATATCATTTAAACAAATACAATTTTTATATAATTAATATCGAGAACGAATTGTTGAAATAGCCGTAACATATTATACTTTTAACATTTTCTCTATTTTTGGAATAATATAAACAGAACTTTTAGTACACTTTCCACAACATTTGATTAAATATAATCATGACCGGTTTCGCTCGTCGTAAGCATTATCAACTGATTACTAGAAATAAAGTCCAAACAGACATAAGGTATATATTTTATAAGGCCCTTAAATGTTTTTCGTATGTGTCGTGACATTGAAAATATATGTATACAGGTAAATAAACCGAGATATATACAATTGTTTAAGCTCTGTTCATGTTCCCACATGTTTTAAAATAGACAAAAACGTATGCAAACGGTTTTGATAACTATTTATTCAACTGTATATTTTTATCGGTTTCACTCAACACGAGCATTATCAACTGATCAACGATAACAGTGAAATTTTAAATAATAAAGCGTATTTTTTAGTACTTATTTCCACAATATATTATATAATCAAGATGTTTTGATTATTTAAAATATCATGTCTTTAATTAACTGATCAACTGAGCGGTCCTGATCATAAATATACTGTCGATTGTATTTTATTTAAAATATAATGCCTTCCAACCAAGATGTGACAGTTAACACCTTTAATGTCAATTCTAAATGCCTTATATTTAATGTCAGGCATATTTTATTGCTTAATCGTCAGTCGGTCAATTCTAGAAATGTGTGAAATAAGATATTTTTATGATCTATTGTCGCTTACTGCATAAAGTAACATTCACACTGGACATTTATTTTTATGACGTTTACGTACGATGATTTTCTTTGTTGCTTAGTATACAATTGATGTTTTGAATTATGATAAACAATACAGATATAAAAATACATCTAAAGACAAAATGCATGATACATTCTTACCGATAGTGTAGACAAACCTTTTGGCAATAAATAAAACAATGCAATCTTTTGACTCCTGCAGATTTTTACAGTTTGAATGACGTCATAATATGGAACTAATTTCGAAAAAACAATGATAACATTCGAGGCGTGCTTTGCGCCAGAAAAAAATAAAAACAATAACACGCCAGGCGTGTCGTTAGCATCGAACGTTTGTTGTTTCCAGAAAGCGATATGTGTACAGATAACAAGGTGCGCAGTGGAAATTGTGGGAAGACTCTTTTGAAAATCATATTTAGGCATAGGGAAATTTATTACCAGCGTAGATAATATGTACGGTAAATTAAACATTACGGTCGCGATAAATCAGGAATATAATATACATCGTACGACCGTACTCCCACGTCAAACGAACAACAATTTATATTCTAGAACAGGGATGGAGAATCTATGGCATGCGTACCAAAGGTGGCATGCGAATGTCTTATTGAGAAAAGGGAAAAAACAAAAGGTGACACCAAAAATTCAAAAAAATAAATAAATGAAAAAGCAATGACAACAAAGCTACGTGCATTTTTTTCGTTCACCAATCGATTCGCAAACGACAGAAACTAAGAAGATGTCGTTATTACGCATAAATATATCACATTGATTAAAAAATAGTAAATAAATACTTTTGAATAATGCGCATTACTTTTAATGTCAATATAGAACTTATTTAAGTCAGACTTACTTAGACTAACACACAAAAGTAGTACTTCTTGTATTGTATTAAAGCCTACCAACTATGAACTCGAAATAAAATATTTGGCATCTAGCATACAAATACAAAAATCTCATATAAAATTTAAAATAACTTTGATTATTCTACGTAATACGTGAAATAATCAAAGTTATTTTAAATTTTATATTAAAATGAACTTCCACAAAGTTACCGCCGAAACCATCGAAAATACAAAAATCTCATTAATAACTCTTTTTTTAAATTTGAATTGTCACAACTGACTTAGTTCACAGGCTCAGTCCTGTTGCATCCGTGTGATAGAATGCCTGAAGATGCCGAAAGGCGAAACCCCGGTCGTTAATGACAAAACATGTGGAATCGTACAAAGTTGTAACAATTCAAATTAGATATTGAAATTCCATCAAGCACCTTCGGTCGATTCATAAATTATAACTCTTTTTTATTTATTTATGATATTTCAATATCAAATTTCTGGTCTGGTCAGTTCTGTTGCATCCGTGTAATAGAATGCCTGAAGATGCCGAAAGTCGAAACACAGATTGTTAATGACAAAGTATGTGGAATTTTACAAAGTAACGATTCTTTTTTTATTTATTTAGTCTCTTTTTATTAATATGTACATTCACGTACGTTAAATGTTAGGTTACACCAAAATTTTATGCTTTTTTTTATTTCCATAGTATACGGCATGCTACGTATTATTACACTAGAAAAAAATTGGCACTCGGGCTCAAAAATGTTCGCCACCCATGTCCTAGATTGTTGCACTATTACAAGCAGGTTGCGCGAAATCATATTGCAAACACCTTTTGCAATGCTCGAAGATTTCTGCAAGCAATATTGTTATGTCGATTTTGAGATTTTACGATTGTAAAAGGTGACAAACCGGATGTCCTTGTTTGGCGGAATCTTTTCGAACGTTAGCAATTCTACGATGACCGGAATATTAATCGACTTAAATTTTACGATGTTAACTGTAAGATCTTCCTGAAAAGGAATTAATCCAAAAATTTTATACTAAAACAAAATGCTTAGTTATATTTTTACGACGGGTTTCGATCATCGTGAGGACTGTTAACTGATATACCGTTAAAACAGGAGAGAATGTGTATTGTGTACCTTTTCTACACAGCTATATGTAGATAAGCAAGTGTTAGTTTAAGCATAATTCTGACGATGGCGTGAGCCGAAATAGCTATCAACTATATTTGTTAAAAATAATTTTGTAGAACTAAAATACATTGCTATTTTTTCACCGTGTTATAATGGAGTTCTACCAAGTGAATGCCAATTCAATCAATTAACTATTAACCGATTTTTAAAATTGTTCGGTTTTCATTTTTGTAAAAATCTCAATGATGTATTGTTTGAGATAGTATATTAATTTGAATTCTTGAAACTTTGTATAATCCTACATGCTTAATAATTTCCACATCGTCAGGCATTCTATCACAGGCGTGCAATAGAACCGTCAGGACCATTCCTGATTTTCATTGTTTTAAAATCAGTAGTTATGAAAATTATTCCATTAAAATATGTTTATTGAACGTTCTATTATATATAAGCGATGCAAACTGTTTACCGTCTATTGCTTAGGCTCCCAACCTTTTTCGGGTGGCGACTCCTTTTCATAAAATCCATGTGTCCCGCGACCAGCCATACAATCCAAAAATGTACAAAAAAACATTCTTTTATTTGACCGTACAAGTTGGCGACCCCCCCAAAAAACCCTTTGCGACTCCCAGGTTGGGAACCTATGATCTGTTGGCTCTATTGCTTTCAAGTGAATGAATCAATATACCATGAAGGCCGAACGAACAGAGCTGTTTGCTGTGGTCCGTCCTCATACGGGCCCAATAGGCCACGCTGACTTAGTATCAACCAAGGCCAACTTTGAGGCATTCGATAAATTTGTAAGATCATACGGGGAACGAGACATTCTCGATTCGTCTTTAGATTCAACGCGTAGCACATTAAACTCGTCCGCCACGGCGGATTTTCAGTACGCAGATACACAGGATACCTTATATCACGTAGACTAAGTGGCTGAGCAAGTCACATTTCCTTTTTTTTTTTTTTTTTTCTCTTCTTTTAAGCACAATAGTGTATGGTTTAACGATCGGTCCGTGCAGCTCAGCTCTGTATCGGGCCAAGAGTATGAGGAGTAAAATCGATTCTTTTTATTAGTATTGAGTTATGGAAGGCGGCCGTGTCACAACGGCTGCATACACATAACGGGTGAAGGTGGGACAACCAACTATATTATGGTTATCTAAAAAAATACTTTTATTTTAATAAAATTTGCTATTAAAGTGATTTAAAAAATCTCATTGGTCTTGAATTACATATACATACATATGTAATAATAACATTACAATAAAGATAAAATCGCAAATTTATAAAAACTTACAATTTGTAGAAAATTACAATTCACTGTCGAAAGATCGAATTGTTCCACGTCTCCACTCAATAAGTGTCAAAACCCGACTAACAATAACAAGAATGCGCTTTGCGAACACGTGCAAGATTCAACATGTCTTTGTTTACGCAATGCAAACGCACAGTCAAAAGAAACAAATATATTTAATATTATATTACCTGTATGTATTATAATTATTATATTTAATTATATGCAATGGTGTGACAACTAAATCTTTCTGTCTCAATTTTTTCAATATAATTTAGATAAAATATTTTATTATTTTGTTTTAGCTGTGGCCCCCCTAGAGTTTGCTATGGCTCCCCAAAATTTTATTTTTGACCTGTGACCCCAGGGCTTCATACGGCCCCAGGTTGAGAATCGCTGGTCTAGATGATATTATGTGTTTGTGAAAAAAAACACGTTTCGCACTGTTTAACACTTTAATGTTGCTCACGTTGAGCACTCCATTCACGCACCGGTGCGCGTGAGGCATTGGACTGGTTAATTAAAAAATAACTTTATTCGAACAAAACCGATATTATAATATTCACGAAAAATTATTATGGTTTAGTTTAAAACTGTCACATGTTCATGAAAGTGAAACAAAAAAGAAGCCAAACTTAACAAACAATAAAAATCCAAAATTGGACACATTTTTCATTAAATATCAGGGATTGCCAACCTTTTTGTACTCTACAGAACATTCTAAAATATCGGTAAGGTAGTGAGTAATAAAAATCATCACTAACAGTACAAGAGCGAAAGCTAAGGAACCACTCATACATAAAATATTGGAAACATACTAACGAATATATTATAATAATCCTAGGAAATCAAAAAAAAAAAAAAACTCATTCACTTAAAATTTTTAATTAGTGTCACCTGTCAACGTCGAATAGTGGCTGGCACACACGAATCGTTGCGCGGGGGCCATATTGTCTGCGGGCACGGAATTGGAAATCCCTGTTCAAAATGAATATTCAGAAATAACGAATTTCACTCTTATTCGTTTGTCTGATGAAAAACGATCATCCAAAATATTTTATCGAATCAAATCATAGAGTTATTTCTTCAGCATAATATATCAAATGTAAATTTGATTGCACCCATTACTTTTTTTTTAATAAATTTCCCCGCTTTCGTTTAGTCTAAGTACTTTTTATAATTAATTTAAACTTTCTTTTAATCGACTGTTCTATAATATAAGTTGGTTTAATTTGAATAAACTCCGTTGGCCGAAATAATAAGATGTTTTTGATAATTAATTGAGAATATAAAACAGCAAACGCCATAAAGTTCAAGTCGCTTTTCTTGGAATTTATTTCTTTTCCGCGATATATCAATGTCGTTTTCAGTATTGTATTTTACGTTTATGGTTTCTTAGAAACACAACATTTCCATGAATTTTTCATTTATCTTGGCCGTACAAATAAATTAATACTAGAATTGTGACCAATTAAAGCTTTGCACAACATTGTGATATTGAATAATTTGAATTGTTAAACGTTGTACGATTTTACATAATTGTCATTAACAACCCGGGATTCACCTTTCGGTATCTTCAGGTGTTGTATCACAAGGATGAAACACAATTGACACACAATAAACATCGGTTATATATAATACAAAAATAGTTACCTAAAGGAAAAACACTGACTCTAAGACTAGGATCCAAATAACAACTTTAATAAATTTAAATAATATTGATTTAATAATAAAACTCAATTGGTTGTGATACGTTTAATTAACACTGAATATTATTAATGAGAATTTTACTACAAATAATAATCTTCAAATGCAATTAGGTAACTTTAGACTTACCTACTTATTTCAACTTGGCAAGTAACGATAAGAATTAATGATTAACTGACGTAATATACGAATTTAATTTATGATTTGGTTATCAACTCGATGAACTAATCTCACGTAAAAGATATAACAAAGGGAAATTGGGATGTGAAGCTGGTCGCTAAGAATATAACTTGAATTATGTTTGATATAAAAATTCCATCAAGCACCTTCAATCGATATCATTTTTTAATTAATTCAATAATTGACCTCTTTACATCTAAAATCTCCTGTTTAAGCAATTTATTTTCCCCAGTTTTTTGATACAATAATTGAACACATTTATCTGCGTTAAATGAATGATATTGTACATTAAAATCATTCAGTCAATGTATCAAAATCTTTACGTAATGATTATATTGTATAAATCAACAAATAACTTTGACGTAACGCTGGTAACCTGTTATTTTTGAAAAACATCTAATAGAGTTATATCAACACAGTTCTTTCCGCAGGAACTGCTTGTCACTCAATTGTCTAACCACTTTTTTTCGAGTAGAGAAGGGCTGGGACAAGACTAACGATTACTTAATCGTTACACCTAGCTTAACCATAAAAAGGCGATGACCGACAAAATAGCCTGTAAGGCAATAGAGAGATTCGCTGGACCTAAAAAAATTATTGCCAAAGTTCTTTATACATGACTATGCATATGTTCTTAAATATTTTACTCAATTTTTGTATTTTTCAATAAAGAATCGCATTTTAACTTGTGCATAAAAAGACTACATTTTAAATCACAAATCAGTTCGCGACTGATGAAATCGAGTAAACCACTCATCGTGAGCGCTATCACTTGTGCGAGCGCATACTCACGTCATTAAATATTGCCAGTTGTTATATTAAATAAAATATGACACGGTGAAAAAATAGCAATGTATTTTAGTTCTACAAAATTATTTTTAACAAATATAGTTGACAGCTATTTCGGCTCACGCCATCGTCAGAACTAGGCTGATGGCGTGATTATAACAAATGGAGTTCTACCAAGTGAATGCCAATTCAATCAATAAATAAAATATGTGTTTACAATAATGTGTTTCTACATATACAGGGAAAATATTTATTAAATTTGAATTGTTACAACTTGGTACGATTCCACATCTTTTGTCAATAACGACCGGAGTTTCTCCTTTCGGCAGCTTCAGGCATTATATTACTATACCTGAATTCCAACAAGCACCTTCAGTCGATATCATAAAGATTTCTTAACAACCCGGTAAAAAAATAGTAAAGTTTTTTTTAATTCCACAACATTTCAAAGTATTGTATATAGTTGATAGCTAGTTTGGCTTACGGCTTCATCAAAAATATTATTTTATTAGCAACCTAACTAGTCACTTACCATTTATTTATTTATGTGTTAAAACATTTTATTTCAAATAACTGTCAATAAAAACATTATATCACCAATGTTAAAATAAATATTTAAGATGTAAAAGTTACAGTTGGGCATTGATTCAACCCTTAAAAATAATTAATAAATCAGTCTGTACCGGGAATTGAGTCGTAGCAATAAATAGCCAACAAAGATATCCACTAAGCTAATGTTCATTTGTTTTATTAACTGTCAATAATGACATATTTCGAAATGAATTTAACAAAAAATAATATTCTGAAAGCAAACAATTTCAATACATTAAATCGATATCTCTCTGTTACAAAACAATAAATTACTTAATTATTCGAAATAATTAAAAAAATGCAACAAACTTTACTGTCTATAAAACCATTACATAAAGTGCACTGTACTTGGCTAAAATATAGTCTCTTTGGCGCAGAGGATAGCGCGTTGGACTTCTAATCCAAAGGTCGTGGGTTCGATCCCCACAAGAGATGAAATTTCGCAATGCTTGATTTAATAGCTAGTGTTCTTATTTTTGATAGCATCCAACCTGTTTCCCGTAGATGTAAAATTGAATACTTTAAAAATAACTCAATATTGATAATGTTAAGCAAAAATGTAGAGATTATATTAAAAATATATTTAAAATAATACATAACTTATGCACGAATTTTTTAACACTATCAATGCTCACTTATTTTTTAACACCAATCAACACTACAATCTATCATCTTAACAGTTGAGACGATAAAATTTAGAATGTTAAATGTAATGACAACGCAATAAATGACCATTGTCAATAATAAATTTATCCTAAATTGCATTCAATGACAGATAATTTCTTTGATGAGTTGAAAATAAAAATACACTTAATTTGTTTGATAAATCAAAACGGTTTCTCGGTTTGTAAAATTTCTTTTGAATGTGATTATTTTCATAACAAATATACTTGTCCCCATATGAGGAGCATATGGCCTTCTTACTAAAGTGTCTTAACAGAATTATTTTCTAAGATAAGTGCTTAATAATTGATTTCACTTTTACAAATAGAGCAAGGATTGAAGGACTGAAGTTCCACGTTCCCAATATGAAGCATATGTCCTTATAATTGTCTCAAGATAATTGTTTTCCAAGAGAATTGCTTGGCACTCGACCCCTTTTTTAACAAAAAGAGCAGGGATAGAAGGGCTAAGACTAAGACAATACGTTCCGCGCTCCTAAGTGGAGTAGATAGTTTAGATAGAAGGCTATAAAGTATTTTTTACATGCTTTAGTGACTAGCAACTCCTCTCTCTCGAATGTGTGAGAAAAAAATTATAGACGTCACAAATATCTACGCCTTTGAGCAGAATCAATAAATTGATTAGAAAAAGCGCTATACGCACTGGGACGCGAGCCCGCGTGATCTGTGACGGAGGTTTAAGACGTTGATCACTGCTCCACGAATCTACATATTTTAATACAGAAGTAAAAATGTTTTCAATGGTTATAAATTGTTTTTCAACAATAATGTGATAATTTACTTCTGTATGAATAACTATGCATGTGCTGCGTTAACGTGACAGTTAACGCAGTTATTCCTGATAGATTGGAGATGCCAATGGTTGACGTATTTCATGTTGACGAAAGTGAGTTCAGACGAATGCTATTTTTTCAGTTAAAGTAGACATTTCATGAGCTTTCATGACTTTCTTTTTTTGAAATCCTTATTGATTGTTTTACAGTGTATTTGTTGAATTTTTATATTTAAATATGTTAATATGTTACGGTGCAAAAGCAATGAATTGATAATTTGTAAGTTTTGTACCGTGTAGTTGTAATAAATAAATAAATAGAAATCCATGAATTTCATATTTTAAGTAATAACTAAAAACAGTTAAAACATTAAAAGTGGTATTTAAATATACACCCAGTCCTCTTTTTACGCGATTTTTTTTTACGTGAATTCGATTATACGCGATTATTTGGACGGCACCGTTACATTTTTTTACGCGCTTCACTCGTTTTTACGCGATTTTTCCCCTAAATTTGTTTTACAGAAGAAATTTATATATGATGCAAGGCATGTACATTTCATTATTCTTTTAATAAAAAAAATATATGTATTTTTACAACTTAATTTTGTAAAGTATTCCATTTTTTTAAATACACATACAATTGTCAAATGTTGACAAGTGTATCGGATACTATGCGAATTTTTGTTTTAGGGTGTGTAAAGAAATATAATGGAATTGCGTAATATCATGGGATGTATGTAAACTTGTTTAAACACAATTCATTTATTAAATTCGTTGAATAGCACCTTTCTCGGCCTCTAATAATTCATATAAGTGTATATAAGATCATAAAACATATAATTTTTTTTTGCACGAATTTCAAAGAGCAAATTTTGGTTTTTCATACGTTTCTGGTACTTTTTTACGCGATACTTTAATTTTTGGAACCAATTTATCAAATTATATGAAAGTTATGATTTTTTTACGCGATTTTTTTTACGCGCCTTTTTCTGGAACCAATGTATCGCGTAAAAAAAGGACTGGGTGTAATGCATTAAATTGTCTCTGAGTTTTTTTGGTTGGCTTCATTACCAATATACAATATTTACCGTAAACAAATCACTTTTAAAATGTAGTAAACTGTCACTTCATGATAGGAATGTGTGATACTTTAAATAATAAAAACACATACTTTCGTACTTATTTCCACAATATATATTATGATTGGGGCCGATTTTTCTCATCATGAGAGTTATCAAACGATGAATGCTGGCAATGAGCGAAACCGGTCCTGATCATAAAATATATTGTGGAAAATGAGCGCTATAAATGTGTTTTTGTTATTTTTTTCCGTAAACTAAAAACAGCTCTTTTAAAGTTATCAGTGTAATAATTCAGTATTATCGCCTTAATTTTCAACAAAGCCTCAAGTTTTTTCATTAAATAGTAACAAAATCTTTACGGTTAGTTTGTTTCCCAACTCGAATCAGGAAATGTACGAACAATGGAATTGAATAATTTCAGCACGAAAGTTATTTACAGCGCTTTGACTATGTTATTAGTTTATGAATTGTACATTCGACCCTTTCTCGGGAGAGGGATCGACAACCTCGCAATATGCCAAAAAGCCAAGCGACAAGTTTCGTGAAGCAAAGCAAGATGTCACTGGTAACAATTGCAAATGGTGAAGACAGAAGCTCGACTCTACGTCCAATCATCAAATCGAAATTATTCACACACACACATGTATCAATTCCTCACTTCTTAGAAACAGAAACGATGCTTTTCAATCAAGGGAAACAATACAGTAACCGGCTAGTTTTATTGAAGGGTTTTGGTTTCTTTGATAGACAAGTAAAAGCTTATTTATAAGTATTTAAAAAGCATAACGAAACTTTTAATATCCTACAATTTTATATTATTCATATCGGGAGTATGTAAAATCTTTCATTTACTGTTATTGCTAAATTTTTAAAACTATTTCTTCATTTTTACATCACACCATTTTTATATCACAACCAGTTTTCAATTGAGCACTCAATGAGAAAATACTATTTTTATATAGTTTTGTCACTAACGACCCAGGTTTCGAGTTTCGGCATCTTCAGGCATTCTATCACACGGATGCAACAGAACTAACTTGTTAGAACAATTCAAATTTGATATTGAAATTCCATCAAGCACATTCAGTCGATATCATAAATTATTTTTATTGTATTGATTGAATTGAGATTTACTTGGTATAACTCCGTTATAACACAACAAAAAAAATAACTTTTTTTCGTTTTACAATTTTTGATAATGCTCGCGATAAGCAAAACCGGCCCAGATTTTAGTCTCAAAATGTGGAAATAATATTACACTCAATCTTGTAATTTGTCAATCTTTACTTAAAACCCCAAATTTAGTCTCACTTCGAGAAATGCAAAAGATCAATTTGCCAAAATTTAGAATTTATCAGCACAACATAAAACTAGGGTATTAGAACCGAATAGAAGATGTATTGTGTACATAGCTCTGATGAAGGCTAAGCCGAAATAAAAATCGAATGAAAATGAAAATGAAAAATGAAAGAGTTAAAATACATTGCTTTTATATTGAATACAAACACATTGTTATGGGTCTAATAGTATTTAAATATTATTCATAATATTGACTGAAGGTGCTGGATGAAATAAGGAGGTATATTGTTTCAAAATACATAAAAAAAATCCACAATTACATTTTAATAATAGTTGCCTATAAATTTTTGTAAATTGCTTTCATGATTGACAAATTACCAAGCAGACAATGATCAGCCAACTGTCTTGTTCTATATAAGCTTAACAACTAAGCTCCTTCGCGAGCTTTATTAGTCCAATTCCAAGAAAAAAAGCATTTTTTTAAATCTGTTTTGGTCCGAATGCATGTGTTTTGTAATAATTCTCTCTTATCCTACTTAAAATATTATAAAAGGGCATAGCAAGAGCGAATAGTTTACCCCTTGTCCTGACCTAACCACTTTTATATTTCTATTCTCGATTTAAAAAAAATGGCATATGCTGTCATTTTGAATGCATACATACTCTTATATGTTAGATTTATGGCGTCATGCAAAGGTCGGATCTCAAATATGACTCTGGTATACACAATAAAGCGGGTAGTATCTTTAAAGTTATGATCATTGGAAAAAACAAACTAGACAATCTTTGCATGGCGGGTTCGAATCTATCGGGGGTGTAATAGAATTGCTCTTGTCGCTCGTAAAACTTTACAGCCGCCCACTCGTATCAGACAGCCCGTGCACTTGTTGTCATCCCCATAAATTTGTTTCGAATGCCACCCTGTGTAGTATATATTCACGCGTTTATAATATGGCGACAATAGGAATGTAGTAAATCATGAATAATATTAAATGGTTACATTTTGTAATGCAACACTATATGAAGAGGTATTCTGGAATGACATACGTTTCATATTTAATGCATGACGACGGATGTTAAGCAATATAACAATATAAATCAATATTTTGTTTTCGTGCTTTAGGAAAAACATTTACAGCGTGTTTAATATTCTGTAGGAAGTTTGAATGTTGAAAATATGGTAAAGATTCAATGATTCAAAAGCGTGTAAAAAGAAAGCCGATGTGTTAAATAAGAAGACGCGATATATATAATATAATGTTTCCGTCAATGAGCTGCTAGGAAATAAATAAAACTACAAAAGTTAGGATGATTTTGTTTTAAATACGCACAGACATCGTATAGCACGGTCACTTGGTTCCACATAATCGTTGTATAATATAAATTCATTTTAATTAAACATACTTTTTCAATAAAAAAATACAAAAGTTACACATTTTTCAATGGAGTTGGTGGTAGATTTGGGGGCTTTCATTTATTATCAAAACAAATTCAAGCTGCATTGGCCCACCAAATTAGTTCTTTATTAAAGTTTTATCACTATTAACTCTCTTATATTTTTATGGTCAACTTTCAAAATTACTACACCGCTATCAGCCGTCTCAATAGTATTATCAATCGATAATGCTTGCAGTAATCGAAACCGGTCCTGATCATAAAATACCATGCTTTTCCATCAAGAAGTTACAGTTAGCGCCTTAAAAGGTCTCAACAGTATTTTTGATATTCCAGAGAGAGTACTCAATTTGTTACTTCCACCACCTGTTAAGACTTTTCACACTTCTGACATATATTGTATTCCATAGCATAACAACGATATACGCGTTTAAAATTATTGATATTTCTGATGAAGACGTAAGCCGAAATGGCTATCAACTATATGTCTTGTCTGTTTCGTCTCATTGGAAAGCATCTTATACGGAAAAGAACTATATAGTTATGATGAGGCCGTAAGCCGAAATATTTATCAACTATATACCATGTGATTCTTGTAAAACTAAAATACAATGCTATTTTTCACCTTGTTATAATGGAGTTCTACCAAGCAAATGCCAATTCAATCAATACTTGAGAAGAAATTCAAGTATAATTATAATTAAGAAAAAATAAAGAAATCAATATCATTTGTTTCTTTAGCATTGAACCTAGATTAATTAATGTTCATATTTGATACTTGCTGAAAAAAAAGATTGTTTACGCAATAGTGCATAAATTAATTATAAATTATAAACTCAGTTATATATTTCACTAAATATTTGAATTTTAGTAGCAAAGACATTAGCAATCTAAAAAGACGTCTGAGGGATCAAATTTATTGATCTGACCTGAGCGACACATATCTTCGCTACGGCACTGCAATAGAAACGCAGATCTCCAAAATAATTAAATAATATTCACTCTGGCAAAATAGTAAACAAAAAAATCTTAATGCAAGTTATGAAAAAATAAAACGACTATAAAATTTCAACTCGGACACCGTAAATAATGTTTTTTTTGTGTGTTTTAACACGCACGAATAAAAATGAAAATAGAGTCTCGGTTATGCGAGCCGTTTGCGAAGAATTTGCGCCTCTCGACTGCCGAAGTTGGCTCGTAAAAGAAATCTATGTGACAGTTAATTGGTTGTTAGTCGTCATTTACCTGTGGAAGCACCGTCGAAGAAAAGCTGGTTTCTTTGAACTGGCTGAATTGACGCTAAGAAAAAAAAGTCAAAAAAATAATTAATAAAACTTAATTTAAAAAATTTTACACTGAAAAAATAGCAATGTATTTTAGTTCTATAATTTTTTATAAGATATAGTTGATAGCTATTTCGGCTACATCGTCAGAACTATATTTAAACGTACATTTTCTTATCTATATATAGCTGTGAAGAAAAGGTACACTATATATCTTCTCTTCTGTTTTAACAACCTAGCTTGTTTCCTGCTAGCAATAGAACTAAACATTTAAATTTAAATGAAACTAAACAGGCGGCAATATCAATAAGCTAAAATATTGGACGGAGATGATTTATTATAGGTAGGCATTAGCCCCTCGCAATGATCTGAGGAGCGGCGAAAGACCTATATTTTTCTGTTAAAAATTTAAAAAATAAAGTTTAAAATTTCGTGTGACAATTGAAATCTATTGATTTAGAGCTATTCCAAAGCCGCCATCTTTCGACCTTTATTACAAATATGTAAACACGTAGGCGCTGAGCTTAAATTTATATTATGCGATTCTTTTAGAAAGTGATTTGCAAATTGTGAATCTGTTTTTTTATTATTGAATGATCTTATTCCTTAGCACGAGTGGATATGCTTCTGCCTGTCTGTTTGATATAACATTTCATTACGACGTCATTCTTTAAAGGTTTGAATTCAATTTTCCATCAAGATTTAAATTTTCATATTGTTCAACTGCACACTCTTCCAGTTAATTCATTAGTTCGAATAGCTTCCGATGAAAACCGATGATAAGGTCAACTTAGATTATGTAACGTAAAGTAAAATTCAGTTAAATCAGGTTACGCTAGGTTACGTTACGTATTCTTTATAAGCTCATTGGAAACACGTGTTGAAAGTCGTAAATTCTAACAAAATAGTATTAAGTTCAAATGTAAATAAACAAACCACGTTTCTATGGGTGCATATAATTATAACATGGTGAATTTATATGTGCATATGCACGAGAAGATGAAGATTTCATAACATTTATATTCTTTACAACTGTGTCTAATCTTTTTCAGCATCAAATTTGAGCATTAATTAAGCTAATTTTCAATGATAAAGGAACAAATGATGTATATTTCTTTAATTTTTCTCGATTTTTCATTATACTTTTGCAAATTCCTTTTAAGGTATTGATTGAATTAGCATTTACTTGGTAGAACTCCATTATAACACGGTGAAAAAATAGCAGGGTATTTTAGTTCTACCACATTTATAAGGTATATAGTTGATAATTAATTCGGCTTACAACCTCATCAAAATTTGGTTTTTTTCCGTATAAGATGCTTTCGAAAGTTACGAAACATGCATTTTATCTACATAAACACCAAATAGAATATAAAGGTTATAATTTTTTTTTTCTAATTAAAAATGAAATTCCACAAAGTTACCGATGTAATCATCAAACATATTTAAAATTTTAACATGTATAATAAATATACCTTAACCCTTTCAATGTTAAGCCGTATAAATGATATTCCATCATTACATCATTACTAATGTGAGTATGAGAAATTGTTCCTGTATTAGAAATTCTTTAGATTTTTTCGACTCGGTAGCATTACTTTTTTATTTTATTTCCGACTAATATTCTGTTCATTCGAGAAAATCCCTAGATAACAAATTATATTGAATTCGTTGTACCATATAAAAGCTTAGCACAACAACAAAGGAAACAGATATCAACGTAAGATTATATCTTCAAGCAGTCATTAGCAACAGTTTATGCTGATTATTCAACCATTGAATTCGTGTTCAACAATACCGACCGCATCACTGGAGTAATCTGTACATAAAAGATTCATGTGAAAAATATATACGGTATAATGTTCCCCATTAACAAAGCCTCGGGAGGTTTATATGTTGTATTGTTATTTTCAATTCTATTTTTCGAAAACATCCTGTTATCGGGTAGGCAATGCTTTAAGGCTTGCAAAGTTCTGTATTTCAATACTGTTCGACTCGTATCGCAACTCAAACTATTTTATTAATAATTTCAACACAATTTTAAATTGGACAAATGAGGATCGGTTTCGCTCATCGCGAGCATTATCAGCTGATCAGTCAGTATTTCAATTTTAACAGTGTTTCAGTATTTATTTGGACGTCCGTCACCGATTTTTTTTTCAATTCAAGAACTTTCGTCCTGCCTATAAACAATATTAAATATCGAATAGTTCTTACAAATCATAATTTAATTGTAACATTTCCTTATTTGTTAGGTCATTCTCTGCGGAGCCACGTAAAGAATATTTCAACCAAAAAATATATTAAAAATAATGAATATGTTTGTTTTTAATCAAATTCATGTATATTATCAGGCCAAATGAAATTAATTTTCAATATATACTAGAGCTTTCAAACTTTAATCTCTATTTGATAGTTGTGCTAAATTTCAACACACAGCTGTCTCAGAAGTTACAACGCTAACAACCAAAGAGTTGATAAATATTTTTAAAAAATTACTTCTAATAATTTTATTACAGGAAAAAAAAATAATTCGGTTTATTTATGGATAATTATAAATAAGTAGATATAAAAACGGTGAAAAAATAGCAACATATTTTAGTTCTACAACATTTATCGTTATTTCGACTATTTCTGATGAAGTTTAATCTATAAACATCTTATAATATTTGTTGAACTTAAATACATAGCTTCTTTTTCACCGTATTATAATGTAGTTCTAACAAGCACAGACTAATTTAAGAGGAATTTGATAGTTTATGCAATATAAGAACATTTTTTACGATCACCTGTAAATTATTGTCTCAGTTCTTGAACTGTTTGTTTATTATACTTGTTAATTATTAAATCGCATTCTATATAAATAGTGAAAAAGTAGCAATGTATTTTATTTATTCTACACAGCTATATATAGATAAGCAAATGTTCGTTTAAGCATAGTTCTAACGATGGCGTGAGCCGACATAACTATCAACTATATTAAAAAAAAAAAAATTGTAGAACTAAACTACATTGCTATTTTTTCACCGTGTTATAATGGAGTTCTACCAAGTGAATGCCAATTCAATCAATATATAGAAATAGTCTTTCTTAAATATATATTGTATCAGTAACTAAACTCATTATCGACGTAACAGGTCCTGATAATTAAACCTTACGTTTTTTTTTAAATAATTCTAAAATGTTCGTTATAATTTTTGCCATAAAAAATTAGTTTTACGAATTATTACATTATTAGCTAACATTCTTTGTTGAACCAAAAACTGTATTTTTTCAAACCGTCTACGTAAGCTTAAGGGTATATAATAAGGGTTAAATATATTTAAAAGTTTTTTTTTATTAAACCTTTCATAGAAAAGAAAAGATGCGAGTCCCGTATGGGAGCTTAATATTTTCAGCAAAAATAAAATGTGAGAGCTAATTTATGAAAAATACTTTTTACCCAAAACTTTTTATATTATAACTTGCGTAAGCCTTTTTTATTCTTGATCATACTTTATTTTCTTTCACCAGATGGAAAAATACCGCAATCAACATTGTTTGAGTTCAGTTAGGAAACTTTTAAGTTAATTTCACTAATTTCTACCAGATTCTAAATGCTACGATGTTAATTAAACAGGTAACTTTGTTATATCAACTAATATTAAAAGCTTTTTTTATGCCCAACTAAATTCAGTGAAATTTAAATGAAAAACTTAACCATGGTTGATTTCAAATAATGAAACACAATATTTACTAATTTTTAATCAAAAATAAAACCTAATTAAGAGTCCAATCAGAGTTAAGAAATTATTGTGAAGTGCTCATTAACAATTATAACAAATGGGAAACTTACAAGTGCTTTTATAATTTTAGGAAGCATAATACCATGTTTCTCAAATTGGAGGTCGCGAAAATTCTTGTTTTCAACACGTCTCTTGTTACGAGGGACTGTGGGTTGAAAAAGTTTGCGAAGCACGGTTTTTCAGACTTAAATATTTAATATTGTCAATAGACAGTATGAAAGCACAGTTCAACGAAGATAATATTTGATTTTTCGTATTCTTGTTAATGTATATTTAATTAATTTTTCTTAATTTAAAGTTTTATTTTCAATTAAAAATTAGTAATACATACAATACAATACATTGTAAAAAGTCTACAATACTTTATTTATTAACTATTGTACATGACTTATGTTATATATGATATACTTACTATGATAGCCTATAAACTATTTTTTTAGTTCTAGAACCGTTTGTTTTTCCTACCTGGTAATTAACATCTCAAAATGTGGTATATATAGCCTTGATTTATTTTTTATTGCGTTAGTTGATAATACTTGCGATCAACAAAAACGGTCCTTTTCTGGATACTATATAATATGGAAACAGTGTTAAACTTTTCACCAAGACGTAATAGTTTATATCGTTAAAGAAGATTATTTTTATTTTCTGTTTATTCATTGTCAGATTCGTAGTGCAATTGTGAACGTTGTAGGCTTCCGTTACACAGCCCACGAGTTCTAGTCTTATTACAAAAAGCGGTTTTAAATCTAATTTTTGTTCGAAAGTATAAAAATGAAATAGCCTGTTTCTAGGGTTGTTCTAGTTTAATCCGTTCTGTGCTTTAAATAAATTAGAGCGTACCAAGAAAGATTATTAAGTCACTAGCTATGTCAAAACCTTTCTTCTATCCATACTATTTTCGCAAAAAAGGCAATGATTTTAGTTAAGATAAACTCCAACAGGAGTTCGTTTGCTCAACATTAATAATGCACACGGGTAATATAATAAATACTAAAACGAAATTGGAAAAATAAAAATTGTTTTGAAACTCTTAGTCGATTCTACATAAACAATTATTGATATCTTGGATTGAGCTTAGAGAAAATAAGAGATATGTTGCAAAACAATCTTGTTTGTTTCAGATGGATTTTTTTTTTCATGTTAAAACAAGTTTCGTGTCGATATTTCTCATTAAGGGTTTTCATGCTGTTGTCCGATAGCTTACAATCGGTTTTTATATTGGTTAAAATGCTAGAAGATAATATTCGAAAAATAATAACAAAGTAAAAAAAAATTTACAGTTATTCAAATTGAATAGGATCGGGAAATGAAATGAATACTTAATACGGAGAATTATCGAAAACTAATTGGACATGATCCTCCATTTTATGAAATCGAAAATGACCGCCCTGTTGCATGCGTCGATTCCGCGTACTACAGCAGCCGCTAAGTGAAATTCGATACTAATGAAAGTAGGATGAAAAAAAGCACACAAATCAAAACAAAAAAAAAAACAATTACTTGTAGAAGTAAAATGAACACGATTTTTTTTTATCACGAAGAATTTTTGACAATTTCTTTTAATACATGATCTTCTTACATTTGAAGTGGTTTTATTTTTTAGCACAAATTAGTACTATGAAGTCTTCAACATTTTATTTGCAAACTGTTTTACTTCATTTAAACATATTTTGAATGATTACTGTGATTTTTTTTAGTTTGTGAATAATATATTGGCTATCACTAAATTGAAATCTTTTTTCATTATTATTATTCAGTATCAATCGGAAATGTTTAGGAAGAACGAAACCGGTTTAGGTCTTAATTGTGTGAAATTTTTGAAATTATACTAAGCATTGATTGAGTTGGTATTTACTTGGTAGAACTCCTTTATAAAACGGTGAAAAAAAACACCAAAGTAATTTAGTTCTACAAAATTTATAAAATATATATTTGATAGATATTTCGGCTTACGCCTTCGTTCTAGTTCTGATAAAGGAGAAAGCCGAAATAGGTATCGACTATATATATTATATATTAGTATAGAACTAAAATACGTTGTTATTTTTTATCTGTGTTTTATTTACATTATATTTAAATATGCTTGAATGACAATCAAGAAACAAAATTTTTCTTTCGGTTATTGAAAGCATTTGTAATATATAATAACGGAATTCCAGAGCTGTGCTGACAGGTCCTATTTGTTGACTTTGATAGTTTTTCGCACAGCCCTCTTCTTATGCAAACTACTGCCATCTGCCGTAACACTGGGTTACGGCAAGCGCCATATTGAATGCTAAAATTATTCTTTCCACAAGCCTTGATCTATTGTTCTTATTAAGGTATACCTAACGCTATATTTAATCTCTATCTTATACTAGTAATTGATACTTTAAATAGTTACAAGTATAAAGACTTTTTTTAAACAAGAAGAACACAATTTTAATATTGTTTATACATTAATTTTCCAGTTCTTAAGCCATGTTTTTTTCACCTCTTAATTCAAAATTTTGTATAAAAGCTTTCTGTGCAGTTTTGAATGATTACTTTTAAGGTGTTGATTGTCACTTCTTCATGGAAATACATGATGTTTTAAACGATTTTAATGCATAATAATCCGTAAAATATTTAATTGCAGGTTATTTTGATTATAAAAAGTGCTCACTCATTATTCTTGCTAATGGTTCTTTCATGATTGTTCTTAACTCTTAATGGATAATTGATTTGTCTATATTTTGTTTGCAAATTATTATAAAGTGATTGATGTCATTTCTAAATTAATTTACTTTAATTGAATGTATCATATATTGTATAATTTTTTATGTATTTTTTTTCTTAGTTCTTGAACATTTTATATATGTGCTTAATTAATTTGTGTCTTTTCTGTTGATAACGCTCTCGATGAGCTAAATCAGTCATGATATTGATAATTGTATGGTATAGAAATAGTAAAAGACGTTTTGATTGATTATTTAAAAAATATTTTATTACATAAGTGACAGTCAACATTTTAAAAGTGAAAAATAGACGTTTAAATATCCACCTTACTGAAAGAAAACATCGTGAAACACAATGTGGAATAACAGTATTATCAATTTTTATTTGTAAAATGGTGAATTCTTCAAATTGACCGCCAAATCATTAATAATAATCAAAAGAAATGTGTCAAGCAAATGTATGAAAACTTCCAAATCCAGGGCTAGTAAAACTTTCTTGAGAAGTACTACAATAATGTCCCACGCGTTGTACAACCACATCCGTGCTGAGCTAACCACTAAAGCGTAACGCATAGCTACATATTAACAATCATATACAAATTATTTGCCACATTATTGCTAGAAACCGACATTGCTTTTGGGATACAATGAATACTTCAAATGGCTATTTTTATTTCAAACATCTATCGTCTTTGGACCAAAAGTAACCCTTATATATAACACTTGTGGCTTTTATTCAAAATAAACAGAGCTATTGAATACAGAAACCAAAACTACCAGATAAAGTAAGAAACTTTCTTATCATTTGAAATAGTTCATATCCTGGTTTCGATATTTCGTTGTGTATGGAAGATTACGTATTTCGATAAGTACTAGTAAAAGAATCTATTTGTTTCTTTGATTCTTCGGTTTTTCATGTAAACATCTTCCATTAATTACAAACCGTTTTAACGAAGTTCACTTCCTTGTAATTATGCGACATTATTTTTAATGCATTTTTATTGATTTAATTGCTTTTTAACGAAGAATATTACAAGCAAAATAATGTCCTAAAATATCTTTTGTATCAAACTTGTTTTTTAACCGATTTATCAATTCTTCTGAAAGAGTGTTGTGATATCCAAAAACGTCTTTCCGATTCTTAAAAGTATAATATAGTTCAACAAGAGCGCTTAGCTAACTTCTAATTATTTCTTAGTCCATTTCTAAGCCCTCCAGTTTTATAAAAGGAAGTTTGAGCAGCTGATTAAAAAGCAGTTGTCGTAGAAATAACGTATATTAAAAAGATTTCGCTCATCGCGAGTATTATCAAACGATAAAATAGCAACCGTATAAATAGTGTATATATAAATAAATAAATAAATAAATAGTGTTGTCATCCATGCAATAGAATGCATGACGATATCAAAAGGCGAAAGACTGGTTGTGAAATCGTACGAAGTTTCAACACTTTTAAGGTTTTAACTGTGACTTCTTATATTATATATCATATTTGATATTTTAAATAATAAAAACACATTTTAAGTATTATGCTTTCTTTCATAAAATATTTTATGATCAGGGTTATTAACTGATCAACTCGCAATGAGCGAAACCGATCCCGAACATAAATTATATTGTTGAAATACGTATTATTTTAAAGTTTCAACAAATAAAAAATTACAGTGATTGGCCACTTTAATATAGCTATCAGTTTCCTAAAAAAATAATTCAGAAGTAAAGCTTGTAAAAAATACAAATATATTCTAGTATACAGAGATGTTTAAGCATCATCAAAAACACACGTTTCTTTAAGGATGTGTTATGAAATGACTTTCGAAGAAAGAATCCGCAGAGTTTTAGGTTTGAAAGTCAAGAAGACACAAGCATCCTTTATTGGTAAATTCTGTAATATGGCATGTAGTAAAATGAACTGCGTAGCATGACAAATGTACGATAAGAATGGTTCATAACTTATTTTGTTAAATAGATGTTGAAATGACCAATTACTGTGCGATTCACATATATTCATAATTGTATTTAACCAAAGATGACTAAGTATTATAAAATGCTAATATTTTATTAAGCAATAAATTTATTTATTTCAATGTCATCGGAATGATAGCAGAATTCTAAACAACTTATATAATTAAATTGAAAGCTGTAAGTTGCGTCAAAGCTCCTATTATCTCTCATCAAAAGAAAGTATGTCAAATATATATTCAAGCCATGTTTTGTAACTTTTCACTGCAGAGATATTGAAAGGTAGGCACTCACTTCTGGTTGCCAAAAAAACAAGAAAGTTTCGAGAAATTTCCGGCGATGAGGATTTCTGAGCCTTGTTGGTAAAAGAAAAGCTCTTCTGTAATAGAAAACCACTCGGGAAAAATAATAAAAAAATTCTCGCTGATTTATTGAAATTCAACACAAGACTGTGTCACGTTAAAAGTTTTTTGATTTAACCATTTTCACAAGGGTTTTAGCACAACAAGCTATTTTGTTACATATTTTTCAGCATTTCTATTCTACGGACGTGTTAAGGCGCTTTATAATTTCGTGCATGGTAGCGGGTCATACAAAATAAACGCGTACACGTACAGTATTTTAACACTATATATATATATTTTATCAAGTTTAACTTTTTGAAACATGTCTTTTAGATTTTTCAAAAACAAATGCTGGCCCTCCGGGTCCCGCCGTATAAATCACGCCCGGCAATCAAAAGGTTAAGTGATGAAACACAATATTCATTAGTATTTCCATAATTTTATATAAATACGTTAATGACCGGTATTTTGAGCTAATATCACCGAATATACATATAAATGTAAAGTAGTCAAAAATAAAATGTTAAGAACTTCTTAGTAATGCTTTATAATCAAAATATAACCGAATCAAAAGTCCGTCAATAATTTATGAACGATCATTTTTCACACTCATTAACAAGAATTCTTTAAAAATTCATAATGCTCAATATGAGTATAACTGTGGAAGAGTACTTAATATTGCATTTTATTATTTAAATATAATGCATTTTCACCAAGAATTGACAGGTATCATTTTAAAAGTTTTGCAATAATTCATAACTTTACTAAATAAATGATTTTTGAGCATTTGTTTTGATACGTACACATATGTAAATTACAATATTTAAATTTCTTTAATTGTGAAAATATCATTTAAAGTGGAATTAATAATCTGAAAGGATCCTTCTACAGTTCAGTGAATAGGCATATATTTTCCAGGAAGAATAATACATTCAGAGTAAAGTTATTAACAATGTGGCGCAAACTTCTTGGAACTTACAAAGTGACAACCGCTTGAAATCTCAACTGTGGATCAAAAAGCGACATCTTATTTATCCACCCCAGATTATATTAAGGCAACGACTGAGCCTCGGGAAAATCTTGTACCTTGAGAACAGTACAATTAACACCCCTTAGCAGGTGACACAGAGTGTTCACCGGGAATGATTTCTTCATTATTTTTGTTCATTTCTTTCTGGAAAATAAAAACAAAATGGTTTAACGCATATAATTTTCTTCACCACTTATATAAAGTGCCCTTTTTTGGTGAAAGTAAATTATATATATTAAATAATAAAAACACAGTTTTCCTACCATTTTCACAACACATTTATGATCAATACCTGTTTCACTCATCGCGAGTTGATAATGAGTAAATCCGTCCTTGATCATAAGTTTATTGTATATTGATTATAAAAATGTGTTTTAATTTTTTTAAATATAATGTCGTTCCGGCAAGAAATGACAGTTAACACATTAAAAGCTAAAAATGTTAACACGTTCGTTACTAAGCCAGATAAAATATATTTCGTAATTAATGATATCGACTAAAGGTGGTTGAACTGACGACAGTTCTGTTGCATCCTTCTGATAGATTGACTGAAGATGCCGAAAAGCAAAAGCCTTAATTTTTAACCTGTTCTCATTGAGCCACGTAAAGGTAATAATATATTCCAACTGCTAATATTTTAAAAATTATACCACGAATGCTGATGTTAATAAAACCTTAAGATACATGAATCAATTGAATATGTGAAATATATTTTAATATCAGAAAAAAATCAAAGCAAATCAAAACCTCTTCTATTTTTTATATCATGTATCAACTCATTCCAATCACCTGTCTCACCAATTGAAACATTAGCAGTCAAAGTGTGGAGCATCAAGTATCAAAACACCGCGTCAAGGTGTTTCATATTTGAGACGTTAAAGAATTCATGCGATAAATCAATTTTCAGACGGAAAAAATGATAGCAACTACTTGTCGATTTTTTCTTGTTTCGCGCTTTTGAAAGGCGTAATTTCTGATACGAATAACTCTCAAAAGGGTACTCTAGATATATGATAACATAAATAAAACACCATCTATTGGAAAATCTGTATTGTTTAACGGTATACCGAGTTTGTTCAGTTATTATTCCGCGTATATAAAAACAATATAATCGCAACCAAACTAAACAACGACGGAATGTTTTCATTTGCATCACAGCACAGCGTGTTGTTTGTAAAATACAATTATCGCCATTTTTCAAGCTGGAAATTTTGTACCCGAACTATATTATTTCAGGAGATAGTTGGATAACAAATTTAACAAACAAAAACGCACAAATTGTGTCTAAACAAATGCATTTGCTAAGGCTCTGACCTAGGTTTTTACTGTCATAGATAAAAATAATTTTAGCAGCCCTAAAAACATTATTGTAACAAAACGTTGCTTTTTTCATCTTGATATATCACTTAATTTCGCTCAACTTCAATGTAACTGAATTTATATTTTGAAATGTTCATTGTTATACATATAATGAAATATATTTAAGACAGTTAAACAAGGAACAGAACTGTAAAAATAGTGTAGAGGAACACAAGCTTTTTCCTTTTTTATATCAATATTTCCATAGTACATATTATAGTCTGAAAGTGTTGGATGGAATTTCAATATAATTTTTGAATTGTTAAAACTTTGTACGATTCCACACGTTTTATAACTAACAAACCGGGTTTCGCCTTTCGCCTTTCGGCATGTTCAGGCATTCCATTATACGGATGCAGCAGAACTGACACAATGAACAATTAGCATCGGTTATATAGAAAAATAATTAATTAAATAGGAAAAAACCGACCCTAAGGCTAATATCCAAATAAAAAACTGAAATAAATTTCAATAATATTTTTTGTATAATAATAACAATAAATTATCTGTGATAAGTTTTATAAATGTTAAATAGTAATCAGCTATCATTAAAATGCAATTGGGAAATTTTAGACTTATAAATACCTACTTATTTCAAGTTGGCAAGAAGCGGTAAGAACTAATCATTAACTGACGTAATATAATAATTTGATGTATGAGATTGTCGACTGATAAAATTGATTTCACGTAAAGGATATGCACAGTAAGGCGGAATTGGGAAAATTAAGCACGTCGTTACGAACATAACTTGAATTTAATATTTGACCTCTGTTTACTTTCAAAATCTCATTATATCATGGAGGATCATAAATTATTTTATTAAATTTTAATATTTCCATATTAAATGAATTTTATCGTACCTTTACTTAATATGTATAATGAATGATATTTTATAAGGTAAGACAGATTGATGTAGAAACGTTTTGACAATAATCTCATATTTCAAACGTGACCTATTACAAATTGAAATGATGCTTAGTTAACTTATAAGGCCTTTTCAATCCCATAGGTACACCTCGAGTGACCCTTACCCCTATAAATTTATCACACTCTGAACACAAAGGCGTGCAACCAACTGTTGGATAGAGGGGACAAAGTAGATATATCGGCAATAGTGCTTATAAAAAATCAACAAAATAACATCTCATGAACTTATTTCTGAACAACACAATAGCATATTTAGATCGTTGAAACTTGCACACTTTCACACGTACTGGTTTTCACCTTTTGGCGTTATCTAAAATTATATTAATGAGTTCATCGTTACATAAATATGTCTCTTTTAAAGTGCGAACTGTCAATAAAGTCTGTCTGTCTGTCTATGTATATGTTTAAATAATAAAAACAAAATGCAAAATGTTCCTAAAAACTTTTTCACTCACTTTTTTATAATAATTGATAAATATTTCGTTACATTGTGATTTAAATTTAGCCCTACGAGGCTTTTAACACTTTATTTGTTAGTTATTTTTCTTCATTGAAATATATTATATATTGAATTCTTAAATAATTTTCTCAGTTCTAAAACCATTGATTTTGTATACCTGGTAAATATAGCACAAAATTTTGTATAAATTGCCATGTTTTTAATTTGCATTGTATCAGTTAAGAACGCTCGTGATGAGTGAAACATGTTTTGATAATAAAATAAATCGTGAATGTTTATAAAAAAATGTGCGTCATTTAATTACAAAGTCTTTGTTTTACAACCTTTCTCCAAGTTCGGGTGTATTTTTTTATCAAATCAGTTGTTACAAATAGTAATCTAGATTTGAAATAAAATTTAACCGAAAGCATTTTTCGGATCAAATTAATATATTGGTCTAACAGTGTTATTTCATCCCTGTCTACGAACGCCTGTGCATAAAACGGTGTGAGGTACTTGAAAGGAATGAATTATATTTCGCAAATGAACTCTATCCGAAAACATAGTGATAATGATATTGGGTATCCTGTCCCATTAAATATTCCACATATTATCAAACCCAACATTGATTCAAAATTATTGCCTAGAATAAGTTTAGCGAAATTACGTGCTATATATAGTCATACACATGAATTTTTAAAACGATTTTATTAACATTACCCATATTACATTTAACATTTAAGTATAATTTATGTGGCAATTAACTAAATTTTGTTCCAAAATTTTTTTTTTTTGGGATATCAAATTCATGAAGCGTTAAGATCTATGATGCGTCAGCATCAGAGCTCTTCAGGTCTCCTTCATCTTTCATATATAGATTTAATTTTGTTATAATTGTTGTGTCATTGTTGACAACATTAGGTCGCAGCTGAGCCGTGGAACCCAAAATGAGTGCAGCTCATGCGGACACCATACGCGTTATATTCACTCACGCATACGTGTGCATACAGGCACACACACAGCCACACGCATGCATATACAATACGTAAGGAAGTAAAATAGGAAAGTCATTTTCAGATGCCAAGGTTGTCCATGTTGGGATTAAGATCTGTAACAACAAACCTATGGCGGGTCATCGAGCAGAACCGCTCTCGGCCTTAGACGATTACTCGGTACTGTCTCATCATAATTATGTAGATAAGAAATTGTAGGTTTATAATGTTTGCCTATATCGCTGTGAAAGTTTCGAGACATTTCACGAACGAACTCTCGAATTGTAGGCATTTTCAAGTCTCTATGTAACAGTGAATTGCGAACGTACCACGGGGCATTACAAATTTGTCGCAATGATTTATTTTGAACAATTCGAAGTGTCTTCAGATGCTTCTGGTGAGCATAAGCCCACACTGGAGTAGCGTACACCATATTTGGCCAAGTTATAGCTGTATAGAGGAGCAGCTTGCTTTTGAGAGTAAGCTTGCTCTTCAAATTGAGCATAAAGTTTAGTCTAGCTTTTACACCATAAGCATGACGTTTTTTAATCGCGGTGTGCTCATTGAATTTTAGTCTATTGTCTAGAGTGAGTCCTAGATACTTGACAGTATTGGACCACTTGATAAATTATGATAAACACCTCATTTTTTATCAGCACCTATCGAACTCATACCGGCAGCTTTCCATCATTATGATATGCATTATGCGTATAAATAAATCAATCTATCGATATTTTTAACTTTTCAACTGCCGGCAGCATTCGCAATCGAAGAATCTGGCGGGCGGGAATGTATTCAAAAATCATAAGCTTACAACAAATTCATTTTTAAATCTGATTAAGGTCGCAATTTAACAACATAAGTCACGTCTTATTATCAATCTATGAGCATAAGAGATGCCACCGTGCGCGCAAAATATTACGGTTTTTTGAAACGATTGAAAGAGGCTAGATATTGAATATTTAAGCACGACGCGTTAACGCGTCATAATTTTATAGACAACCTTGGGAGTACGTGTTAAAGAAATGCCGTAACACGATTTTAAAGGTATCTTATGTTGTATTTTAATTATATAATAAAACAAAATATTTGGTACTATTTCCAAATGTTTATATTGTTAAGATCAGGACCGGTTTTGCTCATCGCAAGCAATTTGAAAATTATATTTTATTCGCGATAAGTGAAACTGGTCTTTATATTAATAATATTCAATTGTGAAAAAAACCAAAATTTGTATTATTATCAAAGCCATTCCCGGACAAAAGGTTCTTCAAGAAGTATGTCATGTTTGAATATTTTAAAAACTAATTCAGATGTAATAATGTTGAAAAAATTTATATTATATATGTATATGGATTATCAGGAAAAGTCGAGCTATATTTTTATACAAAAATAAGTATATTCACAAAAGCTTCAACACATCAAAACTCTCATATTTTTGAGAATCAACTATGAACACTCTACAATCTGCCGTCTCAACAGTTGACATGTCCATTTTAAAGTGTTAACTGTCAATTCTAAATGTCTCCATTATGGCTTGATATTTTAAATAATTAAAACACAATTTTAGAAATATTTTCACAGTATATTTTATGACCAGGAGCGGTTTCTCTGATCGCGAGCATTATCAACAACTAAATAATTAGTCAATTGGATTAATTGATGATGCTAACAATGAGCGAAACCGGTCCAGATCATAAAATACATTTTTGAAATAGTACAAAGAAATGTGATTTTTTTTAAAGTTAAATATAAAATTTTTACAAAACCTATTGAAAATCGCTAAATTTATTTTTTCAATATTCAATATAAGAGTTTTAAAGTGAGCTTACAAGCTATTTCTGTCAATATTTCCCAGTATTCCATTATATGTTACGTTTTATTTCGTGTTCCCTTTTATATTGTGCGATAGAGTAAGTGTGCTTCTCGCACCTGTCAAACGGTATTTTCCACAAAATTGTTACACTAATCTGCCATCTATGGCGGCAAATGGAACCATTTCACTTCGATACACGATTCACATAGAAATCTTTTTAAGTAGCTATGAACAATCGATATGTTTACGCAATAGTAAAGAGTATATCAAAGATGTTTTAAGGATTGAGTCATATATGCGTTCACGGCGCAAAATCTTTAATGCCTTGCAATTTGTTAAAGATGCAAGCAAATCGTCGAAGCTAATAAAGCTGACAGATCCATCTGATTTGAGGATTTTTAATTTTATTTTGTAATTTAATTTTCAAGGTCGAATTAGATGAAATATTTGAATATATGTAAACAAAAAGAAGAAAGGAATGTTTTCTTAACATGATGATAATAAAATTGGATAAAAGGATTTATGATATCGACTGAAGGTACTTGATGGAATTTCAATATCAAATTTGTCATTTCCGTTTCATCCGTGTGATAGAAGGCCTGAAGATGCCGAAAGGCGAAATCTGGATTGATCAATATTGCCTTAATTTATTTAAAATTTGAATTGTTACAGCTTTGTACGATTCCACATGTTTTGTCACTAACGACCCGGGTTTCGCCTTTCGGCATCTTCAGGCATTCTATCACACGGATGCAACAGGACTGGCAATGAACAAGAATAGAATAATAGAATGGAAATAAGAAGAAGAAAGAACAAAACCAGGGTCGTTAGTGACAAAACATGTGGAATCGTACAATGTTGTAACAATACAAATTTGAAAAAATGTTCAATAAGTGATTTTGTGAATACGCAAAATATAATTGAATGAAAATGAACCTCAAATTGTGTATAAGTACCTAATATTCCTATAAGAAACATTCATATAATGTGATCGCTATCTATACGCTATTGTAGGGTTGACTTTATCAAAAAACTTTTATGTTTAAAAATAGAGCTAATCTTTCGGTTGTTGCATTTTAATCAACATTAACGTCGTTTTCCTCATAAAGTTTCTGGCATATTGATACTTTTTTTGCATACAAAGCCGACGGAAAAGGTTAATCAAAAACCCTTGTAAAATCTCAGAAGAGGTATCTTTTTCGATGAGCTTTCAGACTCGTCGAAAGAGCCTTGAACCCTTAGAAATCGATGTAGGGACATGCCTAGCCATTATAGGTCTTGATTATTCTCCGAAAATTTAAGCTCACCACTTACTCCCTAAATTAAGTAGGTATGTAGATTTGAATATATTAACGAGGAAGAAAATTTCAAAAGGCAAAAATTTTCATCGAAGCAAAGTGTGTTGGAAGAAATTAAGCGCTTAGAAACAATAAAAGCTCACGATCAAAAATTTATATTTAACATGAAAAGAACATCGCTATATAGGCCCAAATCAGATACAGACAAAAAATAATTTTACTACCCAAAGTAAATATATTTAAAAAAAATAATAATTAATTACTGTAGAATTTTAAAAAGAAAAAAAATATTTTTCTCTAATAATACAAATATATATCTAATAAACCAAACATTATCAAAAATCATTTATTAAACCTGTTTTGATTAAACGTAGATAACCCAAAAAAATATAGATTTTAACCAATAGAAGACGTAGTTTCATTAAAAAAAAAAACTTTTATAGTGTTTCATTCCAAAATATTTTTTATGATCGGGACCGGTTTCCTTCATCACAAGTTTATCAACATAAAATATTATGCCTTTCCTTCCAGAATTAACAGTTAACATATTAATTACGTAATTTCAGTTTTTAGCGTTATTATAATCAAATGAGACTCATATCACGTCAGTAAAATCAGTCATTTAATGTCATTATAATTGAATTAACGATATTTTTTTTCATATATTTATTTAACTCCTAGCCTGTATAAGTTAACTTGTATATAAACGACACAACTTGTGGAAACGTACATAGATTAATTGTTAAAATTTTATCTCGCACGTTAATTTTATTTCGTTTTATTTTTCAGAAACAGTAATTTTACTTGTAAAAAGTTTTTCAAAGCAATTTAATATTTTCATTCAAAATTAATATTATACTTAACACCTTTTGATGGAAAAGCATGATATTTTAAATAATATAAATACAATAGTAAATCAGTTTATAATGCTCGCGATGAGCGAAACCGTTCCTGATAATAAAATATATTGTGGAAAATTAAATAATAGTAAAAATTTGTTATTAATATTTATAATTAATTTATGACGGCAAAATCCTCTCAAAAAATAACGTATTTGCAACTAAGTGTATGTTTGATATAATCTTAACGGCTTACACTGAGTGATATTTGGGGTTACATACACATACTCCTCGACCGATGTCTGCTATCTATCAAGTGAAATTATTTCACCGCACAAATGGCTTTAGATTGGATTAAAATGTCTCACAATGGAAGATTCAACAGTCTTAAATACTCAACCAAAAATTAGGAATAAATTTCATTTTATTTATGGTTGAAACAATATTTAACATAAAAATTATTATTTCCAGTTTCATGGTGAAGTGATCAACATAACGTACGAGCTCGAATAGCTTTATATTTTTTTGTTGTTGCAAGATTATTTTTTGAATATATTAAGTTACTAGTGTTAGTAGTACTAGTGTTAGTAGTGAAAAAAATCACACACGGCAAAATAATCACAATGTATTTTAGTTCTACAAAATTTATAAGTTATATAGTTGATAGCTATCTCGGCTTAAGCCCTCATCAGAAGTAAGCTTAAACGAAAATTTTCTTATAATTTATGATATCGACTGAAGGTGCTTGATGGAATTTCAATATAAAATTTGAATTGTTATAACTTTGTACGATTCCATGTGTGTTGTCACTAACGAACCGGGTTTCGCCTTTCGGCATCTTCAGTTCTATTGCATCCATGTGATAGAATGACTGAATGTGGAATTGTACAAAGTTGTAATAATTCAAATTTGAAAATTTACTTATTTATATATAGATCTTCTCGTTGTAAGTATAATACTCGGGAAATGTATTAAATCATTTTCCAAATTATAGAATTTATTACTACAACTTTGTTCAAGTAAAATATTATAACAGAAGAAAAAATGTATTATGTACCTTTTTTGCTGTACATATATATATATATAGCTCTGATGAGTGTGTAAGCTGAAATAGCTATCAGCTATATATACTATAATTTTTAAAGAACTAAAATACAGTGCCATTTTTTACCGTGTTATAATGAAGTTCTACTAAGTGAATAACAATTCAATCAATTAATATTAACACATTTCAATTGTTACAACTTTGCACGATTCCACATGTTTTGTTACTAACGACCCGGGTTTCGCGTTTCGGCATCTTCAGGCCCGGGTCGCTAGCGACAATACATCTGGAATTGTACAAAGTTGTAACAATTCAAATTCGATATTGAAATTCCCTCAAACACCTTCAGTCGATATTATAAACAAATTTAACACTTTTTGGTTGAATTGGCATTTACAAAATTTATGAGATATATAGTTGAAAGACATTTCGGCTTATGCCCTCATCAGAGCTATGTTAATTCTACTTACACCCTCATCAGAAGAATTTTAACTCTCCTTTATTTTAAGTGTCTACTGTGAACACATTGCATCAGCCGTTTCAACGGACGTTGACAGTCGGAGGGTTGAAATATAATAGCTGCAGAGAGATAAAAATGTCAGATGGGCAAAAGTTTGTTTGCATAAATCATTACAAGACAGATTCAAATCTGTTGTAATATAAATATAACAATGAAAAACAAGTAAGTATTTAGTCGTGCCATTGTTGGTGGAGATTTAGTACATAAAGTATGGAGTATAAAATGTTCCAAGAGTTTATGACAATAGCTGGGATTCTCGGGATAAAATCACAATGTGGATAAACGCGCTCATTGGCTTATGAAATCCGGTCTCCATTTGCAAGTCGCTGAGAATGCTTTTTCACAGCACAAAATGGCGGTCGTGATAATTATTTATTTTAAACAAACAAAGCGTGGATTTAGATAAAATTTAATACTGACCGCAGACGACAAACGTTGTGTAATGACAATAAGCTGGCAAATAACGTTATGGTGGGTTTGTTGTGCAATATTTTACGGTTTTTTTTCTTACAAATATGTCAATAAAGCAATCTCTTAATGAAACAGAATATTTTACACTTTTTGCTGAAAAGTCATAGTATTAAACCAAAAGAAACACAATTATTTAATAGTATAAATCAATACCCGTTCATAAGTGACTTTCTTATAGGTGTGCTCACTTTTAATAGTTCAAAAACTAGAAAGAAAGTGTATCTAGGCACATATTTCTTTCGACTCGTGCGAAACTAAAATGAGAATTCCGCCATCCTTGATAATATCAAAATGTATGTTCCAAATATTTTTTTTCGAAAACATTTACATGAATTGTTTGTTCTTCCTAAGTGTAGAACCAGTGTGCCAATGGAAAGAGCATTAAAAATATTGATCAACAGTATTGATTGGGATGTCGTCATACTCCATGTGGACGAGAGTGAGTTTAATCAAATACCATTTTTAATATATCAAAGTAGATTTTACATCAGCTAGCTTTGGTAGGTTGACTTTCTTGTTGCTTATTTCTTTAATTTTAAACAATGCATTTTGTAATATTTGACGATGCAAAAGCAATAAACTTGAAAAATACATACAATTTTTCACTTCACTTCTGAATTAATTTTCTGTGTATTTAAAGTTAGTACATTCCTTCGTGTGGTTCAGCAGAGAACAGGAAAAAACAAAAATTGATTTTATACTTGTTGTTTTTTTTTACTACGTAAGTTTAATTCAAGATTTTAACTATTTATTGAGAGCGAAAATATGTTTAAATATGGATAAACAATTCAATATTTAGTTCACAGAACAGCAAATTCTTGACAGTATCAATCTTGGAGTGTTGTAAAGAGGTTTTTGGGAAAGTTCAACCTTAAAGAGCATGTGAGCTAATAGCCAAAATGAACGATTGACACTAAGTCGATGTAATGGCTCGAACAGAAACCGTAACTGACGTGACTCGAGACATACCAAACAAAATGGAGAGCATTGTATTTATTTCCGGAAAAACTTATTAAGCTTATGAATATATTTTCTTCATTCAAACTTTAGAACCAATCAAGGGAAACAATTTTTTGTTGTTCTTTAATTGGTGCACTACAAAAATGAAAGAGTAAATAACTATGTCTTTTGAATAATCCATATTGAAGATATTACTTATTTTTTTACCTCAACACAAAATTGTTGTTGTACAAGTGTGTATGGTACAAGTATGGAAGTGAAACTGCGAAGTTAAACTTGAATTTTGTACTGAAATAAATTCTTGGTTTTAACATACTAAAAACGGGTTTCATCGAATTCACGATGTTCCGGTGACATAACTGGATTCGGAGACAAGTTTTTGATCAATGTCGTAGAAAACGAGCGGCTAATTTTTCATTAAAACGATTTTAAAAATATCTCATTAAAAAAAGTATTTTTATGATGTTGTATTAGTTCTTGAACCAATTCAAATAATGCATAGCATTGTAAAATGTAGAGATTTTTAAGATAAACGAAACCAGTTCCAATAGTAATATTGTGAAATTGTGAAGTGGTACTTAAAATTTGCTTTTTTTACTTAATACGTTCCCTACTTAACGAAATAAATAAAATAAATATCACAGAATATTGAAAAAAAAAGTAAGTAATGTTGATTTGAACCACGGCTTTCGGTTTTACTTTTCGGCATCTTCAGGAATTCTGTCACACGGATGCGATATAACTAACATTGAACTTAATGCCTAAAGTAAAACCTGGGTCGTGATTGACAATTTATATTGAAATGTACAAAGTTTCAATAACTCTATTTGATATTGGAAGTTCATCAATTCGATATTGTATACTAGTATTGGTGTTTACCAAACTACTAACTTCAGGAAAAAATAGCTTATATCTCGTTTTAAAGAAAGTTTTATACAAAAGTTTTGACACTGTTTATTCGTTTAATATGTTGCAGTATAAACTTTCATCACTACAATTCGACGTCGGAACAGTTGAAGCGTTCGTAGTCACAGGGTTAAATATAATTTCTTTCTCACAAGAAATTTGGTTTTATGAGTCAAAACAGTGAAAGGATTTTCTTCTCTGGAAAATGCATTTGATTTCTGAAAATATCAATCATATTATTGGAACGTACGTTCTTTCAACACGGTACAAAGATCATATATTATATTCTCTCTATAGTCGTTCGTAGTAAATTACATTTTCAGTTTCAGAGGCAACTGAAATAAAATCCGTCCGTTATTTTTCTCTGCGAACATTTTCAAAGAGATTTTTAATCAGTGTCCAATACTCATATCTACTTTATATGGGCGCGTAATCGCTCTTCGTTTTATCATTTTTCTTTTGAAGAAAATTCGGTTTGTAAATATTCGTACCGAAAGAAAGTTTTCCAACTAATGACCGTATTAAAAATCAAAAAAAGATGTGCTTCAGTAATTTTTTCTTACATGCTTTTTCGAGTATCTGTGTTTTTCATTTAAAAACATATTTTTAATGATAAAATAGCTTTGACGAGAAATAATCTGGACGAGTTTTCACGATTTGTATGGCTTTCGTAGCGTTTTTGTGTGGATACATTTTCATATTTATACATGCTCATTTTTCTTCTAAAAGTAGACTCTATTCCAAGCGATTAGTTTAGTTTAAACCATAGATACTCAAAAAAATTCAACGACGACTTCTTGTCGGTTACTTATTTTCTCTTTTTAAGATAAAATGTGAACATAATACTGCTTTTTTGTATAATGAACAACTTTTAATTAAGAAGAACATGTTAAATTTATGTTCATATCTAAAAGTTTTTTTAATGAAAACACAATAAAAATTTGGGTTTGGAACAAATCAAGCTTAGACTTGAACAAATCAAAATGTTAAATGAATAAATAAAATGAATTTTTGAGACCTTGAATGATTTCACATGTTTTGTCAATAACGCCCCCGGTTTCGCCTTTCGGTATCTTCAGACATACTATGGTTATATATTTAAAAAAAAATAATTAGTCTTGAGTATAAGAGATGAAAATTTTTTACCGGCTGACAGTTTTAATGAATTCGCGTGATAGAATGCCTGATGATGCTGATAAGAGATACCTGAATGGTGAATGATAAGATTTGTGGAATCATTCATAATTTTAACGATTCAAATTTGATGTTAATGTGGATATTATCTGAGGTTTTTCTGTTCCAATATTTATCATAAATACATAAATAAACATATATTTTCTGTTATTGTTACGTTAGTTTATTTAATAATATAAATAGAATGTTTTATACTATTCATTGTGTTGTTTATTTCTAACTGTTTTCGAGGAAAATTTTATCTGCCATGAGATACAAAACAGTGTGTTCACCTTTGTAGATCTCTTGTCAAAGAATATTTACTTACTAAGACTGACAAACTTTTAAGCTCTAGCCTAGAACTTGTGCAAGCGTCCAGTTGAAAACCGCTCAACTCAATTTAAGCACGTACGAAAGAAAAAGCAGTGTCCGTTTCATTAAATTTATAATTACTTGAAAGTACCTGACATACGTTGCAATACCACTACTATGAGCTTATTTGAACATTGAATTTACTTTAAGAACAATCGATGGGTTGCAAAGTGTCATTAGAAATTCATAGCCTCAAAATGTGACGGCTTCGCAAAGATGTTATCTAGGTACCTATTTAAAATACCAACAGTACTCGATTAGATTCAAAGTAATCAATTTGAAGGAATACTTTTTTTAAAAAGCTTTGATTCAAAGAAAAGTTCAATTCAAAATTAAATTAAGTTTTTAAATATTTGACAGTATGCAAAATGACATTCTCAAAGTGTGACATGGTTGACAGCTTCGTCAAAGCTTTTTAATGGTTACAAACTTTTGAGATGTGTTGGCATATTGTTTTAGCAATGCAGTAATCTTCACAAGGTTAGAATAAAAATATTTTGAAATTTTTAATGACTTTCTTTTTTATTTGTATTGCATCAGTAAATAATACTCGTTAAACTAATAATATTAAAATTTGGAAATTGTTTTTAGCACTCTGTTTTCACCAAGAAGTGGCAGTTAACGCTTTAAAAATGATTATCTGACCAAAACAAGACATGCTATTTTCGTTTATTTTTTTATTTTTCGTTATTTTATAATAAACGCGGCCTAGATATATTACTTGCATGAACATGTCGTGAGTTAGTGGGGCGGCCAAGTAGTGACAAAGTAAAAAAAGGTTTCTTTATACCTCGTAACACATTCTTTTTATGGTTGAATAACTATAGCATTTATTTTCTGGTAAGTTCTCCGAATAGATGGAAACTATGTTGGAAACAATGTGCACTTTTTTTGCAAGTCTGAATAGTTGGAGCGCAATAATCGAAATTTGAATTTAAAATTTCGAATAAACTTGTTTCGAAGAAAGTTTGTTTTTTTTTTGCATTGCGTTATTTATTTTAGAAGAATTTAACCCGTTCCCCACTGAACTAATATTTTCAAAATTCATTCCATTATCACTTTTATGGTTATAACTGTCACTTATTATTGAACCGACATTGCATTTAAATAATAAATCACAATGAGTGTACATCAATCAATTTTTCTATTTTCTGTTCTTGTTAACCTGTTTGCTACTAAGAAACATTAACGATACTCCTACAAAAAATATTTCAAAAGAAATTTTTAGTAATATTTGTGTCTATCAAAAAATCCAGCTCTATTTCAATACAAGAATCAAGTATAACAAAAAAGATTTGACACTGTTATATACAACATATTTTTTTAATTTTAACTATCAACGGACTGCAATCTGCTGTCTCAAAAAATGACATGTTGGCAGTCAGAAAGTTAATAAGTATTATGTAATAAATTGTTAACGCTTTGATTGATGAGCAACATTGTTCCTGATCTATAAAATTGTGAAAACTATTTTTATCATTTGGCTTAAATATTTATGCCCACCGCCCAACGCTAGTGGTAAACATACGTATTGAGATTATTGTAAAAAAACAGGCTTTTCTTCATTCCAAAAACTAGTTAAGGTATTTGCAGTCAAGGGGTTAACAGATAAAGTTTATCGCATCAACTAGTAGCTGCTTTAAAATGAGTTGAGTTTGCGAAAAGATCTTTTTTCGTACCTTTTTATAAAGAACTCTAAAAGCACACAATTCATTTCAATTTAAATTTAAACAAAATTCGAAAGCGATTTTTCGCTTGTGTGTATTCTTAATTTATCTTAGCTAAATCAGCAATAATATTTAATCTGATTGAAATAGAAACGGTTTTTATATATAATATCCAAATTATCGTTTTGTATCGAATAGTATAATATAACAATGAGACAGCCTTTGTAAATCTAATTTGAACAAATTCAGTAATCTTTAGAGTATAATACGAATGCTCGAAATTTTTACGTCATAATTAAATAACATATATAATTTCTCGCCAGAGTTTACAAAACATTTATTATAAATTAATCATTATAATGAATAAATTATTATGACATCGACTGATGTTGCTTAAATGAATTTCAATATCCTATTTAGATTGTTGAAACTTTGTATGATTTCACATATTTTATCGTGTTCGTTAGTAACAGTCGATAATAGAAAAATTAAAACGACTGCCGTAGTTATTAGAAATTAATTATCCCAATAACAGTCACCAATTATTATAAGGAAATATGTTAAATATAAGGTATTGCTTAATTTATTTCGTGTTCAAGCTCTCGTCATTAATTTGTAATAATCAGCGTTATGATAATTAATCCTAATATTACTTGATTCTAGCTCTCACTCAGTCGAGTCAAATTAAAATGAAAAAGTCTACCCTACCCTTGGAATTAAATAATCATACGATGCAATTAGTATAAAAATTCTTCTCAGATAAGCGAAACACGTTTAACATCTAGTAACACGGTGATCAATTTTATTTATTTTATTTTAACAGAAAACGTTATTAAGAAGAGTGATTGCTATGTTAATCAACTTCACTTCATATTATATATATATATTGTTCATTCATGATAGATAATATTTTTATCATGTAAAGAGGAGACTAGACATTTACGTCTAGAATGAAAATCGATAAACCTGTTACTATCAAATCCATTATGTGGCTACAAGCTTTGGTCAGGTAGCCGATAAGAGAGAATGACTCAGAGCAGAGTTTCTCAATGGCACTCTACAATTGCATTGTATATAAATTTTAAAACATATGATATTTCACATTTCGATACAATGTCATGTTTAAGTGATTGGCGATTCTAGTTCACACAAAGCCTTCAAAGATTGTCGTGTTCAAACAAATTTCACACCCGATTATTATGTACATAAAAAATTCTAGTAATTTACGGTGGAGTTTTTCCGGGGCTGTGAAGACGTAAATATAACACGACTTTGACTCCGAAATTGACCAAAAATACAAACATTGACCTAAGACATTTCTCCAACTAAAAAAAGTTAAATTTTCAAAAATATTTATACCTTTCCTGTTTATGTGCATTAAATTAAATATAATTCAGCCAATCCGGAAAATTGTTCATTGGAATAGTTTTCAAAATCGTCTTATCAAAAAAGCAGTCGGAATCTCATGTTTTTCACAACGCTGGCCAAAACAGTCTTACGCCAGTGCACGGTTTCTAAAACAAATAATACACAATTTCATTCGTCATAAATAAATAAAAATGATCATAAAATAACTACAATATACTGGGACAGTAGAAAAAAGTTTTAGTTAATATATTGAAATCTAATATTTGAATATTTATAGAAAAAAAATCAGTCATTTTTTTTGTGGGTTTATATATGGAATATTCTGCACCCATCCAAACGTAGTCTTATTGTTCGCAATCATCGTCACCGGAAAATTTATGTGCGGAATATAACATAGAAAAGGTTTATTTAAATTACCAAAATACTGTAAATAGTTCACATTTCTCCACAGATTAGACGTGGACATGCTTTGAAAGTCAAGAAAATATATATATATTTTGTTTTATATTTAAATAAAGAAGGGTACAAAAGATTTCACACGGCTATTAAAAAGGTTTAAAACAAACTAATTTTAATTAAAATAAAAAAATATTAAAAATACCTTACATATATGTAAAAAATCCAAAATGTTTTCACGTTAATTACAGTTTTCAAAAACACTTCCTTTGCTTCAGTATCACCGTCTTGATTGAATTGTCTCAACAACTAAATTGTAAATATTAAATATGAAAGCAAGACTTTTTCTTTATATCGAATACTTTTAAGATTTGTAACATTATATAAGCCTTCACGCCGTCAAATTTAATATCAACTTTCATTTCGCTGTAAAAAGATTAGATTCTCCAGGTGTGCGCGAAATTTACTCACATTTTTTTTACAAAAAACCGCTTATAACATTATATACGTGGTGATGTAAAATTTTCCACAAAACATTACTTACGTAAAAATCACTAGCAATTTGAATAATGCTTTTTTATGCAACTTAAAGCTGGTAACATTAAACATTTAAAGCGATCGATCATCTTTTTACAATTGTGTTCCAATTTTAAATATAATATATTAAATTCCAGCTAAACAACTCAAAGGAAATTCCAACTCTAAGCATTTCAATGTTTTAATTATTGAGTTATCAAGACAAACCAGGTTTTTTGTTATAACAATTTTAGATAGTAAAATTAACACTTTATCGAGACGCTGAAATCAGTCGTCTCAACATTTAAGAATTTACCAGTTAGAGGGTTAATTATAAAGATACAAAAATATTTATTTATCAAAGGGATGGAAAAGTTTAGATAATTTTTTTAATTCCACATTGACATGTAGCGCCTCGAATTGTATTTACATGTAACTGTCAATTATTGGTGGAAAGGTAAGATATTATAAATAATAAAACACATCTTCAATATTCATTTTTACACTTCATTTTATTATCAGGATCGGTTTCGCTCGTCACGAGCATTATCAACTGATCTGACTGACTGATCTAAATGATTCTAATTGATAGTGCTCACGACGAGCGAAACCGGTTCTGATCATAAAATATATTGTGGAAGTAAGTACTTAAACATGTTTTTTATTATTAAAAACATTCTGTAGTAGTGTCTCCACAATATGTTTATTTAATGAGCAGGACAGGTTTCGCTCGTCACGGGTAGTATAAACTTATCAGCATATTTAAACAAAATTTATCATATGAAAATTAAGTATCTTTATAACTAAATCAGTAGTTAATAACTTTTTTCAGAAAAGTGTTTGGCTCCTAGCTTTAGGTTCTAACTCTATTAACTTCTCTTGTATACAACCGAAGCAAAGTATTTATTATTTTTCAGCTAGTTTGCATTTGTGTAATAGAATACCCGAAGGTGCCGAATGGTAAAAACCTGAGTCGTGAATGACAAAACATACGGATCCGTACAAATTTTCAACAATTAAAATTCTATCATGCTCCCTCACTCGATATCTTAAGTAATAGAAAACCATTTGTTGATATTCAACACGTTTCATGTAAATCCTTTGAAAAAAAAGTATGTATATTTTTGTGTTTGTAATCGTAAAAAAAGAGAATAGTCTTTTTTATCCACGTTCAAAGGCGTTATTTGTCATTCCACTTGATTTTTTTTTTGACGTATGAAGCGAATAGTTTTGCATGAAATGATGCGAAAGTATTTTCCTCAAGAAGACTTGATCTCCTCGTGAATAAGAAACCTGATAGTATCTATTTTACTAAGCGACGCACCAGAGGCGTGCACTTTTGGACACTCGATTTTTCTTTTACGCATATTTTATATCTCTTTTGTTTCACCCAGTTTTCGCGATTTTAAGCGGATATTCATTTTCTTCTGACTTTCACATATATAACTTACGATATCGACTGATTACAATTTGAATCGATACAACTTTGTACAATTCCACATGTTTTGTCACTAACAACCCGGATTTCATATTGGTTTTAATTACAGTAATGTAAAACTGTAATTAATACCTTTGGTGTATAGATGATGCTAACTATTTATTGTGCGTCAGTTCTGCTGAATCCGTGTGATATAATGTCTGAAAATGCCGAAAGGCGCAACCCGGTTCGTTAGTGACAAAACGTGTGGAATCGTAAAAATTGTAACAATTCAAATTTAATAATAAAAAAGTTAAGTCTTAAAAAAATAAAGTCCCTCTCACGTTATAATTTTCAAAACTTATAACATGATTGTTTATTAAAAAAAAAAAAAATTACGCAATTTATAATGACAGATGCAAACAAATAACAAGCTTTAAATAATTTTATTTTATAATTTAAATTTGATATTGAAATTCAATCGAGCACTTTCAATCGATATCATAAATTATAATATATAATATAAATGAATAAAGTCATTTTTCTTAGGGGTCTGATAAATCTTTCTCAATTGCTTTTTTCTTGACCACAATCCTTTATAGGTTACATATGTATGTTAAATACGTTTTCTTTATATCAACTGAAATTATATGTAGATTAACAAACGTTACGCACGCTATGTCCTTTGGTTTACAAATTATAATCATTCAGTTGTCAATTGTTTAAATTTGTAATTAAAAAAGGAATAAAAGCATATTCTTAATTCAAAAATATTTCAAAATTTACAAAATAAAGATTTTCGAGGGTTTTGTGAAGCCACTGTGTTGCAACCATAAAAATGCAAATGCGCCAAGCCTCGGCGAAGAACGGAAAATACGTTTGAAGACTGATCACCGCCTACCCACTCCAAAGTTACTCACCTAACAGCCCACCTATGCCATACTATTTATTACGATGGTCATTAGTGATATATAACTGCTTTATATGCATTGCACCATATTACTCGAGGACTTTCACGTACAGTGTAGCTTTATGTCATGTTCTACGACAAAAGTTCATAAATATTTTAAGCTATCGAGTCAGAGTGTTTGATATACAATAGCTTCAATTTTAAATATGCAGAACTTTTGAAACAATTAAAAATTAACAGTTTTAATCAATGCTTTGATCTTTTGAAAACCATCACATTTAAAAGTTTTAATAGTTTGAAAAATCAAAGAGAAATGTATCTAGCCACATATTTCTTTCGACTAATTCGAGGCCAAAATGAGAATTCTGCCATCCTTAATAATATCAATTTGTATGTTCCGGATATTTTTTTAAGAAATCGTGTACATGATTTGTTTGTTCTTCCAAAGTGTAGAACCAGTCTGTCAATGGGGATGCCAATGGTAAGAGCATTAACAATGTTCAACAGTATTGCTTCGGATGTTGACATATTTCATGTGGACGAAAGTGAGCTCAGACGAATGCTATGTTTTTAGTTAAAGTAGACATTTCATGAGATTACTTGGTTGACTTTCTTTTTTTGAAATCCTTATTGATTGTTTTATAGTGTATTTGTTGAATTTTTATATTTTTAATTATAAATATGTACGGTGCAAAAGCATTGAATTGATAATTTGTAAGTTTTGTACCGTGTAGTTGTAATAAAATAAATAAATTTCAACGCGGAATTATGCATGATTAATAAATTCAATCGCATTTATTTTAAAGATTTCTAAGTGCTACAATTTGTGTTGCTATATAAGAACAACTAAGCACAACTTATTTTTTAATTTTTAAATTACACATATAATGTTTTGGTCAATTTTTAGATGTTAATTGTCACTCTCAAAGAAAATTTATGATATTTTAAATGATTAAAAAATACATATTTTTATTACTTTTTCCTCAATATGTTTTATGAGCAGGACTGGTTTCTCTGATTGCGAGATCAGTTGATAATGCTCACAGTGAGCGAAACCGGTCCTGGTCATAAATTGATAGTGAAAAATGTAATAAAAAGTGTATTTTTATTATTAAAATAAATATTTTTATATTATATAGTTTATACTAGTCTTAAAAATATAGGGTTACAGATGCAGTCGTCGGCCACTTAGCAGTGAAACACAGTTCATAGATTTACGAAATTATAAGTTGCGTTTGTATGTATTGTATTAGTGACTACACTCAAAAATATTTATGAAATGTTCATTAGAAATAATAACAAATGGTAAAATTTTTCAATCAAATTAATACCACTTAAATAATCATTATTGTCAACAGGCATTACGAAGCCTTAACACAGTAAAGAAATTTTATGTCAGGGATGTCCGAATAAATTCTGAAATACAATTTAAAAAATGTATTTTTATTTTTACTGCTTAATTAATGCTCTTAACATTATTATCCCCAATGGCAGGCTTGTTCTCCACTTTATAAGAACAAACAATTCATGTCCATAATTTTTCAAAAAGAAATCCGGAATATAAAATGTGATATTGTCAAGGATTGCAGAATCCTCATTTTGGCTTCGTATAAGTCGAAATAAATATGAAGAGAGATTCTTTTCAATTTTTCAAACTATCAAAAGTTAGCATGCCTTAGAGAAAATCAGATATATAAAGTCATGGATATTTTCCATATACCCTCAAGTAAAGAAGTCTCAAAAATTTCTTCTGAATCTTTTCCACTATGGGGGCATCTTTTATGATATGATATAGCAAGAATCGGCAGGACCGGCTCTTTGCAAAGATGTTTGCGGCTCTTCGGACATAAACTCCAATTCCACCTGATATCAGATAGCCTTATAACTTACGAGTTTATAAGCTGACGTACAAACTTCGACTCGTACTCTCACAATTATTATTTGGCTCTTCATATGTATTGCGAATATAAAACAAATAAAAAAGACCTTATAAGCAGAATGATGAAAAGCTTAAAATCATGTATTCAATTTAAAATAAGAAGCTATTTTTCAGACAGTAAAGCTATTAAAATCGATACATGAAGAACTGTGTCCTCTAAATTAAAATTTTAAATAAATATCTAGATTTTTCTTCCTCCAAAAATTCATAACCTTATAAATATGTTTATTACATATGTGCGGCTCTATAGTACCTTTATTATTCCGTTCTCATGACAATTTGGATCCTCTCACTTTACAAACTGCCGATCCCTACCCTATAACAAGCTAGCGCCGACCTATAAAAGCAACAAATATCTTAAACTGACTGATCACTGAATCTGTTACCCCATTTAAATATTACTCAAACCGCCAGCTGAAATATTTACACTATTTCATTTCCATTTCGCGAACAATGCTGTGGAAACCCCACTTTGTCGTCATGGCGCTTGTTGCTAGAAAGACATCATATTATAACACAACAAAACATCTCGGAGCGTTCCGTAGCAGCTCATATTGAAATTTTATCCAGATTATATTAGATTCCCCGGACACTTTAGGTGCCGCTATGGTACTTTACTAGTCTACTCAGCATTATTTGCATGTTATTTTGTCGGATCCCCCTTACTTTCTATTGAAATTCTTTGGTCAACCTTTGAGCGCTATTTTTCTTTTTAGATTTCATTGTTTATATGAATAAAACAAAGGATACGGCCGACGTACCCCACAAATGACGCAATAAGTTTTTTTATTAAAATATTAATTGATCAAATCTCCTTAATAACTTTATTAAATTTCTATTAAAAATTATTTAGCTCATCGCAAATATTGACAAATGTTAAGATACAAAATAGAAATAATTATATTTGTATAAAATTTTGAATAATTATTTGGTGATATACAAAACAAAAGGTCAAGAACTTGAAAAACAATTACTTTGAAGGTGTTACCTGTCGTTTCTTTTGTAATGGAAAGGCATGATATTTTGTATAAAAAACACAATTTTTAATAATTTATGATATCGACCGAAGGTGCTTGATGGAATTAAAATATCAAATTTGAATTGTTACAACTTTGTAAGATCCCACATGTTTTATTACTATCGACTTGGTTTTCGCATTTTGGCTTCTTCAGGCATTCTATCACACAGATGCAACAGAACTGACAAAAGTTAGCACTGTCAGTTCTGTTGCATCCGTGTGATAGAATACCTGAAGATGCTGAAAGGCGTCACCCGGGTCGTTAGTGACAAAACATGTGGAGTCGTACAAAATTGTAACAATTCAAACAATTTTTAGTACTTACTTTAACAATATGTTTTATGATCAAGACCGATTTCGCTCATCGCGATCATTGTCAATTAATAGAATACAAATTTGCAAACATGACTATTTATACAGGATGTTGAGTTGTTAGTTAGCAGGTATACAAAACCAATGATTCAAGAACTAAGAAAGTAATTTACGGAAAGTCGTAGAATTATAGCAGTATTAAAATATAAACACTTTTTTTCTTTAAATGGCATTGCAAGGCATGTTGGGAACTCGTTAGTAGTTAATAAATTGTTACAGTAATTCTATAACTTTATTACGTAATTGTGCTGCAACTTTTGTAATGAAAGCCCGGAGATACCAAAAGGAGAAATCCGGGTAGTGAGTGATAAAACTTATGGAATTCTACTCAGTTTGACGAAATAATTATGTATTTTAATTGGGAATTTCAAATACTATGACACTATAAAATAAAGCACAACATTGGGGCTACATCCAAATTAGCCACTAACTTTAATAAAAGTTGGGATTTTTGTCTGACAAAATAAAAATTCAAAGCTTAGTATTTGAATTGCGTATCCCAACTTTTATCCACATATACTTATTATCATTTTATTTTAGGTTCATTTATAAGCTACTGACATCGAAATTGGCGGTTCTTGTTTTTATAGAGAAAATGGGCATTTTTATTGAATTTGTTTTTCGATTTATTTCGTTTCGAGCGCATACCAAACAGAAAACATATTGAATAAATAAATTTACAGTATCAGCGAATTGTATGCGAATGCAAACAGTATAAAATAAGCTTTTTTGCACACTTTTTAAAAATCAAATAAAGAATACTGCTGCTAATGTCTTTTAAATGAAAAATGTTTTTTAAAATACTATTGACAATTGAAAAAAACATTTTTTTAATAATTATTCAAATATTTATATGAACTTGTAGTTTAAAAAAACAGCCATATCAATAAGAAAGAACAAATTGTTTTTTTTGAATTTTTAAAACATTGTACATTTCCACGCGTTTTGTCTTACGTGGCCTAGGTTTCGTCTTTTGCCATTTTCACACGCTTTATAAATAAATCCAATATGGTTGGCACACAGATATCAGATTTTATTGTAATGCAATTATAAAATATTTATGTTATTACAATCAAATCAGTAGTATTGAAAGTTATTTTATACATATATGTTATAATATTTAAATCTACCTTTAATGTCGATACTCTTTTTTTTATTTTTGATTTTAATTGCTCTTGTATATAATTGATACACACTGTCAATGCCTGATGATGTCTAAAGGTGAAATCCAGATCCCTAGTGAGAAAAAATAAAGAAATATCTAAATATACATGTATAGTTTCCACATTTTAAATTTGTTCTTTAAAATCCATTAAAGGCACTCAGTCGATACCATCAATAAATAAAAAACTTTGGTTTGCAATTTTTCGACATTTTTTTTATTACAATGATCGGGTCTAGTTTAACTCATCGCAAGCGTTATCAGCTGAAGAATTGGTTTAATTTAATTAAAAAATAATCATTTACACAGTTCAGTTGCGTATTTTATTTCAAATTCAAAAGTAAACTATTTGGAGTGGGCAAGTTGTTTGAAAACTTTGAATACAATTGTGGACACGACCACCAGGACGGTAATTAGGTGCTGTTGGACTGTCACAAAACAAATGACGAACGAGCAGATCGATTTTCTGTGCAAAGCGGTGCTGTTTGTCTGTCTTCATACTGGACCAATAGGCATCGCTGACTTAATTTCAACCAAAGCCAACTTTGAAACATTCGATAAATTTGCAAAATTAAAGGGAACTGGATATTCTCGATTCATCTTTAGATTCAACGTGGAACAAATTATACTCTTCCCCAACATTGGATTTTCAGAACACGGATACACAGTAATATCACCTAAGCAAAGTGGCTGATGTCATATTAGCTTTTTTTTTTCTTCTCGTTTAATCACAAAAGTGCATGACTTAAAGAATGGCCCGATACTAGTCCGTGCAACTCTGTATAGTGCCAAAAAAATATTAGTAGAATCGATTCTTTTTATCAGACATGCTTTATGTAATGCGGCTGTTTAATAACGTCTATATACATATAACGGGAGGTGGAACAATCAACTTGTATTTTAGTTTGATAAATAAGAAAAACGTTTATTTAATCAATGAACAAAACAATTTAATGCAGATATTGAATCAAAGACTAAACCATTTAATGCAGGCCCGTGTGCAAATAGTCTACGCTGGTAGAAAAATGAATTTATTTACATATAAAAAAGTATTTTTCCCCTCAAATTGATTTTCATTTGTCAGCAATTAATTGCTTCCTAACGAAAACAATTGAATATTAAGTGTTCTTAACAAGCTTTTAACAAATTATATTGTGTGAAGCTTTTGTCGGTAAATATTTTCTATTCGAAAATCATTGCTTACCGTTACAAATTTCGTAAGCTCGTCTTACAAAAGCTTTTCAACGAAATATGTTAATGTCGTCTATCGAATAACTGAGAAGCACTATACACTTAACAGCTACCTAAATAAACAAAAATTACGTGCGCTACATTTTCTCAGCAATCAAGATTCAAATATTTCCTTTATATTATACAAATTGCTTAAATTCTTTGTCTTTTCAAGTAAATTATTTATGAATCAGTTTTTTATTGACAGATAACTCTGTTGATCGATTTCACTTATTTTTAAGATAAATTCTCCTTTAAATAAATCATTTTGTATCCGAAAATACCAAATGAGGTAGGTTTACAAATTCTTGCCATGCTTTTCCGCCGTTTCTATTTTACTGAATTCTTCTTTGAGTCATAAGCATTTAAAACTGCTCATTCCTAATATCCATGACAACACTGTTTCTCAACCTTTTACCACCAACAGACAACGTTTTCCGGTCATGAAATATCAATCAATGCATTAATATTAACCTAGGAATTTCGGAATTTAATGTAAATGGTGAAAAAAAGCAAATGGAATGCTTCCTTGATTAGCTCGAGTACATGGTTTTTTTTATGATGTCGTCTGAAGTTGCTTGACGGAAATTCAATATCCAATTTGAGTTTTTGATTCTTCATAAGACTCACAATTTTCAACAATTCAAATTTGACATAATTATTCTACATATATTGTGGTCTCCTTTATTCACACATATAATTTTTTTTGTAGACAGGAACAAAAAATGTTGTCAACCTTTTATATGAAACTTTATATAATAAGTATAAAACACAATACGCCGGTTGAAATATCATGAATCCCAAAGTCACAGGACCACGAAAACGGTCCTAGAATGTTTGTCTTACGGCGCAAATCTTTATGTAAAATTGCTTTGCAAGCGAAGAGTTTGAAAAATAAATGTAATTCATTATCAAATTAAACGAATCATGTTATTCACAACAAATTTTTTTAAATATTTTTTTTTCAAAAAATAATAATGTATTTTAGTTTTACAAAGTTTATAAGGTAAATGTATAATAGCTATTTTGACTATCACCCTCATCACAACTATCCTATATAACTAGTTCTGATGAGTTCCAAAAAAGTTATTAATTATATAATCTTTTTTTAAATAATATAATATATCAGTAGACAGAACTCGGAAAAAATTAATAATATAACAATCAGATGGATCTTCAGTGGCTCTTCGATCACTGATTGAAAAACATTGTTAAATACTCTTTTTTTAGTACATGTTTACTTCCAGTGTGAAGAATAAAACATCCTTATGGAAACATCTGACAGGAATATAATCCTTATTCAGTTAATAAGTCTTAATATTTTGCTCCCGTCATAAATATTTTCACACTTGATTTTTTTTATTGAATATTTCCTATTCCGTCATATACAGCAACCTTCAAAAAAATGTTTTAATTTTTTTGAATGTAAATAAATCTGCTGTTCTTGGTGCAAATACTTTTAAAATAAATTGAAATGCGAAACTACAATGAATCAACTCAGTGGTTCAACAATTCAAATTTGATTTTCTTTGTATCGTAGTTTATACAAAACACTAAATTTTGAAATTCAAATTATAATTTAAAATATATATATAGTTATGCCTTCATATTTTATAAACGTGTATTGAAAAAATATTTTTAAGTAGCCGTTTGTCCTTTCTTTTCACTAGACGTATTCAAAGCCATTCAACATATAAAATTTATGGAAACCTCACAAAATACAATTGAAAGAATCAATCTTCATTTTTTATGTTTTAATCTCGTAGAGTGTAGTATTCCTTTTGCGTAGATCTAATCTCTACGTTACCTGTATATATATATAACTGATGAATTGTTGAAATGCTTTAGTTAAAGTTAACACGCTCCAAGTTTGTAGCGGACAAAACAGAACTCCGAATGAGAACATAGTGAGGGTTTTTAATAGGCCGCAAAAAAATCCATGACGATTCTTTTAGCTTTAACAAACTTGTCGCAATGTATTTCAGCAGATTAAATAAATTGTTGTGATTTAAATGAAAAATGACTGCTACTAAGAACTCTCGTGCCAGCTCTTTGTGTACGATTTGGTTTCTCAACGAGCCCTTTTTGGCGAAGATTTAACGGCATTAGAGCGCTCTAATGGCGTTGTTTATCTCTTTCACTGTACAACTGCGTGCTTATTTTATTCGCGTTGAATTCAAATTTCAGAACTTTGTTGTAAATTCAAGCAATAAATATTTCAGGTTAGTGTTGCAACGAGTCACCTTTTGACGCAATCCAATTTGAGTGTATAATGTCATAATTAATTTTAAAAGTGTTTCACTTAATAACGTTACAGCTGATATTCTGGATAAATAGATACGACCATAAAAAGAGTAAGTATAAGTTATATTCTTGAATATTGTACATTTACATATGGCTTGTCACTCTCTAGACAGATTTCACCGTCTCGACGACTTCAAGCATTCAAGCATCACACTGATACAATAGAACTGACACAATAAACCGCTTGCATCGGTTATATACAAGCGGAATTACACACAAAAATATTAATCCTAAAACTAGAAAACAACTTTGAAACAACTTCAACACATTCGATTCATATTATTTGTTTTATTTGAATAATTTTTATTTTAAATGATAAAAACATTATGCGATGAGCAAAACCTGCCCTGATAAAAAAACGTACTGTGGAAATAAGTACTAACAAAATGAGTTTTTATGATTCAAAATATCATGCCTTCCCATCAAGAAGTGACAGGTAACACATTAATAGTTAATTTATTTTAACTGTCGCTTAGAGATGAAAACGTATAATATTTTAAATAATAAAAACACATTTTTAAGAACTATTTTCACAGTATGTATTACAATCAGGACCGATTTAGCAGCATTATCAACTGATCAGTCAGGAAATGTTTTTACTATAAACGGTAATTAATTTCAATTAAAATGTTATTAATCTTTAAACCTTATATATTTCTTAGTATTTTAAGTCAATGGTGTGCGGCGGGATTAAACATCAAGTGACCGTAGTCAAGGATTAAAATTTTTGAGATTGTCTACTCACTGAGCTAATCTCATCTTAAAGATATAGCAAAAGAGAATTAAGAAGACTATGTTTCAGTTCATTCAATAATTTTGCCATAAGCACTTCTACATGTGGAAAAACATACGTACACTTGACACAACAGTAAAATTATGATAATATTTTTCCCTGATACCACCTGCCTCTCTCCAAATCAATATTTCTTCCAATTTATTACCGGACACGGTGCATTTAATGGAAAGTTTCGTGAGTTTAAAATTAAGCCAAACCTGAATTATAAGTGTGGTGATGAAAATCAGTATTCAAAACATATTCTTTAGGACTTTCCAATTAATTATTTAAAAATTTGGGAAAAGCTTTGCTCTTCCCTATATAATTCATAATTTATCAATTAAATATCGTCATTTTTTTATGAACAAATGCATTATAAAATGTACGCACGTGAACCGAATTCACTATAGATTGTCTCCTAACAACGACATAACAATTACGCAATTAATAATTCTGAACATAAGAGATCAAGGAGACTATAGGAGCGTCATAGACCTTAACGCATAGTCGATGTGATATCAAAAAAAATCGCCATTTTGTAGAACATAATCTATTATATTTATTGAAAATTGTAATTGTTTCATCACAAATATTTATTTTGCTAAAGCATTTGAATTGCACTGATTTAAAATAAATACAAATTCATGATGTCGACTGAAGGTGCTTGATGGAACTTCAATATCAAATTTGAATTGTTGCAACTTTGTACGATTTCACATGTCTTGTCACAAACGACCCGGGTTTCGCCCTTCGGCATCTTCAGGTATTCCATCACACGGACGCAACAGAACTGACGTCAAACGTCGCGCATGACTTTTAAAATTTTTGTGTTATATTTGAAAGAATGTTTAATAATTATCATCTAATGAATTTGTCAGTTTATATGAAGTGATACACGTCAACGCTTAAATTCAAAACAATGCATTTTAGTACACGAGATAAAAAGAATATGACATCTGTATAGACACGCGAACAATAAGATCCACCCCTCTACAAGTAATAGAATATAAGTGAGCTGTGAAATATATATAACATATTAAGCGAATAAAAAAATCTGAGCACATTTCCAACATGAATAAAACGTCTATCACTGGAATGTGTTTTATTATTTTCAGGCTATAAAATAAAGTTTCATTTTTATTTTCGCACATTATTTAGGTCTATAAATACTTCAACATTTTGAATAGAGCTGCCATAGAAGGAAATTTCAATCAACAGTAAAAAAAAGTGACTTTCATTTTTCCACTCGACATTTTTCAACGTTACTTATTTAAGCGAAGGGTTTTTCAAATAATGTGTCAACCAAAAAATATTTAAGCATGTAATGAAAACAAATATGACGTACTTATTTCATATTTCACTTGGGAGAGAGTTGGGGTAGAATTATGGTGGTTGTAAAAGTTACTTCTTTATTCACCGATAAGAGAAAGTAATCAAAAAAAAAGGTAAAAAAAAAGCAAGACTGGGGATTCGTTATAACAAAAATGATTTCTACTCCGAGATTGACCAACAACACGACTTCAACTAAGAAAAAAGTTTCATTTTGTCATTTATGTGACTTAAATTGAAGATCAACCAACTTATCCGGCATTTTTCACTACATTGACCAAAAACTCGACTTCAACTCCGTATCCACAACCCTTGTGGAAAGCCATTATATTTTATTCAATAAATTCAAAAAAATATCATTCATCAAATAGTCTTCCTTTGCTCAATTTTCACTATTCCGATTCCGGCAAAAATACCACAATTAAAACGTTCCTACTCTACAGCCCTGATAAATAGCCATGTTTTTAATTGTATTTCATCAGCTAATAACCTTGCAATAAGTTAAGTTCGACATGATCTTTAAAATATAAAATTGTGGTAATATCGCTAAAAATTGTGTTTTTATTACTAAAATAAATTTGTTTTTCGCCAAAATTGATAGATTAAGCCTGTAATGTGGATAATCATTACATTAAACTAATTTTCACTGAACTTTATATATTTTTTGAAAGCTCTACAATGATAACATGTAAGAAAAAACTTATCGATAACAAACAAACACAAAAAGTGCCCGAAATTCTCTTGGTTGTATTATTATCTGGTAAAACTAAAACATATTTAGTAAGATGACATTGTAATATTCAGTTTATCACTTTACTCTTGGCTGCGCACATTTTTTCTCCAGACGAAGAGAGTGCGGCATGGCAACGTCACGTAACGTAGATACAGCCTTAAGCTTTTATAAGGCTTTTGCTGTTTTTGTTGAGAAAAAAGCTTTTTTGTTTGGATCAGGAAATTGAGTGATATTATTGCCACGTATTTTATGGAGTTTTTCGAAAAGTGTTTCGTGCGTGCTGTTCTCTTTATCGTGTTATTGTACGATCGAGGCGCATTTTCTATTTCTTCACGTTTGAATTTATGAGCTTAAATAGTCTTATTTTGGCTTTGGTAAACAAAGATTCTGATACAATATGCAACAATTCTCAATAATATTCATTTCGAATAACTTAATCACACAAAAAAGTCATGACATAATTGTTTTATTTCATTTTTTTTTGCCTTTTAAGGTGTTAACTGTCACTTCTTGATGGAAAGGCATGATATTTTAAATAACAAAAACACATTTTTTTAGTACTTATATTCGTATATCAGTTGATAATGCTCGCGATGAGCGAAACCGGTCCTGATCAAAAAATATATTGTGGAAATAAGTACAAAAAAAATGTCTTTTTATTATTTAAAATTTATTTTTTGTTTAACTTTTCCTTAAGGATTGTTGATATTTTGTACATTTCGTGGTTTTTCACTTACGACCTTTGTTGCTTCAAAACACTGTCTTTCAAAAATCATTATATATTTATCAAAAAATTTTAGAAATATACAGAGCTCAATTAATTTCGATATATATCCTCAATAAACCACTTAACCTTCCTAATTTTCCCTTGTTTTATTTTCTAGCGGCTTATTTGCAAAAACTTACGTTTCAAGATAGCCCATAGGAAGATGTTATAAGCGTAGCCAGTTCCATATACTTAAATCGCAGAATGTCCAAAAAAATTTGATATTTGTATACGTTGTTTAACGTTATAACCTCCCATGGTAAATCCGCGTATTCTATCAATCAATTGACAACAAATTTGATAGATTTTACTTTAATAGCATGGCTGATACAATTTATATGTTTTGGGCGTCCCTATTGAAAGACCACATGATGTAACTAACTCTAGCTGTAAACTTCGAAAGTAAAATAAAGAGTAAGTATAGATAAAATTTTCTCCGACCAATTCTGTCTATGCCTAATTGGTTCAACTTTAAAAAATAAATATACTTGGCCACAAATTTCTTTAAACATATTTAACCTGGGTTTGTTTGAATAACTGACGAATTGAACAATATTCAATGAATGTCAAAATATTTTCAAAATAACAAACACCTATAAAGTAACAACTTTTTCAAACGTTAAAAAAGTTCATTCCTTTAAAATAGCTCAAACCTGTAAGCTTTCACCATAGCTTGATAAGCCATTTAGCGACGATTTCTACTGCTTTATTGCGACACTTTTTTAAATCACCTTGCGCTATTTACCCAATACAATACTGCACGGGGTTGCATTTTTATGATCGTACATTAATATGTAACAAATAAATCAAACAAAACTTTGTTCTTATCAGAGCGGTCAAAAGTATTAAATTTTTAAGACTTAGTCTAATCAATTTTTTGAGTAATTAAGTAAATCGAGAAATAGTTCAATTGAAATAATTTAAGCTTGTTAATTTATATTTGACATAGATCGCTTGGTTACAGGCCTATAAAGCTATATATTTATTCAAATTTTAATTTGTATGTCATTCCTAATCAATTTTTTAATTGTCTATAACATCTTATAAAAGTATGTTTAAAAAGGTCAATTAAATTAAATTCTATATAAAACATCATTTATTTTCATTGAATACTTTGTAAACTTTTGAGTGTTTTCGATCTCGTTTGAATCATTTATTTTGAAAAAGTTTATTTTAATTTGTCAGATAATACTTTGAAATTCAAAAACTTTGCAATATAGATTATGGAATCGAAAATTTTGTGACAGAATTTTAATAATCTTGGACAGTAAGAATTTATCTCTAATGTTTTATTAGATAATATGTATACTTCTAAGTGATTCTAATTACTGATAAATAGTGATAAAATATCATTAAAAATATATTCTAACAGCGATTATTTCATATATTAATTTAACAGTATTAATTTTAAGAAAACTTATGGACATTATCAGGAAAAATCCGACTATTACAAAAAAATGCTTGAACGCGAAATTTTTACTTAACAAAGTAAACATTCTTATATTTTTATTTTAACCATCAATACATATATATAGTGTTTGAAATAATACTAATGAATATTTCAGTACTATTTCTACGGTAAATTTATCATAAGAATCGGTTTCACTTGTTCCAACCATTATCAACTGATAAAAATACAAATTTCAACCAAAGCTTTATAACTTTTTTTTGGTAATTAGTAGGTACACAAAACTAAACAGTTAAGAATCTGTACTTGCCCAACCTCTATCTCTTATACCTATGCAGCCGTTATTAAACTGCCGCCTTCCATAACGCAATATCGATAACAAATTGATCCTATTCCTTATTTTCCTGATACAATACTGTGCTACACGGACTGATTTAAAATTATATATTATTATTCTTAAAAGAGAAAAAAATAAGGACTTCATACGACTTCTCATGTCTTGTAACTTACGACCCGAGTTTCGCCTTTCTGTATTCAGGTATTAGTCGATTTTGTTGAACGCCTGACGATGCCGAATGACGAAACCCGGTTCTTCCAACAAAATCGTGACCGTGACAAAATCGATGGAATCGTACAAAGTTTCATAAATTATTTCTTTTATAATGAAACTCAATCAAGCACATTCAAGTTGATATCGTAAACTGTTAGGATATTGTTGCAGTGTAATATAGCTAAATTTAACACAATGAAAAAATCATGTATTTTATTTAAGGTCTATAAAACTTATAAAGTATAAAATCGATAGCTATATACTATCAAAACATAAGTTATAAGTTTAGAAGAGACAATGCGTTTTGTTACTTTTCTACAAAGCTATATTAAAATAAGTAAATGTACGTTTGAACATAGTTCTGAAGAAGGCTTAAACCGAAACAGCTATCAACTATATATCATATAAATTTTGTAAAACTATAATACATTGATTATTTTTTCACCACGTTATAATGGAGATTTACCAAGTAATTGCCATTTCAAGCAATAGGTTAAATTTAACATTATATATTATGTAAATTTTAATATTGTCAAAATATTCGTTTACCAACTGTTTTTTTCTTCTGTAAAATTTAGCCTGGATCGTCTTTATATTTTTCTAAATTAAACTTGACACTGTTTTTTTCTATTCAACTAGTTTTTTCGTGTTTTATTCAGGATGTTTGTAGTAATTTATATTAAAATATAAGAGACCGATTAACATGTATTGTAGTTATGCATATTTATAAGTTTTAACTAGAAAGATTGGTGTATATGACAACGGAAAAGTTAAAAGTAATAAATATTAAGATGAACGGATAATGTTCATCAAATCTATTTGACGCTTTTACCTTTCAAGGTTTTTCATATACTATTTTCTGCTCAAAAGAATAATAAATACATTCTTAAACTTTTGTTTGAATTATTCCTCGGAAAATCTGCGAAATTTTATAATAATCCGGCACTTAATAAACCTTCTTTGGGAAAATATCTATTTTGCTACTAAGCAACGCGCACCATACGTTTTCCCCACTTTCTCATCCGTCGTTAGCCTTCTTGGGCCAAATTGAAAATCTTTATTGAAAATTTATATGCGATCAATTACCCCTCTTATTTGCTCACACAATACATCGAAGAACTGAGCAGATACAATGGATGGTTAAGCTTGGGATATTTATTTACCGACCCGATCACCTTTCCCAACCAGTAATATAACATAGGGGTTAAAATACCTTCAAGGTTTATAACCTACTTTACTATCCATAAGATTTGTAAAGTTTACAAGAAACTTTGCGGGGATTTTCCGTGCTTAATCATTTTTTTTCCTTATAAAGAAAGCTCTTAAAACATCTACCGTTCATATTTATTACAAAGAAAAAACTTGAAACTTCGGATAAGCTGTTAGTTAGATGAGCTCAAAGGACAATTTTCTTTTTTCATTTAATCAATATGAGATTCTTTGCCAACTCATTAACTAACTCATATATGAGATATTTGTAAGCAAAAACCGCTGATCTCACAGTTCTCTCAAAGTTTTATGTTCAAAAAAGTAGCCTGTGAAATATGCGGGCATTTATTGATTGAATTGGCATTTACTTGGTACAACTCCATAATAACACGGTGAAAAAATAGGAATGTATTGTAGTTCTACAAAGTTATTTATTATAAGGTATGTATTTGGTAGCTATTTAGGCTTACACTTTTATCAGATCAAGTTAGTTAGAATAGTTCTGATATGGGCGTTAGCCAAAATAGCTATCAACTATATACCTTATAAATTATGATGTATTTCAATTGTACAAAATTTATTTACTACTTATTCTCAAACTGTTCTTAAACGTACATTTACTTATTTAAATAAAGCTGTGTAGAAAAGGTACACAATACAACTTTTCTTCTGTTATAACACCCTAGTTTTAAGTTGTGCTAATAAATTGAATAATATTGCAAATTGACACGGTGAAAAAGATAGCAATGTATTTTAGTTCTACAAAATTATTTTTTAAAATATAGTTGAAAGCTATTTTGGCTCTGCTAGGCCGTGCACTTTTTTCTGCACAGCTATATATAGATAAGCAAATGTTAGTTTAAGCATAGTTCTGACGATAGCGTGAGCCGAAATAGCTATCAACTATATTTAAAAAAATCATTTTGTAGAACTAAAATACATTGCTATTTTTTCCACCGTATTATAATGGAATTTTACCAAGTGAATGCCAATTCAATCAATAAAATGGCAAATTGAATTTATGATCATCTCTAATGAGTGTTAATCTGGGGGTTTTTTTGGGAATAAACATAAATAGTGAACAATGGTTTGTAGTAAGATGACTTATTAAAAAATACATTAACCTTCCGTAATGGTCTGAGAAGCGGTAATAAAATCATATTTGTTTTTTTAATACCGATCATTACTTTACGAAACTGTGAAAAAAATGCTGCATTATTTAAACAAAATGTTTTTCCATCAAAAAATTACAACTTCACTTTAAAAGTGTAGAAATTTTGCATTGTTGAAGTGTGAAATTCAATTGACCACGTATTTAAAACTTGTACGAAAATTCTCGTTAGCAAGATTGTTTTTATTTTACAGAACCCATAAATAAAAGTATTCTTGAAGAGTTTTAAGAGCATATTTGTTATATTGGTATATGCTATAAACGCCCACTCAAATAGTCACTTCAAAAAGTCTGAAAAGCTCCATCTCTCTAAATTCTCAAATTCTCATAACGTAGCAGCGTAATAAGTAAGTAGGGGGCTCGTAAATAGTCAAGGCACGGTTTCAATTAGCTTCGTAGCCCGAAGGTAAGTTTTTCTTCCTGTATATATTATATATGAGTACACATTTCTATTTTATCAACACTTGTCGATGAGCGAGGTCAGCTGGGGTTACGTCCTTGTAATACCAGATGCCATAAAAATGTTTTCGCAATGATTGCGGTAGATCATAAATTTATTTTTAAGCGATTCTCATTTTATTGTATAAAATATGCATCATTGGCATAATCGTGTAATATTGCGAAGTCATTTTGATAAGGCTTACATAATATTAATAACTTATACTAGAAACATAATACACGATTAATTGCTATTTCAGCAACATGACATCGTCTTTAATAGTCTCCTTATTATGAGAATTTTTAATTATTATTAAGTGGGTCTAAGAAATAAAATCTATGACATTACACAACTAAAGGATAAAATAAAATGAGATATTCTCTTAACACATCATTATTTTCTTATTAGCAAAGCTATACTTATTATTCCTTTTACTTTAATATCAAATTTTCAGACTTGAAACACTGAGTAAGACAACACGTGTATGATAAAGCATGACGAAATGTACAAAGATTCGAAAACTCAAAACAAATTAATGATATCGACTGAATGTGCCTGATGGAATTTCAATATCAAATTAGAATTGTTACAACTTTGTAGGATTCCACATGTTTTGTTTCTAACGACGCGGATTTTACCTTTCGGCATCTTCAGGCATTCTATCACTCGGATGCAACAGAAATGACGTACAATAAACAGCAGGCATCGTTTATAATCTGTAATCAATACTCTTGGCATATAGACGATGCCAACTGTTTATTGTAAGTCAGTTCTGTTGCATCCTTGTGATATTGTAGAATGCCTGAAGATGCAGAAAGGCGAAACCCGGGTCTTTAATGACAAAACATGTGGAATCGTACAAATTGTAACAAATCAAATTTCAATCAAACAAAACTGTTTTTTGAAAAGAAATTTTATCAACTTGTTGACTAAATAGCGTCGGTAAATCGGTTTTTGTTACAACAATACAAATGTATATACATATTTGTACTTATATATTGATCGAATTGGCAATTCCTTGGTGGAACTTCATTATAACACGGTGAAAAATTAGCAAAATTTAGTTCCACAAATTTAGATAGATATACAAAAGATATCGTATATTGTAGAACTAAAATATATTACAACTTTTTCAACGTGTTAATATAAAATTAAAAAATATTATAGTTTAATAAACAGTGCTTCTTACTAATATTTCGAAAGTTATCATAGTAGCCAAAAGTTTAATAAAAAAAAAATCAAAAACTTAAAGCACTCACGACACGTTGAAAGATAAAGAAATTTACTGTTATATTATATATTTCTTATATACATTATAACCCTTAGAGGTATCAAATATCCCCCGGCAATGTTTACATAAATTACGATTTGAGAATCTAAATATTTGATTTAGTTAGAGACTTTGTAATGGGCTTAAGTTGGCAGGTCTTTATGTGACGCAATTATTCTTATTTGATTTTCGAACCAACTTTTAATCAAAGGCATAAATAAATGGGAGAAAGTCTTTTTGAAAATCTGTCGATTAAGATTGTGCGATAAAGCAAGAACATTTATCGATAACTCATTAAAAAAACATTGTTTAACGTCAGTGAAGTGTATGCCACAGCTAAATTAAATAATATAGACGAGACAAAGATTGCGTTCTGACTAGGGATTGCATTACCGGTTTACCGGTTAGCCGGTAAATGGCCCAAAATGCACCATCAATAATTACCGGTAAACTAAAAATTTACCGGTTTTTACCGGAAATGTTTTTATCGCGAATTAATGCCAGATATAGGCATATTATGACGAATTTTTATTATGATATATGCATGAGGGAGTGAGAAGTTTATTTTTCAACTCCGGCAACGTTGATAAAAAGTATTTTACTTGTCACACTGGTGTTATCTGTCATCACAATCACAATCGTGGTCACAGTAATTTCCACTGCAGGCTGCGGCTGATTCTAGTTTTTATGGGACAGATCGCGAAGAAAATTCGTATTTTAGGTACATATTCAACTATGATTTCATTATACCAAAGAAAATAACCATTTATTTATAAACTCCATAATCCAATACATTGTTTTTTTCATTATGAATTTATATTAATAGATACAAATTATGCATACATGTATAAAATATATATATATACTACATCAATAAGTTAATGGATAAAGTTATAGTTTAGCGTATGAACTTCTTACAGGCAGGTAAACAAAAATTTATTTAATTTTATAATTTTAATTAATCAATCTTTGTGTGGCAAAAAATCAAAAATCTGATTAACTTAAAAAAGTACATTTAAAACATACACATATTCACCTGAAACATATTTAGAGTACATTTTATGACATCAATATTGACCTGAAATGTATTTTAAATTATTTATGTTTCAATCCAGGATACCATTTATAGTGAAAGTAATCACGTACAGTTATACTTTAATGATATAATCCACGCCTATTTGTTTTTTCATTTACCGGTAAATAACCGGTAAATGAAAAAACAAATGTGGTGAAAAAAAAAGAGGTGAAATTATTTACCGTTTACCGGTTATTGAAATTTGACGGTAAATTGCATTCCCTAGTTCTGACATTAAATTTACTCTTATAATAACTATCACCACTTCTTGATGGAAAATCATTTATTTATTTATTATTATACGGTACAAAATTTACAAACTATAAATTCATTGCTTTTGCAACGTTAACATATTTGAACATAAAATTTAACAAATACACAGCAAGCAACAAGGATTGCAAAAAAGTCAACCAAGTAAGCTCATGAAACATCTACTTTAACTGAAAAATATTATTCGCCTGAACTCACTTTCGTCCACATGGAATATGTGAACATCCGAAGCAAAACTGTTGAACATTGTCAATACTCTCATCATTGGCATCCCCATTGGCAGACTGTATCTACACTTTGGAAGAACAAACAAATTATGTCCGCGATTTCTTAAGGTTATCCGAAATATACAAATTGATATTATACTTAACTAAATATTTAAAAATATTTACTAAACATTCACAAAATTCTCATGCAATTACACTTAATTATTTTTTTAAACAAATCTCAACAAAAAAGAAACATATTTCGTATTGAAGTTATGCATTTAACAAATGGTTCTAAAGTAAATGAGATATGATATGTGAATTGTATAATTTTTGATGATATATGGTTTATGTTTTGTTGAAAAGTATAAAAATGTTCATTTTGAATTTAGTTTCATCATGTTCTAATGATGGCACCTAAAATAGCTATAAATAATATTCTAAAGAAATATTTCTATAATAAAATAATGTGCTATTTGGTATAATTTATGATATCGACTGAAGGAGTTAGATGAAATTTCAATGTCAAATTTAAATTGTTGAAAATTTGTAAACCTCTTCATGCTTTATCACTAACGATCGAGGTTTCACCTTTCAACATCTTCATGCATTCTTTCACATGTATGCAATTTAACTGAAATAAGTATGTTTCAAAAATTGAAATTTAATTTATATTTATTGCAAATTAGTTCTTTTTTTTATTGTTAAGATGTCCTGAGCATTTTATTTTAAACCTATTTTACTTTATTTATATTTATTTTGAATGGTATCAACAAAATGAATAGTTTTCTTTAACATGTGATAATGGCGGCGTTGAGTATTCCTTGTATAGATAATATGATATAAAACTATGGAAACTGTGCTAAGCATTGCGTTTTATTTGTTGAAACTATAATTGAGTTCTACAAATAATCACCACGTCAATAGATACGATTTTGCAGATTTTGTCTTATAATTTCGTGATAATAGCAATGAAGAATACCGTTTTGTTACTTCTGAGAATCTAAAAATCTCTTTGACCGTTAAGTCATTTAATGCTCATTAGCCGCGCACAAAAAATCTCTTTCTGTTTGTGATGACATCCACTATTCGGTCGTCTCGTGTTGCCAGGGAGAAATTTAATCAACCTCGACCCGATTGCTTGCCACAAAATGAAATTCTCATTATTTCTCTAACCCTCAAAGGACTATAGCCAAAAAATAGACTGCAAGACGATGGGGGGATTCTCAAGACCCCGAGAAAAAATATTTTATCCTCTCATATTACAATTAAAAAATGCTTTCATATGTTTTTATTTGAATACATTTCAATTTAAAATAATTCATTTATCATCCATATTTATTATTATAATCATATTTTGTAGTAAGTAAAACATAGTTAATTCCAGCTCAAACATCAATTTGCGACTGATAAATCGATAGTTCGAATGTATACTAATGCCGTGAGGAAAAAGCAATGTATTTTGGTTCTACAAAAATTTTATAAGATTTACTTGATAGCTATTTCGGCTCACGCCATCGTCAGAACTAGTTATGACACATTATACAAAATAGTTCTGACGATGCGTAAGCCGAAATAGCTATCAACTGTCTAATATTATAAAAAAATTGTAGTACTAAAATAAATTGCTATTTTTTCACCGTGTTATAATGGAGTTCTACCAAGTTAATGTCAATTCAATCAATATACTAATACCGTTTGATGTATGCAAATGAAATGAAAAACTAAATCGCAATGTGACTACGTTTTTTTCTTTTGTATTTATTTGCAACTTATCTGGACATTTGATATACTCTTCCTTCAGTAATATGTGTAAAAAGCTTGTTGATTATCGTTAGTATAGACATTGTATCGCTAATATTTTTATAAATATTTAAAGTAAAGTTACGTTTGGGGGAAAACGTATCATCGTTAGGTGTGAGAAAGTTAAAGCCGCATTTCTTTACCTTTTACAAAAGCACGTAGCGGAGAATTCTGTTATTGAGATGGAATTTAATATTCATTTAAACATAACATATAATATGATGTTTTCATGATAACAAACATAATAAGAACCGTATAAAAGATTTTTTTAATGCATGTTTGATTGACGTTAATATACAATGAAAGCTATAAAATTTGGGATTTACGTTTCAAATTATATTATATAGTAGCATATAATATAGTATTAAATTTTATCAAATAGAAAGACAATAGAATTTAATCCATACGGAATAAATTTTACACAAGGTACAAAATCGCTGTTTTTATAATATAATTTTGATCCAAAATATTAATGCTGCTTAATTGTGCTTATTGTACAGAATAAAGTATATTTTTTAAGCTAATCAAGTTGATAAAGCTTGCGATGAGCGAAACCAGTCCCGATCATATAATATTTTGTAGAAATAAGTTCTTTAAAATGTGTTTATATTATTGGAAACATTTTACCGTTCCATAAATGAATGAATTCAATATTATCCATTTGAATCGATTTTCTATAGTAAATTAAATATTATGAATGGACACTTCTTTGATAAAAAAATATGTAAAAAAAATGAATAAAATATTGAATGCAGCTGCTAAAATACAACTTATTTTTGAATAGACTTTTGTTGATAAAACCATATTCAATATTTTACCCCACAAAAACTCAGATTTTAAAATATTTGCGTTTACGTAAGCGATAAATTTCCACGGTATGTTTCAATGATATTGATTCTTTTAAATAAATGCAATCAAAACGATATTAGGTTGTAGTGGATATTTTTTTATGTGGATAACTTAAAACTGAAATTAGTTAAGAATTACGAATTCATGATAGTTGATTCTTGTAAAGATTTATCAAAGCAGTAATTTACTTTGCAATATTTCTAAGATTTTTTTCCAAATTTGAATGGCATTATTATCAAATCAGCTGTTATAAAAATTAATTAAGACGAAAATTTTCATAAAAGTAGATTCTTTTTAACACTTTTCATTACAATGTCGCTTGTTCGCATTGGAATTAAGGTTTTCGTCTTAGTTTTAATGATGTATTTATTTATATATTAATTTCATAATTAAAAATGTTAGAATCAATCTTGCTTCATTACTTAAGCAAACTTTGCGATAGTAAGTCTGAAGATGCCTCTGAAAAAGGCGAAAAACGTGTCACAGTTAGTAGCACAACACGTGGAATAATCAAAGTTATTTTAAATTTTATATTAAAATGAACTTCCACAAAGTTACCGCCGAAACCATCGAAAATATATATTTACCAAATCACTATTCAACTTTTGGAATTTTTGGAACTTGTCTGCAAAACAAAGTAAACTTTTGGTTTGAGTGCATCACCCAAATTCTGAATGATAAAATACATGGAAGTGCTCAGGGTTATAACGTATCTTCAAATTTTACGCTTCTATAAGAACTACTAGCTAATAACTAAGTAACTTTAACACATCAAGTGTACGCCAGCAACGCAATGTGTTTTGAGAAAGTAAAATAAGAAATTTTTATTTTAGATAATTAATTTCATGATAGATTTGATTTTTAGAGTAATATTATCTCCTAAAAATGTTGAAAATGTTGAGTCTGTTATATGATATATTTTGACGCAGTAAATGTGTTAAGCTTGACTCAAATTTTAAGATGTTATAATTTATTTAAACTTAAAATCTGAAGAAAATAAATAATAGGTAAACATTTTTCTAGATTCATATTTTTTAAATATCAGCCAGAATTTTTCACTGTTGAAGTATTTTATAAGGTAGAATGAAAAAAAAAGAAGAATTTAATTTATCGCGATTTAATAGAACCTTTAGCATAGGTCAAAATAACTTTTCGGATCGCATTAACCTCTCGGAGAGCTTTCATGAGCGTCGACTAGAGCATAAAATTTAAGATAGATTTTTTAACCTCTCCGATAACAATAGACTTGGCGAGAAGTATGTCAAGGATGTGGGTTTCCCAAGCTCTCAAAAGAAAATATTCCAAGTTTTTGATAGATTGACTATCATAAAATATTGATGAAAAATGCGAGCGTTCTTTTTGGCGATGGATATGATGCAAATATTTAACATTCGTGTAATAGAAAAGGCACCTTTCAATTTCGCAATAATCAAAGGCTACATTTACGGTGTTTTTTCAAGAAACATACTTTCTACCAGGGCTGTAGAGTTAGAGCTGGAGTCGTGACAAATGAGTGACTCCGAACACTTTTTCGACTATACTATTTTGAAAAATATCTCAATGAACAAAAGGAAATAAATCGTTCTTCTTTGAGTCTTTATATAGCAAACAAAATAGACTCCATTTCAAAATTTTACAAATCAATTTCACGATGCATTGAAAATGGTGAAGAAAACTGACCGAGGCTATAATTGAACTGATGAAATTAAAAAAGAGCGGCCACCATATCAAAAAGCTTTCAGCATTGACGTGACAGCATTGTCGCTAACCTAAATATCTTTAGGGCGGTTATTTTCCTATCTTAAAACCCTTAACTCTGATCGGAATAGAAACAATGTTGTTTTCAAGAATAAATTATTAAAATAGTGAAAACAATTGACCAAGATATAACCTATAACTTAAATGTTGAAATGGCAATATATCGGTTTTTAAATTATAAAAGATTCAGCATTGCCGCGAACCTAACTATCCTTAGGGCGGTTATTTTCCGATTATATCCTAATCTTGATTCTGATTGGAATACAAGCAATGTCATTTTTAATGATAAATTGTAAAAATAGAATAAGGCTTTTGTCGGATATTTGAATGACTTTTAATTTAATGCAAATAAGTAAGGAAGGCAGGAAAAAAGCATGACAAAATTAAGCTCTTTTTAGTCGAAGTCGTATTTTTTTAAATGACTTCAGAGCCCTAATATAAGCGATGTAAATTGTTTATCGACTGTCAAACCCGATTGTATTTATATACAAGAATGACTAAAGATGTCGCGAGAGACGTAGAATGAGAAAGTGCACAGAGTTTGAATGACTCAACTTTGATTTAAAAAAAATATCTGACATCCATCCTCAGTCGATATCTCAAATTATTTGTACATTGTTTGTGAATCAGCTTGCTAGTGAAGTGTTTTCATAATTATACAATTAAAATTTTCATCAACAACAAAGAAAAGGTGAATTATTCAAGAATCATTTTACAGAATATTCCTTTGTAAATAAGCAATTTGCAAGCATTGACAATTAAATTAGCCACTTCAATAACATACGAAATCGGATTATTCAATAGTATAAAAAAAGACGACTTCATCTTTTTTATTAAGCTTATATTTATTGCAATTAATTTGGCAAATTGATCTTAATTTGAAATAAAATACGATGAAAAATATAGGGTACCAGATACAGTCGTTGGCCATCCTCCAGTGTTAGGCTACTCAGCAGTAAAACATCGTAAATAATTGATTGAAATTAATGTAATGTTGATAAATCACATTTTTATGAGTAGCGCTAGAAGACAAAAAACTCATGTGAAATCAATTTAATATATAAAGTAAAAAACACAGTCGTTGACCACTGGGTTACTCAACAATATAACACCTATGACAGCATATACTTCAGTTCTGGCACACTATTTGCTAAATTTCTGGCAGAACGGATACGAGCTATTAACCCACCTAAGTTGTTTTTTATTTCACTCATCAATGAAGTCATAAAGTATTTTCGTTAATTATATTGTAAGATTCAAAGTTTAATTCAGTTTTTTTTGATAAATGAAACGTAAAAATGTATGATGAAATTTATTCAGAAATAAATAAGAGTAAATTCCATTGCCTCGAAAGTGGGCTGTATCTGTAGTTTTTATTTTTATTTTTATTCTCTTTCTGTTTAATATCATAAGCGATTGACCAAAGCAAAAAATATAATATATTTGTACAGAATTTACGAACTGTCACAAATACAATAACTTCACGGTAGAACCTAAATTTAGGCAATTATTAATAATTAATAAATAAGAGCAGAAGAAGCAACAGAAAAGAACTCAGATGCCAATCAATTATCCTTATTTATAACGTAATAATTTACGATGACATCTAGTATTTAACTTAAGAAAATAAAATAGTGACTAAAACTATTGTCTAAAAGTCAAAAATATTCCTTAACATATATTAGTAAAAAAGTGCAATAAATCAATTTATATATTTAAATAAATACATGTCAACTGGAAAAGCTAATAACTCAATATGTATTATTTTGTAATACAACTATTATGTTTGATTATTTTAAATACGTATACAGAAACAACAGTCAACATGCTTTTTGAATACAGAAAATGTATATACAATAAAAACCTAATTATAAATTTACCGGAGTAACTCATATACCGATCAATCATTGTATTTGTCACCCTAATCTGGTTTAAGCCAATAATACATACAATAAATAAAAAATCTTGTTTTTTTTCTCACATTTGAGTTGTAAATATTAGTTTTTGCTTAAAGGAGCGTGAAATGATTTATTGTTTGAATGGCTCAAATTCTAACACGTCCGCTTTTCGAATCAAACTACTTTATATCAAATTCGAAATTGCCGGCGTAACGAAATTTGAATTCTCTGAATATGAAATTTTCTCGTGATATTCCATTTATTTCGCTTCCGCTTAGTGATCCTTTTTATCATCAATCTTTCAAAACTTAAATGAAAACATTGCACCATTACAATTTTCATATTTTGCATAACTACTAACCATTTTCAACAAGCTGTAATGAAAAACCATATAACAAAATATATATTATAGAAACACAGCTTGGAGATTGACACAAAATTGTAATTTATTTAATTTTTAATATCGAATTTATGAAGGTGCTTGATGGAATTTCAATATCAAATTTGAATCGTTACAACTTTGTACGATTTCACATGTTTTTTCACTAACGACCCGTGTTTCGCCTTTCGGCATCTTCACGCATTCTATCACACGGATGCAACAAAACTGGCGTAAAATAAACAGTTAGCACTGTCCATATACCAAAGTTATTAATTACAGGAAAACACCTACTCCAAGGCAAGCAGTAAATTGCAGCTAAAACGAATCTAATAATACTAATATAATAATGATATAAACTATTGCTCCTGACAACAACTTCCACTAATAATCCTGTTAATGAGTCATTCTTGAAGGGGGTTTTTAACAAATATTAAACAAAAAAAATAAATGGTTTTTTTCTTTTATATAGAGATACCCACTATCAAACATCTAGTGATGAGACATAAGAATTTACGTCATGAGATTGTCGATTCATTGAACCGAGGTCACGTAAAGGGTACAACAAGGGTCTTAAGTTCGTTCTGTTGCATCCGTGTGATATAATGCTTGAAGACGCCGAAAGGCTAAACCCGGGCCGTTAGTGACAAAACATGTGGAATCGTACAAAGTTTTAACAATTCAAATTTGATATTGAAATTCCACCAATCACCTTCAGTCGACATCATAAATTATTTTTAAATCAGAAATTATTAAAATAACTGGTTTCCATTCCATTGAGCTGATATTTAAAAAAAATATGGTAATATATTATACAAAGTGCCAAAAAACAGGTGATATCTAAATTCGGTAACAAAGACAAAACTATGTTATCATTTCCAGGTTTCTATTTATAAAATAAGTTTGGTTTGGTCCCCGGGCTTTCCTTGAATTATTTCTGCGAAAACACTCATCCCGAAATGGCTTAAATATTATTACGCAAATTTAAAACATTTCACTCATTTATATAACATTATTTTGCCATCAAAAGATGGGTGGTTTTGTATTTTATTTATAGCATAAATTTAATAGTCGTCTTATTTTACACAAATAGAGAATGTCCTTGATATATATACTTCAACGTTATAACACGAGCTTTGGAATGGAAAAATATCATAAAAAAATGCCTTACATTTTTTCGGAAATTTTATTACGTTATCTATTTATAAAAAAAGGAACCTTATTCTATCATAATAAACAGAAAAGTATTTCCTTATTTGGTTATTGATTTTTGATTGCTTACAAAAAATTTTCTACAAAAAAAATATTAAATGATAATGAAAACACTACTGCAATTTCCACCATTGTACAATATGTATATCACTACCAATATCGTAAATCGCTAGCATTATCAATCTATATAAAATTTCGAGTTAAAACAACAAGATATACAAAACAAATGGTTCAAGAATATATTATATAATACAATGATTATCAGAAAAAAGCTAAATAAAAGTAAATAGTTTACAAATAAAATGTTAACAACCTCTTAAAATTAAATATCCTATAATTTTCAGTCAAAAATAAAACGAAATTTATATGTTCTAATGAGTTAAAATAACAACTGTTATAATACAAATTAAACAAGGTTTAAACAATAAAAACACATTTTTAATAGTATTTCCAAAAAATATTTATGAACAAGACCGTTTTCGCTTATCTTGAGCATTATCAACTGATACATATCCAATTACAAACAAGGCTATTGAAACATTTTTTTTTGTTAAAAATGAACAAGAATTTAAAATCAACGACTTAAGATTCAAATAATTATTAAGTTCATTAAGTCAATTAACAATACTCGATATCTCTAATGATCGTAAACTCAACAAATTATGGAAAGAGTACTTAAAATATATAAAAATATAGTGTCATTCCACTAAAAAGTGAAACCTTAAAAACAATCTCTATGTCAAATTTGAATAATCGATACTTTGTAAGGTTCGACATGTTTTGTCCCTGACGAACCTGACAACTGTAACAGTAATGAGGTCAATTTTGTTTCATTTGTGTGATAGAATGCTTGAAGATGATGACGTGTGAAACCCATGTCGTTAGTGACAAAAAATGTGAAATCTATATATATGTTATATATATCTAGTTAATCGTAACTCTGTTGAATTATTTTTTTAAATACTATAGACTGGAAAATTATTTATGTGGGACCACTAATAAATGGTTATTATAATTCCGTCATTGAAAAAGACAATACAAATAAAACAACAGAATGTTCGTTTTGAAGACTGAAACCTTTTACAGGGGATTATTGCGATTTGAGTGGCGTTGTTTCATCTCTTGCGGTGTACATTTTGATCCCCTAAACGATAGTAGGTTGAACTTCTACCCCAGTTTAGAAAATTCACTGTTTTTTTTTATAAGAAAATCCCTTATTGACAGGGTGAAAGGATCTTTTTGATTAGCTGTGTCTTTGACATCAAAGCGGTGTGGTTTTTTCACAGGCGTTATTTTGAGATGTAAATACAACTGAAAAGAAAAACTTTTTGTATCGTAAAAAATGTGGGATATTGACCGTTGCTTGTGAAAATATTTTTTTCTCAGTTTATAATAGTGATTGAAAACCGTATTATATTGTGGGGGGAGTCATAACTTACTGAATCCTATTTTTTCACCATAATAAGATACTCTTTTTCTCATTCAAACTTTCTTATTTCAGTTCGCATGTCCTGGAAAACGGTGGCACAAATAGAAAGCTCTATGTTTGCCTATAAATTGCCTTTAACTTTTTCATACCTAAGAAACACACATATTGTTAAATAAAAAAATACGTATAAGTAATAGGAACAAATTATTATGAATCGATATTTTTTGAGTGACGTAAGTATGCGCTCGCACATGTAGTAGCGCATGCGATGGTTGGCGGACTCGATTTCATCTGTGGCGAATTGATTTTTGAGCCAAGATGTCTTTTTAATATTAATAAATGTTTTAATATAAATAAATCTCTTTAATATAGATAATTCAAACATATTTTAAAAAACCATATTTATCTTTATTAAAAATAAACCTTTTCAATATAGATAAATAAGGTTGTTTATTCAAAAATATTATATGGTATAAAGATTTAGATTATTTAGAAAAGTCTGAGTAAAAGCAAATATTTTTTTTTATTGAAATATGAAAAAAAACATTTTCTTTTGGCTTGATAAATTCTTATCATATAACAGGCTATTTTTTCAGCCATAGTCCTTTAACGGTTTACGTAGACCATCTAGAATACATAGTTGTACACGTGTACAATTTTTTTCAAAATTTTTATTCTCAAAGTGCTGCTTTACGATAACGAATCATGGCACATATGGTGGATTTCTTTGCAAAGTCTTTAAAAATCAGGAACCAAACAATCCTGTTATGTGAATGACACTTCGGATAGCCTCAGCCCAGCCTGTCTCTTCTCCCAACCAGTAGGATTCTGAACGAATTTCCTGGACGACCGTCAGGTAATATCGATGACTTTAAGTAATCATAGGAAGAAACGAAGCAATTGAAAGATGACAAAAAATCGTGGTGGCCATATGTTTCGCTTGGGGAGCAAATATATTCAAAGAAGAATAATCACTTCACTGTACGCATTGTAAACATTATATATATATATATCATATATTGCTAAAGAAATGTACAACCTTTCTTCTTAATGAACTAATGACTGAGAAACATCACCGCATTTAACGTCAAAAAATACACTTCTCTAATATATCATATAAAATAGTTTGTTTGTTCGTTCTTTATGCCTTTCTTTATCATTTATCAGATTGCAATGAAACTTTTGTGGGTAATTGTGCATAAGCCCGCAAAGGTTACTAAATAAGTGCAACCTTTAGATCGGTACATGTATTACAAAGATGTGTTGAAATCGAATTGATTTTACAATTTCTTCACCGAACGAGTTAAAAAGATTATTTCCTTTCACATTACTATTTGATTAAAATAATAATTCTCAGAATGGACGTTCGATCAGTGAAGGGTCGGCATTAAGCAATTGATACCTAGTCAATTAGTTTGTTGGTTCGGAGGCTTTCAGTTCGTGTTCGATTGATAGCTGTAAGCACCCTGCATTGGTCACCCACTCACCACTACGGACTGCCTCGTAAAGGTGTATTTTAATTATCTCAAATCCCGATCTTAATTGCATGTCACGTCCTTCGCTAGAAGTATTTGCATTGAACTTGTTCCCAGTAAAAGGGAATGCTCCCGACGTCGGGCTATAGAATCAAAGATCAATTTAATTAAAATCACGTCACAAGTCATTTACGTAGTAAATGAATTAAATTCATAGGCTTTTTATACTTAACCGTAAACCACAGAAGCTTTTTGCAGCTTTCATTAACTTCAACAACTTTTATACGATATCAGAACGAAAAAAATGTTTTATACTATTTGAATTCTTAAAACTTTCACATATTTTCTAACTCACGACCCGTTTCTCCTTTCAACATGCTGTGACACATCAGTTCATAGTAATAATATATACCCTAAGGGTAGGAGTTAAATTTATTTCAATTACTTAAATAAATTCTTATATGATGATTTTATGATACAAAACAGCAACCGAGATACCGTCGAAATGCAATTGGATAGTCATAAACTTAAAGATATATAATTATTTAGAAATTGGTGGATACTAGAGCGATTAAATATCATGTGACGTGATATAGCCTACGATATTTTATATTACCTTTGTTATTTTTCGTTTATGCAACCAATGCAAACTATTTTTTCTTATTGGTACAGTTCTATTGCAAACCCGGGTCGTGAGTGATAAAACGTATAGTGATTTAAATTTGATATTGAAATTCCATCAAATCGCACTCAGTCGATATGGTTATTTGTATATTATTATAAATAAGTATATTATTAAAGGATTACATGTTTTTATAGGCTGAATTAGAAAGGTGAAAAAGAAAAGCTACATTAATTGTACCGAAAACAATAGATTTCATCGCGTCGACCAACCATTTTTTCCCATAAATATCATTTAGTCATTAAAATTTTCGGAAAAAAATATATATTGAGAAGCAATAAGTGCTTCAATTACATTTTTCAACACACTGATGTTTAAGTAAGAATCGTAGGTTAATAAAAGTTCAAACATTACTTTTTACAAGTTGAGCTAATTAAGACACCGGATTTTAGTCACTAGTAACAATTCTTTACAAAAAGGTTTGCATTCTTTACAAATTATTAAAATTGTTGTTTTGGATAATATTTATTGTAAACGATTTATGAGTTCACACATCTCTTATTCGTTTTAAATGTTTGATCAGTTTCCGAATATTATACGTTTTTCGGGTTTCATGCAAACTCCTGTATCTTATTTGACTACAAGATTTGCTCCATATGCACACAATTAATTATTTAACCTTCTGCATGCTATAAGCAAGTTAGCGCGCTTTATAATCCCGTGTGTGACAGGCTGACCATAGAAAATAAACGTGTATACTTAGAGTAATTTAACACTCAATATCAACACAAGTTTATTTTTTTTTTTAATTATGTAATATTTTAAACGCAAAGTGACGTTTCGTGGAATTGCGGTAAAATAGTATCGACCGAAAAGATGTATTTATTAGAACAAAAAAAATATCGGCCCCCCGAGTTCCGCCATATAAATATTTTCCGGCATTTAGGCAATTAAAATTTACTTAAATCTTTATCTTTAGATCTTAAAAACGATTTGTTTTAAAAGAGATATTTTATTTAGTCATTTACTAAAATAATAACTGAGTACAGTATAAAACGTTTAAAATAATTTAAACTTACTGGATATTCGTTGGAGAGGTTCATTAAATACATTTAATTTACATACCTTTTAATTGTGTAATGTAAGATTTCACAAAACTTTTTTACGATAACAATATTTTAAGTACTCATTCTTGCTCATCTGAAATATTTACTCAAAAATTTTTACACGATACGAGAATTTATTATAGGCGCTAAATCTTTTTACGCGAGTCATTTAGTTTGCTACCCCTGCCACAGTTCTCTTCAATTTGAGAAATAATGGAAGGCTCGTAAAATTCTTACTCAGCTCAATTTAACGAAATAGTTGCGTAAATTGACAGTCAAGTGTAAAATTTCGCCGCCATTTTGTTTGATATTGGCTTAAGATTTGTCCAGCAATATTATGACGTAATGTTTTTCTCGTGATTTATGCTTGTAATAATTATTGAAACTGATTATAATAAATCAATAACAACCTTACATCTTTCGCCCAAGATTTTCCTTTTCCATACCCAAGAGTAAAAACGTTCTCCCCTAACTGCATATTATTTCAAATATTTAATATTGTTAATACAATATTTATACTCCATATTTTTAATGAAAGTACACATTGCCACATTACCGGTTAAAAAAATGATTTAGCCAGCTATATCAAAAAAAATATATTTATTATATTTTTTGTTATATACAATATCTAGCAACATTAGGCGACGTAAGTATGCGCTCACACATGTGAAAACGCTTCTCAAAGATTTAATCAACGATTAATGAAGTTATTTCATTCACAGTGATTATTTTTTAATAGATACTGAACTAGATTATAAGAAATTACTTACTTACGAAAAATAACTAAAATAAACATTATATTATTGAAAATAAAACATTATATTATATGTTCGCACGCAAAGACAAAATATGTTTTTTCAAAGATTCATTCTTACCTTTTCAATAAATAACATTAAATTATAAATTTCAATGACCTTAGCCATTTGATTACGCGGCGCCGATTTTTCTACGTCTAGTTTTCTACGAATAAAATTCTGATCCAATTTTCGATTTTTGTCATCAATCTATTTTTAATTAAATAGTCACACTTCTCGTCAATAGTGTATCCACTATTACGTGCTTAAATGTTAGTAGCCGGCTACGAATTATATTGTGTTTATAATAAATACAAAAAAGCTATCTCGAAAAAACCTCGTTACCAAGAGTTTAGATTCTATTTAGCTGAATAACAAAACTAAAATTTTTCAATTCAGTCTTGTATCAATTAAATAATAAAAACATAGCTTGAAATTCTAAGGAAATTAATTAATCTCTTAATATGTATCAATTACCAGTATATAATATTTAAAATAAAACAAGTTGCTCATCAATATTAATTTAATTGAGATATCAATCCTAATTAATATGTGATTAGAACTTTTATGCTTAAAAGAAGTATTATAGTTTGTGTCTAATCCCTTCCGCGTCCAGCCCAAATGTTTCCTTCACCACACTCTTCATTTTTAAATTAGGAATTCAATTCATGGTTTACCTTAGTCATGAATAACCTTACGATACGGATATACTGAATATGCTACTGAAAGAAGCAAATCACTGTCAATATTAAAACGTCAAATATAGTGATTAATTTTTTACATAAAAAAAATAATAGCAAAGTTAATTTCTATTTCTACAATTTTATATTATCAAAATAATGATAATGTAAAATCATCAAGTGATAAACAGTTAATAATGCTCTCAATAAAAACGGTCCTCGTCTTGACAATGTGTTTTAATTAATAAAAACATATTTTTTTTAGTACTTATTTCCAAAATATATTTTTTGATCAGGACCGGTTTCGCTCATCTCGAGAATTATCAACTGATCAAAAAATATATTGTGGAAATAAGTACTAAAAAATGTGTTTTTATTATTTAAAATATCATGCCTTTCCATCAAGAAGTGACAGTTAAACATAAAAATGATTGACAATGTATAATTGTAATTGTGGGAATAGCACTAAACATTGTGTTTTGTTATTTAAATATAATGCCTTTAATACTCCAATAAATGACAGTCAACATATAAAAAAGTGACATTTATTGACAAAAGATTACGAAAAGCGAAAATCTAAAGTCATGAGTTGTACTAAATTAGATTTCGATATTGCGATCTTCAGTTGATTCAACATCCTTAATGATATGTTATATTTAGATAAACCTCTTCGTGTTTAAATAATATAATATCATAGTTAAGAAACTATTGAAGAACTCTCGAAAGAGACGTGATGCCGTAGGTTGTTATGGTTTATTGAGGGTCACTTCAGATAAATGGCGCTCTTCGTTAGATATATTATCCTGCAAATGAAAGGTCAAGTAGCCCATCTTCAGCGAACGTTTCTGAATTAGTGAAAGATTAAAGATTCAATTGAAACAATTTTGCTACAATTAATTTATCGCGCTTGGTTTTGTTAGGTAAACGTTCATACTCGCAAGGCTTTTGAATAACATGATAAAACATATAAGATAATTTTTAAAAGTCAATTCATAAATGTATTTTTTTAATAAGGTAAAAAAATAACAAAGTATTTTAGTTCAACAAAATTTTATAAAATATAGTTGATAGATATTTCGGCTCACGATATAGAACTGATGTAGAATTTAATGTCAAACTAATGTGGAACGAATATAGATAATGTTCAAAATTACTCGAGAGCTTACTCATTACTTACCACGGTAATTGTACAATCAAGCAATCATTATTTGTATATAAAACTTTAAATGCATTAATTGGCACAAAAATATACAATTTATTGACATTTAGATTTGAAATTCTAATATTCTTACGTTAAATAAAAAAAAAACGAATATTCCCATACGACAATAGGTCACAATTTAGATTTACTGTTTACCTTAGTAAAAAATAACCATGCAATACAGATAGTCTGAAGAAGGTTCTCAGACAATCGAAACACGTGTAACATATAGTCACATACAAAGTTTAATAATAAAGATATCAATTAAATTGTTACAACTTTGTACGATTCCACAAGTTTTGTCACTAACGACCCGGGTTTCGTCTTTCGGCATCTTCAGGCATTCTACAGCATGCATAAATATGCCGAAAGGCGAAACCAGGGTCGTCAGTGACAAAACATGTGGAATCGTACAAAGTTGTAACAGTTCAAATTTGATATTGAAATTCCATCAAGCACCTTCAGGCGATATCGTTAATTGTATCAATTAAAATTTTAAATTGTTAAAGGGATTTTCGAGATAACTCTAACTGTTCTTTGAAACTAAGAAGATAATATTTTCGTAGATTTTTCTTAAAATCATTAAATTTTATAATTATTTTCCAGCATAAACTTTGACTAGACAAAGAGCATAACTTAATAAAAGTTTAATTAATAGTACAGTGTCAATATAAAATTTTACAAAAATGAAAGTATTACAAAAAATATACACGCGTGATAAAGAACACCTTATTGAATACAGAAGCTTTGAAGAATCCTTTATCACACCCTGTAGTGTGATGTTAAGGGTGTAACACACAGGTAAAGGGGAATGAAATGCAGGTGGAAATAAAATCATCCGGTATCTGTTGGGATTCCTTGAAATCCCCCGTAACGTTTATTCGCTACCTTCATTGTGCAAAGTGGCACTCTTCTCTCCCCTCACCATTCCAGCACTTGGACCGATTTAGAGCCTCCACCTTGAACTCACATGGATGACAAAGAAGGCTCCTTTTTCTTTTTACCTCAAAGTAATGTTATTTATTGTTCCCGACAAGAAAAACTCTACTTTGCTTTAGTATCTCGGTGAATGCTAACGGCCGCATTTCACTCTTTGAGAAAATTCAGTCGCATTAATAACATTGTTTTACTTTAGCAAGCATAAAATTTTTTAAATACGTCATAATTTATGATGTCGACTGAAGGTGCTTGACGGAATTTCAATATCACATTTGAATTGTTACAATTTTGTACGATTCCATATGTTTAATCAGTAACGACGCGGGTTTCGCCTTTCGGCATCTTCAGGCATTCTATCACACGGATGCAACAGAAATGCGTCAGATGCGGATGAGTCAGTTCTGTTGCATCCGTGTGATAGAATGCCTGAAGATGCCGAAAGGCGAATCCCGGGTCGTTAGTGAAAAAACATATGGAATCGTACAAAATTGTAACAATTCAAATTTAAAATACGTCACTTCTTTGCTTGGTTTTATTTTATGTATACAATGACACCTGCTTATAAAATGTATCTAAAAAAACAAACATTGAAACATTTTTTTTCAATTTTAATATGTTGATACTACTTCTTGGTGGACAGACATAATATTGAAATATATCAATTTACGATATCGACTGAAAGTGCTTGATGGAATTTCAATATCAAATTTGAATTGTTACAACTTTGTACGATTCCACATGTTTTGTCACTAACGACCCTGGTTTCTTCTTTCTTCTTCTTATTTCTATTCTATTATTCTATTCTTGTTCATTGTCCTGTTGCATCCGTGTGATAGAATGCCTGAAGATACCGAAAGGCAAAACCTGGGTCGTTAGTGACAAAACATGTGGAATCGTACAAAGTTGTAACAATTCAAATTTTAAATAAATTAAGGTAATATTATCTTTTTTGATAGTCCACATGATAAACGAAATCATTCCTGATATTTATTTGTATTTTGGATTAAAATAAAAACACTAGATTGTAATCATTACTCAAAACTTGCTCAATATTACTTTTTAATGTCAAAAACACTTTTTACTTACAAGACAAAACAGGAAATAAGCAATATTTTTTTTAGGACCAAAATATTCAGACGATAGATTGAGGAAATCGATAAATCATGCAATACATGCAAAATTATTTAACATTGTTCAAATTAATGAAAAACAACGGTGAATGCGAGAAAATAAGATTGGAGCACGACAATTTTTTATTTGGAATTGATTTTTGGGTGCGAACATTTATAAAAGAATTTTTTAATCAATATCATTTAAAACTCAAATTTAACCATTCGGCATTTTCAGGCATTTTAGTGTTCAGATCAACTCGAACTGACAATCAGTAAAACCAAGTTAGGTCCACATTTAACGAAGTCCTTCAGCTTTTTGACAATCAAAAGCAAAATAAAATTTTGTCATTCTTAATTTACGAAAAATATTACGTCAATCTTTGAAATGAACTTCTTGAATAAACATTTTTACTGTTACATTATTTGATATAAGATAATATCGTCAACTTTTCTAATTAAACATCTTGCCAATTAAAAAAAACTTGGCCAACAAAACCTGCCAATTAGCGACAAAACGACTTATAACACATTAATTTTGCCAAATTGTTTTACACAAAATATTCTCCAAAGAAATTTCACCGACGAGATAAATTAAAACTCGGGAAAAGTTTCGGTATATTAATTAAGACTTGGGAGTTTCTGGGGGTGAAAAGATAGGGGAGGGTTCTAGCACCTGTTACGTGAATGACAATTGGGCTTACTTCCTATTTAACATTCTTGCCGTGCTCACCAAAACCTACTTACTGTGACAAACCATCTCAAGTATAGAGACTTTGTTTATCCTAATATAATTATTTTCTCAGACTTAAAATAAATTGCAATGAAAACGAAATCAAGAATGAGATTTTATTTTGGAATTTTTACAATAATAATACTTTATATGGTTGCTGATTGTTTTTAAAGTGAATAACTTAACATTTTCTAACTAACCATATGCAATTACTTTTGAAAGATGACTTTTTTCCCAACTCCCATTTGTATTCTTTACGTGAGATCGATTCAATGAATCGACAATCTCATGACTTAAATTCGTATGTTTCATCACTAAATGCTTAATCGTAATAATATTTCAATGCTTGATTACTATTTGTAGTGAAACCCTTTCAAGAATGACTCAATAACAATATTATTCGATAATAAAACTTATCACAAGCAATTATGTTAGTTATTATATTATTAGATCAATATTATAAAATTGGTTTTAGCCACCATTTAGTTCTTGCCTTGTGATCTATGTTTTCCTTCAATTACAACCTTTGGTATATAGACGATGTTAACTGTTTATTGTGCGTCATTTCTGTTGCATCCGTGTGATAGAATGCATGAAGATGCCGATAGGCTAAACTCGTCGTTACTGACAAAACATGTGGAATCGTACAAAGTTTTAAAAATTCACATTTGTTATTGAAATTCTATCAAGCACCTTCAATCAATATCATAAATTAAACTGATTAATAAATTGATAATTATTTGCAAAATTTTTTAAAATAATTCATTAAAAGCTCAGTACAATCGTGAAATAATCATTAGTAAGAATAGTGAATGGGATGTTTTTTTAATAAAATAATTTTTTACTGCATTACTTCATTGTGTTAGTAAATAAAATTTTAATCGTAGTCAAATATCTCGTCAAACTTCAACCTGCCAACTCAACAGTTGAGACGTTAGCAATCAAAGGGCTTATACACAATCCTACGTAACAGCGGCCATTTTTTTTTATTCTGATCAAGAAAATAAACGATGGAATGAAAAGATCATATTACAACAATGTAAACTGCTTTTTGGGGGGTATTGATTTTGCGACGTGATGTATTATAAGTAATTTTCGTATTTGATCAAACCCATTGTTCGAAGCACAATAGAGCCTGAGTATGAAATCAAATGGCTAAATTCCATACTAAAGAATTGGCCACTTAATACCGTGGTAAATTACTGACATAAATCTTCCAAACTTCTACAAGAACTCAACGAGAATAATTGCAGAATCTGCCTTTAAAATAATAAATGAAATTTATCACGCAAGCATTTTAATATTAAATTTTTTTGATCTGTTCCAAACTAAGCATCATTTTTAAATATAAGAATAATGTGACAAGTTTTTTGTACAATATAATTTCTCAGATTTAATATGTTAAATGTCACGTGTCAATGTTTTGTAAATCTTAGAACAGCTCTTTTTCTCACACGGTGAAAAAATAGCAATGTATTTAGGTTCTACAAAATTATTTTTAACAAATATAGTTGATAGCTATTTCGGCTCACGCCATCGTCAGAACTATGCTTAAACTAACATTCGCTTATCTATATATAGCTGTGCAGAAAAGGCACACAACACATCCTCTCTCCTTGGCACATGATTATAATGGAGTTCTACCAAGTGAATGCCAATTCAATCGATAGCTCTTTTTCTACTACAATTCCCTTTTTTGAAGCCAATTTCACAATTACAACATAATTCAAATTAAGGCCTTCGTAAACATTTTTTTTTAATTTCAGGAAGTTTTGAAGAAATCAATTAATAACTAAAGTAATAGTTTTATCACAATAATTGCTATCACTGTTTGATTTTTACTCCCTCCTCACATCCAGTAAAAAGTCCTCATATATTGATCGAATTGGCATTAATTTGATAGAGCTCTATAATAACACGGTGAAAAAATTTCAATTTATTTTAGTACTACAATATTAATTGTATTTAGTTGATGGCTATTTCGACTTTCGCCTTCATCAGAACTGTGTTTAAACGTACATTTACTTATCCATATATTATATAGTTGCGTAGAAAATATAAACAATATATCTTTTACGCTGTTCAAACATCCTAGTTTCATATTGTGCATTAGCAAAAAAAAAATTTTTTAGTTCTACAAAATTTATAAGCTATACAGTTATTAGCTATTTTTACTTATCAAAACTTATAATTTGTAATAACTATCAACTGTATACCTTATAAATATTGCAGATTTGAAATACATTGCTATCTTTTATACGTCTTATAATGTTGTTCTATCATGTAAATATCAATTCAATGAATAATATGTATTAAACTTAGCAGTAAAACGTGATATTTTAACACCAAAATGTAAAAGCAAATATGCAGAAGTTTTGGTAGACGGCAAAAGTTTTGATATTATAAACACGTTGAAATTTTTCAGAATCATCTATTCTATCAACACATTACAATCAGTCGTCTTAGCAATTGAGGCAACAGTGTGTTAACTTCGCGTATTTAGCAAATGAAAAATTGAGAGAGAAAAAACGAAATGTTAGAAGGCGCGAAGTATATTGAAGTATTGAAATAATCTACGATGAGTTATGGCTGCTGTAACGGCCCGCGTAAAATTCCGTTAAAGTCAAAAATTTCACTTAAATTTTTTTATATTCCAAGAAAGCATTTCTCGCATCGGCGCGGAGAAAACCATTTCGTTATGTAATAACTTTCCTTTACGCTCTCGTTGCAGACCAACATTTCGCTAATAGCACCGAGATAATATTTACGATATACGCACGCCTTTGTACTAAGGGAGCACGGTGAAACGTAGATGATTCGTTCAAGCCCATCGGGGTTTTTTCCCCTTAAAACATTATATGATAATTCATACACAAAAAATAAACGATTCATTTGTTCACTTCATCAATTATTTTCTATAATTTCATTATAAACATGAAATAAGATTACTAGCTTATTTGAGTAATAATTTATGATATCGACTGAAGGTGCTTGATGGAACTGATCATTTCTGTAAACAATTTGCATCTCTTATACTCAAGACTAATTATAAACATTTTTTAAATATATAACCATGGAATGCCTGAAGATACTAATAGGCAAAACCCGGGTCGTTATGACAAATGGTATAAAGTTTTAACAATTCAAATTTGTATTTGAGTATAAAGTTGATACAACTGATCAGCCGATAATGCTCGCGGTGAGCGGAACCGATGCTGATCATATAATATATTGTGTAAAAAGGTATTTAGGAATGTGTTTTTATTGTTTAAAATATTATTCTATTCCATCAAGAACTGAGAGTTAACATTTTATGTGTGGTAGCTATTTTAGGTAACAAACTAGTTCTGATACGAGCGTAAGCCGAAATATTATAGCTATGTATCATAAATTTGTAGAACTAAAATTCATTGCTATTTCTTCACATGTTATAATGGAATTCTACCAAGTCAATGCCAATTCAATCAAAAAAAATACCGAATTTTCTCGGTCATTAGACGTGCCCTTTTTTGTATAACATTAAAAAAATATTTAACAAAGTCATAAAAATCCATTAGAAATGATATTAAAAGAAAATGATTCAGTGTTCGCGTTTTTTCCACAAAACTGACCTTTATTCAGTTGAGTATTTTACAATATCGACTGACGATGCTTGATGGGATTTCAATTTTAAATAATACATATTTAAGCGGTGTACAATCTCAAATATAAATCTCACGATCCGGGTTTTACTTCTCAGTATCTCCCGACATTCCATCGGTCAGATTTCAAATCGAAAGAACTATTTTTTATGTTTTCAATAGTTTATGAAGCTAATCTCCAATTTTTATTCGCAGATCTAACGATGGTGGAAATTAGTATTGCTATCAACAACTATATAAATATAGTTATATAACTAAATACTCCTGCAATGCTATAATAAACCTACATGTTTTAAGATGCAAATCTACAAATAATTTATTTTTAATACATGAAATGTATTGTAACTGTTTTGTTACTTACGAAACGGGTAAATTTTATATTAAAATTTTCTCATAGACTGTCGGCTTATATATATGTTATATATCTTAAATAGCTAAAAATATTATTTAATACTTTTCATTATATTTTTTTTTTCTCAAGCCGCGATAATTTCAGGATTTTCTTCGGAATAGAAAAGTAGCGGCTAGAATATTTCCAGGTCGAGCTTAAATTTTCTTGATGTATTATACGAAAGGTGGTTGGAAAAATTCGGCGATCTATCATTCCTTAATAAAAGAGAGTGCCACGAAGAACAAATGTATGGGGTTCTCTGTAAGCCTTTCCTCATAAATCCTGACAAAGTTTCTGAAAATCTTTTAAGCCGCTTGGTATAATATTTCATTATCTTATAATGTAGCGTTTTGCATGAAGGTACAAAGTGTATCGTTTACAATTGAACATAGCTTGAGAAAATAAATATTTCAAAAGAAACTTTTAAGATTGTACATTTTTTCATCGGGTTCCGTGAAAACGTTCTCAAAATTAATTATCAGTATATAATTACAATTGCAATTTTATTCAATCTAAAAGCCATGTGTGAGACGTGTTTCACTTATTTGTGAAACATCGTTCTCTTTTTGTAATATAGATATTGACTTTAGTTTTAAGCTTATACAATTTTACACTATAATCGTTTATTATACCGCTTTTAAGCCAACGCTATAGTTTTTAACACTTACGGCCGGTACTGACGGCCAAAATTTAGCCCGTTTTGTACCAGCCCATTTTCGAACAAATCGTATTTTTCTTAAATGTTTCTTAAAAGTGTCATGTCTGTGGTAAATTTAAATAAAATTAAACTATTTATTCTGGTATGGCTTAAAACATTACAATAATTAGCTTCTGTATGATAAAATTGACAATATTTCGCCTTGTGACGAGGCACATGACAATATTTACACATATACCGGATTTCAATATTTTTTTTTTGCTTTGCACATTGTTTGAAAATCCTATAAGGGTTATTTTTTCTGTTTCTTGTATAGAGATCAAAATATTTTTTTATAAGGCAAACCGGATAACCTGTCCTGTGAATCTTGCAACTCTGTTGTTTGTAGTGGACTAGATACCACTGTTAGAACTGCCACTAACGATGTCTAAAAACAACAGTTGGATCGTTTGTGACAAGAAATATACAAATTTTCATCAATACAAATTTTATATATAAATTGTTTTGCGGATCCCTCAGTTGAAATCAAAAATTATCTTGAACTATGTTAAAAACTATTTTGTAAAAACTGTGAAATATTTTCTTTTGCTTTCTACATTCAATAATTATGCGTTTTGCCATGAGTTAAGTGCTTAACTTTGTAAACTTCAGAAGTTTATTATTATTTTATAAACATACCAACACCGTTTTTCATTTCAGCATTTTCCAAGAAAAACTTTTCGTAGTGTTGTTAGTTTTAAATACTTATTTAAAGTCATTTTATTAATTAACTCGAGTTGATTAAATAATCAATTTAACTCTTAAGTGTGTTGCTTCTATTAGCGAGGAAAATACACACGATTAAATTTATAACAACACACACACAATTTCCTACAACTTGGGAATTCAATATTTAACTTCAATATGAAATGCCTGCAACTTTCCGGGTAAACAAAAGCATTTACTCATGTCTTTATGATGCGATGGAATTCAATATGGGAAATGGCCGCTCTGTATTGTCTACCTGAGTTCGTTTACCGGCCAAACAAGTTCAGTTCAAACTAATGACAAAAGTTATTAGCAATTTGATGAGCCTCTCAAAAAAAACGACAGCTCTTCTGAAGCCTGAAATACATTTCATTTTTGTAGAACTAAAATACATTGCTATTTTTTCACCGTGCTATAATGGAGTTCTACCAAGTGAAAGCCAATTCAATCAATGAAATATATTTATTTATGATTAACAATATCGACTAAAGCCTTAATTTTAGATTTTTTTATAATTCGACATGTATTGTCACTCAACGACACGAGTTTCGCCTTTTGGAATCTTCATGCATAATATCACACGTATGCAACAAAGCTGACACACAATAAACAGTCAGCATCAGTTATATACCAAAGGAATTAATTGAACAAAAAACACAGACTAAGAAAGGCTAGGATCTAAAAAATTACTTAAATAAATTTCAATATCTTTGATTTAATAACAATTTAAATTTTTTTTTTTATTTTAATTTTATTTATTACAACTATACGGTTCAATAATGAACAATAAAAATTGCCTGTGATAAGTTTTAAAAACTCCAAATACTATTAATGAAAAATAACTCTAAATACTCTTTCATGAAAATATTTTACAACCAATAACAATTAACTATTATTAAAATGCAATTGGGTAATTTTAGACTTCGAAATACTTATTTACTTCAAGTTAGCAGGTTACGGTATGCATTAAGCATCATCAGGTAACGTAATATAGAAATTTAATTTATGGGGCAGGACTCATTGAACTAATCTTACGTAAAGAATAAAACTTGAAGGAATTGGCAAGATTAGGCTGTTCGCTAATAATAAAATATTATTTTAATAATTGAACTTTGTTTATTTTGTTGTTCTGGTTTTACTTTGTTGACAAATTTTAATTGTAAAACGATATAGAATTGCGATATTTGTCTCACTTACGACTCACAGATGCAACAGAATTGATAGCTTGCATCGCTTATATAATATTACAGTGAAACCTCGATTTTACGTTTTCCAAGGGACCCTGAAAAAATAACGGTAATTGCGGGAAACGGTGAATGCGGGAAAGCTTCGTTCAAATCGTAAAAAATATTTATTTATAAGTTACTTGTACATACTGTATATAAAATTTATTTTTTAAAAAAGTCCTTTATGTTCGTTTGCTTCTTTGTTATTTGGCACTTTAATCGGAACAAAGCCTTGTTACTAAACTTGTGACTAAAAGTTTATGTGTACAGGAATCATTATTACCACAACAATACGCGTGTGGTGGATTTCAACCCAAAAAATAGCACATGCGTCCAATGCGTTACGTCTAACATGTACAGCGGATTCCAACGTATCTAGACATAACACCTGAACTTGGCTGTGTCAAATTTTGCTTGCCGAGATACGGAGAAATATGCAATAAAAACGGTCAATCGGGATAATATTTGTGACGGGACCAAAATATTTAGACGGTTTATCGAGGAAATCGGGGAATCGGAGAATCGGGAAACGGTCAATGCGAGATTATTTAACATTGTTCTTATGGGAGTTTGACGGGACTATAAAAATAAGCGTTCCATGCGGCAAAACTTATTATGCGAGAACGGTTGATCGAGGTTCCACTGTATATACAATATGATTTACACAAAGCTTAATAAATATCTCAAATCAGCAACAGACTGGCTATGAATGGCATGTTACCCAATGGCAAATGGGCTCCACTTTATGTTAAAAATACGGCCATCAAAACAAATTTATCTTTATACTTTTGTCTCCTTGCAATCTATATTTTTAAGTCCCAGTCCGCCACTATCTTAAATATTAAATCACTGCTGATTTAGTTTTAATGACATTCAAATCTGAAAAAGATGATGTTTTAATGAAAACTGTCTAATGATTATTTAATGAGAAGTATTCACAATGATCAACTACCATAAATATGCAATTGGGAAATTTAAAACTAAGATAAACCTATTTATTTTATATCACTAGGTTATGGTGGGATTAAATATCTTATCTCTCTATAAAATTTAAGTAATACTAATAATTATTAATTGTTCACTAATCGAACTATACGTAAGGTTGCTAATCGCAATCAAATTATTGGGCTTAGCTGTTCTTTTAGTAAATGTAATGAACTCAATTGAACTGTGTTGATTGGTAATATTATAAATATATAGAATTTGAATTCTTGTAATGTTGTACGACTCCACATGTTTTGTCACAAACTGTCAGTTCTGTTGCATCCGTGTGATGGAATACCTGAAGATACCGAAGGGCGAAACCCGGGTCGTTTGTGACAAAACATGTAAAGTCGTAAATAAATTTATAAATAAATAAATTTTAAAGAGGATACAAAAGATTTTTTTACACTTGTTTACTGTCACCTAAATTTAATGAACAGTCTATTGAAAAAAAAATTTTTTTTTTTTAAACAATTGATCTATTCAATTTAAGTATTCTTAATTCAAGTGTCCTTGGTCTTCACATAATTCTTTGAATGTGTCACAAATACACATCTTTTTCTAGGAATTTTTTGTCAAAGCTTTCATAGACCACCACTGGCTTTTTTGCGTAAAAACAATTTTTATAATATGTATAAAACCCTCCAAGTTAGATTTGACAACTATATTTACGGCTTAATTTATTCTCAAATAAATCGTCTATGTCAACATTTGGAGTTTTGATAATCTTCTCAAATTCTTAACGAAATAAAAGAAAGTTAAGAAAATTCCTTGAAATATAATCAGAGTAAAATTATTCGTCTCCTGCAAGCTCTTTGCTTCAACAAAGAAACAAATATCACAGCCAAGTCTACTTGTTTACCCAGACAGCAGTTAATTTAATTATTGCTTATAAATTTCATTTTCATTTCAAATTCACCCTTACAATTTATTTTTCTTAAATTTTTTCCTCTTACATAAAACGATAATATTTTTTTTTCAAATTATTTACAATTTTTACTATACGCTTGTTTTATAGTTTATTTCGTATTGAATTTATATCTTTTACTGGATAACCACAATTCAGCGCTTTAAATCATAACATTTTGAATATAATTTCTCTAAATTTACATGAATAATAATTCATGTCTTATAGCTTTTCCAAGTAAAAAATGGTTTCAAACTTTCGGGTTTGTATATTCATCGTATTGTATAATAAATTTTTAGAAAGCACAAAGCTCATTTTACAATATAGATTAAAACCTGAAGCCAAAACCGTTTTAAGTCTGTTTTTTTTTTGTTGTATTATATAAAATGAAATGTTACTGTCATCTTGTAGAGAACTTCTTGAAGCTTTTTGCTATGCATTATCATTTAAGGGGGAAAATCTGTACTTTTTATTTAAAAATTTATTCAAAGAAAGATCATTAAATTTTCATGACAACTGGGTAAACACTTGCAAATAATCAAACGTAGAACACTTACAAAGTTTTAACAAAGTTATTTCAAGCTTTTCAGTTTGTGAAAATAAATATTCATTTCAATCAAGTTTGTTTATATATGTACATCATGCAACTTTATAAAAAAATGGTTTTATTTACAGTTGTAATGCAATATTTTATGCACAATTTAATTCATTTTGCAAAATATAATTGACTATGACAATCACTAAAAACTAACATTGGAAAATTCATTCAAATTACTATTTCCCACTCCTTATTTCTCGTATTGAGTTCGTTATGATTGTTTAGAGCTCTTAATGGATTATTGATTTACTTTAATTTTGTTCGAAAACTATTCATAAAGTAAACATTTCATATTTAAACTAATTTACAATATTTGTATTAATATTGGATGATTTCCTGTAAATTGTTTCTCAGTTATTGAACCCATGGTTTTGTTTACCTATTACCTTTAACTCAAAAATTTTGTATAAATGGACTTGCTTGCAAATTTTATTCAATCAGTTGACAATGCTTGCGATGAGCGAAACCAGTCCTGATAAAAAAATATATTGTGGAAATAAGTACTAAAAAATGTGTTTCTATTATTTAAAATAAAGAAATAGCACTAAACATTGTGTTTTATCATTTAAGGATTAATGATTGAAAATATTCTTGTTTCAGTTATTAATTGTTTTGAAATACAGTCTGATTTATCCTGAAGATTCAAAGATTTCTCAACAGTTGAGACTTTAAATGTAGCTAAGGTTTTATTGAAAGGTTGAGAAGGTCTGGGCAGACTGTTGCTTCTATACAAATGCATGGAATGCAATTTTAAGTTGAATGCAGCTGTTGTTGCTAACTTAAACATAGTGTAATAAGTCGATATGAACTCAATATGTGCAGCGACAAAAGCATAACTCGTAAGTGCTTTTATCTCGCCTTGCAAAAGCTCATGGGCGTATTCGAAACATATTGAGGCTTGTGTTATATTTTTAATCACGGCAATCTACTAAAAAGTTATAAAAGAAGGACTTTTAACAGTTTTTTTTTTGTCACTTCTCGGTGGAAAGCATTGTATTAAAATATAATAACAAAACATAATGTATAACACTGTTTTTAAAATTTTATATTCTTCATATACTCAGTTGTTTTATTTATCACGAGCATTATTAATTGATACATTTAAGATAAAAAAATAATTATGTCATTTGAAGATAATAATCAACAGCATTCACGTAATTACCGATCCTGATGTAAACAATATACAATTGTTGAAATACTACCGAACGTTTTAAATAAAATAAAGATAAATCAAAAATCTGTTGTGAGTTAAAAAACAGTCGTGATAAGCTCATAAGAAAGAATAGCAAGTGGGTTTTTTTATAATCAAAAGAAGCCTGCTCCTTATTGTTATATTTTTGGTTTATTTATTATTAATATTTAAAAAATCGAATTAAAATCATGTGAAATCGTCAGTAAAGAACGCCCAAATAAGTTTCGATACACAAACTGTACTTATCTGTTCACTAAAATTATGATTCATAATAGAAATATATACTTTATGATATAAGCTTAAGGTCCTTGATAGAACTTCGATATGAAATTTAAATTCTTGAAGCCTTTTACGATTCCAAAGAACTGACAAATGCATTCGTGTGATAGATTGCGTGAAGATGCCGAACCCAGGTCACAGTGACAAAACATGTGGAATCTTACAAAGCTTCAACAATTCAAATTGTAAATATATATACATTTTTGATAGACTCGTGGTAAATTAATCATAATATATATTTAATTATTGAAATAATAAAGCCTTGGGATGCTAGTGTTAAAAAGCATTAAAGGGTCACCGATGACGACCATACAAGTATTGGAAATGAGAATTATGCATCAGACACTTACCGCGCTCTCTTACTTATTGATTCACCTTTACAAATATTCGGTTTTGCATTAGCCAAATGGTGCATTGCCTAGAGCTTTGCGACATTAGAATAAAATAGCTTACGCCCAATATTTCATTTTTTACTTTCAAACAATGAAAGAACATTTATTTTTGCTTTCAGTTAATTAAACTTCATATTTTCGTCGTTATAGATTCCTTCTAACCTTACATTTTTCCAACATATTTATTGTATTTATGTCACTTGAAATCAAACCACGTTACATCCAATACTCAATGTTAGTATCAAACAAGGTTTTTGTAACCCAATGGAGATATAATATATATTACTTTATCCCCACAGTATTAAATATCCGATTTCAGAAGTATATTTTTCCTAGGGGTGTTCACTGTTACTCATTGATGGAAGAGCATATGATTCAAATACTAAAACAAAATCTTCAGTACTATTTCTACAGTTTATATTAATAAAATCATGATCGTTTATCACTCTTCTAGATGATAACACACGCGATGAGCGAAACCAGTCATGACCTAATATTGAATTGAAAAAATAGTACTGAAATTTTTTTCAATTATTTAAATAAAATTAAAACGTGTCTGTGTTGACTTACCTTGTGGAGGTTATCAGATTAAGTCATATTCCATGGCTCTTACGTGAAAGTTTTGACACTTGTACTCTCACTTGTAACACTCTCTTGTACTGTTAATTGTTCAACTCTTAGCACACTGTGACCATTTGCTACGTGTGACATATGATACGTTAGAAATCATGGTGTTACCAATTTGTTTTTATATTACAGTTTTTCATGAACCACTTCAAAGCTTTTTCCATCCCTTAGATGCAAAAGCCAAAAATTATTCATCCATCATTATCACATTATTTTTTTTAAACATATTTTTTTGACAACGGATGAAAGAGTACAAACGGATTTCATAAATCGTTTTGCCCCCCGTCAATAAGACAGCTGTGAATAAATCCAATAAAACAACAGGACGGATAAGGGTTAGCCTTTCTGATAAAAGCTTTATAAAAAAAAACAGTTATATCATAGATAAAGAGGTATTGATATATACGCCAATCGCATAGCGTCAACCCTCGCATATACATCAAATGGGAGACACTTCAATAAACCTGGAAAATTATTGTGACTAAATCAAATTTAAAGAGCTAAAAACATGCCACATCTAATACTTCAAAAAATGGAATAACAAAGTTGTACATTTTGTATCGTTCAATCCCTGTGCATATTTTCTGTTTTCGTTATATATTGCATAGATAAACTCTAATTGTCTGTCATTTAAGAGTGCGTCCGTGTCTTACAATTCATGTTATGAAAACCCAGACCGCGACTGAAAGAAAATGTGGAAGTGAATTGACTTTGAACGAATCAAATTCTCTCCGATTTTTTTGAAACCTTTCCATCAAAAAATAAATAAAATAGTTAGCACCTTTAAAGTGACATCTGAATTTATTTTTTAAATATTCGGTGTTGGGACGCTTTTTGTGTGGCAGCAGACAACGGGTTAAAGAAGCCTGGCATGTTATTTTGTTTTATGACTATCAAAGCTGGAAACAGCTTGGTTTTGAAGTGTTGTAACAAAAAGTCATATACCAATTCAAAAGTGAGCTAAAAATTTTTTTTAAACATTTCCTCATTAAATTTGAACAAGAACGTGTTTTGAATACAGTTTTAAATTCCGCATAAAAGTGAACGATTTGCATAAGTTTTTATTCCAGTCACGCGGTCAGCTGTTGCATTACAGTGTGTTGCTTTGGCATAATGCGACTTATTTCGCGTAAAACGGTTGTACACAGTTTTATTGCGATCACATTTTCTAACAATCTCAAAATAGAATAATTTAACGAGCAGAAGTTTCCTCGTACTGATTAAGCCATGATACAGTAAATTTGATCTGCAAATTGTTTAAATCAAAATTCAGTCCAATTTAAATGTCCCATGTCCACTCATTGTGTGTATGTATTCGATGTTTCACAACTGCTTTCTGACACGTAATACTGATAAAAATTAACAAAATTTCACGCATTTTTCCCACGTTTTTTACATTTAGAAACAAAGGTCCCATTTTACGAAATAGCATTCAATTTAAAAAATAAAACACAAGCTTTTGATTTATTTCTACAAATTTATATTTTTAAGATTAGGAGTGGTTTCGCTCATCAGGATCATTATCAACTTATTATGAACAGTTGATAATGTTCACGACGATGGTAACCGGTAATGATTTAAAAAACTTTTTTTTTAAATATAATTGCAATAATTTATTTTATAACATATTTTCAATTGATTATCAAAAAATTAAAAGTAAAAAAAGATAGGGTACATTAAGTTGTCAACCACTTTCCGGACAGTGGTTGTCCTCTCGTCTGTTTCTGTTTTAATAAAACATCAATAGATTTTTTTAAATATCTAATTATAGCGTCTAATCTTACAATATTCCTTTACCTCATTATCGAGATAAATAAAGAGACTAGAGTAACAAAATATGAATTATATTCCATGCTATTTTGTCGGGATCACTAACCAATACCTCATTTGTTTACCTAAAATTTATGAAGCATTGTTGCTTGTCTTACACAAAGGTATTCATAATCTATGACCCAACTGTAAATCAAAATTAAAGGCAACAAAAGAAAGATTCGTTTTAAATTCGATAATCTAATATTCTCAGTAAAACAACTGGTTCAGCGTAAAACATCATAACGAAATTTTCTCTGTTGAGACAAAAAACAAAACGCTACCTGAAATTATTACAATTGAAAAAGCAATTCAACGTAACGGCGAATGCGACGAGAAAAAATTCGCTTTAACAATCTTTTTCTCAGAAAAAAACACAAATGGTGTTTGATAATTTACGAACTGAAGAAACCAGAGCCTAATTAGTAATTTTTTCCGAGGTGGAGAGGTTTGGTGCCCGATTTTACAAATCCTTGAAAATGAACGTAAAATATACGACTTGCTAAATCGTTGCTTTTTCAAAATCATCTCTGTGATATTCCTTAAAAGTTTGTCATTATGTTAAAAAAAAACTCATTATTGATAATGGAAGCAAAAATATTCAATTTTTTTACTCTTGTTGTTGATGAAATAATTTAAAGATACAGCGATCTATCAATTGAAGATATGAGTTCTTTCGATATGTTAGCACAGGCTCTTCGAACATGAACTCCAAGTTCACCTCATCTGAAGCATTCTTTAGTTTATGAGATAGAGCTACCTTACAAACTTCGACTCGTACGACATACTCTATACCAGTGGTTCTCATGTGGGGCTACCAAAGGATTTTGCTGCGGCCACCAACTGTTTTGTAGTAAATATTGGTATTTAAAAAAAAAATGTGTTTTACAAATGAATTTGTAAAATTATTATTATTTTAAATTGATTGAATAATTCTGATTTATCCAGCATTTATTCGAGTTTAAGTAAAGGACAGTTTTAATAATAAAACTGTTAAAAAATTTTGGTCGAAGTTATACGTTTACCATGAATCAAGTCAATATAAAGAATTAACAACAGTTGCTTTATTAATTTTGTCATTGTACCTACAACTGTTTATTGTAAAAGATCATTCAGTCTAATGCACTATATAAAAAAAAATACTGAAACTATTTTATCACATTTGGTGCGGCCACGAGACATTTTCATAGGATAGCTGATGTTAATAATGCGGCCACAGTGAAATTTCACGTGAGAACCACTGCTCTATGCCATTCTTTAGTCTGTCCGCACATGACCACACTCGCGTTAGTCAATATGAGTCGCATGCCAATAAATAATGAAAATTTACAATCATGTATTCATTTTAAAATAATTAACTATTAGCCAAATATAGTAAAGTTATCAAAAGAAATGCATGTACACCGTCCTAATTCAATTTTCGAATAAAACATCTCGAAAGTTTATATATTATATATGTATGTAACGCCTCTCTTTTACCTTTATTATCCAGTTTCCGTGACATTTTTGTTCTTCTCAATTGACAGCCTGCCGATCTCTGATCTAAAGTAGCCGAAATGCATATTTTACTAATATATCCAAAATCCAATCTTTATTTATTAAGCAAAACAGAAACATAATCTTTTTAATTATGAATTTGTTTACTGGGGCAAATTTACTTCGTGCAGTTAATTTATATTATATGAAAGGAAATATAATACCCTCATTATTATACCGAGAATACGATATGAAGAAGAGGTTGGTCTCTCATTCTACGGTTATTATATCATACCCACTTATAAACTGAAAATAAGCCCTTGATATAATACATTCTATGATAAATATCAGAGACGTATCGCATACAACACCGTATTATAGGAAGAGAAAAATACACCCGTGCCATGACCCAATTTTACAGGGGGGCACCCCTTGGAGGGTTGTTTTTTCGTTGAAAATCAGCCCTTTATCTTCTTCTTGGAATTGTTTAGTTGTGAATGACACCCAAGCTAGGCTACATTTGGCACTTTTTTGAGAATATCGTTGTTGGTGTATGATCCTTGATGTTATAACTGATCAATAATGAGAATCCTTTGTGATAGTTTAACTTAACAATAGACTTAACGAACAAACTAATATATGTCGGTCACCATTATTGAATCCTCTGGGGGGTGTTCCTTTATTTCTGTAATGGACCATTTCCGTGTCATATGTGAACTTATTGATATAGCCGCCTTTTTAGTTTCATTTACAATTGTTAGATTTATTGCGAGCAGAAAACAAGCTAGGTCGTTGAAACAGGAGAGAAGATATATTGTGTACCTTTTCTACAGAGCTATATATAGATAAGCAAATGTTAGATTAAGCATAGTTCTGACGATGGCGTGAGCCAAAATAGCTATCAACTATATTTTAAAAATTAATTTTGTAGAACTAAATAACATTGCTATTTTTTTCACCGTGTTATAATGGAGTTCTCCCAAGTGAATACCAATTCAATCAATGAGTTCAATTCAGTCCAACCAACTCATAGGCCTATATGTCATTCTACTATCGTTGGTTTATAAAACAAACTGTATTGCATTTTGCAAATTTGCGGCATCATACGAAGAGCGTATTGGCAAGCTATCGAGTCTTGGGCGATTGCTCCTGACACTCGTAGCTCTAAAATACGTCACGGGAAACGAAATTTTATACAAAACATGCGGCAACAACAGGTGGTGATAGCAACACTAATCAATGACGAAATACAGACCTCGAGCATTTAAAATCATTTACTAACAAGAAGTATGTTTTAATAAAAAAGCTAAAAGTCATGAATCATTAACTTGTATATTTTTTTTTATAATATATTGTTATGAATAGAATTCATCTTCGGAATTTTGGCTTAAGAAAAATTAATCTCAGCTTTACATGCTGTTCAAAAAGACGTAGACAACATATCGTCTCACTTGTATAACAATGACGGAATATACTAATGTGAACATTTAACATATTTGTATGGACTATTTTCTCTGTTATTAAAATAAAAACACATTTTTTTGATTGATAGCCTCTACAAGAATAATTAGTAAGTTAAGTAGATATTCTAGTCTAGAGCAGTGGTTCTCACGTAAAATTTCACTGTGGCCACATTATAAACATCAGCTGTCCCATGGAAATGTCTCGTGGCCACATCGATATTAATTTTTTATATAATGCATTACACTGAATGATCTTTCACAATATACAGTTGTAGGTAAAATTGACAAAATTAATAGAGCAATTGTTGTTAATTTTTTATATTGACTTAATTCATGGTCAACTTATAACTCTGACCAAAATTTTTGAACAGTTTTATTATTAAAACGGCCATTTACTTAAGCTCGACTAAATGTAGGATAAGTCAAGTTTATTCAATCAATTTCAAAATAATTATAATTTTACAAATTCATTTGTAAAATCATTTTTTTTTTGAATATGAATTTTTACTATAAAATTGTTGGTGGCCGCAGCGAAATCCTCTGGTGGCTGCACATGAGAACCACTGGTCTACAGGTATGAATTTTTACACGTGCAATAAAAAAATCAAAAAATATTTTATTTTACTTTTTTTTTACTATATTTTTATTGACATTAGAAGAATACATAAAAGAATTATATAGAAGAAAATTAAACAAAAAACTAATTATGTGGGAGTCCCCATAAAAACGGCGCGCCTGTTGATATGATAACAACCTTCTGGTAATCCAAAACACAAAAAAAATCTTAATCAAAACAAATACCGCTACCGTTTGAATTACCGAGAAGTCGAAATATTATTTTTTTTTTTGAAATATAACAGCTGTTTAAATAAAAATACATTTTTACAAGTTATTTTGAGGTTCCCGAATTTTCGAAGAAAAATAAAAAAAATAATTTTGTTTTAATTATAATTTATGCGATAAAAGGACCTATAGAAGAGATTCACATTAAATTTCAAGTAAAACTTGAGTCATGCCAACCGTATCGAAAAGATTTGTTTCGATAAAACCGCGTTTAAGTTTCGGGCCGGCTTACATGCCGCGTTACCTTATCTCCCAAAAAAATTTGATTATTGAAAAATTCTCTTACAAACATTTTCTTGAGGGTATAAGCTTTGAAAGTATCGAAAAAAAACTATAATTGTTTTTTTTTAATTACCCCCTTACAACTAACAACTTTGAATTATTCAGTCTTGAAATATCCTTTATGTGACTCAGCAGGGCTTATGTTATACAAAATTAAATTGACGAAATGTTTTTTTGAAAGAAATAACAGTTAAATATTTAAATCATGAATGAATAATAATTCTTCAAATATTTTTTTATAATGCCCTTAATTTTTGTGATAAATAATCAAATAATTAAAAATTAAATGTGAATTGTTTGCAGTTATCTGAAAACCACAGAACATCAAACGGTATCGCTTTTGTAAATTAGCATTCAATTAAAAAAGCATCAAGAATGTAAAGAAAATATATTCAAAGCAACCAAAAAATCATTATCTTTAAATGATTCTTGAAAATAAATTACGTTGTGAAATTGGTTTTATTTTTTACGAGGCTCACCTGTACACCAAAGTGGAAAATGTAAGAGCAGCCCCCGGGGACTTTTACTCGCCTGACAAATAAAATATAAAACGTAAAGTTTCACAACAATTTGCCACCGGAAATTATTAAACTACTTTTTATATTACATTTGAACAGTAATGATAATATGCAATCAAACACAATTTATTTAAAAAAATTTGCTTTCGTTAACAATTCCAAACAATTAAATTAAAATATTTTTCTAGTTACGGCTTGAAGCCAAATTAATTATGAGTTATTGTCTACAACCATTTTTTAATTAAATATTTAATATTCAATAAAATAAAATACTTCATGTGCAATTTTGCACATTGGATATTAAATTATTCTTTTTTATTTTAAATAATAAAAACACATCTTTTAGTAGTTTGATTTGTTGATCATTACCGGTTTCGTTCGTCGCGACCATTTCCAACTGAAACTGAAAATAAGTACTAAAAATGTGTTTTTATTATTTAAAAATATTATGTCTTTCCATCAAGAATTAACAGTTAACACCTTAAAAGTGAATAAAGCATTCTTGTAGAGCCCAATTGAGTTCTTTATCTTTGATGAATGAGCAATAATTTACTTAAATTGGAAAATTTTATTGCTATAATAAGATGCCGGAATTTGAAACCCAGACCATGAGTGATAATACTTAAGGGGCTGTACGTAGCTTGAATGATTTAAATCTCTTTTTTAATTTTCTATTTTAATCTCATTTTTATTCAATTTATCGATAATTATTTATTACTTTATCTGAAGTGCTAGTAACTTTATAGCTCAATCTTTCTAAGAGACTAAGGATAGAGGGAATAGATTTAGGATAGAATTTATGGTAAGTTAACCCGCTCTCTATATCTACTATTTTTTTACGATTGGATTTGTTGGAAGTAATTCATTGTAAACACTCATGCCATCGAACTGAATCGATTGTAAAAACGCTGTTCGTATTTGTGTAATCTACTATGGAACCACACAACATTGAACACTGCCACATAGACACGGAACTTCACATGAATCATTATTTAATTTAATATAAAGAGGTCACGAACTGTTATGGTTGTCAAATAAACAGCCGAAAACAATTCGCGGATGAACGTTAGGTACGCAGGCTGATTCCGAGATAAAAAATATTTCCACAGATTTCGTAAATCATTTTAATTGCATCTGCATTAGAGTACGGTCAGAGCTTTCCCTAACACACAGCTTTAAGCAGAATTAGGGAGCTTTTTACATCTACGTATGCGAAGTCGTTAAGTCACGGGTCGTAATAATGTTCCATTAAAAATATTAAGCACACATGAAGTCAAATGAGAGCGAAAACATTGTATTCTCAGACAAAGCGTTAGAATGTTGCCCTTTAACGTATTACAAAATCTCTTGCATAGCCTTTTTTGCAAAAAAGATTACAATCGTTCTTGGGATATTTCCTTCACCAACAAATCTAACGTTGCTCAACACCTCTTAAATGACCATCACCGAAAAAATAGTAATAAACAGTGAAGGATTTCCCAGGGCCTAAAATAAATGACTTTATGTTATTATATAGATTATACTTTTACAGCTCTAAAGCATCAAGTCTGATACATTTCATGCAAAAATCTTTATATTTTGCGACAAAATTCAATTTTAAACATCATGTCATGCGTAGAAAAACAACGTCTCAAACAATAACCTGCGACTAATGAAATCGAGTCCACCAATCATCACGACCGCACACATATGTTGTTAAAATTTGCTACATATTATACAAAATGAAGTATTGATTTTTGATAACGTTTGTCTGATTACTTAATTAAATATTTGTTGAAGACGGTACGTGCCAGCATGGATTATTATTCTTCAATAAACTATGTAACATAGCATTAATTTCGATAGCATAATTGATTGTTGTGAGTATAACATTTTACTTCTAGTATTGAAATAGATTTTTAAGATAAACTTACATTTAAGAGGTAATATTTCTACTTTTGCATATGGAAAATAAATCAAAATTAAAATTTATTGATTTAATTGACATTTTCTTGGTAGAACTTCATTATATCACGGTGAAAAAATAGCAAAGTATTTTAGTTCTAAAAAATGTAAGATATTTAGTTGATAGCCATTTCGGCTTAAGCCCTCGTCAGAACGACCCTTAGTACCGAAATAGATGTCAACATTTCAAGTATTTTTGTGATGTATTGAAAGATTGTTGATAAAATAAAATATAAAACTCCCACCTGTATTCACAATAACTAATGTATTTTTTATTTATTCTCTTAATTAGTTTAAAAAACCGAGGTGTTTTTTTTATTCTTGTACTAACGCTGCACCACCGAATTTCAATTAAACATTTTAAATCCTGGTTTTTATCATAAAGATAAGATGTTAAGGTTAGACAACATTTTTTTATAATTGTGAAATGCAACTTAGTAGCAAATTTAGGTACTTGGAAGTAACGGCGGCTTTAACGAGCACTATAAGATTCCCAGGAGAGTTTTTAGTGCTGTAAAATATGAATTACTTTCTTAAGAGACAATCAACTCGGACAACCAAAAGCAAATCGTAAAAATCACTTAAATGAGGAAAATTGTTTCGTTTCCCAAGGGTTACTGTTTTATTAAAAAAATGTTTGTATACACAGAAATTTTAAGTCAATTTCCTGGAACAGTTAAGTGTTTCATATTGGTTTTAAATTTTTGTTTGAAATTCAAGCCGCAAGCTTTTGTTTTTGTTCAAGATTTTTTTTGTGCCAAAAACTTTAATTATGAGACGGTGAAAAAATAGCAACGTATTGTAGTTCTACAAAATTTTTATGATATATATAGTTGATAACTATTTCAGTTTATGCCATCGTCAAAACTATCTATAATTCTATCGAGTGAATAAGCTGAAATAGCTATCAACATGTTATTATGGAGTTCTAACAAGTAAATCCCAATTCAATCATTTAAAAATATAAATTTTTTCATTGTTGAATATAATATTTCTCCGCCAAGTTTTTTTACACCGTAAAATCGATTCAATCACGTCTTAAGGATTTTCTTTTTGGGTATTTTCAGCATATTTTTGAAACACGCATAACTTTCAAACCCTGTAGAATAAACCACATACAGAAACAAAAGTGTTGGAACGTATATCAGATTGTGGTTCTAACAACGTTGAATAAAAAATTACGATTGAAATAATCTTTTTCATGTCTCTCAGTAACAAATTACATAACTTTTCAAACAAACAATTTTTAATCATTTCATACAATGTAGTTAATGAAAAATAATATATTTACTCTTGAATACTTATACACTAATGGATTCACTAGTTTTACATTACAAATGTTCATATTTGCCAAGTAAGATACCGATCTGTTAGTTTACTTATCTGCTAGACCCTTCCTATGTTACAACCCGGCCAACTAGGGCTGCTAACCTCTCGCCCATTCATAAAAAAAACTATCATAATTTAAATTTTAACTGTTGAAACTTTGTAATATACCACATGTTTTGTCACAATTGATCCGGATTCGCCTTTTGGCAACTTCAGGCATTCTGTTACACGGATGCAATATTGTTCTGAATTTGAGTGATTGACGTCAGTTTTTACAAAAAATGTAGAATCGTATAAAGTTTTAACAATTTACATATGATTTATTTTTCATCAAATCCTTCAATCGATATCATAAATTAAATTTTAATTCTTGAAACTTTGTGCGATTTCACATGTTTTGTCACTCGTGGGATTCGACTTTTGGCATCTTCAGCTGTTCTATCACATGGATGTAAGATAATTTACATCAGTCATATAGACTCATTTAAAACTCGTCAGTTATGTTGCATCCGTGTAATAGAATGCCTAAAGATACCGAAAAGTGAAACCCGGGTCGTTAGCGAAAAATCATGTGCAAATGTGCAAAGTTTCAAAAATTCTAAATTGATACTGAAACTCAATAAAGCACGTTAAGTCGATCACTTCTAAGTTGTTAACTATCACTTCTTGATGGAAAGACTCGATATTTTAAATAATAAAAACACATTTTATAATACTCATACCGACCATTTATTTTATTATCAGGAACGGTTCCGCTTATCACGAGCATTATCAAAATGAAAAATTGCTGGAAAGGGACTTCATTTTAAATAATAAAAACACATTTTTAGTAGTATAATAGTGTAATAGATTTATGATCAGAACCGATCTCCCTTAATTGATAATGCTAGCGTTGAGCGAAACCGGTCTTGGTCATGAAACATATTTTGAAAATGTGTTTTTTTATTATAAAAAAAGTCTGTTGATATCATAGTAAGCTCACACCTAACCAATGTTGAAATGAAATGACTGAAAAAAAGACTGAAAGTATTATACGCTTAGTATAAGTATGAAGCCAGTGTCAACACGAATACAAATTTTTACCAGATGGATTTTGGCAACCCTGCGATTGGTACAGGAGCGGTTCGACCCAACGGCCGTTGTCGGTTTCCACATAACTTTGCTAAACAGAACTTGCCATTGTCGATGGTTAAACTAATGTATAATGGTCGGAGGAAATTTAAGGCTGTTGTTCATACTTGAACGCTGTGTTTCATAAATAATAAACAGATTACAGAGAATATTTGAACTTTATGTTTGGGAGTTTACTTCAATGCCTTTTGTTCTCAAACGCCTGCCAATACAATTTTGTGTACTGTCTCTGGGTAAATTTTCGTTTGTTTTACCGGCGGATTACCAATGGAATTTATTTTTGAGAGCTGAACACTTTTTTCAATAGATAATTAATGACTTGAAAATATAATTTATGATATCGACGGAAGGTGCTTGATGGAACTTCAATATTAAATTTGAATTGTTGCAACTTTGTACGATGACTGACGTCAGTTCTGTTGCATCCGTGCGATGGAATACCTGAAGATGCCGAAGGGCGAAACCCGGGTCGTTTGTGATAAGACATATGGAATCGTACAAATTTGCAACAATTCAAATTTGACTTGAAGATAATTTCAAACGTTCTGCTTGGCCAAAGCTGTTATTTTATGAAAGCTCACAATTTTGCCATAAGTATTCATAGAATTATCATCAAATCATTCATCAAATTATAATATGTTTTTTGTCATCCTAATTTTAATGCCGCATTTTATAACATATAAAGCATATAGCTACTTTATATAATATATTTTAAAACATCATTTTATGGGAATAATTCTCTTTTATAAACGGAAAAATATGATGATTTAAAAAACAACTCATTTTTAGTACTATTTCTACAATTTATTTTATGATCAGGACTAATTCCGCTCATTCAAAATATTATCAACTGATTGGATACAATTAATGATATTTATTAAGGTGTTTAATGGAACTTTAATATCAAATTAGAATTGTTACAACTTTGTACGATTACACAGGTTTTGTCACTGACCTAAAGTCAGTTCAGTCATCCGTGTTTTTAGTTCTGTTGCATCCGTGTGATAAAATACCCGATGATGGCGAAAGGTGATACCCAAGTCGTTAGTGATAAAACATATGGAATCGTACAAAGTTGTAACAATTCAAATTTGATTGGATACAAATTAGAAACAAGCCTATGTATACAAAACTCTCAGTTATTAGTTAGTGGGCATACAAAACCAAAGGTTCTAGAACTATATATATATATAGGCAATAACACAATATACATCCAAACGAAGTGTAAATTTTACAGTCTCTTTGTAGTAAATGAAGGCAAATCTATAATCCATCAAGAATTTACGTGCAATTATTAAAAACTAATAAAGAAAAATGGAAAGTGAGAATTTTTTTATTAAAACAAGCTGCAGTTGAATATGATATACAATATTATACAAAAAAATGTTTTCTATCATTTTCCAATAAAGGTCTTTATTTTTAAATTTTATTTGTTGAAACTTTGTACAACTCCACATATGTTATCTCGTACTACCCGATTTTTACCTAAAGATGCCGATAGGTGACAAAACAAGTCAAATCGCACAAAGTTTAAATTATAAGTACAATTCAAATTTGGTATGAAAATTACATCAAACACCTTCAATCGATATCATTAATTATAGTTTACATTTTCGCTGTGTAGTTCTTCTTCTATATAAGCGATTAATGACTATTTAACGCGTGTCAGTTTTATTACATCAGTGAAATATAATGCAAATCTCAAATATGTAAATGAACTATATCATATGACGAATAGTGTCATGAGTGAAAAAATATGTAGAAATGAACAGTGTTTCGAAAATTTTAATTAAATTAATTAATTTAATTTGAAAAAATATTCAAATTATGTTAGAATTATATTGTTAGTTATTTCGTTGAACTAAATTGAACGTCATTTATCAAGGAGACTATTCTGTGTCACTTTTGTTTAAAACTCGAGACTGCATTTAATCTTTGCCGGTTCAAATGCTTTCGGTTTTAAACTATGATATTTGTCAAAACTGTTGTGCTTAATAATCACTTACTCAGTTGAGAATGTTTGCAAAGTTTTGGATTAAACTGACGCCAAAGCTCGGCTTTATTTTTCTCAGTTTTGTTTTGTTAAGCCGGGAAAGTTTTCGTTGGCTTGATAAAGTTATAAAAAAAAACAACGCATAATTCCACTGAACTGAAAAATGGCAGTGGAAATAAAAACAATCTTAAAGTTTTCAAGGAAAAAAGACAGTTAAAATATTTTCTACTATATTTTGTGGAATAGCTTAAATTGACACTTGTACGATTATCTACATTCTTTTGAGTCGAATATATATTATATAACAAAACTTTAAACTAAGTAACCACGTGTTTACATCTTTTTAGTTAAATCTCTACGCTAAGTGCTTTGGGATAATTAAAAGAATTAGATATTAGCAATATAATGAAATTGTTAAAGAGCAAACTATAATATGATAAATCTATCACAGTTTCATAGACTATTACGGAAGATTGCACATTTTTTCAATAAATCAACTTAGTATATTATTAATATACGTCGATTCTCACTCAATAAAACCTATTCAACTTTCACTTCGAAAAATATATAAAATCATTGTCACCTTTAATATTATTAGATCGTAATATAAAACTAGTATGTTAGAACAGTAGTATAATTAGTACGTATGCAAAATATCGCTTAAAAAAGATTTTGTAATGATTAAAAACTTAACAGTTATGATGTCATGTGGTCGTAGTAATGCAAAAACCTTTGCGATAGTAGAACAAAGATGTTTTGAAAGCTTCAAATATTAATTATCCTTAAAATAGTATTAATAAAGGAAATACATATAAACAAGAAAACATTCATTTACATAAATAGAATATGAATTTCATGATATTTTAAACCCTTTGCGTGCTTTAAAATAACCTTATCATAATATGTATACCTCTGTTCATCCTATCATATGTATATGAATTTTCTTGTAACATATTTGTTTTTCAATCTGATTTTACTATTTCAGAACATGCTTTACTTTGATTATGGTGGATAAATAGATTTCATTTGATAATAGTTACTAAACTAAACAATTTGGATTTACAAAATAGCTACCAAATCTACGCCCACATTCACGATGTCTATTTTATATAATTTTCAATGAATTACACGAAACTTGTAAATTCGACTTGACTTATTTGGAAACTTTTTACTTATTATTTAAACTAATGCAATTCTTGCAGATTTAAAAGTTTTTACTCTAATGTTCCATATTTTATTGATTATTATTAGTGAAAACTATTTTATTTGATTCATTGCTTGTAATTTTTATTTTATTGAATTGACATCGATTTAGTAGGACTTCATTATATTAAGGTAAAAATAATAAAAATTTTATCTTATTTTTTTTTGCAATATATAATATATAGTTATATACCATAAAAGAAATATAAATATTGCTTATCGAACGAAAATTAACATATTATTCTAATTCAAGCCATTGTTATGATCTCACGTGATAACGAGTAATAATTGCATTTTGTTTCATTAATTTCAACAATTTATTATAATAATTAATTATGTTTGTTTCTTTTCTTAAGACTTTCCGCTTATATATTTCAATATTTAAAAAATACATGCGTTCCACAATATTCCGTCTATCTTTTTGAATAGCTTATATAAATTTGAGCTTAATTTAAGCTTTTTCATCTGCCATTGTCAGCAGAACACAAAATGACCACCAACAAACATGTTTTTAAAAAATGTAGCAAATGTAAAAAGTTGCTTATAAAGCTTCAATTGTTTTTTTTATAAGTCAATATTTAATCACATCTTAATAACAATTCCACAAAATCGAATATAGAACAATTTTGTTTTATTTATGTGATTCACGAAGTACAATAGATCAAAAAGTATTTTAATTAATATTATTTGTATGTTTGCTACTATGGTAACGAAACCTATGCACGCTAATTACCATTGATTTCGTATTGTTCCCAGTTACTAGACTGAAATTTGAATTGATTTATCAAAATTTAGAGACAAAGCGATGACTTTATTTAAGATTAACATAACGATATGGGCGTTTGTCTGTCTGACCTTCGTTGAACACGGATAATGAGGAATTTCAATGCAATGGCGTTTCATGCTAATCAAATAAAACAACAATTAAATATTTTGTATTACAACATTAACCAATGATAAATGTAATAATTTATAATATCGAGCAGAACTTCAATATGATATTTGAATCATCCAAGCTATGTAAAACTTGAATATTACGTCACTCAAGACCCGAAATATTTCTAACAATAGATTGTTGACGCATTGATCTTATATCGCGTAAAAGATATAGCATGAAAAGTTGTGGAGGCGTAACTGATCATTTAACAGAGGTTACGAACTTATCTGGGCTTTGTAAGAGCTTTTGGAATTTTGCTATGTTTTACAATTCATATTTGATATTTTATTAGTTGGCTCTTAACGATTGAACTATTTGTTAGCTGTAAATAACGTTATTTATTTGTATTAATTTTACAGTATAATCAGTTGGTTACATTATTATTATGTTTAGTTTACATTATATGGTATAAATATAAATAATATTCAATTTAAGTTACTTCCCTCTATTAAATTTATTTATTTATTTAAATAATAAAAACACAATATTTAGTCTAGTAGTAGTCGACAAGTTTTGCTTATCGCCTGCATTATCAAGTGATTCATTAAAAAATAAATACAAGGCTATAAATAAGAAATTTGAGTTAGAAATTACCAAGCATAAAAAATCAAATTGTTCAAAAATTAAGAAAATAATTTGCAGCTAAGCAAACAGTTTATACCTATATGAAGTAAATAGTTTTATTTGTTTTAATATATTGTACTTATTCGTCATCGAAGTCAAATCAAAATGTTATTTTCTTTCATCTTGTAACACCATTTATTATAAAACATGTTGTTGAAATAGTACTAAAACTAACACGGTGAAAAAATAGCTATGTATTTTAGTTCTACAATTTCTTTTATAAGATATAGTTGATAGCTTTTTCGGCTCAAGCCATCGTCAAAACTATGCTATGTATTGATTGAATTGGCATTCACTTGGTAGAACTCCATTATAACACGGTGAAAAAAGCGCCTAAATGTTTGCATCTTTGTAGTAAGGGTCGGAGAGTGACGGCTTTGGAACAGCTGGATATCAATAGACACCAATTATCACAAAGGATTCTTAACGAAAAAACTAACATAATAGTATCGCCACTTGTCCAGCCGTTGTGCAAAGGGGTGGTCTGATTTGGGTGGTGGACTTCCGTCCCACATATAAACTTATTGTCATAGACACCTATTGTTTCATTTAGAATTTTTGAAAATTTAGTGTCATTGTGTTAAAGTAACAAGCTAGAACGTTGGAACAGGAAAGGGGATGTGTTGTGTGCCTTTTCTGCACAGCTATATATAGATAAGCTAATGTTAGTTTGAGCATAGTTCTGACGATGGCGTGAGCCGAAATGGCTTTCAACTATATTGGTTAAATATAATTGTGGAACTAAAATACATTGCCATTTTTTCACCGTGTTGTAATGTTCTATTGAATGTCTAGCGTTAGTTTGAAAAAAAGAAGATATATAACAGTGGAATTAATTTGAATTCCTCATATTTTTGTGTGGAATTGTATAAGGAAAAATATGTGTAATAAATTTATAGAAATGCTAAATTAACACGTTTTATTGTCGCCGGAAATGCACACCATTAACCCTGCGAGCACAATTAAAAATGTACACCATTGGTGAATTGATCACAGCCTTGGGTTTACAGCGGCAGGCAGGCAGTGGGAAATCCACCCTTCCCATCTGGGTCTCGGCCGAATGATGGATGACTCGTCCACCCTTTCCGCTTTTTACACTGCCGGTGAAATTACTGGGCCTGAGTACTTGAAAAAAATGACGGTTATATACCAAATTATCCTTTTTGCGAGTGCTATTAAACATTTTTCGTGGCGAAAAGAGGCGCTTCTTTTTTGCCATTAAACATCTCACACGGTCGTAAAATGTTTACGAGTATCAAACATAGTTTTGTTGCGACAACTTTGAAAATCGATAAAGATTTTTTCACACCGAAAAAATGGTATGAAATTTCAAAGTCTACGTCATATGTCAACATTATTAAGCTTTTTTAATTTTATTGACCAATAATAATAAAAAACACTTTACTTTAGTGAGCTGAAAAAAATAACGAACAAACTTATCAGTGTTATCAATAGAACGATATCAACTTTGTACGATTGCACATGTTATGTCACTAACGACCCGAGTTTTGCTTGTCAAATGCATTCAAAAATAGATATAAATATTTTATGAAGATAATCACAATCAAATACCGTTATATCCAATTTAAATTCGCTATTATTGATTGAAACAATATATATATTTATAATTTTCTTAATTAAAAATAAAACACGATGGAAAAAATATACAAAATTTCATATTTTTTAATGAAACACAAAAATGTCGTTAACACGAAATATGGCAAAATAAAAATAGCGGTTTTTGCTTTAAGTTCTCATATAACTGTCCAAAAAAGAAAAAAAGTTTTGTTTGCTTTTTTAAAACAAATTCTGAATAAATATGAACACATCTAGAATAAACAATGAAAATTTTTACGTCAAATTGGCAATGGGAATCAATATTATTTTTTCAAAAAATTTCTTTCTGCTTTGAGATTTTCTATCCTCGATACGTTTAGAATCAAATAATACCCTACGGAGGTTATGTTATTGTATATTATTATGTACTTACAACATATATATACTATATAAAGCATTAAATATCTATCTCTTTCTCTGCTTCGCGCTCGTGTATCTCTTTCCCATGAAAGCTTCGATATATCTTCGCGGTCCACGGCGGAGAATGTGTTTGTTTACAACGAGTGGTATATTGTATATGGTTGTGCTTCGACAATTAAATTAAATTTTCCCTAAACACAACGCAACGCAGATGGTTATTTTAAAAAATATTTCATTAAGCTGTTATTTCTAACCACCTCTGAGTTTTTAATTTCACCATGTGTACTCATTTATCAAACATATTTTTATTTAAACTTCAATTTACAATTACGCAAAAAAAAATCTAAATAAATTGATTTTTTAATTATTCTCTTGTATGACACGTGTTTTACTTATTTGTAAATATTCTTCAAGCCAACTGTATCGTAAGGCTTAATAACATAAAAATGAAAAATAGGGTAGAGTGTTTTCATTTTTTACCGGACGTTGCAAAGTGGTTTATTATTTCATTTAGTAATGAATGTCATTACAATACAGTTAGTTTGAAAATGCTTCTCTAATAATTAACACACGTGGAATGAAAAAACCATCAATATCAATAAAAAATATCGTTATCATGAAACTTTTTTATCCATAAATCCGTGACTTCATTCAAGTTGAAGAATATTAATTTCAAATTTTAATTTCTGATACTTTGTTACTTTGATACTAACAACCTGGGCTTCGTCATTCGGTATCTTCAGGTATTCTATCACAACAACGCAGCATAACTGACCCACAATAAAGATTTTAAATCCGTTTTATACAAGAGGAATTAATTAACAAGGTAAAATACAAAACCTATGACTAGGATCCAAACACATATTTGAAATACTTTTCAAAACTATTTTCTTGATAATAATGACAATTAATTGCATATTATAAGTTTATGAACACCAAATATTTTTAATGCGTTTTTGATGAAAGGATTGTACAACAAATCATAATCAACTGTCATTAAAATGCGATTGGGTAATTTTTAATTAATTAAATTTTTTCAAATTGGTGAGTAACGGTGAGATTAAGTATCATGTAAAATAATATAGGAATTAAATTTATGAGATTGTCGAATTTTTGAAGTCATTCAACGTAGGCGAATTTAAGAAGGAAGAATTAGGTAGGCAAAATTGATCGTTAATGATATATATTAAATTTAATTTAGCTATACCTGACGATGCTATAAAGCAAAACCAGGGCCATTAGTGATAAAATATGTCCATCTTACAAAGTTTGAATAATTTAAATTTTATATTGAAATTCCATCAAGCATACTCATTTGACTTCATTAATTATAAAATTAATATGATAGTTTAGAAATACACAAACTTTATTATCATATTTTATATAAACTGTAGATGTTCGGAGGGTTGTTTATCTTAAGACAAATTTCAAAGAAAATAAATTGAGTTATCTGACAAAACGCACCCCTATTAGTTCACACATGATTGGAAGTATCAGAAAAGGGGATGTTTTGGTTTTATATTTCGCTTACCCTGCGGAGAATAAGGTTCTTATAGCAATTTAAATGTAAATTCTCAAGGGAGTAACCCGATTCCAATTTATATTTAAAAATACCAATATGACATCATATCCTTAATTAGAAACGTCATAAATCTATAACGGTATGGCATACTTGTCGCTTGTTATATTTGAAAAAAAAATCAAAAGTTGTTTCTTCAGCTGAATGTCAAATTACAATGTTTTCATCTTACATCAAAAATGTATATTTTTCATTCAAAAATTTTATAACCCACAATTTTGCACGCAAAAGTATACAGAGATTGCGCGATTCATTTGTTTTTTCTTCCGTCAAATTTAACAGGAATATATTGATTGAATTGGCATTCACTTGGTAGAACTCCATTATAACACGGTGAAAAAGTAGCAATGTATTTTAGTTCCACAAAATTATTTTTAACAAATATAGTTGATAGCTATTTCGGCTATATTTGTTAAAAATAATTTTGTAGAACTAAAATACATTGCTATTTTTTCACCGTGTTATAATGGAATAGTTTCGAAAATATTCAAATAACGAATTTATTAAGATTTTCGAATAATCGCATCGCAATGAAGTCGCTTTTATTGGTATGAAGGCACTCTGTTGGGAAAATTGATTGATTTTCGAGTTTCCTCACAGCCCAGTTCTCGCAATGTGTATGTATGCACCCGTCAATAGCTATATCACAGTCGATTAGTTTTGCTTCCATATTTTTGCAGCTGAAAAAACATCGATTATCAATGGAATATTTCGGTTTTGATTAACGAAAATATTCAACACTGATTCGCTGAAAATAAGACTCAACAATGCCAGATTGTAACTTTTTATTTTGGTGATTATTTATATTTACTTTTTTCGCGTTGAGCGAATCCGGTCCTGAGCATAAAGTATGTTGTGAAAATCGCACTAAAGTTGTGTTTTTATTTTTTTTAAATATAATGCCTTTCTACCTAAGTGACAATTAACACCTTAGAGGTATTAAAGGCTTGTCTAACAAAAATTTTAAGCATACTGGTTGAATGTTCGAAGTTATTCAGCTGTCAACAGCTATTTAAAAGTTTGTACAGCTAGACACATATATATAGCTAATAATAAATAGCACAGTTTAGAACAAAAATAGCACAGTTAACCATAAATATTAACTGAATCATATATAATTTACTATATCGGCTGAGAGTGCATGATGTAATTTCAATATCAAGTTTTAATCGAAGAAATACGCAGATATACTCTCACTTTGACAAACGCATAGAGTCAATTTTCCACATTCAAAGATTTATAAGCTTAATATGAAACTAGGATGTTATAACAGAAGAGAAGATGTTTTGTGTACTTTTTCTACACAGCTATATAAATATAAGTAAATGTACGTTTAAACATAGTTCTGATGAAAGCGTAAGCCGAAACAGCTATTAACTATATATATTTTCTTACAAATTTTATAGGGCTAAAATACATTGCTATATTTTCACTGTTTTATAATGGAGTTCTATCAAGTATTTAAATTGTTAAAAAAAATTACATCTCTTATGAACCGTGATGCCTTTTGGCATCTTCAGGAATTCTTTCTCATGGATGCAATAAAACTGACATGTGACATTTATGTGAAAATGTACAAAATTTCAACAATTTAAATTTAAATATTTTTCATAATAAAATACCATACTGTTTATCTGAAAAACGTTTTGGGATGTATGAATAAAGTTTTTTTGTTTTAGAGTATAACTAATCATGTTTTCATCGTATTTGTTGATAGGCTTAATAAATTCATTAGACCATTCGTCAACGCATTTCACTGAAATGTCGCAGATCCATCAACTAATCTTTAGCGCAAGAACATTCTACAGTTCACTAAAGAAATACTAGAAACATTTTTCCTGGCACGGCAGTACCTACATACTGAGACAAATGGTAATGATTTTTCCTGGTTCGCTGTTAGCTCACTCCCTCCGCAAACCGCCGCTTTACATGGAGTGACAAAGCTATATTATCCAATTCCAGCTTCAACCTAGCGACTACGACCTTGACCGAGAGCAGGGTGGCCTTGTGGAAGTTTCGACCGGCCTCCGTCCCACCCCAACTATTTGCCTACGCGTTGTTTAAGTTATCGAGGAAAGGGGGAATTTCCCGCGACAAAAGGAAGCGGTTGTACATCCGATTTTGCGAAGGTTCAGTGTAAATCTAATACACCTAACAGCTATTAGTTGTGTCGTGAGTGCTGTTGAAACGGAAGGATCAAACATTTACAACCTTCTGCGGCATTTCAATCGCTTAAAGCTGCAAGGGTTACTCTGACCGAGTGCCGAAATTAAAAGTGAAAATCATGAAAGCTCTCAAAAGGCAGAGAGAATTTTTAATTGATACAACCGCGATCCAATTGTTTTGGGTTGAAAACTGGAGTAAAAAGTATTTTTCTCCATTTTATTATATAAAATACTTATAATATAAATAAATATATTCATTTAATAATAAAAACACAATTTTTCGTACTTAAAGTTGAGTTAAAGGTAGCAGGTATACAAAACCATGGGTTCAATACCCGCTACTTTTAACTCATTTTTTTTTCTATAAAAAGACTTGTTTGCAAATTGTATTGATCAGTTGATAATGCTCGCGATGATCCTTTGTGATAATTGGTGTCTAGGATTCTTAGCGATCAAACTAACATAATAATATCGCCACTTGTCAAGCCGTTGCACAAAGGGGTGATCTAATTTGCTTCCTGAAAGACCACTTCCGTCCCACACATAATCTTATTGTCATAGACACCTATTGTTTCATTTAGAATTTTGAAAATGTAGTGTCATTGTGTTTAAATAACAAGCTAGGCCGTTGGAAAAGGAGAGAGATGTTGTGTACCTTTTCTGCACAGCTATATATAGATAAGCAAATGTTAGTTTAAGCATAGTTCTGACGATGGCGTGAGCCGAAATAGCTATCAACTATATTTGTTAAAAATAATTTTGTAGAGCTAAAATACATTGCTATTTTTTCACCGTGACATATTTTAATGTATGTTATTTTTTGACAGGAACTGCTTGATATTAAAATTTTCAAAATCTATTTTAAAAAAAGAAGGTTTTGAGGATTTATTTCAATTTATTTATTTGTTATATAAATACTTTCATAGTATATTACTTTCACAACGTAGAAAATATTTTGAATAATAAACATCGAAAATTAAAAGACAAAATAACAATAATAACAACCAACCAAGCTGATACAAAATTTTAAAATTTAATACATTAAAAATAGTATTCGTCCCAACTCACACTTGTCCATATAGAATATGTCAACATCTAAAAATTGTACATAAAGAATGGGACTCAAACTTGACAAACGGTAAACTTACCGCTCTTCATACGTCTTGATCGGAAAGTTAAATGGATGGTAAAGAACTTTGATGTAATAATAGGTTGACCATTGCACTACGAACGTTACTACTACGAAGTTAACTTATCCTATTTGCTTTGCACAAAAGACATTGAACAACTTATTAACAAAATATATTCGTACGTTTTCATAGAAAACCTCTTGTATTGATACTTCAAATAGGAGGCGTCATGTTTCACAAGCGGATATGGGAAAAAAGAAATCAGCTAGTCACTTCCAATGAAAATATTATAAGAAACTCACGTAATTACGCTCAAATACTAAGCGTCAATACATTTATTTGGAAGATTATTAATTTTATGTTTATATTTGGGTTTATTTAACGTCTTAAAAAAACTTTTAACCCAAAAAAATGTTGAATAAATGAGGCTATATATTTGCTACTACTTATCAAAGTGTACATAAATTTCTGCTTGAATTTAATTTAATTATAGTCGAAAGAACTTTCAACAACCATATCTTAAATTTTGTACCGCCAAATACGTTTTTTTGTCTTAATTTAATTGCGATATCGACTAAAAGTGCTAGATGGCATTTTAATTTCACATTTGAATTGTTGAAACTTTGTACTTCTCCGTTCGGCAGCATTATGCATGAGTGCAGAACTGACAAACAATTAACAGTTTGAATTCATTTCGCAAATAAATGCCAGCTTGGAAGTAAGGTTAGGTCAGGTTATTTGTCATAAGTCGTTATACTAAATGGTTAAAATATTGATTGGTTCAACGACAACCAATACTGTAGTTATTTAAAATGTTTTATATATGTATTTATAGTCTTTACAAACATTTTTTACAGTATCAGTTTGATTGTATCCGTATGATGGTTTGAGTTTATAAAGATATGTGTGCTTCAATTGAAACAACTAAATTAAAAATCCACACTGTACTGTATTAAGTATTCCTTTTTGACTGAAAAAAAGTTTCTTCTAAAACATAAATCAATCGTTGTTTTGCTTTTTTTGACAACAAAAAACAAAAGCTATTTTGGGGTCGGTTTCTTTTTTTTTATATGACAATTGGAAAGATTATATGAGAATAAAAAAACTTAAACGTCCAATTCTGTTTAACAGGAAAAGTGTTACTTCGCCCTAAGATAATACATGCCTTTTAAAACAAGATTACCGCAAAAAAACCAGGAGTTAAGCTGGTAGATTCTACCACACCGGCCTTTATTCTTCAGATCTTGCACCTTCCGACTATTTTCTCAGCAGGTTCTTTCAATCAAGGAATATAGCTGAACCCAAAAACCTATATTTATTTTACTCAAAAACCGGTATTTTGGATCCAAGCTAGAAAGTTTTTTTTTTTTCAAAAATTGAATTTATAAACTGCGAACGAGATGGGAAACAGTTTTTTTATTTGACGAATGTTAAGTTTTCTAAATATTTTCGAAATATAAAAAAATCACGATTTATTCATATTTAATTGTAAGTCTTTCTTTTTAAAGAGAATTTTTCCATTAAAGAATTTACTTAGTAGAAAAAAAGCAAAATGTTTAGCTTTAATAATTTTTATATGCGGTATTGATAACTGTTTCGACTTCCGTTATGTCAGAGATGTGTTTAAACTAAAATTAAGCTAAGTTTTTTTATACCTTTTAAGAAAGGTCGTCCCTAATCATTTATGAAAAATACGTGCAACAATCAAACATTTATTCAACGCGCCCTAGCATATAATGTAATTACACAAATGTTGGATTGAAATTTATTATGAGACATATCTGTCTGAGAATTTATTTTGTAACGCTCATCGCCTCTGAGTCTTTCCTAGTCGACTTATCGATTCTGTTCGGAGGCATGTGTGCTTTAAATACCTTTTAACACAATTTAATTAATTAAATATCTTAAAAAATATTGCAGAGATACCGAGTAGCTCATTTCTTTAAAATTTCTCTTGTAATATACCTCTATTATCTAAGCAGATATAGATTAATGGATTCCGATCTAGCTTTATTCTTTTCATACTTACTATTTACGCTAGGGAAGATATGCAATTCAGAAACAATCAGTATTTGTATAAATAACATCTCTTTAGGTGTGTCTATTAGTAGGCAACGTGCTTCAGATGTCAAGTGAATATGTTTTAAAAAAAAACTATTTTTCCGTAGTTTTACGTTTTTATCAAAATAACCACACGTCGAAAGTAATTCTAATAACATTGTAAGTTTTGGTGTGTTTTCTTCTCAGTTCTTTTTTTAAGTTATGTTTGTTATTTTTACGAAACAGATGTTCTTGCTGTGACATTTTATTGAGTACGGATCGAGCATAGCTCAAAACAAAACTAATGGCTTTTGCATTGGCATTTTTGCGAAGTTGACTTGTGAAGCAGACTCGTCAAATTGCTTTTTTACGTCGTAATCAAATCAATTCAGGATGTTTGTTTTCTCGAATGTATGTCGCCGGAAAATGGTTAGCCTTTCACGCATTACTTCTATAGAGGATAAACTGAAGTTATCTACTATATAGTTTAATGAGTCGATCTATTATCAACCCGTTCTTTTCTGACTCAAATTTAAGATATTTCAACGTCAAGTATTTCAAAATATAGATTATTACAGTGTTGGTACAAAGCAAACTTATGTAATCTATTAAGAAAACCGAGCATTAATTAACACTAAATTTATATTATATATGAAAGGTTTCCCTAAGGATTCTGTTTTGAGACATTGTTAAAACTCTCATGTTTTGAAGTGTTATCTATAAATACATTGAAATCTCTTTTAAAGCGTTAACTGACACTTGTTGATGGAAAGACATGATATTTAACATAATAATAACATAATTGTTAGTCGTATATCCGTATTTTATTATTTTTATAAAATTACTTAATTTGCTCATAGCGAGTTATATTAGGTGATACAGCACAAATTAAAAACAAAACCGATGGACATCATTTAATAATGCTCACTATGAGTGAAACCGGTACTTATTATAAAATATATCGTATAAATAAATAATAAAAATTTGTTTTATTTAAAAAAAAACATACCAATCTGCCATCTCAATACACTACGATTTTCTATCACTCGTGACATGAGAAAATAAGAAAACAAAAATTATTAAATGAGCCCACATATATAGATTAATAGAAACAGTCATTAAACTGACATTATCTTTCATTTATAATCTAAAACTTTCTCCCAAATATCAATGTTGAATTGATATGAAGTTATACAGAATAAATAACCCAATTAGTAATACAATACGCGGAATAATCAAAGCTTTTTTATAATAAATTTTATATTAAAATGAACTGTCACACAGTTACCGCCAAAACTATCAAATGTAACATAATAAGTTATTAGCTTTCTCGACAAATACTCTGTAGAATTAAGAAAATATATATTTTTTATGACAACACAATTTCTGTTTTCGCGAAATCGTTTAATTAATTTTCACACAGACCATAAAAAGTACTATTAATAAAAAAGTATATATATTCACATAAAGATTTTAATTCGCGGTTTTATTATCATCTGTGCATATAAAAAACCAACGTTAAGTGTTTAACGCATTTAGTAGTTTTCTCCTGCCAGTTATATACAATATTTTTATAGCCCAAGACACTAACCGATGAATATTAGCAAACAGTTTGCATAATCTCGTTAACGTTCTCTTATATATTTTAAGAAAGATTAATTTTGAAAAGTCAGCTACATCCAAAAAAGTTCGTATTTTTCAAAAGTAAATAAATGATTGAATATTTTTTGTCTTGAGTGAAACCGGTTTGATTACAAAAGACATTGTGGAAAAAAGTACTAAAAAATGACAAATTTTATTTGTTTAACTTTGTACGATTCCACATGTTTTGTCACTAACGGTAAGTTTCGCCTTTCGGCATCGTCAATCATTACATTACATGGATACGACACAACTGACGGAAACGTAAAAGTTTAAACAATTCAAATTTGATATTGAAATTCCATCGATTCCATTATTCAGTCAATATTAGAAATTATACTAAAAAATGTGTTTTGATTATTTAAAACATGCCTGTCCATCAAGAAGTAACAGTTACATTTAAAGTAATTATATACATTATCAGTTAATCAAGGTCGTAATGAGATAACCAAAAATCAATAATGAATATTGTGGAAAAATTTTCAAACGTATTGTTTTATTATTCAAATATAGAATAGAGCTTTCGCCCACTATAATAACTCGCTACATTAGTATTGCAATATTGAGCTTTTGAGCTTTGGAAGCGAGGATTGATATGAAACGTCGCTAGGTCGGAAAAGCAAATAATGTCCACTCAGAAGACAAGTTGAGATAACGAGTGAAGATTTTATGTAATAAAAAAATATTTGTGACGCTGTTTGAAAGTAAACTTTATACAATAGAAATTTTCGAATTTTTATTTGATTTTGTATAAAATTTTAATTTTTGAAAATTTCTACGATTCCACATGGTTTGTTACAAACGCCCGTATTTCGCCTTTCGACATTTCCAGGCACACTATCTCACGGATGCAACATTTTTCATATCCGACTAACTAGGAGTTTGAATTCACCCCGTTTATAATAATGTCGCAACATGTGGAAAGGTGAAAACTAAGTATAACACGTATAAAAATGCTATTTTTTCACCGTTTCACTCGGAAATGAATAGTATTAATAATTGTTGTCCACAAACGCATTCGGTTAAATTATGAAATTCTTAAGGAGCATACCTTCAAATTGTTGAAAGACGTTTTGCGTGTTAATACATAGCAAGTGAAATTGAATATATACATATTAAAGTAAAAAAATGTTTCATTTCTAAGCACAATAAAATATTTAATGAATGCTTTGAGTAAACTTTTCCAGTGTTGATAATTTTCACTGTGAAATTACTGCGTTTTTAAATTGCGCATTTTAATTTCTTAAATCATCACTCCTTATAAAAATGCGAGTTTTGCAAATTATTGTTGTGTTTGTTGAAAACATTTTCTCTTCTAAAACCATCATTACTGAAGTTTCTAAATATTTTTAAGCAGATCGGTTTATTTAATTGAAAAAAGTGCAGACTGCACGATAATGCAAATTTACATCAATCATATATTATAAAAAATATCTATTCATAAAACATATTTTTTGAAAAAAAATAATCCAAGTCACTTTGATTATGTTTTATTTTTTCGCATCTTTTACAATAATTATTTCTTGTAATAGCAAATATATCAATAATGTCGAAAATTAACCAATTAGTCGCAAAAAAACTAGTCATAACTATAGTTATATATTAAATACCAAATATGCTAAAAGGCAAAACCTGGTAGTGAGTGACAAACCGTGTGGAAATATACACAGTCAAAACGATTTAAATATGATATTGAAATTCCATCAAGCACATTCTATCTATATTATAAACGTCATATTAAGTATCGCATTCCTTGTAAAATACAGTCATAATATCTTTAAAGGTGTTAACTGTCACTTCTTGGAAGAAAGATATATTTTATAATTAAAAACAATTTTCTTACGTTATAATATTTTCCTAATATATATTTAATGATCAAGTCCGATTTCGCTGATCACAATTTGATAATTTACGCGTTGAAGGAAACCGGTCTTGATCATAAAATATATTTCACAATTAGTACTATAAATATAATTTGTATTATTTTACAAAATACATTCGAATATCTGATTCTTTTAAAAAGCCATTTGTAGGAAAACTTTTTAAAATGTAATATAAAAATTTTACGACAAATTTAGTTTCATTATATACCTAGCAATATAAGATGACGAAATAGCTATCAAAAACGATATTTAAAATTTTACATAGCCACATATGTGCCTTGATATTTTTACCATATTTAAATTGTTTTTTCTTGGTCTCTATGCAGATTTAACATAATTTTAATTTTAAAAAGTTATTTCACGTACTTCTTCTGTATATTTCTGGAAAGTCTCTGCTCGTATTTTTAATTCGTGTTTGTTCTTAATCTTGGGAAGCGCTGCGTTGATATAATATACGGCTGATTCAGCAAGATATTTACGGTGGAAAACCCGACGCTACCGTCGCTACCGACGCCTGAACGGGCGTCCTTGGTAATGGAAAACATAAACATGTTTTAAGCTCGGCATAACAAAATAAGCACTCCGCGCTCAATTAATTATTATTCTCAACCAAGTCCTAAGTAGTAAATTAACCTTTTAATAATAAAATTTTAACTTCTGTCTCTAATGTCTCACGCAAGCAAAATAATTGTCAATAGTATTTCAAAAAGTTACTTAACGTTTTAGTTATTAAATCGTGTTTTTTTACAGTGTTTCCATTTTGTTAAAGTAACATCTTTTATTTTTTTATTTTATCAAGAGTACGGCAAATCATCAACTTTGTATGGACATTATACACAAGCGATTTGAGAACAATGAATCAAACACTGAGATCATACAATTTACAATTTTAAAATTCTTCCTTTAGAGCTTTTTTAATTCTTTGCAAATAAACCGGAAAAAATTTACGCCCTCATAGTCGACATTACAAACGCCATCCAAAAAATCACACAGACATATGCCGCAAAGTGATGAAAAATTGAACATTTCGTTCATTCCTTTGAAAGCTCTTTTCACAAACAGTTACACTTTCTGAGGGGCTTTTCGAATATCTTCTACCCATACATTTTATCAAATTTGAATTGTTGGAAATTTGTACGACTCAGACGATTTTAATTTGAACAGATTAATTATTATAATAATTAATAAGAAAATTTGATTAATAAGGAAGAAAACGAACATATAAAGTGGACCGATGACTTATTTGGATATATGTCGTATAGAAAAGAACTGAACAAATGAATGTCGAAATGATAACGGAGATCTCTTTTAAACTCCCAACAAACTTTATTAACTATAATTCAACTAAGACAGGAGAGCTTATATTGAAATAAGATGAGATTTTGTTGTTTTGTACTTAGGTGACAAATGCGACATATTCATTTATAATATAGCGCCATCTACAATAGTGTTGACAGTATTCACTAACAAAATTGAGAGGGGAACTTTAATAGATTTGCATTTACATTAGCCATGTGGCTTTTAACATGGAATATAGTGCCATCTAATATGTAAGAGTATAAGTAAATATATATCGAATAATACTAAATAAGAACAAAATGTACGCGCCACATAGTTTTTTTTGCCTTATAACTTTCATATATTTGCTACTATGGAGTTAATACTATGAACAAATATTTAGAGCCTAATAAAACCTTTGTAAACATATTTTCTTCGACAACAAGATCATTTTGATATTTAAAGAAAATATTAAAGGGAGGCGTATTGAAACATCAAACGAAAGAGCTCATAAATGTTGCTGTTTTTATAGAAAAAAAATATGTTTTTGAAACCTGTTTGATTTGCATACATGTTTTTGAGACAAGCTAAACAAGCATCGAGTGGCTAAAATCGTAAAACCATATATAAGAAAATATTATTCTAAGAATTTGCTTCGGTATCTTTTGTACGATATTTTTTTAAAGTATTTTTTTACTTTAAAAGCCTTTTTTTAACCTGGTTGTTGAAAAACCTTGAACGAAATAATTAATTTTTGTATGATACAAGAGTTATTTAATAAAGTTATATAGAATGATATTCGGTATTCAGACGTATTGTCTCAAAGTTTCTCATTATTTTGTGATTAGTGATAATGGTTTTTATATTTGTATTTTGTATTGAAAATTTCAAAGGCTGTACTCACGGTATAAGTGCGCTTTTAAGTAAAATAGATAAAAACTGGTCCTCATTAAGATTAAAACAAGCGGGAGATCCACACGGCTCCATCTTAGTACCAATATTGTTTAAAAAATATATTGTTATAAGATGTTTATCTTTGTGATTGAGGAAAATGAAGCAATTACTGCTATTCACGAAAACAATACACGTGTTTTATCAAAATTCCGAAATCGACATGCGCTATGACGCACGTTTTTTGAGTAATAATTTAAGCAACTGTTAATCAAAATTGATACTAAAAAAACACAGCAACCGCTTTTTCTAAAGGCACCACTGTAACATTGATTGTGGTTGCATTTTTCTACATTCAACCAAATTAACAGTCAGGTAAATTACACAAAATATAGATCCTCATTCATAGAGCGTAATCAATGTTAGATTTTTTTAAATTACTATCGATTTGATAATTGCAAAATTCAAAACTTTAAAAATTATCTTACAGCTATGATAGACTAAAAGATTTTTCGATCTTTACATTATTAATAATATAGATTTAAAGTAGGATTGTAGAGTTGTTAAAAACTACGACTCCGACTCCCAAATTGACTAACAACACGACTCCAACTAAAAGAAGTTTTTTTTTTTTTAATTTGTCATATTGTTATCCAGCCTTTTCTATATATACGTATTATATTAAAAATCAACCAATCAATCCAGCAAATTGCTCATTACAATATTTTTTTAAATCAAAATAGTAGTTGCTTGTTTTTCACTACTCCGACTCAGGCCAAAAACTGCTACTCCACAGCTCTATTTTAAGTACACCCAGTCCACAAATTATTATATTGAAATCAGATATGGACCTAAAATATTATACTTTTCAATCTACAAGTGAAAGTTAACACCTTAAAAATGCTGAATGACATTTTAATAAGAGGTTATCACAAGAATATTTAGGGAATTTATAACATTGAGATACCTTTTGAATATAAATGGAAGGTTTCTGATGGGGTAATCTATCAGTTGACGTTTTATTGCAAGAATGACATGTAGTAAATCTCTCTAAATTTTAGTAATATTAAAACAGTTATCAGTCTAGTACTACATAATTCAATTGTGATTTATTTAAAAGTTCAAGCTTAACATTATTATTATCTGACTATATAGTGTTATGGTCTCGAATACATTTTAATGTATGTTCTGTTTATATAAATGTCACATCAGTTGTTCACGGTTTGAGAGAAGACATATTTAGGTATTTTTTATTATATAACTATAAACAATGTAAACTGTTAAGTGATTATCAACTCGAGTGCGCTAAATGCTGTACCTTTTTTGACGATAATGATAACAGAAGCTTTATCTAATACGGAATTGATGACTACCTAATCGCCTCCCTACTCCAAATTTTCATGTGTGGATGTGTGGGAGGGAATCTCAAGCATCATAAATATCCATAACTTTCAATAGAATGTCTCCTTGGTGCAGTCAATATCATATCAATAGCTTCGCTTCAAGATTTCACAGGTTTGATTTTCAATACGAAGGGTGAAATAAACTGATTACGTGAAACTAATATCGAAAAAATTTCCTATAAAATCCTTTTTTAACAAAGTAATAGGTTCTTCGAATAGCATTCGTCGTATAACATTTTTCAATTTAAATTTTATAACCCAAATGACAAAAATGCTCGTAATTAATATGTAAAATAAAATTTTGAAAATTGTTTAAAATTTTAATTTTAAAATTAACTGTGAGAAAAAAATTATCACTGATTATTAATTTCTTTTCTTTGCACTTCAGTCCGAAAAACGTGATCCATATTCAATGATGTTTTTAATTAATTACTTTCTATGAATAAAATTGATTTCTTTTGAACATAATTATACAAACAATAATATATAGTGTTTGTATTGATGACGCGTAACTGTTAGCTTCAATTATATAAACAAAAACGCGGACATATTTTAATTGAAATCACATAAACATTTTCTTGTTAAGCCTAAACGTAACGCGCCATTTCGTTTCTTAGAACATAAAACCTTTCCCACCATTTCACTTACAATCTAAAAAAAACACATTTGAAAGTCGTCACAAAACTTGTAGCAAAAATTTACGAGTCATTTCTTTTTTCTTCAATTACAGTTAATTTTCACAAAATTTTGACTGTTGACAACCTATATAATTATTTTATCAAATAATTTTGTAATATCAGATATTTTCAAAGTTTTTTAAGAATATACTTATAACTTTTAAAGTGTTTATTTACTAATTGGTGAAAAGGTATTCTACGTAAATAAGAAATCAAAATATTTAATAATACTATATAATTGATATTATTCTATTATAAATTCGACTTTAACGTGTTAACTTTATAAGTGTCTGTGCTTATTGGTCCACAACACTTTGTTGAAATAAAAAACTTATAGAATTTCTGTACAATATCTACAATCATTGTCAAGCGATACAATACAAGTTAAATATTCATACAAAATTTTAAGAAGATAATTATCAGATATACGAAACAAATGGTTCACGAACTGAAAGAATAATTTACTGGAAATCATACAAAATATATTTAAATGAAGTAAAATATTATACAGATATTATAAAGATAAACTTAAATAATAAAAACACATTTTTAGTACTATTTCCACAATAAATTAGATGATCATGACCGGTTTCGCTCGGAAGCGTTATGAACTTAACAAACTATAAACAAGCCTATTTAAAAAATTTCAGGTAAAAATTAGTAGGTTTACAAACCTCAAAAATAACTAAGTAAAACAATTTACAGGCAATCTCATAATAAAAAATCAAAAAAAGTATATTTATTTACAAATATAATTTTAACAATCTTTTAATTTGCAAACGAAATGAAGACAAATCAATTATCCATTGACAGTACTTATTTAATAATGCTCGCGATGAGCGAAGCCGATCCTTTATCGTTTAAAATATCATTGCTTTCCACCAAGAAATGCCATTTAACACATAAAAGGTTAAGAAATATATTTAAAGTTATACTTTATATTGTATTTATGTTTCGTGCTGTCAAAAAGCTGAAACATGTATCACACCGACCACCAAATAAAAAATACACCTCCACAAAACTAACGCCGAACGAATCGAAAATATTAATATTTAAAATGGTTACTTAGGAGGGTTGATTCTTCCGCTGTTTACGCCTGAAATTTTACTGTCAAGCATTATTTCTCACCAATGTCGTATTACCTGGCAGTGATGTGGTGCGAGCAAAAATAATCTCTTAAGAAACAAACTAAGGCTTCATTTAAGTGTTGTAGTAAATATTATCGAGCGTCTTTAAAGGATTGCAGAGTTTGCATGTATTCTAATTATATTCACCGCTGAAAAAACGACATTTTTCTTCTTGATTAATTACATGCAAACTTAACGCTTCCGATTGATAGTACCTGATAAATCAACACTCCTGCCAATGTCTTGATTTAATAAAGTTATGTTGGAAATAGTAAAAATAACTTTAAATTTTATCTTAAAACATTTTAATGATTGAATTGGCATTAACTTGATATTATAGAACTCCATTATAATACTTTATTTCTGATGACGGGTATGCCGAAATGACTATCAAACTATATAGCTTATAAATTTTGTAGAACTAAATAACATTGTATTTTTTTCACCGAGCTAATTTTAAAACAAATTTTTACACAAAAAAAACATCTATAGATTAAATTATATATAATAACCCAAATAAGATATTGTTTATCTTTTTTCAAAAAAAATAACATTACGTAAATGTTCAGTTTAATGCAATCATAGTTTTGGTGATATCAGAAACAGAAATCATTTTCAACAACCAAATATACACATATTTTTTAGAATAAAACGTATTTTGTAGTAAAAAAAATATATAAAATTTGTAATATAAAATTATGAATCATGTCCGGTTTCGCTCATTGCGAGGATTATCAACTGAATATGATATGACTGACAAAGCTTGCAATTACTCACGCGCTCAATACTGTATAGTATCAAATTTGATCTTATTTCTACACGTTTTTTTTTCATTCTTGACAAGAGTTTCGCCCTTCGGTTTTTTCAGGCATTATATCATACAAATGCAAAACTCAGATCGTGAGTGAAAAAACGTGCGATAATATACACATACAGTTTTCAGCAATTCAAATTTGATATTGAAATTCCTTCAAGAACGCACTTTCAGCCAATATCGTTAGTTATTAGGCATTGTGTTTTATTATTTAAATATTGAAGCTCTAGTAAATATTTTAAATTCAAATAAAGCGACAAATTTACTTACACTGGAAATTCATCGAAGGCATTCATGTCGAACGTTCGCTCGCTCGCTTGCTAACTCGATTCCTACGATACACCTACCGCAAAACCTGCCCATCCATTCGTGCCTCTCGCCTTTCGCCGTGAACATAGGGTAGCAGATACAGACATCGGCCACCACACAGTGTGACCCATAACAGAAGAACAGCCGGTGATCACTATAAAACTTAACTTGACTATCGCTAAAAAACAGAAATTATTTTAATACAACTAAATAAATTAGCTATATTCTTTATGCTTTTTATATCATGCCTATTTAAGATTACTTTAAATGTGTTAATTGTCCATTGTTTAAAAATTGAAGTTTTCAATTTTTTATATCACAATCGGAAATGCTTGCGATAAGCGTAATAAATCTTTATCATAATTTATGACCTAAGGTGCTTGATGGAATTTCAATATCAAATTTGAGTCGTTGAAACTTTGTAAGTTTCCATAAATCTTCACACTTACGGTCCAGGTTTCGCTTTTAATAATCTTCAGACATAGCCAAATTAAATTCAATGTATATCTTTAACGATCAGCTTTACCTCCCCAGTTATCTCTTATTATATCCTTTACTTGAAATAATTTCAATAGGGCAATCTCAAAAATTTATTTCCTATACTATTTCAACTGATGCTTTATCCTATCGTCACGCTTAGATTAAATGCTGAATGCCTGAAGATAACGAAAGGTGCACAAAATCAACAATTAACATATTTTAGCTTCCCTCAACCCACTACAGCCTACCCATTCGTTAATTTAATTTTAATGCACATGTATTCTTTATCCTAGCGAAAATTTTGTGTATCATTTTTTTTTTTTTGCATAATTCGGATTGTGGCTGAAGATTTTCTTTTTTGGAACCATTATGCCTAAAATATAATAATAAGATAGGGGCCATAATAGAGCCCTGTATGGAGTTAAGAAAATGAGAAATGAAATCGTTTCATTTTGTCAATGAAAGGTAACCGTGTAACAGCAGTTACATACACAAACCGGAGGAAGTAGTACAATCAACTTACAAGTTAAAACATTTTCATTAAAACTAAAATAGATTTATACTAAACTTTCAAAGCTATCCATTCTCTATGTGGCCGATCAGTGTTTCTGTCACCCTACAATAATACCTACCAAAAAAAGTAAAAGCATCAGCGTCGAGCAAAAGGCCAGGTTTTCGGCTAGGCTTTCCCGCACAAAGCGAGCCTAAGAGGACGTCGGGGCGGTCGGCCGAGGCTCGGGGCGGTGGGGCCAAGCGCGTGCGCCCACCGGGTCTACGGTACGCGGTACGCTACGCCGCGGCAAGCCGGCCGCCTACGAGGTAGTACGTCGACGTACCCGCGTAACGCCGCTGAAGAGAGCGGCGTGTGCCCGCGACGCCGTTTTGTTAGCTACGCGAAGCTCTACGACCTGCACTGCGTGGGTGTTTGTTTGACAACTGACTATGCACGCTACTCGCCAAACGTGATTCCTCCAACGGGCGTTAAACGACCGACAGCCTCCGTATACTAAACAAGAAACTCCTAATTTCTCCAACAACAAAATATCAAACAAATCAAAATTAAAACTGGACACAACTTTATTTAAAATTTAAAACAAAAACAATTTTAATCACCAAGACCTGTATTACTTTATTTCCCGCTTCGGATTCGGAATTTATTTGTTGAAATAAAAACTGTGCTGACAATAAATTGTGATGACTAAACTATTTTGAAATATCAGGAATGTCGACAATAAGAAATAAACTTTTTACGTGTGATATTATAGTAGAATGTATCGGAATTAAAAATAAAAATATTCTATGTTTCTAAGCGGGTTCATTAAAATACTTGAGTTGTAGAGCTAAATCGTCGATTTACACTTGATCGTTGTTAGATGTTTTAAACTTTCTGTGCTTTATTGAATTGAAATCTTCCATGAAAAAGCTACGAGTGGACGACAATAATCTTATGTCGAAATATTTCTAAGTAAACTTATTTGGCCGCGATTGTGAAACGATTAAATGTCAAATTTGTAATATTTTCTATACAAATATAAGAGACATATTTTTAAATACAATATACCGTGATTGATAATAAAATAAAACAATTTATATAACGATTAATATTTGAAGACATTTTTATACCGTGTAATACGACGGACGTTTATTATATAAAATGCGAAGAAACTAAAATATTCAAAAATTCTATACGTTTTTAGAGAAATATACAATCATTCAAGCTGGCATCTTTCAAGGGTAAGTAACTGTCACATTATGTAATTTGCAACACAAGAATATTATAAAAAAGACTTATAAAACACAATAAATTTTAACCATCACAAAGTTATTCAAAATTATCTTTTTTTTCACATAAAATATATTCAATATTTTTATCTTAGTATCAATCATCTTACTTTATTTTCACTTTTAAAGTACATTTTAGTTACACATCATAAAATATTTAAAAAAATCTCCAATTAAGACACTAGGAGCTTTTTGAACTGTTTATTGGATTTATATATAAAAGCTAAAAAGCTTATTCAAACGAACTTGTTTTGTGTATGTAAATTGCTTTTCCATTACAAGACACCATTATTAAATTTACTCAGGAATTTTCCATTAGTTTGCATGAACAGCCTTGTTGCTAGGCCAGAAATAAAAATGTGTTTGTATGTGTGCGCTATATGTGGAAACATTACGAAGATCATCAAAACGTTAAATCCTATTAGCAATGTTGAAGCATCATGAGTGGACGATATGAAAAAAATCCAATTACATTCCCTTATCATAACCGAATATTTTTTACTTAGATTTGCATTTTCTCTGAAATATATTATGTGTTTATATTTTTTCTGTATTTCATTAAATATTTGGAAAAAATATACCACTTAAACATACTTAGTAAATTGCGTTAAAACCATTGTTAATAAACTTGAAAATTTTCATTTCTTCGATACTAATTTGTAGAATCATTTAAAACAATATACTACATAAACAAAAAAGATAGATGTTAGAGGAAAACAACAAAGTATTTAGATATTAACTGTCAAATCTTGGCGGAAAGGGATTACATTTTAAATAACTTAATCACATTTACACTATAACTTCAACAATTCCATAGTTTAACGATCAAAACTTTTCCCACTCAATTGATAATTCTCGCGATGAACGTAACTGTATTAAAAGTATAATTATATTATTTGATATCTACTGTGTATATGTTAAAAAGTACCAACACAGAAAAAAAAATACTCGCGGCAAAATAAAGCATTTCTTACAGATTTTGAGGTGAAATATATTTATTAACTTAAATTTCAAGTGTATTAACACTTTACTAAATTTATTAATTGGCTGTTTATTTACTCAATCTTCTATTAATTTATAAAGGTATTAAAGAAAAGACAATAATTTAAAGTGACGTGACTTCGTGGTCTCAAATTGTACATACTTTCTTTTCTAAACATAAATACTTACTTGTATGTTTTATACTTTTTAGGCATTTTCACCTTACAATCATTAAATAAAAAGTGTTTTGTTATATTAATATGATATAACTGATTTCATTCGCAATGAGAGGAATCAGTTTTGGTTTTAAAAACATCAAAATTGTGGAAATAGTTCTTAGTATTGTGTTATATTATTTAGATATCATAGCCTTTTTAAAACTTGAATATTTACAATGAAATCACATATTAATTTACAAATACAAAAATTCAAAGCATTTATTTTAAAAACTAGGTAAACATTTCTAGTTGTATTTGAATTGTTACAACTTTGTACGATTCCACATATTTAAGTTTACAATAGCATACATTCATATCATCATCTGTAGTTGAGTTCATTTAATTGCTTATATAATACAATATCAACTCTTATAAACATTATTAAATGTTCAATATTTAAACTACACATAAAAATGTTAATGCTGTTTTTTTGTTTTCTTATACAGTATACAAATCTAAGATTTTATTTTTCATTGTAGGTTTGATGACTACTAAAGACGAAATAGCAATCGACAATAATTTATAACATTTTCTATTGGTAATCAATATGACATTTTTAACTTAATTTAATGGATATCTACCAAATAAATGCCCAACCAACATATACAACTTAATGTGTTTTTTTATTAATTTATTATATCGACAAAAATTGCTTGATAGAATTGCGATATCAAATTTAAATTTTTGAAACTTTGTATGATTTCACAGATTAAAAATGGTTTATTTGTGACTTACTATTTTAATATAATGCACTTTCTCTAAGAATTGACAGTTAGTTACATATGTCGGCTATGTCATTCAAAATTCAGGTAAAATTTTACATTTTTAAATTAGGATTCCTTATTATAAAAACAAAATGTTTGAAGTTATAACAAATATTCAAAAAATATATTTTGTTTGTAGTTATACATTTTTCGCTGCCAGTTTGCGTTACCTTAATAAACACACACAAACATACGCTGTTTTAAAACAAATATTAATTTACGAGCGATATTATTTTTAGACTGTAAATAATTTAATCAGTTGATTCAAAATTATATTTTATTAAAGCCGGCTTACACCGCAACTTCTTTGTGCTATTAAATTGCGTAGTATTTAATTAGCTTTCAAAAGAACAGATATTGTATTATGATAATATACCGTTGTACTTTTAACAAGGGTGGGTTGCCTTAATATACGATATGAAATTAATTTGAGCAATGCTTTGATAAAATATCCTTAAATTTTCGAAACGGTAAATACTTCAAATATTTCAGCGTGGTTCACCAAAGTATTTTTACCTCGTAATTCACAATTTTTAATCTCAGACCTTCACAGACAATTTAAAACTACTATTTATGATATCGATTGAACGTTCTTGATATTTTTTTTAAATATATTTGATTCTTTTGACTGATAAATGTGTTAAATTATTGCATCATTGATGATTTTATGAGAAATTGACAAAGCTCAATAAACTCGATTTATATTCTTAACGATTAACTTAATCTCTACAATTCTTCCATGCTATATTCCTTACGTGAGATTAGTTCAATGAGCGGACAATCTTGTAAATTGAATTGTTATATTACGTCACCTGTGATGTTTAATCCCACAGTTATCCACCAATTTAAAATAGGTAGGAATATCTAAATTTAACTGACATTTGATTATTATTTATTGTAATATTATTATATTACAATAAATAATATTATTATTATTATAAAATCAATAATATTGAAAGTTGCTTCGTATACATATTTAGACCTAAGGAGTCTGTATTTTTCCTTTGTAATTGATTCCTTTTGTATATAACAGATACAAAATGTTCATTGTATGCCAGTTTGGTGTAAAGAAATAAATGAAGATGCCAAAAAGTGAAACCCGGATCGTTAGTGATAAAACATGTGGAAACGTATAAATTTTCAATAATTCAAATTTGATACTACTATTTGACAAACAGTAAACACCGCTTATATACAAGAAGACTTGTAAAAATTGAGTTCATTGATATTATCAAACGAACAACTAAACTTCCTTATCCTTTTCTTGCTTAATTTTTGTGAGATAGTTCGTTGTCAAAAAAAAATCGTTTTCCTATAGATCATTTGATATTTAAACTTAATGTAAATTGTACATTCCAATTATTATTTTTAAATAATAAGAAATATTTTTTTGTTTATATTTCCACAATTTATTTTATGGTCAGGACCGTTTTCGCTTATCGCGAGCCTTATCAACTGATTTAATGATGGTTATGAACGAAAACGATTCTGATCATTAAATATATCGTGAAAATAATGCTTAAAGTGTGCTATTTTATTTAAAATACATCAGAAAGTACAATTAATATCTTAAGATTAGAATTAATACGTAACTCTAAGTATAACATTTCCCAATTACATTTTTAAGTTTTGTTCGTTATTGTTAAAACCTCTCATCATAAATCCATTAAAATGCATTGGTTTTAATATAATCTTTTTAAAATCCGAATGTCAATATAGTCCAATCAGTAGTAATTATTTTTAGTATAGATATATAATGTTTTCGGCTAATAGCTTTAGGGTTTATATATTTTTTCTTTCTAATTCCTTCTCTTGTATAACCGTGTAATAAAATACCTAAAGATGCCAAAAAAGACACCGTAATGAAAAATGTCTGGTTGATAAAAAAACATCACATTATTTTGAATCATCTAATTACTTTACAACTTAACATTTAAATTTAATTAGTTATTTACCTTTCACTGCTGTTTTATGAATGCTATTTCAATGCTGAGTGACAACTATTTATACACTAATCTGCCGTCTTAATGGTTGAGACGTTATTATCGAGAGGGTTAAAATAAATTTAGATATACACGAAGCTTCGACACTATATTTTTGTAATCTCTTTAATATAATATAAAAGCAATATTTATTAGAACAATGGAAACTGTTTACTGACTATCAGTACATCTGTATAATAAAAGGCCTTAATATTCTAAGAGATAAAGCTCCGGTCATGAGTGATGAAAAAGTCTAAGATTTTGAGACGACGAACACGACTTGATAAATACATTAATAGTGTTTGAAACCCACAATCGACAGTTTTATTAACCTTAATTATTTGTCTGTTGATTACGAACAGTTCACAGGTCATTTTTTTCTCGATAGTGAACCAAGAGCAGTGACAAAAAGAAAAAACTCGAAAATAAAAAAAGAGTATTAGTAATCGATAAAAAGTAATTAAGTTTTGGTCTTTTGCTGCGAAGTCTCAGTCAAATAAATCGAACTCACTTCTTTCGGGGCCTTTATCTGATGCAATATGGTTCCAGATTGAAGTTCTAAAATAAGATAAAAAATTTCATTAAGCCTAAAGCACTTTATCAGTGGTGTAGTAACAAATACACATGATTTACGCTTAATAACAATTAATTAAAAAATATTTATTGTATTAATTATTCTATTCTATTCTCGAATGCCATCGCTATCCGAAATATTATTCATAACTTGCGTTTTGCGCGATCCAAAAAAAACGATACCATCTACGAATATTTTTGTTATAAAACATTGTTTAAACAATAAAACACAATACTTACTGTATTATGCGTACCATTTTCACAATTCTATATTATCAACTGATCCATGTTGATCAACACTGTGTTTTTTTGTTAAAAAAATGCTTGGTTTAAGTCCATTCAAATAACGTTAAAAGTTTTTTATATCTGTTTTTGAATTAGAAAAATTGCTTTAATTTATTTTTATTTCTAATTTTTCTCGTTCAAGCTTTTAAAATACAAAATATTATGTCACTCACGATCCTGTTTTTGCTTTACGTTATCTTCATTCGTTCTATACACAATAAAAAATGTGAATTTAGTCTTCACATTGTTTTTTTTTTATTCGTTACACTTATTCTCGGTCTTCAATTTAGGTGGCACATACATTTTACACATATTTGTATTAATAAAAACCGTAAGGAACTTATACAAAATTGAAATAACGGTCCCATTATATAAAAATCGCGTAAATATGAACGTTCATTTCATATTAAATTTTAAGATGCGTTTTGAAAAAGCCGCGTAAAAAATATCTACAGTTCGTTATACTTACAATATTTACTCAAAAAAATATTTATGGACATGTAATATTTAACGCTTTTTTTATTTTAAAGCTGTCAATATTCAATCTTTATTTTCACTGCTGTTTTCTTAACTGGTTCAAAACCCGTTATCATTAGAGACTTAGTTCAATTCCACAATTTTGGAAAATGTTAATTTTCTTAAGTAGTTATTGTATTAAAAGAATTCGTGATCTTTGACTTATTTTTTATAATTCTTTCTGTATTTATTCGTATTGTACACGGTTAGATTTAACAGTGTTAAAGTGAAATCCGCACAAAAAATTACCGCGTTAATCGGCGAATACGTTTGTAACATATTTAAAAACTGACAGTTCAAGTTAATCAATGCACTCAAATTACTCCTCGAATTGGTAAATGATAATTTTACTAGTGAATATGTAAATTGAAATATTCATGATTTTTCCCGTAATATATATACGTACATTTATACTTTAATTATTGTTTTTTCTTTTTTAAGAAATACATAATAAAAATGAGATCTTTTTAAGACCATTCTTTCTTTAATTTTCTGTCACCAAGTATTTACTTTCTTATTAATAATAAGATAAAGCTCATTACAAAGCTTATGCGAGCAGCTTTATTCAGTTTAATGATAATCTCTAGTTCAACCATATTTATCAATTTAGCGCAGCGTTGTGCTTCCATTAATAACTTAAAATTACCCAATTTGCCCAAAAAATGTTCACAGATGTCGGTCAGGCCATAGATTAAATAAATGGTTGCTATGTTTACATGATCTCAATATAACCAGTGTCGTTATCCTTAAATGATCATAGAGATAAAGTACTGAGCCCGTTTTTTTATATTATTTTCTTACCCAAGTGTTGCCACCATGGATAAATTTTATTATTTTCGTAAAATAGAATCAAGCAACGAAGATTTTCAAGAAAAAAATATCGCAAACGCTTTTCGGGTCGGCCACTTTTTGATAAAAATAAATTCTATTTTCATTATGAAACAGAATAATATATGGTGATTCATCAATATTAAAATGTTAAAGCCGGTTTCGCTTATCGCAAACTTTATCAACTGATATAGTACAACACCGTGAAAAAGTAGTAATGTATTTTGGTTCTACAAAATTTATAAAATTTATATTTGTTAGCTATTTTAAATACAAGTTTCGATCTTAATATAATAGTATAATTTGTAATGTAATTTGTCTAATAAAAACGATACAGTCACACTCCACTTATCATATTTAAAATAAGATTTTTTTAATAAATCACCTTGGGACACGTTTAGTCTTAGGTTTTTAGGTGCTTCTCAAAGAAGAAAAACACGTTTAAAATATTGTTACCCGCAACGTGAATTAAAAATATTTATTTCTAATAAAGGATCTCTAATAAAGTGACTGCCAAGCCAATCGAAAAATATAGTAAATATCTTGTTGATTGTAATAAAACAGCGGTTGATTCAAAACAAGATTTTTAACACTATCTATATATAAAAGAATCGCATTATATAAATTTTAACTCAGCGCCTACGCGTTTACATCTTTGTTATAAAGGTCGCAATATGACAGCTTTGGAACAGCTGGAAATCAATAGATATAAATCATCACACGAAATTTTATACGAACAAAAAATATAAGTCGGTCGCTGCTTCTCAGACCATCGCGAGGAGCCATTGCCTAACCGTAACAACCATCACGTCCAATATCATTGAAATTGCTGCCCGTTTAGTTAAATTTACATTTTCAAAAAAAAAAATGTTTTACTGCTAGCAGGAAATAAGCTATGTCGTTAAAACAGAAAAGAAGATGTATTGTGTACCTTTTCTACACAGATATATATAGATAAGAAAATGTACGTTTAAACATAGTTCCTACAATGGTGTGAGCCGAAACAGCTATCAACTATATCTTATAATAAAAAAAATTGTTAAACTAAAATATATTTTTCACCGTATTATAATGGAGTTTTAACAAGTAAATGCAATTAAACGATATTTCTTAATTTAGCCTTCCTAACATGAGACTCAAAGTGACTTCATATGAATATTGTATTATATAAAACATACTTGATACTGTGAATGAGGAACACAAGGGACTGGTGAGTGAGCGAGTGGGTATATGCAGAAGAGGCAGCGAGGAAAAGTGGGTGAAAGCTCCTGAATAGGGAGTCAGTCACCCGGCAACGGGTTTCTAAATAATAATATATTGTTTGTGAGGCAACCGACTGGAAGGAAAACGTGTCAAAGCCAGTGTGATTAAAAATATTGCTAAATGACTAAGAGCGCTGTGAATAATGAATATACTATACTTTCGCCCCTACTTTAAACACAGTCTTTAGTATATTTATAAGATAATAGATCTATAATCATTTGATAATTATTTTCTTTGTCAATATAATATAACATTGCTTATTGATTGAATTGGCATTTTTTTGGTAGAACTCAGTTACAACACGCTATATTTCGGCTTAGCCCTCGTCAAACCTACGTTCAAATTTACATTTACTTATCTATTTATTGCGATGTAGAAAGTGTCCACAATACATCTTTTCTTCTGTTCTAAGATCTTAATTTCATATTTATATTCTTTAATGTCTCAATTTGATTTTATATATTTTCTTTTTATACCTATTATAATAATAGTTCAGTTTCTATATATATATGGTTGTGACGATGGCGTGAGCCGAAATAGCTATCTACTATATCTTTAAAATTTTTTAGAACTAAAATGCATTGCTATTTTTCCACCGTATAAAATCTAACTTATATTTGAATTGTTACAACTTTGTATGATGCCATATATTTTGTCACTAACAACCAGGGCTTCGTCGTTTGGTATCTTCAAGCATTCTATTACACGGATACAATAGAACTGACGTACAATAAACAGTTAACATCGTCTATATACCAAAGATGTTAATTAGAGGAAAACACAAACCCCAAGGCAAGCATTAAATGGCAACAAAAACAAATTTAATAATATTAATCTAACAATAATTCACACAATTGCCTATGATAATTTTCATGAACAATTAATCTTGTAAATGAGTCATTCTTGAAAAGGTTTTACAATAAATTATAATCAACTATCATTAAGTATAACTGAGTTTTTTGTGTTGTGATCACTAATTGTTTAATCGTTACTTGTCAGATTGAAACAAGTAGGTATTTCTTAAAAAAAAACAATTGTATTTAAATGATAGTAGTAAAAAAACATGTGAAATCGTAAAAAGTTGTAACAATTCAAATTTAATATTGAAATTCTATCAGTCATCTTCAGTAGATATCATAAATTAAATCTAACCTCTTATCTTCATACATTGGGAATAACTCGCCATAAATAATTTTACAAAATATCTCTGATATGAATACATAAATCATAGACTGAGTTGAAACAGATTTATTTTAGTCATTGACAACTAAAATGCATGTATCGCCAATTGTTGATATTATATTATTCTATTATTTTCATGTGGATTTGATTTATGTATTACTTTGTTAAATTTACTTATTTTGAATTGTTGAAACAACGCCAGTAATCTTATTGTTTTTTTTCTTCTTTTAAGTGTATTTTTTTAATCATTCTAAAACAACCAGAGCTGTAGAGTCGGAGTTGTAGAATCGCGGTGTTTTGCACGGAGTCGTAAAAACGAGCAATTCCGACTACTTTTTCTATTAGACGATTTTTAAGAATATCGCAATGAACAATTAAAAGATCTTTAACTTAATGCAAATAAATAGGAAAGGTAGGAAAAACCGGCCAAAAACAAACTTTTTTTAGTGGAAGATGTGTTTTTAGTGGATGTCAGAGTCGCAGGCGAGTTTTTTTTAAACGTCTCTCACAGTCGTGAAAACGACACATTTTTGCTTCACGTCAAAAATTTATGTTATGAATTTTCTTTCATTACGATTTTTTCAATGGATTAAATAATTTACCACTTCACTCAGAAAGCACACTATTGCCAGGCTATGAAGCCTGGCTTGTAGATAGCAATTCGCAAGATTAAAAGTTTCTCAAATTACCACAATTCTATAGGCTTATTTGATTATCGTGACTTTTTGTTTCGCTTATGATATTTTAAGTAAAATTAACAAGACTTTTCGAGTCGAAAATAGCACATATTGCCGTCACTTTAAATTGACAGGAAATTAGCAGCCCTGCCGTATTTTTTGAAATTGTTTGACAGAACGGAAATTGAATCATGAAGCGAGATGTATTTTCATATAAAATTTATTACTCCCTGCAATTCCTGACAAAACTTCTGATGTAGAATTTAGTGTTTAAATGTCACAGCTGTCAACTCTTAATAACATAAAAACAAGTGATTTATTACGTATTTTGCAAATTGATTTATTTAATACGAAAGATCGACCTGAAGACATACAGTTAAAATTAAAAAGGATTTAAACAGCTTTTTATTACATTATACGTGTTTTGTCACTAACATATGTAATAGAAAGTCTGAAGATGCCGAAAGACAAAACCCGTTTTTGAGATCGTATAAAGGTTAAACAGTTGAAACTTTATATTGAAATTCTATCAAACACTTTCAGTCGATATCATAAATTATATATTTTATAAGCTTTAACAATCTGAAAATGTAAGATCACTAATTAAGGCTTTGTTTCTATTTATATCATATATATTACTGCAAACGGATTTTGTAAGCATGGACAATACAAATCATACATTCTACATTATGTAGATACAGGAGCTTTGTGGTCTAAAGCGGTCCATGTAGGTTATTTTGAAATGGATGTAGGTAGACAATTCTACGCCAAGAGTTATTTGTACGATTCGGAGCCGCATAATAATATATTGGACTGCTTTTCAAAGCACAGCCACACAAAAGCAATACAGATCCCTTAATGTGGATTATAATCCAGATTAAATAAATAAATAATCCAACGTAATAACGTATCAAGGCTCACTAACAAAGCCAAACTTTATATTAAAAAATGAGGCTTTGAATGCGAATAATTAACTAAAAAATCTATTGATTCCAGCTTAATATTGGAATTGAAAATTTACTCGAATTAACTAGGAGCTGCTTTTGAAAACCAGTTGAGGCAAAACTTATTATGTCTGCGAGAGAAAAAAAATATAATTTAATTAATACGGTGGCACCAAATCCATTTTTCTATTCATATTTACAGAAACACTTAATATGTAATCGTATGAAGATTTGTTCTAAGAAATTAAATAAACTAAATTTGTGTTTATTAATCATTTGCATTAAACTTTAATGATTATTAATTGAATTGACATTTACTTGGTAAAACTCTATTATAACATGGAGAAAAAATAGCAATGTATTTTAGTTCTACAGTTCTGACGAAGGCGTGAGCTGTAAAAGCTATCAACTATATCATATAAAATTAAAACTAAAATTCATTGCTATTTTTTTACCGTGTTTAATGATAATGTGCAAGTATGTGAGTTCTTTCTAATTGCTTCAGTTTCTACGTTAATATTCTATTTTTTTCTATTAAATATAATATCTTCTAATATCAAATTGTTGAAGAAAATTAATTCCATGGCCTTTATTGCTATGTAATTTATGAGCACTTTTAAATCTTTAACTTTTAACCTGGCCTGTGCAGTCGTTCAAAAAACACGATTTAGACTAGGTTTTTGACCAACAACACGGCAATAACTAAAAAAAATTTGAAAAAAATAATTTTGTTTGGTTTTTTTTGCTTTTCTTTTTTTATGTATATAAATATAGATCATTTGACTATTCCGACAAAACACATTTTAATTTATTAAGACACAAACGAGGATGATTTATTTCTTCTTGTTCATTGAGATATTTTTCAATGTCATCTAATCGAAAAAGCAGTCAGAGTCGCTCGTTTTCCACGTCTCCGACTCTACAACCTTGTTTTAAGATATTTTTTTTTATTCAGGAGAGGTTTTTAGCAATTGAATTCAAAACATTTAATTTTCATTAGCTTACAATAAATTATCTGTAAGACTTTATCATATTTCTTGAAATAATTGTTTTATATACATGATCAATATATCAACACTCAATTTCTTGACTATATTTCATCCTTTCATAATTCTCACATTGATAAAAAATGACGTTACATCTTTATTTTTAAATTTGGAATTAATGAATTTGTTTAAAAGACAATGTGACTATACAAAACTTTACCATAAACAAATTATTTACAATTAAATTTTTGACGGCGTATGTCCCAGAATTTCTGTTTCATTTAATTACATATTTGTTCAACTTCTTTACGATTATTTTCTCTGGCTATATTTAGACATATTAAATTTGTCTTTCCTATTATTGGCGCCCAATTTAAACATTCTTCATTAATGAATCCGTAAGGATATAAATTTACTGAAACGTTACAAACAACAATGTAAGATATTCTTATATACCCGAGCCTGGCCACGTCAATAAATTAATAACACTCGATTTCCACGAGCGTGCTCTAAAACGGCTCGCAGAATTTCCGCTATTTCGAAAGCAATTTTGCGACGCTGCGTGACTTTGGCATCGTTCGGCCAGTGGACAATATTTGGTATTGACAGTGATTTATTGCTCCTCTAGACGTGAGCTTTAGGGGGCAGGACGAAAAGGGGGATGCAAAAGCTCCGGAAAATTCTTGGACGACAATATGCAAGGTTTAAGTATTCGCTTTGGCGCGCGCTGCATGATTAAAAGAGGAATATATTGTATATCACATATAATTTTTAAATAATTAAAACACATTTTTTTTAGTACTTATTTCCACAATATATTTTTTGATCAGGACCGGTTTCGCTCATCGCGAGCATTATCAACTGATGCTCGCGATGATGATTTGGTCCTGATCAAAAAATATATTGTGGAAATAAGTACTAAAAAAATGTGTTTATTATTTAAAATATCATGCCTTTCCATCAAGAAGTGACAGTTAACACCTTAAAAGTCACATATAATTGTTGAAACTCTCTATAAATGTTTTTTGACTCACAAAGGGTTTTGCCTTTTAACATCTACAGGCATTCTTGTAAACGTATCTACACCAAATGATGAATCACTTAACAGTTTAATTGCTTATAAATGGTTTACGGACAACAAAAATAATTTGCAGGTGATCATACATATACATATATTAATGAAGTAAAATAATTAAAAACCTCTTATCAATTAATTCGTTATCATAATTAAATCCAAACCAAAAGTCAATTATTATTCAATAAAAATAGTTATGAAATAAATAATGAAAAATTGTACATTTTCATGTTTTGTCCCTCACGACCCGGCTATCGCCTTCCGGCATCTTCAGGTATTATTTTATGATCATCACTTCTATTACATCCGTGTGATATAATGCTTGAAGATAACGAAAGGAGAAACAAAGGCTGTTAGTAGCAAAACGTCTGGAATCGTACAAAGTTTAAACTATTCAAATTTGGTATTTAAATCCCATCAATCATCTTTAGCTATTTATTGACCGAAAATATTACTTCATTTGTTTGTTTTTAGTATCAGTTGAAGATTTTCGCGATTAGCGAAACTAATCCTATTTTTTTAAATACAATTGTTAATTGATTGAATTGGCATTCACTTGGTAGAACTCCATTATAACACGATGAAAAAAATAGAAAGGTATTTTAGCTTTACAATTTTTTTTAAGATATAGTTGATAGCTGTTTTGCCTCACGCCATCGTCAGCATCGAAATATGCCTACACGAACATTTACTTATCTACATATAACTGTGTTGAAAAGGTACACAATACATCTTCTCTCTTGTTTTAACCACCTAACTTATTTCTTGCTCGCAATAAAACTAAAAATTATAAATGAAACTAAACTGGCGGCTATATCAATAAGTTTACATATGGCACGGAAATTGTATATTACGGAAACAAAACAGCCCCCTGAAATAGCTATCAACTATATCTTTAAAAAAATGTATAACTTAAATACATTGTTATTCTTTTCACCGTGTGATAAATTGTGAAAATTGTCCATACCATTATTTGGCTCGAATAAAAGATATTTATACAATTATAAAATCATGCAATTAATAAAATTTATGTTGTTTCAATAATATACTGTAATTCATTCTCCCACTACGCCAATGTTGGTGACTTTTGGTGAAAATTTGGTTTGAAGAAAGTCATCACTCATTATTCATAATCTGGAGGCTTTCGGCGTGCTTTATCGCCGGTTAGGGTCGATTGGGTGCTGACGGATTTGTCAAAACTTTTACAAACCCCTATTCAAGTCTACTTGCCTCTTCTTTGACCGCGTAAGTGGCCGTTTGGGTAATTTTTAAGTGGAAAATGTCTGCATATCTAATTAATAAAAACTCGATTAAAATTTGATTACACTTTGATGCTGGAAAAATTAAATGAAAGTCACTTAAGAAACTATTTTAAACAGTTTATCTTACAAATTATTATTCAATGTTAAGAAACTATTTTTTGTATGTATGCTAACCTAACAATAACGCTTTCATATTAAACATCTTTCCAATAATTTTCCAAATTTCTTACACAAAATTGACTCTTAAAAGAAATATTATTTCCATCGTTATAAACCCATAATTTCCTAAGCCACGAAAAGGATATTCAAACACTAAATATTTCAAAAATTCTTTCAGTTATGTTAGTATTCAACAAAATTTTGGATAGAAGCAAAACAACTCTTTGTATATTTTACACAAAAACTAACGTTTAAAATTATTTAAGCAATATATAATTTCACAAGTTTTGTCACTTATGGCCTTGACGTTGCCTTTCGTTATCTTCAGGCATTGTATAACGCTTATTCAATAGAACTTTCAGATTTTTTTCATTATATGTATCGGTATGAGACTTAAAACAATAAATTAATATTACGAAATGAAACACTCAAATATTTGAAGGATTTACAATTTCGAAGTTTTATTTTACACTGTTGAAATCATTTGTTTTTGAGAACGATTCAAGTTTGATATATTAATCTTATGCATCAAAATGAAAGCTTGTTTGTTCGTTCCGTATATATTCCTAAACTATAAATCTGATTGCGATGATATTTTGGCAGTTTATTGTGCACAAACCCGCAAAGGTTACTGAATCAGTACAACCATTAGATCAGTACTGGTTTTCTTTATCGCGGGCACTATCAACTGATACAATAAACTATGTGGATATACTTTTCATATGGATAGCTTTATGTGTCGTAAAATCTTCCGGCTTACGCAACAGACATATAAAAAAGAAATATTATTTATCAAAAGCACATCGATGGACAGAATTTTAAAACAATTACTTTATCTGTTTGCGTTGAATTGCAAGGTATGCCGAGTACTTGTTAGTAATTTATAAAAGTGATCACAAGAAAGGCTTAATAAAAGCAACAATTTCCCGTGAATTTACAGTCTGGTACAGAATGAAGATAAAATGTTTTTAATCTGCATTTGTAGCAAGAAAAGCTTTTAGTTAAGCTCGGTGTAAAATAAACAATGTCGGTCAAACATGTAACGACAAAAAACAACAGTCATGCCGCTTAAAGACATTAAAGTCCACCGATGTAAGATGTAAGGCGTTGGGGATGAGAAGTGAAGAATTGATGACAAAGTAAGATGCGGCTTAGTGGAAAAGGTGAAGAAACGATCGAGGAGCCAAAGCTCGGTATGACTCGAGTGGATTCACTTGCGAAAGCTTATCGGATAATCTCTAAGCTCGCGTCGCGCAAGTGGCCGCCTCGCAAAACCGTTTTTAAATTTCCTGAATACGTTTTCAATTTGGGTAAATGTTTGTCGTTGAGTAATCATCAAATTTAATGATCATGGTGTGAATAACTGCTCCAAATATTCATTCACCGTATTTTTCCTTCTGGTTAATCTAAATCGATAAATTTATCCATTATAAAATTGAATTATTGTAACTTTGTACGATTCCACCACATGCTCTACTACTAACAGAGCTTAGAAAGTTTCAATAGTCAAAAACCCGGGTTTCGTCTTTCGGCATCTTCAGGCATTATTATTATTATGACATTAAAAACAATTTTGAGTTGAATATATAAATTTCACACTGCAAATTTTGTATCAAATTTACCACGAAAAAATATTTCGTATTTTTTTAGATTTGTCTTTCAATTTTTAGAATGTTGACCGTTATCGATTGTATTTATTGGAATTCAAATATTATTCAAATGGTAATAATGTATGCTTAGGCTGAAATTTAATCTAAAATTCCATATTTGTATTATACAATAGGGAATTGAGTTTAAAAGCTCATACAAACGAAAGAGAGAGCCCAATAATTTCAGAAAACCATTTATAAACGGGAATCATAAATAGTATTTCATCTTTGATTTTCGCTATATTTTTTTTACAATCTGCTTTCTTCATTTTCAAGAAACTTATACGATTGATTGATTCTTGAAAATAGTGAATATAAATATAATATATACTATCAGCTAAGAGTGGCTTTATAGAATTTCAATATCAAATTTAAATTGTTGAATCTATGGAGATTTCCACTTTCTTTGTCACTCACTATCCATGTTTTGTCTCATTTTTAAACATTCTATTTCATCATGCAGTATAACCTAAGAAGTTGAATAGTTATGATTGCTTATTAATAAGGTAAATCACTATAGAACTGAGAGAGACAATTTTACAAACAATACAAGCAATGATTTAAATGAGAGATTCATACAATAATTAACGTATAAAAATTCAAATACCTAAGATACCTTCTTATTTATAATTTGTAGGTAGTGGTGGGAATTAAACATCAGCTGACGTTATATAGGAATTCTACCAAGAGATTGTCGGCTTATTTAAATACTTACATGAAAAATATAACAAAGGGTAATCGGAAAGATTATGCAAAAATTAAAAGAATATAACATAAATTTAATTGATTTTTGTTTATTTATAATTCTTTTATGTTTTGACGCATTAATATAAGAATTTTATCGCCTTAAATGAACTATTCCGGAAGCCAAATTAATATTCTTAATGATTAGCCTTAGGGTCGGCGTTTTTCTGTTTAATTATCTTCTTTTGTATATGACTGACGTTAACTGTTTGTATGTTAGTTCTGTTGCATCCGTGTGACAGAATGCCTAAAAATGTCTAAATGCCTGTTGGTTGGTGACAAAACATATGGAATCGTACAAATTTTCAAAAACTCGACTTTGATATTGAAATTATAATACATTGAGCAGCTATAGCTGATATCATAAATTATCGTTATTCATTAAAGAACTAACATTATTTGTGCGCCGTGGTTTGTAAAGTGCATGCTTCATATCCTATCATATCCTAGTAAGTAATTTTAAGCCATGTATGTATGCTTGGATTCCATAGAGATTCCGTATGTAGCATGTCCACTAGTAGGAGCCTATCCCCGATACTGCTTTGCGGGTTACTAGAGTCAGTGCAACGTATCCGCTAGGGAACAATAAATGATTTGTAATATCATAATTTAATTTTTTTTGGATCAATCTTGCGTTAGTTAGTCTGAAGATACCTCTGAAAGAGGCGAAACACGTGTCACAGTTAGTTACACAATACGTGGAATAATCAAAGTTTTTTTAAATTTTATATTAACAATAAATGCACTTATTTATTCCGAAAATAAACATTATAATGGTTTACATATATATATATATAGACAATTTCAAAATTAAGTCTAAATGATATTTATGGGTAAATATTATCGATGCGTTTCTTTAAACATGTTCATATTATTTGCTCTCTAGCGTTATATACAACATAAAATAGCAAGAATTTCGAGTTTAGTAAAATTAGATGGATTTTTTATTTAAAAAATCGGAATACAATTTTTTTTCAAAAATCAGGATCCGAGTAAAATTAATAATAAAATTATTGGTGTAGAATCCCACTTCCTTAATTACTACAGTGGACCAGAAGCGAAACCCTCAAAAAAGTGCCCCCCTTGCTATGTTGGTGCAAATATTCATCTCGAAAGTATGGGTTGTAACATGATTATAAGTCAGTTAAACTTTTGAGTATTAACCACATTTTTTTTAAATATCATTTTCATGGCAGTAAATATTGATCATCAAAATGAAAGTATGTTGATAATTGGTAAAGAAAATAAGCAGACTTGAAAGAAATTACATCTCGATAACAGTACATGTTGAAGATGTTTTGGAACAGAGGTAAAATGATTGCATTCACTACAATAAAAAACCTAAAAAATAATGAATGGTTAAAGTAAGATGTGATACGATTTAGAGATTCCATTTTATATATTGAGTTTACATGTGCAGAACAGTATAATTCACAACAATAACCAACCTGAATATTATCAATCTTAACAAAAAAAACATTTACACAAACTGAAAGCCTTACTCTTGCAGTCATTTCTCTAAGTGAGCATTCCTTATTTTTTTTTTATGTATAGGTAAATAATATTAATGACTATTTAAAATTATAGTAGCAATAAAATACACTAAATGTAAACCAACATCTTTTACCTAATTTATAGAAAATATATTTCTCATTTGGAATAGACTAAATAGATGGGAAAATTAACCTGCAATATGTTTATTTAACCGAAACTTATCTAGAGATGAAAAAAATGTCAAGTACAAATTAAGTCAGTCAGTCACTTGGTGAATCTTAATCATTTAATATATCAAAGCAAGAATAATAACATTACTTATTTATAAATTTTTGAAAGCGCATTTAGAACAATTTGCTTAATATAATATGGCAATCCCAAGCCATATAAGCCAAGACCATACCAACTTGAAAGCACCGGCTCTCGTGCGATCACCGAAGTTAAGCAGCATTGGACGCGGATAGTGCTTGGATGGGTGACCGCTCGGGAACACCGTGTGCCGTGTTCTCTTGGCTGTGGGAAGGAAAACCCAGCCTTGGCAGCGTGGTGCTGTTATGTCCAAAAAAAACCCCCCTGAAAAAAAAAAAAGCAGAGGGAGGCCTTCATCCTGCAGTGGATCGACCCCGGCTGATGATGATGACATATATATATATTTTAAATAATAAAAACACATTTTTTTAGCACTTATTTCCACAATATTGTGGAAATAAGTACTAAAAAAATGTGTTTTTATTATTTAAAATATCATGCCTTTCCATCAATAAGTGACAGTTAACACCTGAAAAGTGATATATATATACATAAATATACATAAATAAACCAGGTCGTTAGTGGACACATAAGCTTTGCTGCCAAGCTTTTAAGCCTGGCCAATTATTAAGTAGATCAAAGCGTTACTTTGTTCCTATAAAGTAGATTCCGCTCGGGAACACCGCGTGCCGTGTTCTCTCGGCTATGGGAAGGAAAACCCAGACAGAAAACCGAACACCAACCCGCCTGGGCAGCGTGGTGTTGTTATGTCCAAAAAAAACCCCCCTGAAAAAAAAAAGCAGAGGGAGGCCTTCATCCTGCAGTGGATCGACCCCGGCTGATGATGATGACATATATATATATTTTAAATAATCAAAACACATTTTTTTAGCACTTATTTCCACAATATTGTGGAAATAAGTACTAAAAAAATGTGTTTTGATTATTTAAAATATCATGCCTTTCCATCAATAAGTGACAGTTAACACCTGAAAAGTGATATATATATACATAAATATACATAAATAAACCAGGTCGTTAGTGGACACATAAGCTTTGCTGCCAAGCTTTTAAGCCTGGCCAATTAGTAAATAGATCAAAGCGTTACTTTGTTGCTATAAAGTAGATTGACTAACATATGAAAATTAGTACGTAAAGAAAGTTTTACTTTTAAGGTTTTCACTAGGGCTGTATAGTCGTTAAAAAACCGCGACTGCGAGTGCGATATTGACCAACAACACGACTTGACTCGTCTAAGGAAAGTTTATTTTTGTCAAATTTTTTTCTACCTTTCCTACCTAATTTTTTTGTCCATTTAATTAATGATTGTCTTACCAATCCGGTAAATTCTTCATTGAGATATTCTTCAAATTGTCTAATGGAAAAAGTAGTCGAAATCGTTTGTTTTTCACGAATCCGGCTCAAATACCGTGATTCCACGACTCCAACTCGAATTTCACAACCCTGGTGTTAACCGTCACTTTTTGATGGAAAGGCATAATATTTGAAATAATGTGAACACACTATTCAGTACTTATTTCCACAATATACGTTATTATCAAGACCAATTCCACTTATTGGCGATATTATAAACTAATTACCAACCGATTAGTTGATTATTTTCGCGATAAGCAAAACCGGTCCTGACTGTAAAATATATTGTGGAAATAAGTAATAATTTTTTTTTATATTATATAAAATACATGAAGAAAGGGAAAATTTTCAAACCGCTTCAATATTGTAATAAGCCGATAATACGACGAATTCAAATTACCAGGCTCTTAAAGTAATAAGAGTAGACGACTTCAGCTCTTAGAAAAGTTTTGTTTATCTAACAAAATTGATTTTCTGGATAATTAAGTGCAAATGTTGTAAAACATATGCCACGCTTAGCGTTCGCTACGCCACTGAATATTTCCATCTAAAATTAACATTAGTGTGTGGAGGAAGGCAAGTATCTCTTAGTGGTTTTATTGTTTGAAAGCTTAACTAACGGAAATACGTATTTTATCGGACTTCCGCAGGAAAATTATTCTGTCCCTCAAGGAAAAGCTCCTATTTGATATACTCATCATCTGGAAGCATGGATTATAACAATCTAAACGGACATGCGAGGATTAAAGAAGAAGCATTCTGCATTAAGCTTGAAATATTTTGCTCAATGAAAAGGTCTAGTGGCCTGCAATTATTTCTTCCAAACAAAAACGACGAGCTTTTTACTGCACGATAGAAATATGTTTTTCACTGTAGTTTTTTATTGTTTGTGATGTAGTGCAACTAGCATCGAAAAATATTTCCCATAAATGTCATCTCAATAAGAATTTTATCGCTGAACAGATTATAGATTTAAAGTCTGTTTAAGTCAGAACTATGCTTAAACGTACGTTTACTTATGTATAAATATATAAAGTTATGCAGAAAAGATACATAATATATATTCTCTTCTGTTCTAACATCCTTGTTTTAATTTATGATATCGGCTGAAGACGCTTGATGGAATTTCAATATTAAATTTGAATTTTTCAACTTTGTACGATTCCACATGTTTTGTCACTAACGACCCGCGTTTCGCCTGTATGCATCTTCAGGCATTCTACCACACGGATGCAACAGAACTGACGTACAATAAACAATTAGCATGGACTATATACCAAAGGTAATTATTACAGGAAAACACATGTTGTATTTGTTGCCATTTCAAGAATGACTCATTAACAATATTAATCGTTAATGAAAATTATCACTGCCGTTCACTATTACTATATTCACTATTATTCTGCCATTTAGTGCATGCCTTATGGCCTATGTTTTCCATTAATTAATTCCTTTGTTATATAGTGGATGCCTCTCGTTTATTGTGCGTCATTTTTCTTGCATCCGTGCGATAGAATGTCTGAAGATGCCGAAAGGCGAAACCCGGTACGCTAGTGAAAAAACATGTAGAATCATACAAAGTTCTAACAATTCAAATCCTTGTTTTTATATTGTGATAATAAATTATTGAAAGTGGTGAATTGATTTAGAGTATTTCTCGAAGTGAAAGTTAATATATTGATTGAATTAGCATTCACTTGGTAGAACTCCATTATAACACAGTGAAAAAATAGCAATGTATTTTAGTTCTACAAAATTATTTTTAACAAATATAGTTGATAGCTATTTCGGCTCACGCCATCGTCAGAACTATTCTGACGATGGCGTGAGCCGAAATAGCTATCAACTATATTTGTTAAAAATAATTTTGTATAACTAAAATACATTGAAAGTTAATATGGTTTTTTTTATTGAATAGAAATAAAAGTATGTTAGTATTGTACAAACTTGATTTATTTAAAAGTCCTTCCGTAATGGTCTGAGATGCGGTGATGGATTTATCTTAGTTTGCTCAATAACAATATTGCTGATGCATATTAATTTCTAAGTTTAAGTAAGAGTTTAAATTTATATTGAATGCTGTAATGAAGTGGAAAAACAGAATTGATAATAGTAATTTCTTATTACAACCTGTCATATTTTTAATATAATGGAACTGAATGCCAACTCAAGTACAAATTACTAAATATGACTTTATTTTATTCCTAATAACTGTATAATTGTATGAATCTCTGAGAATTCAATTGATACTTTAACCTTTGTACGATGAATGCACAGAATGTTAAAACGAATCAAATAAATCGTGGCACTGAACGAACCATTCCACGATGGCCTTCTAGATTTTATTGCTAATAGGAATTATTCAGTTCTGAGCCGATTATATCGCTCGAAGCTCTTTTTGAATCATTTAAATTGTATTATATTTTGTAAAATATATACCATTGCTGAGTTTATAATGGGAAAGCAAAATATTATATTTCTGAATAGCGGTGATGGCAGTTAACACATTACAACAAGGTTTAACTAAAAAAAAAATTAATTACTTTGATTAATTCGCGTCTTGTATTACTAATTCTGTTTCGCTTCTTTTGGAATCATCTTATACTCAGACTTTCTTTAACAAAGATAAGCAAAAAAATAATTATGCCACGGCTAATTACGAGCAGAGGAACCAACATTTTAAGCTGAAAAATTCAATTAGGGTTAAAAATATCAAAAAAGATGATATTAACGTGCTCAAAGCTCTGTATGATAACAGAACAGTATGATGACATCAGCGAATAGCTCCAATTCATCGAATACAATTACAATAAAAATTATTTTGTGATGAAAGCTTTTCAAAATAATAAACTGCAGTTGAATTGTTACGAGGTATTTTATTGGTCGCGCTATAATAGGATAAAATTTCCGATAGCATCAAATGCAAATACAATATAACAAAGGAAAATTAGTGATTTATATATTGTAACTGATGCAATAAAAATCATAGAACAAAACTACATAAAACAATCGAAAAGAGAATAATATTATCACGTTTTCACGATACGATACGATTCTCAATTATATGTCATAATATTTCGTATTAGATATTCACTTCAGGCAATCGGTTGGTTCTTTCTTTTTCTTGCACGTGACACGTTGGTAATGAAATCAACTCGAGCTTATAAAAAATATACGTGATTTTTTTTTACAAAAGCTCTATTCATAATATTTGAATTTTTAGCAGTGACGTATTATGCACATTAGAGACCCTATTTTTTGTACAGTAAACAAGTGTATCAAAATTTATGTAAAATTTTTATTGTATGTAGACAAACATCTTTATGTATAATCTCTTTTGATTATAAACATCACGTTAACAATGTCTAATGTGTTCTAATGAAAACAGGTTGTTTAAATGATTTTAATTAACTTTTAATTTTTTAAATGTTTAAAACACATCTTTTTGTACAGGCAATCATATAATTAATATATAAACGAAATAAAATAGTTAAAAATAAAATGTTAAAGATTTCTTTGTAATAGTTTGCTGTGAAAGTAAATTAACCTTATTAGCAAGAATATCGAATAGGAAATTTTCATAATGAAATTATAAAATATAATATATAGTGGAAATAATTTTCAAAAAGGTGTTTTTGTTATTTAAAATAAATGTCTTTCTACCAAAAAGTGACAGTTTATTATTCCATTAAAGCAATTTTGAAATTAAAAGTAAACAACTAGTTTAATAAGATTTTTACCTTCGCTAAAACCACAGAAGACAGAATATTGGAGGTACTGGTAGATCACCATATCAATTGTCACAAATAAAAAAAAATCTGCTATGACACTATAAATAGAGAAAAAGTTTTCTTTTTTTTAATAATAAAAACGCATTTTTTTAGTACTTATTTCCACAATATATTTTTTGATCAGGACCGGTTTCGCTCATCGCGAGCATTATCAACTGATAGAATACAATTTACAAACAAGTCTATTTATACAAAACAAAAAAATAATTTGAGTTAAAGGTTTCAGGTGTACAAAAACATTCTGTCATAGGATCAATTCATTTCACAATGGAATTGGGTATGAATAAAATAAACTTTTTAGACTTAACTATTGAACTAATTAATAATCATCATAGTTTCAGTATTTACAGAAAAGAGACTTTTAGTGACAATATCATAAGTAGCTCGTCTAGACACCACATTTCACATAAGTTGTCAACTTTTCATTCTTTTATTCATCGCTTGTTGACAATTCCTATGACAGAATCAAATTTCAGTTTAGAATTAAACACCATTAAACAGATCGCACTTAACAATGGATATGATGCAAAGTTGATTGATCGACTTGTCTTTAAAAAACTAAAAAAATAGTTTTTTTAGTTAGTTAAAAATATGTTTTTATTATTTAAAATATCATGCCTTTCCGTCAAGAAGTGACAGTTAACACCTTAAAAGTGAAAGCAAACGTTGCTTCCCTTAATTATATGTTATTAATTATTTAAATTTATAAACCCTTCTTACTTAAGACTTATTCAGTGTCGTACGTGAAACTAATTTAGTTAATACGAAAGATGTATAAGTTGCCGCAAGATAAATGAGCGATTCAAAAAAAACATATTTGTTAGATTTATTTTTATGTTGAAATTTCAACTATTTGATATTATCAGTTAAAATAATTCAAGAATTTATTGATTTAATCGGCATTCACTTGGTAGAACTCTATTTTTTCTCGACTGGCTTTTTTTGCAATCCTTATTGATTGTTTTACTCTGTATTTGTTGGATTTTTATATTTAAAAATGTTAATTTGTTACGGTGCAAAAGCAATGAATTGATAATTTGTAAGTTTTGTACCGTGTAATTGTAATAAATAAATAAACAAATTATTACACGGTGAAAAAAATAGCGATGTATTTTAGTTCTACAAATTCAAGAATTATTTTTTATCATTTTCTTTCGTTTTTTTGTACAGGATAGTTTGGTTCTCAGTCTTTCATATTGACGATCTTTTCTTAAGCTGTTTATAAATCGAATTTAAAAATGTAGTTTCAATATTAAATTGTATTTGAAATTTTGTGCGATTCTATTGTCCACGTGTTTTGTCACTGGCGACCCAAGTGTCGCTTTTACGCATTTTGATGTATTCTATCACACGAATGCAACAAAACTGAATAATAGATAATAAAAATATAATCTGAAATTTAGTTTAATCAATCAAACGATGGTTGAATCAAAATAGCTTTTAACAAAGACATAAAAAATACCATGTTGTTTTTATTTATAATTTAAAAGCAATAATGGTCGATCTTCTTACATAAATTGGATTATAATTGTAGTATAAGGTGCCGCAATCAACATCTTTGAGAAGTTGCTCTGCAATTCTTCTGACTAGTAACTCACTAGTTCATACGTATAAATTATATGCGCTAGCAATGTGTACATACATGACATATAGTATGTACGACATTACGAATTCAGTCACATATTTCCTAACAAACAGCGGTCGACAAACTTGCAATTTCACTTTATGGAACATCAACCTTACCTTAAATCTTTTATTATATCTATACATCAAAATTTTATTTATGTCCAGTATTGCAGTGCATTTATAATACGTACAATAATACAATAAAACCTCGACTCCGCGTTTTTAAAAGGACCCTAAAAAGAATGAAAAATGCGGAAAACTTTCAAATAATAATCAAATTCACAAATTGTATTTGATAGAAAAATGTATCTACCAAAACCGGTCAATCGAAATAATTTTTGAGACAGAACCATAATATTTAAACGATAGATCGAGGAAATCGATAAATCGGGACACGGTTAATGCTAGAGTATTAAACATTGTTCTTATAAGTGTATGACGAGACTATACAAAATGAACGATCTATCCGGTAAAACTTGTTATGCAAAGACAATTGATTCCACTATAATTAAATTCGACTGATACAGTTTTGTTGATGATATAGTTTTGATTCTACAAAAATAAAATATTTATAAATATATAATTGATAGCTATTTTGACTTATGCCCTCTTCAATACTTTGTTTCAACATACATTTACTTATCTCTATATGGCGGTGTAGAAAATCTACGCAATACATGTTCTCTTGTGGTCTAACAACCTAGTTTAATATTGTTTATCATAATTTCTTAAATGAAAGAAATTGATTTTACGTATTTTTCGGAAGAAGAGTTAATCAAAGTTTTTTAATACATAGTTCTGATGAAGATATAAGCCGAAATAGATATCATCTATATATCTATCGAAAAAATCAACTGTGTACATTACAAATTTTGTAGAACTAAAATGTATAGCTATTTAAATTGTCACAACTTTGTACGATTCTACTTCAGTTCCGTTTCATCCGTATGATAGAATGCCTGAAGATGCCTAAGGGCGAAAAACAGGTCGTTGGCGATAAAACATGTGAAATATCATAAGGTTGTAACAATTTAAATTTGATATTGAAATTCCATCAAGGACCTTCAGTCGATATCATGGCTATTTTTTCGCCGTGTTAAAAAAAGTGTTGCAAAATTTTAATTGAACTTAATTAATTAATTATAATTCACAAATTAAGAATTAATTTGAAAATAAAATGTTTTTTGTATATTGGTTATGCACTTCTGCGTCAAGGGTTCCAGATAGGGGTGTGAAATGAGAGCACGATGCATGTCAGTAGCATCTTCTTCAATTTAGAGCGCTTCGTATTACTTCGATGTTAGCAGTCTTAACGTGACGCCTTTTGCTACATTTTCGACGCCTATAAATTAACATACAAACGTGGTAGGAAAACAAACAACGTAGACACTGAAAAAACATCAAAAATATAAATCGGAAGCATTAAAAGTACATGATAAAATTATTTTTCCATTTGATGTGTCAAAACACTAGGCTCACCTCTTTTCAATTTATTTTATTTGAAATTGTCACTTAAAAAACAATTTGTTTCAATATAAAATTTAATAGTTGAAACTTTGTACGTTTCCACATATTTTGTAACTCACGCTCCGGGATTCAACATTCGGTTTTTTTCAGGCATTCTCATAAAATTTCAACAATTCAAATTTTATATTGAAATTCCATCAAACACCGTTATCGATACCGTAAATTTTTTTTGAATACCATTAAAGGTCCAAAAATCATTTAATTGACATTGCTTTCGAGTAATAATCGAGTAAATAATATATAAATAAAAATGAAAACTTAGAAAGACAGTGAAAAACTAGCAATATATATTATTTTAATTTTACATAATTTATGAGGTGTATAGTTGATAGTTATTTCGGCTTACTCCCTCGTCAGAGCTATATTTAAACGTATATTTATCTATATAAGAGAATTTATCTGTAGAAAATGTACACAATACATCTTTCACTTTGTTATAATGAATTTCTTCAAATTAAATACCGAAACAATCAATAAAAGCTTAAAGTTAATAAAACTTCATAAAAAAGCACAATTATTAGTAAATCACGTTGTAAATACTACGGGGGTATACTACAAATATATTTCTTTTAGGATTTTTACTTCCAAATACTTAATTAACATTATAATTATTTTTGATTCAAATCCGCTTTCACGTCCAGTATAAAGAGAATAGGTCTACTTCAGTCTCATTTTTGAGTTATTTATAAGGATCATCGTTTTCTCTAGTAATCAATAATCTTACTTTATAACTAGTCTGGAGATTTTTCTCAATAAATCAAAATAAGGGTTGCATCCAGAAAAACACCAAAAATGGATCGCAAAATTATAAATCAAATAAAAAAATATGCCAAAAGTCCGATCCAGTTCATGTCTTAATGACGTATAACTTTCTCTAAGTTTTCAAGCATAATATTTTTTTATGTGTTGAATATTACTGATTGGGGGAAAGACATAATAATTAAAGAATAAAAGAAGTGCTCAGTACTGTTTTATAGTAACATATTTAGATAATCACCGGTTTTGCTCATTGTGAGAATCAAAAACAGCTTATGACATGTATTTCTATTATATAAATATACTTGAGATAGTATATATAATTTACAAGGAGTGTGACAGTGTGAAATTGAAACGTGTCGCTTATTAATGTTGCCTGTTATAATAACATTAATTATTTACCTATAAAATAACATATAACTGTGTGATGATTTAGTTTTTATTACTTGAGTTTTAAATATAATATCTACCCATTTCATTATAAATATAAATGATTTTTATGTAACAAAAACGAAAAAAATTGTTTTAATCGTGTTAACTTTGTACCGTATATTTTATCACTCAAGACCCGAGTTAAGTCTCTCCCTTGCTATATCATTCACGTGATATTAGTTTAATCAGTCAATCATCTAAAAAAAGTAATTCATATTATAATACACCTCATTTAAAATTATAAATTATCTGTTATTACTAGATTTAAAAATCACATTTTAATAGTAGTTGATTCTTGTGAAAAACTTTCATTATGAAATACATTGAGTCTCAATTCAAGTGCATCGGTTATTGAGGTGACTGAACAAATGTAAAACTGGGGTTGTGAGTGACTGAACATAAACGTGCAAACTCTATACATTCGTGTAGAGTTTAAATCTTTAAAAAAGAAACACAAACCGTGTATAAAAAATACACAAAGTGAAACCTAAGAGTGTCTCTATTGGGCTTTAAGTTCCATTATGTAAAATTTGTAATAGTTTATACGTAGTCTATTTTACGTTTCACGCCGTATAAAAAGTATACGCTATGCCTGCAAGAATCTTTGATTTACTTAAGTAAACATCACGCGGAATAAACTTTGACGTGAATATGCAGAGTGAGCAAAAAGCTTCGCGCGAAAGGGCGAGCTTTCGAAAAGCTTTCAGCGTCAGAAAAGCTACGGCTGCTTGAAAAGCCACGGCAAGTTGTCCTATTAAAATATTCTATTGAAAAAGATCAATAAATAAATTGGATCCATCAAGAAAGTGACTTTTTTTGTAATAATCATTTGTGGTACATTTTGAATGGTTGATTACAGGCAAACAATGCGGCGAGTTATTGAACTCCGACACTGTAATTTTCATTTTATCATTTTATTCTTTTTAGTTTTGACATGAAATGAATTGGATTTCCAATAATTAACTTAATTTTTAAAGTTTAATAATATATTTATTTATAAAATATATTTTGACAATTTAATAATATAATAATAATTTTATCACGGCAGTGAAGTTGGAGTTAAAAGCGTGTTTTTGGTCAATATTTGAGTCGAAGTCATGAAAGACGAGCGACCTCGACTAGCTTTTCGATTAAACAATTTTGAAATATATCTCAATGGATAATTTGCCAGATTGGTTGGTTAATCTTTAATTTAATACACATAATTAGGAAAGGCAGGAAAAAATCTCACAAAATAAACTTATTTTAGTGGGAGTCATTTTTTTCAACGACCGTTCACATATATCAAAACATGGATTTGTACTCAGGTTCTAATATTGAAGTTTTATTTGATCTTAGATTACATGTCTCATTTCCTTGCTTACTTATTATATAATATATATATTTGTGTGCTTTTTACGTATATCTGTGTGTGTAGTAAATATATGGAGACGTATATGAATATATGCATATACAATGTCTATGTGACCCTACTTCACTATATGTTCCTCAGCTCTGCAGCGAATAATTTCAGTCGATAACGACGGAAAAAATATAAGAAAACAATTTGAAAAATATAGAAGAGACTTAAAAAAAAGTCGATAGTGGATTTTGGATCTAAGCGCTCCAATATTCAAAAAACTCATTTAATTCAAGCGTTCATACTATCATTTTTGTTTGAGAGAAAGAGTTCTTCGCGTATAAACGATTATGTGGCATTTATTATATTTACTACTGGTATATTTCCTAAGATTGAAAACATAATGTATTTCAACATCTTGAAAAGGTTAAAGTATTTTTTCACTGGAACAATAAGCGCTTTTTTATTAGAGAATACCTTTCGCGGACAGATATTACAGGCTGTAAAAATGTTAAATGACAGAACTTTCGCGTTAAAACCTTCGAAGCAGCATTCGATTAAAATAATCGTTAAATAAATTGAACCTGTCAACCTTTTGTCCTCAGGGATTCCACGCAATAAATTTCAGGACCTCTGGATAAGTACCTCATAAACACAAAAGGATTATTAAAATAAAATTGTTGATTTTGTAGCGATGACATCGTTAAATTTATGCAAATAATTAACGAACTGTGCTAAAAAAAGTCGTTAAGAATCGTTTAATCCGTTATACAATTAAGTAGTGCTCAAGTGTTTTATCTTTCCTCTTGCATACCTGATATTAATTTATTTCCAATTTAGAAGCAAAGTTATGTCGAAAAAATATTGAATAGTCATCGAAAATTGTTTGAGTATTATGGTACAGTAGTCAAAGTTTTTGGCTTCCATGAAAATTAGCACTCTTCTCGAAGGTAATGGTGTTTGCGATGTTTAAAATTCCCTCTTACATATCCAATTCTAAAAAAATAAAACGTTAAAATATATGTTAGATAACCGCTAGTCCTGTATTAGTCTGATCAATGTTATCTTTAATTTCCATGCAAAAGACAGATTGACAAGCAGTTTTCACAAGCAAAGAATATAAGACACTCTAGAGGCATCCACTTGTCTATGGGTGGAATATGAACAAATATGATTTCTTATACTTTTAGAAATCCAAAGGTAAATTCAAATAATTTTATTTATTAAATAAAGCCAAAATCTATTTCTTTTATTCTAATTGGTGTTTAACTATTGTAAATATAACACGTGTTTCGAGTCTTTACAAAACATTTTCAAACTAAATTCATTATCGCATAACCACTAGTCGTATTCTGACCATTCTGTCTCTACTCTCTTTGTACATTAAAATATTATTAATTCAGAAACAAGTATAATAGTTTTCGTTTAAAACGTTCCGTATGATTCTTCCATTGGTTATGGTTATGTAATTCACATTAAGAGCGAATTCGACTTGAAAAAACGCATCTTATATTGAAAATTGTATAAGTTTTCTTTTAATTAAAAAAAAAAATGAGCGCAATATATTGTTTTTTACTATGTTTGATATATATCATTAAACCTCTTCGGAAAACATGAAATTCGTATCCAACTAAAGAATAAATATCAATTTATCGCATATAGTGCGTTATATCTGCTAAAACTTTCGTAATATCCAAGCGGGCACGTAACAAACTAAAATATTTCGCCATCTACGTTATCTCTCTATGTCCTCACTGAGAATATCGAAAGCCCTTTATGAAAATTTCATGTTCTTATATATATTTCTATCTTATTTTTGTTTAAATACATGCATTTTTGAATAATACAAACTTAAATTAAGAATGTCAGTGATATAAAGTCTTGAAAAATCATGCATATCAATTTTTTCCTTCAGTTTGCCTGGGTGTATTATAGCATAGAAGCATAGAAGAATTGTCTTCACAATGACTCTACTAATATAACTAAACACAAAAAAAAACTAAAATACATTGTTACTTTTTCAATATGTTATGATAGATTTCTACCAAGTTGAACCCAATTCAATCTATAGACTGATGAATTTATGTTCATTGAAAATAATAATCTAACAATATTATTTACTATTTTTGCCCAATTATAATGGAGCTCCACAAAAAATACGCTGATTACTTCTATGTCTTTGTATATTTCACACGATTTCATGAGGTAATTTTTTAGAGCTTCATTTGAAACAAGGCACACCTGCTATCCAGATATATTATAAAACCAATACGGACCTGGATGTAAATCAAACTGTTAAAACCGTTTTAGAATATCTCTGTTTTATGATAACTAGCCTTTTATGCTAAATTAATAAAATCCTGTCAATTTGATGGAAATTTTACGTCGTTATTAATTTGTATTTCAGATGTAATATTAACTTTCCCATACCTAGAATAGACACTTCCCCCCAATGTTGAATATATATTTTTTAATATTGATGATGCAATGTTTTTACTCACTCATTACTAGAAAAACATTCATTAAATGTGGATGAAGGTGTTCATTTGAGCATGAGCAATCATATATTGTTTTTGTGGAAAATTTTTGAAGTCAACAGAACTATTAAATTTAAATCATATTTTTAACGACCAGCTTTATCTTCCCAATCCCTCCTTGGTGTATCGCTTACGTCAGATACTTGATACAAACTCATAAATTAAATTCCTAAATTACGTCACATACTGCTTAATTCCCTCCGTTACCCACCAAGTTCAAAAAAGTAGGTGTCCTGTGCTTAAAATTACCCAATTGCATTTAAATAATAGTTAATTATTTTTTGTTGTAGAGTCCTTTCATCAAAGACTCATCAACAGTGTTTGGTGCTAATAAAACGTATCGCAAGCAATTCATTGTCATTTTTATTAAATCAATATTATTGAAAGTTATTTCATTTGTATGTTTGGATCCTTGCGTTTTTGGTCTGTGTTTTTCTTTCTTTATTACCTCATCTAGTATATATCCGATACCCAATATTTAATGTGTCATTTCTGTAGCATCCATGTGATTGATTGCCTGAAGATGCCGAAAAGTGAAACCCGTTAGTGACAAAACATGTGGAATTGTATAAAGTTTCATCAATTCTTCTTATATATATATACTCACAGTAACCTGAAATGAAAGCTTTTTTACGATATTTACGAAAAAAAATATTCGGTGAACAATGACGACGCAAGTAAATATTGAAGAAGAAAAATCAGAAACACACTTTTACTAAGCAATTTGTCATTTTGTAAAACATCTTAACATTTAACGATGTTAGTATGCACTGACACGAGTGATAATTGGTGTACTAAATTTTGCCAGTCATGGAACTGATGTTTGAATTAAAATTCAGTCTTTTTTGCTACCGACTAAAATATGAGTATTTTTTTAAATATGAAGCCTTGATTATCATTTTTTTTATTGTAATATGAGAGAGCAAAGCCATATTTTGTGAGATCTGGCAAATCCCACCGCATTCTTACCGGATGTTTTTCGACTTTAGTCCTTCAAAGGTTAATTACGTAGACTGAAAATGATTTATTGATTGAATTGGCATTCACTTGGTAGAACTCCATTATAACACGGTGAAAAAATAGCAATGTATTTTAGTTCTACAAAATTATTTTTAACAAATATAGTTGATAGCTATTTCAGCTCACGCCATCGTCAGAACTATGCTTAAACTAACATTTGCTTATCTATATATATATATTTATAAAATGTCCTGTGGCTCATGTTTATCCGTTTATATCGGACAGAAAGGTAGAAGTATATCTACTCGAGCTAAGGAACATGTAAGATCATTCAATAATAAAAAAACAAATTCACAATTCGCTAATCACGTTATTAATGAATCACATTCAAATTTCAAACATAAAAATTCAAACTCAGCTCCTAAATGTTTGCATCTTTGTAGTAAGGGTCGAAGAATAACGGCTTTTGAACAGCTGGAGATCAATAGACACCAATTATCACAAAGGATTCTTAACGATCAAACTAACATAATAATATCGCCACTTGTCAAGCCGTTGCACAAAGGGGTGGTCTAATTTGCTGCCTGAAGGACCACTTCCGTCCCACACATAATCTTATTGTCATAGACATCTATTGTTTAATTGAGAATTTTGAAAATTTTGTGTCATTGTGTTTAAATAACAAGCTAAGCCGTTGGTAAAGGACAGAGGAGATGTTGTGTACCTTTTCTGCACAGCTATATATAGATAAGCAAATGTTAGTTTAAGCATAGTTCTGACGATGGCGTGAGCCGAAATAGCTATCAACTATATTTGTTAAAAATATTTTTGTAGAACTTAAATACATTGCTATTTTTTCACCGTGTGAAAATGATTTCATAGTAAAAACTTACTGAAAAATATTTTCATAGAAAAATATTAAGGTACTGATTTATAGTTAAGATATTTTTTTAACTGTCAGTTTTGTTGTTTCCGTGCGATAGAGTGACATATAAGAGTGAAAAATACCGAAAGGTGAAACACAGGTCGTTAATGAACAAATATGTGAATTCGTACAAAGTTTCAACAATTAAAATTTGATATTAAAATTCCATTAGACAACTTTAGTAGATATCATTAGTTATTTCAAAATGTTATCCAAATAGCTTTGCTTTAAATTTTATCATAACAGTTAACAATGCTTTCAATGAGCGAAGTTGGTCTTGAAATGATTTTGTTTAATTATTTTAGTTGCTTCTTTTGCAAATAAACAACTATTAGCAACAATTGAATAATGATTTTTATTTTTTTACGTTTGAAATCATTTAAATCAGCAACGACAGTAAGTTTGTTGCTTCTACACGAACTCATCAAATATTTTCGTTCATTTTTATAGAAAGATAGCATTTTTCGGCTTATATGGGTATTTCGCGGACAAAATACGCTTCTCTCAGCAAGAATAAATAGCCTGTGTTGACAGTATTGTTTCAATCTGTAGCTACAAATAGCATTTTCATTTCGGCTTAGAATCCCTTTCACAAACAAAAAATTTAGCAGATAAAAACGAGTCGCAATCAATAATTCTCCAAAAAAAGAATCAAGACGTAGCATAAAGCACTTTATTGTCTATTTTCTTTTCATTTTCATCTTCTAATATTTCAGATTCTGTTACATTGATATTACTTTTTTTATTGTGAAATTATTCATTTTCCAGAATTCATTTTTTTCGGAATTTACGACTGATGGGATTGTTATTTCTGCTAATAATGAAAAGTAAGCATATTTTCGACAGTAATATAAGAATACATTCCATTTTATATAATCTTTTTAAATACAATATAGCACACACTTGGGCCTCGTATAACACGGGTATATGGTTCCACAAAAACCTCGTGTAATACAAATCCGTGTTATGCAAGGTTCATACAAAATTAGGGGATGCTTTTTGCGGGTTCATCTAACATTTCGACTAATTCTTCTTCGTTCAACGTACGATCCTCCAATATTTCTTGTATGTCATGAATATTCATGTCATTAAAACCTTCTCCACCAATTTCACGACAAATATTTATTGTCCTTTGGTATTCATCTTCTATTGGTGGTAAAACATTTTCTCCAGACACTACTTCTGGCCATAGTTTTTTCCAACAAGAATTTAAAGTGGATTGTTTTATTTCTTTAGCGGATGCAGAAACAATGTTGACACAATTTCGAATTGAAAATTTTTTCCAAGCCTGTGGAAGTGTTAAATTTTCACCTTGATCAATGTCTTCTAATATTTTGTCAAATGTTCGACGAATGTAATAGGCTTTAAATGTTGAAATTATACCTTGGTCTAAGAGCTGGATTAAAGAAGTAGTATTTGGTGGTAAAAATAATATTTCAACATTAGGATATTTTAAATTGAGAGGATGTCCTAGTGCATTGTCCTATATCAATAATATTTTATGATCAAGATTCTTTTTTCTCGTATAATCTCTTGCATCAAGTATAAAACAATTGTAAAACCAATCTTTAAAAAGAATACTTTTGGTCCAAGCCTTTTTATTGGCTCTCCAATAAACAGGTAAATTCTTTTTATCATAACCTTTTAGTGCTCGGGGGTTTAAGGCTCGATTAATAAATAATGGAAAAATAAATAAATAAATTTTGTAGAACTAAAATACATTGCTATTTTTCCACCGTGTAATAAATAATGGCTTCATTATGGAATCTCCTGAAGAATTGGAGCATAATAGTAAAGATATTCTTTCTTTCGCCACCTTGAATCCTTTCGCGTGTTTCTCATTTTTTGATATGTAGGTTCGTTGCGGCATCTTCTTCCAATACAATCCCGTTTCGTCCGCATTGAAAACCTGGTCTGGTGTGTAGCCTTTATTTTTTATAATATCTGCGAATTCTGGAACAAACTTTTTAGCAGATTCAAAATCAGCTGACGCAATTTCTCTTCGATTTTTTATATTATGTAGTGAGAATCGCTTCTTAAAATTTTCAAACCATCCTCTACTAGCAGAAAAATTGTGAGATGAGTTTTGATCTTCCGATGATGATTGTTCAGTTCTTTTTAAATTATCGTAAATTTCTTGTGCCCTCTTTTGTATAATGCTTCTGCCCAGAGGAATGTTTTTGTCATTGCAATCTTCTAGCTATATCATAAGTGCTCTTTCCATTTTTTCTATTATTACTGAGCGTATGCGGGCAATCTTTGTCGCACTGATAGACGATCCTGCTAAAGCTATAGGTCTAATTTTGTTTTTCATTTTTTTGTATCGTTCTAATTCGTTATTATTATCGTTCATTTAAATTGAAAATTTTAGAAAGGGATGACGGTCTCTCCCCCCTTTTAAGACAATCTAGGATATTGATTTTTTTTTCAATAGAAATAAAGTTTCTCTTTTTTTTAATCTTACCCGTAACTGTCGACATTTTGAGGTCTAAATATTTTTCATCTACAAATAAATAATAAATTGATACGATTAAATCTATAAAATTGGTATAAATTATCAAGCGTTATATTACGTATGTACATATATTTAACCCTTTTCACTCCAATTATTTTAAAGTAAAAATGGGTACACGAGAACATTTTAGAATAAAACTGTTTAAATAATTGTTATTATTTATTGCATGGTACATATTTTTTTGAGTTATCTCTCATATGATGACGTTATTTTTACAAATAAGTTAATGTATTGCATCAATCAAATTATTTTCACCAATCACACACGTGCATATTAAATCTCGAATGCAGATATTTTTATAACTTGATACACTCAAACCTTTTTTTCTGCGATAGATGCGTTCCGGGGAAAATCGCACAAAAAAAAGCTATGGCTTACATAGAAAAAATGGGGATGCGTTCCATGGGTTTTAAAAACCGCATAACTTTGAAACAGCCATACAAAATATACCCAAAAATCGCACAAAAAAATTAAACAAAAATAAAATACATATTACACACTACATATTTTATTTACAATTTGATTTTGAGTACACAATTTTAAATATTTTTCAAATAACCAAGGATTTAGCAAGGCAAGTGGAATCTAGTAGGGAATGTACGCAATGCTTCTGAACTGCCAAGGGTTATTATGTACATACGTAATGATAAAATGAAATATGTAAAGTGAATACATACAAAAAATAAGCCAGAATAATCCACGGATTACAAAGAAATATGCACTGCACCATTGAGTGCAACTGAAATGTATGGAAACAAACAAAATTGACAGGTCTCGACACGCTCAGGAAGATTTTTCATGTGCACATTACAATGGCGTACAAATTAAACATGTATTTTTTTTTAATCGTGTTATATAAAGCGTGTTGTATAAAAATATACCACGATTTTTTCCACCGTGTTGTATAAATCCGTTTTGTGTAAAACCGTGTTATACTAGGCCCAAGTGTAGAGGTTAATTTATATTGCTGACGTCTTTATGCATATCAGAAGTTTTTAAAGAAAAGATGAAGAAAAAAAGAACTTTTCATAAGACTTTACTCTACAGATGTAATACAAAAATATTGGGATACGGATTCTCTGACTTCATTCTAAGTTTATTTTCTACGTTTCATACTTATGTGCATTAATTAAATGATCATCCAACCAATCCAGCAAATTTTTCATTGATATATTCTTCGACTCGTTTTTCACTCCAACTCCAACATTGACGAAAAACACTACTCCGGCTTTAACCAAAACACCGCGAATCCACAGCTCTGACATAAACTGTTCTTTGGTTATTTCAAATTATTTATATTGTATGTTATAAGGATTGTAATCACACACCTCGAGGTTTATTAACATCGGCAAAACAAAATAAAACTAGGTCATTTAGACAAAGCTTTAGGTTAACAGTGATCAGGTATACATAACTAATGATTTAAGATCTAAGAAAATGATTTAGAGGCTACCATACAAAACATATTTAAAAGAAGTAAAAAAGTTAATTAACAATATATTAAATGGAGGATCGCCAATAGTGTCTGAGATTTGTAGAAGCTCAATTATAATGCAAATTAAAATTGATTACTTTGTTTTATTCAAGCAGAGGATTTTGTTTTGTTGATTTGGAACAGTTTTATAGTAAATATTAATATTTAATAAAATCTTTTTTTACAAATGAATTTGTAAAATTAATACTATTTTAAAGTTGATTGAATAAACCTGACTTATCTAGCATTTAATCGAGTTTGAATAAAGGACCGTTTTATTAATAAAACTGTTCAAAAATTTTGATCGAAGTTATATGTTTACTGTGAATCAAGTCAATATAAAAAATTAACAACAATTGCTTCATTAATTTTGTCGATTTTTTCTTCAACTGTATATTGTGAAAGATCATTATATAAAAAATAATTCACTATATAAAAATTAAATATTGAAATTCTTTTTATCACATTTGGTGCGGCCATGAGGCATTTCCATAGGACAGTTGATGTTTATAATGTGGCCACAGTAAAATTTCAAGTGAGAACCGCTGAACTAGATGTAATATATTTGCATAAAATATACCTCAAACGCGATAACTTGTCATATTTTTCAATAAATAGAATAATATCGAACGATATTTACTATTTTTTTTCAATCGAATTTAAATCGATCCAATTTAAAATTTTATTTTTTTTTGAATTCTCATTTGTAAACATTATCATTTAGAGTTTTCTTCAGTACGAATTTGAATTAAGGACTTTTATTATTATATGCGGTATTTTTATTATGTGTGCCATGAACTAAAACAGTTTGGCAGGCACTTAAATAGAGTGACAGGTGTAATGTGCGATTTTATAGGCAATCAATTTGACTTGTCGATTAAAATAAGTGAATTCTCATTTATCATTTTTTTCTCAGCCACATGGTAAATTTATCTGTCTATTCGCCTTGGATGGATGCCCAGATTTAAATATTTTCTATGCGAATAGCATTTTTTTTTTGAAAATTTTGAGCACTTCGATGTAGTGTTTTAAGCTCTAACTTAAACAATTGAGGTAGAAATAAAACCGTTATCTGCTTATTGCTGTAATATTAAAATGATTTCTATTTTTAGTATTTATTTTAAGCCTGGCTTCCACGTTAAATTTCTTAGTTGATATTTTAAATTCACTAACGGTTTAGTATATTTAAAATATCTACCAAGAAATTTAGAAACTTGACAGGCATTAAAATAAGACATTCTACTTTACACTTGAGCGCTTTGGCGTTTTCATTATTCTATATACCGATTCGCATTTAAAGAATTAACAAAAAAATCATTTATATAAGTTAAAAATAAAAAAATAATTTACACATTTTTGTTTTAAATTAAGAAAAGGATTCCTAGTTTTAGAAACAGGGTTTACCGCTAATATTATTTAATATAAGCGAATTTAATAAAATAACAGTTGAAAAATCTCCTTTTGAAAGTTACTATAAAGCTTATCGGGATCTGCATGTCATCGATAGTTTTATATAATATATACATATTTTTTTAATTTTTTATTATCAATAAATATTCTTTTTTTTTTACTTGCAACGCTTCATAAAGCTCCAACGACAAAATATTGCACATAATTTTTTGCAACATTCTGAGAATATATAAATAATAATACAAATTCTCTACAACACACTTTTACCAAAATTTTATATTGAGCAGGCCAAGGCTGGTTTATCTCATCGCGACTATTATCAACTGATACAATTATCAATAAATACAAAATACGGTTTGAGAAACACTTGTTTCTCAAATCTATCTCTTTGAAAATGTTTGACCTGAATTTAGTCGTGTTGCATTCCAATGTTTTTTATTTAGTTTTAAATCAGAAGCGAGCAGAATATAAAGTAGAAAATTCTCACGTATACGTACATATAAAATCTACTCTAGAATGTTTTAGTAAGAAAACTTTTGTTTTTCTTCGTTCTTTTCCATTTTCAATCTATCTCTCTGATGCGAAGTCTACCCCTCTCGGCACCTTTTGAAAAACTTTGTCCAGTTTCTATAGCTTCACCAGTGATCGACTACTCAAATTAGTGTTTAACTCTTCAAAAAATGTCTCGAAAACATATGACGATCCCATCAATGTGAAGTGGTTGAGGATTTGTTTTTGAGGAGTTATTGAAATAATTTCCACCCAAAATAAACTGGTTATTTTTCAAAATTTATTTACTAACAGACTTTTTAAAATGTCAGTAACTATTTTGTTGCATCCGTGTGATAGAATGCCTTAAGATGCCGAAAGGCGAAACCCGGGTTGTTAGTGACAAAAAATGTGGAATCGTACAAAGTTGTAACTATTCAAATTTTACACATTATTTGAGGTCACATTTAATTAATTATTGTTAATAGCGCGTAAATTGGATTTACAAAAACTATTTTTTGTGTCCCGCAAAACAATTTTAATCAGTCTCGTTTTTCATTTTCTTCCATTCCGTTTTTATAGAATAATTATTAAAAAATAAACATTGACCAAGCTTTTTAGTGAAAGCTTTTTTTCATACATGTTCGCTCTCAATGTGGACCCTATGGCTTTCTAATGGATGGATCTGAATAGAAGATTTTTTTCTACAAAAACTGCTTTTAGAAAAAGAGTACAAAGAGAAAACATTCGACAGTACTAGTACCTAATTAACCAGTTATTAAAAATCAGTATGTTTCAACATCACAATCATACATTGTTCGATAACTTGATGCCAAAAATGAACTTCATAATGAGATTTCAGCCCATGAAATCTGTCACGCAAACCAACGGCATTGACCATTTCACTACCTTGTATTTTACCGTGAAAAGTCACATTTGTTAAAATCAAAGCTCTGTCTATTTTTGCTGTGTTTAATTACGAAGAATTTAATTTATTTGATGCTTCTCATCTGTTTTTCTGAATGTTTAAGGAAATCTGTTTTAGTTACCAAGGCTCATCGCTGCGGGTCTACAATGTTTCAGAGATACGAAAAAAGATCGTCCGTTTCGGGGTAAAAGTTTCCAACTTTTCTCGTTATTTTTTTATTCACGCGAAAATGCCACCTCTTAGCGGAAAATTTTTTCTGTGGGTCACATAATAGGCGAGTAATATATTATGTGAATCTAAAATGGAAAGTCTGCTATTTTTGATAAATAAATATACAAACTTTTGCGACAGGATTGTGTTATAATTTTGGAGTCAAAACTGTGTAATAACATCCAAGAGTTATTGAACCGACAACTGTTATTATTTTATATTTATCGCTGAAAAAATAATGAAAAAAAAAATAGGAAATGTCATATATTTGCTCCTAATTATATATATTTTGTTATACAAGTATTTTTTAGTATTTAAATATGTAAACTATTTTGACTTAAAAAAATATTTTAGTTACGTTCATCATACGATTAAAAATGTATTTTTAATCAATAACTAGTAAAAGAGCCATCAGTTGACGGTTAATATTTTGATTTCCGATGCATTTTAAAATAATAACACTTGTCATGAAGAAAACTAGTCCTGATATTGATTATAAAAATATTTTTTAATTTTTTAAATCATATGTTTTCAAATATTCTAGACGTATAATATAATATAAAAACATGTTTATTTGTGTACATACAAAACTTGGAGCTGTGTCATTATTTTTCCAATTGTCATATGTATTTATCATTTTTTCTGAAATAAACGATAATGGCACTGTTGATTGATATCATCTATGAAATATTTTCTCTGATGAATATTTTTACAAAATCAGTAAATTTTTGTTGATTTTTGTCCATGTTTTGTTATTTCTTTAATAAATCCCAATTTAACAAAATTTTCTTATTTTGTTAAATCTTAGCAATTATTTATTTCCACGAAGTCTAATTTTTAATTCCTCGGAAAATTAACTGTCGTTAACCAAAAAAAGTATTCGTTATATCGAATTCCAAAAATAAACACAATCTTCCTTTAAAAATCTCGTTTTCTGGCTACAGCATTACGTGCTTATATATCTTAAAATGTTGTTAACAGACATTGAAAATGTTTTCGCTTTATCCAGCAATCTTTTGCTTTGAACAGAACTAAAAGATCAGAAAACTTTGATACCGGTCTCTCGAATCTCGGACACAACAAACATGAAGTGATACTACAAGATACGCTACAAGACTGCTAAAAATAAAAATAAATACATCAAAGCTAAGCCATTAAAATTAGCGTTGATGACATAAATAATGTACTGTCAAATGTGTTTACATTGTTAAGAACTAAGGTTGTGGTTTGAAAAATCTTTATAATCAATACTCAAATTTGGATTAATGAAACTGTGCATTGTATATTTCCATGTTTTTTTTTGTCACATACGACCTGGGCTTAGATTCCGACATCTTTGAGTATTCTATTGTCATACGAATGTTTTAGAACTGACAGTAATCGTTATACACAAGCTGAGAGCTAAATAAATTATATATCTAAAATCATTTTAATGTCTACTGATTTCATTCTAATAACAATCATATTAAATAAAGATATTATTTTTATCAATAAAGTCTAACGACTTTTGAATGCTTTTGTTAAACAATCAACTATCATTAAAATGTAATTTCGAGATTTATATGTAGGAGATAAATGTTTACCTTAAATGGGTAAAATAAGTAGATTTCAATTATTCAGATTGTTAATTGATCTCACGATACATATATAATATTAATTGCTTCCTCAAAATTGGTTGAGAATTCACTTGTGCTCTGTTTGTTTATACTTAACTTTGCAATAAAATTGTATATTTTTGCTCATATTTTTTTTTGGCAATATATAATTTTATTCATATGAGCACTCCTCATTGCAATATTTTATATAATAAAACATCACAATATTTGGACGTACATGTACGGCCATACTCCTCAAAGGGTTAAGTCCATCCGTGAACTAAAATACCGAAATGCAAATCCAGGTCGTAATGTTAACATCAGGAGTGACAAAACATTCAAAAATATACTGAGTTTGATTACTTTTAAAAATAATTGCAAACAAAACAATTTTGAAACATAATAAAAATACAATTAAACGATTTATATTGTTTCATTAAAAATGTCGACTCGTTGTATACCTAATTTAAATTAATAAATATGTATTTATTTTTGACAGATTGGCTGACGGTAGCATGGGCGCAGGGTGGCAATATGATGGGGCAACATCTTCATCCCGACAATATTCCATCTGACACCGGTGGAGGGGATCATAACTTTGAATCCAACAGAACAAGGTAAATATGTCAATCTTAACAATATCTAACATTGCATGTCAAAAAATATGTTAATTAACAATATAACATTACACACAACTTTTTGACTAATCCATTCCTTGCGGATCCTGTAAAAGAACCATACAATTCAAATAATAATTCAGTAGTTTCGGTGTTCTAAATTAAGAGATAATCAGAACAAAAGAAGCTTTATTCACACATAAAAATTTGTTTGTTCACATCAGCCTTTATGATGATATTGTTGACTATCATCTTTAAATACAGTGCAATCGACACAATCTCAACAGCTAAAACGTTATCGATCAGTGTGTTAAAAATGTTTAACAAACATTTAATATTATATATATATGTATAATTATATTTTTCGTTGTACTAAGCCGTATTTTGTGAAAGTTTATTTTTCATTTAAATAAAAATTATTAGACTTATTATAAAATATACTTGGTGTACTACTAGATTCGCCAAGTGTTCCACTTTTTAATCTAATTGCATCGTATGATTATTCATTATAAAGTTGAGTAATATATTTAATATTCTACTTCAAATTGCTTGTAGGGTATATTTTTTTCACTTTTCCTGCATATGGGAAAGGGTTTTGAGTCAATCAATAATAATACAAATACACAATATCATTATGCTTATAGTTTTTTTTTTGACAAATAACTTATGATTTAGCTCTTTTTTTACTACATTTGTTAAATAAAATAATGCTGACGATGTTTTTCATAGAAACGAAATATGCGTCACACCAAGCAATACACTTAGTGGAATAGCAAAGCTATTAATTTTAATGTATATTCCTGCGATATTCTCTTAACACAAACATTCAAACATTTAACTTTCATTTCTGGGCATTAGAAATCTTTCAAATCATTCATCAGTTACCTTCGCAACCATTAAAATTGATTATATAGTGCTCCGTGTAGTTTCTTTTGTTTTTCAATATGAACGTGACGTTATGGCAATTGTTAATGGAGAACGTTATCGTAACATTGATTGATATATTTTAAACACCAGAATTAAGTTCTTTAGGCCTAATTATCACGAGTTTCCCACAAAATAAATAAGGTTCAAATACACTCAACTTAACAATGGAAATATAAGGAGTTATACATTGATAATTTTTCAGCTTTATTCTATTAACAAAACAATGTTTCAATATCTAACATACATCGCTTAAATGTCGTAGAACTAAATACTTAATAACAATTTTTCACTTGTAACCGTTAGATTAATTTCATAGCTGTTTCGCCGTCACGCTATCGCCAGAGCAATATTTTTTAATCTTTATCTTATTGTATTGTTCTTGGATCGATTATTTTTTTTTATCTCTAACTGTTTTAACACTGAACGTTCATTATTACCAATAAATATATTAATTTTATTATGTCATGAAATTTAGGACCAAATATTTATTACCTGAATAACTTTTAGTTCTCCACGTAAATACGGTCGCTGATATAAATTTGATTACGAATTAAACAATGAATAGCTACGCCGTAGCGGCGTAGAATCACAGCACTCAGGGATAATATTTACTAGTCTCCATTTGGATATTATTATATACAATATTCGAAATTATTTATTGACGAAAACATAAAACATAAATATTTTATGTTCCAAATGTGTTCAACCACTTATACGCCAATGATGTGCATGTAACCAAACGGCACCACGTGAAAATTTATGTATTTATGTGATATTAAATTTATTAGTTTATGATTTTATTTCGTGTATACATATTAAATTCAAAAAAAATTTTTGAAAAAGAAAACATCATTTGAATATCATTTATTTTCCCATTACATTCTCATATTGAACCATTCTCGTATTATGCACATTCAAAAAAGACAGTTGATTATTGAAATAACTTGATATCGACTGAAGGTGCTTGATGAAAATCCAATATGAAATTTGAATTATTGAAACATTATGCGATTTCATATTTTTTTTAATTAACGACTTGGGTTTCGCCTATCGGCATCTTCGGGCATTCTATCACACCGATACAACAGAACTGTCAATTCTGTTTCAGCATTATGATATTATTATAAATTATATATTATTACAGAATTATTAATTAAAAATTTATTAGTTTCACTTACATTATGAACTTTTTTTCAATTACAACATGAATAACCGTTTTTGCATCAAAAAAAGTCGCTGTTAGTCATCTGAATTAAAAAAATTTGAATTACAAGAGCGATTGGCTAGTCGCAAGTCTTGGTCGAGCGTTGTTTTTTTATATACTTGCTTTCTTCAAGGTTGAGCAGTAGAAAAACTTCTTCTGAGGAAACCATACCTCAAAATTGAAGACGAACATAGACAACTAAAAGATTTAATTTTTTTTTACTGAGGTATAAAATTCTTTATTTTTTGTATAAATAAATGGATTTTAAGTGATATGTTTTTTGGCTGTTCTGTTTATGTGTTCAATCCAACTATAGTATATTATTTAAAAGACATAAAAATAGCAAGGGTTAAGCAGGGGATGTAGAAATCTTTTACGATTTTGTGAATATAATCTGAAAGATATTTTATAATCACACAATATCCTCTTCAAGGGACGTAAATATACAATATAATAATGTAAATTTAGCTCACAAGCGTAGCATATCTTTGACAAGGGTTTTTGTGATGGAGATAATGTATTAAATTTAGAAGTTTATCCCAAAAAACTCGAACGCGATCTTATCAGCACACGTGTCATATTAAAGAATATTGGACTATCTGAATGGATTTATTATATTTTAGATTTAATGAAATATAATTCTCCTTTAACAAAATATGGTAGTTTATTCGTGACTCTTTTATTGATATTTGTCAATCATTATAACAAATAAAAGATTTTTATTTCGCGGATCCTACAACTATGTAAGAAAATCATTTTTCGATTTTACAGTGCTTTTTCAACAATATCTCTTCACGCAAATATCTCCTTATACATCTATTTTACTAACGAATTTGAACTGTTTCATTTGCTATCAATCATTTTTATCACTGATGATATCACTGAGGGTGCTTAATAGAATTTCAAAATCGAATTAAAATTTTTAAAAACCATCTTTTCCGTGTCACTCAAAATCTGTCAGTGGCAGATGAGTCAAAAATCTGAATTCACAAAATTTAAAATAATGTTTTTTAGCACTGCATTGCCTTTTATCATGTGATATTATTTTCCAAGCTTAAAAGCGTGCAAGTACATTAATATTGGTAAAAGAAATATTTCCTCAGCTTGTGAACGCGGTTAAAAAACAAAAAATCTGCGATGATCTGAGGCTTTCTCGTGGTTAAGACGTTATTTTCTTTCAACCGCTTTTATATTATGAAATATATAATGGTAGGTTTTGTTACGAAATCAAAACGCTTTCTGCAAAAAAATACATTTTTAAAAGTCTTTTGTCTTTTTTAACTACTTAGAAAATTATATTATTAACTAATAGCGTATTTTGTTCAGCTAAATAATTAATCCAATTTACAATATCCACTGAAGGTGTTTGATAGAATTACAAAATCAAATTTAAATTGTTGAGACTTTGTACAATTCCACATTTTTTGTCACTAACATATTCAAACATTCTATCACGCGGATGCAACACAGCAGACAGAAACTGACTGAAAATGCTGAAAAGCGAAACTCGGAAACGGTCAAAGTTAAATAAACAATTCAAAATCAATACAATTGTTTTACAAATTATTTTTTTTTTCTATATTATGTCGTCATAATTTGAATCGAATTTTTTTGAAACGAATGATTTTTTTATTTCAAAATTTCTACCAGCTACCAAATGCATCCATATTGCTGAAAATGAAAACATTTTACTAATTTCATTGAACAAGTTAATAAAAAATAAATTATTTTTGTAAAAAATTAACTATATAAACATTTCACTTTTAAGGTCTTAACTGTCACTTCTTGATGGAAAGGCATGATATTAAGTTCAGTTGATAATGCTCGCGATGAGCGAAACCGGTCCTGATCCAAAAATATATTGTGGAAATAAGTACTAAAAATGTGTTTTTATTATTTAAAATATAAACATTTATTCGTTGTTGAAAGCTATTTCAGCTTACTCCATTAGCTTTTAAGCTCGCTTGTGATGAGATTAGATGTATAACACCATCACGGACTGCATTTAAATAAATTTACAGTTATTTTAACATTTTAAGTATTGATTTTTACCAAGTGAATGCCAATTCAACAATAAGTTTAAATAAAACTTTGTTTTATTCAACCATGACTTCTATCGAAATATTTTAATCAAAAAAAGCGATAAAAAAATCATTATATCTTTTTCGTAAACATGTAATAATATATAATGGATTAATTATACATATTACTCCACGATGTATATAACGTTGAACGCTTTCAAACAGTGTATTCGCATTAAGCAGCACGCAATGTAGCTTTGATGTAATGTGAAGGTATTCAACGCTCAAAAAACTTTCAATCACATTTACCGATCAAAGATTACAAAATAATGTGAAACTCATTTCGCCAACGGAATAGAAAAGCTTCTCTACCGATGATTCTCTCCAAATAATGACAAGGTTACGTCTATTTCTTATCTATTTTGGCTTTTAAGCTGGTTTGTGATTATTTAATACATTTTTTTAATGTAATATCTCTCTTATCGAAGGTTTCTTAAAGTGATTTTAAGTGATATGTATATATAGAAATAAATAAACTTTTGTTATATCGAAACTTTTTTCAAATCAGTTTTCATTAATTTTATTTTCTAAAAGTCTTCTCGGTGGTCTTTAAAATTCGTTAAAATTCTCAAATAATTATTTTAAAAAATACTATGTATTATATAAAATAAATAAATTTCTGTTCTTCTAATTATCACTTTTAAGGTATTCATTGTCACTTATTAATAAAAAGGCATAATTATTTGGAATAATAAAAACACTCATTGCGAACATTAAACGGTCGACCGGTCCTGATCATAAAATATATTTTGGACATAAGTACTCAAATTGTGTTCTTATTATTGAAAAAAAATATATTAATATCGAAAACTATATGTTATATTTTATTAATTTGTGATATCGACTGAAGGAGCATGATGGAATTTTAATATTAATTTTGAATTGTTACAACTTTGTACGATTCCACATGTTTTGTCACTAACGTTCTGTGTTTCGCTTTTCGGCATCTTCAGGCATTCTATCACACGGATGCAACAGAACTGACAGACAGTTGCATCCGTGACTGAACTGAACTGTCAGTTCTGTTGCATCCGTGTGATAGAATGCATGAAGATGTCAAAAGACGATACCCGTGTCATTAGTGACAAAACATGTGAAAATGTACAAAGTAACGGGTCAAGGAGTGGTTGATACCGTTGGCTTCTGTGATAAATTTTACTGAGTTGAATCCTAGTTCAAACAGTATTTACTCAGTCGATTCTGTTGAAACTGCACTTTTTATAAGTTATAATCTGCACATATTTTATTTGTGACCAATTTCGTTTCCACAAGCTTATTTTTGGCTTACAAAATAACAAGTTCAATTTAAATAGTTTGACTTACCAATGTGACATAAATTATGGCTTTATTTGAAAAAAATATAATTCATACCGCTGGAAACTTGTAGCTTTTTGCTTGATACTAACATAACTAACCCTTTGAACGCGACAGATGTGCGCGGGCGGCGAGTATAGCGGGCAGCGAGCGCACAGACCGCGGCTTGCTGTCGCTACTGAGACCAGCGGCTCCCATCCGCCGGCACTCGGCGGGGTACTGCGTCGGCGGTCAGGGAAACCATCCCCCACCGCCCGGCATCGTCACCTCATCAGGATCGGGGTTCAAGTACTGCCCATCAGATGCCCTGCCGTACTGCCCTCCGTCACGACCTCCGCAAAACAAACCGATTCAGGTTATAAGGATAAAAAAATAACTTAGAATATAACATTACTAGTTTTTATCATATTTTCATGTAAAATATATATCATCATTAACATCTTTAGCTAAAACTTTAACCAACATCTTATTATAAAGTTTCACAATGTTATCAGGAGCTTATGAAAACAAAAGCGTAACTAAAAAAACACCGAACTGATTAAAATAACAAAACATTTTTATCAAAATTTATTTTACAATTTTAACCTTATTTGCACTCAAATGCCTACTCATAGATGGCCTTGATATTTCTCTAATATTTGTAATTTCAATCATAATTGAACTTTTTTTTTAACCCTGTGGTTGTAAATTTTTAATTCCTCAGCGAATATAGAAATGATAACTTTTACTGTGTGACACCGTCAGTCGAGTGCAAAAGGTAAAAATACTAAAGATTTGTTTAACTTAAATAAGTATAAAAATACGAGTTATTTAGTGTAAGCTAATTATTCTTGACAATTATTATGTTGAATTTGACCATATTATAATAGTTTTACCATGTAAATAAATATACAATCAAATAAAGAAATACATTGATAATTTACCATTACATACTTAATAAGAGTATCATATTTATTATGCTTTCCGTACATTACATCTTTTGTCGATCAATAGACATGCTTTTTTTTAATAAAAATTGTATATTCAACTCAAAACAGCCATTTTTGTTCATTCGACTTTGTGTTCTTAAGCCTTGATATGTTATCCAAATGTGTAATAATAATAATAATACTAATAATAAAATGGCGCTAGGGGCCGTTCAGGTCCATGGCCGACTGCACAACATCTCTCCAGGCATCTCTATGTGGCATCTCCAGGCATCTATATCCAAATGTGTATATATTCTTAAAAAAAATATTTTTCATTTATATCATTGTATATACCCATCCACAAATCTCAATTAATATAAATAATTATCGTGCTATAAATAGTTTATCTTTTTTTTAATATATCATAACTGCATTAAAGCTGATATTTTAAAAATACTAATTAAATAAAAATACAAAAAAGTCATTCATATTTTTCTGTCACGTCTTAGTTGATGTAGTTAATATCTTTACAATAAAACTGTCAGTAAATCAAGCAAGACGAATCAATTAAATGATATTTATGTTTTTTTTAACTAAATTATACAAAATCCTTTCAGGTTGTCGTGCAGCGACCGCCACCTCCGATTCCGCAGAGAGCACCAGCGGTCCCAAAAAGATCTCCAGTCAACCAGCAGCCACCGCCTGTAGTACCACCATTACCACGACGCAATAGTCCTCAGCCACCAACAGCCCCGAGGATACCTCCACCGACACCACCTCCTCCGCCCCCTCCGGCGAGAAGCATCCCGCCCCCAGACAAAAATAGCCATTTATATTCAATGTACTCCCCTAAATCCCAAAATAGATCCAGAGAAACTCAACAAGCTCAAAGAAATCACCAAGACCAGAATATGAAAAACCAATGCAGAAATGATAATAATTATATGCAAGAGAACTGCAACAACAATATGGCAGGAAACTTAACTGACGATCAAGATCATAACCAAAATGTTCAAAAAACACTGCAAGGAAACAACTACAAGAAAAACGGTCCCACGACCCAAAAAAACATCAACCAAGCTATGCAGGACAATAATATGAACTCTAGCAAAAAGATAAGTAACGTTCCACCGCCTTTAACTTCAGTCCAAGGGAACAACCAAACTTCCGGTGGAAATGGAGGGAAAGTTTCACTGAGACAAGACTCCAGTGTGTCGAGTGACAGCTTTAGTCAAACATCTTCTCCAAGCTACACGACCAAGACTATGGAAGCGCCTTTACTGCCGCATCATCATACTACTAAAACCAGCAGATTAAGTGGGAGATTGAGTGTTGCTCCTCCAATTCCGCAACCTTGCGAAGAAGCCGGAGGCAGTTCTCCTCTTACCAAAAGTGCTTCAACGCCAGCTAGCCTTCAGACTATTGTAAGATTTCACAATGGATCCAACATGTCACTTCATCACAAGGTTAGTTAGTATAATGCTTATCTCATTGACTACAATCGTTTATTTAAAACGATTCATTCGTTAAAATTAACACCAAACAACTTCTACAAATTTTATTCAAATATTTTATATCTAACTTTTATAATCAGTCGACGAAAGCCTAATATTATTGTAAAAAATTGGAATATTTTAATATTGAGAGCTTTTTTAGCATCGTTAATCATTTGATTACGGAACCTTTTTCCTATATGTCGACATAACTTTATGCATGAAATATAATATAACATGGCTTAACGCTACCTTACTACAGTTATGCATGTAAAAACGAGTGATTCGTTTGTGAGAAATGTGAGGATAGAATTACAAATAATATAATGACATGGGTTCGAAAAATCGACGCTCTGTCTTTTTCACCGAGATTACTGTGTTTTCAATTCTAAAAAAGTACAAAACATGAAATATTTTCACTAGTCAAAATTCCTCGATTTTAATTTTTAAAAATCACATTATGCCAATATTTATTAAAGGTTTGTAAACAATTGATCGATTCTTTTTCAAAGCTTTTACGTATATTATATTTACACTATTTTTATTATGTTTTACATTGCATTTTACTTACATCAATAAAAAAACTTAGTAATGATTCTTTATATACTTCAAAAATAGGCCTTATTTTAGATTTACACTCTTTATGAACTCTTTACCACGTTTTCCCAATCTTTTTTAATTTTTTGTTGACACCCTAAAAAAAATAATTTTGTAGTTTATGTACATATGTAGTATATTTAAATTTGGCGTAAGCTTTACTTCTATCTAAATTTTTTCGTTATATCTGATAAATTCTCATTTCGGATCTTTCATTTTTCTAACAACTCTTCCAAACTGATACTTAAGCCTTTATCTTTGTTTTCTCCGTCCAATATTTATGATATTTTTAAATCCACATTCACAAACAACTTTGGTATTTTATTTATTTAAAAACTATATTGAATGAAATACCAAAATAACTTTTACGATGTGATACTGAATAATAACAAAATGGGTGGAGTTTGTTGTTATAAAATTTGATTGATTTGTGAAACTTGAGTATTAAAAGATTATTACCAAATTGGAAATAAACTCGATGAGAAAAAGTGACGATGCGAAAAAATTCAGATTATTCGTGACATGCGACGATCGTCCAACCCTTACGTGACACAGGGCCGACAGAAGTTCCGCTTCGTCCAAGTCCTGGTGAACGCTGTCGCCTTGATGGCAATCGCTGGTGGACTCGCTGCCTACTTCAGGGCGTATCCAGCTGTACAAATTAGTGTGAGTAAACAAATTATTTAATATTCAACGTAATTGGCTTATGCTGTGTAAAAATGACTCTACAGCAGTGGCGGGCGGTCCACAAATGCGGTGGATATGACGTAAACCTTATGATTTTAAACGACAGTCGATTTTTTGTACGGTATCATATGATTATGCCATGTAATTTCATTTCGCGTTATTTGCTATCCAATTATGATAATATATTAAATCAAAAGATCGTATAACTTATATGTTATTTTAATCAAAATTAGTCGAGTGAAGAGATATAATATAAGCTATGCGCCTAGCAACCTTAGCTACGATGCTCCCATTATCAGTTAACCTTTATCGTGGAAACGGTTTCACTATTTGCTTCTCTGTTGCTTCTCTCTTATTGAATGAGAAATAATTTATAATTTAAAATTAAAATTACATTGAAATTTAATGTTTAGTATAAAAAAAAATCGTGGACTTCACTTAAATTACTAGAAGTTTTCAAGTTGAATGTCTGTTTGCTCTTACTTTAATAACTATTGAAGAAAAAATAATGTTTAATTTTAAATAATATTTTCTGTGGCTATAGATAAATTTTGAAAAAAGGAGAGGAACTAATGATTTAATAGACTTTTTTTATAGCATGTCCTAGATAAAAAAAAAACTCCCGCTACTGCTCTAGAGGTACTTTACTTATGAAAAAATTGTCTTGTATCAATTCTTATTCTAACGATAACAAATGTTTAAAAACAAAATAAACAGAATATCTCATTCATTCATACTAATGTTATGAAAATTAAACTATATTTACATACGATTCAAAATATCATTTAGATAATGAATGAAATATAAATCAGAAGCTACACATTGAAATGCAAAGGATTACAACATAAAAACCAAATAATACGTAAATTATAAACAGTAGTTAAATGGATTCTTGCCAAAGCCGTTTTATTCGAGTTATAAGCAAAACATCTATGCTACTTTACGGCGAATGTATTCTGAGGTCACAACGAAAGATAACCAAGTCAGATTGACATTTTCACTAAAAGAATAATTAAATTTACTTGGCAATTACTTATTTCATCTTGTGTGTACTACTGGAAAGTTTCTTATTTTTTCTATCATTGTTTGTAATAAGAATTAAAATACTATTTATAACGTATAGTGTATAGTTTATTAAATAAATATTCACTAACGTTTTAGTGATATCGTTTTATGATCACATTCTAATCATAATCAATTACAGTATTATGGAAATGACCAATAGATTCGTTCCATTTATATTACATTCGTTTTAACATAAACAACATTATGTTATAATACTATGTAGATCTGATAAGGGCGTAAGCTGAAATAGCTATCAACTATATACCTTATAAATTTTGTAGAACTAAAATACATTGCTATTTTTCACCGTGTTATAATATCATCGTTACTACGATTTTGCTGTCAGAATTGATAAATCATATATAATATTAACTTGTAAAAATACTTGGTAGAACTCCATTACAACACGGTGAAAAAATAGCAATGTATTTTAGTTCTACAGTTTTCTTTCTTTAAGATACAGTTGATAGCTATTTCGGCTTACACTAGTTCTGACGATGGCGTGAGCCAAAATAGCTAAAAGTAAATTGTAGTTCGAAAATAGATTGATATTTTTTCACCGTGTCATTGACATTTTAATTATTAAAAAATTTCACACTTCCACATGTTTTGTCAATCACGACCACTGGTTCGCCTTTTGGCACCTTCAGGCATTCGTTAGTGACAAAGCACTTGGAAATAAACAAAGATTCAATAATTCAAGTTCATATTAGGTTGAATTCTTCCATAACAAAAGGTTTGGTTGAATGTTCTTGTTTTAAACAAGGCATAATTTAAAAATACTTGATTTAAGAAAGTATGGCGACACTTTTTCTCAGTCCTCCCGTTTGACTAATGTTGTCCATACTAGACCATTTTTTTGCTTTAGTAATCAATAGAAAATTCAGATCTCTTTAACAAATGTTTCTTTTATATGCTTTCTCAAGGTCTTTATTTTTTTAATAAATATTAAGATAGAGCTTATAAAGAAAGCTTTTTAAAATTTATTTAATAATGAACATCTCTAGTTTTTTATTAATCAATTTAGCGCACACTTTCATAGCTAACTTAATATTACCCAATTTTCCCAAAAACAAAAACGCAGATATAGGTCAGGCCATAGACTAAAAGAATGCTTGCTATGTTAACATGATTTAACAACGAAAAAATCGTAGTTTTGAATGATTGTCGAGGTATAATGCTAAGATGGTGACTTTTTTTGCAAACATAATGACATTTTTTTGCCCAGCAGGTTGTGAACAAGACAATAACCACCAGCACAACGTTGACAGTTGCGCCGATGCCACGGAATCCTGCTCCAGGAGTCTGCTTACCAGTTATAGTCAGCTTCTGTCAATTCCACAGAGTGCCCTACAATTTTACAATTTTTCCAAACTACATCGGACATTTTGGTCAGAGAGAAGCACAAAATGTAATTCATCTTAATTATAATTGTATAACATAAGCTTTAGAGTGGCTTACAATAAATATTTACCATAGTATTTTTAATTAAGAAATTAAGCATATTAAGACTCTTCAAAAAGAGAGATTGAATAACTTAACCATTACCAATTCTTATTGTATTTTAACGATGGATGTGCAAAGCCTTAAAAAAGTACGATTTCATTAAAGTATGGCTAGTTTTCATCCAATTTTTGCTCATTTTCTTTGTAAAAGCACACTTCGGAGGGCTTGTATCATGAGAAAGATTTGATAATAAAACAATATATTAAAAAGTTTTTCTAAAATGTTATATTAACCATATCAGGACTGGTTTCACTAATTAAAATGATACCAAAATAATACCGTAAAAAAATCGTCAACTCGTTATCAAAGAATTAAAAAACGTTAGATTTTTTAATGAGAATGGAATATTTAACTCAAAATAGCCCTTCAAAATATATCCTATGATACTTACTTTTTGAATTTAAATATCCGTTTCTCAATTATTCATAACCTGATTTATCACCACAGGAGTTGGAAGTATACGACGCTGTCGTAGATGTGCGGTGCTACGAATTAGCCGCCCTCTTCTTGTGCTCTGTTTTTGTGCCCAAATGCGGCCCTGTCGGTCACATGGTTCGCCCGTGTCGAAGTCTTTGTTACGGTAAGCTTATTTTATTTCTTCTATTATTATTATATATTAATCGTTTTGTATAGTCTAAGAAGTCCATTTAAATTAACATAAACCTATTTTTGTATTAGTTTTGATACAGTATTACTTTATTCTCTTAAATCGAATTAAATGGATATTTTTTTTTGAAAAGGGATTTTATAGAAAAACAATATAAAAATCTCAGATATGAAAAAATTACAACTTAATTCGCAGTCCATATTGAATGAACAATTAACCCTCCTCTGCTCACTCTATCGTTATCTATCATTGCTTTTCTCACTTAATAGATTATAACTTGATATATAAATATTTTCACTGCGTGTTATTTTAGGTGTAAGATAAATATTATATTTATATCAAAACAGAAACAAAACAGTTTTTATGGCCTTTATCTTAGATTTCTTCAATCAATCTACAATCTTAATTATTTGGTTTTCTCAATAATACATCATCTCATAATTATTCCCAAGAAACTCACCCCTGTAAAAGCATTGTGTAATTCTAAGCTATGAAGTTTTCCGTTGCATTTTAATTATATTTTATTCTTGTAAATACCACTCATTACAATGTCATTAGATTATTTGAGTTTATTTTATATTTGTACGATATAATACCTGAAAATGGAGAAAGATGAAACTCGGTTCATCGATCACAAAACTTGCGGAATTGTATACATTTTCGACAATTCATATTCCGATATCAATTTATTTATATATATTAATTTATATTTAAATTGTTTATGTGATGATTATTTGAGTGAATCTATATGTAAGAAATTACATCGCACCAAAAGCCGAAACCAGGTTCGCGTGTGTCAAAAAATACGGAAGTGTACAAAGTCTTAATGATTCAATTTCAACTTCAAAAGCCTTAATAAAGCCGTTGAAACTGTTTTCTGATTTGCGACTCGTAAAAATGAATGCGAACTTTAGCTGAATAGATTCAGCACTCACGCTCCGCGAAATATCACGAAAGGAAATAAGAAGACAGTTTCTTTTTGTGACTGTATCTTGCCAGTGAGGAATGTGACGCAAATAGCATCGTCGTGTCAAACTTTTCACTCGAGGTTCAAAAATAATTTGTCAGAAGCAGGCTATATTTCGTAGCAGCATACCACCACCGCTACGCCACCATCGCTACGACCCGCACCGTGTCGTAGCGATCTCGACAGAGGGGTACACTTTGCCTGCCGATCTGCCACATTTCATTTGTTTTTTTTATTTATGAAAAAATATTTGTGCCAATAAATCCGATCACTATTTTTCTTCGTTGAAGCAATTTTTGGTAACACTTCAGTGTTATCATAATCTTACACTACTGCCTTCAACTTATGAGCTTGATATAATCTATGACATCATCTAAGGGTCCTTGATAGAATTTCAATATAAAATTTGAATTGTCGAAACTTTGTACGATTCCACATGTTTTGTCACTAACCACCCCTTACCGACATTGAAAGATAACGATGCATAAAGATTTTACACCTCATTATTTACATGGTAACAAACTCGTAAGTGATTTCACGAAACTAAAATTCAAAAGAACTGACTGCATATTCAATTAACTATCAACTATATAACTTAAAATTTTTGTGGAGCTAGAATACATTGCTATTTTATCACTGTGTTATAATGAAGTTCTTCCAAGTTAATGCCAATTCAATCAACAAAAAAATTCTATAATATTTTTTTTATGATCAGCACCGATTTACCAAGCGAAATCCGAACCAAATATATGAAAATTATTAATTAAAATGTCATGCATTGTAGGTAGTTCTTGGTAGAACTTCATTATAACACGATGAAAAAATAGCAATGTATTTTTTCACCGTGTCAATTTATACAGCTTTCTTATTCATCAGTTCGTTCCAATTTTTTGACAGTTTAACGTTTTAAACAGTGTGTGTCTACGAGAGAAGGTAGATAATTGCTCTAATAAACGTATATCTGTTTTACTAACAAAAAATATTTAATTTAATTACATGATTATCTATTATTTTTCTTACCTAAAGCGAATTAAATCTTACCCCTATTTGAATTCATCACTCAAAGAATTGTGTATGTAAAAAGCAAGCCACCGCTGCTCTGAAGCATTTTTTTCCGTTCGAAATCCATATCCGGATATTTCTAAAACACTCGATCTGTATTTGAAATCATATTGCCGCATTTACATATAGGAGTGTCGACTAAAAAGCCAGGCTAGACGAGTTATGAACTGACTGGTCCAGAAATAAGAGTATAATCACTCTTGATCATGTATCTCACTTTATAGAAAAATATTTTGTGACAACCTTAGATACGCTACTGCCTCGAAACTTATATAAGAACATAACTTAGAAAGTCACTTAACTCTTGAGGCACTCTCGACCGTGCCCTTGTTAGAAGTTAATGCTTATTAGAAAACATAAACATCAGAAGATTTATACGTATTTGTACGATTCTGAAATGTATAATCCTTTTCGCGGCATATTTGACGTATTGTAACGAATACATACAGTAATCGATCAAATAATTGTATTGGTTACTTAGATAGATTAGCAAAATCTTATTAGTAGTTGACTGTTAATTGAAATGTTTTTTTTTATATTTAACATGTTTATTAATTATTTTTGTTTATATGTTTCGTAACATTTAACAAAACGGTAGTCAAAAAAGTACAGTGATCGGTCGCACGTTGTTTTCTGCAAACAATATACAAATAATTTTTAATACGTTTTAATGTGTGAACTGTCACTTTTCGATGGAACAGCATGATATTTTTAATAAGAAAAACACAGTTTTAAGTATTTATCTCGACAGTATATTTTATGATTAGGACCGGTGTAGCTTATCGCGAACATTAGCAACTGATAGGATCTAAATTATAAGCAAATTTATTGATACAAAATTTTGATTTAAAGTTAGCAGGTATAACATACAAAACCATATGTTTGAGAACTAAGAAAAGAATTTACAGATTTACTTACAATATACATTCAAATAAAGTAAATTAATTTTAAATTGTCATCTCTATTAAGAATAAAAAATAATTTTGATATCCTGATCAACAAGGCTAATGGAAAAACTAAACAATGAAATATCATTTAAACACCATGATAAATTAAATAACTAAAATTGTCAATAGGCAGTATTTTTTGCTTTCAAGAACGTCTAAACACGTCATGAAACATGATTTTAAAGAATTGTCAAACAATTTTAAATATACAGGTAAATTTCCTCGATTTCCACTATTCGTATATACTGCGTAAGACTCGTTTTATCAATCTGATTGTGAAATTGAGTGCATCTATGTTCTAGACTGCAAAAAAAGGCTGACAAACGAAACTCGGGTCGTAAGTGTTAAAACACGTCAAAATTTAGAAAAAAAAAGAATTGTTGAAACTTTGTCAGATTCCACACGTTTTGTCATTAACGAGAAGGTTTTGTGTTTTAGCGTCTTCAGGCATCCTATCACACAGATGCAACAGAACTGACAGACCTGAAAGGATATAAATTTTCAAAAATAAAATTTCCTTATTTAAACACAGCAGAAAATTTATTTCATAGATTTTTGCGTCTAAAAGGGTAGAATTGTAAAATCTTTTTATTTTTCTATATAACGTATTCTAAACACAAAATTACGCGATGTCATTTATCAGTTTTGAACGTTTTTTGGCCCATATCTTTATACCTTATATAAACTACTTTTAGTAAATTTGCTTGTATAAAGATGCTTTGTAATTGTAACATATTTATATGCGAAGTTTCATTTTTGAAATATACAATCAGCGAGCAATTATACCATCAAACGAAAAATACATTTGTCAAATTGAAGATAAAAAAAAAATGTTATACATCCGATGTGCTGCTGTGAATATATGATAATCTTTACGTTCAATATTCATAAATAAATTCCACGTCGCGTCGTGTCGGAAAGTGTCAAACAGATATTTCACGTTACATCGCCACAGTGGCGTCGCAAATATTGAGTTTCTACATGACTTGCAGTCTATTTCAATTTACAGTTTGAAAGGTTTTTCCACCGCCATGGCCAGGCCGTAGATCACAATGGAGACGTGTTCATAATAAAAATGAAATTTTCACGTCGGGGATACGGCGAAAAAGTTCGCTTGAACGTGAAAACGGTACACAATTCAATACAGAGTGTGTTCAATGATATTACAACAAATTCCATGTTTTATATTTCTGAAGAAAATAAACCCATATCACAGTACATTTTAAACACATATTTTATTACATTTAAATTGTTAAAACGGTGTAAAATTCAACAATTTTTGGCACTCTTAATTGATTTTCAAGCACAATAAATGTTTTCTCAAGAAATTTTAGAAATATACAGAACTTAATTCATCCGTTTCAAACAATGCTACTTACGTTCGAATTGTTGAAATTTTTTGCGATTCCACATTTTTTGTCACAAACAACCCGGGTTTCGCTTTTCGGCATCTTCAGGCAATCTATCACACTGATGTAACAAAACTGAAGTATTTTTTTAAATTAAACACATTTTTTAGTACTTATTTCCACAATATATTTTTTGTTCAGGACTTTCAAGGAGGATCTTCACTTAATAATGCTCGCAATGAGCGAAGCCAGTCCAGATCAAAAATATATTCTGGAAATAAGTACTAAAAGATGTGTTTTTATTATATAAAATATCATGCCTTTCACACCAATAAGTGACAGTTAATACCTTAAAAGTTAAAACTGAAGAACTGTCTGTTTGATATTGAAATTACATCAAGAGTCTTCAGTCGATATCATAAATTATACCAATGCTATTTAGTTCATATCTTATACTGTTATTAACTGCAATTTAAAAAAAAAACAATAAAAGTTAGCCTAGTATGAAATACAAAACATTTCGAGTCTGGAATGAATGTGTTAAGTTTCTTAATTATATAAATTTATAAATTTTCAGTGTTGATATTAACAAGAAAAATTTATGAAATTTATTTACACAGTGGCAATACAGCACGTACACGTGAACACGGTGTCAAAGCAATTCCTTTAGTAATTAAGAACAACCGCAAATTTTAAACAGCCATAAATTGCCAACGAATAAAACGTTTGATCGAGTTACCAAAAGATACTCAAAGAGAAAACTTTCAACATATTTCACGGCAGTTTATTATAAAGCAAGGACATTTTAAATTTGATATTACTCGAGTAAATATACAATACATTTTAATCCGGTCGATACAGAAAACTTTATTAGACCAGTCTTAAGGCCTCACCGCAAACACTTCTCCGTCGCTAGAGTAGCGAAATTAAGTTTGCACGATATTTCAAAGAAGATTACCAGCATTCTTGTTTATGTTTCTCAATAAGCATCAAGTTAAGCGATGGGCACGTGTCGACTAGGCTGCCAGCTTAGCCAAGAGTCGTGAGGCCCGGGGAAGGTTACGAGGGAGCGAATTGCTGGCGGGACAATATTGCGCTTGCCCGGAAAATTTTATGCTGATTTTCCTCAAATGATATCCGGAAATCGACGTGAAAATAATCAAACACTTACGTTTTACGGCCACAACATTTCGACTCGTCAACAGGCCAAAATAATTAAATATGTAAAAAATATACAATAAGATAATCTATTAACTATAATTAAAATAAGAACCGGTTTCGCTCATAGCGAGTATCATCAACTGAATAAAAACTGTATATTACTTACGAGTTTCATTTTCAAATAATAAAACATAATGTTTATAAGATATGTGCCATATCCACAATTTTACTTTGGAACCTGTTTCACCCAACGTGAGCATTATCAACTGAAATAAACATTACGTGTCACTTCCGAGTTTCATTTTTAAATAATAATTCAAAACTTTCACTACAGCTCTTCGCAATACAATAAAAATTAAGAAAATGTAATTTATACAAAATTTAAATAAAATAGCTTTATCTGTTTGATTATGAATTTTGTTCACTTATTTAATTTATTTTTTAAATGATATGTCCTGCGCTGTGGAGTCGTCAAAAGAAAAATCCGACCCTGACAACCAACAACAACGACTAAAAAAAGTTTATTTTTGTCAGGTTTTTTTCTTGCCTTTCCTATTTATGGGCACTAAATTAACGATGAACAAACCAATTCAGCAAATTTTCATTGAAATATCCTTAAAAATCGTCTAATCGAAAAAGTCCGACTCAAACTCCACAGTCTTTAACATATCGCCATTTCATATCATATTGTTTCACAAAGTATTAATGCAGCCTTTCGATTTTATCGTCGTTTGCATCAAACGACCAATTAATTGCCTTCAATTATAACAATCTAGATTGATCTATGATCTAATAATTATAATTACGAAAGTGTGCTTTATAACTAATATCTTACATTAAAAGCTTTGTCAAAAAAAGCCCACGCATCTATGTCATTTCATCAAGGCTACACCAATATTCCGATCTCTTCCCAAACATAACCTGGAGGCTCAAAGTGAAAAGCCTTTCACCTTGGACACTGGGCTTGCCAAATTTATAACCGGCCATGGCAAGTTCAACGGCAAACTATTTTGGTTGGGCAAGTTGGTTAAAAGGCCGGATTGTACTTGTGGACACAACCATCAGGACACTAATCACGTACTGTGGGACTGCCCCGAGATGAATGCCGAACGAACAGAGCTGTTTGCTGTGGTCTGTTCTGATACGGGCCCAATAGGCAACGCTGACTTAGTATCAACCAAGGCCAACTTTGAGGCATTCGATAAATTTGTAAGATCATACGGGGAACGAGACATTCTCGATTCGTCTTTAGATTCAACGCGTAGCACATTAAACTCTTCCGCCACGGCAGATTTTCAGTACACAGATACACAGGATACCTAATATCACGTAGACTAAGTGTCTGAGCAAGTAACATTTTCTTTTTCTTTCTTTTTTTTCTCTTCTTTTAAGCACAATAATGCATGGTTTAACGATCGGTCCGTGCAGCTCTGTATCGGGCCAAGAATATGAGTAGTGAAATCGATTCTTTTTATTAGTATTGCGTTATGGAAGGCGGCCGTGTAACAACAGCTACATACACATAACGGGTGGAGGTGGGAAAACCAACTTGTAGAGTTAATGTTTTCCGAGCGAGTACTCGGCATGCGTTGCAACGCCACTCAAACAAAGTGAACTACTAAGCCTGTACTACTAGCTACAATCGATGGTTTGCAAAATGTCATTATAAATTCATAACCTCAAAATGTGACAGTTTTGCAAAAGTGATATCAAGGTACCTATTTAAAACATCAATAATTTTTGATTTTGCTCAAAGTAATAGAATTGGGTGAAAAAGTTTTCATTCAGTGCAAAGTTTATTCCAAAATCAAATTTAGTTTATGAACAATTGACAGCAACTGTCATTTTCAAAAAGTGACATGGTTCACGGTTTTTTTTTAATGATATTTTAGGTTTAGGTATACCTACTTATTTCAAATTGGTGGGTAACGGTGGGAATTAAACATCTGACGTAATATGGGAACTCGATATATGAAATTTTCGACTCATTGACAAAACTTGTGGATTCGTACAAAGTTTCAACGATACAAATTTTAAGTAAAATTGTTTTTACTCTTTTAATGAACAAAACTGAGCCAGATCTTAATAATATAAAATATTACTAAGCAGTGTTTTTTATTATTTAATTAAAATACCTTTCCCCACAATAAGTGAGCGATAACACTTTAAAAGTTTAGATGGACGATTTTTTTTTATCAATGTTAACTTAATTGGTATTTTTTCTCTTTAGAAACAATGCGGAGATGTGGATTTTTTTTGGATGTATTTGGGCTGACAATGCCTGAATACTTGCAATGTGACTACTTTCCGGAATCAGCTGACACTGACGTCTGCATTGGACACCGTGAAGTTAGAGAGGCAAAACTGAGAGCTCAAAAACCAGGTGAATATTTATTAAATCAAAATTTACATATCCTGTATATATTATATATAACAATGTAAATTTCCTATAAATTACACAAAAAAAACATTTTTACACGAAAGTTTCATTTTTTACACTGTAACCAGTTGTCTCAACAGTTAGCGTTAACACGTTAGCGGCAAATAGGCTATAATAGGTAATAAAATAAATTAGCTAATAAGATATATGTATAATATTAGAAGAAAGTTTACTCACTATTTCATATTTAACTGTTCGCACACCATATCATATATTCTCAATATTCGTGTAAGAAATATATTATTTGCAAATGCGACAGAGATATCAAAATTCCACCGGACTTCTTAGTATATTCGGGTCTCGTTTTTACTGCCCACAAAAAGCAAATAACGATAACTTACGAGCTTTATATTTGTTGAAAACGTGGTGCTTAACGAGAAAAAACAAACCTTTTTTAATATTAAGCCGGAAAAAATAATAAAAAAATATGCAGGATTTTTTATTACACAGATAAAAATTATTTAACCATATAGATTTGGGTCTACTACCTACTTAGAATTCATAGTATTATAACAAAAAATAAACGATGAGATTGCAAAATATGTCTAGTTAAAAGTGTCTATTTATTAAGAGATTACTTTAAATTCTATTTTAATTTAAAAAAAAAATTCTATCACATCGTGCAATTTACTTCACTCCAATTTTTATTTACAGGGTGTTCACTGGGAAAGTTTACTTTTTCTTCGATAGCTATTTTTGTCAAAATCAATTATCAACTATTACGACAATTTTAAACCATTAAAACCCAAGATATATTTTTGAGTAAATGCTTTTTTTTTAATTGGCTATGTAGCAGCAACGAACGAGAATTTCAACTCGGATATATTCGTGTTGTCCAAGAAAATATTCCAAAAAATCCATCAACTTCAATTTCATATTTCGCTCGAGAAGTTAAAAAAGTCAAGTCAAAAAAGCTTTGTGAAAAACTATACATGAAGATTTTCATTTTCTTTTATCTAAAATTAAGTAGACCTAGTTTTTTTTCACTAGAAAATTTATGTATAGCATACAATATATTTGCTAATAAAATATTACAGTATATTCATAATTATCTTAATTTTCCTAAATAATAAATTTTAAACAATATTGTTATATCTGCACCCTACAAATTAATAAAAAAAAATACAGTCAAACCTCCCATAGCGTAGAGATAGAGTCCATGCTATATGAAAGTTCCATATGGGAACATAGACATCCAAACTAATTTTGAGGTTATGTTTTTTCAATAATATAATATTTTACGAAGTGAGCGAAGTCACCAAATAAAATATTTTGTCAATTTTTATATTACGGCATTGATTTATATTTAGTTATCAACAAGCGCACGTGTCATGAACGTTTACCCTTTTTTTCTACTTCAATATAAATATACTATATGAAAACTTCAATTTGGCTTTGAAATTTCAACGCTCTGTAGAAAATTTGCTTTAGCAGAGACCGCTTTACAAATAACTGTAGCATTCGCTATTGAAAAGTACTCTATAAGAGGGATGACTTTAGTAAAAAAATAAAATGTTGAGTTATATTTAAAATTAAATATCTACTTATATGTTGTCATAAATTAAATTAAACTAAAAGTCAATTGTAGCTTAAGAAATAATTATGAAATACTCACTAATGAACTCAAAAATAAGTTCTGCGTTAAGCTGACAGTAAAAATATTGATTTGGAGAAGCAATACTATGCATTGTGATTTATTTATTTAAATTCAATATAAGTTTTTATTATTTAAAATATCATGCCTTTCTATCAAGATGTAACAGTTAACACCTTAAAAGTGTACAATGGAAGTGACATTTAACACCTCAAAATTCATAAATCATCATCGATCCAAAATCTCGGTATACGTTTGCGTATCTCTGAACAATAAAATAAATGTCTTTAATCCTGTCATAAATACAGGAAGCCTATAAATTAATAATAATCGATCAATTAATAATTTACCATTGGTGTATGATATTACGATTTGGTTCTACGATGCCATGAAATAGGGCTGTTTTCTTTGATTACCAAGTATTTATACTATATACTTAAGTAAACTGTGAAGCTCCGTCTGTTATTTTGATGAATTTTAATCGTTCTGTTGTTAATAGTTTTTTTTTCAATACATTCATAAAATTTTAATATTTATCGAGTAACCATTTTTCGCTTTTAGTTGATTTAAATTATATGTACTTTTTAGAAAATCTTATTGCTTCAGGGGTCGCTCAAGGATTAAAAAATATCCATAAATCTATAACATCTTAAAATGAACGATTGATTATAACATATTGATATATTATTTGAATCGGACAAACTCAGTACTCGCGACCCTGTATTCACTTTTCGGCTTTTTTACACAGGGACACACTCGAATTTACTGCCAGTAAACAGTTTATATGGTAAAGAAATATCAGCCAGAATTACATGTATATATTTAATTTTACTACCGTATACTGTTTAGAAGAAATTATTTTGACAGACGGACAGACAGACACTAACTACCCTTTACATACATTTTTTTTCGATAAAATATAACATTCAACAAATATCTTCGGGTATATTACACGATTCCCGAGATCTGACAAACAGTTTGCGTCGCGTTTATGCAATATGAATAACAAAAAACATATGATCAACTGAGGTCGGTTATTCACAGATGAGCCACTAAATGTGATAGGATATAAATATATACATGCATACATACATATTTTGATTTTCGATTTACTATAATACGCTTTTGTGAGATTTACAGTATTTTAAACATAATTGGTGCAATTTCAGCGTTTATACGCTATATTAATGATTTTTTTCGTATCTGATGAACCTTCTGTTTATTTTTTTGATTAAATTTATTCATTATTTTAATAAAAATAATTCATTTGTCAAAAATGTTGCTTTTGTTAAACATACAACACACTCTCTCAATAATCTCATTCGGTTCAATTGAAAATTTTGATGAACAGCAAATGACGTATTCAAAGTCGAGCATATTGTTTATGTACAATCATTTCAAAATAATTCTCACTTAAAAATAAAAGCTAATTGCGGCTTATTATTATCATCAAACGATACTAACATTTCTATGAATTGCGCTCCATTGAGCCTGGAAAAAAACTATGCAAATTGAAAATTATTGAGAGCTTTCTGAACCGATGTATATATCAATTATATATTTGAAATCCCAACGTAGTGATAGTGGGCAGTTTTAACGTAATAACATTATCAACCCACAATTTGGCTTATTAGTTTTCAAAATCGTAATTTTCCGTGTTCTCCGAACAATGTGTTAATTATCAAAAAGAAATTATCGAATAGATTTAGTTCATTAACCGTTTCTATGCTAAAAGCGCATATACGTGTTTTTTAATACCGTGCACTGTAGGCTGGCCATATAAAATGAGCATGTATACGTGCTGTGTTTTAACAATCAATATCCAGATATTTTTGACTGTTTTAAATAATCTTATATTTTAAACACACGGTGACGTATTTATGATTTATGATGAAATATATAAACGTTACATTTTGTCAAGAATTGCCGACCAAAAGGATTAAATTTATGATATCGTGGGAATTTCAATATCAAATTTGAATTGTTAAAACTTTGTACAATTCCACATGTTCCGTCACTAACGTCCCGGGTTTCTACTTTCGGTTTCGGCGTCTTCAAGCACTCTATGACATGAATGCAACAGAACTAACGCCCAATAACAGTTAGCATCGTCTATATACCAAAGGGATTAATTAAAGGAAAATACAAACCCCAAGGCAAGATTAATAAATAAATTGCCGGCCCTCCGTATCACGACACTTAACGGGTTAAATTGATAAAATTTTAATAACCTTAAATATCATTTACCTCTTTTATTCCATGTCCACTCCTAACATTGAGCATATACTTAATTTTATAGTAGATATACATATTTTGAAATAAATTTTATTATGGCAAAAATTTTTTTTAATACATACAAGAATTATTCCCACAATTCGAGACATAAATACTCACGCTTTTAAGCACAAATCTATAAATTAAATGAAAAAATAATATTTTAATTATCATATTAAAACCATAATATAAACCTACAATATTCAGTTAATATGTCACAATTCGAACAATTGAATTTGATATTAAATCCTCGTCAATCACCTTCAATTGATATTTCAATAAATGATGAAGTTTGTTTATTTTTAAAAATATGCTATTTCATGGTTCGATTGATTATTGGAATTCTTTTGTTTATTAATGCACAATAATGAGAAACTTTTTATAAAAATTACTTCAGATCTTCGATCATGCAATTACACCGTCGATGCGAGAATTTGCTTTTCTACAACTCCATAATCGTTATTGTGTGCATAAAAGCTCAGTGCATCAATACGTCTGGCTGCAATTTGATGCACTTTTTACAGTAGGGCAAAAGTTCTCAATCAGTTAATTGTGAGGAAAATTTTGTTCAATACCACTAATAATTATAAATCTGAAATCTTTAGTCAATCTGAAAAAAATTTGCCCTTCACTACATCACCTGATATATAATCTCACCGTTACCCGCTAATTTTAAATAAGTAGGTGCCTCTAAGTTTCAAATCACCCAATAGCATTTTAATGGTAGTTAATTACTGTCCATTGTAAAAAACTTGTCAAAATGTCATTATAATCAAATCAATAGTTTTTACAGATTTTCTAAATATTTTAAATATTAAAAACACATTTTAGTAGTATTTCTATATTATTTTTATGATCAGAATCGGTTTTGCTCATCGCAAGCATCATCAGTCGATGATGCACAGGATGTGAAACCTGTCCTGCTCACAAAATATATTATGAAAATAGTTGTAAATCAATGTGTTTTGAATTATTTAAAATATTATGCCTTTCCATCAAAAAATGACAGTTAACACTCTAAAAGTGATGTTTCAGATATATGTTTGGCTCTTAGCCTTTGGGTTTATATGTTTATTGTGCGTCAGTTATAATAAATCTGTGTGATATAATACTTGAAGATAGCGTAAGACGACACCCGATGCATGAATGACAAACTTCTAGAAATGTACATAGTTTCAACAATTATGATTTGATATTATATTCCGTCAAGCAACCGCAGTGGAATATACATGTTACTTCATTAATTTAATCTAATTTTATTTTTATTATATGTTAGTATTTTTATATCATATGAACGCTTTTATTCATATTACGCAGTCAGATATAATTTGCGGACCATGATTTCCCCAGCACCGAGCAAACAACCGTAATTATTTTTTCAAAAAATAAAAAAATACATTGCTTTCTTATTGTAATTTATGATAATGACAAGGATGATAAGGCTTGTTCTAAATGGTAATCTATGATAAGGACCAGTTTCGGTCATCATGCGCAGTTAATAGTGCTCGCGATGAGCGAAAACGGTCATGATCATAAAATATTTTGTGAAATTTGAACGAAAAAATATGTTTTTATTATTTAAAATATCATGCCTTTTCACTAAGAAGTAATAGTTAACACCTTAAAATTAACCGCAAATAATATAAATGTAAATTATACGAGATCTCTACATCGTAAGTACTTTCAATACATCTGACTTTACATGATAATTGAAATAAAAAGTTTCTCGTAATCTCAAAAAGTTTGGGTACCTTAGCTGTACAGTACAGTCTGCATGGTGCTCAATAACTTTTCCAATGCAGTTCTCGGAATCATATTCTGTAATACCCGAGAATGTTTCAATCGAAACTATTGACTCGATAAAATTGCAGTAAAAGGAAACAAAATAATGTTTATATATTTTTTTTTACGATGGCACGTGTTATCATAAAAAAACAAGAGTGCTCTGTAGTTTCCTGTTGTTATTTTGTTGTGAAAAATCACATCGTAAGCTGTAAATTATGTTGTTTGCAAGTTTATTGGTTCACGACATTGATTTAGGGTCGTTAATGGAATTTCAAATCAAATTATCAAATCGTTAAAACTGTATACAAGTCCACAAATTTGTTTTTGTTTGACATTTTATAACACACATTAGCATTTAATATTTAATTCCACAAAAACTTAGCGATTTAATTTTTTTTTTAATTTTTATTTTAATTTAATTTAATTTAATTCGATTTAATTTAATCTTATTTAATAAAATAAATAAAAAAATAAGATTAACAACTTGAATTTCTTGTGTATTGATGGCAAATGTTAAATAAAATTGTCGGATATTTTGATTTTGTAGTTATTTCTATGAATAAACACGGTGAAAAAATAGCAATGTATTAAATTTTACTTCTACAATTTTTTTTATAAGATATAATTGATACCTATTTCGGTTCACGTAGTTCTAACGATGGGGTGAGCCGAAATAGCTATCATCTATGTCTAATAAAAAAAAAAAAAATTAACATACATTACTATTTCTTCGCCGTGCTATAATGGAGTTCTTCCAAGTAAATGCCAATTCAATCAATATAATCTATGAATAAAAAAACAGTTTATTTTATAATAGTTGTCTATAGCTTTTTTTTACCGTTCAAAAATAATATCGAATAAACTGTTTAAAAAAAATTACTTTGCCTCTATTGACATAGTAGAATTCGAGAAACGAGCTTCAATTGTTTCTTCGAATTTCAAATAATCGATTTATTTTGTTTCTTTTTTTCACTCATTTACAATTTTCCCCCTAGTATGTCCAACGGGCTTCCAGTGTGACACAAAGAGGTGCATCCCTGCTGACTGGAGATGCGATGGCCACGTCGATTGCCTGGATCAGTCTGATGAACTGAACTGCAAGAGCTGTGGACGAGGGACTATCCATTGCGGAGACAGACGATGTATGGCGCAGAGCCACGTCTGCGATGGCAAGGTCGACTGCCCCCTGGGACAAGATGAACGAAATTGCTGTAAGTATTTATGTAACCGGAATAATGTTCAAAAGCGAAACATGAAATAGTTCTGTATATCAGAAATATTTTCGTCTGAAACCGCTTGTAGTCTTTGTGACAGTAGTTTAGTAAACATCGTCTTTGGCTTCCAGAACAGATCTTACGGATTCGAATTCCAGTGCGGACAGCATCATTTTTCAATCAATCTATCAATTTTGTTCTAAGGAATAAATGTTTGTCATGTTCAGAAACTTCCTTCTACTTGTGCGGTCCAAAAGTCCAAGAGCTGTACAAACCTTTTTCTATTTATCGATAACACTATAAAAGAAATTTACAACATCTTAGTAACAAACAGTATTTTTTTATGATATCGACTGAAGATGCTTGATGGAAGTTGTCACGGGCAATTGTGTTAATTATATTTGGATTAGTATAATTAAATTTGCTATTTGTATACTGCTTGCCTTGGGATAAGTGTTTTCCTGTAATTAATAACTTTGTTATATATACGATGCTAACTGTTTATTTTACGTCAGTTCTGTTGCATCCGTGTAATAGAATGCCTGAAGATGGCGAAAGGCGAAACCCGGGTCGTTAGTGACAAAACATGTGGAATCGTACAAAGTTGTAACAATTCAAATTTGAAACAGTTATTAAAATAATAAAATACTATGCTTAGTACGACATCCAGATTTTTTAAAATAAATATCTGTACCGGTTTCGCTCATCGCGAGCATTATCAAATGACTTTATGTAACATGCTGATAGCGCTAGCGATTAGTAAAGCCAGTTTTTATTATAATCATATATATTCGTAGAAATCATATGAACTAAAATTTGCTTTTTACTTTTATTTAAATACAATGCTTTTCTAGCGAGTGACACCTTGAAAGTGCAAAAAGCTTGTGTAAAGACATGCTTTACTTTTGAGCGGACATACATGAAAAAATATTATTGATTCATTACATGTTTTATGTAAATAACAACGCAAACTTTTTCAAAATTGTTTTCCCTTTTTTGATTATCCTTTGAATAATCGCAATACAAAATCTTTCGAAATCCTTCACAATCGTCTTCTGCCTGTGATGCGATCGCATTTTTAAATCATCTCTTGTTAAGGCTTCCCTCTTTAATCATCCCTCTCTTAAATTAAATGGGTGAACAGGGTGGAAAACAATTTGCTAACGGTTTTGTTGAGAATTTGGATTTTTCAATTGAGTAGGGTTGACGATTAATATTCATTATAAATTATAATGTTGCTTTTCAAATTATAAGATTGACGACGTTAATGAGAATTAGCTTAATAAACAGTCAAACTTCTAACGGTAAAATACATAATTTATACATTTTTTCTTGATTTGGGGGTATCCACAAATATTCTTTTAATATTGAAAAAATACAACTCGTTATTGGAGATACACCCAGTCCATTTTTGGCTCTGTGTATACGTACAAAAGACTGCAATGCAAAAATACATGATGCTATACGAAAATTGTTGATAAGAGTGGCGCACATTTTCTTTTCAATGAGGGAATACCGTTAAAAAACTAGAATTTCACTAATTAAAAGTTACCTTTAGCACTTTTTTTTAATTCAATTATAGTATGACATCCCATTTGTTTTATATATATGAAAGCGACAGGGGGTAATCGCTTTTCATTTCGTATATTTCACTTTTGAAATTTCTTTTGAACGCTTTTGTTTTAAGCCGCATATATTATATATTTATCAAATTGTTCCATGTGATTGAATGCCTGATGATACCGAAAGGCCAAACCAGTGTCGTTACTGACAAAAACGTGTGGAATCATATAAAGTCTTAACGGTTCAAATTTGATATTAAAATTTCATCAAGCACCTTCAGTCGATATATAATCTGGTTTTAGAGTAATAATAGGCTTGACGTACAACTGTATATATATATATATATAAATATATATAAGTAATTGATTGTGTTGACGTTTACTTGGTAGAACTCCATCATAACACGGTGAAAAATAGTAACGTACTTACATTCTAAGAAATATATAAGGAATATAGTTTATAGCTATTTTGGCTTACACCCTCATCAGAACTATATACAACTATTACCTTATAAGTTTTGTAGTACTTAAATATATTGCTATTTTTTCACCGTGTTAAATATTTAAGTATATCTGAAATATAATATGTCGAATGAATACCGACCTAGACAAAGACAATCTATCAACCAATATACCCTAATGACTTTATTATTTAAAATTAAACCTTAAGCAACACAGGACTTTTTTAATGAAATGATTATATTGTTGAGGTTATTGTATTGTTGAATTATTTATTTGATCAAAAGAAAGTATAATATAATGTTGCTGGACTTTCTACGTGAATCAATTACATTATGATAAAATCCAAAATCTATAGCCGCAAATTTTAGGTTTTAATATTCATATTGTGTGTTTACGGCTTTGGCATAAAGTTTTTGATTGAGTAATAAGTAATCTCGGTTTTTAATCAATTATGGGATAATCGCTTTAATATTAAGCTTGAACGTAAATATGTTTGACAAACACATGCATTCAAGCTAAAGGTATCAGCGGAAATGATAATCTAGACCAGAAATGGTGAACCTCTAACAAATGTGTATCAAAAGTGACATTCTATAGGTTTCACCTTTCGATTCATTTGAACTGATTTCCGTACAAAAAATGTAAGCTGCTCATCAAATTTGAAATTTTATACGATTTCACATGTTTTGTTACAAACCGCCCAAGTTTCCCCATTTGACATCTTCAGGCATTCCATCACATGAAGACAAAACATATGAAATCTTACAAAATTTCAATAATTTAAATTTGATATTGAAATTTCATCGAGCACCTCCGGTATCGACCGGTGATGCTCGGTGATGATATGATATCGATCATAAATTAAACTGTTTATCTTATGAAACCTCTGAAGATTTCGAAAGACGAAACCCGATTCATGATTGAAAAATCACCTGGAATTGTACAAAGTGTAAAAAAATCAAATATGATATGACTAAAATAACGCTAAAGACAGCTTTAGACTAATACCCCACTGCAAAATTTCTCTCTCAACATTTCTGTCGCGAATTTTTAATTATCTAGCAAGATAGTACACTTACATTTCACTATTAATCGTTCACAATATCAGGTCGTCTCTTTAGCCTGTATGTCTAAAATGCATAACTTTTTAAGTACAAAATTGTATTTTAATAAATCCTTCTTTTTTTCAATGACAGTGTATATAGTGGTAGTGCTTTTGAAAATCTTAATAACAGATTTTTCAACCATAAACATACTATTATAGCGAAGATAAAATCACCTTTCAAAGCATGATACCTACAACGTTATTCAAAAATTGCTGCCGGAAACAATTTTATTTAAATTGATAAAATTATACAAAATCGTAAAATGTTACTGAATGTTTTTTTTTATATTGTTTAAATTAAATATCAACCGAGGTCGGGTAATCTTTGAGTAATTGATTGTAAATTTGTAGAAAATTTTATACCAAAGCCTATAAAGTATTTTGAAGCAGATCAAAAATTTTAAACTAACGAACAATGTATTAACTCATAAATTTTCACAAAGACATTTTCGTAGATAGTTGCTATGTTTTCTGTTAATCGAAATCGACGTTCACTATAAAACGCAATTCTCAAACACTTTTTAACCTCTTTTTCACATATGAATATCAATGCTTATTATCTTCCAAGCCTGGAATAAAAAAATATTTTTCACAATGAAAATGGGTTGTTTGAAGAGATGGATTCTTTTGTATGGCATAAAATCAATGCAGATTTTTATTTTTCCCTTCTATGTTGGTCCATAAGAATCGCAAAGGCTTATGAGATAACCGTATATTGTTGTACCTCTTTGAGGCTTTATTTATTGCTGATAATTAAAAGTTATGATCGTATTTTATACGAACTACGAACAGGTCATTCGTTTTACGCAAGTTTTTGGAATGAAAGTAAAAGGAATCTTTCGCAGTTTTCCGATTAATTATTACATTCGCTACCCTACTTGAGAAACTTCGCGATTAGTCTCATTAATTTAACAATAATTTACGACGTTGATACACGTTCACAGTTTTCGCTTTAGGCATGGGAATAATTCATGATGCAAACTATTTTTTGCAATATTAAATATACTTTAACTAAAGTCTTACCTGACACACGCGGCTTCCAATTTACATTATGCTTGATTAACACGACTTATGCTTAACAAGGCCCTATCTAATTGTACACGTTTACATCCAAATATTCATTTCAACGTCAAATCGTACTGCAAATAATGTAAAACACACATATTTATCCAAAAACAACTCGATCACATCTTCGAAAGACATTTTTTCGACGTTTGTGAATCCCTTACAAATTACATGTAAAAAACTTTGTCGTGAAGTTTTCAAAACCACTTCGAAATATTATGTATTCTACCACGATAGAACATTTCAAATGTTTATCAAATATTTTGAATTACCGTTACCACGGCCTTGTTAACCTTCTGAATGATTAACAACGATATATCGCTGTTTATGATACATTTCTGTACAATGATTTTTTTGTGCATAAAAATGAAATGGCAACATTTGGAAATATGAAGAATGTTACTAAATGGTGCTTGCGTTCGGCTTACTTTCTGTCACTTGTCTTATTTTTTTACGTTGTATATTTACAGTAAGGCTAAGTGACAACAATGGTGACGTCGCGAAAGGACAGCTGCAGCTGTTCAGACCTCAGGAACAAAGATGGCAGCCTGCGTGTGTTGCTCATTGGGACCCTTACACATCCCCCGATGCGGTCTGTGCAATGCTTGGTTATTCGTAAGTACTAAATTATTATAATATTGAGACAGATGTCAGATGGTCTCGTGCCTTCTACATCTACCGGAATTTCGGTTATTGTCCTTAGTGCTGGGGACATCAGAGAGTTTCTCGAAGGTTTCAAGGTATTTGAAATATTCATTGAAATAAATCTTGCCACACGGTAAGCACAGATGGGGACGAGAGGATTCAAAGAGACTTCAAAAGTGGTAATAAACGAAATTCAAAAAAAAATCAGCGGTTCTCAAACTTCATGCATTACGGTCTCTTTAAAATTTGTTTGATGGCTTGTGGACACTCTCATTAATGAAATATGGTTGATCGAAACACGTTTTTTTTTAAATAAATATGATCAAAGATAGAGTCAAAAATACATATTTATCAATAAAACAATATGTCTCACCAAATGATTCATGCTAGAAATATGAAAATATTATTTTAAGCAGCAAAAATATGTGATAATTTTCGTAGTTCCCTAGAGTACACAAACACTGATCCACAGTTTGAAAACCTTAAGAGTTATAGAGGATAATATTAAGCCTTACAGTATTCAATACGACCTATAGAGTTTTGAAAATGAATATATCAGCGTCGATAAAATACAGCCTAACCATTGAATAGATAGCATTCAAAAGCAAAACACCGTTGCGCCCACTTCGCCATATTGGAAATAAGCAACGTTGGTTGAGTTTCACGGAAAATGATCAACTTACCAATTCTATTCGAATGTTTGCGTGTTTTACTTATGTATCCAAATACCCTCATAGAAACCGTTTCGAAAACACGGCGTAGAAATAAAGTGTCTAAATAACCACGTGTTCTGGATCTAACGATATTTCACTTCTTACTCTCTTTGAAAAAATATATTAAGTCAGTCGATAAAACATATGTGAACTAAGATTTTTTCGTTGGTGTACGGTTGGGAATGGCAACCACTTAGTCAGTCGTACAGCAGTGTACACTTGGTATTGAAGCTGTTAAGCGTTGCTAGGTTTAAGCTGTAAAAAACAACTAAATCTCCGTAAAATCTCGTATTTCGACATACACCTTCATCAGAGTTATAATACACAAAGTTCTGATGAAGGCGTATGCCGAAATAGCTATCAATTATTATATCTTATAAATTTTGTAGAACAAAAATTCACTAATGGACTTCAAATACCAATTGAATCAATATCTCGAAATACTGTTTTTGTTTATAATTATTTAACTCGTTCTAACCCACCACTGCATAAATGTCTCGCTGGAGTTTGCCTTTTGTGTTTTATCAGCCTTCTCTAAGTAGTCGCTACAACAAAACAGTTATACGCTATTCAATAATACTGCCTAATTATCATATGGTTAGATTACAATATGTTTCAACGTTGAAAGGACTGAAGGGATTATTAATTCGGTTGAAGTCTTTCATTATATCTGCTTGACTGAATTAAGCTGAATAAACGCGTGTACAATACATGTATCTCTAAATTGTATCGCATCAAAGAAAATCAACTACGACAACAAATAATATTATAAGTCGTCGAGATGTAAAGAAATTATTATTTTATCAATCAGCTGATAATATAAATAAATAAAATATATATTGATTGAAACAAGTAGTAAAACACAATGTTTCACAAAAGTATTTCAAAATTTAATAACCGACTACGATTTCATATGTTTAGTGACAACTGTCAGCTCTATTGCATCATTATGATGATGCTGAAAGGCAAAACTCTGTTCGTACAGAGTTTCAACGATTCAAATTCGATATTGAAATTACATCAAGTATTTTCAATCGATTTTAAAAATTATCTTAACTGACTATTAATTTGATTTGATCTTGTATAATTTACGATAATCGACTGAGTGTGCTTGAAAAAAATTTATAGTTGAAACTGTATAAAATTCCACATGTTTTGTCATTCAAGGCCCGGGTTTCGGTTTTCGGAATCATCAGGTTTTTTGTGTAATTTTCGTTGTTTATACTTATCTTTTACATAATTTTGTATAATTTATGATATCGACTGAAGGTCCTTGATGGAATTGCAATATCAAATTTGAATTGTTACAACTTTGTACGATTCCATATGTTTTGTCACTAACGACCATGGTTTCGCCTTTCGGCATCTTCAAGCATGCTACCACACGGATGCGACAAAGCTGACAGTTTTGTCAGTTCTGTTGCAACCGTTGTAATCCATAATGTTGTATAAAATGTCTTTTCACTAAAAAGTGATAGTTACCACATTAAACGACCACAGCTTTTTCATTGTGGTAAATAGTTTAGGGTCGGTGGAGCAGAGGTCAATTTCAGTTATTGATTTATCAATTCTGTACGAAGGCTTGGATATTTGCGATGTCTAATAATATCCTTCCCACCACAGCTAATGGATAAATACAACTCATTTGTTTATTGTGTGCTGATTCAACTTACTCTCCAATGCAATGGGAAGCCGTGAGAACAATAAAATTCAATTCAAATAAAAAATCTACTCTGTTCGAAGGCATAACTGTTTTTGGTGTTAACATTTCCCTGCCGGTCCTAAAAAACGGGGCGTAACGAAAACGTATTAGCTTTCTACTACCCCTGTCCTAACCATATCCTTGCTGCTTATTGTCTCTTTGTAAAAAGGAGGTTGAGCAACTGAATAGCGAACGTCTCTATTAGAGAAAAACTTTTGCTAATTTACCAGCCGACGAGTTGTTTTTGTTTTTTATATAGTATTCGTCTTTAGAAATCGTGCTGACGTAATGTGCTTAGAAAGATTTTTTAATACGATGAAAAATAAAAGTTCAAGCTTGTAGAGGTTAGTATTTTTTACCAAAAATTTACCGCTAAGTCTCTACAAAATTATTTATTCAACAAATTTCATAGTGAGTTGGATTTCTCTCTTATATTTTTGTAGATCAATTTTCGTTCCATGCAACTTTGTAACTCATCAAAAATACATTTGACATCGCATAATGGAACAGCAAAATAAGGGACTATATTCAATGTTCAACTCGGTGCAAAATACTTGAGCGAAAATTCCAAGATGTCTATTTATATAAAACAATCCTTTCTCGAGCGCTTCCCGCTGGTGGGGCAATGATTAATTTCTAAATTGGGGAACGAAAGTCAATACTTACTTTATTGTTTGGCAAGTGCGCACACAAAAAATTCTCTAGCACCGGGAAGCCGGTATCGCTCCAGAATGAATTCTTATTAAGGTAATAGCGGAAAGGAGAAAATGCGACAAAGCTCTTGTATCATTAGACAGAAAATATACAACCAAATAAGACCGCGCTACCTAAAAAAACAGTATTTACCACAGAATGACGCTTATCTTTTTTTTAGCCTAAGGCAAATACTGACAAAAATCCAAAGATATTTTTTTTTGTATTTTATTTACAACATATTTTACAATCAAAATCTTCGATTTGTATTTATCAGTAGCTTTGCTTGTGGTGTGCACCGGTAACACATTATTCTCTATACGACACGTGAAGAAACATTTAACTTAAAAAAAACCTTTTACCACCTATGAGTGCGCTTTATTAAAGACAAAACAATCACTTAAATTAAAAAATCTTTCTCTCCGATATATTGCTGTTACGCAATCCATTTACAACAATATATTTCTAATAATTCCATGAAGTAAACGCGTCGGGTATTCATCGAATTTTCATTTCTTCATTAGAAACTATTGGTGATATTTTAAATAATAAAAAAACATTTTTTAGTACTTTTTTCCACAATATATTTTTGATCAGGACCGGTTTTCGTTATCGCGAGCATTGAGCAACTGATCAATCGCTTGCGGTGAGCGCATACAACTGTCGTTAAAAAAATATTTCTAAAAAGTGTCATTTTAGAAAATGGTTAAAAATCTAAACTTGTCAAGAGACTTGATATAAGTATAGAAACATTCCAACCAAATCGATGTTAAGTTTTTTTTTCTTTTTTCACCCCTCTGAATAGGTCGGCCAACTTCAGCCGCCTGACGACTTCCGATGGTAACGAGCTGACTGTGTCATCCAGAACTCGAGACAACAACCTTTGGAGGATGTACAGAGACCGCGAAACGAACATGCTCAAGGAGTTCAGGACTTGTGGAGCCACGTCTTCCAACGTCGACCTCATCTGCACTGACTACGGTAATGGCAACATATTTTTTGTAAAAATAATCTAGTGTATCATTATATTGTATTTGAACAATTCTTTAAGAATGAATCTTCAATCAAGAGATTTTTATGAAATCTTTATCGATTTATTTGTCTTCACATAAAAAATCTTTTTTAGTGTGTGGAAAGCGCCGTCAAGTGTACGCTAAGCCGAGCAATCGCATCATAGGAGGTGTCGAAGCATCTCCTGGAGACTGGCCTTTCATAGCTGCCATTTTGGGAGGACCTGAAGAAGTCTTTTATTGTGCTGGTGTCCTTATTGCGGACCAATGGGTCCTTACGGCTTCTCATTGTGTTGGAAAGTAAGTGAATAATTTACTAAGCACACAGCAACTCAATGGGTGATTTATTTTTCCATAATCTTCCGTACGAGACATATTTTTAAACATCACAAACACCCATATCTTTGAACAGAATTAATAAATTGGTTGAAAAATTAGATCCCGCGATCTCCGTTACGGAAGCTTGGCAATATATAGCTTTCAAATGAAAGCTTTATTTCTTTGAAGAATGCTAGAGCTTTCTTCATTGTGTCATTCTTTAGCATGTCTGTTAACTACCTTCTCTTATTACTTATGGTGGAGGAGATTTAGATGACATTTTAAGACTTCTTTAATTGAGGGCGTGTGGATACTACAAATGGTTTAATCAAATAAATTTTCTCTTAGTCGTGTTCACTTTTAATTGTATGAAATCTTTGAGTTATATTTGCCTGACCACATATTTCTTTCGACTTATACGAGGACAAAATGATAACGACCAATTGTATTTCCGTCATATTTAAAAATAAAATTTTAAGTGTAAAACCAATCTGCCAATGGGGATTCCACTGCTTAAAGCATTAACAATATTAAGCAGTATTGTTTCAGATGTCGACATATTCCATGATGATATGAATAATTTTAAGTGAATACATTTTTATTTATTAAACTAGATTCTATCAGAACTTACTCGGTTGTATTCCGTGCCATTTTCCAGTGTTTACTCTATACATTAATCGTTTTATGTTACAAAAGCAATAAACTAACATTATGATTTGTAATATCTGTTTTTTGTGTATTTTCTCTCTTTTTAGAGTTTTTTACTTTCTACTCTTACTCTTTAGTCTCTTTTTGGTGGAAAAGTATTGAATTTACTATTTAGTAATATTTCCGCTATTTCATATAAACAAGTTTCACTCATCGCGATTCATCAATGGATAATGCTTACAATGAGCGAAATCAGTCCTGATCTTAGAAATATTATATTTTAATTGTTCTCATAAATTGACATTTATGTAACTCATTTCTTCAAATTTTGGACGTCAGATAGTTTTATATATACTGATTATAGGTTGATATATATTTTTTTTAAAAACGGTGCTGTGAAAAATTCGTTATTCTGAAAAAATATGTCATTCCCGCAATTCATCTTTTATCAAAATTTACATTCCACTTTTTTGGCTTAGCATACTGTAACATACTTACATCTTTCTCATTATCGGCTTATTTGTCTTGAAGGAAAATATTTTATATTCACAGAATCTTTGCTAGCTTTAACAGGCATATCATTACTGAGTTTTTTTATATTATTGTAATGAGCTTGTCGTAAATGAATTCCAGATTTTCAACAAACACAAATATAAAATTTCATTTTTTTAAATGAAGATATTTTAAGGACGTCTAAAGAATAAGGTCAATTTTATTACGTTTCGTAAAATGCTCGGGTAGCAAGATGATTTTCAAATGAAACACGCGTGCCGTTTTACAAAAAGGCTTTTTTTCAACGAGAGGGCGGCGTAAACAAAATAAAACGTGGCAGCTTTTTTTTAAATCTGTTCTCTGATATTTTATGGCCCTTCGCATTCCACTCAGCGGACCCCATAAAATAAATAAATCTCATTTGTTTTGAATGAATTTTTAGGTTATTCTAAATTTAAAATTTAAATGAATTTAATCTCCAATTATCTATTCTACTCTAATCTATTTCTATTTTATTTTTCGCTTGGCAATAGGGAAACTGCAGTAAATTAAAATTGACTTTCTTATGAGCTCTATAGAATCTTAAAACAAAAAAAAAATATTATGGTGCAAAAAATAAATTGCGTTTATTGTAAGCTATTTCGATTTACCCATCGTCAGATCTATTATCTAACTAATTTTAAGTATAGCTAAATATACTCTTAATACTAATATACAATATTTCGTCTCACTTATTTAAACATCACCATATATTTTTTCTTTTCTTTTAACCCATGTCATCTCTCAATTTGAGAATATTAGCAAAATGTTTTTTCTTCGAGAAACAAATCTTTTTTTGTGAGGAGAGTAGAGAATAGATGTAAGAGATTGAGCTGAAAATTGATTTTTTATGTAATTAAATATTTTAATTCATACTTTATTCCAGTGCTTCCCAAACTTTGTCATGCCACGTCCCCCTAAATAAAAAGCAGCCTCCAGCTTGAGAAGCACTGCGTTATTCTAACTTTAAAATAACAGATTATATTCTTTTTATTTAATTTGAATTGTCACAACTTTGTACGACTCCACATGTTTTGTCACTAACGACCCGGGTTTCGCCCTTTGGCATCTTCAGGCATTCTATCACACGAATGCAACATAACTGACAGTTCTGTTGCGTTAGTGACAAAACATGTGGAATCGTACAAAGTTGTAACAATTCAAATTTGATGTTGAAATTCCATCAAGCACCTTCAGTCGATATCATAAATTCTTTTCATTTGGTTAAATAGGCACCAAATGGGAAGAAAACGCTGATGATATTTACTGAACTGTGTTTTATTTATTTAAATATTAAGAAAATACATTTTCATTATAATATTTGCGCTATTATTTATTCTTCAGCCACTCCGATGTGACCGGATGGACGATTCAGCTGGGGATCACGCGACGCCATGCGCACTCCTACTACGGACAGAAGATGAAGGTTCGCCGAGTCTTGCCTCATCCTCTCTACAACTTGGGAGTCGCTCACGACAATGACGTGGCTCTTTTCCAGGTAAATATTCCCGAATTGCTAAGAGCATACTTTTTAGCGTGACCTCCATGACAAATACAGCACACGGCATGATGCAATCTTTTATTCATATAATATTTCCGTCTCGAAGTTGTATAAAATACAAACTAGGGAAAATATTAAGCTCGCTGGCATTGATAATTGATTATCATAAAAAAATTGCGAAATGGCTTAGCCAGTGTTCCCTAACGTTTTTACACTTACGAATTGGTAAAAAAAGAAAATAGTTTTCACGGACTACTAATACTGAAATAAAAATTGGTTTTAAGTAATATATTTTTTTATTACGACTGATATTGCATCTTTTCTAACATATTGGATATTCTTGGCTGCGGTGCTGTATGTGACAGTTATTATTAATTAAGTTCCGTGGTATCACAACATCCAACCAATTATTTTTATTTAACAATAGCTTAACAGCTACAGGTAAACGCACAGTTGAAAAAATCATGTATTTAATATTTTTACGAATTTATTGAAATTTGGTAAACTGCTCGCGGCTCAGCAGAAAGTTTCTGCGGCTTGGCATCGAGTCGCGGACCATCGGTTGGGGAACACGGTATAAACCTCATGGACAAGCTGTTTTTTATGTAGCTTAGTATGTTCTGATTACATAAAAATATGTTTATGCAGAGAATAGGTTAAAAAATGTGTTTGTCTTACGTCAGTTTTTGCAATATACTAAAATATGTAAATTTGAAAAACGTGTTTTTTTTACGAAAATGTTATACATAGCATTGGCTAAAATCTGTGGAATAGGTTATTGCTTTGAGGTAATGACATAAAAAAGAATTGTGGATTATTATTTTTCTTTCAGTTTTAACTATCAATTCTAGGCAGAAAAGTCTTATAGTTCAATTATACTTTTACAATCAAGGCCGATTTTGCTCATCGCGAGCATTGATTACACCAGTTAACAATGCTTGCAATGGTCGTAACCGGCCTTGATAATCAAAATATTATTTAATATTGCGATTTTTTATTTAAATAAACAAAAAACCTATTTCTTAATTTTTTCGATGAGTACAGCAGTTATTCTATAAAATTAATTTAATAGTGACAAGGCATCTTTTCTTTTACTTTTTGTTTACTTATAATTGATTGTTGTTAATAGCCTTATATGTTTCGTTCGAAGAATTCGGTTCGATGTTTCTCTTAGTAAATAATAACTTTACGATACAGTTCGTTTGAAAATACCTTGCCAAAGAATCAAAACACGTGCCACATCCAGTAACACACCAAGTAGAACAACAAAGTAATAAAATTTTATTCGCGTTAGAAATAGTGTAGTTTATACGAACTTGTGTCATTAATTCGAAAGCACTGCCGTTTTAAGAGAAATGTCGTCGAAGAGAATCTCCTTGAGATTTGCATTTATATGCTTTTCCGCAGCTGGCATCCCGGGTGACATTCCACGAGCAGCTTCTGCCTGTGTGCTTGCCTCCTGCCAACAGGCAACTGCCCGAGGGGACCCTCTGCACTGTCATAGGGTGGGGAAAGCGAGAGGACAAAGACAGTAAGCACAACAAATTTCCTTCTACACGTATCGATAGTTTATTTATTCACCATATGCTTCTGTGTCTATGCGGATTTTACAGGTAAAAAACTTTTCTATTATATAATTTTATTCTGTTCCGGATAGATGAAATATATTTTAAATACGCATTGTTTTTGTTGTATAATATACAATGTAAATAAGTAAGTGGTCGATCGCGAAGCAAAAGTTAGTCGATCCAAATAACAATTGTGAATTGTGGACATTTTTGTAATTTTTACATTTGAACGTATAACTATGGTTAACAAATACGAAAATATTTTATGATATCGACTGAAGGGTATCTATCATGTAATGTGACATGTTGAAAAGAATCAATTACCATTTGACTAATAACACGATAAAACAGTGTAAAATATTTTCCTTCACCAAAACCTTCTCATAAAAAATCAATAGATATCTCTAAGTTATTAATGTCTCAAAAACACTTTTATGGTTTTTGGTTGTTGTGAACACATTTCATTGTAAAGTCATTACGAAGTAATGGTTTTAAGATTGTTATGTAATAATAATTGAATGATTTTGCAAATATTCAGAATCTGTTTATTTGATATTTCTCACTCTTTTTGTACATGTTTCAAAGTGATTGCGTAGCTAGTTTTGTTCTCCACTTCATATATCTCTTTTCAGAAAAGAACTGTTAAGTGATTGATCTGTTTACCATACTCTGGAGAAATATCGAACGTCGAAACATAAATAATTCAATAAAGTTAATAGCAAAAAGTTTTACCATATATTCAAATCTTAACCCTCGAGTTGCTCTATACTTGAGACGACTGATGGCAGTGTGTTGGCAGTAAACACTAAAAGACTTAACTGAGCAGTAATGTTTAAGCTTTCGTGTAAGAGCTATTTCTTGTTTTAAAATATAGCTCGATCCTAATCTAAATATGCTTTAATAATTTTGTCTGCCAATGTGTCAAAACCTGCACTACTCAAATATTTTTGATGATACGCAACAGGAAACAAGTTAAAGAGTTATAAAAAAATAGGATAGTTTCGAATTAGCGAGCAAGTAAAACAGAAAAAATTTAAATAGCGCATCAATAATTGAATGTGACTTTTTCTGTCCCATTTCATTTTAGCTAACGTTTCAACAGTTGACATTGCTGTAATTTGTTAACAATTTATTCTCAAAAATATGTTAAAAACGAATTTGAAGGGACAGAAACACTTTCTTCGTGAAAAAATTCACCAGTCATTAAAATCAATTAACTTGATTTTCCGTTGAATTGTACGCTTGCTGGTATATTGATTGTGTACATATCGTTAAAGATACTATATTAAGTACATATATAACTTTTAACTTAAAAAAATAATAATTAATAGAATTGCTTGTTTTCAAAAAATCAATTGTTTATATGATATTATTTATAACTTTTGGGACCACACGGGACTTTGTGAAACGAATTAGTTAATTAATTGAATTGGCATTTTCTTGGTAGAACTCCATTAAGCCGTGGTGTATAATTTTGTATAATAGAACTAAAATGCATTACTATTTTTTCACTGTGACGAAATAGTTTGATAAAAAAATTATCTCATTTAGATTTTATCCTGATCCTTATTCAAAACTTCATCCATTCAAAATTTATCTGTTACTAGATTTTAAAAAATCCAATACAATTTTTGTATTTTCTTTCAGTGTCTGAATATGAACCTGCAGTAAACGAAGTAGAGGTCCCAGTACTGAACCGAGATTTGTGCAACTCTTGGCTGGAGCATCGAGATCTTAACGTTACAGAAGGGATGATTTGCGCAGGTTATCCCCAAGGCGGAAAAGACGCATGCCAGGTATTTAAGACTAATTTCTTCATGATGGATTTATATTAAATTTACACATGTTCAAATTAAGAAACTTATAAAGAAACTTAAATCGTTCTATCTCTGTTTACTTCCGAATGTTTTATCACTAAAAACACATCGACATTCACCAATCGTTTACTAGCAAAGAATTCTACAGAACACAACTAAATTCTCTATCAACTCTGAATAAACAAATTAACATTCTTAACTGTCATATGTAAGTTGTTTAACGTCACTTCTGTTGGAAAGACATAAGGGCCGCTTCGCTTATCACAAGCAAGCTTCGTTCAAACTTTGCACACTTCAATACATTTTTGACTACCCCGTTTTACAATGTATTCATGCATTATTTATACGGATACACTGACCATCAGTCAACAGTCTGCTACAATAAATACTGGTATGTGAATTAATTTCTCAATCAATACTTAAGTTGTAATCAACTAAAATCACATTCTAATAAATGTAATCTGTTAAGTTTAATGGCGATTCTTTGCGGCTTATTATATTGCATTGCCTACATTATGCGTTTCTTTTTATTTAAGGGTGATTCTGGTGGACCTCTACTGTGCAGAGACCCTGACGACAAAGACCGCTGGTTTGTCGGAGGTATCGTAAGCTGGGGAATCAAGTGCGCACATCCTCGTCTTCCGGGAGTCTACGCCTTTGTCCCCCGCTACGTCCCTTGGATTCGACAAATGCTGGAGCTTCACTCCGACTGACAGTCAATCTCCGATCCGTCTACGGGATCCACCACACCTTCTGCAGACCCAATGGACACCTGAAGGGACGCCTTACGCAAAGCTTTCTCCGGAGTAAAAAGTGACAAGCTGAGAAGGGAAAACGCGCGACCGCCATAACATTACAGATCACAACTCGAAACAAAAACGCGGCCATTAAACAGGAATAACACCACAGAAGGACTTGATAACTAATTTATTTAAAGGAGAAATTAGCTTGCGTTTTTTCTGTACAATTAAACTACAAAAAGTGAATTTTAACTTGTTTGAGTAAATTTGAAAATTTTTTTAAAAACTTGGACATTTTGATTTTTTTCTCAAACAACGTGATTTAGAACTATTGTGACTAAATGAATGATGTGACATAATTTTGAGATACCGTGTATACGGTCTTCAGTGAGCAACGTCTCTACGTCAATTGTGATAAATCAAACAAGCATGTTTTTACTAAATAACGCTCACATAAAAAAAACTAGCTTTTGAACATTTAGATATTCGAGCGGTCTGCCGAGGCTTCTTTGTGATGACGACTTGGAAATTTTGTACTTGATACTTGATGATAAGGTTAAAAGGATACAGTTTTTTTATAATACTCATTGAAAGATTGGCACAAATAGGAACTTCGAAATGAAAAAGCTTGTAATTTTAGGGTTACAAAAAGCATTTCAATTATGAATAGAAATTTTATAAAGATACTATGATAATAAAAAAAATTAACAAAATGTGTTTACGTTTCGAGTTTAAAATGAAAATGACAATAATTTTGAAATCATGCCAAAAGTAAAATATAAACGTGTTAGCTACCTACTTTTTAAAAAAAAGTATTCAAAATTATCAAAAGTAAAAATGTTATCTATTTAAATATAGGTGTTTACTCTGTTATTCCGTACGAATTTCGATGATTAACCAATTGGATGTTTACTTCTTAGTGTTCAACGTTTATTCGAGTGGATGTTATTAATATCAGCCTACCTATATCAACTGTTAATCATGCATTGAGAGCTTAAATTGATTTTTATAGTATTGAAAACGTATTACGTGTGAACAAGTAAGGAAATAATTTTACGTTGAAATTTATGCATAGCGCATAACCGTCTTTCAAATTGAAATTTTATTACCCTCTTCGGTCCCAATGTGTTATTTTGTTTTCTTTTTTTAATCTCAATACTCGAAGTGTGGTACGTGACTATTTTTAAAATATTGTAGAGCTTTTTCTTTGTGAGGGAGAAGTGCTATCACCTATTAAAACAGATTTTCGGTTAATTAACGTATATAATTTTTAACTTCCTGAATTACGTACTTTAAAAACTGAAAAAATCAATTTTATTACACAAAAAAAGGGTTATTTCATTTGTTAACTCATTGAATGCTGACGACTCAATAGATGAAACGGCTAATTGTAGTGCGTTAATACTAAAAATGATAAAAGAATGAAATGTGTCGGTTTTAAGCTTAGTGTTTGTATTGTATAAAAATAACACAACTAACTACAAGCTAATTCTACATCATATTTTTTTATTTTGAATAAAGTATTTCATTTTTGATTACCTTTACGCGACTCAGTACGAAATAGGTTAACGATTTTCCTAAAATATCTGATAGTTTTAGTGTCTATAAAATTTTCAGCAGTTAATTTTAAATAAAAATTGCGTGTATCATAGATTATACCCGGGTCCGAAGAGGTTAGTAAGTATGTAGGCGAACGGAATACATTTGACAATAAATTAAATATTGGGTTTTATCGTGTGATATACTTATATTAACGTGATTGACTAAATAAATATGTAAATAGCCTTTATATATTGATATGATGTTTTTTAGTTGTGTGTTTTTTATATATGTATATTCTAATACCAATTACTAAACGTAGATTAAGAATTAAGTCAATGTAAAATGAATGTAGTAGATAAATAACTTTTACCATATATATTTAACACGTAAGTAAGACGTAGGTAAATGACAATACATTACATATGTATCAATTCTGTTTTTTATGAATATATTGTGTCGCGAGACAATAGTGTAGTGCAAGCTTTAGAATAATTGTCACAATTCCCGTTGAAGTGTTGTTACATAGATAATTTGAAGATTATTTATATCCCCCTTAGATAACGAATAATATATGTTTTCAGCAGTGGCGGGCGGTCTACAGATTCGGAGCACCCTTATAATTTTAAACATCAATATTATTTTCTTTAGAAATATAGAAGATACGGTAAACCGTACCATTTTTTAAATTGGTGTAAATTTATTTCGAGTTGATATATTTTGGTTACCTGATTATAATAATAATATCACTTAAAAATTTGCATAACTTCACCACTTTTGATAAACTGCACAAGCCGAATGGCTAGATATAAACTGTGCGCTCGAGTCGCAAAATCAGTTTTTAAATTTGCTTCCAAGTCATATAGTATTATATACAATCGGTTGATATTTTCAAAATGAGCCTAGTGATCAAATATATGCTGTGAACTTGGTGACTTAAGTAGCGAAGCTTTCGTTGACAGTTGCTCAAACTCTATCGTGGATGCGGTTTCTCAGTTTGCTTTTCTATGAACAATTTACATAAAATATGTTTCAGGTAACAAATTTTCGATACATTAGTTTCAATATAGATTTTTATGAGTTTTAATCATCATTTAATACGCCCCTTAAAAATGCTTAATTAAGTGGACCTGTTGCCGAGATTAATAATGATTGTTATAGTTTCATTGAAAATATGGTAAAAAAGTAATAGTTCTTCTCTCCCATTGAATAAAAAAAATATTTTTACAGTGAGTGATCGGCTGACGAACAATTCGGACAACGAACACTATCACGAAATTCTTTTGTGTTCAGACAACGAACACATTTTCGGATAACGAGCTAAACCGATTATTCTAATCCACTTATTTTATCTATGGTAAATCGATGATTGGTTAATGAAGAATTCGGATAGCGAATATAGTCTTGGAATCGATTATATTCGTTAACCGATCACCCACTATACTAAGAGTCCAAGCCATCGCCAATATTTAAAATGGTCGTTTTTCGTACGGCATCTCTTAGTTAAAAAGTCACCGCCCGCCACTGAAACATAATTTACCGGCGAAATTGTACACAACTTAAAAGAATTAATGAATGAATTCCCGTAAAATATTTCACACATATTCTGCAATGAGTAAAATAAAACATATAATATGTTCAGATGATTCGAAAGATTTGATAGCAGACAATAATTACGTAGACCTTTAAATGATATTCTAAAATCATTCGACTTTTTAACGTGTTTCGTCGTTATATTAAAACTTAATAAAAAGTCGTCAAACTTCTTTTTTGTTGGCTTAAAAGTCTGAATAGATTTTTTTCTTTCAGTGTAAATTTCTGAATAGAAGCTGTCATTTAGACGATATTTATTTTAAACAATTGAACAGTTGTCACGTTATGTTGAAATAATAGTATATAATGATGATTTTCTAAAATGTAGTAGCGTATTTGAATACTATACCAAAATGGTTTTTTAGTAAGCATCTCTAGTTTTGCTGTAATTACGTAGTTAAATAGAAATGTGTTCAATTAAAAATATTAGACTAAAATAGCATTTCTTAGAATCATACAATAAGAAGCTTTAAGTATTCTTAGATACGCAATTTTTACCCTTTTGTAAATTTCAAATTGCTCGGTATTTGACAAATTGATATTTATATGGTTGCTTCGGATTAGAATGTTTAGTAATGACAAGCACAAAACAATTAATCGAATTGACACTTCTCAACAAAATGAACATTTTCATTCGTTTTTGATACAAATAATCCTATTTTCTGTAGTGATATTATTTTCACACAAACCTCTAAATCAACAGTAAAATATCAACTTTGAATTTCGACAAAAATACTTTTCTAATATTGTTATAAGCTCTACTCAATGAATTTCTTTTTTATTGATTATAAAAGAATTCCCCGTTTGCGTATACGATTTTTTTAGACATTATATTTCGTATTATCCTCCTGGCTTTTGAATAAAAGTATAGTAACATTCTAAAATTATCATTTCACTGAATTAAACTTGGTTCAACAATAAATTAATCACGTGTCGGAAGTTATAAAACGTCAGTTGAATGCCATACTAGTTTAACCGTCAGTTTTTCAATAAAAAAAATGAGTTTTTTGCTTGTTCTTAAGATTTATAATCTATCAAGATATTCACTATAGAACTGACATATTTTTAATAAAAACGCTAATTAACGGAAAATATTTAACCCACCCAAATAACTTCGCAACTGTTGAGACGGCTGATTGCAACGTGATTGATACTAAAAATAGTATTGTGAAATATACAACAATAATATGAATATGATCTGCCTTCAAAATCTCAATAAGTTTATTCAACACCTATTGAACTATTTTTTGAAGTAATTGGTGTTAGAATGTCATCAAAACGACTCAACAGGAAACGGATTAAACCGTAATATATTTGAACATAAAATCTAGCTTAACTACAAAAGTCTCAGCATTGGTAACACTGTTACAATTCAAAAAAAAATGCTTTTAGAGGGTCAAAACTATCGTAGTAAAGATAGTTATTGCATTGAAATATGGCCTGATTTGTTAACCTAGTTCTGCATTCAGCCGACGAAATACAATAATTATACCAGATTGTTAATAAAGTAAATCGCTTTACATTGTCAAAACAATTTAGGTTAATTTTACACAAAAAGTTGGGCTTTCGAGTGTTGGATGTTAGATAACCTAACAGAGGGTTTTTCTGATGCCGTCGTAGCAGTTAACACTGGCACTTTGCGATGCGCGCGCACGTCCTCGCAATGACAAAAATCGCACGCATAGTTTTAAACTATGACAAGTCAAAAAGTGGCATTGTAAAATAATTGGATTTTAAGATTCAACCCCTTTCAATTAAATCTCAATATGCACGAATTGAATGAATTTCATTTCTCAATATACACATCATGATATTTAGTATTTGATGAAATATTTATCTTATTGATATAGCATGCGTAAAATGCATGGTTAATCGATTTATTTTCACTGGCAATCATCCAAAAAAACAAGTTATTATTAACAAGAAAAACAAATTATTATTATAATCTTATGTAAAACAGTACATTACTTATTAAAAATATTATGTATATCATTTGAAACAGTACACAAAATGTTTAAGTTTTTGAAACTGTGTACATTTCCACAAGTATTCAGGCATGGTATTAATTTTTTAATGGTTGTTAATTATTTTGAAAACCTCTCATCATAAAGTCATTATGATCTATTTTTGTAGGATTATATTTTGCAAATATTTATATCATTGTAATCACATCAGTAGCTTTTAAAATTATTTTAGATATTTTTTATATCTGACTCTTATCCTTAGCGTCTATATTTTATATTGTATATAAACGGTGCAAACTGTTAATTGCCTGTCAGTTATATTGCATCTGTTCAATATAATGCCCAAAGATCCCGGGTCGAAAGTAATCACTATCGTGTAGTCTCGTAAAATCACTTAAAATTTTTTTACCAGGTAAATAATGAGATTTTTACTCTTTCTGCACCATTGTCTCTCAATGTTCGTTTTTGACTTGTGACAGTGTAAAACTGCTCGTGCGAAATGATGGGCCCATGCGCGCGCATAAGTCTTGACAGTTCACGGCCGGGTGTCACGTCCGAGGATAAGCCTACGGTTGCAATGCGCATGATGTTTTGTAGTTGTACTCGCAAATAGACTTATAGACTGTGGACTTACCGTCTCCTCTAGAAACAAGACTCCCTTTACCTTAGTCCCAAACTCGTGACTTATTTTTATACCCAACTAGAATTTAATACGTAGTTAATGTAAGTAGTGAAAGCTCTTTATACAAAACGATAAAATATTGTTAGCGATCCACATACTAACTATTACTACCATTATTCTACTTTGTAACTTTGTACAATGGAAATTTATGTGGTAATATTGGCTATGAGTAAATAATATATGACAATTATCTGGTTTATAGATAACAGACAATAGAATAGTTAAATATTTAATCGTTAACCTTCATTTTGAGGACGAGTTGCCGTGATGATGCATTATCTTCTTGGATAGTCACTTTTACCGTTCTAACTGTCACTTGGAACGTTATCATATTCAAATTAAAAACGCAATGTTTAGTACTATTTCGAAAATTTTACACTAGGGGTACATCCGATACAATAAAAATTTAGTAACGGGTCAACTGCACTTTTGAGCAAATCTGACTTTTTCATTGCATTAGTGTTTTGATCACAAAATGTCAATTAATTACAGATCATGAAGTTGGCAGCTTTAAGGAAAACTCTCGTCAAGTTTTGTGTGCGTTCTTAAAAATACATTTAACCCACTGACTGCTGAGACGGTTGGTCACACCTGATAGTTGATACTCGAAACAAAAAAAAGTGTTATTCACTTTTTTCACAGACTGATTTGTCTAAATATTCTCCATAAATTTATACAACACCAATTGAAATATTTTTTGAAGTATTTGGTGTAAGAATATCATTGATATGATTCAGCAGGAAAGAGTTAAACCACCATATATTCGAATATAAAAACAAGCTCAACCAAAGTAATCGAAGCACTGGTAACACCGTCATGCTTAAAAGTATAAATTATTTACACAACAGCAGAGTAAGAAGCCAACAGGTTAAAAGAGTTGACTATTTTGCGTGTAAACCCGTTTAATTAACTTAATTAATCGATCACTTTACAGATTTTAAACGTATGCATATTTTCCCCAACGAGACTTGGCACCTTAAAGGAGAACAAAAAATATTAATTTGAGCGATGTATTAGAGTGTTTATTTGTTCTATACTCATATTTGTATTGTTTTGGTCAGCTGAATATTGATTAAATAATAATAAATGCGATAGCGATCTGTATATAATTCATCAATCATGGCAATCTCGTTTTCAACATGAACAAAGTAAAAATGCATTGGTATTTGGCTTTATTAGACCATAATACATGTTCAAGTATCCAGCTTTTATACATAGACCTGTCTATGTGGCGATGTATCAATCAAATTCATATTTAAGACACTAATTTTTATATATACTAAATAAGTGTAAAACTAACTATCTATCATAGACAATTAATATGTAGGTGGTATGTAATAGAAACTCGTAGATATTTGGTGTTTCGATTTCAGTTGAGATAATATAATAAATATTATATAAAACAGTAAAAGTTGACGCCTCTTGTTGCGGTGTTAAATTAGTCTGAATATATATATTATTATATACATGAATGTGATTTTTTAAATATTATATTCAATATAAATGAAAATTAAATTGACAATAAGATTAAATCGGAAAGTATTTTTAAAATATGCAGTGTAAATAGTCGTAAGACAGATAATTATTTAGAAAAAATATTTTTAAAAATGTGTATGTATTAAAAGTCTTTAGTAGACGTTATTATCAAATGGCGAGGAGATTGTAAATGTATTTTTTTAATTTGGTATTCTTCGGAAAATGTACACATGAAAAAATATCTGATGTGACGAGTAAAATGGTAACTTAATTGATGTTTTTAATGTGTAGTGAATTCGACAATAACACGTGCGAGAAAATTGCTCGCATTTTTTTGAGTACTTTGACAATAAATCAAAACGAGGAAATATTTATTCAAATTTGGCTAAATCTTCACCCGATTGAGTGTAATTAGATTTTTTTATAGAAATTGTTATATGTTTGATGGATTATATTATATTAAATTAAAACATTTAGTTTGTGCTCGATATATTATTATAATAAGTCAAACTATACTGACATATCTAAAAAAAAATATTGTCTTTTGAGATTTTGTTCGATCAGATTCAAATTAATTTCTCTTGGCAAATGTGTAAAATGTGCAAAAACTTGAGCAACCTATAGATATTTCAATTAAATTTTGCATTATTGTCTATGATTTGTATTCATGGCTGATATTTTTGACGATTCGGCAGTTAGTTACTGAAGATTGTTTTTAAATGTAAATTTATGCTTAATATATTTTTATTTCAATTGATTGTTTTAGAATGTATTACACAGTTCATGGAATATTTTCTATAATATATTTCATAATAACTTTAAAAGAGGTCCTGCACTATTCGTACATTCGATATAAATCTAAAAATTTACTTTTTTGTTTTGTCAATGATTATAGTGCTTTTCATACAATAATTGCTTATGTCCGCATTATCAATAATTTTACGTAAATTTTACACGTTTATGTGGTGTTTTTTGGTATTTATTTTAGTGTGTATTTTTTTACGTAAAAAATGTTACTTAAGTAAGTAAAAAAAATACGAAATTTTACAAGATTTTTGTTTGAATATGATCGACTCGATGCATAACGAGTTGAGTATTAATTTTTTGATATGTCGAATAATTTCTTGAAGATGTTTATTCTCATACCAAGTAAAATAAAATAAATATTTTTCGCTACCTGTTTGTAAACTATTATCATTTTAATAAAAAAAAAAAAAATGGAATCACATGAAGTTTCATGGTATGCAAAGTAGTCGCTTTTATATGTAAACAAAAAAATAAATGTTATTTTACACTGTCTGTAAAAATCAATGGATTATATTATAACACTGTGTAGAAATGAAAAATCGAGTGATGTTTGTAGAGGTTTATAAAAAAAAGTATTGCCAGATATAATATAAATTATATTTGTTTCTTCCCGCGTCTCAATTACTATTCCCCTGCGAATGCTAGGATTACAACTAAATATTAGAAATTATCGACGCTCATTTCTTAAAAAAAAAAAACAATTCTATCGTGATACACCTATCAATTATCATTATTATAGATAGTTTTGTAACTGCGACATAGCAACGCACAAATTAATGTTATAGAACAACATAATTCATAGGAATAATTGCGAGCATTTTAAATGTAAAATTTTCTACTATGTGGTATTTCTAATGCTCATGAAAAACCACAAAAGCTTTTGCAGCTGGCTTAACAGTAAAAAAATGTAGAAAAATATATTTATATCTACAACATACGTGTTGCATGTCAAATTTTTACATTATACAATTATACAATATATATTTATTTTTTCCAAAATATTCACATTCTTTTGTATTTTGTTCGATCGATTATTTATTTTAGAAATACAAACAATATAAAGTCAATTCCAAATAATATAATTAAATCGATCATTTATTAAATCTCTAGGGTTTTAATGTTTAAAAAATGTGCGAAGTGTGCATTAATTCCAGAAGAATGTAGGGATATTATTATTATTTTTACGTTGGCTATATGTCGCATTTTCGAATAAAGAATAAACGTTATAGATGACGTATCTATGACATGTTTTCATTTAATTTTACCATAAAATTTTCAATAGTTTATATTATATATTTCGTTTTGAAGAAGATAATATTTATTTCAAAGAAACATATGATTACTATTAGCAACTTCATATCTCAAGCATATCAAATATCATTTAATGTTTATAATATAGTTAACATGATCGTTTGATTAAAAAAATCTTTATTTGAATTTAAAATCTCTGATATAAAATTAAATTAGTTTGCTTTTATATAATTCAAATCCAACTTGCCATGATTTTAAAAAAACAAAGCTATCACTTATGAATAAATAAAATACCATATCACACCAAAAATTCATGTCATTAATTAAATATTATATTTTCATATCATTATAAAACATATCCTCAACATAATCGACTACTGTAACCAATAAAAAAATTCAAATTTGAATATAAATAGAATATTTGAGCATCATTAAACATGAATTTATTTCAATAAATTCAATAATTGTTTCAATTAGCGCTGTAGGTTTCGCGGTTATTTTAAATAATTTAACCTATGGCTTTCTCGCAAATGTTATTAGCTTTGACTGATTAACACCGTACATTTTAATACGAAACTGTTGTATATACGTATATGAAACAAAATATACCAATTTCCGTTTAAATGTTAACAGATTAAATGGATTATTGTAATGAAATGAGACCTAAAGCCCATCAATTGAAAAAATTTACGTATTAATATACGGATGATTGCATCGTAGTCTAATTGCGCATGCGCAAATTTGACATGGCTGTTGCTCTGTTTGCTTATGCGATTGCGTCGTTTACTTTGGCGCCGAATTTGTAAGTACGGTAAAGTACGCGAAATAATAATCGTAATTTAAAAATGGATAAAAAATTCCCTATGATCAATTAATACCAACAAACATTTGTCATTTTTTCAGACAATCTATAATTATGACTCATTAGATGTAAATTATTTGATACGAAAATAATATTTATTTACTATATCAAGTATTATTTCTACGAGCTTTTACCCTAATCGCATATATTTTATTTCAGTAGCTACTTTTTTTTATCCAAAGCGACATTGTAAAGTGCATTCATAAATTAACTCAACTCTACTACTTTGACGGGAGTGTCACTAGCTAGATAACATTATAATCTTGAGAAATAAATGCCAAGATTTAAAATAATTAAGATTCTAAAACCCGCGCAAGAAAAAGCTATGTGATTTTATTTTGTCAAGCAGAGCTGTCAAACTAACAAGCTCAAATATCTATCTATATTCTGTATGCCAAGAATAGTTTGTAAAATATATTTTCTGCTCTTTTGTTTTTAAGTCGTGACTTTTCGTGGAACGCTTTTAATTTTTTTAAATAAGTGAAGGTCATTGGCAGTCAAAAACTAATCATGGAAACAATGACTTATAAAACTACTAATTTAGTTAAATCTTTAAATTCTTTTGTCATTTATTTGCGATTGTTGAAGGTTAAATATGTTAGCTCAATGGTTGAAATGATGTTGATGGAATGATTATGGTCTCAAAATTAAAGAAATATACGAAATAGATCTTTATAATACATAATTGCTCGTAATAATTATAGGTGATTTGAATATTATTTTAATAATATATGGCTTACTATTTTTGTTTGTATACTGTTATATTGATTCTTAAATTTAAAATAAAATGCTTTTTACTCAAAACCCTAAGTCTTGAAGTGTATGTCTACTTTAAAATAAATTTGTTTTATCAAAAATACAAATAATTATTGCCGTGTAGCAAAAAAACATGTCTTAATTGGTGTTTCATAGAATGAGTGGAATTATTGTATCTTGGAATTTCATTTAACTACAAAATAAAACGTATAAACATAAAATATGTGTTTTTTAAACCTTAATTGCAACATAACCTTTAGATATTTTAACAGAGAACGCCTCCGACAAAATTTAATTGAGAGATTATCTCATGATAATATAATATATGTTACATATGATGACCGGACTATGATCATAACTCCATATTTGATCATTTTTTGTTAACGGGAAACTCCTACCACAGACAATTCATCAAACTTAATCAATTCATCATCTAGCGACAAATGAACGAAGTTTTCATGTAAAACATTTTATATTTTGTCGCTTAAAAATCACTATGAAATCTGTTATTTTTGACATATAGAAAGCGTTCCAAATATAAAAATGCTTTAGTAGAAATGACAGTATAAGCCGCAAATGCTATAGAAAATTTTTGTATATGTCAATGAGATTAACATATACATGAAATAATTTTGATGTGTTCACATGTATAAGTTTTATAATAAGTAGATTTACAAAATTATCGTAATATTGCTGACAAGTATAGTAAAAATGAAAACCTTATGGAACGTGTAATCATTATTACTTAAAAAACAGAATTTAATATTTTTACTAGTTGTTGTCTCTTAAACAATTATGCTTTTGGACTTATATTACTTTCATATAAGTCCTCCCGACATGGACTTAATAAACAGATGGAAAATACAGAGATGCATCAAATTGGATAAAGAATTGTTCCAAACTTTTCGATCATGATAAGGCTAAGGTAAGAAATATCTCGTGAGAAGATGGTCTTTCATTTATCATCACCAACGATTACTAACATAGATGTCATAAAATGGTAATAAATTTTATAACTCATTTAAGAAGTAATTATGTAATATAAGAATACTTAGATTCTGAATATTGATTGTGCTCGATTTTAAATAGCCTACAGTAATTAAGTCTTCCAAAGTTGGTTGAGCGCCTTTAGTGTGCTAATAATGTACAACACGCCATGTTTCATATATTATATTTATTAAAAAAAAATTGTCACCCCGAGCAAATGGTTCTTTTTGGCTTATCCATTAGAAAATGAATTGTGTTAATTCGAATTTGATATTTTATGCAGCTATGTATTTATTGATTTGTTTATTTATCAAACAAACATCGATCAGCCTACATTATATGAATGGCCAAGAACCAAACCAGCCTATGCACAACTATGTTGACCTGAGATAAATGGACACATTTACGAATAAATAAGCATATATATCAAATATGACGTACATTTAACAAATACATTCTTACAATAATACAATTGAAGCAATAAACAAGTTCGTTAAAACATCAAAATATTGAAATAAATTTCATTGGCCATTATACTGTTGTTGGATAAGCAAGTATGACAAAAAAAATATTGCATAAATTGCTTTGCAATAAAAATGATAAATGACAGCAATAGTAAATGTTGAAATGATTGTAGATTTATAAGCGCGTATAGCTAATAAGGAGCATCGTACAACATGTCAACTCATTTTCTTTGGTTTTGTTGTATAGGCTGATTCGACCTAGAGCCACTCTTATAATAGTGTTATTTTAATGTACCCGAGTATTTTATTCCTGAAATGTTGAACGTGTGTCACTACGCTTTGCCTACTTGCAATCAGCTGATACCATACATTCGAGGTCAAGCTCTAATCTGTCAAAAACAACATCGCTAATGTTCACCAAATAAAAAATATTTGGAAGCAGTTTTTACGGCGGAGATCATTCATTATCTTTTTTTACACATAATAATGATAATGTCTAACGGACTTCGCACGTAAGTAACACTAAATAGAATTCAGCGGCTTGATATAAGTATACGAATTGTTTACCTCAAGTGTTGATAATATATTTTATTAGAAAATACGAGACATTTCGAAAAATGAATTTCATAAAAACAGTTATTGACAGGTAATACGTTTTCACAATATGTTCATAGTTCACAATATTGCGTACGACACACTTTCGCAGTAGTATCGATATATTTACTAACCTCACATTATTGTTTACAAATTTTTCATAGATTTTAGATTGAAATGACATTTTAATAGAATTTAATTACTGATGCGATTAGTCTCAATGAATGGGTGGCTTCAATGCAAAAATAAATTCTTGACAAATATATTCAATCTACTTTGCAATGAAATCTATTTTTTATACCACACTAGATCGCAAAAAAAGTAGTACAGCGAAAGCCCGAATCTTTGCTTTTGAAAGAACTCAAATTGTAAAAATAATCTTTTCAGTCTTTCAGCTAGAGATCTAACTTTGCCTAGAGGGAATTTTAATTACAAGATAGATTAAGTTATAATACAAATGAACACTGACCAACTTGAGTAAAAAAAAAGCATGAACACTGTAGGTCAAAGCAAACAATAGCTGAACTGCAATCATAACAACAATACAACGCTTTCAGACTTGCAGTCTCAATCTTCCTTGCAATAATAGTTGAATATAGTTGCATGTTCTTTTGAGCGGGATGACAAATGTTCAACAAAAATGATCAATTACCACATATGGTAATCTGTGTGTCAAATTTGCAAATAAGTTCAAATTTCAACTATTAACAAATAATTTTTGTGTAGTATTGGCTGCTCCATAGATGTCTATACATGTTGACATAAAATATACATCGAATTTGTTGGTTGAACACAGAAATTAGTATTTTTAAATAGCAGTACGCTTGGCAATGATGACCACTAGGAATATCGTACACTAGTGTATGCTCAGCATTAAAGCGGTCAATTATAATATTTGATGTTTTCAGGAGTAGACTACTCCGCTACAATCTCAAAGGCTTAGAATATCGCAATCAAACATCAGCTATTCTTGCGAGACACATACATCAAACACACAATCAAAATAATGTCCAAAGAAACAATTTTACCCAATTTGAAGAAAACAATGCAAGAAGTATTAAATGGGAAACATTCGTCGGCATGGCTATTGGTGCAACAGCATGCTTTGTAATTTACAGTAAGATTCACTATTTTTAACTAATTTTAAAATCTCTTTTGATTTCAGTTTAACTTTCCTGGTTGTGTATATGTCTTGCTTGCATTATTTGTTTTGACATTAACCTAAACAAATTTGCTTGAACGTGTGGCACTTCATAGTAATAAATTTCTTTACAAAGTTGACATGAAGATTAATGATGACTATTAGCTTTAGATCTTTATGTTGTGTAATAATGATAAACAAAAGCAAGCTTACCTGAGTTATTCAATATGACACATGTTCTATGTTCCTATACATTTGAGCTGACAGAAAAAGATTGCATCTTTTATATATAAATGGATATATGAAAAATATCTACCTATACGTCTAAGAGCCAGATGCATATTTGTTTTAATTTTGATAAATACTGTTTTAATAATAATGAAATTCATTTTTTTTAATAATTTTCTAACTAAAACAACCTAATGACTAACAAGAGGTGCTCACAAGAACTATCTACCATTAAAATGTAATTTAGAATTTTCACTCACGTGAAGAATATATCAAGGTCGAATAAACGAGACTTAATTGTTCATTCAGTATTGGTTGAGAATTTAGTTGTGCTAGGTTCTTTTCTAAATTCTTTATAATCCCACAAATTTTACAGTTAAATTTCACCAAGCACACTCAGTAAATATCTAAAATTATAGGAGTGAATGTATTTTTTGTTTATCTATCATATTCTTCCTTAAAACTAAATCCTCTCAATACAATACAGGACATAGAAACTCTTAATTAGAATATTTCAACAGTAGAAATTTTAATGAGGATTGGATAAATGTTCACTATTCAACCTTCTTTTTTATCGACAAAATTGGTAGAATAATGAGTTCATAAAAATAGTTTGTAATCTAAGCCTTAAATTCATGGTGCTATCCAATGCTACTAGCTTAAAATAATATATTAATCCTGATGAATTGTTTAATTTAATTTTATGTTATGCACCTAATTTTGTTCAAAGATTGCAAATTTAGTAAGCCATAAAAATTTTACTTTGTGTCTTGTATTCTTTCGACGTAATCATTTTAGTGATTATGTGTTTCAGATAGAAAACAAAAAATCCATGCAGCTTCCAAACAACAGCAAAAGATATCACTACAGAAAAAGTCAAACCCGAATGAGTTCTTTGATGGCCTACCAACGTATGGATATGAAGATATCGAAAAACACTCATCTAGGTGCATAAAACATTGCCTAATGAATAAATATTCTATATTTGTCTTAATGCCGCAAAGAAATATGTTTATCCCTTCGTGTTTTAATAGAAATACTCCATCAAGTAAAAATAGGAATATTCAAATGAACTGTTTGAAGTTCTTCGGAATCATCAAAATAATATTGGCAGGTCACTCAGCTTATCAAGAATACCTCTCCAATCAAGCCTTAAATTCAATTTAAAATATGAAAATATTATCATAAATAAAATATTATCAAAAGCTAACGATCCACTAGTGTGTCACTTTCCTACCATTTTATTTATCTCTAGCTGTTAAGGGATTAAGCTCAACTTTTTTTCCAATTACTATAGTCCATAGCTTTTTTTGGCTTACACACTGCCAAAACTATAATTAAACTGAATCTAAGCTTAGCTTTAAAAAGTTTAAAAAGTGTTAGATAATATAGAATATCATTTATTTACTTTACCATCAATACTTGTATGTATTATTCATATCACTTTTGAGATGTTTACTGTCGTTTCTTGGTGGAAAGGCACTAGAAGTTTAAAAATAAGACACACTGTTAAGTTTATGTCTGAAAACATTGAGTTTTATTAATTAAACGTTAAATATGTTGTTATATCAAGAGTTGTTGTAAATGGTTAAAATACTGGAATTTTATTTTGCAGTGAAACTAGAATTTGGGTGACATATAAATTCGGAGTCTACGATATAACTGAGTTTATCGCCACACATCCCGGAGGACAGCAGATCATTGAAGCAGCTGGAGGAGCTATCGATCCTTTTTGGGATCTTTATCAACAGCATAACACAGCGGAAATTGAAGAAATGCTTGAAAATCTTCGAATAGGTCTTAAAGAATTATCTCAATTTCACCATCTGAATTTGATATTTTTAACACGGTGAAAAAATACCAATGTATTTTAGTTCTATAAAATTATTTTTAACAAATATAGTTGATAGCTATTTCGGCTCACGCCATCGTCAGAACTATGCTTAAACTAACATTCGCTTATCTATATATAGCTGTGCAGAAAAGGCACACAACACATCCTCTCTCCTGTTCCAACGGCCTAGCTTGTTACTTTAACACAATGACACTAAATTTTCAAAATTCTAAATGAAACAATAGGTGTCTATGACAATAAGATTATATGTGGGACGGAAGTGGTCCTTCTGGAAGCAAATCAGACCAGCCCCTTGTTAAACGGCTGGACAAGTGGCGATACTATTATGTTAGTTTGTTCGTTAAGAATCCTTTGTGATAATTGGTGTCTATTGATTTCCAGCTGTTACAAAGCCGTCATTCTCCGACCCTTACTACAAAGATACAAACATTTAGGGGCTGAGTTTGAATTTATATTATGTGATTCATTAATAATGTGATTAGCGAATTGTGAATCTGTTTTTTTACTGTTGAATGATCTTACATGTTCCTTAGCTCGGGTAGATATACTTCTACCTGTCTGTCCGATATAAACGGATAAACATGATGTTGATATTTTTACATTTTGGAAGTTTTACACATCCTAACTAAGCTAAGATTTTATATTAGAGGAACCAAAAAGAAATCTTTAAAAAAAGGATTTAAGATACAGTTGGAAAGATTTACCACAAAAATACTTAACAAGAAATAGCAGTACGATCCTAACATCCCATTATCATGTGAAACAAACTTTTGCTTAACACGTAAAGATCTGGTCTACTTAATATTCTTCCTCTTCAGGAAATATACTCGACATATCTTCAAAACTAACATTTTTAAACCACAATTTGTGCACTGTAACTTGATTTAACTTTGTTTGAAAATTAGGTAATTACAAGGATGGAAGGAAAGGCGATAAAAATGACAATTTATGGGCTAATCAACCCAAGAGGGATCCTCGACTAATTATGCGATCTGAAAAACCATGCAATGCTGAAACACCAAAAACCCTATTGGGAGCATCATTTATCACGCCTAAGTCAGTGTGCTCTTAACATTTTCTTTTACTATTTTACTTGTTAGCAAATAAATTTAGAGTCTTCAAAGGTATAATTAACCCTTAAAAGTCTATGCAGGGGATATGCCATAGTCTATGACAAAAATGGCTTTGTTCTCTCATATTACATTACAAAATGATATCTAAGGCTTTTATATGTCTCTATGGATCTGATCTAATATATTTTATGCTAAAATCTTTTTATTTTTAAACAAATAATTATAGTTTTAGTAATGTGTAAAAAAAGACTGCATCTCAGCTCAAATATCAATTCGTAACTGTGCCTTCTTATGTTCTGAAATGTTGCCATATATATAAAATGAATCCTTGATTTATACAATAGTATGTGGCACTGACTTTTTTAAATTGATACTGAATTTTCATCAGTCATTTTCAGTCGATATCATAAATTATTTTTATTGTGTTTCTAGCAATCTATTTTATGTGAGGCATCATTTACCCGTACCTGAAATTGATATGGCCAATTATGAGTTAGTAGTTTCATCCGGCGACAATAAAGGAAAAACACTAAAACTAACCTTAGATGACATCAAAAAGTTTCCAAAACATTCTGTTACGGCTTCGCTCATGTGCGCAGGGAACAGAAGATCACAAATGAATAAGGTGCAATAATATACAATTCTACCTCTATTGCATATAAGATTTTCATTGCTTTATATTTATGACATATATCTAAAAAATTCTTTTTAATGCTTAATACTTACAAGAACTTTCTCCAAGCTGATGTTATCAAATTCTCAACACTTATCTTGAATCTCATTGTTGTTTTTTTCGACTAATAAAATGAGCCATAACCAATAAATATGAATATTATAATTTACAAATATACATTTGTAAATTGTTATATACCTTACGTGAGACCAGTTCAATAAGTCCACAACCTCATAAATTATATTCCTATATTATGTCACCTGATGTTTAATACTTACCTTTACCAATTTGAAATAAGTAGATATTACAACACGGTGAAAAAATAGCAATATATTTTAGTTCCACAATTTTTTTTTATAAGAAATAGTTAACAGCTAAATCAGCTCACGCCATCCCCGGAACTATGTTTAAACGTACATTTGCTTATCTATATATAGCTGTATAGAAAAGGTACACAATACATCTTCTCTTCTGTTCTAACGACCTAGCTTATTTCCTGCTAGCAATAACACTAAAAATTTTGAAAATGTAAATGAAACTAAACAGGCGACTATATTAGTGAGCTTAAGTAATGGTGAAATGGTAAGCAAATATACTTTTAAACATAGTTCCGATGATGGCGTGAGCCGAAATAGCTATCAGCTATATCTTTAAAATTTTGTAGTACTAAAATACATTGCTATTTTTCACTGTGTTATAATGGCGTTCTACCAAGTAAATGCCAATTCAATCAATAAGTAGGTATTTCTAAGCATAAAAATTATCCAATTGCCTTTTAATTATAGTTGATTTTCATTTGTGGTAAAATACTTCCATGAAAGGCTCATTAGCAGTATTTAGCATTAATAAAAGGCACTTTTTACAGGCATTGAATATATTATTTCAATTGTTTATTTGGATCCTAGCCTTAGGGTCTGTGCTTTTCCTATGTAATTAACTTCTTTGGTATATTAGCAATACCAACTGCTCATCGTGTGTCAGTTCTGTTGCATCTGTGTGATAGAGTGTTGTATCTGTATGATATGAAGATGCCTAAAGGCGAAACCCAAGTTGTTAGTTTCAAAACATGTGGAATCGTACAATGTTTCAACAATTCAAATTGATTATATTTCTACTATAGCACAAGGCGACAAAAGGGTTAGAGTGGGGTCCAGGAGCTATTGGAAATGCAGTCTGGGCAGGAGCGCGACTAAAAGACGTATTAGAAGCGGCAGGTGTTAAACCAGATGAATTCAAACACGTCCAGGTAAATTGTTGATTTTCTTGATTGGCTTTTCTATCTGGTCAAAAACGATTATATTGACTGTTATCCTGGCCCCTTCTTTCTATCTTTACATTCTCTGAAAGAAAGGGTTAAGCAACAAACAGTACTAGCACATCTGTTGAAATAAGCTTCACTACAAGTCTAAATGGCCAAGTTTGGTGATTTTTCCACGCACAAACTCTAAGGATTAATTTAAATCTCTTATAATATTTTAACTAATTTAATAGTATCACTGTGCAAATACTGCAAAACATACTTTAACAATGGTAAATTAAACATTTTTCGTCAGAATAATAATTCCAATCGATTCCTTAGGCTTGAATTATCCTATATGCATGTATAACTCAATATCGGTCAATTTGGATATTGTAACACTTGGATCGATAAGTCCCGGGACTAACTAAGAAAAACACGTTTTTTGGCAAAATTCGACTTTATTCATCAACATAGTCTCCTTCAAGAGCAACACAATCAGTCCAGCGCTTCTCTAACATTTCAATACCTTTCTTGTAGAACGATTTATCTTTGGCCTCGAAATAAGCGTTCGTTTCGGCGATGACTTCCTCGTTGGAGTAGAATCTCTTTCCTTGGAGCATTTTTTTGAGGTCTGCAAACAGGTAGTAGTCGCTGGGGGCCAGATCCGGTGAATATGGTGGGTGTGGAAGCAATTCGAAGCCCAATTCATGCAATTTCGCCATTGTAGCGAGCGACTTGTGACACGGCGCATTGTCTTGGTGAAAGAGCACTTTCTTCTTTTTCATTTGGAGCCGTTTCTCACCGATTTCGTTCTTCAAACGCATCAATTGGACAATGTAACGTTCGCTATTGATGGTCTTACCTTTTTCAAGGTAGTCGATGAACAAAACTCCATGAGCATCCCAAAATACTGAGGCCATAACCTTACCGGTCCACATTTGCGTTTTTGGCCGCTTTGGACGCTTCTCACCGACTGCAGTCCACTCGGCTGACGACCGCTTTGACTCTGGAGTGTAGTGAAGGATCCAGGTTTCGTCCATTGTCACATACCGACGCAAAAAATCCGGTTTGTTTCGGCGAAACAGCTTCAAACAGCGCTCAGAATCAACGACACGTTGTTGTTTTTGATCCACTGTGAGCAAACGCGGCACCCACTTTGACAACAGCTTCCTCATAGACAAATGTTCATGCAAAATAGTGTACACACTGCCGTATGATATCTTTAAGGTGTCAGCTATCTCACGCAATTTTAATTTACGGTTTTCGAAAACCATTTGGTGGACTTTTTTGATGATTTCCGGGGTAATTGCCTCATTTGGCCGGCCAGAGCGTTCAGCATCTTCAGTGTCTGTACGACCACGTTTAAACTCAGCATACCACCGACAAATGGTTGTTTTTGATGGAGCAGATTCCCTGTAGCACTTTTCAAGCCATTGCTGAGCTTGCACTGTGTTTTTTCATCAAAAAACAATGATAAATCAACACACGAAATTGTTTCGAATCCATTATTCTGAGAATATCAAGACGAGCGTCACTTAAATCACTGTAACTCATGGACCAAACATCAGAATGTCATGAAATTTTGACAGGTATCTTTTGAAGGTTGGTACTTATGAAAAATCATACGGAACTTTTGTTGGCAACGCCATCTATGTGTCAGTCCCGGGACTTATTGATCCACGTGTTATGTTTTGCATTATAACTCCACAATAAATGTCAGTAAAATTGAAAAACTTCACATGAAAAATGAAAATTTCAAGACATCACCCAATGTTAATTGATTTGGAAAAAAAATTGAAGATTTGGAGAAGGGAGTGTTTAATGACATAAATTTTACGTGGTGTTTTTGTTTTCAAATTTCTGAGTCAGTTTTGCCACTTTCAAAGTATAAAAATAGCCACACGACTCAAAAATGCTATTACACTTTGATTATGGGGCCTTTTTATGATGTTTTGATTTAATTTCTGTGCTTCGATTCTAATACAACATATCTCTAAACTACCTTCTAACAGTTATGGACATCAAAATAGTTGCTTCATTCCCGAGAAAGTGATCATGGAATTAAAAATATCAAAATGCCTCGGAATCAAAAAATCAATACCATGTCTTCATCGCAAAAAACAACAAAACAGATTAATTTTAAAGTGATAATTGTCATTTCTTGGTGGAAAGGCATTATATTTAAATAATGAATCACAATGGCTAGAACTATTTCCACAATTTCATATCAACTGATGGATAATCATTCGATCAATCATCAATTAATAGTACCTGAGCCTTTATTTCATCATTATTCATAATTTTGGACAATAATTATTTCAGGCTTATTCAGTTTACAGGTATGGACCTAGATGCCACTGGTAAACCTTATGGCTCATCCATTCCTCTGTCCACCGCTCTGGATGAGCGTAAGGATGTGCTATTGGCGTACGAAATGAATGGCAACCCGATACCGAGAGACCATGGTTTTCCACTGAGAGCCTACATTCCAGGAACCGTTGGGGCCAGATGTGTCAAATGGCTTAGTAATATTTTTTCTTATTCGATTATTTCATATAAATGTGTCTTAACCCTCTCTGCTAACATCTTTGCTGTTAAGGAAAATGGAAAGTTTTGTGTTAAAGCTAATTTAACTTTTTGACTGCTAACGTATCACCTGTTGAAACGTCCTGTTTGCAGTGTGTTGATAAATGACTTCATAATCTCTACAAATTTGACACTTGCCACTTACCACTTTTATGTGGCTCGGCAGGGAATTGGTTTAAGTAAATCCTGATTTGTTCCGATAATCTCTATAAGTTTGTTTAACATCAAAATTTCTCAATTAATTTTCAAAATATTCAGTGTTGGAATAGCATTGATGCTCAGTATGTCAGTTCTGTTGCATTTGAGTGTATTTCGGCATCTTCAAGCATTCTATCATACAGACGTGTGACAGAATGTTTGAAGATGCCAAAAGGCAAAAACCAAGACGTGGAATCACACAAAGATTCAACAATTCAAATTTAAATTGTTACATATTCTTCACAATTCTGATGTGCTGTGTAAAGTATATAGCAAATATATATCATTTACTGAAGACCTTTAGTGAAATCTTTACCTGTCGTGTGCGGTAATTCAATATGATGATTGGTCAAATTTAAACAATGAATAAACTAAAAGGCTCGAGCTTTTTTCAGATGGAATCACAGTTAGCAAAGATGAAAGTCCTTCTCATTGGCAGCAATTAGATTACAAAGGTTTTCGCCCAGATGTTGACCCAACAGCGTCAGACTATTCCAAATCAACATCCATTCAACATCTCCCTGTTAACTCTGCTATATTGTATCCAGAAAATGGCTGCGAAGTGACGGCGGAAAATGGCTTCATTGAAGTTAAAGGTTCCGGATTACATAATTAATCTTACATAAGAAACTATCGCTGCACACTTGAATCCTTTCTAGATAATTACAAATTATCCAAAACTTATGACCAAAATACGTTCTTTAAATTGAACATGAAGGTCTTTTGATGTAAAACATCTGGCTAATGTTGACAAATGCATCCAAAATATCATCCCACTTCCATGTACTATTATTGTAGGCCGATTGTCTTTGACAGTTTATCGACTTTTTTAGAACCACTGTTGACCACTTTTAAACTGTAAGTGAATCGTCCCAGATGTTCAATATGCAGTAGATGCAATGTTTGTAAATTTTACAAATTGCAAAGATAATAAAAAAAAATATTTGCCATAAAACTTATTATTAAGTGTAAAGACCTGTTATCGGCTTCGTGGAATTTTTTGTATTCACATATTGAGGCTGATTGTCAGTCTCTAGGATTTTATAAAGTCAGCAGAGTATCTTGTATCAATTATGGAAGTCAAACTACTTAATGTAATTCACATTGTTTCTGAAATTGCTCGCCTGAGGACTAAATCAAACATTTCATCTTGGCAGTTAGATGCTTGGCAGGAAATTTTTTGTCTCTATAAAATTTCTTCTCAAATACACTATAGATAGAAAAATTGAATGAAGAAAATATTTGTAATAAATGGATTATTCATTATGGCGCCTCTTTCTGAATTGAAACTGATTCGAAAACCTCACATTCATACATACATGCTTTCGGAAGCAACTTTTTAATTCTCTGACTGTTATCTTTAAAACATTTGAGAAGGCTGATTACCATGTTTTGATGGTTAAAATTCAAAAATATAAGATAGTAAACAGTTCTTTAAAGTATTCCTGTGAAAGCTAATTTTTGTTTTGAAATATAGGCTTATTTTTCCTAATAGTCTCCATAACTTTGATCAACACCTTTTGAACTATTTTTTTTTAATATTTTGGGCTCTAATATCATTTAAGTAACTCAAAAGGGAATGGGTTGTAAATAAGAAAAACAATAAAATAAAACATTCTTTGCTTCAATATTTTTATCAGGCTATGCATGGGCTGGAGGTGGGCAAAAAATCTTAAGAGTTGATGTCACAGTTGACCAAGGAAAAACTTGGCTCGACGGAATGATGGTCGAACAAGACAACATGCCAGCTGGCAGGCATTGGGCATGGACATTGTGGACTGCCAAAGTTCCGGTGAAGAAGGGGCAGAAAGATGTATGTATTCTTAAAACAAACATCTCTATCAAGATTTTTTTCTTATCTCATCACTTAATAAGTATTACAAAATAATTTTAAGAAAATTCAGTCCATATCAAAACTAGTCATGATGTGCACATGCTGTGGATGTCTTCATGAAGTCTCAACATTCCATATTAACCCTTTAAGTAATTCTTGAATGTATAGGTGTGTGACATCTGCTGGCGCATCTTTGCTTATATATTGAATATTCTTGATTGCAGTGCTGTCTCTGACAGTTATTATTAAATTCCTTGGCCTTACAACTTGCCAATTATTGTTATTCAACAATAACTAAAAATCCAAATAAACATGCACTGATGCAAACGAAAACTAATTTCATGGATATATGAAAGTGTCTAACAGGATAGATATAAAAAAATATATTTTTTATTTTTTCAGGTCGAAATTTGGGTGAAGGCAATTGACTCAAATTATAATAATCAGCCGGACAATGTCGAAAATATTTGGAATATAAGGGGAGTGTTAAACAATTCTTTTGACAAAATAAAAATAAAGGTTAAGTAAAAATCGAGGGTGTGAAGTTTTTGTAAAGTTTGTTTTTGAATAAAGTTTTATTAGAAATAAATTGTTTTATTTATATTATTATCCACTATTATAACGCATTGAGGGGGTCTAATCACAATCACTCATGAAAATAAAATGTTGTATTTATGATAGAAAAGGGGAATTAGGTTACTGAAGCATTAAATGTGTAATTGGTGGTTAAGCTAAATTTATTAGTCTTGCTTCTTCTCTAACTAAAAACTTAGCTATAACCTATTTAAATAAAATGGAATTCTATACAATAATTGATTATGTACATGTGATTTAGCTGTTGTATATTTTATTTGTTAAAAAATTGCCACAAAATTTAGATAAAAAAAAGTGTTTCAATCAAAGCATAATTGAAAAAGAATGCATTGATGGTCATATATTTCAAAAATAAAATATATATCTTTGAATTTTTTTCTGGGCCACCAACTGAAAGTGTCATAAGTTTTGATGTATGAATTGCAATTGGTTTCTTCAAATTTTTGCATATCTTATGAATAAAAATTCAAAAAGATATCTAAAAAAACCCTAAGGATAGACAATTTGTAATGCTGTAATAAAAGAAACATACTTTTAGTAGCGCATACTTCATTTTATTTGGCCATCACTACTCCATACGATCCCAGAGGACGAAGCATAGACAATATAAATTGTCCAGTTATTGTCTATGATAATATAGACGTCATCTGTCAATGCTGCACATGCTATGCCGTATCTCCGATTAGTAAAATACTGACTGTTATTTCATCATCCGCATCGAGCCATAAAACAGCTTACAGTACTATCATTGTTTAAGTTTTAACTACCTTTAGTTATTTTGAGTCATAGTTTGACCTCGGCGGGGATTTCGGATATCAACCGTTGATAAACGTTTAGTAGTGGTTTAGTACATGTGTTAAACCTCAGAATGTCAGACGACATCGCTAAAATGACTGAAAACATGCTTACTTTGGAGCAGCAAGACAAAATACGTCTAATCAAACGGAACTTGAAAGAAGTAAGCCATTTTCTACGTATTCATTTCCATCACTTGTTAAAAACTAGTTTTATTTTGGTGGTCCATATTGTCACAACTTTGAGAGCCAACCACCTGTGAAATATATGTCATATGCAATTTATGTAACTTCTTTTTGAATATTAATGAGCTTCATACTTTTATATATTTATTTGAGATCAAAATTCTCGTGAAATATCTTTTTGAATTATTAAAAGGATTCGAAAGTTACCATATACTTAATTCATAATGATCTCTAATATGTTATAAAATACAAAATAGGTGTTACTTATTTTTATGCTTAGTACCTGATATTGAAATAGAAAGTTTTCATACTTCTATCACATGCTCAAATAATAATTACAATGGAAAAATAAATATTTTTATTTATTTTAATAAAAATATGTTTATATTGCATACTATACTAGTCTAATTCTGATCTGATTTGTTTGTTGTTGACAATTTCCATACTAGGATTCAAACCTGTAAGATTCCGTTTCAGAAGCCAACAATATTTACCGCTGCGCTGCAGACTCGACAGTCCATAAAATTTACAATATTGAGTGATGATGCTTGATGGAATCTCAAAATCAAATTTGAATTGTTGAAACTTAAAATTTTATGTTTTGTCATTCATGGCCCAGGTTTTCGCTTTCATCATCTTCAGGGGTTATATTGCATAGATGCAATAGAAATGTCACGCGGTATACAACTTGCATCGGTTATATACAAACAGAATTACAAATGAAAAATACGGACCCTAAAGCTAGGGGCCGAATATTAGATATACCTACTTATTTTAAATTGGTGGATTGCAATGGAATTAAATATCAGGTGATGTAATATTGGAATTAATTTTTTGAGATTGTCGACTCAATGAATTAATCTCACGTAAGGGATATTCAATGATTAGTTTAGGATTAGTTCAATTTTTTTATTGACTATAATCTCAAAAAATTCATTTAATCCCACTGTAACACACCAATTAGAAAGAAATAGGTATCTTTAAGTTTCAAATTACCGAATCACATTTTAATGATAGTTTATTATTACTTATTATAAAATGCGTTCATCAAAAACTCATTATCTTTATTAATTGTTTATAAAATTATCATATACAAATTGAATATCATTATAATAATAGTTATGAAACTTATTTCGGATATATATTTGAATCTTAGTCTTAAGGTTTGTGACTTTCCTGTGTAATTCCTCTTGCAAATAACCGATGGTTACTTTATATTGCATGTGGGATCCATTTGCGTTCGTGTAAGATAATGCCTAAAAATGTAGAAAGGCAAAAACCAGGTCACAAGTGACAAAATGTGTGGAATTGTACAAACTTTCAATAATTCATAAAATTACCTACCACTAAAGAGGTCTAACCTTCTTAACCCACCTTTTTTCAATTGTATTATTGCAATCTATCATCTATACATTTTTTTGTAAATTGTAGTGAACACTAATCAATTATATGATCAGAATTTCTTAAAGATGCAATTGTGGAAAAGTTTTATCATTGATTTTATGATGCATATTATTAAAATAAACAAACCTGTTTATGAAACACGTATCACTTAATAATTGAATCATTTTGGTCACTATTTTTGCAAAACCTTGATGATCAACTCTATTTTTAAATATTCGAAAATATGTTTTTATGAATTTAATGTAAACAAATTAAACTCGGTGGTGTCTTCCAATTTCATATTCTAAATTATCCTTAATCCTGACTCTTTTGTTCTTATTCATTCTTATTTCTAGGTGCTAGGTGAAGCTAGACTTGATGAAATTGTGAAAACTAGAGAACTTAACATCTACTGGGGTACAGCAACTACAGGACGTCCTCATATCGCTTACTTTGTCCCTATGCTGAAAATTAGTGACTTTCTACGGGCAGACTGTCACGTAAGTCAAAATACAACATCACCTAATTGCTCCCAGATGACTTGACACAAAATTAACATAACACAATCCATGAATTAGGTCTCGGCAAACCAGGCCATGCTAAATGTTAGTTGCTGCCAGAGCTGTGGTCAGAGTTGTAAATGACACGGTGTTTTGGCCAGAGTCGTAGAGTCACAATGTAATGGAAGAAGTCTGAGTCGGAGTTGTGAAAAACGAGTGACTGATCACTTTTTCGATTCGACAATTATGAAAGATATCTCGATGAACAAGAAGAAATACATTATCCTCACTTGAACCCCAATATTGTAAAATTTGGGTGCTTTCCGTATTGGTTGGTTGGTATTTTAATGCACATAAATTGAAAAGGTAGGAAAAAACCTAACAAAATTAATCTTTTTTTTGTTGGTCAATGTCGGAGTCATGTTTTTTCAACGACTCCACAGTCCCGGTTACTGCTCTAGTGATCAAACTCAGGCTGCTGGTGAACGGCTTTGCTTGGTGATTGCTCAAAAATATGCTTTAAATGTTCCATATAGCCACATCTAAGACATGAGGTCAGCTCTAGGTTAAGATTGTATAACATGAAGCATATGTGAACTTGTAATTGTTTATTGGAATCATTACTGTCTGGGCCAGTTGATACCAGTTTTTGTCAAAATAATCTTAAATTTGTATGCTATCAGTTGATAATGCTCACGATAAGCAAAACGGGTCTTGATCATAAAATATTTTGAGGAAATATTTAGTAAAAAATATGGTTTTATTATGAAAACTATCAATTTGTTTTAAAAAGAAATCTTAGCATATATTTTGTTCATTTTTAATGGAAATACTTTTCATTTTAAGTGATATTTTGTATATATTATGGAAAAAATTCTATTTATGAAATTGCATACCATTTTTTTTAACGCCAGTACCTATTATTTCCTTAACTAATATATCCCATTGAACATTTTCATCATTGTTATGTTTAATTTGGAAAAAAAAACCCCCTTGTTGGCCCCTGGCCCCACCTGTTGGTGATGTCACCAACTCGGTAAGAAAAATTAATTATATATTTTATTTGCGGTTGTAGGTGACCATCTTATTGGCAGATCTTCATGCCTTCTTGGATAATTTGAAAGCGCCATGGGAGTTACTCGCTTTCAGGACAGACTATTATGAAAATATAATTAAAGCTATGCTCACTTCCATCGGAACACCCATTGACAAACTGAAGTAGGCTAATAATTATTACATTTGAACAGATTTATTGAATTACATACTTAACAAAATCACTTTTAAACCGTGCTTGTTTTTTTAGGTTTGTACGAGGTACTGATTACCAGCTTTCAAAAGAGTACACTCTTGATGTTTACCGCCTCAGTTCTCTGATAACTGAGCATGATGCAAAGAAAGCTGGTGCTGAAGTTGTCAAACAAGTGGACCATCCGCTTCTTAGTGGGCTTCTATACCCAGGTATATTTAACTTTTATAATCCCGCGGTGTAGATAACTAGCCCCAAAGGGTGTAAAATGTCATGTAATTTTTTTCTGCTAACGCTATTTTTATTAACTTAGCAATATGTAATATTTGAAAATAATATTTTTTCTGCATATTGGAACATCTAAAGGTAATCAAAAACAAAATAATCATAATGTACCAGTATACATACAGATTGTATTTCTGAATGATTATATGTCACTGGTGAATTAATCTTATTTCACTTTTCCAGGTCTTCAAGCTCTCGATGAAGAGTATTTGAAGGTAGACGCACAGTTCGGTGGAGTAGATCAGCGAAAAATTTTCACATTGGCTGAGAAGTACCTTCCCATCTTAGGTTATAAAAAACGAATTCATCTCATGAACCCAATGGGTATGTATATTTTACCATGTTAAACATTTTTATTATTTATTCTCGTAATGGTTACTTATGGATTAATATCTTTCAGTGCCCGGATTATCGGGAGGCAAGATGTCATCTTCAGAGGTAGATAGCAAAATCGACTTGTTAGATACACCTTCAATGGTCAAGAGCAAACTGAAAAAAGCCTTCTGTGAACCTGGAAATATAACAGATAATGGTTTACTTGCTTTCTCCAACCATGTGCTTTTCCCCCTTTTGAAAGATGGCGAAGGTATTTTTTTTTATATTGATACATCTTGCTAAATAAATATTGCATTTCAATATGCTATGCTTAATTCAGATTTCAACTCCAAATGAATAATTTGTGTGTTAGCTGCTTCAAACATCTTACACGGTGACATAAAATAACCATCGGATTTGTCCGTGAAACACATAGAAATTATTATTTTTACACCAATGTTAGCTTGACATTGAAACAGTTAAGATCATAGTACTCAATGCTTACAACCTGCTTAGTTTTAAAGTTTCTTTTGTGTGTGCTTTTTTTTCAGTATTTACAATTGCCCGTAAAGAGGAATATGGAGGAAATATCTCATTCTCTACATACAGCGAACTCGAAGCATCATTCGCTAAGGAAGACATTCACCCTGGAGATCTGAAGAAATCGGTTGAAGAAGGCATCAACAGATTATTAGAACCGATAATTAAAATCTTCCAGGCACCGAATCTAGTTGAGCTGGCAGAAAACGCATATCCTACTAAAACTAAAAAGGCTAACAAAAAGAAATAGCTTTTGATTGAATATTTACTTATTTTCTTCCTTTATTTTATGTTGCCGCTTTGTAATAATTTTTCATAATTGTCTTATTAAATGATGCTTGTTTTTACAATTACCATCTACATATTTATATCACCCAGTTTCCATGTGCAGGTTCACATTTCAGGTTCATTTTATCACATTTCTTGTCACATTCTATATGATCAACCCTACCAAAAATTCACGCTTCACGCAAACCTCAGTGCCTATTATATAGCATCATCACACTACAATATAATACCCTCTTTTTTCATCCTGATAGTTTTAAAAACACCCCAAGTAAAATTTGTATGCGCTGTAAATAAAATTTTATTTTCATTTCATTTCAATGTTCATTTCATTTGTTTTATCATATAAAATATGATAAAGTTATTACATTAATTTCATACGAACTTATTTATACCAATAAATTATTTTTCATATCAGATAATCACATTATTTTTTTACAACCTGCAGATTACCCATTAGGTCTCATAAAAAATTAAACACTCTTCATTAATTCAATTTAACTCTCAAGGACTTTTTAAAAGTATATGTTAACCTGTTCTATGGTGAATAAAAGAATGTAATGTTCTATAAAGAATACTTATACCCTGGGTATTTAAAAGTTCAATGAAAAACCAACATTAACTCTTATGCGAATGTACACTTAATTCTCTGCCATTTGTCAACGACAATTTTTAAGTTGCTGATTTATATACAGAGCTATGGAGTCGTTAAAAAAACATGACTGACTAAAAAAAGTTAAATGTTATCAGCTATTTTTCCTACCTTTCCTATTTATATGCATTAAATTAAAAATCAACCAAACACAATAGTAGACTGTTTATTAAAGTATTTTCAAAATCGTGTAATAAGAAAATTAGTCGAAGTCACTTGTTTTCCACGACGCTTAATCCAGTCATAAAACCACGACAGTACAGCCATGTTCATATATTATTTTTATCAAAACATAATTCGAAAGTAAATTTTTGATATCCCTTAAAAGTAACAATAATAATAAAAGAATACAAATAATCTTAACAAACAATACTTTAATGTGTCAGTTTTTTTAAGGGGAATTTTGAATGAATTTAATAAAACAACATACTAGGGAAGCAAGCTAAAATCTGTTTGATGAAAGATATACAAGTCATTAAGATAAGCAATGGAAATATTTTTTTAATTATCGCTTGCTTTTGAATAGTCTGCAGTAACTTGTGAATGTTATTGAGGGTTTCCTATCTTTCTTAAATGCGTAAGTGTAAACAAAGTACCAACAAGTTTTAGTCTTCAAATTATTTTTATTGTTTATCAACACAGGGTTAGTGGACCAAAAACTTTTTTGCTATTGGCCTTCATAAAAAAATAAAACAAACAACTTGTACAAAACATTTTATTTCCTTACAATTAATGTAACATTTGTTTTTGTTATGTATCGTATGATATCTTTTTAATAACCGGTATTTTAGCCGTTACATTCCTGCCGATTGATCATGTTTTTATCTAATAACCTACTGTGACACTTTGTTTCACTACATATAATTTTCAAAAGAACAATTCACACTGATAAGTTGTACCAAACGCTACTACAAATTACCAGTTATTTTAATTTAGCTGGCTATATCTTAATATAAAATTTAAAATAACTTTGATTATTCCACGTATTGTGTAACTAACTGTGACAAGTGTTTCGCCTCTTTCAGAGGCATCTTCAGACTTACTATCGCAAAGTTTGCTTAAGTAGTGAAGTACGATTGATTCTAACATTTTAAATTATGAATTTACAAAATCGATTTTTTCCTTCTAAAGGAACCAAGGAAGGGGTGATAGAATCAAAACAATGCAATCAGATAATGATACTTATATTAATGAGCTGCAAATAAAATTGATGAGCGAAACCGGTCCTGATCAAAAAATATATTATGGAAATAAGTACAAAAAAAATGTGTTTTTATTAGGTTAGTGATTACTCTATTAATTGGAAACAATGTTAGTAAAGGTGAGCAACCTGTCCTATTAAGAATATTATTTAATAATATTTCTTTTTTATTGAGTTTATTTATTTCTAAAAATTCTAGACTATTCATTTTTAAGCCTTTTTTATTTACTCGGAGTATTTTTAAATTACTTGTCTGATTAAAATTATGATCATTTTCTATTAAATGATTGGCAAACTCAGAAAAATTATTACTTTTTAAACATCTTATATGTTCTTTAATTCTAATATTGAAGTTTTTACCTGTCTGTCCAACATAAGAAGCTGGACAGTCTCCACAAGAGAGTCGATAGATACCACTCTGTGATGATGAATCTACGCTATCTTTACTGTTCAATAAAAATTTTCATAAATTGCTTACTGTATAAAACGCGGATTCTATATTGCCTGGCAAAAACTTATCTATCTAAATTATATAAACTATCTTTGACGAAATGTCTCCTAAATAAATAATTCTGCGCCAGTTTTTAATATTATCGTTTGCTTTCTTCTCTCCTGAAGAAATATTATTTACTATGAGTTGTTTAACTTGCTTACGCTTAAGTAAGTTAACTACAACGTCTGTGTTGTAACCATTATTTACAGCTATCTGTTTAATAATGTTTAACTCTAATTCAAAGTTGACTATAGTGAGAGGGATGTTAACTAATCTATTAATCATTGCATGGAATGATGAGATGTGCACAATACGTGGAATAATGATAGTTATTTTAAATTTTATATTATTATTTATAACTTCCACAAAGTTACCGCCGAAACCATCAAAAGTATGGCCATATCTTATTCAAAATATACACAACAGTTTATTTTATTGTTGCCAATTTTTCCGCCTTCATTCAAATGCCACATTTCGCCCTCTAGGTTCGACCTGATAAGAGAAACTGAAAGAGATCGAGTTCTAATGCCCTGAAATAAATGTGTGTTCATATATCATTATACTGTTACAATGGACGTATTTGAAAAAAAAACATTTCTATATTTCTTCTATAACCATATTTGCATACGTCGACTTCATAATCGTCACCTGCCAGTTGCCAGTTGTTTACTTCCATGAGATACCGAAATACCTCAATTTCGCCGAATACATTTTTTGGATAGTACCCAAACCCCACTTATTTGAAGATGAATTTCTTGAGGCATTGAAGCACATGATCTATTCAGTTCCAGCATCCCTTGGTAACCACTGATGTAACAGTGCATTGCTCAATACATTCCTCAATACTGAACCACTTCGATCCCATTATCTGTTGCATTTATTCTCAGTATACAGTTCTTGCAAGTCTTTGTCAGGTGCCATGACTCACTACTGTAAAGCAGCATTGCAATATTATATTCATATTTGCAATATTGTTACTTGTTATTTTTCAGCATACATTTCAATAACTATTCCGTTAACATTGAAAGTATTTATTGGTAAAATAGACAAGTTACTATGGCTTTCATTTTTATTTATCTCAACTAAGGGAAAATTCTCTAGATCTGTATTTTGCATTAAATTAAGAGATGATGATTCATTTGTATATATCAATATCGAGAAAGTACTGCCAATAGGAAATTTTACAAATGTGTTATTATTCGCGAGCTTTAAGCAAAAACTTCTAAATTCTTGTTCATATTTAATAAGGTATTGATCATTGTTATTGTCCACCTCACAAGCTATATCTCGAACTTCAAATGTGAATCTTTGCAATTCAATTTCATCTGGACTGAAAAAGCAAATTGCAATTTTCTCCAAGAATCCTTTCGATAAAATTTCTTTCACGGATTTTATACAATTGTTTATGTAACTGTTTATATCTGGATGCGTAGAATATTTTACAGGAGTTCCATACTTTTTCCGGTTTTCAAAAATCTCCGGTGGATAGATATCGGTTTTAAACAATATATTATGAAATGACACTTCGAGGAATTCAATGAACAAATCACATGCCAAAGACTCCATTGAGAGTTTTTGTCCTTCTTATCTGACTGCTGAAGTCTCAAACGTTGAGAGATCAATTGGTCGATAGTTTACACTTAAAAATATACGAGAACACTGTTGGTTTTTTTAAAATATATAGTGTTGAAATATTCTTATAAGCAGGAAGCGGGTCAATAATTCATGATATTTTTTTGAAGTTTTATCCGAGCCTAGAACTTGAAACTCGCGCTTATCTTGACGTAAAACCTGACCATCGACAAATATTATATATTAGGTGACAGGCGTTTTTGACGTTTATCCGTGCTTTTACATCCTACTTGGGCTGCCATAGACTAATTCATTTAAAGTTATAATAATCTATTGGTCAAGTAATGAGACTATACTTAATTTAAAACCTTTTAGGTTTTTTTTTGCCAAAACTATGCAAATTAGTAGTTAAATAGTTTATACTCTACACATATTTCTTGTTATAAAAATTATTTATCCTTATTTTAAGTTTTTTGTGTAGCCTTAGTATTGCCAATATCAGTCATCATGAATGTTTTTAATACACCACACCAGGATAATTATGTGATAAATATATTCAAAAGGCCAAAGTCCATAAGGATACTTTAAAGTTTTTTTAAGTCGTACCAAAATAATTGTTGAAATGAAAGCCTTAAAAAATGTTTCTAAAATTTTAACCATCTTCTCAAATTCTGAAGGATTGGCCTCATCAAAGGTAAATTTAAAAATTTGGAATACAAACAGAAACTTTCAAAGTAAATTGTATACAACAAATATTCAAGGAATCGGTCTTCATTCAGCAGAAATTTTCCCAAGCTTACTACGAATTAAGTATCATTCGGAATATTTTGATTATCCCTTTGTTTGGTTACGAGATAATTGTCAATGCGAAGCATGTTTTCATACTACATCAAAAAGCCGTATAATTCACTGGAAAACTTTTGATGTCGACATCAAACCAAAAGAAATTATTCAAAATTCTGATACTGTAAAGATAATTTGGAATGATAATCATATTTCAACATATTCCGGTGAATGGTTACATGAGAGGAATTTTACTTTAGAAAATGAAAGAAAATATTTGAATAAATTGTACAAGCCTGCTAAACTTTCGTGGAATAAAGATGATTTTATTAATGTTTTTAAAAACTTCGAGTTTAATGGTATATTAAATGACAATAACTGTTTAAAAGACTGGTTACAAGCGTTGAGTATATATGGTGTGGCACTCATCAAAGGTGTACCGCCATCTCCAAAATCGTGTCAGCAGATTGCAAACAGGGTAGATTTTATTAAAAGAACCCACTATGGAGAAGAATTTACAGTACAAGCCAAACCGGGCACCACTAATGTGGCTTATTTGTCCAGCAACTTGCAGTTGCATACTGACTTACCTTATTATGAATATAAACCAGGAGTGAACCTTCTGCATTGTGTGACTCAATCTACGAGTACAGGGGGTGATAATCTTTTATGTGATGGTTTATTTGTCGCAAATTATTTAAAAGAAAACAACAATGAATGCTATAAAATTTTATCTGAAACATTGGTGGACTGGGAAGATGTGGGAGAAGAACAAAACAACCGTTTCCACAGTATATTCAGATCACCAGTAATTTGCGAAAACCTAGACGGTGAAATAATACGAATAAACCATTCCGTACCACAGAGAGGTTCTCATTTTAATATACCCATAGAAAAGGTGAAACCGTGGTACGACGCTATGGAAATGTTTGTCGATTTGGTTTACGAGCAATCGGCTTCATTCAAAATGATGCCAGGTGATATATTGTGCTTCGATAACCGAAGATTGTTACATGGAAGAACTGAATATGAAGATACTCCTGAGAATGTCAGACATGTCATAGGAGTCTACCTGGACTGGGATTACATTTATTCCAGGCTGCGTGTGATATCAAACAATAAATAACAATCAACTACTAGTCATCTACATATACTAACAAAGTAATTTAATTTATAATGGTTTTGAAAAGCGCAGCAGATATTGTCACTTTAATGCGTTGTTTACAATTAAATAAATGCAAGTATTATTTAACTAACATTTTGCCAATTACCTACATTTGGAGATTATTTACTGAGCTCAATTTTATATAATTTGTATTAACTTAAATCTATTATTTTTAATTAAACTAAAAAAAAAAAAAAATTTCTTCCCACCAAGAAGTAAAAAATGTTTTCAAATTCTCAATGTTTTTATTTTACGCTTTCTATGTACAGCAAAGACAAATATATTTTTGATATACAAAATGAATTAAATTTCTTGAATGTTTTGCAGTAAGAATGTTTATTTCGGACAAATATTTACTTTATCAGTGTGAAAAAATAGTTTAAAATAAAAAAAAGAAAGAAATGCATTGAAACTATTTTAATAGAAGTTTGTTTCAATTAGATTCCAATTGTTGCAGGTAAAAAACTTAGCTATCAATTTTATACAACAGAATTCTAGTAAGCTCAACAATTTTAGTTTTCGAATTTTACTTAACAGAAAAGAACAAAAAAATCAATTTTCGGTTGGGCAACTCACAAGCACATTAGGAGTATGTATAAAAAACCATGAATGATTCAGAGCGTTATCAATGTAAGAAAATAAAAATTCAAACGTGTTTTTTTAATCTAGGTATTTATTTTCACAAAAGAAAGAATAATTTACAAACATCATTTATTATATTATCTTGGATAAAGAAAGTTATTTTTCATCAGGGATGGCTTCCAAACTCTGAAATTCACAAAAAAAAAATAATTATAGGCTTTTCAGGTCAAACTTAAAAAATCACAGAGCTTTTATTTTTATGACATATAAATATTCAACAAAATAAAATGAGCAAAAATATTTTGCAATCTAACACATTAAATTTAGTAGTGAGGTAATGCAAAATGTTTTTACATATAACTTTATCAGCCACAGAAAGTAAGGGTCAAAAAATAACTAAAATCAAGTGATTTCATTCTTGGAGGACTCAATATATAAGCTAACATTTTGCCAGATAATCGAGAGTATAATCCTCAAGCCTGTCATTGGAGACTGAAGATGGGAATTGAAACTGTTAAGTTCATATTGTTTTTTTTATGAATGCTTACATTTACAACATATGGATTACCGGTCAACCTTTCATCTCGTTGGTACATGATACGATCCCATCGGCTGATAAGATTTCGCCGGTAATTCTGAAAAAGGACAAGGTAATTCATGTTGAGTTATAATTATTACTGATCATATATATATGTTATTCTAAAAGGGGTCTGCATCGGTAGCGGGCTATTCATAGATGTGGTGGTGTGGTGTATCCCTTATAATTTAAAACGTTGATGGTATTTAGTTGGTACCATTTCATATTTGAATTTTGTGTAGCTTTATTTCACATTGACATATTTTTATAAGCTGTGTGCGAAAGTCAAGGAGGGGGGGCAAACTCTTCAGATGAAGGGCCAAATGCACGAATTCAAAATGAGTGACAGGTCGCAAGTAAAATACCATTTAAATATATACACTATTTATCATTAATAAAATCTCATGAGAGATACAATGTCACATTGATTGCCTATTCAGATTTTTCAATTGATTTATGAAGTCAATCAGTATTAATTTTTCACTTATTAATAGTTGGAATAGTGAATTATTCTGACTTTTAACTAAAATGCCTTCTATATAGAAGGTTAGGACCGAGTCAAGACTTGAAGTTAATTATACAGAATTTCTCCACAGTGAAGAATCGGTGTTCCTCTGCATTAAAATTTGACATAGCAAAAATAAAATTCTTTGTAATTTACAATATCGATAGAGGGTGCTCGATGGAGTTTTGATATCAAATTTTAATTTTTGTTTAAAAGTTACAACAATACAAATAAGTAAAATACTTTATTATAACTCTCTGTTTTATCACTAAAAGCAAATAATACGTGAACGTCAAAATTACGTAACCTCGATGTAGAAGTTAAATCTATTCTTCAAATTGTGATACAAGTACGCTATCTACAATCGATTAATAAAAATAAAACCAAATTAATGACAATAAGTCATTTGCAGTATTAAAATAATTTTGACGTATTGTCGACTTACGTTTCCTAAAACAAGACCGTGAAGCTGATGTAAAGCAAAGGCCGGGACGGCGAAAGCTGCCACGCATATGGAAAAACTTGGGATAATCTCAAACCACATCTTGATTTACAATTATTGTTATTTATCCTCTAATGATATTCTCTATATTACGATACAAATTAAAAACGAAAAGCTGCGCAACCAGCCTTTTCGAAACAGTAGTAAAGGCAGTTTCTGTCGTGCCTAAGTTGTCCGCTAGATGGATCAACAATCGCAGTAATAATTTTTATGATCAAGTCGATCAAGATCAGCTGTGTTTATTCAGTCAATTCACGAATATGGCGGAGGGTGCGATCGATTGTAATTTCCCTTCTGGGGGTCTAATGTCCAAAAAAATAACTGGAGTGGAGTCATTTTTAAATAAATATCCCGAGTACGACGGGAGAGATGTGACAATTGCTATTTTTGATTCCGGAGTCGATCCCGCCGCGGCAGGTTTGCAGGTATAAAAAATGACATGTCACTGTGGTCATCCGACTATTTATTGTCATTGTTGAATTTTGTACACAATGTTTATATCGATGTCTATTTTTAAATATGTGTTCTAAATGCCTTTTTAATGTTTTAAATCTCGTTTATTTTTTAGTTGACAAGTACCGGAGAAAAAAAAGTTGTCGAGAGGTTTGATTGCAGTGGATCTGGAGATGTAGATACCTCTGCAACATGTCAATTGAAAGATGGACATCTGGTTGGCATAACAGGTCGAAAATTAAAGGTACGCGTTGATTATTATAGAGTAACGTGTATTTGTTTCAGATCTTTCGAAAGAATAAAGAAATATAATTTTTTTACTCAAGTTGTAAAATGTCATTTTGAGGCTGATTCATCAAAATTATACTAGAACGATTAGTCAAAGTGTAAATAAAGATTGAAACAATCCGATTCGATAGTCAAGCAAAGCAATGAACAGTTACTAAGTTATCCATCCATTTTATATCAAAGCAAATATATTGAATTGAAACAAAGGAATTTCACCACCAGCTAGTCATAGTTGGGTATGTTGTGCGATGGTCAACGTCATTAGCTTCCGTGACGAATCTCGTGGGCTTAAAAGGTTTTTTTTCAATCAACATCGACTATGCACAAAATAATGGGTGTTGGTGATATCTAAAAACATTCTCCCACCCATCCGATCTTAAATAATTAGACAAAGAAAACGATTAGCTTAACTACTAGTCCCTTCCTTACTTTCTTTGTAAAAGAGAGCTTGAGTAACTGTGTAACAAGTAGCTCTCATAGAAAAAGCTTCTGTTAAGATACATTCATTCGGATGCCATATGCTCCAAATTTGGAGCGGACTTGGATTTATAATAATAGCTAAATAAATTAAATGTGAAAAAATAATGCATATTGCCTAAAGTGAATGAAAGAATGTCGATTATAAAATATTTTAAATGTAGGTGCCATCGACATGGGAAAATCCAAGTGGAGATTGGAGGATAGGTGTCGTTCAATCATATAATCTTTATCCGTCTAAACTAAAAGAACGAGTTGAGGAACACCGCAAACAATTCCTATGGGATCCAAAACAGAAAACTGCTATAGCGTCTGCCACCAGAGAACTATCTGACTTTGAAGCAAAACATGGTAACAAACATTTCAGTCACTATAATCTGTTTTTAAAAAAAATAAAAATTCACTTTCCAAGTGTCGTTTATGTATAAATAAAATGTCTATGGGAATTAAATTATTTCTGTTTATGTATATAACTTTATAGTAATAGTCTTCAAAATTGCATCAGCAGTTTTTGAACCAAAAAAACATATTTGAAGAATTTGTGCTTCACTATAGAGTAAAATATATATTTCTTTTGAGTGTTATAATTTTTCACAAATGACATATTTCATCATATAGTGAAACATGAAAGTTGGTTTATTGTTACATTGCACATTATTGGATATATTGTAGATAAATACATTACCTACAATGTTAGTCATGCAAAATATGTAAATCTATTTTCATTTGTTGTCAATTTAGTGAACAGGGATAGTCTTTACTTTCCTTTCTTATTGTTTGTCTTTTTATGATTATTCAAGGAAGACAGGGAAGCTATTTTAATATCTGTTGAAAATTATGCTGATAGTCAATGTAACACTAAATTGAATAAATTATTATATGTGATGCAAACTGCGGATCTTCAATCTCAATGTCAACAAGTGAAAGAGAATAATTGATAACTCTACATTGTTAGCTAATGCCAAAATTTTGTTTATTTACAACAATATAGTTTTACAAAGGATAAAATATTTTGAATTTAAAGTTCTTATATAATATTTTTTATATAATTTTGCTTAAATATTCCATCAGACCATGTGCACATTGAGTGTGTTCTGCATCCTGATTTCCGCTCTCTTTATAGAATATGCGAGAACGTTGTGAAAGCCTTTCCTATTTGAAAAGTAGAACATAGAATTCTCTCAGTATTCACCTGGCCTAATACCTGTACAATTTTGGAATACATCCAGTATTTTACAATGGAAAAAAACCTTATGTATATATTGTCAACGACCGTACCACGTTGTAAGCGCCGGCTCTCGTGCGATTACCGAAGTTAAGCAACATTGGGCGCGGATAGTGCTTGGATGGGTGACCGCTCGGGAGCACCGAGTGCCGTGTTCTCTTGGCTATAGGAAGGAAAACCCAGACAGAAAACCGAACACCAACCCGCCTGGGCAGCGTGGTGTTGCTATGTCCAAACCCCCCCTGAAAAAAAAAAAAAACGTGACGTGACAACGTCTTATAAATCGATGAACGCCCGCTGCACGCACGAAAAAACATTACTCATTGTCCCGTTTGTCGCGTTACGCCGTAGGCAAGCGTGCGAGCGAGAGCGCGGATAAGCGATAGAGAGGCACGATCGGCCTACCGTTCAGATTGTGCCGCATCTATCTCTCTTCCACTCGATTGGTTGATGCGTCTGAGTAGAAAAAAGACAGCGCCAGCACACAACTTACACACCTACAGTACCTACACGTGATCTGTTTACAACTGTTTATAAAGTGAAGTGAAATGTTAATGTGGTTTTGATTGTTTATATTACAACAACAATTGCGGCAATAAAGGTAATTAATTCTTGCATATTAAAAATCTGATTAACGTATAACAAATATACTTTTAACAATAAATTATTTTCTACTCAGACGCATCAACCAATCGAGTGGAAGAGAGATAGATGCGGCACAATCCGAACGGTAGGCCGATCGTGCCTCTCTATCGCTTATCCGCGCTCTCGCTCGCACGCTTGCCTTCGGCGTAACGCGACAAACGGGACAATGAGTCATGTTTTTTCGTGCGTGCAGCGGGCGTTCATCGATTTATAAGACGTTGTCACGTCAAAAAAAAAAACAGAGGGAGGCCTTCATCCAGCAGTGGATCGACCCCGGCTGATGATGATGATGATATATTGTAAAATTTTTGTTTAAAGCTTCTAACACTCTCTCTGCGGATGATAAATTATTGAAAGAAGAACTAGAAGCTCGGGTGGAAGCCCTCACAGCTATAGAAAAAAAGTTCAAAGACTTTGGTCCATCCTATGACTGCGTCCTGTTTCACGATGGCAATATTTGGAGGTAATCTTTTTAACAATACTAATTCACTGACGGCTAACTTTAAGCTTAAAAACATGGGCAGGTCGTTCATTTTTTCTAGAATATCCCTTTGATCGTGCCTTACATCCATTTTTAAGATATAGTTGCGTTTCTCAGCTTTAAATGTGTACTGAAAAATAAAAAGTCATGTAAAAATATAGAACTAATAACTTTGTTATTCCACTTCTTAGAAATATATTTAGACTATTAAAAGAAGTCAATGGATTAATGAATAGTATTTTAAAAAGAACCAATGACTTATCACTGTTCAATTTACTAGAAAATCATAATGTATGATATCCACTGACAGTGTTTGATAGAATTTCAATATCAAATTTGAATTGTTGAAAATTTGTATCACTTTTAATGTGCTAGCCGTCACTTCTTGATGGAAAGGCATGATATTTTATGACCAACAAAGTTTTCAGTATTATTTGAAATTAAAAATAATTGTTTAAAACTATTTTTTAACAATATTGCAGGGCATGCATCGACACATCAGAAGAAGGAGACCTGTCGAGTGGCGTCTTCCTTGGGGAGTATAGTAAAACACATGAGCATAAATCTCTGACCGAATTAGACCAAATGACAATAAGCATAAATGTCCACAACAACGGAAACGTTCTGGAGATTGTTGGAATGTCTTGTAAGTTGTATATGTTTTATTTAATTCAAAATGTGTACAATAATTACAAAAAGGTAAGAAAATCTATATAGCTATTTATTAAAAATTTTACTTATGGCTGTTGACAGCTGTTTCAGGATCTAATGCATCTGTTAATTTAATATTTCCTTTGACTTCTAGCCAGTCACGGGACTCATGTGGCGTCCATAGCTTCCGCTTATTTCCCAGATGATCCTCAGAAGAATGGGGTAGCTCCTGGAGCAAAAATTGTCTCCCTAACAATTGGGGATGGCCGTCTCGGAACAATGGAAACGGGCACCGCGCTCATACGAGCCTGCATCAAGGTTATGGAGCTGGCATCCACTAGGCGAATAGACGTCATCAATATGAGCTATGGCGAACATGCTCATTGGTCAAATTCTGGGTAATTTTTTAAATAAAGGCTTTATCAGGCTTCAAACGAAAGTCTATTTAAACAATTCCAGAATCATGTTGTGTTTAGCTAGTAAAAAATTAATCATTATTTATCCAATAAATATATTATTTTTGATTTTAGACGTGTTGGCGATATAATGAATGAGGTTGTGAATAAATATGGGGTAGTATGGATAGTGTCCGCCGGCAATCATGGACCTGCTCTCACAACAGTCGGTGCACCGCCAGATATTTTGCAGACAAATCTTATCGGTTTGTGTTTTTATTATGGTATCTTGTCTCCAAATATACTATAAAATGTCAAAAGTCCAAATTTCAATAGATTGTCATTTTAGGGGTGGGGGCGTACGTATCTCCTGAAATGATGACATCAGCATATTCAATGCGTGCAAAGTTGCCAGGCACAGTGTTCACTTGGAGCTCGAGAGGCCCGTGCGCCGACGGAGCTGCTGGCGTCAGCATCTGCGCACCGGGCGGGGCAATCACTTCCGTTCCTAACTTCACACTACGATACAGTCAACTTATGAACGGAACCAGCATGTCCGCGCCTCATGCTGCAGGATCTGTCGGTAATTAATTTTCATCCTATAATAATAATAATTAAATATTGTTATTATTCAGTCGGTGGTTTTAAAGGTCTAAGTAGGAATGGCAAGTTAATTCTCATCCAGGCATTTAACCGTCTGCATTCAAAAAATGATGGGACACAATCAAAATGGTGACTTTAATAATACATGAGTAACTAAGAAGTGTCATCCTCAAATGCAAAGCGTTGTGAAAGTTAAGTCCTCTGGTCATCGATATTGAAAAAGAAATACATTATAAATTACATTTCAATGACTTGGCGCCGAAGCACTTAAATTTGGTTTATAAGAGAAAAATCAGTCTCGCCTTTATAATGGCATTCGAGTGGAAAGGGTTAGAAGATTATTACCCAAATTGTATTTATTAATTTATAGTTATTCAAGAGCATTTAGCCTAATTGTCTGTCAAAATTTTTCTCTAGCAATAATACATGTTCAAAAACTCATCAACCAAACATTGCATTATTTCTTATGGTATGATTTTTTCATGTCAGGAGTACTTTTATCTGGGTTGAAGAAATCCAACCTACCTTACTCGCCATACAGCGTGAAACGAGCGATGGAAAACTCTGCTACGGTTCTTCCCGGCGTGGAACCCTTCGCTCAAGGCTGTGGCCTCTTAAATGTCGAGGAAGCCTTTAAGCTTTTGAGCGCGCATTCAGACGCTCAAGAGCGGGATGTTCGTTTTGAAATTTTGTGCGGACCCAACAACGGTAAAGGTGTCTACTTGCGCGGAGGATTCCAAAACAAACCAAAAGAAATGCACATTACTATCGAACCGTTCTTCGCCACCGATTTTGCTAATCCAGAAGGTATATAAATTTTATTCATTTTTTTACAGTCATACAAAAAATCTCAGTATGTTCTTCAATATCATAAAATTCAATTGACTTGATTTTCTGCTTAATTTCACAATAGTTTGTTGGGACTGCAGTGTTATTTTGTTTAATGTTTTTGACTAGAAAGAAAGTAAAGGTTGTCAATTTGGCAGTTGCATTATTTTGCCGCGTTATTCAAATACCTTTGTGAAATTTTGAATGTTACATCTGTTTAGAGCAGTAAATGAGTTGTTTGAAAAAAACCACAATTAAATTTCATGTAATGTAATCTGATAACAGCATAACATAATGATCATTGATATCTTTATTGAATTGATATTGTTTCTGAAAATATCACTAAACTATTTTACGTATAAAACGAAATGTAACAATTGCATTACAAAACAGTAAAACATAATTTGCATCAATATAATTAAACCTTAAACCTGCCTAAAACCCTGAACGTGTGCGCTAGTTTGAAATAACTAAGTTGTTATGTGTATTCTTACACTGGTTGAGACATACGACTACTTAATTAAGGTTTACCAAAGTAAATAAAATAATTTAAACAGTTACTTTAGCGATTATGATTATGTTGTAATTTTTAATTGCCTAGTCTTTGATGCAATGATCAATGACATTGGTTTACATGACGATATTGCAGGCATGAATTGCAGTATGAACAACATTTTTTTTTAAATGGTTTAATTAATTCTACTCGTATTTTTTTTCAATTGATTCATTAGTTCTACTCGAAATACATTATTGTTTGTGATGATGATAAACCATTAATTTAATTATTATAAAGCCTTATCCTGTCTATCTATACTATCTTTTTAGAAGACAGGTTGAGCAACTTTTACTAGCTGTTTACTAGCTCACAGACAAAAGCTTCCCTTACGATACCTCCATTCGGAGACCATGTGGTTCTCATTGAAAGTGAATAAGGATGAAAAAACTTAAAATAATCATATCTGCTTGAATTTTAGGCATTTCAGATAATTCAAGGAAAATCAACTTCAATATGAAGCTGACTCTAGTGTGTAATGCATCTTGGGTGAAGTTTCCTTCATTCCTAGACTTGATGCACATGTCGCGGGCGTTCTCAATCAGAGTCGAACCGGAATGTTTACCTCCCGGAGCACATTTTACAAGGTAAAAGAATATAATCTGTAATTTTTAGGTTCGATTTGTTTAAATATACATATGTGTATTTTAGTTCTACAAAATTTGTAAGGTATATAGTTGATAACTATTTCGTATGCCTTATATATTTTATAGAACTAAAATATATTGCTATTTTTTCACCATGTTATAATAGAGTTCTATCAATTAAATGGCGATTCAATCAATAGCCATATTTTTATTTGTATTGTAATAGTTGATAATGCTTATGATAAATGAAACCGGTCCTGGTCATTCTATAATTATTATGTTTTATTTTCATTAATATAATGTTTTCCCACCAAAAAATGATAGTCAACACCTTTGCAACAAGCATGCCTTAATTTTGTATTATCGCTGGATAAAAATTAAATTTGTGTTTTTATAAAATCGTTTTCATTTCAGCATCAAAGCTTACGATGTCAATTGCATATCTAAAGGACCCGTCTTCCAGATTCCTATCACGGTCATTCAGCCCGAACATCTGTCGATCGATGTGTCGGGCGGACCGACGTTATCGGTGGAGTCATGCCTCTTCAAACCTGGAATGATCAAGCGGCACTTTGTTGTGGTGCCGGAAGACGCCACGTGGGCCGTTCTCAAATTCAGCTCGACGGATTCCGATAAGACTGGCAGATTCCTCCTGCATTGCATGCAAACACGACACCGCCTCAGTTGCAAAACTTCAGAATTTCAAAAGATGATCAACGTTACGACGGAAAATGATTCAACTCTGCCTTTCCAAGTGAAGGTATAAATATATTTTAAGTAATTTCCGTTTGGGTATAGATTTGTTATCAATCTTAAATAATTTATGGAATCACAATGATTGAATCATATTTTTTGTTAATTAATGTTTGGATTAATACTGACATGACACTCAAGGAAATCAAAAGAAATTTTTCCACTTTCATGAAAGATTTTCCTGATAAATTACAATCTATTCGAAGTTTGTTAAGTCATAATCTTTCATAACAAAAACATTTCTCTTCATAATTTTTAAGTATTTTAGCTCTATAAATTTTAGACATTTTTTTTATGGATTTCCATCATCATTACTGTGTTTAAACTAAATTTAAACCTTATTTACTGTTTATAAAGAGATACCTTAAACATTAACTCATTCAATATAATAATTATAATGTTTCAAAATATATTGTTACTTTTTAGGGTGGTATAGTATTAGAAATAGCACTGTCGAAGTTCTGGGCCAACCTTGGTGACATGACACTGAGCTACAGCATAGAATTCCACGGAATCCATCCCGAGTGTACTCCCATTGTTGCGCATGGGGCCGAGGGCTTGCACTGCATCACGCTGCGTTCTCTACGCAAAGAAGAATGCCAGCCACAGGCCACACTCAAAACCACCGTCCAAGTTATAAGGTACTGCAACAATTATGATAACTTTTTTAATTCCACATGTTTTGTCACTAACAACCCGGGTTTCGCCTTTTGGCATCTTCAGGCATTCTATCACACGGATGCAACAAAACTGACTAAAAAATCTGGGTCGTTAGTGACAAAACATGTGGAATCGTACAAAGTTGTAACAATTCAAATTTGATATTGAAATTCCATCAAGCACCTTTAGTCGATATCATAAATCAAATTAATTATGATAACGTTATAAATTGTCATATTACTAATAAAATAATGAATTTTATTTGGGTATTTTCAGCAATCGTACATAAAATTGTAGAGGTAAATATTTTGTTAATTTTACTTTACTATAATAGAGTTCTACCAAGTGAATGCCACTTCGATAAAAAACATTTTTTATATCTGTTACTGTTACTTTGATAAAAAAGACACATTGATGTTGCCTTGAAGGCATTCAATGAGAATGGTACAAGACTGGTTTTGAATTTTTATGTAAATCAATCTAATTTTTAACGCTAACAATAGATTAAAATATTTGTAGGTAACGGAAGGATTGAGGTGAAAAGATACATTTCGAGTACAGGAATATGCATATTGTTTCCATGTCCTATTGTTGAAGAGGCATTATTATTTTTTGTTTTCAGACCGTCCGAGTCCAAAGTTATGCCACTCTCAGATAGAGACGTCATTCCTCCAGGCCGGCAAATTTATGAAATTGTCAATACATACAATTTTCACATTGCTAAGGCAACCGAGGTGAGTTTACCTAAAATTTTTAACACAGGGGGACGTAGAATCCATGTTGTTGATCTTTTTGTGTAGTGCAACGATCGTAGATTCCACATAATTCAATATACAATAGCTAATTTCCTTTTACATTAATCACCTATTGAATCACTTTATTAATTTATTTTGAGGCACGTATTGTTCACAACCAATGCAATATTGACAATGCGATATTTTATTGTTTATCCCCAAGACTGAATGTTTATTAAACACATCACTGACATATGGAAATAAATTAAACACAAGCCACAGTGTTTGCTGATACATTTGTTTCAAAGAATATATAAAAATTGAATGTTATTGTTTAAACAAAAAACCAAAATTGTATAGCATTTAGCAATAAAACTAAGTAATGATAAAACAAACGTACTCTCAATTTTTAACAATGGTGTAGTGCAGTATGTTTTTATAAGATTGAGTAGAAGTTTTTTCATGGTAAATTTACAAAAGTTTATCAATTTTGTTTCCCTTACATACAGATTACTTCTTTCGCCCATACGGCATTACACATAACCCCAATCTCTTTGATACCATCTGTATGTTTATGTGATATTAATTGCTGGTTTTAAAATAACTTAATATCGAATTGGTTTTGGTATTATCTATGTTTATTTTCAATTTAAATTTATTTTTTAGCTTAAAATTACTACATTCAGTATTGGTAGATTGCTACCAATAATTTCAAAAGCGGGTGGGCTGTAGTGGTTAAAAGATTAGCCACTTTTGGTGTAGGTGCATAGATAAACAATTTTGTACATGTTTTTTTGTGATAGTAATAGTTATGATGTTTTTAATAAAACCTGCTAAATGCTGTTTTTTTTTCAGATTACCCCAAACATATCGTTATTGAGTGACATGCTCTACGAATCAGAATTTGAATCACAGCTTTGGATGCTGTTTGACTCGAATAAGCAACATATAGCCTCAGGAGATGCTTATCCTTGTAAAGTAAGACCTATTTCAATACCTTTGTATAATTAATCTACAGCTTTCTAGTTAAAAAAATCCATAATCACTTTTGAGGTGGTTTTAACTGTCACTTCTTGATAAAAAGACATGATATTTTAAATAATAATAACGCATGTTATAGTACTTATTTCCACAATATATTTTATCATCCGGACCGGTCCTAATTTTGAAAAAAAGGTTCCTAGGTTAAAAATAAAACTACTCCGTCTCTGAGATTAACCAAAAATATGATGATGATGTTTTCTGACATTGACTAGAAACACGACTCTGACATTTACTGTGATTTTTTTTATTTTTCAGTACACATTTAAAGCTGAGAAAGGTGATTATGTCTTAAAATTGAATATAAGGCATGATCGAAGGGATATTCTAGATAAACTGAATGACCTGCCGATGTTGCTTCAGCAAAAACTTTCCCAGCCGCTAACCTTGGACATTTACTCTACTCAGTCACAGGTATACTCATTTGTCAATAATAACATAAGTGCAGTATATCAATACCAATATTAATCGAAATTTACCTCGTATTACACTCACCTATTATTCAATCAACTCTCAACAAAATTCTATTAAAATATTAGTTAAATAAATTCATTGTGATCGGGCCCCTATCCAGCTTTATCACTGCCCTGGAGAAGAAATATTTTTTCCAGTCTTAGTATAGTATATTAAAACTGTTGACATTAGAATGTTGCCATAGAGATGACATTGATTATTCTCTTCTAATTCTGGAGTCTTTGGAGAATTTTTTTTTATGCTTGGCATTTGTGCCGAAGTAAAAATTTCAATTGTGTGCCATTGTTGTCGAGTACATTCGGTTAAATGAATTTAAAAAAAAAACAGAAATGATTGATTGTCTATTGCTGAATTCTTCCATTTGTAGAGCATATGGCCACCGTGAGATGCCTCCATGACTCTTGTCATCTGCCAGTTTTTTTTTTCTCCCCAATGACTTTCCAAAAACTCTCAGTTCAACCAAATACATCCTGTAAATAGAACCTGATTGTCTTTCAGGATGCCAGAACTTTACTGGCAGGCAGGGTTATAACATCCCAGCAAGCGACTACATAGCCACTTGTTACGCTATTTCTGATTTTCTTATGAGGGAATATTATCTACAATATATATTCTCAAGTATGCATATATACAGCTGCGTTGCTTGAATGTGACTCCAGCCATGCTTACTATCTTCTTAGATACATAAATCGAGGTACCTGAAACTGTCACCCCCTATTAATGATCTGTCCTACGCGCTGGCCACAATCTTTCACACCAATGCAACTTGAATAATTTCCTAATCATAGTTCAAATACTGAAATTATGTTACAGGCTCTATTGGGAGGCAAAAAAATGATAACTGGATCGATTCCACCCGGCAATACGCTTCCCATATATCTTGCACCGTTGCCTAGTGACAAGTGAGTGCCGATTCCTCTAAAAATATCTTATTTAATTTCATATAATAATATTGTGGTAAAGAATATAGTCATCGGCCAACCTTTGGTGATGGGGCAGTCAGCAGTAAAACACAAACAGATTTTAAATATCGTGAGTTGTGTCTATTTCTTCCTACATCTCTCCATGTACTTCACTTCTAGAGCATTGTTTGCTGTATTTGTGACAGTACTGATCATAACACATAATAATCCACATTTTCCTACTCTAGTCCCTTTAGTTGTCTCAATGGTGAGATCAAAAAGTGTGTTCGTTGATTACATTGTAAGATTAGACAATTGGATTCAATATTTTATTAAAAATATGTTTTAATTATTCGTATAATTGATGTAGAAAATAACAGGTGGTTAACCCCTGTGCTGTTTCAATAAAACTGTACTAATAATCTTGTGTCAACCTATATAAAAGCAACCCATACACTTAACTGGCCAATAACTGTATCTGTTACCTTATGGTATAATATAATATGGGAAATTCTTGACTGTTTGATTTGAAGAAGTGAAACAATATGTTATAATTTTTACTATACTTTACTATCTAGAATTGGAAAAAATATCACCATTGGTCAATATATGACAGGTAGCATTACCTTCGCTAAGGACGATTTCGGAAAAAAGGTGGACGTCTACTGCCTAAAGTACATTTTACCCGATTCGCCCAAAAAGGCCACCAATGGCAGTCCGGGTAAAGAATTAGAAAAGAGTAAATCTGAAAAGTACGCCAAGGCGCTGAGAGATCTTAAAACCAGTTGGCTGAGTAAATTGGGTAAGAAAATCTATCTATAAATTATTTTTTATAGTTCTATCCCATATTATTGTGTGTTGTTGGCTACAAAACTGCACATGTTGAATTGAAATGATGTTCGATAACATAAGATTGTGAATGTTAATTGCTACCATTTACAGCATTATTTAATATTTGCAGAAGGAGATCAGGCTCAGAGTGTTTACGAAGAGCTCTTAGTCGCTTTCCCGACCCATCTCGGCTGCCACACGGCTTACATGCAATGTTTGGACCCGTCCACAGACTTACGGAAACTGCCATATCCTTACTATACCCCCGACACTACGGAGGCCGCTTGCAATAAGATTATCGCCATCGCTGATAAGATTATCGCGGCAATCGATCAAGATATCTTATTAGCATATTTAGGATTGAAAAATGACAGCCGACCGGATGCGGCGAAAATTAAAATGTAAGTATCAAACAGTAGAATTATCTTCAATAAACAATAATGGTCAAACAATTGCAATCATTAATAAATACAATAAGTAATGTAGTTTTACAAAATGGAGATAATCAATAAAAATGGACAAATTATGAATTGAATGGTTTGGAACGGAGAAAGTATACTTTTTCTCTAAAAGAGTTTTTTGATGTCTGATAATATCATTGCTGTTTTTTATATATAACACTTGGATCGATAAGTCCCGGGACTAACTAAGAAAAACACGTTTTTTTGGCAAAATTCGACTTTATTCATCAACATAGTCTCCTTCAAGAGCAACACAATCAGTCCAGCGCTTCTCTAACATTTCAATACCTTTCTTGTAGAACGATTTATCTTTGGCCTCGAAATAAGCGTTCGTTTCGGCGATGACTTCCTCGTTGGAGTAGAATCTCTTTCCTTGGAGCATTTTTTTGAGGTCTGCAAACAGGTAGTAGTCGCTGGGGGCCAGATCCGGGATTGCCTCATTTGGCCGGCCAGAGCGTTCAGCATCTTCAGTGTCTGTACGACCACGTTTAAACTCAGCATACCACCGACAAATGGTTGTTTTTGATGGAGCAGATTCCCTGTAGCACTTTTCAAGCCATTGCTGAGCTTGCACTGTGTTTTTTTTCATCAAAAAACAATGATAAATCAACACACGAAATTGTTTCGAATCCATTATTCTGAGAATATCAAGACGAGCGTCACTTAAATCACTGTAACTCATGGATCAAACATCAGAATGTCATGAAATTTTGACAGGTATCTTTTGAAGGTTGGTACTTATGAAAAATCATACGGAACTTTTGTTGGCAACGCCATCTATGTGTCAGTCCCGGGACTTATTGATCCACGTGTTATATATGACTAAAACATGATATCTCTTTCAATAGACATAATTGGGCAATCCCAAATAATATGGTTTGAATCACCACATAGACAATTCAGTTCTGCCTTAATTTTAAACTTATGTAACATAATATAAAACCACATTGTATCCGGTAATAAATTGAGAGGTTCAATGATCTAAAAAGAACCAGGTGGCATATTGATAAAAGAGAATATCATTGTCTTCGCATGAAATGTTTTTACTGATGTGATTTTTTATTAACAGTCAACAGGATAAGCAGCGCGGCTATTTGCTGGAGGCGTTCAACAAACGCGGACTAGCGCTATGCAAATTATACTATTTAAATGGAAATTCGGCCGATTCTAAACCCACTACATTAGAGCAAATAAAACAAACGGTGGTCGATATTCTTAAGTTTTCTGATCTGACTGATTCAAAGGTTTGTATTTGTTTATTATTTTGTTTTTGTCTACGGAGTAACATTTCAACACCTGTGTTTGGAAGTAGTGTTAGCAGGGCTATGGAGTCGGAGTTGTCAAGTTGTGGTGTTATGATCAGAGGCGGACGCGTAAAAAACAAGCGACTCTGAATACTTTTCCGTTTAGACAATTTTGAAGAATATCTCAAAGAACAATTTGCTGGATTGGTTGGTTGATTTTTAATTTAATTCACATAAATAGAAAAGCTAAGAATTTTTTTTTTCAGTTGGACTCCTGTTTTTTTTTTTGATGACTCCATAGTCCTGAGTGTAAAGATTACTTTCTCAATAATAGCATGGATGTTGATCAATTTTCAGGTGTTAACTGTCACTTGGTGGAAAAGTTTCATCAGTTGATAATGTGCGTAATGAGCGAAACCAGCCCAGATCTTAATAATATAAAATTGTGGATATAGTACTAAAAATTGTGTTTAAAAATGGCTAAATAATCCTGCATCATTCAAGTAGCACAAGTACACGTATATGTCTGCTCCCAGTGTGGAGCATATGGTTTCTCAATGGAGGTATCTCAGAAGTTTTTATACAAGAACTGACTTTCACTCAAATTTATATTGATGAAACTGTCAGCAATACTGCAAGTATTATCATTCACAATTAGGGTTTCACCTTTTGGCATCTTCATTCATTAAACTAACAGTAGTAAAACTGACAGTCGATAAACAGTTGATTGATAAGACACTGTTCACGCTAGGATTTGAGACTGTGAGATCTGTCACGGAAGCAAACGACATAGACTGCTGCACCACAAATGTGATAACTGTAATGGGTGTTAAACATTTTTAATGGAATTGAAGTAAATTTCTATTTCTCTATCTTTAATCTCTAACAACCAGTGACGATACATATTCATGATATGTATTCGATACACAGACGCAGTTGACAGATATTTTTGAGCTATCCAACCATATATTTTTTTTTCACATTAGTAGAATCACTTGAAGGCATGTTTTAAAAGCAAAAATATATATATTATCTAAGACAACAAGATAAAACAGTGTGTGGTTATCAAAGGCACAGAACGAGGGTGAAATATGTAATCAATACCTTATCCATAATTATATTCTAGATAATAACTTTCATCCGATATTTCTTCAACGATGAAATAATTTCTTTTTATTTTCAGGTAATTCATTTCGCTCTGTGGCATAGTATAGTTTTAGAACAGTGGGGGCGCGCTATCAAGTTCCTCAATAAAATAGCTGACGAGCGTTCCACCAACGACGTAGAAGATAAGCTTATAAAAGTGTACACGGCATTGGACTGGCAACACGCGGCGTCGTTTGCTACCAGTGCCCTGCCGGCCAAATATCCAACGGCATATAGATTATTTTAAAACCGTTGTGAAACCGCAATAAAACATTTTTTATTTTATCAATTTAAATAGAATGAATTTATCGTAATAACAAACAAGATACGTCTCCTGTTAAAACGTTCATTATAACGCTTCGTAAGATTTCCTGGTCAATTTGGCATGAAGATTTATTTTTATTACTGATATGCAGTTGCTATTTAAGAAGTATGTGTATGTATGTAACACCTCATCAGAATTCATCAAAATAATATCAAAATAGCTTCATCTGTATGGAATATAGAAAGGTAAAAGAACTCAACTCCAAAGAATATATAAAGGATTTTTTTTAAATATTTTGAGCTGAAATCAAAATATTTCATAAAATCAACCACGCAGTGTATGAAAACTAATAAACTGGCGATTAATATACCATCTAGTATTAATTTTATAATTTATTGCTGCACTGAACATTTGAAAAAATATTGCCAATTGATCTTTCATGTCAACATTTTATTTTTAAATCAACGGTCACACTTTTTATCACTGAAGCACCAATTTTAATATGCATCTGTAAAAAGGCAGCATAGAGTATAATCAGATAAAAATCTTGTAGTTAAAGTGTAAAGCAAACTTACTAATATTACTATGAAAAATCTGGTTATATTTCAATACAAAAACTACCTCATACATAAAAGTTTGCTAAAAAACACTGTTATATTTTTGACTGTCAATTATCAATATACTGCATTCACCATCACACATGCCCTCCCTTGACATAGCATAAATAGGGTTGCATACAGTGTGATTATCATAAAAAATTGAGTGTTACATTACGTTCTTTTGCCTTTCTACAGTCTATATGTAATTTCATTAATTTTTAATTTTATACCAACTCACTTAAAACAATTTTATTATATTTGTGTCAGAGATATCTTTAGAGCTTTCGATTGGTTTCAATGCAGCGTAGACAGTTTGCTTATATTACATTTGAATGTGATTGTTTGAAACCTTACAACTTGTTCCTTACTGAGTCAGTCACAAAACTGGCATACCAGAGACAGATTTCCAGTTCCAGGGATGGATCATTTTGTTTTATGGAAATATAAGTAGATTGATTATAATGTCGAGCGATACTCTCAGACTGACATTTCATCGGCTGATAATGGTCACGCTAAATAACTCTTAACACATTAAAACAAGGGTTGAGTAGGTGTTGTTTTATCACCATTTAAAAATACTTGATCATATTGTTTTTATCCATGTCCGCTCTCAATGTGGATCATCATATGGCCAAATAATGAAAGTATCTTTTGTAATGTTTTTTATTTGATCACTCAAACTCTTTTTAAAAGATAGTAAGACTAAGAAAGGACTAGCGGTTAGTTAACTGCTCTCTCCACATTTTTCAAAATTGGATGGACGTTTGGACATTTTTTTGATTGACAAATTTTTGCTTTATTTAATTGACAATAAAACAGCATCGTTTTTGTGTGTATTTTTTTTGTCCGTCCCTGTTATTAGCGTTGATCCGCGTGCTGTGCACATCGTCCATGCGTGAAGGGCTGACTGACAATATGGAAAATACAAAAGAAATATTTATCTTTATTAAAGATGTATATCCTAGTATTGAATTCCACTCCATTAAACATTTTGCTCAAGTATGACTAAAAAGCTTATATAATCAAAATAATTTTATACACCTCCCTAACACTGATACTTAATCACATAAAATCATTGCCGCAATCAGCTTTAAAGATCAAAGTAAATATTCTGAATATCCATATAAATTAAAATTGATAGCTTTAATATTCCATATGGTATTTTATTAGGTGTAACACGTGCTTTGCTTCTTTGAAAAGCATCTTCAGATTAACTATACCATTGGTTATTCATCACTAAGGTCAGCAGTGAATCTAATTCTTAACTTTAAAATGAAGAGCAAGGTGGCTAGAAGGAATACTATTCATTAATTATATATTTATTATTAGTGCTTAAAGGTGAAAATCAGTGAACCACTTGTTCTCATCACAGAATTAATAAAACCATTAAAAGCAATCAATTATCAGTAAATGAGATTTTAAAGAGAACACCCTACTATTCATTTTTATCTTTATTATTATAGTCTAGAGATGCCTCTTATAGAAGTGAAACACATGGCATATTTAGTAATACCAAGAGAATAAGAATGCTATTAATTAATTCTAATTTAAATTAAAGATAAACTTACACGATGTTACTGCTGAATCCATTAAAAATCGAAATAAGTTCTGTCTCTGAACAAAAATCATTCAAATGCAAATCGAATTTTTGTCTAAACAAAAAGAAAAATGTGTCAGAAATATTTATGGTGCAATATTTTATTTTTCTCTGCTGTACAGCATTTCTAGAGTTACATAAAAAACTATGAAATCGTAAGAATGAATTGTTTGTGTGTATGTATGGCAATAAAATATTACATTTGTCATTCCCTTAATTCAAATAATATATAATTTAAAAGCAGTATTGTAATTTTTTTAACCGATAATCAAAATCGGAAAATCACATTGTGGAAGTTGAATTGCATTCGCCGGTATTATTAATGTTTAACTGTCAAATAAATCGCGCCGGGCAATATGTCTGTCCAACTATTATTTAGTTTTAAATATTTTATTTTTTTATTGGAACATCATTCATTTATATATTTTATCTTATGACAATAAACAAAATAAACCAAACAATAATTGAATACCCAAAAGTTGTTTATTTTCTTTAGTTTGTAAACCCTCCACCAACACACTATTCATGGGCATGAATGATAATAACATTGTAGGTATATATAAAATTTAAGCATATGACTGCCAGTGTGAAATATTCAATTTAACACTCCGGATTAGTGATTTTGTTAATCAGTTTCAAGAAACTGTCCTAATTTGTGATATATAACACACTGGCTAGTCGCTGGTGTATGGAGCAATGGCAGTAGTCAAAATCACTGGCAGGGAAATGGGTTAATGTTTACAATTCTATGAAGAAAAAAAGGAAAGAAAAAGACAACATTTAATCACTTTTTTTAATTAAAATAGGTTATCGGCTATTGATTATGTTTTCATAAGAATTCATAACAATCTTTAAAAATTATATAAATAAATTACCTCAAACAGATTTCTTTAGAAAAATATTTCTATTGTCAGTTTTATTACATACAAAGTCTGAGACAACAAAATAAACAAAACCATTCAAAATATATTCTGTACACATCACAACTTGACACATTTCACAACATAGTGCTCTGAAGCAAATGTGAACCAAGTTCAAAATGTACATACCACTGAAGGGTAGGTACACCGTAAAAACAAATTATTCATTTCCAAACGTTTTGTACAATTTTTACTATATTACAAAAGATAATGTATCACTAGATTGCAGAAATGCACGCCTTCTCTTTTTCTTCAGACTGCAGCCCACTGAGGCCGTCACTCGAATTACATTCAGTATTCAAAAATAATATTATCCAGTCTCGGCATCCAGTTATCTCCATAAATATTATTTTACCACCTTTAATGTGTAATTAATTAATTTAAACAATAATACAGCATGTTAAGTAGTATTTTCACAATTTTATATTATTAAGATCAGGACCGGTTTTGTTCATTTACAAGCATTATTAACTGATACAATACAGTTTAAAGCAAGGCGATTTATATAATTAACAGGCATGCAAAACACATTATTCAAGAACGAAGAAAATAATTAAGAGTTTACAATACAAAATGAATCTAAAAAAAGTTAAAAAGATTATTAATAAAATGTTAATAAACTTTTTATAAAGTATCGAGTATTGAACATTTTTGAAATAATTACTTAACTTATATGGACTATTTTTCTTTTTGATTACATATTAGTAAATTTATTCTTATTTTCTAAGCTCTTGAACTATTCGTTTTGTATACCTGATCAATTTTTGCTTTTAATTTATATATTATACATAGCCTTGTTTTAAATTGTATTTCAACAGTTGGTAATGCTCCCAATGAGCGAAAATGGTTGTGATCATTGAACAATATAATTGTGAAAATAATGATAAATATTGTGTTATGTATAGAAATATTATTTGAGTAGCATTATTTGCTTTACGGAGATACCCAATTGCCATGACAAAACCTAATAGTGCTAACTAGCAACTAAAAAAATAACAAAATCAATTCATATCGAGACTGATAAGGAACATAGCTAAGTGATCATTGATAAAAAATTAATAACTTCATCAATTGATACTGAGAAGCTGTCTGTCGCAATCTCGATTCAGACATTTGAATTTTTTAATCTAAACAAAAATTTTGCACTTTTAAATTGACTAGTAGTTACAGATTTCGGTTGAAAATGGTAGTTTGTATAAAAATCAGAGAAACTTTGCATTCGCATAATCATATCACATATTGCAGATAGTCTTGGGGTCCAGAAATAGGTTCTATGCACCAACAGCAAGCCGTGCATAACTAAGAGGTTTCAATAAGTCACAAGTAAGATTACAAAAAGGTCCTGGGATATCACACTTCTGATAAAATAGAGCTATAGTTTAAAAATATCATCATTTTCACTCTTCCCAGAAGTCAACACATTTCATATTTGTGTATGTTTTTAATTGTAATGAAAAATGCTATTTTACTAAATTAAAAATAATCATTTTATCCCCTTCAGACCCAGGGTATGAACTATAAGACTCGTGGCTTTTATTTAAAATTAGTCAAACTGTTAAATATTTCATACATAAACCAAAAATATCGGATAAAGTAGGATATTCATGTTAGCTTTAATGTCTTTTTTGTCTATTGAAGTCAACATTTTACAACAGTCTAAATATTATGTTATTTAACTACAGGAATAAATTATGTAGTGCTAGAACTTCATCATAATAAGGGAAAAAATATCAAAGTATTCAGTTGGCAGTTAATTAATTGCGTACAGCTAAATATTTTGACATATTACACTGTTTGTTAGTTTCATTCAATTTACTATGAACGAATTTCTATTTTTTTTAGGAAATACAGCTAATTCTTCAAAAATGCAAATTATATGATAAGGAATCAGTGTATCATACATAGGTGATACAATCTTCCCCTCTTTAATGAAATTCTTTAGAAAATAAATAAAAATCGTAACTGTTGAGACAACAGATTGCAGAGGGTTGATAGTTGACACTCAAAAATGTAAAGACTGCTAACAATGATGAAACTTTCATGTGCAAGCTATTTTTTTGTATATTTAGTGTAGCCCAATTTTTCTTGGCATTCTCTTAAATTTTGTTCAATATCACTAATAAATTTATTTTTAAAATATATGATGTAGGAATATCATTCACGTGGCTCAGAAGAGAATGGTAAGTAAATTTAAATAATCTACAAAATAACACCTTGGGTCTGAGAGGTCATTAAAATTTTCAGTATTTGTAAAACATCAATTATCTATTCAAATTTTTTCAGTTCAACATGCATAAAGCTGAAATTATAATTATGCTTTTTTAAATTGTAACACCATTTTACCAAAAGTTTGATATAATTATAAATCGCTTTGCTGTTCTAGTCAAGTGGAGGAATTAGTTTTTTCAAGTTTCACAATTGCATCAAAATTTGAAGAATAAATTGCGTGGCATGCTTTTAGAATATCTTAAAACAGCTTTCAAAATTATTAGCCATTATACACAATCGCAAAAAGATCTTCATTTTCTATATGAAATTCACAAAATCATTATTATCGCAGTGGGTTTTGATTGATCAGTTACAATCATTCAAATTATAACATTACAAAAATAACTATCTAAACAATAAGCTGCCAGGCTTTGACAACTTTGGCAACTAAAATTCACGTTGCATTTCGAAGTCACTGAAACATCAATTTGTACATTGCATAGGAAACAAATATCTTGCAAATTTTAGTTATGTAATAACATTAAAATGATTAACTTAAAGGCAAGGTTCATAGTAACTACACATTTTTAATCTTTCTTGGGGAACATTGATCGAAAAGTAATTTTTTGCCCAGCTTGTAAAAAATTTGAGAGTATTCTATATTAACCTGTTGACTGCTAATGACGTAAACATTCAGACGGTTGATTGCTCTGTGTTGATAGGTGATACTCAAAAATATAGAAGGTGTAAGTGTGAAATTTTCGCATTTAGTAAAGCCAGATTTGTCCTGATAATGTTCATAAGTTCATTTTTTGATTATCAAATGTTGGAATATATTTTACGTCACTCAGCAGGGAACGAGTTAACCTTTTGCAATTGGATGCCACCATGGAGGTAGCACTGATTTTTATCTTATGACTTGAATGCCACCACTCTAACGGAAGACCATTGAAATGTAATTTATAATTTATTATCAATTAACATTTTTTAACATTTGCATTTGAGGCAGACACTTATTAACATTTACCAAGTGAGTGTTTTAATGTGGCAATTGTGTGACATTTTTCCAATTCATTTGTGCTTTAAAACGAGAAGAATGATCTAAAAATAATTAAAATGCATCAAATATACACCCAACTGTCTACAGATGGTATTGCAATTCATACTGACATATCAGCGTAAAGTAGATCTACACTCCTTTAAAGGTTAATTCTTTATCCATTATTGAATCGACAACTTTAATTGTGTGTCATCATTTGTCGAGTGCAAAGGGTTAACATAGTATTTTGATAACGAAATTAAAAGACGGCAACGTTAAACTAATTGGGTATTAGACAGTGATTGCAATTATTAGTTAATTCTTGATTTATTTGCCTGAAGTTTACTCTTTGCATGCATATTTCTAGGTAATGGTTGATGGCAAATAAAGCAGGAAGCAGAATATTTTCCCTGGAAAATTAGTTCAATATCTGGTTGCAAATCAATTAATTATATTTGTAAATTTGAAGTTGGCGCATCGACTGAGTGATCAAAATTGTTTTTAAGTGTTTCCATATGTTTTATTCCACACAACCTAGACCTCAATTTTGACTGTCATTGAGAATTCTTTCACATAGATTGCACTCGAACAGTCGGTCAGTAAACAGTTTATTTATAAATCACAAAAACTAAGCCTAGAAGTTATATTTACATCTGAGTCAATTTTAATGCTGTAGTACCTACTTCTTTTGAGATTCATTCATTCAAACGTTAATATATTCTATCAAAGATGGCAGATCATAAATTAATTTATCATTAAATTTTGGAAAGAAACAGGGCTCAGTTTAGTTGTACTATTACTACTATTTTTAAATGAACAAGTGACCCTTGCCAATTCCCCCTTACTATATATCATTCGAATGAATCAAGTCCAATCAATTCCAAGCCTAAACAAGTCTTAGAATTTAACACAATGTTAATTCACTCAATCACAAATTAATAGCAATTGATTCTGTAATAAGACATTTAATTGTTTGACATTAACTTTCAAATAAAGTTTTTGATAATGAACCAATCAGTATTAAAATCAATTCAGATATCAATTCAAAACCTAACCATAACAAACTGCTGATGTCTTGACTGTTGAGATAATAATTGCAATGTATTGATAGTTTATACTTGAGAATATAATTGTATTTTCATTTTGAAAACTTGAGTTCGAGCTGATCAAATATAGCATGCTTAATCATGGTAATCTTCCTAAACCTAGAGCAGTATTGCCAGATATTTTAACCTGTCTAAAGCAGCGAGAAAATTTGTTGACAGCTGTTTTTCAACTGTTCACTAATTATTGCAAGTCAATATGATAGGGGCAATTCTAAATTAGGATCAATCATCCAAAAGAACAACTATTAATCTATTGGTAGTACTTCAATCAACTTGAAGTGCTTCAGTATCACTCTGTAAATATTTAAGCTGGGCTAAATCGATGATCAAAAGGACATAATGATTTTATACCTAATTTTGATTTTGTTGTTGGTCTACGACATATAATGTTCTATAGCGTAGGTTCCCAATCAGATGATTTTTTACATATGTTTATTAAAATAACCACAACTTTAAATATTTTAAGAACAATTTTAATTTATCAATATAAGAAGTTAGTGTCACGAATAAGTACATCAATCTGTTTGACTATATCTTTGCAAGCGGAAAAATCAAACGTAAATCACACTCATGCAATCCTGAAAATGTAATGACTCGGAAAATATCAAACTTAAATTTGAATTATTGAAACTTTGCATGACGCTCCACATGTTTTATCACTAACGATCCTGGTGTTTCACCTTTCGCCATTTTCAGGCATTCTGTCACACGGATCCAATAATTTTGACTACTTTGTCAGTTCTGTTGTATCCATGTGGTAGAATGCCTGACAATGCCGAAAGGCAAAAGAACCGGGTTGTTAGTGACAAAAGGTGTGGAATCTTTAATCTTTAATAAAAATATATTTTTTTAGTACTTATTTCCACAATATATTTTCTTATTTATCAGTTGGTAACGCTCACGATGAACAAAACTGGACTCGATCATATAATACATTGTGGAAATGAGTACTAAAAAATGTGTCTTTATTATTTTAAATATCATGCCAATCCATCGAGAAGTGACAGTTTACGCTTTAAAAGTACATGTGGAATCGCACAAAGTTTTAAACAAGTCAAATTTGATATTGAAATTCCATCAAGCGTCTTCGGTCGATATCAAAAATTATATAATATCAAACTGGCCACGACAATTGATGAAAAATGTGTCAAATATTTATGCTGAAGAAAATATCAGTTATCGATGAAATGATAATAAGATGATATGTTTACTTATACTAGTTGAGATTTGCTTTAGAAATGCTATCAAATTGATATAAAATAATAAGAAAAATGACAACACAGTCTAGTTTGTTCAAAATTTGTGTATCATTTGTCTTGACTCAGATTTGTCACAATATTCCTCCGCAAGGTTGGCCCATTTTTTCTATCAATGTAAAACAATTATTTTTTATTAATGGATGACTAGCCGATCCATAACTGGATTATGTTATTTCACTGCCTATTTTTTTCAGCTTGGTCGGTTAGATGAAAATCCTACATGTAAATGCGGCAATACAATGCTGATCATATATATACTTTGGGAATGTCCAGATATGGACAATGAATGGGAAAAACGATATTAATCACTGCACCACAAGATCACCACATTTATTTTACTCACTTGAAATTAATCAATAAAAATTTTAGTCGTTTTAACTGAGCACTTTTAGTTTCTGTGACTAACAAATCTAAGAATAGGGTCGGCTTATGGATACACAACAAAAGAAATTGTTCACATCAAGATATATAAAATGAAATTGTCAAGCCGTAAATATACCATTCCTACAGATTAAGCCCTTTGCACTCCAATGACAAAACATTAGCGGTAATAATTCTTTTCTAATAAGTCTTTGAAATGTAATTCATAACATATTTTCTTTTAATATCAGTTATAATCGGACATCAGTTTTTTAACTCGTTGCATGTGATGGTAACACTCCTCAATTCTTCACCCATTATCGTTTATTATTGAAGTGACAGCTTTAATTGTGTGCCATCGTTTGATGAACACAAAAGGCTAAACCAGCCATTGAGAAAAACAATGGCTTTGTTCTAGATTTTAATTCAAAAATATTTTATAAAAACATTTGCAGAAGTTGGTAAGAATATTTTTTGTAAGACATCTAAAGGCAATTACTGTGTTGAATAACATTACTTTATTATTTTAATTCTAGTTAATATTATTATATCTGTTAATTTTTTCGAGTCTGGCCATTTATTTATTATTAATCAAGTCTACAATTTTGAGGTAGAAAGTGGGCGAGGCGAGTAATTCTCCTACATATTAACGTGCTACTGTACGTATCACTGTAGTTATTGTTGTTTGATTGATCAGTTTTAAAAAGTATTCTCCGCAATAAAATATTTTCCTATAGGGACACTTGACATTTGTCAGATTATAGCAGCCATGTTGTTAAAGTGACATCTGTCAAATTTGTTCTCAATTGTTTAGAAGGATACGGAAAAACACCATGGAAGGTTATAGTGTTGAATAATGTGCGCAAATCATCAAAATTTGGATGGACATTTTGCATAACTGAGGGCATGGAACTGGCCATTGAGATTGTGCAATTTAAATCACAAGTCTTGGAGAATAAACTGCAATCGATTCAAACCTTCAAAGTCAACATAACAAATGCCAATCGACAAATTCAGCCAGATTTATGTGACAGTCGTTAAAAATTGGACCTCCCGAATACGTACCAGTAACGATAACGTTATATTCGACATTTAATGCCATATAAAATACCTTCTAATGAGATAAAATTTGAGTGGATATCTCAAACACAACATGTTTTATTTACAATTATACAAATTTCAAGAGCCCCTGTTGAAAGAACATTTAGTTATGTAGATTATTACAATAATTTATTCTCCAATCGCTTTAAGAACTAGTGAAACCGCACAGTGATAAAATGTTTTAAGATTATCATGGAAATAAGTCATGACGCTTGCATTATGAATACTTACTTTTATATTGATATCAGGAATATTTTTAAATGGAAAATATTAGAGTAACAGATACAGTCGTCAGCCACCCTTCAGCTCAGTTTTAGTACAAAAAAATTGTAAATTGTAGTTATTTTTTCGAAAATGTCATATAGTATATTCAATACTTCAGATCTAGAACATAATTTGCTTTATCTTTGACGAGACCGATCCTAACACATTAGAATCCACCATTCGTCTCTCTAATTTCTTTATTTATCTCAATGGTGAAGTCAAAGAATATATTCATTGTTTATATTACAAAATTAGACACTTTGGTTCAATATTTTATAAAAAAAATAGTTTTAATTACATAATTTATGCAGGAAAAGATAAGATAATTATGTTTATTATAAAATGTCAATACAAAAATAAAAATTTACATGAAATAAAAACCTATTATTTTACTTGTGAAGACTTATCAAAGAAATCTATAACCCAACTGACCAATCACTGTATCTGTTACTCTTTATAAATTTTCACATAATTATAGAAAATATAGTTTTTAGAAATGTTATTAAGAATGTATTCTAAATTATGACTCTGTATATACAATTAAATTTAATTTGTATTTTCCTTTACAAAGAGGATATAAGGCTTTTTAATGTACAAATATTGTTCAGCTTTACTTCTTTCTCCAAATAATATATGAACAACAGGTTGGTTACCTGAGGATATCTTTAGGGAACCAGAATAATATTACGAATTAAACAATTTTCTTTCTACAATTGCACTTTCTAAATAAGATATTACATTCATTGCCAAATTTAAATGTTTTTAACAAAATTCATACTAAATTGGCACAATAAAGTATAGACAAAATACAGGCAATGTGCAAACCTTTCTTTGATCAAATATACCCATTAAACAAAAAAAAAAAAAAAACAATATTGAATGAGTGAAAATATAAAAAAAATATATCAAGAAGAATTGAAAAAATGGTTTCAAAGTGTTTGTAAGTACATATTTCATTGTGGGTATGGATGGTCTAATACAATTTAATTTATTCCTATATATTACGAGGGTCGGAGAAATTTATTTTGTTTTTTATGGTGAAATAAGCATATTTGTACGTTTTTTTCTGTAGTTCTGTACTACTGATCCTCGATTCCTTTTTTTGTATCACATATTTGAAGCTACAGAACAGCACCTACGATACTTTACGCTACTTTATTTCGATCAAGGCTGTACTGCAATCACGACAATTAAAAAATAATTGAAATTTATTAATAACAGCAAATATGTAGATGTCAGTTTCCGTTTCAGCGATTTAAATCGAGTGATCGAAGCTTAGCAGGAACCCCGAGATTAAGACTAACCTCAAAATCTGATGAACTGTTGAAGACTGTGGAATAATCAAATTTTTATCAGTATTAATGAACTATCATTAAAAGTTGTCGCTTCATTGCCCACAATGCAAGAAGAATTATCAAAAAATTGGCAAAACGAATAAGATGAGTGATTATATAGCACAACAACTCATGCTCTCACACTGCAAGGACAACTTGTGAAAAAATTGTGAGTTAAAATTTTGAAATACTGAGAAGCATCTTTCGCATAATCCCCAATTTTTTTTTCATTGTAGTCGATTGTAGATGCATGTTTGAATATTGCTCATTGAACTTACGATGGACTATAGATAATCATTAAAAGTCTCTGCCAACATTTGGGAACAAAATATCAAAACGAAATGTGACACCTGACAAGGGAATGTTTAAAAAACGTATGGAAATTTGTATTTAAAAATTTCAACGTGACTTCAAATGAACTATTCCGAGCTTCACCATATTTGGAAAAGCAAAGTTTTGTGAATATTTTCATGACAATGACAACCTGAAAGACTTCATTACAAAATTCAATTGAAGACAGTGGAAGAAAAACCTTAAATACATTTTTTTTTCTTTGCATTGTTTTGCATTAAGAGATTCCTCGGCTATTATATACAAATGCTCAATTTTAGTAGTTTTAATTGAAATATTCCATACCCGATGAAAAAAAAATCATAGAAAAATATTAGAAGGGCTATTGGATTAATAAATAGACAACACAAAACTTGTGTGCGGCGACACTCCTCAAAGAGTTATGGTGCATTTTTATAAAGACTACATTTAATTTTTTTCTAATTTAATGTAAAATATGTACGAAACCTATTGACGAGTTTATAAAAATTATTGCTTCTCAATACATAAAACTTTGCAATGGTCGACACACTTTCGATATTATTAAAAAATATTGATGCCGACAAACAATTATCACACCGAAAAAAATGTCCTCAGATGACCACGCAGTAAAAATTTGTTCTAGTTATAAATAAGCCTAGATAATGGTATCGGACCACTGCCTATCAAACAACAAAGTTTGGCCAAAAAAATGAGATTACATATAATTAAAGCCTTTTAATACTGGATAATTTTCAATTTTGATTTGATAAAGCATCGTAGAAAAATTAATGCATATATTCCAAGTAAATTCAAAAATGATGCCCAAACTGGTCAGATAAGATTCGGCGAACTTGGAAAACGGAGTGAGTTTTTACTTCCCTTTGTATCTTATTTCATAATCACTGGTCACAATGTTAACTATTTAAAGTATCCATATTGTATTTGAATAATAAAACAGAATGTTTAGTACTACTTCCACAATTTTTTATTTTAAATAATAACACATATTTTTCTTCTATATCCACAATTATTTTATAATACAGACCGGTTTCGCTCACTGCAAGCATTATCTACTGAATCGTTTTCGAACTTTGATGGGTGAAGCTAGTCCTGATCATATAGTAGAAACAGTAGTAAAAAAAACCTTTCTTTAAATATTTAGTGAAACAGTATCATTAAAATGAGTGGATTAATTAACCTGATGGGTAAATTTTCAACACATGGCAACCTGCTGTCTCAACAGTTGAGATATTCGTCAGTCAAAAGGTTTAAATTCCGAATTTTCAGTTACTCTGTATTACATGATATATTTTGTTGGAGTGAACGGTTTTTTTACAATCATTTCTAAGCTCTTAATGGATTTTAAATTTGGTTTTTTTTATTACTTCTATCAGATATATTTTGTATGCCTGGTAAATAATTATAAACTCAAAATTTGTATCAATAACCATGCTTCAAGTCGTATACCGGTTGACAATGTTCACAATGAGCTCAACAGGTCCTAATCTTAATAATATAAAATTGTGAAAATAGTATTAAGCATTGTGTTTCATTATTCAGATAATAACGTAAATAATGTTCGTGTTGTTTTTGTGGCCTCCAGAGAATTAAAAATAAATTGCATATTATTACAACTAACATTGGTTATGCACAGCATAAAATATTTCAGACTAAATTTTAGTAAACTAAATAAAACTATTGTTTTTTGGAAATGTAAATTCAATGTGTAATAAATCAAATACTGCAAAATCGTAACGGAGTCTGAAGCACTAGAAATGTTAACAAATTCTCTGTCGAACCTATTCCCAGCCAAACAAATTTCACATTACGAACAATTCATACAAAAAAAACATATTATTGAAGTTTGGCCAATTGTCTAATAATAATAGTATGCCAAATCGGCATTTAGACGTAGTTTAAATATTTGTCTGGGAATGTTCTAGATGCGAGAAACATTATTTTTATTTATCACAGTACAGTAAGCCTCCATACTACTCGGTGACACTCTTTTACTGATCACATCTTGAATGAAACTAAACATCAAGATATGACTATATAATGAAAGTTTTAATAACAGAAACAATATCTTAACTTCAAAAAACAATTTCTTCGTAATCATATTTCTTCAGATCTACTAAAATTGAATTAACATGTCTTCGTTCAGCTCAATATGACCTATTACAATGATGCAGCACGCATAAACAAATATATATATATGTATAACGCAGGAACCAATGAAAGAGTTTGTGAAACACGAAGGTTGTTCAATAGTACTATGGTCGAGTATATAAATTCACTTGTCACGCCTCAAAAAATAATTTGTTAATTCACGCGTCATACTTAACACTAATTAAATGGGCTATATGTGGTCGACTTCCACTTTGATTGTTTGTCATAGATCAATGTCAACGTCACCGCTTACATTACCTAATTGGGACGATTGATAAGCTATGAGAGAGTTGAAGTGAGGTGCTAACATAGAGTCATTGGAAGCTTGTAAACTAGTTCTTTCTAAATCCGAGGAGATGGAGTCGCTGCAGGAGGCCGGCGACGACGGGGAAACGTCTTCGTCCATCATGATGGCTGCCGGCAGGGACGCGGATACTTCTTGCAATTGGCTCGTGTAAACTGAAAATGCATTCATTAAATTTAGTATATTTAATAATAAAAAATATAATACGCATATGATCAATTAATCTCTTCCACGCTAACGCCTCAACGTATGGGACGGCAATGTGCAAGGCCTGTACGCGAGCGCCCCAGATGTTGGGACGTGAACATTCAAATGTCGATAACTCCGGCAATCTTTTGCATATAGGACTGATTTTGGTTTTAAAATATCGCCCAATTCATCCTGATACTACCACCTCCATAAACTTTCAAAATTAATAGGTTTAAATGTATAAAATATCGATTTTTCGAACCCTTCAAATTTATTCCGATCCCACCAAATTAACATATCAATTTGAAACTGCGTGCTAAGCTCACGTCTAACTTTGCACCAATCTCGCGGCATTGCAATGTGACACTCCATGACACGTGACAGTAATGGCGCTTGTTCATTTGAGTTTGATTGGTGGCTTCGTAATGGCGATTTACGAGTTAGTTATTTGTTAAGATGATTGTGACAACATAGGACATTTCTTTGTGTTTTTTAATGTTGTGAAACATTCCTAATGCATCTAGCTTCCATAAAAGCCAACCCAATTATTTTTTATTGCTATATTTATAGCTCTATCTAGAAAGAGAACATTTTGAAAAATAGCAACTCGGACAGATTTTGTTTGCATGAAAAACTGTCGCGCCGATCGGGTTAAACAGATGGATAAGCTGACCCCTGTAACAATAAATGAAATATCTTTTTTTTTTTTATAATAGCAACATTTATTTGGTACTATTTCCACGATATATTTAATTTTGACAGGTTTTTTTCCTACCTTTCTTATAAATGTGCATTAAATTAAAGATCAACCAACCAATCCGGCAAATAGTTCATTGAGATGTTTTTCAAAATGGTCTAATGGAAAAAGTAGTCAGAGACTCTCATTTTCCACAACTCTGCGACTCCGCAGCCCTGGTTTGATCAGTGAATTTAATAAATAAATCCATGATTGTATGATAACATTACAGCAGATTAATTTTGAAATTTATAGTGACAGCTATTCCTTACATTGTTAGACTATCATACCTACTGATGTCATGCGAAAGCCATAAGTAAAATATCGCTTACCTTAAAAACCTACCATCATAAATTTCATGAATAATTCTAAAATTGGATGGTAAAAGCCGAAATATTAATCAACAACCATAAATAAAAATTTGTGGTGCTGAATACTTTGTTAGTTTTACTATATCATTAAATTTTATTTTGGATTTAGCACAAAACATTTTATATGTAAGTGTGACTTAACCTGTCGAATGGCAGAGATTTTTCAACTGATTTGTACATTAGAGGGCGAGGTCTTTTTCAGCTTAAAAAATATCTTTTTTTCATAGCTTCTGTACTGTTTCTTTTTTATAGACCACACAGCTAAACTTATTCATTATAAAGAAAAAATCTTTGATAATAAATGGGTTATTTAGACAAAAGCGAAAATTATTTCCAGAGGTCGATAAAAAATTGTCAAAAAACACTATATTTTCAATAAAAAATAATACTAAAACCACTACTGAACAATCAATAAAATAGTTATATTTTTATGTGGCATTACACTCTAAAAAGTTTCAAAGCACTAATCAATATCCAATATAATCAAAATACAATTTAAAATTCAATAAAAGGTGTGAATTGAGTGTGAAATAATGTAGAATTTGTAATATATTCGCCAATATTTTGGTAAAAAAATGCTTTGCGCACTATACATTGTGCCATTTGGTGATAGCGTCGTTCTGGGCTGTTAATATTCCGCGGGAATAATCGATCTATATTTGAGCCAGTAAAAGCGTATGCTGTAAAATAGCAACTGAAAGTATTTAAAAATATTCCCTTGACAACAGTGGCATACTAGCTTTTTAATTAATGTCAATTAAAAAAATTTTGCCCATCAAACGTACATGTACATGTATGCCCCTCTTGAACGAGATTTTCGTTCGAGTACCGGTACGTTAATGCCACTCAACAGGTTACAAAGTGTTTTAAAAACATTTTTCTTTTTGAGCTTACCGTTTATATGAGGTTTAATATCGGCTTCAAACGTCAATGTTTGTTCCATCGTACCCATATCAAGAGAATCTTCTAAACTTTCTAATAAATCAGTTGGAGAAAGCTCTTGCTTTAAGGGTATTGATAATTCATAATTATCAAACAAAGGGAGATGCGGTCGAACCTGAAATGAGAAAACAAAATCATAATAACTGCATAAAGCACATTGAGCGATTGCAGCATATCAGGTCTAAAATCAATGTCTCCGAATCAAGAAATTGTGCCAAAGAATGTTATTGAAAGATCGTTTTCTGAAGTTTCCTTTTGGAAGATCAGTCAAAATTTAATAGAAATCTTCAAGCATGGTCAAATTGGTTAAGCACGGAAAATTTTTAAGAAAACAAGTTGGAAGTTGAAATAAACAATTCAATCCATTGACTGTCACATACAGTGTTCTTTGACCTTTTAACATCCAAGAATCGATAAAAATACCAAAGTGTTTTGTAAAACAAAAATTTTAACTATTATTATTTTGTGTATTAGTAAATAATTCTTAAATTAAAAAATTAAAATTCTGGAACAGAAAACAAAATGGTTAATATATAATAAACTTCATATGAAAAATTCACACCATTTTCGTAGAAAATCAGTAAATTTCTGCAGACCACATGCTTGAATGAGAATCTTTATCACAATGGTTTCCATAGATGATATATCTCATCAAATGGTGCAGTGTTTGTGTTGCCACAGACGAGATATCTCAGAAATACTTTGGTAGCATGTGCAACTCAGTGTGACAACCCTGTCTAACAATGAAATTTTGAGACTAGTTAACTATAAACTCTAAAAATCGGTGCGGGATAAAATATTTTGTAATTAAATTATAATTTTTTTCTAACACAGCAAAAAATATTTTGCCTGGTAAGCACTGCAACGGGATTCATTTGTGGCTCTGAAAAGGTCAAAATCAAGAAACATAAGAAATTATGTAATACCTTTAAACCATCTTCTCTATGTGGATTCCTACAGCCTTTGCATTTACACTCGCTGCATGCTTTACTATCTACATAACACGGGCATCGCTGCCCACAGCAGGTTAATTTTCCAGGAGTAGCTGTGGCATTCCCACATCTACATCCTTTTCGTTTGCTAGCGGAATTTCTAGATCTATATACAGGCTTTTTGAAGTTGGTCTAGAATAATAAAATGCGCAAAATAAGATACAATAAGAACATAAAAAAAAAAATGAAAAATACAGGAACCCATAAAAGTGGAAAAGCTTCAAATATCCATAGCCTGTTCCCATCTGATACACATAAAGGATATTCAAGCACCAAACAATTCAAAAACTAATTCAATAGTCGTAAACCAAACTCATGAAAATTATCAAGAAAAATCAGGCTATTTTCTAATATAATACATAGCATCGGACAGTGTATTGAAGTCTTGACACATCTAACTATTTAAAGGTTGAATTGTCAACTATCAACATGGTGCAATCAGCAGTCTCAACAATTGAGACTTCAGCAGCAGGGTGGTAAACTAATATAAAAGTTTAATCATTTGATAAAGATTGTGATGAGCGAAATCAGGTCCTGAGATTGGAAACAAAATAAGATCTATCTGTGATTTACTTATCACCGCTTTTTCATATCATGATAGACTCGGTTATTGTAATTCAGGTAATACCAGTAAAACCTAGATCAAACGTTCCCACATGCCTCAGTCCTGGCCTTACAGCTATGAGAACAATGTTTAAAGAAAATCAATTTCTTCAACATTTTCGATTTTGGTCTCACGATAAATATTATCGCTTTTGAACGTTTTGTTGAATATTTCTGCTTCCAACACCTTTCAACCAAGAACTGACATTAGTATCTTAGTGAATGTGATAATTTAAATATTCAGTCATTCAATATCACTACTATATGAGAAACGTGCCTATTTCCTGTTACTTTTTGTTGGCATACAATCACTCTAGTCACTGGAAATATTTAATGGCGATTAATTCTGCTTGTCTTGCTTTTTTCACTTTTTTTTATAATGTGTGTTCAGTATTGGATGCTGTAATTTTGTAAAAAAAAAAACGGTGTAGAATAATCTTTCTTTCTCCTCGGTATGTACTGTTTTCAAAACTATTCAAAAAGAGAATTCAATGTTTCCATGTTCTATTCTTCGTTTATATAATGTCATCGAAAAATTTCCACGATATTGAAAAATCGAATGTTTGATTATTTCAGAAATGGTATGTGTTTCGTTTCACTCCACATAAATATACTTACACTAGCTTCATCGCAGGCCCCGTCATTTGAAATCGGTTCCTTTTTAATAGTGTCTTCTACGGCTTTTCTTTTTATTGTAATTTTGTTTCCTGTTCCGGGATACATCACTGAGTACAAAGAAGAACCGTTGGATAGAGTTTTTATCGGTGGAGAATCTCGGTTAGGCGTGCGCAACTCGAGAGTGCTGGTCGTGGCGACAGCACATTGAGTCTGAGTCGAGGAGTTAGTGTAAACGCACGGGAGTACGCTGTACGCCGACTTGGACAGGCCTTCGGTGCTTTTATAATCATCCGAATATCCTGCGCCTTCCTGTATGAGATCAGCCAAACTGGTGCTCGCCGCCGCCGATTCACCCGCGTTGGACGAATCGCGAGCAAGTTCGACGACTTTATTAAAAATATCCGTACTAATTAAATATTCACATAATTGTTTATAACACTGTATCAATATTCGAAGTTGACAGTTCTCAACATATTTATGATAATCTTTACACCAACTACACGCAGGTTTTAATTTTTTGCGGCCACCTTTACATTTTCTACAGACGTGGTGTTGACAGGAGGTATCCGTCGGCGTGAAAGGTTCTTTTAATAAATTGCCACAAACTGAGCATGACATTGATTGACGTAAATATGGAACCAAGCGGTAAAGATCCGACCATGTCGTCTGATCTTTCGCATCGGCTTGTATAATAAGTCTGCAAGTCGATACATAGAGACTAGTGGCATTCATATTTTTATTTTGACAAATATAACTTATTATTTCATACTACATTTGGTATGTTTACATCAGAAACACACTTGACGCCGCAAACGCCATTGTCAAACCTTTTATGTTTCTCAGAGTGGATCATGTTTGCCAGGCTGAGAATAGACATTTCCTTAAACATCCATAAACCGACAGCTGAAAATTAGTTTATTTGACTTTAAAATTAATTAAACCTTGGTTACTAGCTTACTATAACTATAAATTTCATCTCAAATTATCATAAATAATATTCTTAGGTGATCCAATAAGTTTAACTGATTAAAATATGATAATACTCTTGGCAGCACTCAGCGGATCTTACCATAAAGATAATTTTTTAATAGTTTTTTTGTTGTACAATAAATTAAGAATGTTAAATAATATATTTCAAATTCCATATTAGCAATATAATAAAAAGTTATTATGATAATAAAAAATTCATAGAATTTTTTTTATAATACATATATACACAATATAGCCAGTTTTCCAACCAAAATTTATTTTGTAAAATATAGAGTATTTTTAAAGTATATGTACATATATATTAATATATGTGTATATTAACATATGATAGCAAAAGAATGCACTTTTCATAAACAAAATATCTGACACTTTCGCAAGCTGATAACTATTGTACATTCAAACATTTTCAATAATTCATCGATATATTTTATGGCCGCATATATTTTAGCGCCAAATATGATAGAACGAATCAATATATTGATTTTCTTCCACACTATAAATCCACTGATATAATAAAAATCTTTATAATGCTATTTATATAATAATGATGTATACAAAACCAATGGTCCAGGAATAAGAATTTACAGATCACAAAAACTTAATTAAATGTAAATGACATTAAATAATCTATTATCTATTTATCTTATAAAAACTAGCCATTAATATTGCAAAATGCTATATATTACATATACATTTTCAAGGCTATATGTACGTCTGAAATTCCTTCTTATTCATCAGGTATTAAAAACAGGACGTGAGAGAAAGATTATTTAACCGCTAGTACTGTTCTGGCCTTATTCCTTTCTTGCCCTATTCTCTTCGTAAAAAAGTTTTTAAAAGCCTTTATGCTTTTGTGCGGTCATTTGAATGATGCCAAAATCATTTTCCATAAATACAAAATAAAATATTTACTCCAATGCCGACATTGACCAACAACACGATTCCGACTAAAAAAAGTTTAACCTGTCTGGTACTAGATGAAAAGTATACGGAATATACGCGCGGCCTGAGTTTTTTTAGAAATCTCATTTTTTATTTTTTTAAATAAATTTTAATATCAATTGGTACATATTAACCAAATATAAGGAAAGGGATCAATTGAGCTTAGTGTTTACTATAAAAATCGTAATAAATTCTATAAATACCTGATAGTAATTCCAGGGGCTCGGAACATACGAGTACGGTCATAGTCCTTTTGACATGGTTACTACCAACCGTACATGTACGGTCATAGTACCAGACAGGTTAATTTTGTCAGATTTTTTCCTACCTTTCCTATTTACGTGAATTAAATTAAAGATTAACTAAACAATCGGGCAAATCGCTCTTTAAGATATTTTTCAAAATCGTCGCTCATTTTTCAAGACTCCCAACTCCACAGCCCAAAAAAACAAATACTATTTCGTTTGAATCGTTTAAACTCTGTACATTTCCACATGTTTTACACTTAACGACACGGGTTTCGTCTTTCGATATCGTCAGGCATTCATGGATGCACTCGATCTGAAATTTATATTAAAATTTCATCAAGCACTTTCTATTTTACTATTGTATTATAAGAGATCAATTTGTAATTGGCTAATCATACTTTTTTCGAAGTGTAAGTACTTAATCCTTTTCTGTGCTTTTTTGGACCACCCATTTTTCTAATTCATATGATCTGATATGGTGTGTTTTATTCCAGACCACTGGCTTATTTACCTATGGCGTTTTGAACTACCAAGTTCGCCCATTGCAGTTCGTCTGACGTTATTATTGTACAAAGTTCCCGCGATCGCAAAATTTAAAGACGCTGCTAATTGAATCCAATTGAATGATCTCCTTCAATAAACTGAATTTCGCATTTCTCAATTGATTTTAATTGACCGTAACAGCTGCGAGAAGCTGTTTTTTATACAAACATCTTTAAGAGCTAGGGTATTGTTTTTGTTTTTTACGATTTATCATTGAAAAATATACAAAAATACGAAACTCTTTGATGCACTTGCAGAATTAAAATTTGTTTTATGAAAAGTTTGAAACCTATACAAACTTCACGTCGGTCAATTTAATATATTTATTATTCATTTTGTAGACTGTGCGTATCACTCAAATTTTTTCGAGTTTGCATAAACCTGTACAATTATAAGGTTAGCAATAATTGCATTGTTCAGTATTTAGACCCCCAGGGTAAATATTTATTAAAACTAGCGTAATCAACAAACAAACAAGGCGCAAAATACTATCACTTCCACACAATGATACTTCTGTCAGTTAATTGTCGTATTCTTCGAATTATGAATGTTTTTATGATGACTAAAATGTCACCTTATACTCTCAATTTGAAAATTTAATGTATGTTCTTAGAAATAAATATTTAGATAATTTGCAAGGCGAATGAACATATGAAATTTGTGATAGCCACCGACGAGGGTAACAGTTACAGCCATCAACCACCATTCAGTGCTGGGCCACTAAGTACTAAAACAAAAAGTTATGTAGATTATTATTAACATTAATAATTACTTACTCTAAATTCGTTTTGAAATCTTATGAAACCGCACAGCAAAAAATAGATTACTTGCGTAATTAACATTCAGTTTTAAAGTAATGATATCTGTAAGACATATTTTTTTAATTGAAAACAATAGAGTAACAGATATAGTCATCGGCCAACGTTAAGTGGTGCACTAATCAGCAGTAAAACACGATCAATAATAATTTAAATTGTAAGGTGTGGCTATTTCATCCTACATGTCACCACCAACAGCAAATATTTACTTCAGTTCAAGCACATTATTTTCTATATTTGTTAAAGCACTGATCCGTTTACCGCAATGATAAGGTTAAAGAGTATGCTCGTCGATTATCTTGTGAAATTAAACACTAATTAAGTACTTTTTATAGAGGTTGTAGTTGTATAATTTATGCAGAAAAAAACCAGTATTTCATTCAATTTTAATTCAATTCAGAGTATTTTTTTGTCAGTGTGGTCCATTTTCTGTAATCATTATGAAATATGGATTAAATATTAATTATGAAATATGGATAGAAAAACAACAACAAATATGCTAATAAATATGTTAATTTAGAAAATGTGTTTCAGTAAAATTCTTCAGATAAGTTTGTGCTAACTAATCAAAACAACTTATACCCTTACCTGGGCTATCAATATGTGTGTTACTCAATCTAGAAATAATGCGTCGGTTATTTATGTAGCTAAAGTTCGCATTGTACTGATTTCATTTTCTCTAAAATGTAATATGAATAAAAATATAATACAAATTAAATAAACTATATTCTTGGTAACCATTATTATATTCTTACACTTTCAACTATGATAACGTGTAATGAGTGTACGTTTATTTATCAAATTAGCATTTCTTAGCAGGTAAAAATTAACCCTCTCACTGCTAACGTCCCAACTGCTGAGACGCCTGATTTTAATATGTTGATAGTTGACGCTTACAATTTCCGAAATCTAACAGTATCAAAATAATAGTTGATTTTTGTGCTGAAATATATCCTGATTTATTCAGATAAACTTTGTAAATTCTGTTATTACCGACACTCGTAAATTATCTATTATACTTACGTCTCAGCTGTTGAGACAGCTGATTGCAGTGTGTTGATGGTTGAAACTTAAAAATATAAAATAGTTAACAATATGAAAACTGTTGCGAAAGAGCTATATTTTGTACTGATCTATTATAGCCTGAATAAGTTTGGTTGACAACAAAACGACTGAATTAGTTTTTGAAATATGTATGCGGTATTCGAATGTCCTTTATGTAGCTCATCAAGTAACGGGTTAAAATATTTTCTAAGAATGTAAATAAATCCTAATAGTAACATTAATACTTAAATGCTTTGAAGTTTTATAATTATTCGTAATTCGTAGTTTCTTGTAACGGTTAATTTAGAAGTTAATTAAAATATATTAAATTACGATTCTATTAAATGATATATTTAAACATAAAAATTATGGGGCTGGAATTTCTTCGACTGTCTGACTATTGGGAAAGTCGCAATATTTATCAAAAATATAATATATAAATATATAAAAAAATGTGTAGCTTCATATTTTGTTACAATCTTTATATCTTATTCATTATACAAGCATATTTATTGGATTTTACAATTTAATACTATAATAAATGAGCATAGCATGTCCTAATGTTCAATCATTAGTAAAACATTAGTAAAAACAGGATAGTTTTATAAAAAAAAAACGTCAAAACTGATTTCACTCATCGCGAGCATGATGAGCGATTTATAAGATTTTAAAGTATTCTTAGGCAATGTAGTATAAATTAGTACATCTAATTTTTCATTATTATTTTCACACATTATTAAAAAAAAACTCATTTGGATTGCAAAAAAAGTACATATCGGTTATTATATTTATTTCCCTGTCAGTAAAATGTCTTTTCTTTTTTTGTCTATCATTATCCGATGACAGCAGAAAAACTAAAAATGGCGGGTAACGATAAAAAGTTTTGAAGCACCTGTATAATTAAGGATCGAGTCGTATTGTTGCCTATAAGTAATTTTAAATATTGATATTCTCTTGTAATTGCATTATCGAATGACATAATATAATATTTAAATCGAGTTATTTGTGTACAAAACATGTAATGCATTACAGCAATATGTTGTTTTGTCGATATCAATACAAATCATGAATATTGAAACTTAGAACACCTCAATAATGTAACGGTTATAGAGTTGGCATGTTTACCAACTGTTTTTTGCAATACAGTGACATTGTCAAAAAACCCTTTATTAGTGAAATTTATGAGGACGATATCTGTCACATTATAATATATACTTTTTTTTTTTAAATAATAAAAACACATTTTTTTAGTACTTATTTCCACAATATATTTTTTGATCAGGACCGGTTTCGCTCATCGCGAGCATTATCAATTGATAATATATACTACTGAACTTAGGCAAATGACGTTAAAAAAACGGCCATTTAAGGATTATTTCAGTCCTATGGTGTTTATACTAGTATTCTTCAACTTTTGACAATCTACCGCAATAGTTAGCAAAAGTTTATTTTCGGTCCGCGAAAACTGTATGGTTTTAAAAAAATTTCTAATCGAATTTTTCGTCGGTGTACTTACTTACATACAGTAAATCAATTCAGTTCTTGAATTGTAACTGTTCCCGTCCCGCCAAATTGGACGTAAATCAAAACCGTCGTAATTCGAATAAAATTCAAATAAAAAAAACAGTAAAAACCTTAAAAATAAATCCAATAGATGCCGTTATAAATATATATATGTACAGCATACATACAATTAAAAATTACATATATGGGTCATCCGCTACCAAATATTATTTTATAAAATATTTGACATAAACTGAAGAAAAAATATTTTTATTTATAAATACTCAGTCTATGTCCACAACTGCCTGTAAGTGCATGTTCGCAAAATATTTTGTCCCAATTTTCACTGATCAGTGAACCTAAAAAGGTTGAAGAACACTGCTTCATAGTACACCACCGTCTCTTAACTATGATTTTTGAATCAATGTATATATTGAAAATCAGTCGCGTAAGATATTATTGTATATTTCTATCTCATTTATTTCCGGTGACTATGTTACTCTTGCGGCAGTTCTATTATTTGGAGAGTCCAATCAAGTTTATCACATTTAGCCTTTGGCTGGTGATATCGACAATTGTACTGTCTCTAATAATAGTACACAAATACAGTAGTTATAAAGAATACTTCAAATGTCCGGCATTGTGTGCGCAAATAGGTGTATAATGTTATTTAATAAATAATGAACGTCATCTAAATACCGCATAATTAATGCAACTTATAGACAAGAAAACATGTTTCAGTATTACCAGTTCTATGAAGTCTTCAAAATTCTATCAAATCATTTATAACGTAACATGATCAATATACAAAACACCAGCGAATCTTGACGGGTGGCAGTTTCACTTATTAACACACTAACTCATAAGCTCCCAACCTGGGGATCGCGAATGGGTTTTTGGGGTTCGCCAACTTCGGTCAGTTAAAAAAATATTTTTTGAATGCTTTTGGATTGTATGGGGGGTCGCGGGTCACATGGATTTTAAGAAAAGTGGTCGCCACTCGAAAAAGGTTGGGAGCATATGCACTAACTGTTTGCGTATCATATACTGCAGCGGTCGGGCAACCGAGTAAATTACCCCAAATGGGATAAAAATGAAATTTTGGTGGTAAAACCTGAAGGGGGAAAGTTTTCAATTAAATTTTGATTGTTCCGACATGAGAATTTTATTTCGTTTGTCTATCATGCAACTTATTTATTTTCCGTGTAAATTAATTCAATAAAAAATGGTTAAAAAAGTTCCCCGACCGCTGATCTACCGAAACGCCAGATTGCAGTGTTGATAGTTTATATTCATAAATAAAATACAAAGAATGGTCTGCATTAAAAATATTCAAATTTGAATTAGTGACATTTAAAATTTTTGTTTTTTCACTCACAGCCAGGTTTCGCTTTTCGGCATCTTCAGACAATTTATAAGACATATGCAATATAACTGACACACAGTAAATTGATTAAGCGGAAAGTACACGTGAATTTGTCGTCAATCGTCAACAACTCTAGATCAGTGGTTCTCACGTGAAATTTCACTGTCGCCACATTATAAACATCAGCTGTCCTATGGAGATGTCTTGTAGCCGCTCCAAATGTGATGAAAATAGTTTCAATATTTTTTTTTATTTAGTGCATTACACTGAATGATCTTTCACAATATACAGTTGTGGGTAAAATCGACAAAATTAATAAAGAAAATGTTCATGGTCAACGTATAACTATAACCACTGCTCTAGATGGACTTTCGATTACCAAGATAGCGTGGCCGATCAAATAACGTATATTACTAGGCCTTTCAAATATTGTTGACTCTATATGCAGACCTGTTTGAAGGTTTTCGATAACCTAGAGGGGCTGATTTTCCGCGCAGTTTTGTATACGCCTTAAATTCTAGAACAGTTACTCCTAAGACACTCGCAATTATATAAAAAAAAACCGTATGTCCGCTTAACGCTTTCACCGCCACTGGATACTGCCGTATCAAATTAATGGATGGGAGCAGTGGTAGGTAGAGGACAGCAAGAGCTACGGTTACCTTTCAATTGATTAAGATATTACCAATCTACCCTACAATTGAAATTAACATATTACTGATGAGTGTTTAAAATCCTACAATATTCTTATGGACAAGCGCGAAAGACATGATATGATGTTCGGCGCCGCCTTTCTTATAATATTTACCAAAATCAACTGTGAGAAAAATTAGTTTAAAAAAAAGGGTAGTAAAAATATTTTGAACTTAAATCGGATACGTATATCAAAAATAAAATAATGTATCTCTATCTGAAGATTTCTATCAATTTATAAAAGTCAAGGTAATTTTACTAACAGGTAAAGCTCTTAATATCCGTCGAAAGTGACTTTCAATTCGGGCCTGTATATCGTTCAAGACATAATGAATTAGACAAAGAAGAATTTTTAATTTATTAAGTAAAAATGAGTTCGAAACTTTGTTATCTGTCTTGGGCCTATTGTTATCACAACGGCAAGCTCTATTTCAATAAATGTCTATTAATTAACTTCTTGTAGGTACGTTGTGTGCGACATTATGTTGGATAGTCAGTGTCAATTAATATTTCGTGCGGAGAAGAGTGCGCAGGCATCGGCCCTCTTCAAATCCTAATACTAAATTGGAACTGATTGACGGAGCCCATCCTGTCGTGGGTTTGATTCGATAGTCATTTTTATTTGGTGCAGCGCGTTGACACAGGCGTCGCGGTGAATAATGCACGACCAACCGAAATGACATTTTCCCGTGATAAAATCCGCGCCAAACAAATCAAGTTATAATCATAAGTCAAACGGGTTCATATAAATTATCGTATAGTAATTTATTGTGTAATCGGAATAATTTGTGAAGGCGCAAGTATCACCAGTGAAAAGTGCGCACTCTGCAGGAACTATGTTTGATATTGCAAAACGTGTTTCAAATTCCAAATTTAAATAATTCAAAAAATGTTCAGTGGACATTTCGATTCAACTTTGATTTTCAACTGAAAAAATACATACACACTTGTACTTAGTGATTTATTTGTGTACAAAGGTTTGTAAATCGTTACTTACTAACACATAAAGATAACACCAATATGTATGTATTATTATTTTCAAATACTCATAATTAACTAGCAAAGCAACAACGTAATAAAATTGAACATTTTACGTAAACATTATGCATTTCTGATCTTTTACACACTAATTTATTTACATCTTATGCGCTCGAACATTTTTTATAATGTGTTTATTTTTAGTCTATACACAATAGTGTAACGAACAAAACCTCGTATAAGCAGTTGTGTATTTTTTTAAATGTCCATTTATTTTTATATATTTCTTAGTTACATTTGTTCACGATCAATCAAATTATCATATCGAAATCAATGATTTTGAAAATGGCTCACAACGTAAATGTTATCCTCCATCTTGCCGATGAAAAAAGCAAAATGAGTTTCTCAATTATACTATACAAACAAACGTTTTGTTGAGTGGCATATTTTTTATTCATGCGATATATGAAGATACCGTAAGGCGAAACCCGAATTGTGAGTGACAAAACACGAGGAAATTTACAAAGTTTCATTAACACCTTTTTGAGTTAATATTTACTTACCAGGTATAAAAATTGTTGTTTTTGATATCCCATTGCAGAAAAGTATAAATGCATGCTTAATAATAATTTTGGGTAAACGCACCCCCCCTCCCTCACCCTAAATGACTTCTACAGTCGGTACAACGTGTACATGTAATAATTAAAATTGAAAGCTAACAAAATTTTATACACAACGCACTTTTGTCTGCCAGGTACGAATAATACAGTAATTAATTTTATCACCTGAATATCATTTACAAATTGATATCCGTCAATCTAAATACTTGGATGGTTATTGTGAAGCATAATAGATTATTTATTATTAAATACTTAAGTAATAAACGAATCATATAACAATAAATATTTATTTTTCCTTTGAAATATGAACTTCCGCGTACCACGTTCTAGGAACAGCCTATTTCAAAATTGATTTCATCGTAATAATGCATGAAATGAAAATCTATTATTCGTATTTAAAAAATAAAACACTATACTTAAAACTATTTTCAAGAGCATTACCGGTTTCTCTTGCTACAAGCGTTATCAAAAGAAATCTGATTCAACTCAGTTGACAATAAATTGAATTGAAAAATTATACGTCTGAAGGTGAATTTCAATATCAAATTTGAATTGTTGAAAGTTTGTACGGTTTCACACGTTTAGCCACTAACAACACGAGACTCACCACTCTAACTTTGAACCGACAAGTCAGTTCTGTTGCACCCGTGTGATAGAATGCCTAAAGATCCCGAACGGCGAAACCCGCGTCGCTATTGAAAAACATGTTGAATCTTACAAAGTTTCAACAATTCAAATTTGATAATAAAAAATATAATATAAAGACTAGAGAATAGAAAATATTACGACAGATGCAAACGATACATAACATAAAATAATTTCCAAAAAATAAATAAAAAATCAATGTAATATATGAGAAAAAAGCCATTTTTCTTTAGGTCTAGTGAATCGCACTACTGTGTTACAGGCGATGGTCTAAGGGTTAAAGTAAAATAAAAACTAAACATGATATTTCTTTTCAAATCTGATTTCATTTCATTATACATTTATTTGAATATTCAAAATACTTATAATCGTAAACAAAGCTTGAAATTGATTTTTTATGAAGCGAAACGCTTGATAATTTTAGAAAAATCAATTTGTCTTTCTATCAATATTATTTGAAGAAAACTTTTTTACGAACTGTATATTTAAATGAATAAACAAATTATAAATCATTTTATTTGCTTATAATTTTACAAATAGAAATCACGTAAAAATTAACAATAACTGAAATCAATGCATTTATTTTGTCTCTTATCAATTTTACTATTTAGGATTTTTAAATTTCTCAGAAAAACTCTTAAAACGACAACATACATTTTATATTTAAATTTTACATCCAATTCATGATGTTTAATTCTACAATAAGAGAAATAAAATATTATCAATCTCTTCCTAAACAGCCTATAAACTAAACTTTAAATTAATTTAATCAGTTCTGACGATGGCGAAGGCGAAATAGCTACCAACAAACATATCCACAAAAAAGAGTTAAATACATTGATATTTTTATGTTAATATGTACAACTGACTTAAGCGACGTACATTTTTTTATGCAAGGGTAAGTGAGACGATGTATTGTATATTTCTTCTTTACCGGTTTATACAACTTATCCTTAATTTTGTTGAATCATAGTTCTGACGACGGTGGAAGCCAAAATAACTATGAAACAAACATGTCTAAAATTTGAAGAGCTAAATACTTGAACAATATTAAACGAACAGCTTTTTCGTTATTGAAGATTATGACTTAATAAACTGCGAATGTAATTTATCTACAAAATATTTCATGAAAATGGCTTTGTTATTTACAATTTCTTTGAATTCCCTTGATTGCCATATATATAATAGTAAATAATTGGTCAGTCTTAATCCAATCATTAATTAACAAAAAATATGATTCAATCATTATGATTTTGAAAATTATTTTTGATTAATAACGCACTTGATTTTCTATGAGTCTATGACTTGTTATTAAATATTTCACGTAAGTGAATCAATGCATATTGTCAATATTACATAGTTGATAAAATATCCAATGTATGAAGTCATTTACAATGACAGTAAATTATAAACTGTTTTATTATACATTTTTAAAGTGTCAATTGTCGCTTCTAGGTGGAAGGCATCATATTTTAATAATAAAACACAGTTCTTAGCATTATTTTCACAATTTTATATAATTTAGCTCAGGATCGGTTATGACTTTACCAGCATTATCACAGTCTACATAAGTTGATAATTCTAGCAATGAGAGAAACCGGCCCAGATCTTATAAATATTAATCTATGAAAATAGTACTAAACAATGTGTTTAATTATTTAAATATTGCAATATTGTCATTGAATCTTATTCGTTCAACATACACCCGATCCTCATTTCACGCGGTTTCGAAATAACGCTATTAAAAAAATACAGACTTTTCTAGTGTATTTCAACTGTAATTATATTCGTGTGATGATGGATTGTGTTTTCACTGAAACGCCAGTAAAAAATATTTTATGTTAACTTGATACAGTATCACTGTAAAGCACATAAATATGCAGTGATAAAAGTGTTCTAAGTTTCATGTCCTTTTTGACATATGTGAACCCGTCAATAAATTGGACGCATTCATTGATCACAGAAAACCGTATCAATTAAAAGGAAGTAAGTCGTTCTTGTCTACGGGAATAACATTATCTCTTTTAAGGTGTTAACTGTCACTTCTTGATGGAAAGGCATAATATTTTAAATAATAAAAACACATTTTTTTAGTACTTATTTCCACAATATATTTTTTGATCAGGACCGGTTTCGCTCATCGCGAGCATTATCAACTGATAGAATACAATTTACAAACAAGTCTATTTATACAAAACAAAAAAATTATTTGAGTTAAAGGTAGCAGGTGTACAAAACCATGGGTTCAAGAACTAGGAAACAATTTACATAAAATCATACAATATTGATACAAATAAAGAAAATTAGTATAAAAATTAAATGTTCACAATCACTTATTAAGAATTACAAATTACAATTATGGTAAATCAATAATCCATTAGGAGCTCTGAACAATGAATAAGGAAGTAAGGAGTGGGAAATTTTAATGACGAAAATAACCCACACTCACTACTTAATGAAACACAGTAGTGAGTGTGGGTTATTTTCGTCATTAAAATTTCCCACTCCTTACTTCCTTATTCATTATTCAGAGCTCTTAATGGATTATTGATTTACCATAATTGTAATTTGTAATTCTTAATAAGTGATTGTGAACATTTAATTTTTATACTAATTTTCTTTATTTGTATCAATATTGTATGATTTTATGTAAATTGTTTCCTAGTTCTTGAACCCATGGTTTTGTACACCTGCTACCTTTAACTCAAATTAATTTTTTGTTTTGTATAAATAGACTTGTTTGTAAATTGTATTCTATCAGTTGATAATGCTCGCGATGAGCGAAACCGGTCCTGATCAAAAAATATATTGTGGAAATAACTACTAAAAAAATGTGTTTTTATTATTTAAAATAACATTATCTCATTTACGAACATTTTAGCACTCTTATATTTTTGACTATGAACAATCAAAATTAATATGCATCAGTCGTGTCAACAATTTAAACGTCATATTGATAGAATTTGTATTATTCTACAAAAAAATATAACGTATATGGTTGACAGTTATTTCGGCGTACGCCCTCATCAGAACTATCATATATTTAAACATACATATACTAAATGTTAGATGTGTAGAAAAAGTACACAATACATCTTCTCTTATCTTCTAACACTCTAGTTTCATAGTGTGCTAATAAATTCTAAAATGTGGAAAATTGATTTTAATTAAATTTGAAGTGAGTGTTAATCTGGTTTTTTTGGGAATAAACGTACATAGTAAACAGTACAATATTTTGTAAACACTACTATCTGTGAAAAGATTGATCAGTTATTATGTTTTTATATCAAGATAAACTCAATTTTTCTTTTGGAGCGTATTTTGTTGGCACTTATACTTGTAATTGTGTCAAATTCATTAAAGAAATTCAGAACAATGTAGATGTCTTTGACTAGGTGGCGCACGGACGTATGTATTATAACATGTTCCATTTTCAAATTTTATTCTGAGCTGACAAACGTCACTTTGGACTTTTGATAATATTATGTTATGACAGAATATACGTGTCAATCTAACATGGTTTCGTTGAAAAAAAAAGAACAGAAAAATCTATGTTATAACAATAATGGCATTATCATAAGATAGAGAGAAATTCAACGAAATATCTAAGATGATTGCATCGAGTAAATAATGGCGTCAATGTAATTAACATCGTCTATATTGACTCATACAAAAGTTAGCTTTTCCGAAAAAAAATTTAGACATATGAACGGAACAGTATATGTGATCTTTGGATCGCACGTTTTTTCAAAACATTTTAAGTTTTTTAGTGACTACATGACAAATGAGATACCTTTTTTGGTGTGATAAAAGTAGAATTCACAGAGGTTCACTAAAAGAAAAGTATTCATTTATTTGTTTTTGCAATAGCTTCCTCGTATAAACGAAACATAAAATCAACATTTTTTCCACTGAACAAGTAAAGGCAAACATTGACGATATCTATGATTGTATATCAATAATTTTAATGAGACTATTTTCAAATGAATAGATAGGGTTCTAGATCAGGGAATATATTTTTCTCAATTCATTTTATATATAAACAATGCAACTAGTAGTACGAATGTATCAATTTACTGAAATGCCCGAGGCTGTTTAAACATGAAACTAGGCTTGTGAAATAAAAAACGTGTGGATATTTACAATGTTTGAGCAATGTGTTTTTTCTTCTTTGGGAATACTCCCTCCCTATTTGGAGCATATGGCCATCATGAGAAGCCATCGTAATTCTCTGTCACTCGCCAGTTGCTTTTCTTCCTCCTGCGACAGCGGTCGGTAACCAATGCCACGCGGGCCACTAGGTGGCACGCGAAAGGATTTTCGGTGACTCGTTTTGAAAATGACTTCAAACTATAAACCAAAAATAGCGTTGATAACTTCCAAAGTTGAACCTCAGGGGAGTCACTATTCTTAAATTAGTTAAATGTTTACGGTGTTTTTATGTAGCGTGGATACACAATAGATTTACTAATTTTCTTTCATCGGTACGCTGAGTGTTCTTTAAGTTACCTGTTTTTTGCCACTTCAATTCACATGGGTTGCTGACCGCTGCCCCATAACATGCCAGAATACCTCAGTTCCAAATAGTAGTGAATTGACATTTTTCCAGGACGTTTGAAAGAAATTTTTATGTGTTATAAATTATTCTTTACTCCATTTTAATATTTACTGTACGAACCAGAATATAATCATAAATAGATGACTATATTATTAAACACACGCAGGTAATGGATGTACGGAAACAAAGTTAATCATCTTCTCAGAATACAGAGTGATTAAGAAATAATAAAAGTCATTTTAAATCACGCGCATCTCAAATACGTGACATTTCACGGTTACGTGAAAACCATTCACATGTTATGATACAATCGATTTGACAAGGTCTCTCCAATATACTTTTATTATCCTAAATATATTCTTTATTTATTAAAATTCCCACCCATTCGAGTAAAGACATCATCCCTCAAATGTAAATATTTATTTTAATATTGGTGATATAATGTATATAAATGCAGTAATTTAAAATGAAACCTTTTTTACACGCTTATTGCTCAAATATATATTAGAGGAAAAAGACAAAAACGCAACTATATATCTATTGTATATTTCAATAAACGCTATATCTGGCAATATTAAGCGACGTAATTATGCACTGCACATGTAATAATTAGCAGTCTCGTTGTTTAATTTTACGTATATTTTTTATGCCGACTAATTACTTATACAAACATTAGAAAAATTTCTCTTTGATAAAAGGTTTATTTATAAAAGTATTCTATACTTATATATGTAAATGATCACACTCCTAGTGCAGGGATGGCGAATGTTTTATTATGAAGAGAAAAAAATATAAGTGATTTTACAAAAAAATCAAAAAAGGTTTTAAAAAAGCACATACGAAATTCCACAAAAATATTTTATTTAGTCATAATAAGTTCTTAATTATTATTTTCGGTGTATTAATGCTTTGCTTAAATTAAAATTTTGAAGTTACACATACATATACAGGTTATCCTCGACTTACGATCGAGATACGTTCCTGGACCTTGGTCGTAAGACGAATTTCATACAAAATATGTATGTACTTGTATATTAAAATAAAAGCGGTGTATTTATTTGTATTTTTTTATTGTTAAATTTATACTTATTTATTAATACAAAATAAAATATTTACTTCATTAATATTTAAAATCTTTACTTCATCATCTGTACTTATATAAGTACAATCCATTGGCTCATCATCAGTAGTGGAAGAAGAGCAGTAGTAGTCTTTCTAAAAAACATATCCAATTTTAGTTGAATTTTTTTGTTGTTTTTTTCCCTGTATATTGCAGCGTAATGCATTTTTTTTGAAAAGTGCTGTTTTTGGTCGTAAGTGCGAATGGTCGTAAGTCGATGACTACCCGTAATACATTTTTTTATTTCCATTGCATGTGGCAAGTGATATAATATTGTTATAAAAAAAATTTACATTCAGGCTCAAAAAAGTTTGCCACCTATGGCCTGGTGTATATCAATTCCGTTAGAAAATGAAAATATTTATCTTTTCGTAATATTTGCCCGGCAGAATTGTTTGTTTTCATCAGACTGATAAGACAGTTAAACACTCAGCCTGCTCCAATTACTGATTTTAAGGACAATAAACGTGACGAACCCAACAATATCACATTTACGATAGTATTTTTGCGTCGATATACAACATATCTCTTAACCTTACTTGACATCATATTTCCCTCCTTCCACGATTTTATAATTATCTGGAACTTTAGCTGTGCTTTCAACAATCTGTATATTATTACTATAATACGTCAAGTAAGGTATTACGAAAAAATGTATACCTTTAATGAAAAGAGACCAGTTGAGCTCTTTGCCATTGTTAAATAAGCAGTTTAATCTTCATAATTATCGCTTGATTTATCCCTTATATAATATTAGTTCAAAAATTCAATTTTCTAAATCATTCAATTCTAAAACAATTTGTATTGTGCACGATGATGGATTTCAGCATAAATTTTAGTTGCTAAAACTTTGCACGATACGTTTCGCCGTTCCACATCTTCAGGCATTATATCACACGGATGCAATAGAACTTACGAAAGACGAAAATCGTTAGTCGTTATTGACAAAACTTGTCGAATCGTAGAAAGTTTTGACAGTTTGTATCGTTTATATACAAAAGGAAATACGAAAAATAAACTCAAAGTCTACTAAAGTTTCTATGTCCTAAAATGCCAGAATTTGATACGCGGGTTTTGAGTGTCAAAACATATCGAAGTCATAGATTTTTAAAGATGTGTGAAAGTTTACATATCTTCATATGTAGAGCATATAGCCACCACGTCGCATCTTTATGATTCTTTATTAGTCATCTGGCAGTTTTTTTGCTTCCCTATGATATGCCGTAATTCGTAGTAAAAGTACCGAATTGTAGTGAAGAGTATACAACGGTCATCCAGGATGCCGGAATCCCACAAAAGAGTTTTGAGCAGGTCTGTGGAGATGGAGTTGTGAAAAACGAGCGACTCCAACTTATTTTTCGATCAGACGATTTTGAAGAATATCTTAATGAACAGTTTGCCGAATTGGTTGCCTGATCTTTAAATAAATACATATGAATAGGAAAGGCAGGAAAAAACCTGACAAAAATAAACGTTTTTAATCGAAGTCGTCATGTTGGTCATTGTCGGAGCTCTATTTTTGATCAGTGTCATACATATGCACTTACCTATAACCCAGGCAATTTAAGCATCTCTCCAAAACCATTAACGTGAGATGACGATGCTTGTTCCTCAATCTCCAAATTACTCACAAAATCAAAACCGTCTCACCTATAATATCCTCATATTATCCTAGTTATCAAGTAACATGCATTAAAAAAACACATCCAATGTTTGCCATCACTTGCTGTTGTCTGAAATAAGTGCCGTTCAATGCTAGCCTCACCCAACTGGTGAATTTATCATCAATTTCAGACAAAGGTACGTATTTAATTGATGAAGCATATCATCCTGCCTCAACTGGTTCGAAGATGAATTGAGTGGATCAAAAGCTACGCCCGTCATGTCCATTTAAAGATATACTTTAAAAAGTCCGTTTTTGTGATTTACTGAAAATTTATAGTTTTAGTGACAGTATATTTTTTCCATCGTATTTTATTTCCAAATTATTTTAAAACATTTTAGCGATCTTCTATTGGACCTATCCGCATTCAATATTACTTATTTTATTTGTTGGTTTATTCATATCATTAAAAATATGAACATTTTATTTCATATGCATTTATTGAGTTTTGCATGTTATTTATCATTGCATATTGTATATTATGACCGATAGTAAATGTACCTTTTCTTGTTTAATTTGACCAAAATGTGGTTTTACATTTTTTTTATTTTCATCACTTCAATTGTATCTATATTAATTATTTCTCATATAACAAACACGCTTTTTTTCAGTTTATTTTTTTATTCCATATATCAATTATCTAAAAACCACTATCAAAATTGGAATAGCATATGTTTAATGACTAGATTATGGTTTTTTTATCGGTAATCAGTAAATTTTCAAGAAAAATATCGTTTTAAGCTGTAAAGAATATTTTCAAAAAAAAAAAAAAAAAACGAATTTATTTCCCTCCGTCCAATTAATGCCGCACTTATATAAAAGTCTTTCAACTTATCGGCCAAACTGGAAAAACTTACCGGCGAAGTAACCATAGACATTTATAAATTGGCTGGTTCTGGAATTAGGAGTCAAAAATTTGGTAATATCCATACGCCATCGGGAAAAAATTATAATCAATAAGCCGTCTCGATGATCGAGACTATAGCAGTCAGTGGGTTAAGACAAACATAATAAATATACTTTCAACAGTCTTTTTTTCAACGCCATTTACGCACTTTTACGGTATTTAAACTTACTGTTAAATGAAATCAAATTCTTAAATACAGAATGCGTTTTAAAATGAAGTTTTCTCTTTTGAAATAACTCACCGATTGATTTTTAACTCATATAATATATTATATATCATCGCCTGCACCCAGTCCGTTCCAAATGAATTATTTTTTATCCTTTCAGCCAATCATAATACAGCTGCTCCTATTTGATCTAAATTTTCATTTTAAATTAGGCACTTATGCATTTACCGCGCTTCGATTGCCAACCTTTTGTTTCAGCACTTAACATACATCGCCATTTAAATATTTTCATTTTTCTTAAGCATTCTGATCTTTAATGATAAAGCTTTTAATATGTATCTAGAGTCTAGATAAACTCTAAAACGATAAGTATTTCTGATAATATATATTTGTATTTGATACAAGATTACCTTTCCAAATTTTTAAAAATCATTATATTCAATATTTAGTTATCAAAATATTTTCGATATCATATATTTTAGTTCCAACTTTTAGGTTATCTTACCTCTTGCTTATAGTCGATCCAGACTATTTACTGACTCTCAATTCTATTACAAACGTGTGATAGAATATTTGATGATGACAAAAAGGGAAACCCGGCTCGTGAATGATAAAACTTTTGGAATTACAGATAGTTTTAACAATTTACTTTTTTTTTGTAATTTTGGGCTTTATTTATATGAAACACTGAAAGTAAATTTCAAGTGAAAATATAATTCTCCATTTCAGTCAGCAAAAATGTACTAAGCCTGTCAATGATACTATCATAATGTTGTCTATGGTTTCAACTAATGTAATATCACTGTAAAGTATATGTTGAAATACAAAAAAAGGGAGTAAACTTAAATTGATTACAATGTGATTTTATATGATGAGAATACACAAGGATGTGAATTTACAGCAACACTATATATAAAAGCAATTTATATAATTTCTAATGACATGACCTCAGGAAAAGACATACTGTTGTAATCAATTAAAAATAGCAGGAATTATAAATAAATTACTTCTTATTTATGACATTTTCATTGCAAATTGATGATATTTGAAAAAAAAAATAATTATATATGCTGACTTCATTATAAAACATTACGGTGCACATTTTAGAGATAAAATAATTAATGTTCAATGAAGAATAAAGAAATCACATAACTGTATCGAAAAATACGTAATAAGCATGTTTACAAATGTAATAAATACTTGGTCCGATGTTGATATTATATTTCAGGACCAAGTATACAGTATCTGCCAGAAATCAAGTTTCCATTTTCAAATTTTCTAGACAATAACCGCTATATCGTTTTGAATTTATTTATGTTCCATTTATAGACAACTAACTTCTGTAGCGGCAATATTTAAAATGTTGCCTACGCAATTGTAATATTTAAAACTATACTAAATTCCTTAACAAAATGTACATATTTATTTATTGAATTGGTTTAACTCCATTATACACTCCCATAAGTATTTGGATCTATATTTTCTTATATACAGCCGATGATAGCTGTTTGAATTTTTGCTATCTTCAATTTATGATAAAACTAAATTTTATCATTTCTTTCTTAATTGTTTTATGCATTAATTTACCAATACTACTGAATACTGAATAAGTTTTTGAAATATTCAATGATAAGTTATCCTTAAAATGGGTCTGAGGGGAATGAGTTAATGTCCTGATGGAGAGAATGATCATTGAAGATTATTTGATCTTCAGATGTGATTAAAAAACAAATCTTATTTAGAATTACTTGTGATCTTTTTAATTCAAGAATAAGGCAGTTTCCTGTTAAATGGATGTGATTTTAAGAATATCTATATATTTAACAGTTTTATTTTTACTTCAAGTTAAGTTAACAAGCGTCACTGGGGCTGGCACCTTATTATCGTAAAGATCGCTCAATTGATAAATCCACCTATAAACCAAACATGTAAAAAAGAGATGTCATGTATGTGCAAGTACAAAAAAGAACAAAAAACAAGAAAGGAGACAAAGTACATTTGTAAACAATGTTATATACTACTTTGTAATGTTCCGTGTTTTAAATTTATCAGTTATAGTTTTGAACATTATTATACATAAAACCAAAAATAAATAGTAGTTCCACCGATTGTTCCTGCTAATAAGGCAGGTAGGCGCAATGGGAGAAAATTATTAATTGTGTATTTCTATGTACATTTTATTTGTGGCAACCCTAGAAACATTTTGTGTTATTTTTAAACTATATATTTTTTTATAAAATCACTTTTCTATGAAAATCAAGAATAGCTTGAGTATAAAATGATTCCGGGTGTTACGTGGCATTTTCGTGGAAAAATCGATGATTGAAAATGGTGGCGTACAGCAAAAATCCGTGGATTTTGCTTGGCGTCTAAAGGGTTAAGATATCGACTAATGGCGCTTGAGGAAATTTATTTTATCACGCGTGTTTTGGGTTTCGCTTTTTGGCATCTTCATGGATTATAGGATATTTAGGATATTATTTGTTATCTATTAACAACACGAATCTGACAAAAAAAATATTTTGTCTGGTTTTTTCCTACATTTCCTATTTATGTGCATTAAATTAAAGCTCAACCAACCAATCCGGCAAATTGGTTATTGAGATATATTACAAAATACGGAGTCACTCGTTTTTTGCGACACCGAATCCGACTCCACATGCCTTGTTATAATAAATAACAGCTTTATTGCCAAAGTCGTCTTGTGTCGATTTTTCCAGTCCCGTAAAATTTGTCATGTGTTTTAGTCGTCAAAGAGCCGCACCTGTGAATTCGGACGCTTGTGTGAAGCATAAATTGGACGCTCCTATAGGTTTATTATAAAAAATCACGATACATAATTCGACCTAGATGATACTTTATAATATAAATATTTTGTTTAATAATTGACAATGTTTAAGATTAACTGACAAATTGGGGCCTTCACGCAAAGGATATCCTCGTCCTTATATTATTTAAAAAGTATTTGATAAGATAATTATTTACTTCTTGCTAGTATATATTACAGTAAAACTATTAAAAATAGTTTTTTTAAATAACGAAATTTTAAAAACGAATCAACTCTGCAGAAGTGTATGTATAAATATTTAATTAGTGTTTTAGTTCTTAAAACCTTTTTCAGCATCGTATTTTTTACGATTTTTAGAACAAAACAAAACAAATACATTTTTCAGGTTTAACTTTTTATTAGAGTCCCACATTTTAACCTAAGACAAAGCAGTCCAAAATAATATGTTATCTACAGTCGACCTTCCTACAGCGTACTTTCCAATACTGAATGCGATAGTTTTTTCCTATATCGATCCTTTTTATAGCAAATTTTCTACAAAACGCTAAATTTTCAAGGTCAAGTTAGATTTTTTGTAAATATGTTATACGTATGTATACAATAACAAAAAATCGACATTCTTAACATGCGCGCTTGTTAATAAACTAAATATAAATCAAGATCATAATATAAAAAATATATAACTAGATGAATTCTTTAAATTTGTAAAACATAATAGAAAAAAACCTAGCCGCAAATTTTGTATGAGTGCTTAACCTTCTATATGGAATTCTCCTATAGCGTAGTCTCTATCTCTATGCTATAGGAGGGTTGACTGTATACTTTAATTTACATGACGAGTTATTTTTTAGATTAGTTAATTGTTATATTACTTAAGTGTGTTGAAATTTGCGTTTTACTACGAGATATCTACGCCGCTGGATACGTACTATAATTAAGGTGGGCTTATTATATTTCGTTAAATATTATATATCATGATCCTTAATCATATTTCAGAAGCCTGATCATGCGGCGTTGCTGGTGGTGGTGGGTCACAGTCGTGGTGCAGAGCTTAAATGTTGCAGCTTTATTGACCACCGTGGCACCATCTGGCTTACCAGTTGAGCGGCCGCAGAGATGTACTTATCACAAAGCCTTTCGAATGCAGGGAGCACACTGTTCAGGACTTAATCTCCATTCTGTTCCAACAACACTTAAAACAAATATTGAGGTAAAAATCTACTAATCATATAAAAAGCAACAGGTACTTGTTAACTAAGCAGTCGCATAAGCTAACCGTTGTAACCATAGAGAAAACAATATGTTTATTTCAAACTTGCGCATGCGCAACAAGTCCACAATGATCTGTCATCCGTAAATAAAATACGTTGACAAAATTCGAGGAACAGATTTAACTTTTTTGTTACTGATAACTCACTATTGAGTCTTTTCTTCCCTCCGTCTGTATTGTTAAAATACATGCAATGAACGCGTCATATGTCTTGAATTTTATACAAAGTTGTCATAACTACATAATGTTTGATCTATTATTTCCATCAAACTTTTTTTTTGTTTCAAGCATGATTTTATGAAATATTTTATTTCGAATATGTTAAAAGGATTCTATGATTAATCAGATTTTGTTTAGGTAGAATGAAAGGGTTTTTTGGTCTGATTTTCATTGAATAATACCAAACTTAATTTTGGACATCTTGCAACTAAAAGGTTTAATTTTGTGATAAAAATCGATAGCAATATTAATTCTGATGAAATGCATTAAAGACCTCGCTTATTTATCGTATGGTATTTAAATTGAAAAATCACGCTTGAAAGTTATCAATTTAACAGAAATACACCAAAATTTAATCAATTATTGACCAAAATAAAATATGATTTTAAATTTAGTTTTAAAATAAAATATACATGAGCTAATTCACATTTGGCTTTTTGTTTATAATATAACATAATTTATCACAAAATTTTATGATAAATAAATAATAAAGCCATGAAATGAATTGCTTAAAATTCTTAAAAAATTGAGTATAAATCAATTATCAGTAAATAATATTTTAAATGGAACAGTGGCTCACCTTCAACCTCTATTAATCAATTTGTAATTATTAATGCTTTGATAAATGGCGATATTATTGTTTGATTCTAATCCCCTCTCTATGTCTGATAGAAAGAAAAAAGTCCCAACCCACTTTCCATGTTTATGTTAACAATTAGATTAAACATATTTCCTTATAACATATATCCTTTTAACATATTCGAAATAAAATATTTCATAAAATCATGCTTGAAACAAAAAAAAAGTTTGATGGAAAAAATAATATTTAAAATGTGGTCAGAAATTATTAAATTATTATTATTAAAAAATTAAATTTATTAAATTCTAGGAAAATTTCACTTCCGTCCCACACATAATCTTATTGTCATAGACACCTATTGTTTCATTTAGAATTTTGAAAATTTAGTGTCATTGTGTTTAAATAACAAGCTAGGCGGTTGGAAAAGGATAGAGGAGATGTTGTGTACCTTTTCTGCACAGCTATATATAGATAAGCAAATGTTAGTTTAAGCATAGTTCTGACGATGGCGTGAGCCGAAATAGCTATCAACTATGTTTGTTAAAAATAATTTTGTAGAACTAAAATACATTGCTATTTTTTCACCGTGTTGTAATTAGATTCAATGTTTACTTTAGTATGAATAACCTTGCTATATTATAGGTCTAAAAATGTTTCTCAAAGAAACAAAACATGTATCACACTCATTAAAAAAATATTCTATATAATTCATAAAACTATTTATTTTTGCTTTCAGATTTTAGACATATCTTTTAACAGAATACGAGAATTACGAAATACAACATTTTCAAGATATTCATATTTACGTTACCTATACTTAGGTGACAACTTGATCCAAACCATTGATGCCCACGCATTTGACCCACTGTCATCGCTAGAAACATTGGATTTATCGCTGAATGGCCTTTCGACAATTCCAGCTTTCATTCTAAATTTACCGTCTCTGAGGAAGCTATACATGTCTGAAAATGTATTAGATAATCTCCAACGGGATTTAGACGCTATGGAGAAACCAATAAAGGCCCCGTTGATGTTTCTCAGCATCGCAAGCTGTCAGTTGACTGCAGTGCCAGACTTTGGAATCATACCCGAATTGGAACATTTGAACATATCGGGGAACAATATCGGAAGCCTTCATCCTGAAGACTTTTCGAAAATGTGCGGACTCAAGAATATTGATCTGACTGGATCCATACGTCAGGGAGACACTTGTTCATACAAAGCGATCACTGTATGGTTTACCGACAGGGATATCACGATAATACCAGATTTTTACTCTTTCTTCAACCCAGATGCTGAAGGTAACTACGGCTTATTTTGAAATTAAAATTACTTGTGAAACTAAATTCTTTAGAAGTATAAATGTCCAAATAAAATATATTTTCAATTTATCTTTTGACCAAATCACACAACATAATGTCAAGTTTGCATCAAGTACACCTGCAATTTTGCAATAAATACCTTCAGCTAATTGCTCTCAAACAATTGGAAATCAATAAATACAATCAAGTTTATAATCTTTTAGCAACCAAACTAATTCCAGCTCATCGTGACTGCTTAAATCATAACGAGGTATTCACATTATTACACACAATTATTAAATTTCAATGCATGTCTTTAACCGTTAGAATGCTACGCGGCGCAAAAGCGCTGCGATCGTTTGTATCGAAAATTGCGGCGCAGCGCAAAAGCGCTGCGAGTTTCAGTGTGTTTTCGGTGCTCCGCGGGAGTGCACGTACGCTAACCTTGCGCGTAATTTGTAATGAGAGTGCATTCTTATACATTTAAAAATAACTTTTATCGTTTTTTTATATTATTTTTAAATATCACTGCTCGAAACCATCGTAAGGGAAACAAATCGATATGCTGCACAGTTTTTGGCCTCGCACACTGTATCGGATAATTCTCGAGCAAAAAAGTGGACGCCGACAACAATATACGAAAAGAAAGCCTTTATTGCTGTCATACTCGAAATGGGAATAACGAGAAGGCCAACAATTAGTAGTTATTAGTAGCTATTTGTGCGGCAAAACATAATTGTTGAGCTATTTTTTTTTGATTTTTTATTTTCTAAAAGAAATAAAATACAATAATATTGATATCACTTTATGTATAATAAACATTAATAAACAATAAACATTTTATCTTTATAATGCAAAAATAATTAATAAAATTGATTGATATTTGTCTAAGTTAGAGTGTTTTATTTGACACCATTATTTTTTCCTCTAAATTAATCAATATGTGTATAGCAATTTTCATTTATTTTTGCCAAAATTGCTTAGCACTAAAACGGTTAAACAACTTATTGATATTACTAGATGGGCTTATTTCATTTTTTAGAGACACTCTTGACACACTAAAATATTAAATATTTAAATTAAATCAATCATAATTCTGAAGACCGTCAAAATTTTTTAGATGTTAATTCTTAGACAATTTAATATTTTTAAAAATCAGGACTGGTTTTGCTCACTACAAACATTATCAACTAAAACAGATTCAACTCCAACCAGTCTTTTGAAATATTGTATTGTACTACTTAAAATTAAAGTTATAAAACAAAATGTTTCTCTATGCATATCTGGGTATCTAAAATATTTCATTGCTTAAATGTATTGCTTAATATTATATTGTATAAAAAGTATATTATAAATTTTGGATGAAAAATTAGACTATGTTTAAGTTATTATTGCAGGTAACACAGTATAAATGGATAGTAAGTGATGCCTTCCTTTATCTTGAAAAAATATTTTCAACTGCTCCTTTAAAAAAATTTCAGATGGTCAACAGTGCCAACAGCCCACCAAAAACGACGAACTCGACCATGCAGAGTGTAAATCCAAAGTGAAAACAAAGAAGATGGAAAGGAGTGCAAAAAGAATGTGGCTCATCATCGCCGGCTGCCTCGGAGGCTTTCTTATTTGCCTCGTACTTGTATTTGTTCATTTACATCGACGAAATGTAAGGCAGACAAAAAATTTAAAAAAGAACCCGCCATTCAACGAAGCAAACGCCAGCAATAGTACGAATTTACTTAGTGATGTTTCTTAGCAAAAGTAACATCATCTCATGTAAAAAAAATGCCAAAATAGCATTCAGTTTGTTCACTTACGTCAACCTTTTCTCTGCTGAGCCATGAAAGGGTCTTCTAACATTAAATGTTCAACAAATTTATGAATATAATGTTGACAAATCGGTCTATATTTTAACAAAACTTAAGCTTAGACACAGCAGTTTTAACACTAACAAAACTCATGAATTTTTTGCATTATCTATCAATAGACCGAAAACAGCAGAAACATTTGTAGTTAATGAATTAATGTATATTCGAATTGGCTAAGACAGTTACAGTATTCTATCAAAGAAGCTTCTTCTTTGAACATATTCACTCCCTATGTAGAGCAAATGGCCACCACGTATGATTCTCAATCTCCTGCCAGTTACTTTTCTTCTTCCCATGGCATGCCAAATTCCCTCAGTTATGCCTAAGTAAGTAAGTATGCATAAGTTCTTTCGATCTCTCAGGACTTAGCAATCCTACCAACTAGAAAACAAAAGAAATAACAAGTTGTTTGCTATGTCTCTTTTTCTCTGAATTTCTTACAAAATCAAATATAACCTCATCCTCAATATCTAACACAATCATTTATTCTCAGAGATCAGTATATAGTTCTTCTGAGTCTTAGTGGGGTGCTACGATTCACTTAAGTAAAACAGCACTGGTAAAAATAAAGTGTTAAACAAATGGGATTTGTTTTAATCGTGTAAGAAACAATTTTTAAAAATTTCTTATAGCAATCGATATAATTTTATTACTATTGATTCTATACTTAAAGTTGCCCAGGAATAATTTATCTATCTTTTAAATATATTAGCAGACATTTGAAAGAAAATCATTGAATATACAAATTCTCTCCAACCCAACGATCCAAAACATGGAATGTACCAAAAGTGGTTAGCTAACTTCTAGCCTTGTCCTACAGTATCCCATCTGTATCATTAGAAAGCCACATCCTCCACATTTGGGAGTAGACATGAAATACAAAAATAAAATTCAGCATATCACCAATATTAAATAATAATACCTTTTATTTATGCAGTCAACTTATTGTACACCCAGTCCTTTTTTACGCCATACATTGGTTCCAGAAAAAGGCGCGTAAAAAAAATCGCGTAAAAGAAATGATTTCACACAATTGCATTATATTTCTTTACACACCCTAAAACATAATTTCGCATAATATCCGATACACTTGTCAACATTTGGCAATTGTATGTGTATTTAAAAAAATGAAATAGTTTACAAAATTTAAACAATACAAGTTTTAAAAATACACATTTTTTTATTTAAAAAAATAATGAAACGTACATGCCTAGCATCGTATATAAATGTCTTCTTTACAACAAATTTGAGGAAAAAATTGCGTAAAAACAAGTGAAGCGCGTAAAAAAATGTAGCGCTGCCGTCGAAAAAAATCGCGTATAATCGAATTCGCGTAAAAAAAGGACTGGGTGTATATCAATTATCATAGAATTATAAAATATTGTTTTTCTTAGTTTTAAAATTTCATAAAAATTCTAGTAAACCTACAAACAGCTATTGATTGATTGAGATATTTAAAAAAATATGACATTTAGCATTCATGACTTTCAGCGATTAATTCATTCCAATACAGTGGAACTCCAATTCTACATTTTTCTAAAGACTTATTTTGTTTAAACATACTTTTTACTTATATTTTTATTTAATCTTGATAATATTCACTTTTTAAACAAGTCTTTACTACTAAGTCGTTTCATTTTTATTTTGTATGTAACAAACTTCTTGGTGTAAAGGCATTATATTTTAATTAATAAAACACAACATTTAGTCAATTGATAATTCCTGCAATAAACAAAACCTGTCCTGATCTTTATAGTATTAAATTATGGAAATGCAGTTTGGCACTTCAATTAAAACAAAGAACTCTCAAACCCGAACAATTCTATCTAGATCATTGGAATAATAAAGTGGCAATCACACTGAAAAATAATATTTATGGCAGGACCAAAATATTTAGTTGATGGATCGAAGAAATAAATAAATTTGGGATCATTGTTCTTCCAGGGATGTAAGATGGGCATTCCATTGTATTTTAGTATTACTAAATTAATGAATATGGGAATGACTATTGACTTTAGATCATAGTTTCTCAACTGGTGGTCCGCAAAAATTTTTGGGTGGTCCGCAATGTGATATTATTTCGATAAACAATCGAATTTTATGTTGTATTTATGAATTTTCAAATTATATTTTTTGTTCCCGTCTACGGAATACGGTGTTACAAAATTAATTGTTTTGATTAAAAAGTCAATTATATAAATATTTTTTATTTCATTCCAATGTTGATGGTCTGTAAAACATTTTTGGATTTTTTGGTGGTCCGCGAATGTAAAAAACTTGAGAAACTTTGCCTTAGATGACTTTTCATGTGTAAAAAGTTCTCATAAGAATTTTTTATCTATTTTCAAGAGATTTGTTTACTTCATATTGCTTTTCTATAAATCACATATATTTTTTACTTATTATAATTTAATATATCTAAGTTAAATGAGTTTGTTATTTAACAACCCTGTGAATACAAACACAAGTGATACTCACACTGACTGTACCATTCTCCGCTATCCCATATTGAGAAAAGATAATATACCTTAAAACTCAAACCAACAAAATGTGGCTACAAGTCTTCAGGTGTTATTATATATTGCGGTTTGTAAAAAAGGTGACTTTTTTGCACATATGTCGGAAAGTAACCTGCAGGTAGGGAGGTTAAACAGCCATATTTTTTTTTAATTTAAAAAATATGATTTTGAATTCGAATGTGTTACAAAATATTTAAAATGTTTTCTATTGACTGAATATTTTTTTAATTCCATTTTCTGATTAAAATTTAACAATTATTATCACCAAATCATAGGTTTAATTGAATGTATTAAATGGGTGACTGAAAAAATAGAAAATATGTGAATATATGAGGTATAATATTACTTATTATTATTATTATTATTATAAAATGGCGCTAGGGGCCGTTCAGGTCCATGGCCGATTGCACAACCTCTCTCCAGGCATCTCTGTCGAGCGCTCTTTCTCTCCAGTTGACTATCCCCAGCCTTCAACATCCTTTTGAATGTTATCCGCCCATCTCCGTCGATGGCTACCGAGAGGTCGGGTGCCAGCTGGTGTTCCTTCATAAGTCTTATGGAGAGCTCTAGACTTCTCAGATCGTACAATGTGACCCGCCCATCTGAGCCTTCTCGATCTCAAGACATTAGTGATTCTTGGTTTGTATCGGTCGAAGAGCTCAGCGTTCGTACACCCGTTTTGGTTTTGACGGACAGCTTGGACCTATACAGACTATTTAGCGAGAAGTTCGCTGCATTTCCACTTCTCAGTTGGTCAGCAAGCTCCAAAGTCATCTCATTCCTAGAGGAAATATTAGAGCCCAAGTACTTGAAAAGAGAGGTTCTCTCGAACGAGGAGTTTCTTATTACAATGTCTCCAGAGGGTTCATTGCCTCTTGTCATTTTCAAATACTTATTCTTTCCCACATTTACTCGTAGATTTAACCTTTTTGCTGTGTCCTCCAAAGGAGTGAAAATATCTTTTATTTCGTCTTCAGATTCTCCGAGCACCACTAGATCATCCGCATAGCCCAATATTTTGTGGGACCCATTCGGTATAACTCCACCTTCTGCTTTCATTGCCTCTCTTCGTATAATATTACGCTAAAAGGAAATGAGTGTAACAAATATGCCCTGTAGTAGATTTAAAGGACAAATTTGTAAATAAATATGTATATTGTGCCATTAAACATTGTGATTAAAATGTTTGACATAATGAATTTATATTATTAGCATTAAAATTTAATTTTGTCATGAATATTGTTAGTCTATTGCACTCAAATGCAGCCATAGAGGCAGAATTGATTTCTCTCTTATACCCAAGACTGTGGAGTCGTTAAAAAATAACATTGACCAACAATACAACTCTGGTTAAAAAGTTTTTTTGTATCAGGTTTTTTCCTACCTTTCCTATGTATGTGCATCAAATTAAGCAACCAACCAATCCGCCATATTGATCATTGAGATATTCTTCAAAATCATCTTACCGAAGAAATAGTCTGAGTCATTTTTCTCGACATTGACTCCGAAATTAACCAAAAGTACAACTCTGATGCCGGCCAAAACACAGAGACTTTTGACTCTTATTCTGACTCCACAGCCCTGATTATAACTCGAACGCATCGTATTTGTAAACAATTTTTATGATTGTATAAAAAATTGATAACTCTGTTATTCCACTGATTGTGTAATGAAATGTATCGCATGTTTTGCCTCTTTGATACAATGAAAATAGTTTAATCAGTGCTTACCACAAATAAATAGGTGTTGATTACATGTAAATCAAATACATTAATTTATAATAATAATTAAATAATGATGAAGAAGTAAAAATCATAAATAAAAAAAGTGTTATTATTCTTAAGTTCAGTAAAAACCAAAGATCGTTTATGTGCAGCAAGAAAAAAATAGTTACAAAATAAATAAAAATATTTTTTCTACTGTTTATTTTATTTTCATTTATCTTTTTAAAGCGTTTTAAATCAACTTAAAATATATTTTATTGAAATCCAATAACATTAAAAAAAAAACATTGCAAAATCTAAACATTTATCATCCATCAATTAATTTTATTAATTTACTATCTGATCTAAATATAACTAAGAGAATTCATTCATATCATCTTCTGGTGTAGAGGGAGCTCCGATCTCCGGTGATGACTTGACAGATCCTGCCGGACCGTCTTTTTCTCGTTCGAGGCGCTGCTTGCTGAATCTGCCCATTCCGGGTTGATAAATGACTATGCTTGGACGATCCTAGAATAAATAACATTAAAAAATGAGACTGCCAATCTTTGATCTACTCTTTTAAAGAAAATTTGAATTCTTAACCCTTTTCTTACTGTTAACTATACAGCAATACGCCTTCTCAAAAGTTGAGACGTTAACACTAAATTAACTAATGGGGTTTAATTTTAGTCTTTTGTCACCAACAACAGTTTGGAAACTTTCTCATGGAACAAAGTAACTCGTATTGGAAAGTTTGGTTCATTATATTAGAAAACTGATATATTTTCAACATTATCCAGTAGACTTCTGATTCATTATTCAGACAGATATGAATGCTGTGTAATGTATGAACATTTTAAGTTTGAATAAGAAATAAATTTTATCAATAAGAGTTCAAAAATTTTACATTTTGATTTGATTTCAAAATGAAACCCAATTCACCATTTTTTTGGACACAGTATTGTTATTTGCAAAATAGTCTTTGAAATGTATCTTCCATGCAAAAAGAAGATTGTGTGTAATGCAATTTCAGAGTATCCTGAACAAATTTACTTATCTGTGAGTGCAATCTTCTTACCTTGTTTCTAATTCTACGTTCGGTGCGCGGATCATTTTTATTTCTATGCAATGGATGTCTGACGGTTTCGTCGTCCACTTCCTGCGCTTTATCATCGAGGGATTTGTGTCTTCTGAGCGGCGGATCATCAGATCCTACCTTAGATTCACTAGACTCCAAGCTGCTGCGACGCTGGCGCTGCACATCTTCTAGAGAATCCCCTGAATTAACGCCCTCTGTATCATTTTCATTAGTTTTCATAGACGACTTTACGGGTGAGAGGGATTCTTTTGATTTAGAAAGTATTTTGTTATCTTTTACCGAATTTTTTTCATTTGTAGAACTGTGTTTTTTTTTATCGTGGCAATCTTTTTCATTACCTTCATAATTTTTCGTTGTTTTGTTACTTTGCTCTTCTATGTTATCCACACTTTCATCAACGACCGCTTTATACTTTTCCATCTTACTTTTTTTGGTATTCTTGTCCAATTCTTCGATTACTTTCGGTAGATCTTCAGCTTTGTACTGTGGCAATTGTGTGAAAGGCTTAATCTTACTGCTCATCAACGATCCCTTCGGTCCAGTGAAGGATTTCTCGGAAGGACTGTCATTAGTTACGGCACTCGAGACGTTCGCCTTCTGACTTCCGCCACTTTTACTTTCTTTCAACGAAGGTAATCCAGAGTCGATTTCATTTTCATCTAGTTGTTTATAACTTGAAAACTGTTCACTTCTTTTATCGTTTGGCTTGACTTTATCTTTTCTAGAATCACTATACTTTTTGACATCTTTGGTAGGTTTTTCTCTAACATTTTCCCGTTGCCGATCACGTTTACTGTTACGAGATATTTTATCCGAGTCGTTAACATTAGAGTCTCCGGTATCCTTACCTTTACTGAAGTCTTTTTTATCAAATTCGGGCTTCTTACGTTGCTCACGATAACTTTTACCGCTAGCTTTACCCTGAAACTTGGACTCCTTAGAGTCCAACGGCACGACATCAGACTTAGATGTAGTTATCTCGTCTTCACTTTTCTTATGAGGTATTTTTTCTTTTTCACTGTCCCTCGGCTTAATCTTCTTGACTTCATCTTCGAAAAATTCATCATCCTGCAAAAAAATAAGTTTATAAAATTGATAGAATTACTATTCAACATAGTTTATTTGTAATGAGCCAAAATTGAATGAACCCAACCTTAGATGTTCGATTGCGAGGTCTGCGACGCTGGCGATCATCTCGTCTCTTTCTTTCCTCTCGCCTTTTTGCTGAAAGAAACTCCAACAGAGGGGTGGTAGTTTCCTTTTTTTCTGCAAACAAAAAAACAGTTAATTGAATAATTAAAGCTAGTTTTTACAAAGCCTTATTTCCATTTATTTCCCGTAAATAAAATTCATTTTTTCTTCAATTGAAAATAATGTTACTTGCGATATTAGTAAAAATTAATAACTGTGTTATTCCACTTGGTGTGTTACTAAATATGACATGTGTTTCACTTATTTGAGAAACATCTATAGACTAACTGGATCAAAAGGTTATTTATTACTAAGGTAAACAGTGAATCTAATTCATAACATACAAATCGAGAATGCCATGGCACTATTTCCTTATTACCCGACAATGGGAAGGGGGTTACTATCAAACAATAATTAAACTATTTATCTTACCACTACAAATTGATCACTTTTGCTAGGAGGTGAAAACCCCATTGAAAATATTGGTGAACAACCTATTCACTTCTGAGCCACAAAGGATATTCAAACACTAAATATTGCAAACATCAATTCAATATCTGGTGATCAACAAATTTATGAAGACTATCACACAACAATTAACCCAAGCGTGAGTGTTTTAATTTAAAAAATCAACACTTTGCAATCAAACGTCTAAACAATTGAGCGTTAGCAATCAGACTGCCAAAATGTTATTTATGATCGATTTTTGAAATAATAATAAAAACATAACGTCTAGTACTAGTTCTACAATTTTATATTTCTAAGATCAGGACCGGCTTAGTTCATCATGAGCATTATCAATTGCTCAACATCCATCATGGAAACGATACTAAGCATTGTGTTTTCATTATTTGAATATAGTGCCTTTCCACCATGTAGTGATACTTTACACGTTAAAAGTGATAAATAATTGCTGTTAATAATTTTATTAAATTATAAAACAGAATAGTTTACCTTCCGTTGGTTGATAGGAGTACTCCATCTTAGGTTCTCTAGAATCGCTGTCAGTTTCTTTGAGACTCTCGAGAAACTCAAGATATGTGGAGTCTGTATCAATAGTGCCGCATTTCTGGTCCTTCTTGCGTCGTTTCTTCGGCAATCTTTGAAATGGTGCATATTCTACAATAGCAGGGAACTCGTTTCCTAAAAATCAATTAAAATAAATAATTTTATTCAATTATGTAAAATTTCACAATAATTATGACAATATATACAAAGGAGGGCAAAGTGTCGACTTGTATATTTTTGAAATCAAGAATTTACTTTGTGAAAAAAAGGGCCTAGTTTGAGGAGATGTACAGCGTATTTCACAATTTTTATGGATCCAATTTACTGTGTGGATATACATTTGCCGCAATGAACACGATCAGAACAAAACATTGTTCTCTTTGAAAGATGAACATTTGGCAACATTATGAAAAGCTTGCTAAAATATGGAATGTCATATTTCCAAGCCGCCTCTCATACAACGTCAACAGTATATATTTTTTTAAATTTGAATTGTTACAAGTTTGTACGATTCCACATGTTTTGTCACTAATGACCCGGGTTTCGCCTTTCGGCATCCGTTGCATCCGTGTGATAGAATGCCTGAAGATGCTGAAAGGCGAAACCCGGGTCGTTAGTGACAAAACATGTGGAATCGTACAAAGTCGTAACAATTCAAATTTGATATTGAAATTCCATCAAGCACCTTCAGTCGACATCATAAATTATATCAATAGTTAATGTTTACGAATTGTAAAGTTAGTTTCATAATTAATTACTGCTATTAAATAACTTGATATTGAATTGATAGCAGTATAAATCTATGTGAATTTTTGAATTCAAACTAAGTTTTAGCTTTCAGTTACTAATTTTAGAGTCAGTAGACCATTGCCAATGGTTTCACAAGCAAGTTGCCGGTAGCAGTCAAAAGTTTGGTCATCTATACTACACAGCAGAAATAATATGTATTAATGACTGCGTATCTGTCACAAGAACTCTTTCCAGAGTAGGTGAACAGTACTGACCTGAAAATTTCACATGTTATTTTGACTGTCATACTTAGGTAGGTCACTGCCATTATTCTAAAGTTTATGGATGGAACTTCATTCTGCTTACGCATGTCTGAAATCTGATCAAGTGATCAGACAAAAATTATCAGTGTTAAATTATCCTATAAATACCTTTTTCATCGAGAAATATGTAGTCATCAAATTTATCTCGAAATACAAATATGTCATCGACATTGATAAAGTTAATATAGGCTCTTGAAAAGACATTTGGAGTGAGGGAAAAGTCAGGCTTGGAGAAATAAAAGTAATCGTATTCAGGTATCGGAGACACTTGTTCTAAAAAGGATTCTTCCGTCATATTTGGAGGCAGCCTTCGACATACGATCTGAAATTTAAAAAAAACGCACTTTTAAATAACGTTTTAAATATATAACCAGATTAAAATAAAATAAAGAAACTACTGACAAAATTATATGACGACGATTTTTTCAAGGAGGCAAGTTCGATAAATTGAATTTACAGAGTTGAAAATAAGCGTACTTTTGTGTATGGACGGCTTCGTTCCCTTCTATCTTTTCCCCTGAATGCACCAGTTTTCGAAGAAGCTTCAATGTCCTTATCGTCTTCTGTCATTTTACAATTGAATTATTAGAAATTGATAATTTTCTACGTGACACAATAAGATTAAGAAAATACACTCTGTCAAACCACGGCTGTCAAATGTACAAATCATAGATAAAATACTAGTAAATATTGCTATCAAAATGATAAAAGCTGTCAAAATAAAAAAAAATCTATATATTATTAATTAGTGCTTGTCAGTTATAACGGCGTTATAAGCCCATTAATCCTCTGACTGCTAAAGTCTCAACTGTTCTGTTGAGACGGCTGATTTTTCTGTGTTGTTAATTGATACCCAAAAATATATGAATTAACAGTGATTAAAAACTCGCAAAATTTTGAGTTGATGCATTGCTTGATTTGTCCTGACAAACTCAATAAGATTGTTTCAAACCAATATTACTCAATAAATTTTTGTTGTGTGTTGGAAGTGTTGGAATATCCTTTAAACGGCTCAGCAGGAACGAGTTAAACATGAACATAGTAGCGACTTACCGTAGATTTTTTTCAAACAACGAGTACAGTTTTTTTTTATAATTTGTTTTATTACTGAACGTGCTTGATGGAATTTTGACATCAAATTTGAATTTTTGAAACTTTTTATGATTCTACATGTCACTAACGACCTGGGTTTCACCTTTTGGCATCTTCACTATATCATATGGATACAATAGCACTGTCAGTTAGTCAGTAGAATCGTATAAAATTTTAATAGTTCAAATTTGATATTGTATTGTAATTTCATCGACATATAAAATATTGCTTAAAAAATTAGTTCCTTTCAAGCATAAATAATGCTATAAGTAAAAAAAATATAGATTCTGCTGCATAGTATTTTCTTTAAAAGTAACTTTGTTAGAAATATATGAAATCAATTTACAGATTTATTTAAAAAGTAAATTAGTTCCTCAATATTCCCCAATGTTCAAAAATTAAAAAGATGCTGGGAATAAACAATAATTAGGACATATACATAAATTTCAACGCAATCCTTATAAATATAGCTTTATTTTATCTTCTTTTATTTGAAATGAGCAAAATTTTACAATGCTTAGATTATGCTAGTTTTTTTTACACCTTTTAGATGGTATCAAAGTATATTTATTAAAACCCTATCAGTCAACGTTATTGAAAACCGCAATATATTATTTATAAAGCGCACTTGTGTGAATCAAATGTATTCGTACTGTTTTTGGTTACAGCTATTTTATTTCCTCAAATAAACCAGACACCGCAATATTCACCAGACCTCTTTTTTAACAAGACTTGTATTTTATTATTGAAGCAAGCAACACATTTTGCTTGTCAATTCGCTTGAAAACCATAAACTAAAATTGAAAAGTGATTCAAACTTCAAACAAACTTTGTATTCGTCGACTGCGTCATTTTCGCCACTGCCTCCGGTGGCACTGGTAAGTACTTTTTATTATAATTATTTTTAATAATCCACAGAATACTTATTAAATTACTTTAAACTTGTATAATTTTTCAACTAGAAGTAGAATAAAACCTAACTGTATGAAAAATGTTTCTATGTACATTTGAATATTGGTATATCCATTATTGTTCCATCAAGTAAACAAATTCAATCGCCTTCAATAATACACCTCGGCTGGAGGTCCTAAACTTCAACCAACTAAGCCTTTTGCTAATCCTGGCCATTGTTATAGTATGACAAGGTCACACAATAACTTCGCTTTGAGTAAATATGCTCTATCAACAATTTTTTACGAGATTACTTTTTATTGCAATTTTATCCGCATTAAAAATTAGATGACGGTGCATTCAAAAAATCTTACAATTATTAATAAATTCAGTTATTTTCAACTTTTGAAAATATTTAACCTAAAACGCATACGAATTTTACACTGCATTAAGTTCCATCTTCCAGCAAAATTAGTAAACCTCCCTGTAAGAAATTTTAACCCCCATATCAGCTGTCTCTTTTATTCGCGCATGAAACTGCATCAGTGTATTTCATACATATATATCCCTGGTGAATGAAACAGAGATGTACTGTGTATGTGAGAGAGAGAGAGATAGATACATACATACATACATACATACATACATACATACATACATACATACATACATACATACATACATACATACATACATACATACATACATACATACATATTATTTTGTCCAGCCGTATTCATACAACCATGTTATTAGATATTGTTTGAAAGACTACAACAACATATTTCGACTGAATTAATTTAATCAAATTTAATTTAAAGGATTAATTATTGTATTTTTAAATTAATGTATTGCACACAGCCTACAAAGTTCTCTTGTAAATATCTTTCTTTAATACATTTTTTGTTTGAATTGAAATGCCAATTATTACCAACCCCCATTTACACTTAAGTGGAGACTGTGTAATTTGGATTATTGTAACTGTGGTAGGAATCTCATACAAAATAAGAGATTTAGTTTTTTTCTGCGAAAAATGCAAAACTAAGATTATTCTTAGTTTTGCAAAAACAAAAGTGTGGATGAAATATTATATGTTTAGTTACTATGTGATAAAATGCATATCGCTCGCAAAATTCAGCACACAGGCAGTCGCCTGGCTGTGCGTATATAGCCTGGCACGTGTTGACTACACAGACACTAGGCAACATTTGACTGTATACACTGCACAGATGGCCGTCTAGCTGTGTGTGCAGCCAAGCGATCGTACAATTGGGGGATTCGCGGCGATTTGCTGGATTGGCTGATTAATCTTTAATTCAATGCTCATAAATAGGAAAGGTAGAAAAAGACCTGACTAAATTAAACCGTTTTTGTCCGATGTTAGAAGTCATGTTTTTGGTCAATTTCAGAGTCAGATTCATGTTTTTTTTAACGACTCCACAGCCCTGCATTTGATGCGTTCTCATTAAAATATATTATGTTATGTAATACTCAATTTATAAAAAAAATCATTTTCGTTCAGTCATTTACTTTTGAGCGTTACACACAACATCCTATAGTAAGAATTTTTAAATTTGTCAAGTGTAGTGGATTTTATTCATTGGATATAACTGGTATACCATTTGTAAAAATTATCTAGGTAATTTCCCATGTCCTTAATTACTACAGAGGACTGAAAAAAGGTTGTCACCTAGCCAACAAATTCTCATGTTCTCAACTTTACACCAGTGAATTCTTGCTTTTTTTATATTGTCTTAAAATCTTGATTGCTTTAAATCTTGATTGCTTTAAATCTGGTTATATTTTAAAATTTGTGTTCGATTCTTTCATTTTAATTTCAGGAATAAACCATTTCTTAAAATGAACGCTTTTTTCCTGCAAGTGACTCTTATTCTGGGTGCATCATTACTACTCGATACCACTTTTGCTGCCAGCATCGGAGTCGACAATGATCTTAGTGATTTTGCTGACATTCAATTCAACGCCGACTATGGAAGAACTTCCAAAAGTGATAACTTCGCCGCTGAAATGTCCAAGTTCTTACTAGACAGTAATGGTAAACCAGTTCCAAGGTATGAAACAGATTATACTAACAGAGGTACCCTGGTTAGTTCATTTGATGGCAACCTTGAAGCGATCCAGCAAATCAACCAGATGGAAAAAGATGACAGTCCTAAAAATACTCTGTTGTTCGATACTGAAGTAAACAAAATGTTGGAAAATAAAATAAACTATGATGTTCTGCAAGATGATTTGAAGTCTGCCGTGTACCACGACACAAGTTACGATTCAAAAAAAAATCATTTCGATGTTTTAGAAATGTGGAGAGTGAGCCGTGTGTTTTTATTGATATTCTTAATCTTTCTGATAGTCGGAAGGCTTATTCTGGTATGCCGTTACTACCATGCCAATAAAAAACTCAACAAGACTGACACCGTTCATCTCGGAATGCCGAAATGCGAAGTCATACAAAGTAACTGCAGTCCCGTCTATCAAAAGCTCTCTGAAGACTTAAACGGCCCCAAAACACCGATTTTCAACAGGCATGAATTCAATAAGTCTGCCAACAATATCTTTTGAAATTCTCCAATAGGAAATTATTACCATTCATTTTAATCCTTTACATTCGGATGCCTTAATTTAAATGTTTTTTTTTTTTCACTAACATCAATTGTAATTAGACTCTTGAAGGTAATTAATGTGATAATCTTAATTCTTGATCCATTATTGAATTAACAAAATTTGAATGTGTACTAATGTAAGCAAAGGGTTAAAACGTAGATATAATCAATTTAAATTTGGTGCTTAACAAATTAAATGCTTGCCACTTAATTACTTGTAATCTATAACTTTTGATAAATTGCTAATAACCAAGACTGTTTTATATGATTACTGTAATTTTTTTATATTTATACATTTGTATTTGTCTTTAATAAGGAAGATTTCATTTTTTTTTTTACATTTCTCATGTAATCATTCTCAAAATAAAGTTATTGGATGATAACGAACGATTTCATTTATAATTTTAATATTTGTTTTATTTCACTCTACCGTTTCAGAATTTGGTAACCTGCCGAATAAACGATAAATCCCAGGTTTTTTTATTATTTTGCAATGATTATTTAATCACAGTAGACTTTATTCTCAGAAATTGCATTGAAATGATGTTATTTCAAACCACTTTGCATTTCCAGCTAGTGATATCGTTTTTTTTTATTTGAAATTTATGACGGTTATACCTAGTATATTGATAAAATTTTGCGTAGTAGGATGTTTCTTCAGAAGTTTGCGGTTAGGGAAAACCCTGTGTATGTGCTTATCAGTTGATTATTCTTGTTTTATATAACAAATAGAATTATTTGTTATAATATGAGTGATGACATTGAGAGTAACATATTTATGAGAATTTTCATTCATCTAGACATGACTGGGGACATATTCAAGAATACAAACAATGTAAACAAAACACCATTCGTTCAACACTCATGTTATACTGGTGCTGTTCTACATTAGCATACCATGGCACCTGACAAATACTGAGAAGAACTATATACCGAGCTTAGAAAAGATGCTTACATCAGATATTGAGGATAAAGTGGTTTGACTTAAAATTTCCAAGAAACTATATGCCATTGTCCACTGGCAATCCATTGACAAAAAAACGATGGCACCTCATTCAAAATAAAACCATTTACCAACATAATTTACAATATTGACTGATGGAATTTTAATGTCTAATTTAGGTTGTTCATTTATAATATCGACTGAAAGTGCTTGATGGAATTTCAATATCAAATTTGAATTGTTACAACTTGACAATGACAGCCAGTTGTCAGTTCTGTTGCATCCGTGTGATATATATAATGCCTGAAGATGCCAAAAGGCGAAACCTGGGACGTCAGTGACAAAACATGGAATCGTACAAAGTTGTAACAATTCAAATTTAAGTTGTTCAAATTATCTACTTTTCCACAAATTTGTTCACACACAACCTAGGTTTCGCCTATCAGCAACTTCGGACATTCTATCATACTAGTGTAGGGGTCGGCAGGAGTAGCTTTTTGTATAGACATTTGGGACTTGGGACATAAACTCCAATTTTATCTCATGTCAAGCAGCCGTATAACTTATGAGTTTATATATAGAACTGCCGAACAAACTTCAACTCGTAAGGCATTCTCTAACACTCTTTAGCTGACTGGTACAATTTGGCTCTTTTTACTTGACAAACTGCCGACTTCCGCATTAGTGCAATAGAACTAACAGTTTGTATCGTTTCTTTACAAGATGAATTGTAAAAAAATTTGACCCCGATACTAGGAAGTAACTATATATCTGAATTGATTTTAATAAATACTGATTTGATTATAACTACATTCTAATTTAAAAAAGGTAGCACGGTGAAAAAATAGCAATGTATTTCATGTCATTTTTCATTGTTTTTTTTTTTTGGATTGTATAGAATCACTGTATATTTTATGTATTTTGGTTTATATAGAATCCATGTTTTGTTTTTTGTTTTGTACCTGGTGCTGCAAGTGACACACAACCTGCGAGTCACTTGCCCTAAAAGAGATCGAAAAAGCGTCACGCAAAAAATCTAGCGTGACGTTTTTAAAAAATAAGAGGATCCACACAAAAAATTACTTAACACAAAACACCAGCGACGAAAGGGAAAGAATGGCGTTAAACGCGCCCTTAATCTTTACAGACACTAAATTTTCAAAATTCTAAATGAAAAAATAGGTGTCTATGACAACAAGATTATACGTGGGACGAAAGTGGTCCTTATGGTATAGACACCTATTGTTACATTTCACCACTTCCGTCCCACATATAATTTGTCGGATTGTTTTGTTGATTTTTATGCACATAAAAAGGAAAAGTAGGAAAACAACCTGAAAATATTAAACTATTTTAGTCAGAGTCCTGTTTTTGGTCAATGTCGGAGTTGTTTTTTTTTTTATTGACCACAGCCCTGTAAATTATCATTGAAAAAATCAATTGTCGGCTTAGATTGTCTACCGATTGATTTAGTCTCATTTAAAGAATAGACCAATAGAGAAGTTGGCAGGCTTAACTGCACACTTAATAATGGTAAGGAACTCAATTGGATTTTTTTATCAAAGGTATATGTTTTTCGTAATTCCTCATAGATATTAGCTGCGCAAACTATTTACTGACTCACAGTAATGTTTCATTTATGTGATTCTGAAAGGGATATCCCCCTGTATTTGATAAAACTCTCAGAAGTGTACACTGTTTGAACGATTCCAATTAAATTACTTTATTTTCCTTATCAGAAAATACTATGTATTTACTAAGTAGTAATGCTGACTAAGAAATTAACATATGAATGTCATAAAAAGGTAAGTATATTCATGAATAATAGTAATTATGATTGAAATATTTACATTATATTATTGTGGGGTGAAACGTACAGTTATTAGCCAGTTAAAAAATGTTTGACTTTGATTGGTCATAACTCTTGATATTAGACATTTTGGAAATCTGAAAATAGAACTGTGTTTGTCAATGCTCTGGGCTTTTATTTTATTTAACGTAAATCGAATTTTTGAGACTCTTGGTTATTATGAATTTTTTATGTGAAGAGCAGAAATACACTGATTGGCCACTTTCTATAGCTATGAACAGGGCTGTGAAGTCATGATGTTTTAGCTGGAGTCTGAGTCATGAAAAACAAGTGACCTTGACTACTTTTTCTACTAGATTATTGTTAAAGAATATCTCAATTAATTTGACAAATTGGTTGATCGATTTTTAATTGAATACACATAAATTAGAAAGGTAGGAAAAAACCTGACAAAACTCAACTTTTTTTAGTCAGTCATATTATTGGTCAATATCAGAGTCGGATTTGTGTTTATGGTCAGAGTCGGAATTGGAGTCATGTTTTTTTTAACGACTCCACAGCCCTGGCTATTAGTTTCCAAGGAAAACAATTCAATAAAAAAACTTTTTTTTGAGCATTTGAAAAGCAGGTTTCCTTAAGGATTAATTAACAGATAACACAAATTTGCCGACTTAGGTTTGAAAGCCAAGAAGACACTACGATTCTTTGATGGTGGAACTACAATTGGTGACAAATGTGAGATAAGGATGGCTGACAGCTTATTTTATTAGCTAGAAGTTAAAATGGCCAATAATTATACCATTCACCCAAATTATAATATCACATTAATGTCAAGTAGGCATTTCTAAAGTAGTGCTTTATAATCAAATCAGATTCTTCATAAAGGGTGTCCAAATACAATCACCAGGCCTTGTTTTCTTTCTATTTTGCTGTAAAAGATTTAAATGTATCTTACCGATTGATACTTAGCGGCATAACGAATACTAATGATGTACTGTTTAATTCTATCAACCAACTCACACCTTGGTAAACACCAACCCCCAGTTTATAAGCAATTTTTTTTCAAATAAAAAAAAATATACATCACAAAATTATTTATTTACATTATATAAATTCATTACAGATAGTGCTTTGATTTTCGTTTGAAGCTTTAACTGTGACAGGTCTTATTCCTCTATCATCCGCTGTGTTATAGTGACTTCTGAACCATGATTTAACGAGTGTTGCAGAATCCTGTGAAGTCAGTGGCAAACCTTTCAAACAAATGGTCATTAAGTTGGTCTTGAAATTGTAATATATAAAAAAAAAAAAACATTTTTAGCGGTCCAGCGCCTCACACGCATTGGTGCGTGAATGGATTGCTTGACGTGAGCAGCACTAAAGTGTTAAACAGTGTAACACGTAATATATTTTTATAAATGTTTTATCCCGTCTTGACTCTTAGAATATATTGAAAAAATCCATTTTTTTTATATAATAATATTTATGACATTCTCGACATTTTGAAAGCATGTCACTTATTGCTAGTGAAATATTTTTACAATCTAGACCAGTGATTCTCACATGAAATTTCACTTTGGCCGCATTATAAACATCAGCTATCCTATGAAAATGTCTTGTGGCCGCACCAAATCTGATAATAATAGTTTCGATATTTATTTTTTATATAATGTATTACACTGAATGATCTTTCACAATATACAGTTGTAGGTAAAATTGATAAAATTAATAAAGTAATTGTTAATTTTTTATATTGACTTGATTCATGGTCAACGTGTAACATCGACCAAAATTTTTGAACACTTTTATTATTAAAACGGCCAATTATTTAAACTCGACTAAATGCTGGATAAGTCAGGCTTATTCAATAAATTTTAAAATAATAATAATTTTACAAATTCATTTGTAAAAACACATTTTTTTCTAAATATCAATATTTACTATAAAACTGTTGGTGGCCGTAGTAAATCCTCTGGTGGTGGCCACACATGAGAACCACTGATCTAGACACTGAAAGAGTAGACTAGGATTGGAAAAGAACAAGGAATATTGAAGGTGACACATAGTGAATGTATATTTTAAAATTGGAGTGAACTAGCCAATGTAAAAGAACCATAGTACATATAAATACATGTATTCAAACATGGCAGTCACACAAGGACACCTTTTATAAGATGCAACAATAATTAGTAATACATTGTTGAAATGTTTAGTAGAATGTCTTTGTATATTTAATGATCCTATCATGAGGAAATAATCATTATTTGTAAACACACATACAGGGTGTTCGCCGGGATGGCTTACTACTCTCAGTAATTTTGTGTGTAAAATCATTAAATTCTGATGTAAAAAAATTATCAATCATTTTACAATAACATACTCCATTAACTGCTTCCCAGCATATTGTTTTTCTTCATCATTCAGACATTTATAAAAAAAAAATATTTTTTATATAGTGTGTCATATACAATCGAATAAACACATTATTTTAATTATTTAAAGTTTTACCTTTTAGATGACACAGTTTTAATATTTTTAAATATTTTTTTTGTTTAATTAAAAATTTAATTGGTACCATGACAATTAAAATATTGCAGATAAATATATAGTTTTTAAATTCTTGTCAATAACAAAAAATACATCATTATTGCAACAATAAATAGCATTGTGACATATTTTTGTCCTAATGTATAACATTCATATTTATAGCAATGTTTTTTTGAAATTTTTTATTTCCTTTACTATTTTGTTTTGAGAAGCACTGAAAAAATGTGCCTCACAGTTTCTAAGCATACATTAGATGAGATTTTGTAATAAGATTATTATTATTAATGTCAAAGTAAAATGTTTGTTTTAGAGTAGATAACTTCTAATTTACATGGCCTATGAAATAGCATAAGTGAAATATTTTTGTTGAGTTCAGTTATGAGTAATTGAATCATGGCAGACACTAGAACAGAGGAAAATTGAACAAAGAAATCATAGCAATAATGCTAAATACCGAAAAAACCAAGTAAGTACATTTTTTACAATATTTAGTTAAATGTCATAGTGGTACATGGTTGCCCTAAAAGCAATAGAGTACTTGTTAAATTTTGAATACTGAAAGCAGTTTCTATTATTATTTTATCTATATGTGTTAGAAAAAGAATATTAAACAATGCCTATGAAATCACGGTTCAATAAAGTTCAAAAAAAAATATTTAGAATATATGTTGACTGAGGGTGATTGAAAAATCAAATTTAAATCGTTTAAATTATATACCTAAATTTCCAAATGTTATGTCAATCACCACCTGAGTTTTACTTATTGGTATTTTTAGTCATTATATTACATAAATGCACTCAAATTGACATTAGATAAACTGCTCACATCGTTTATATATAAGATAAATAACATGAAATAAAGACCTTTAAGTCTAGGAGATACATTGATATCAAAATTAATTTTAATTAATATTGACTTATTCTAATACGTAAAAATTTTGAAGGGTGACACCAGGTTTGTGAGCAACAAAAGATGTGGAAATGTACAGAGTTTGAACAAGTATGATTTATGTATTTGTTAAACGTATTTTTATCCATGTATAGTAAATTATATTATTTTTATTCAAACCCATTGATTGCTAATGTCTGAATTGTTGAAACAACAGATTACAGTGTATTGATAATCTACACTCAAAAATACAAAAGGGTTGGCAGTGTTAAAACTTGAAAAAAGTTAATTTTTGTAATGAAACATAATTTGATTTCACTTTTAAGGTGTTAACTGTCACTTCTTGATGGAAAGGCATTATATTTTAAATAATAAAAACACATTTTTTTAGTACTTATTTCCACAATATATTTTTTGATCAGGACCGGTTTCGCTCATCGCGAGCATTATCAACTGATAATAATGGAAATAAGTACTAAAAAAATGTGTTTTTATTATTTAAAATATAATTTGATTTGTCCTGATAATCTCCAAAAGTTTGTTTTGCACCAACAATAATGAATTATTTTTCAAAATATTCAGGGTTTTGAATATCAGTTTATGGGTCTCATCTGGCATGGTATCTCATTGATTCATTCTAATCATGAAAAAATAATTTACGTAAGTTTATCTGTTTCAATAGACAATCTTGTTCACCTGGGAGCTTCTTAGGTCACATTTTTTATGCACAGCAAATTGGCATGCATGTTTATTGCTCTTAATTATCAGTATAAATTATCACTCAGTCAATTAAATATCACAATATTAGTTTTGACAAAATTATTCATTGCCAATATTATCAGTGACTATTATTCATTTCTTCAGTGCAGTGCAGTGCTCCGTAACAGATGTGCCAAAAAAAGATTCTAGGTGTGTCACAGCAGTTTTTCAAAAAAAAAACAAATAATTCGTCCACAATACAAAGTTGTGAAGGTGCAATCACAAGGAGACAGACTTAATTATTTCTTCACTGAAGTAAATTATCATTGATTTTTAAATATTATACACAATCTAAAATGTAAAATGAGCATTTATAAGAAGAAAAAAAAATGTATAAACAATACAGAAAGAATGAGTCATTATTGATAAATGCTTAGATAGTGAATAGTGAAATTGATTTGTGGTATGCTATGAAAACGTTGGCATGGCATGGAAGACAAAAGGTTGCAGAGCACTGGTATATTACATAATAATGAAAACTAATTTCTTGGATCAGTTTCAATAGAATTTTGTTATTAAAAAAAAAACCCTAAAGTCTTGAGTTATTTGAGTCTATCAACTATATTTACAATACATAGAGGTGTATAATATGATTCAATATATCCCACTAGGGAAGGATTCTGTATAATAGATGAGATTGTTAACCCATTCATCGTCGAACCACATAAAGGATATTCCAACACTGAATATTTCAAAAATTAATTCACTAGTGTTAGTGTTTATTAAACTTATAATGATTATGAAAATAAAACAGGCTATAATACAAAAACTAACACAGTGAAAAAATAGCAATGCATTTTAGACATAATGGTGTTCTACCAAGTAAATTCCAATTCAATCAATAATCCAGTTAGAGGGTTCAATTAAAATTATTAATGATCTAGACTTTTACCTTAAAATTATGTTGATTTAATTTAAGATATCAAATTCAAATGTGTTATTTACATATTGAAACACAATGCTTAGTAATTTCCACTATTTTTTATTACCCCTGACTGTTAATGTCTCAACTGTTGATACAGCTGATAAATTAATTAGAGACAATAGTGCTAAAACTGTCTTGTAATCATTGTTGTTATGTTATGTTAATGTGTTATACACCAATTGGAATAATAAAGTAATCAATTTCAATTCGCATAAAAAATAAATGACCTGGATCTATCAAAAATATGTTATTACTTAATTGTCATTTTTTTTTACTTTCAGTGAAATGGTTGATGAGCATGTTCCGCTGCTCCCGCAGAATACTCATGAAATAAAAAAAATAAAGAAAACTTGGATATCATTTAGGAATAGCATTCAAGAAAGAAAAATTTTAGTAGACATATTGATCATATTTTTTGGTATAGGATCATGGATCGGCGTAAACGGGATGTTTGTAGAAATACCTCTGATAGGAAAGATGGCCCCTGAATCTTGGAGTCTACCATCTTATATGTCAATAACTGTTCAAATGGCAAACTTGAGTCCAATCTTATATGTGTCATTGCGTAAATTCTTCCCTGACAAGCTTAATGAAGTGTATGCTATTTATTTTCTTTTGTTTATTGGCTGCATGTCATTAATTTTAACATCTTTCTTTTATAAAATAACAAGCAAAGTTGGAGGAGAAGAACACAGCACGGTGTTCCTCACCTTGTTATTTTTTACTTCCGCAGTCGGCTGCACAAGTCCAGTCCTATTTTTTCCATTCATGAGGCATTTCAAAGAAATTTATCTTGTCAGTTACTTTATAGGAGAGGGATTGAGTGGGTTTTTGGCGAGTAATTTAGCTTTGATTCAAGGAATAGGAGGGAATAATGACTGCCTTAATATATCCGGAAATGTTAACATTACAGAGAATAATAATTCGCTTGTTACACCATATTTGAGCCCCAGTTTTTTTTTCATGTTTTTATTTTTAATGACATGCGTAAGCCTTATATCATTCATATTACTTAACCATCTGAAAGTGTGTAAGAATGAGCAAATGAATGTTTTTGTCCATCAAAGCAATTTTAAAAACACTAGCAATGGTAATGTATCACATGTTCGTTCACCTCCTAAAGATAACACAAAGGCACTATATCCTATATCAAAGAACATGTGTATTCTGCTGCTAGTTTTTGTTGCTACAATAACCTCTTTCAGCAACGGGGCTTTCCCAGCTTTGCAGTCATACTCGTGTCTGCCATACGGAAATACCGCTTACCACTTATCAGTAACGCTTAGTACAATGGCAAACCCTTTTGCGTGTTTCTTGGCTATGTTCTTACCTCCAGCTACTAAACGATCCATGACGATTCTCGCAGTGATTAGTTTTACACTCACCATGTATGTTATAACTACAGCTATATTAAATCTTTCTGCACCATTGGTAGAAACAACAACTGGAATCGTGATAGTGGTAAGACAAATAATATAATGAGCTAAAAATAAGTAAACCCCCCTATAATGCTCCCCATTATAGAGAATTTTCCTATAGTGTATGCGGCAGTCCTCCACACAGGGTAGTTTTATCAAAATGCTAAATTTTCAAAGTAAAATTAGAATTTTTACTTGTACATTATATTATAAATAAGTACATATTTTATATATGTGCATTGAAATAATATTTTGAAATTATAAGAAATTTTAGATTTTGTAATTTTAGAAGATGCCGAAAGGTAAAACTCAGATCGTGAGTGACAAAACATGTTGAAGTATACAGAGTTTTAATGATTCAAGTTTGGTATCAGATTTCCATCAATCGACCAGTGAATATTTCATATTTTTTAAATTTGACCCACCTGACTGCTAAAGTCCTAACTGTTGAGGCGGCAGCAATTCGTTGATACTCAAAAGAATGAGAATTTTAACAATCTAAAATTTTGTGTATGAATTAATTTCTGTTTTGAAATATAGCATAATAATCGCCATGAATGTAGTACCACAAACACTGAATTAATTCTTGAAACATCTGCAGCAGTAAATAGATTAAATGTCCATTCCAAGATCCTAAAAAATTTGTGATTGCTTGAAATAATACCCAGTATACTATCTTGGTAGTAGTGACTAACACAAAACAGATAGTTTTATGAAAAATAATTCATTTATCAAAAGTTCAATTTAATTCTAGGTTCTTGTCTGGACTTTGGTGGTAGGAATATACAGCTTCTTGAAGTTATCTATATCAGCCATTTTCCGGAGTGCCGGAGAGCCATGGATGTTATATTGCGGTCTAGCATCACAATCAGGATCCGCAGTGGGCTCTGTGGTTTCGTTTTTACTTATCAAGTATACAAATATATTTACAGTAGTTGACCCGTGCAAATAAAAGCACATTAATTGAATGCTGTCCGATAAATTTATAAAAATGAAATGTTTTAGTGAATGTATTTTATTCATAAACAGATATGACAATTTTTTGCGTGTTTTTTTTGTCCTCTGCGTGAATTGTAGCTGTAAAATCAGAAATTTAGTACCATTTGAATTTGTCATGTTCTGACTTGTTACCAAACTGTTACACTACACTTGCAATGAAAACATATATTTGTCATGCTAAAGTCTTAATCAGTTCACTGCCAAGTGATTTCTGGTCAATTATTCCCTGTTCCATCATTTTCATGGGCATTATTAGCCTTCAAAACATGAAATCATTTTTTTATTCCAAAGATATACGTGAATCTGTTTTTAGAATAGTAAGTAAGTTTAAGAGTTCTTATGAAGAGGGTGTTATGGCTGGAGCCGTGAAAAACGAGTGACTCCGACTACTTTCTTGACAATTTTTAAAAATATCTCAATAAACAATTTGTGAAACTGGCTGGTTGATCTTAATAAATAGAAAAAAAGCCTGACAAAATTAAACTTTTTCAGTCAGATCTCTGTGTTGTTGGTCTTGTGTTTGTTTATTACGTCAATTAGTTGTATTTTTGGTCAATTTCAGTTGTGCCCTTTTTTTGACTCCTCAGCCCTGTTATTAAGTCTATTATATGAAGGCTTTCTGCATTTTTTCTGGTTTCCAGGATTCTCAAAGAAAAACAAAGAATGGGAATCTCACAGTACATCTAATATAAATCCTTTTTTATCTGGAGACATTCCTTTAAATACCTTTCTCAAAGCTTAAGAATAAGATTGATTTTTGAAGGATATTAAAATAATTTACACGGATTCAATTAATTTTATTATATTTAATACTTACATTCAAATATATACAGTAATGTTTGGTACATAATATGAGCTCTACAAAGCACAAGTAAATTATAAGTATAATGGAATAAATACATATTGAAAATCAATGCAGAATGAATAATTTAACATTATTTGCCATACGTTTCTTTTTCTGATTTACAGTTTTGTAAATTGTTATACCATAAATAACAAAGTTTTTTTTTTAAATAATTAATTAATTGAAACCAAATCTGTGCTCAAAAATCATGGCAATGTTATCATTGCAAGGATTTACGAAGTCGAAGCATTGATTGCCATCGCAGCGTGATGTGCGATAACAGCTTGCTGGGCTTTTGATAATGTGGTTTTCCTGTCTAATGCTCTAGATCTCATTTCGTCTTCCATCTTTTTATTCACAGTTTTTGAGACGATCTTTTTGAGTTTGTTTGCTTCCTCATTGACTTTTTTCTTTTGTTGAATTGGTGCATTTTTTCGTTTGGAAATTGCAGGTCCCTTCATTTTTTTGCTTTTTGAATTATCTGGAAGTTTTCCCTTGACTTTCATTTTACCTTGTGCCATTTTTTGGAAGCTGAAATTCAAAAAAAAAAAAAACAAATAAGAAACATCTAATAGCCTATAATATTACAGTATTTGGGATACCGAGCACAATTAATAGTAAACAACAGGAATCGAGGATTTACGGGATCGATAAAACAATTCGTTTGCCAGTAAATATGCTTCTGAATAAACAATTTCATATCAATTATGATGACTTTTCTTCTCGAAAATGTACTTAAATTTATCAGCTAAAAAAATACATTCTCTAGGTAATTTTATTACGGATAGGAAATTCGCAAACAATCGTGCCCCAGAATCAGAGAAAATAATAAATTATGCAATCGCCAAGGTAATATAATGAGTCTAAAGCAAATTCTGTATTGAATAGGTAAAATTATTATTGAATATTGCTTACCAGATTTTTTTACGTATTGGTTAGTAAATAGTCAAGTTTGTTTTCTAGAAACGGACACGTGCTTACGACTTTTGACGTATAAATGAATGTTGCTAGTATTCACAAATTCATAAATACGTATTGCTTATTTCATAACTAATATAAAAATCTTTCAAATATAAAAATGAAGCAATACTTTAATATGTCCTCGAGCTTTTATATTTTTTTTGTTAAGTGTTAAATTTAGAAATGATAATTTTTCGCCTTCCATCTCAATTTTTTGTGTTTGTTTACTACAGCGGTAAATAATATTAGTCTATGGATGCATTAAAAAGTTGAAAACGTCATTGTTTGTGTTGTGAAGCATTATTTAGGCTTTTTTAAATCTATTCGACATGTCGGATGACGAAGATGACGAAATCGACCCTTGCAACCCAGAACAAATGATGAGGATTCGCAATGAAATAGAAAATAAAAAGAAAGGAGGCCGTGTAAATGGCATGTTTGTTTCTGGCTGGGACGATGCCGATGAAGGAATCGAAGAAGAAAAGCATCCTCGGGGTGATGAACGATTTAGAATAACTTTATTTTCTATAAATAATATTATGTACGCATCAATCTAAAATATTGTTTACTTTCAGAGACCCCTGAGAAGGAAATTTTGTGGGCAGCGGAAAATGGAAAATTAGATCTCGTAAAATCTCTTCTGCGAGTGAATCCGAAACTCGTTGACGTATCAGATAATGACGGCTATACTCCTCTCCACAGGTAACCATTGTTAAAAATACTATTTATTTAAGTACTCGTGTAATGATATAGAGAATACCGCTGCTATTGACCAAGAAAAATCTGCTCATACCTTACTGCTATCTACATCGAACCTTTTTATTTCAACATTTTACTTACCGCGGACGTAGCACTGGCGTCTTTTTACAAGTACGACTTTAGAACCAAAAATAAATTCAATATTGGCTTTGAACATTTGTCTACAAAGATTCGCACTATGAAATCTTGATGAAACATATTTTCGTTTTATATTTTCTAAGAGATGTCCAGTCATTTGATAAAAGCGCATTTTTGTGGACGAATAAAAGTTTTTTTGCTTTAAACATTTTTAGGCATATTGTAAATGTTGATATTTATTGTGCAATATTCCATTTGCGAGGCTCATTTTAACACACATAATAGGGTTACTTATCTATCAATGCATTAATCAGTTTTATATTTACGACTCATTTCAGTTGCAGTCAACTACCAAATATGTATTTAACTATAAATTTTAACTTTTTCGAACTCAAGCCAATAGTTGACGATTGACAAGTAGATATCTAAAATTTGAGTATTCTTATATTTTTAACTTTTTTTGAAAACTTCATTGAAATATATTAACACTCAAAAATTACAGAAATCTGAATTGAATAACCAAAATTTGCTGATTGTCAGTGTTCGGGTTATAAAATTTCATAATTGGTGTAGTAGGTAAAGTGTTGAGTTTAAATTAAAAATTAGATTCATTGTTCACTTTAGTAATGAATAAATTTATAATGCAATTAATCGAAAAATGCCTGTCAAAGATGTAATACAAACGTCTCATCTAACAACACACAAAGTAGAATAACAAAGTTATCAATTTCAATATGTGTAATGCTTGATTCATTCATGACTACAGAAATAACATTCTCTTCACTATGAATTTTTTCATAGAGCCTGCTACAATGATCACATCGATGTTGTCAATTTACTTCTCTCGACTGGAGCATCTGTGTCAGCACGTACAAAAATGGGATGGGAGCCTCTGCACTCGGCATGTCAGTGGAATAATCCTAATTGTATTGCGAGACTCATCGCCGCTGGAGCAAATGTAAATGCGCTTAGCAACGGAGGTAATATATTATACTGCTTGCATTTAAATTTATCCGATAGACGTATTTGCTATTTCAAATAAAAAAAGTCTTGGTGGAATGTTTCTTATAAAAAATCGTTTTATTATCCACAACCCTCCAAAATAAACCAGTTTTCACTTAAAAGGTGTTAACTGTTACTTCTTGATAGAAAGGCATGATGTTTAAAAAATAAAAAACACATTTTTAGTACTATTTTCATAATATATTATGATCAGTACTAGTTCTGCTCATCGTGAAAATTATACTAGTAAAAGTACTAAAAAATGTATGTTTCTTATTTAAAATTAACTATTGTTTGTTTACATTTGATCTTTAAAACTTGAAAAAAACCCCTTTTTCAATCTTTTATTTTTTTAACGACTTAAGAGTGCAAAACCTTTTGTATAAAAAAAATTGTATTCAAGTATTTCTGGTTTGTCCTGATAATTTTGGATTGCAATATTTACATGGCTCATTATCATGGGGGAGTGGTAAATATAATGAAGGAAGTAAAAAAAGATATTTAAATAACCCTGCAAAAAATTTCAGATTATGTAATGAGCTTATTCTTCAATTTCAGATCAATCTCCACTACATATTGTCACTTCTATCAGTGACTGTAGAAAAATGTTGGAACTGTTGCTTCTTCACCCAGATATTAACGCCCATATAGTGAATAACAGCCAAGATTCGCCGAGGGATTTAGCAAGAAGGAAAGGGACTCTCGACCACCTTTTTGATATGTCCGAACCAGAGATATGCTTTATTAAATCACCGAGTTTTACAGAAAATCCATTTATAGGCGAATAGAGTAGTGATCTCTTCTTAGTTATGATTGAATATGAGCAAATGATTGTTATTGAAACTGCTTATTCACTTTTTTCATTTATGTATGCATTTATTATCAGATTAAAATTAAATTATTTTTTATTACAAATTCAATCCTTCTTCTCACTTTTTAGACAATCTGTAAAAACATAAAAATCTGCATAAAAATAAAAGAAGAATATGCCCAATTTGGTAGTTGGTGACATTGAATGACTAGAATTTTGGAAATAACCTCTATTTCATCAAATGGTTGTAAAGCAAACTTACTTTTTGGCATATCTTCAATTACTTTGGTTTGTTTAATTATATAGTTTTTTTAACGCCAGATAAACAATTACAGTGGTAGCAAAAGAGGCTCTGCTGGCTAATAAATGTAAAATCATACTAAATTTGAATTGTTACAACTTTGTACGATTCCATATGTCTTGTCACAAACAACCTGAATTTCGCCCTTCGGCATCTTCAAGTATTCCATCGCACGGATGCAACAGAACTGACGTAAAACAAACAGTTAGCATCGTATATATAATATATTAAAATTATTATTAACAGGAATCTACTTACCAATAGGCAAGCAAAAGATTGCAGCTGAAAAGAATGTAACAATATTAATCCAATAATAATTAGCTATAACAACATTCATTAACGATCTTGCTAATGAGTTGTCGTTATTGAAATGGGGTTTTCAACAAATTTAAATCAAGTAATCAAATTATAAATGTGTCTTCTTTTATTTAAAGGATACCTAATATCAAACATCTAGTGATGAGACATAAGAATTATCGTCATGAGATTTTCGATTCATTGAACCGATCTCACGTAAAGGGTACAACAAGGGGGAGTTGGGAAGATTGAGTTGATCGTTAAGAATGAAGTTTGAATTTAATAACTGGCCTCTATTAGTTTCTAAAATCTCCTGATAAAACAATTTATGGTCCCCCGTGTTATGATGTAACAATTGAACTCCCTCATCCGCGTCAAACGAATGTCCCTCCGACAACAAATGGTTTGCAAACGTAGAAGTATCCTTCTTCAATCTATAAGCAGCTAAGTGTTCTGAAACTCAAATTTTTATGGTGCGCGTGGTTTTACCTATATAAAAGTGTTGGCAATCCAAACATTGTAATTTATAAATACCGGACTTATCCCTAAAATTAATGTTGTCCTTGTTGTTTACTAAAGTTTTGGCCAGTGAGTTCTTGCAATAAAACGCCGGTCTGACACTGTTAGCGAGTTGTTTTTTAATTTTGAGACTAGTATAACCTAAGAAACTTAGTTTACACCAACATCTGGTGCTCTCCAAGTCCCTAGGCATTATACCTTGGTATAACAATTTTTCCGCTTGTTTAATTTTTTTTTTTGCCAAAAGGTGGTCTATAAGAGACAGATCATAGCCATTATTAATAGCTATCTGTTTAATTGTGTTTAATTGACATGTAAAATTTACTTTACTTAGAGGAATGTTTACTAATCTATGGATATCTGAATTAAATGCCGCTAATTTATAAGAAAAAGGATGTAATGAGCTGTGGTTTATAACGGCATCCGAAAATGTTGGTTTGCGGAAAATTTTAAATTCGTACATACAGCTTTCAATATTAATATTCAGGTCAAGAAAGTTTATATTCTTGCCTCCTATTTCTAACGTAAATTTAATGTTGACATCTAAGGAGTTTAAAAAATTGTGGAGGATAGTCAATTGTCTATCGAAATGTCTTTCCATTAAAAAGACAAAGGATATCGTCAACAAATCGAAACCAAAAAATTACGTTTTTTGTTTCTAATGTGTTATTAAAAATAATACCCTCTAAGTAGTTCATGTAAAATTCCGCCAACAGTGGTGACAGACAACTTCCCATTGCAAGGCCTTCAGTTTGTTGATATATTTTACCATCAAACTGAAAGTAATTCTGCTCCACGCAATCATCTAAAATATTTAATAATTCTTTAACAATTACTGGATTGACTCTACGTGTATTTAATATGTCTTTGATTATTGTCTTACATTTATCAACGGGTATATTAGTGAATAAGCTAACCACACAGCTAAACACACAACAAAAGAAATTAGCTTCGCGGCGGTAGGGATATTAAAATTTTTAATTTTATTTACGACATCTAATGAATTTTTTACACTATGAGTCGGTTTGAACTCGCTATAACTACGAATGAGGGTGTTGGCTTTTTTTGAAAGTTTATAAGCAAGAGCATTAATATATGATACTACAGGCCAAATTGGGTTTAGGGGTTTATGGATTTTAGGTAATCCGTAAAGTTTAGGCGTTAACGGATTACGTGTAGTCAAATATGACATATCTAATGAACTAATGGTTATTTTACAATTATTTATTACATCTTTAATATTTTTATGAAATTTTACAGTAGGATCTCTATTTAAAGGGACAATATTATCATTATTGATAAAAACATTCACCTTATCAACATAATCATTTCACTTTAACAGGACCGTGGTATTGCCTTTATCCGCCTTTGTAACTATGATATTATTATCCCTAATTTTAGCTTTAACACTCTTGAGAGCGACCAATTCATCGTTGAATTTATTATTATTCTTCACACTTTATAAATAATCTTTTTTAATAATTCGAGAGCAAATATGTTTACTAGTTAAATTTTTATGTAATGCAATTTCTAGATCAAGGGCAAGGTTCTCAAAATCCGACTTCTTGTTAGGCAATTGTGGACAATTGCCTAAGACCTTTGGATAGAAGGTTCTGCTCATCTCTATTTAACTTAACACCAGACAAATTAACGACTCTATCAAAAAACTTTATTGGTGTTTCTGTATTAAGTGAAGGCGGTGAATTATCACAAATGAATTTATTTCTTTCTTCAATCAGTTGTTTTAGTTTAAACGCTTAAATATTAATATAATATATAAACATAAAAATTAGAGTTTCAGAACACTTAGCTGCCTATAGATTGAAGAAGGATACTTCTACGTTTGCAAACCATTTGTTGTCGGAGGGACATTCGTTTGACGCGGATGAGGGAGTTCAATTGTTACATCATAACACGGGGGACCATAAATTGTTTTATCAGGAGATTTTAGAAACTAATAGAGGCCAGTTATTAAATTCAAACTTCATTCTTAACGATCAACTCAATCTTCCCAACTCCCCCTTGTTGTACCCTTTACGTGAGATCGGTTCAATGAATCGAAAATCTCATGACGATAATTCTTATGTCTCATCACTAGATGTTTGATATTAGGTATCCTTTAAATAAAAGAAGACACATTTATAATTTGATTACTTGATTTAAATTTGTTGAAAACCCCATTTCAATAACGACAACTCATTAGCAAGATCGTTAATGAAAGTTGTCATAGCTAATTATTATTGGATTAATATTGTTACATTCTTTTCAGCTGCAATCTTTTGCTTGCCTATTGGTAAGTAGATTCCTGTTAATAATAATTTTGATATATTATATATACGATGCTGTTTGTTTTACATCAGTTCTGTTGCATCCGTGCGATGGAATACCTGAAGATGCCGAAGGGCGAAACTCGGGTTGTTTGTGACAAGACATATGGAATCGTACAAAGTTGTAACAATTCAAATTTAATATTGAAGTTCCATCAAGCACCTTCAGTCGATATCATAAATTAAAAAGTAATATCATACAATAATAGCTGTTGAAAACAATTGTTGGTAAATTTGCAGTGATTGAATTACACTGGAGAAGGCAGATTGCAACATGTTAGTTGTGATAGTAGAATATAAAAGTGTTAATGCTCTTGTGTACAAGTTAATTTTTGTAATGAAATATAGCGTAATTTTTACTGATATTTTTAAATTGGTTTATCTCCAACGCTGCAAAATCAATTTTTGAAATGCTCGGTGTTGGCATATCCTCTATGCGACTCGACAGGGATTGGGCTAAATAAAAATCATACCGTAAATTATAAAAACAAAGGAAGAAGATTTTTAAAAACCATATAATATTAACAGTATAAAAATATTATAATATTGACAGGGCAGTTAATTTAATGCATATTATACAATGTTATCTCTCAGGTGGGAAATCGTATAATCTTTGCATGTTATGTTTGTTAACGCCTATACATACAGCAAATTGGAGAGAAGGATGCTTGCACTCGTATTGATAACTGTTTAACAGATCAGTCAAAGATGCAAACAAAAATTTCTCAGTTTTTCAATCAAGTGTATCTTCGGTTGGAGGGGAATCCCATACTTTAAAAGTTTCTCTAGAAGCACTCAAGAACATATTTTGACTAGGGTGTCCGCTTAGAGAATGAACAACACCGTTTGTATTACTGGAATGTATAAATTTTGCAGTCACTTGTCCAGATATCAGGTCCCAACACCAGATATCTCCGCTTGCCGAGCCTGAGAATATATGGGAATCTTTGAAACTCACGAAGTTTTCTAATGAATAATCTTTACCACCATGTCCTATGTACCTGTGAAAATTATAAAACTGTTAGTTGATTCCTATACAAAAAAGAGAAAATATAGTAATAACAGAGGATCTATATGTTGTTGAAAGTTATTTCAGTTTCTGCAATTGTCAAATTAGGCTTAACTTGACATACTGCAGAAAAGATAGACAACACATTGCCTCACTTATTTTAGCATCATAACTTTCATGTATAATTGAAATATTTAACATGCTTATGTGTTTAAAGTTGTTCTAGGAAAATAGATAAACCCAAACAGTAATATTAATAAATCATTTAAGTAAATGCATTGAGATTCAATGATAGCATAATTGGGTGGATTCCTTATAATGACTTAAGTAGAGGTGATAAGTTAATATTCAACCAGTCATTAAAAATATTATTAACTTAAGCTGAAAATAGCTATCAAAAAAAATGTCTAGAAGAAAAGCACCATCAACAAAAATCTAAAACAAAGTGTGTTTTTTTATATTTATATAAAAAAAAAAATAAGCGATACAAACGTTGATAGCAATTCACAAGTGTTCTTATCCATTAATTTGACTGTGTCGTCTGAGCATGATACCACCATACACTGCCCGTCATGTGTCAATGAAGCGTATGTGATAGATCCTGAAATTATTCCTTGTTATGAGCACAAACATCAATTATATGAGACTAAATGTAGGAGAAAAAATGTTGTAATTTGCTTTCACTTACCACCGACAAAATTTGACGTGACTTGTCCCATTCTAAGATCATACACTCGAACATGACAGTCTACTGAGCTGGTCAAAATTTCATGATCGGTAACTTGAATAGATGTGATACAATCCTTGGCATCTTTTAGAACCTGAAATCAATTTTGTATCAATGATTTATGAAACAAGTAATATTCGATTTAGAATTAAGTGTCAGAAAACATATTTTACTGTTTAGATTATAAACTTTAGAACATTCTTTAACTGGCAGATATCCGATTATTTAATAGACAAAAAAAGCAATAGATGTCCTTCCTGCGGTAAAAATATTTTTTACTTTTTCACCTGTTCATACCATACCTGAATTGGCTCATTCTTCCTAGATTTTAAATCCCAGCACATTACTGTATTATCATGTGAACCAGATATTGCAATTGAAGATTCTTCATTAAACCTGTTTCGAAAGACAATTGTTTTTAAAAAAACCTGACAGTGTACAAAACAAAATATTACTCTTCTATAATAGGTATCTACAATTTTATGTTATTCAATAAATGTATAGGTTTGGCAATGGTGTTAAGCCGAACACAATACTTTTTACACTCTTATAATGGAGTTTTACCATGTAAAAGCCAATTCATTAAATATTCTCAGGTATTTCTTATGCTCTAGTAATATTTCAATAATTTTTTTCATAATCTTTTACAGAAGTGATCATCGATATATGTTAATTAGCCGCCCTATGCATTTAAACGTATGTGATAGACACACTTTGACTATAAAATTCTTTGCTATCACATATGTGCTTGAGAAAAAATAATATACCTTAAAACTACAAACCGTTAGGAATGTGCATGCACCCCAACTGTGTGATTAGAAGTCTTCACGACTAGCTCTTCAAGAGCAAGCAAAGTGTACAATCAGTATTTTGTTGTTTCGTAATTTGAGGTGTGTAAAAATGGTGATTTTTTTGCAAATTTCTCGAAAAATTACCTGCAGATACAATGGTTAAATTACATTATAATAAGCCTTACTTAACACAAGAAACAGTGCTTGCATGACCTCTAAGGCGGCGCAGTGGTTGTCCTGTGCTAACATCCCACAGTATAACAGATTTATCACTGCTACAGGAAACAATATGCGTGCTATCACACGAACCGGCTGCATCTAACACTTCATTTCCATGACCGCCATATACTTTTAGCATTAGACTTCTTTGTGGATTCCATAATTTGATTTTTTTATCAGCACCACATGTTAAGCAATAAGATCCGTCAACTGTAACATTTATCAAAGCTATAACTTTCGATTTTACTTTTTCATTGTATGAGGAAAAAAGACAATAAAAAAATCTATAACATGTCATCCAGCGCATTTACAATGACATTTCATACATATCACAAGATTTTTAAAAATCGAATTCTTCTGAAATTTGCTAGAAATGGAATCTTTGAATAGAGAAACGTAAAATCTTATTTGACAATTTTTATTTACAAGATGTAAGTAACTATAAAAAAGAATGTTGAATACTTTAGTGAGGTTATAATTTTGTTGATGAATTGAATAAATTATAAATATACCATTGAATCTAACCGCTCTTATTGCACCCTGTTTTGCATCGATTGTTTTTTTGCAAACCAATTCCATGTCTTAAATTTTAGTTAAAGTTTGTATTTCAATTTATTTATTTATAAACAAATATATGAAATTTGAATTTGACATTTCGATAAGTGTTGCAATGATCAAAAAAATAGTAAAAAATAATGATATATTTTTATGTGTTCCAAAAAGCAGTGATATTTAAAAAAATATGTTTTATTATTATAATATTATTATTTGCGTTCTGTGAACTGTCTTCATTATATATGCCAACTGCACGGTGCACTGGCGTAAGAAACAATACCACCACATGAATTATTGAACTTGTTATTTTGCAACAAGCCAATAAATGTGATCATTATAATTATTGAAAATTTACTCCAGTAATATGTAAACTTATATATTCGTATTAGTATCATGAGCCGATTAATCAAAACATCTCCTTTGATTAAGGTCTTATTTCGATTGATTTTTTTACTTTGGGGTTGTATTGTAACAAGAATAGTTTCACATGTGTTTCAATAACATCCTAAATTATTTAATGAAAATTAAGAAGCAGACGCGAGTAGTCCGAGGTAGAACAAATAGCGGTCGATTTCCCTATAAGCGTAAGAACTGTTCATTTGGAACTTCAAATATAACTGATAAATATGCTTTTTTTTATAGATTTATATCTGAACTAAGTAAAATTACTTACTAACTTACATGTTTTGTTGTTCACTATCTGAATTTTGGTACTTGACATTTCTTGACATTCTAGTACACGTATGCACAATAGATTGTGTCTTAAACAAATAAGAAGAATTTAAAAATGCGAGTTTAAATGCATCAGTGATAAAACATATGAAACTAAACAAAAGTTTTAATAATTCCAATTTGATATTGAAGTAAGCATCCTCAATCTTTATTGTTCATTACCTATATCGAAATCTATAGTCAATAATATTGCACAAAAAAAAATTGTGTAGATTAAATAATTACCCCTCTGACAGCCAATTTCTGAAATGTTGAGAACTTAAATTAGATTTGTCTGTTGATAATTAGCACTATAAAATATAAATGTTTCTATAAGAGCCCTTTTTTATTTTATTGATTGAATTGGCATTTATTTGGTAGAACTCCATTATTTTATAGAAATAAAATATATTCACCATGTTATTTTTTTATTTTATAACATGTCCTAATGACTTTTATATGGATGGTTGACATCAACCTTTCTGAATATATTTTTGAAATATTCGGTGAAAAGATATTCTTTATTTTGCTTAGCAGAGAATGAGCCAAAACAATATCTATCGATTTTTTATACTTTCATTGTAACGCCTAAGGCATTGATAGCGAGATATTTGATATTTCAGAAACTTTTATATCTATAATATGAAAATCTTGTACAAATTTCGCCATTGATCTTCAGAGATTCACAATCTGATTTTTTCACTCCCTCAGACAGGATATATTAAATAAAACATTTATTATTTTCCAGAATCACATTTAATTTATATTTTTCTCAAAAAAATCTTTTTTACAATAGTTTAGTTAAGCAACAATAAACATATAAAAACAAACAGACGTCACTTATTTTAAGCCTGTTGAGAAATTTATTCTATAACTAATTGAAATTAATACATTAATATTGAAAGAATTATTATCTCTTTGCCGGTGAATATACAACATTAAGAAGTCTGCAATCTGCTTCTAACAAAGTCAAATCAGTTTCGGATCCTAAAAATTTGGATGATAATTCAAGGTCATTAATCATTAGTCTCACTTTAGCACCACGGACATATTCTTCTGCCGATTTATTTGGTCTTTTGCAGACACAATGAAATTTCCATCCGAAATCAATATAAAGGTCATCTTCAACGACTTGTATTATTTCTCCAATAACAATTTTACCTTCAGGGTCTCCAAGCTGAAATCATATTAATGAAAGAAAATACAAAAATTGCAATTAGAACACATCACGCAATAAGTCTCTATGATGACATATAGATAGCGCCACTATTGAAAAATTCATACAATTTTAAGATAGTACAAACTTTCAAATAATATAATATATTACCCACTTGATGTGGTCAGAAATTTGTTTAAAACTGCTAAAAGTAATGCCATTATTAAGGAAATTTACATAATTATTAATATTACAATAAAATATTAATATTACAAAACTATGAAAATTTGCCTTATGATTTGTTCTTGAGATGTTTTTTTGCAACTTTTTCATGCTGATGTGATATTTGTTATTCCGTAATTCATTAGTTTCCTTTATTGCAATGTTTGAAATTTTGCCGATTTCCAATATCCTATGAAATAGCATTGTTGTTAGATGTTTTTGAAGTGAAAGATCATAGTAGTGTTAGCAAAGATATATACAATAGGACATATTTACCAAATACGACACAATAATTATTATTTTGGTCATATAGATTCTAAATAACAAGAATTCAATACTGATGTAATATTTAACTACTAAATATAAAATTAGAACATTTGCACAGACATTTTTATAAATGAACCATTAAATAATAATAACATCTTAGAATCAACATTCTCATATAAAACATGATTAATGTTTTCGTTAATAGTATAATGTTTATAAATAACTCCCATAAGTTATTTACAATCGTGGGCGTCAAGTTTAATTGATAATTTTAACAAACTGGTCTTTTAACTTTGAGGTTATATTGAATAATAGCAATCTAAAATAACATACGTCAATGAATTTGGAGGAACGAAGTAGGGAGGCAAATGTGCGGCTTTCAGGCTTCTCTATTTTAACTACTAAGTCATCTGCATGCTTTAGAAACGCTTTAGCAAATCCTCCAAGTTTCTTCGACTCTGCATCCGTCTCTGATGGTACTGTTGTTTCCACTGTTGAAAAATTACAGGCATTCGTATTATGAATAGTGCTTAGAACTGATGTCTTGCTGGATAGCAGAGTGTTAAAATATCTTCTACTCAAAGTTCGCAACATAGTAAATATTTGAATTTAAACTATTTGTTCCAAAGTATTCGAATATCTATTTTAACTAATGAGGGAAATGTCAAAATGAAATGTTGCTATAATATAAACTTAAAATTTTCCTCAATTCAATATGTATGGAAATAAAGCGCTTCTCTTTCAAGTCGCCAGTCAAATCAAAAATCCACCATGTACACGTTGAATGGATCAATGAAAATATTTTATACTCATATAACATTTAAAAGAAAATAGCCGATAAGTAATTTTTATATCTCTATTAGCTGACCCGGCAAACGTCGTACCGCCTCAGAATCAATAACTTATTACATGAAATAAATTCAGTATTTTTTTCAAATTAAAATGAAGTAGGTTCAAGAAAGTAATATGTTAAAACCAGAATATAAAGTATTTTAATTATGTACATTGAAATGAATATAATTCGCGTGGCAGCAAGGATATTGCAATATTGAAACGAAATGAAATGATCGCGTAGCATTGTTGTTGGGATGGTTGCACTTGGGTCGATTTCGCATGTCAGTTTTTGAGTTGTTTGTAGATGAAACGGCAATTTTAACGTTCCACAAAGATCCAGGACTTATATTTTATTTTTTTCTCTTAGTCTACTGAACCCTGGGTCTTCATAATTACACATTACTCGACTTAAATAAAAATATTTCAGTATAAAACCATTTACCGATTCCCGCAAAAAATCAACTGTTGCAATGAAATTGGCAAGAACCTTGCGTGTATGCATACTGTGTCAGTGTGAACAAATCGAGCGAATGGAGTAGTGTAAGTAATATCCCTCCCCCCCGCCTTACGTCTTCATTTGCGAGAATCCGCTGGGCAGGGATAGTCAACTTTAATTTGAATCTTGAATATTTTTATTCACTATTTCTTTTCGTTGTAATATTTTTTTTTTGTATTCACTGTTTTTACTGTAAAAATCATTTTATAAGCGAGTTAAGCTTTGAATTAGCAAAGTTCAATATTATAAAAAGAAAAATTCAAACGTCATCAACCATAAGCAACAACAAAATGCCTTCAACACGGTATTGCATTGTGACGAGGTGCTACCTGAAACGGCAGAATTTTATGGTTGTATCCCGCAAAGTTCAGAAGAAAGAAATCTGGAGTTTTGTTCTAAAGATTCAATAAAAAGAACAAATTTTAAGCAATAAAAAAACATTGTTTAGTTCTCATTTCCACAATATATTTTTGACGTGACAACGTCTTATAAATCGATGAATGCCCGCTGCACGCACGAAAAAACATGACTCATTGTCCCGTTTGTCGCGTGCGAATAAAATATATCAATAAAAAATTGTAGTTTTTAAGGTGTTAACTGTCACTTCTTGATGGAAAGGCATGATATTTTAAATAATAAAAACACATTTTTTTAGTACTTATTTCCACAATATATTTTTTGATCAGGACCGGTTTCGCTCATCGCGAGCATTATCAACTGATGATAATGACAGATGACAGTTGATAATGCTCGCGATGAGCGAAACCGGTCCTGATCAAAAAATATATTGTGGAAATAAGTACTTAAAAAATGTGTTTTTATTATTTAAAAAAAAAAAAAAAATTGTAGATTTCATTTCACTCCTTCGTATCCATACAAAATAATGATAATTCAATAAAAATGATTCCATTTTATTCATAAAAGTATGCAATCATTTCATCAATGTTTTCTTATGACGTTGTCACGTTAAACTATCGTCCGTAAACCGACTTTACAGACAACCAATTTTTTTTGATCAGGACCGGTTTTGCTCATCGCGAGCATTATCAACTGAAACCGGTCGTGATTAAAAAATATATTGTGGAAATAAGGACTAAAAAAATGTGTTTTTATTATTTAAAATATCATGCTTTACAATCAAGAAGTGACAGTTAACACCTTAAAAATGAAAAACAACAAAACTATTTTGCAAAATCTATAACGAACCGATGTATTTGATACACTCATATACAGAAAGAACAAAATATTTCTTATCCTATACGCAGTAAACATTTTATTTTAAAGTTACCATATACATATATAAAAATTATTTAAATTTTATTCATTTCATTATTCGAATAATTGTATTTTTTGGATTTTTTTTTGGTAAATTTATTAATTTTAAAATTTCATTATTTTTTAAGTCTTATAAATTGTAGTATGTTTTAAGATAATTAATAATTGTACACACTATTTTTTTTTTTTTGAAAGTTTATTTAAAATGTTTGAAGTCCCTGGGCACGTGTCATGTGGATTGCATTCGGCCAATACACAATAATTGGCTATTGTTTACGATTAGCGCTATTGTTGAAAGAATGTTCGTTGTGGGTGGGCGTCAGTTTGACCAGTTTGTCAGTTCTTCCCGAAATGTTTTCGATTATTACATTGTTTTACAGATTTTCATTACTTTTTGCATTATTGGGAATAATATACGTTTTAAAATTATAATATTGCTAAATTTACAGTTAACGAAAGAACCTAACGAAGAGTTTTTCTAATTTGAAGCATATTTTTTCAACTGGACACTGAAGATCCAGCACCATGACAGCCGGATTTTTTTTAGCACGGTAAGAGGAGTGTTGAAGCATCGTGGTCGTTATCCCAAAAGAATAAACTGCCACAGCAATTTCGTATCTCGCACGAATAGAAAAATGAGAAATGTCTTCCCAGTTGCGTCGGGCTCATCGAAGAAAAATAAGCCACCATTTCCATCAAAAATTGCCTTAATTGACATATCGTACACTTCCTTCTGTTGGGGGTTCAACAGTGGTACATTCGTTTGAACTGATTGCTTCAATGATCCTCGATCATATTCACGTCCAATTACCAATTCTTGATTGAAAGCGTCTTTCATTCCACAATCGCGTTGGCATTCCTAATTAACTAACAAACTGCCGCATATGAGTTAACATGTCTTCTACCAAAAACAAAGCCTGGTTATGTTTCTCCTCATTCACATCGAGATCGGAATTCCCTGGACTGACAGGAATCTGATGTAAAATTTCTTCTGACATATCATCCTTATATTTGGTCCACAGTTCACTTGGATTCGATGGGAAGCATGTCAAAATAATGTGCGTATCTGACTTGGAGATGCAGAAACAATTGCTTCTGCGATTGTCATTTCCCAATGAGTATCGTTTTCAAGCAAATTGAGTAGTTGACATGCAGCATGTAATGTTGGGTACACTATACCATTGTCAGTTTGAAGTGATACAAATGATGTGACCCACGAAGATTCACCATCAACAACAGCAAGTAAAAGCATTTGTCATTCTTCAGATGGATTGTGCAAATGTGACCAAGAGCATCGGTAAAACATAAACCCGATTGATCAAGAATCGCTTCACCTTGCTTCTGACGTTGAAATAAACTCATTAACCATTCTCTAGATGCACCGCCAAATTGTTTCATTCAATTTCTGCTTTCCGTAGTTTTTCCCGTGTTTTAATAGTTATTCTGCTATTCGGGGCAAAGAAGACTCTAACAAATCAAAGAGCATAAAAATCGGTGAAGCCATTCTTATATTCAGTTATAAATGGTGTAACTATCCTGACTTTGTTTTATATTTCTATGAATTTGTCCTAATTTATAAATCAAATCATAAATAATCATATTTAGAGGTGCCTAAAAAATATAATATCTTGGCTAAAAAGCTTATGTTAACAAGTTAATCATGCTTTGCCAATCATCGAGGCACATCACATGTGCGAGCGCATAGTTACGTCGCACAATGTTGCCCGGACAAAATGAAACATTGATTTATGATAATCTGTTTATATTTAAAAATTATGCATTTGTGACTTAACTGGCCAACTAATATTTTTTTGTGTAAAAACTTTCATTTCAGATAAAAGTGAGTATAAACATCATATCACCAATATTAAAACAGCCTTTGGTAGTGGAGAAGTTAAATTGATTGTAAAAACCAGTGAATACTGCAACAGAAGTGAATGACTGACAACTACATTTTCAGAAAGGAAAAAAAATTAATCTACTTAATTACTTGAAATAATTTACTATCTATGATTTCAAATCAAAATTGAAAAAACGGTTTTAGCAAGAGAACAAACAAATTAAGAAACTATATCAAAGTATTTATACCTCTACAAAATTTTAATTAGGGTTATTGATTTAGGCTTTCCCTTTCTCTAAAAATTTCTGTCTCAAATTGTCACCATTATTTAAGCAATTGCAGGGAAATCATATAATTATGCATAATAACTAAAATCCACTGCATTAATTTTAAAGATATTATTGTTAATTGTTGGGTTTATTCAATGTCTTAGAAAAACTCTACATTCAATGCTGCAATAAGCAAGATGATATATTGTCTATCTATTCTTAATCAGTATATAAAGCTATGCTTGAATTTAGGTTAATCATTGTTATGACAAAGGCTTAAGCCAAAATAGCTATCAACAACCACATTAAAAATTTTGTGGACCTAAATACTTTGATATTTTTACCTTATAATAATGGTTTCTACCAAGTTAATGCCGATTCAATGTATAAAATAAAAAGACATAGTTTTATTGTGATCATCATATTTTATTTTCGCTATACAGAGAAGACAACTTTCATATGTATGAACACGTCAAAATATTAAGAGTAACTTTTACATATTGTCTCTTTTATCACAAATCAATAATAATAAATATTAGCTAACTGGAAATTGTTGTAAGATTATATTTTGTCAGCAATTTTCGCTAAATATTAACACTTTTAAAAGATATGTTTTTATATGTCTCACATCAAAATATTTATCAATTTTTAAAATATACATTTAATGAAATTTAACAAGCATGAATTTGATAATTTTGGATATTTAAAAATATTAGTTTCCATTTGATAAAAATATATTTAGTATAGCATTGTATGTCGCCTAAAAGGGATACATAGACATTTATTTTATATTATTACATTATACTTTACATACAGCATAAAATCTTTATACCTAATTATATTTCAAGTTAAATCAGCTTGTCCTTTGCGAAAGCTTAACTGATGGAAAAGATGGTAACTTGATTTTAATGACAAGTAAACATTTATAAAATAACACTTTATTTTGCTACCTTTACACATCTAACAACATTTTTAACCTATTGTTATTTTATTCTAAAATAAGGGTTTGGAACCCTGTGACATTTTTGGATCACTTTGTGAAAATTAAGCTGTCGTTTCTTGATAAATTATTTTTCCTTGCATAGTTTAATATACTGTAGGGTTGTTAAAGATGGCATGTTTAAATATAAAGCCTTTACACTAAGAATTGACAGTTAAAAACCCTTTGAACCCTAAAAGCCTGGAAAAGCGATATTCCTACTACAACAGCTTATGCATGTAAAATAACTTTAGTACATAGTGATGAATGCTTTGGTGGGGGAGTTTGTGGTTGTTTGTGGGGTCAGTATGTTAAGTTGTCTTAAAAAATCAAATAACCAACTGTCTCAAATTTTCATTCACTCTCACATCATGCCAAATCATTGGTATGAAAGAAAACTGCCTCATACAAATCAAGCAGTCAATTTGAATTGAGTTAAGTTTGGAAGACTTCAAGATAATAATTTTAGTGCCAATACTTTTGAAGTAAGCAAAATGATGAAGCATTATCTGATGTAAATCTATGTTATTTTTAAATTGAACAATGAATATTAAAATCAGACATTTTTTTTGAAATTGTAACAGTTAAGATATTTGGATGGTTTTTTGTGGTGGTTGTAAAGTTTCTAGGAGCCTAGGGTCTCGGTGTTTGAAAGGTAAGAGGTTTAGGGTTCAAAGGGTTAAAAGTGATTAAATTAACAGACTCACATAACAGAAGGATGTTATTAATATTTTCATTATTTGTCACCTTAATCCAGAACTAGCCCTGACTAATAATATTTCAACTGATGAGACGATTGATTGCAGTGTGTTGATAGTTAATAACTTTAACGCACAGCTAATTTTTGTATTGAAATACAGTTTGCTTTGTCCTGGTAGTATCTATAAGTTTTGGTTTACATAAACATTATCCATTTTTTTTTTTTTTAATATGGCTCTGTAGGAAGTGAGTTAACTAAAATTTAACTCGTTTAACATGAAAGCTTAAGTAAAAAAATGAAAATTAATTGAAATATGAAAATCAAATTGAAGCTCAATCCTTTTGACAGATTATGAATTATTGTCTATTCTTAAAAACCAACCGACCAAAAAAATGTTTGGTAGACTAGTTCTGCATTTAGCCGAAAGATTATTATTTTAAAGTATAGGATTGCAACATTTTCAGCACTTTTATGAAATGTTTAAATAATAAAAGACAATGTCTAGTCATCGTCCACAATTTTATATAATCCAGATTGCAACTGGATTTGCACGAGTTTTACTATTTTAATTTAAAAAGTTGTAGAAATAGTACTGAACATTGTGTATTATTGTTTAAATATAGTGCCTTTCCACATAGAAGTGACATTCATAAAGTTTATTATTTTTTTTAATCTTACTTAACAACAAAATTGACGTTGTTTGGACAATTATTTCCTAACGCATAAAAAATATGAAGTAATAATCCACGAAAGTTTCCATATAGAAACAAAAATATATTTTTTTAAAAACGATACTAAAAATTAACTATTTAAATAGGGGATGAGTATTACATAGATCAATTTATGTAAACTATAATATATGGTTACGTATATATGTATAGCTTTCTTATAATAACTAAAAACTATAATTTATTTTACTGGTTCTTGAGGCTTAATATCGACAATGCAGTTATCTTTTTTTTCAGGTTCCGGAACCGGAAGCGTTTCAAACGGTGGATTGTGGGGTGAAGTCATTTGAACAAAATGCTTTCTCTTTAAGTCGTCAGTGTCAGAGTTGACGGTTTTCAATATCTCTTCACCCGATACTTTTTTCTCTACGACTCCAGCGGAACTGGGATGATTAGCCGCAAAGTTTTTCAAGAAGTTAACGACAGGCGTGTGTCCAAATATGGTGGCTTCGTTTAATGGAATGCTTCCCCATCGGTCGTGTGGATCGTGTGGGACATTGCAATGGGTCAAAAGAAATTCTACGCACGGCAAATGGCCTTCTGCTGCGGCAAGATGTAAAGCCGTGCGCCCATCGTAGTCAGATAATGTCATGTCCATTCCAGATAATCGATGTCTGTAACACGATGAAAAGAATATATTAAGTATGCGTATGGTAAGATCATCAAAATTTTATAAAAGGAAACGATATTATGAATATATTTAAAGTACCTAAGCAGTCACATGGATCAACTGTAACAATATACAAATAATACACAGTGGAAACCCAATCTTACATTCTCACATTTGTCGTTTTCTATATAGTCCTAAAAAAAACAATTCCACATTTATCCACGAGTATTTTTGAGGGTTGATAATACTATTTGAACAATTTTTACCTATCTTGTTGAACATTACCAAAATTGATTATTTATTATTAGTTTTGATGGTAGTTAGTGATTATGAGTTTTATATAATACTATAATAAAATGTATTATAGATTTACGGGTGATATGCTTATTGTTTGTTATTTGTATTTGAGTAATATTACTATGTTTTCAAGTATTACCTGCGTAAAGCACTCAAATCTCCGCTAGCAGCTGAAAACAGGAGATTTACTATACTTAAGCCTGTAGATTCAAATTTATAGCGTCTTGGATTTTTCTTATTGGTAGCATAACGCATATTATCATATCTATGAAAATTGAAGCGTTCCACAAGTTCCTGCAAATTAAAACAATGTTTATAATTACAAGTGTGGAAGAAATGTGATTAATCAACTCAGTAGTCAGTGTTAACCCATTCTCTGCTGAGGTATGTACAGGATATTCGAACACTGATTACTTAAAAATGTATTTGGTGATAAGCAAAGTTGTGAAAATTATCAAGACAAATCAGGCTAAATTTAACAGCTTGTATGCAACAGTTTTGACACTGTCAAACACTCTTATATTTATTGTATCGTCGATCAATATTCTACATTCCTTTAATATTAAGTTTTAAGCATTGCTCACCACACAAAATTGAACACCTCTGCAACTATTTCCGAGTGGATCGAGATTCGGGGACCATAGGCAAATGCCCATGACATTAGGAACGACAATCAACATCGCTCCGGACACTCCAGACTTGGCAGGAAGTCCGACCTTGAAGGCGAACTGTCCAGAGTAGTCGTACATTCCACAACTGTGCATCAAAGAGAGAACGTTTCGCACGGAATCCGGCTTTAAGATCTTTTCGTCTGTAATAGGGCATATACCACCATTGGCTAAGGTCGCAGCTATCACCGAAGAAACATCACAGTTGGCTTCCATTGCACAGCACTGAAACAGAAACACAACACAGGAAAAATGGTGAGTACATTTTTATACAAATTTATGTAAATTTAAATCAAACAGTTACATGAGATGTGTTTGCAAGAATTGACTTCCATTAAAATGTAATAGAGAAATTTTTAACTCGTAGATACCTTCTGATTTTAATCCATTTATAAATAATCAAACACAATGTTTAGTATCATTTCCACAATTTTATATTAGGAAGATCAGAAACAGTTTCTCATCACGAGCATTATCAACAATGCATCAACTGATGAATGATACTGCATATCAGTTGATTCAGATTATTGGTTTTGCAACACTATCAAAAAATAAATGGTACTAGAATTAAATTCAATTATGCTGTTGCAATGTGTATGCATAACCCTGTATGTTTCACATGTATTTTAAATAATTTGACATGTGGCTTATACCATACAATAGTGTTATTAACACAGTATTGCATCACTTTTAAGGTGTTAACTGTCACTTCTTGATGGAAAGGCATGATATTTTAAATAATAAAAACACATTTTTGTAGTACTTATTTCTACAATATATTTTTTGATTAGGACCGGTTTCGCTCCTGATCAACTGATGATAATGCTCGCGATGAGCGAAACCGGTCCTGATCAAAAAATATATTGTGGAAATAAGTACTAAAAAAATGCGTTTTTATTATTTAAAAAAAAAAAAACAGTATTGCATGCCGAAAAACGAGTTGAACACATTCTGTGCCTTTCTACCAATTATTGACAGTTAACGTCAGTAGTTTATGCATCAATTCAATTAATTTACCTGGAAGTAAAAATCCATGCATTCTCTTAAGTTTGTTTTCTCCGGGTAACATTTATGCTCTCGCATATAAAATCCAAGCGCATAATTTCGATCGGCAGCTTCTCTTTCTGACAAAAATGTTGCATTATTGAAACTCAACGGCTCATTTCCTGCCATGCCTTTAAAGAAATCCATCACATAGTCAAATTTCTCGGCTAATGTCATCTCAGGCCTTACCAACGTTTTCAAGAGAGCGCAGATCAGAATCGATCCGGCGTTAATCATGGGATTGTGGGGCTTCACTGAAATTGAAAATTTAATTAGTTTCCATAATTATATATATATATAAGTATATAATATACATATTACAGAGAACTTATTTTATTTCAACATTAAAATAAAGATTTCATTTTGGCAGATGCATGTTGAGTGGTTTAGTTCATAGTTTCGGGGACAATGTTACAAATTGACTTATTGATTTTTGTTTCAAATGTATCCACCCATCTTATCTAAAACTAATTTTAAATCAAAAAACAATCAACAGCCATTTCTAGAGCACATCTCAGTGGATCTTATCGATAAGCCTAAAGCACAAAATGGCAGTCTTTACGTACATGCTTATATCTCTTGTACACTGTGTTGGTTCAATGGATTCATTCAAAATTATTTGACTGACAGTTTTGGATAATTTTTATAAAACAATCCCCAAAGGAGAGTGATAGTTCACACTATTTGTAAAACAAGTTATTTATCTATTGAAAAGATTTTTTTTCGCTATCAAAAATCAAGTCCCATTTAATTTAGCCATATTAGTGGTAAACAATGTTTTTGTCATTGTTAATAGGGCTGATTTGTTGACCTCACTGGTATATGTAAATACTCTGCCAGAGTTAATTTATAGAAATATTTAGTTCTTACTGTGTTTTAACATAATTAATATTGTTGAATATACTATGCACATTGTCGAGATGGCATCACGAAAAAATCAGACTTTAAAACGAAGTAAAAATTAAAATATAAAATTAGTGAAAACTATTAATTATATATTTAAAAGATGGCTGGGGTTTTTCGCATATAGTATCCTTAATAGGCTAGTATTGAATTAGTTAAACATTTTATTGTGTACGATGTATAATATTTAAGTGTTTTATTTTAATAGCTTCATATGGAATTATCATTTAATGTATAATTCAACGCAAACTTACTATTATAATCCAAAACCAGCTCGTTGAAGTTCCTTCCGCTGGGCTCTGTGCCAATGTACTGATGGACAATTTCTTGACCCAAAGTTTCCAAGGCCATCGCATAGGTCAAAGGCTTACTGCAGGATTGCAAGGTGAACGGTACAGTCGTATCCCCGATGGAGAATCTCTGACCGTCGATGGTGCATATACTGATACCCCAGTAATCTGGATTCATTCTGGCCAATTGCGGTATATAGCTGGCGACTTTCCCATCTGAATTGCTTTTGCCGGTCCAGTACATCTCCTCTATATCTTTCACGAAGTCTTGGAAATCGGGAACCACGAACTGGCTTTTGAAAGCTCTAGTTATCAGCACGATGTTCGGAGCGATGACTTCTTTGAACTTCTCTCTGTCCAGCTTTTGGGTTTCCGGTGAACCGCCTTCAAATCCTGACTGTCTGTGCACTTTGTACAGGTTTGTCATAACGTCTTTAATTCGGGGGTCGGTTTTACGGATACCGGTAGCTTTCAGGGCCTATAATCATTTTGATTAATAAGCATATTTTTTTATGGTAATATTTTATAAGATATATTATGAAGTTTTCTCACGGCAAGAAATTTCCCGACTGGCAGTAGTCCGGTTTCCTCGTTTTTGAACATATCGAATAGCACATCTTCAGCATTTTTTGCATCTTGGTCCCTGGATCTGAAATGGGTTTAACTGTATTTATTAAAAATTTAAATAATTAAGTGTTAATTAAGAAGTGCTTTAATTAAACAATTTGGAACTAATATTAAATAAACAGACATAGTTAATAAAAAACTGTGAGCCTATTCTGAATGAACAAGCAAACCTCCCAAATTCTGATTTGTTATATTGTTCACGTGACATCAGTCAACAATCTGAATAACTTAATTCTTACAATAATATGTCATTTGATATCATATCCCACCAAATTAAAGTCAATAACTTATTTTCTAAGTACTTAGTAAATTTCCTATTTATATTTTAATAGCATTTGGTTCTTGTGAACATTTCTCATTACTAAGTCATTAGGTTGTATTGGTTATTTTCATTATTATCTAATCGGTAATTGTCAAATTGATTTTGCTCCTTAAATTAGAGATGATATTTTTGCAATTGTAGGGAATTAACAAATGGTGAAAATAAAGGTGACCGTAATTTAAGCTTTGAAAAATGATTTAAAATACCAATTAAATTGTCAATAAGAACCTTATTAGTGGTCTATTCCAAGCAAATTTAAAATATAAAAGAAGCTTCCAATGACCGAAAGGTTGGACACCCTTGCTTTAGGTCTCCAAACAAGGAATATAACATATTCGTGAAACCAAATTAATTATTAATTCATTCCTTCTTAAAAATTTGTGTAGCTTCAATTCCTTAGAAAATTCACTCTTTACTCAAATGACATATTATATCTAAAAATAGAATTCATAAGAAAATTAATAATAAAAAAATGTGATAAGATATGTAGCGGACATTTTTCATGGTTTCGCCCCATTGATGAGTAATTTCAAATGATTTATGGATAAACTACGAAAAATTAAATAAATACACCCAGTCCTTTTTTTACGCGATACATTGGTTCCAGAAAACGGCGCGTAAAAAAATCACAACATTCATATAATTTGACAATTTGGTTCCAAGAATTAAAATATCGCGTGAAAAAGTACCAGAAACCTATGAAAAACCAAAATTTGCTCTTTAAAATTTTTGCAAAAAAAATTATATATTTTCATGGCTTAATTGCTTATAAAAATATAATGAGACTATAAAAATATTTTTTTTTTTCACTTATATGAATTATTCGCTGCTGTCACTCTCGGTTGCGAAATGTAATCGTTTGCGATTTTTTGAACGAAACTATTGAATTTTGTATGAATCTGAATTTTGCTTGGACTCTTGTATATCGGAATATCTATGAAAGCCAAGCTAAAACTCTCTTTTTTTAAATACTCATGCAAGTGTAAATTATTTTATTTTTAAATGCTTTTTACTTCAAGAGTTATATTTTTATCTTCGGTTCGTATTTATTATTTAAAATATTTGGACGTCATTGGAGGGCATTTATTTGACATAATAATTCAAAGTGGTAAAATTTATGGCTGAGAAAAGTGCTATTCAACGAATTAAATAAATGCATTGTGTTTAAACAAGTTTACAAGCGGACATACATTTCATGATTTTACGCAATTGCATTATATTTCTTTACACACGATAAAACATAAATTCACATAATATCCAATACACTTGTTAACATTTGGCAATTGTATGTGTATTTAAAAAAATGAAATGCTTTTCAAAATTAAGTTTTAAAAATACACATATATTTTTTTATTTAAAAAAAATATGAAACGTACATGCCTAGCATCATATATAAATTTCTTCTTTCAAACAAATTTGGGGAAAAAATCGCGTAAAAACGAGTGAAGCGCGTAAAAAAATATGACGGTGCCGTCCAAAAAAATCGCGTATAATCGAATTCGCGTAAAAAAAGGACTGGGTGTATAGTGTTTTTCTACCAAGGATGAACAGAAAACTATAAAATATCTACATTCTGATTAGAATCTATTTGGTGTCTAAACATTGATTTTGAACATATTCCAATATACAATTCATAACTCGATAAAGAAATAAAATGCTACCTTTACATAATAAAGCGAGCAGAAAAAATAGAACGCATTCATTTTATTTTCAAAGGATTCGATACTAAAGAAATCTTTTGTTAACCATAGACAATAGAAATTTAATCATAAAAGAATTTGAAAAAGGAATTTCGAATGTTTTTCGGTTCGTGAATACTCAATATATGATATTTTAGTAGTCTTCAAATTGTGTCTCGCAGAACTCCAGGGTTCCGTGAATCAATATGAAAAATGATTTGATGTTACTAATGGGTAAATTGAATTATTTTTTCAATAATAAATACAATATTTTTCTTTGATTGTCATTACATAAAGTAATTTATAAGCCGTTGATTTACTTTGATTATTATTTTTGTAAGGATGGGATTGGGTCCTCCGATAAAAGTTTTAAATTCTAAGGGTTCCGTGAGTCAGCGAAGTTTGAAGATCACTTTTATATATTATCGTATTACGTTTCCGGGTTGTCGGTTGTGTGCTAAACGATAAATGTGCTAAATTTTTCAGCATTCCTTACGGAAGTTTTTTTACTTACGGCTGTTTTAGAACAGCTTGCTAATACCAGTTATTGATGGAATAATATATTATTATTGATTTAAAAATAGAAACAGAGCGAATAATAAGCAAACTTACATTATTTAATGTAACAAGACTACCATGCAAAAAACGATAAGGTGTCCGTAGAAAAACAGTAGATATATCTCAATGCTTAAAATCAACAAAATTCCTGGATCCAAACATAATCGAATCTATTTATTGTATATACATAAAAAAATAGTAAATAAAAATATTTTTCGATGAAAATTAAATTTAATATAGACGCAGTGCATGCCTTACGATTCTAAAACGTAAAAAACATTTGGTTTTTTTATTTAATATAGCGTAATAATATATATAGTGCAGTTATGAATATAAGCGAGAGTTAACGATTTTTTTTTTGATGCTGGTATACGTACAAACGTATTTTTTATCATTTGTTTTTTATTTAACCGTTTTAACGCGTTCGCTGCTGAGACAACTAAGGATTATTCCAACCGTAAATATTTAAAAAAATAATTGTTTATGAGCAAACATATTAAGATTATAAGAACAAATCAGGCAATATTTTATTTCATTACAAAAATTAGCTCTAGCACGAAAGTTTTAACACTTATATTATATATAAATAATTTAAAGTGTCAATTTTTAACACAAATCTTCCGTCTTAAATGTTGAAACGCAAGCAATCAGATGATTATAGCAAAAATCAGTGTAAAAAATAATCCATAATCACTACTTTTTCGAACCATGTTATATTGAAATCGTGCAAAAAGAGCATCGGGCATCTTAGTAGCAAAAGTAACCAAAATATGTTATTATGGACCCTAGATTCATTATTTATTCCAAATAATATTCATTCCAACCAAATTTAATTATTATATAAATTGATGTAAACCAAGTCAAAAATCACCATTTTTTTATTGATCCGAGACTAATTATGATTTGCTTGTGATAAAAATGGGTTATAAAAAGAAAGCACGCATAAATTTTGCGTTTCGACAAATTATCCTCTCAATTGCTTTAAATGCATGATCGGCCACTGTCTGTATATTAGTCTGCCATGCTTATTTGTCCATTATGTCCAATTATAGAAATAAAATAAACACAGGCAATGCATCTAATGAGAATATTAGCATGTTTTTATTATTTACTCCAATTAAAGTTGTCAATGAAATATGAATCCGCAAAAAAATCGATTACGGATAAACGATAAACAATATTGCTATAAAATTGTTCACTTTTTGAAAAAAAAATGGCGACATCAGGTTTTGAGTGTTGCAAGTTTTTTCATTGCTCATAGCCGATTATTTTGTTTATCATTAACGTATCCATTTAAATGGAAATGGACCTCATCACTCATTAAATTTTTCCATGACAATTAGGATCATCATAGACAACGTGTTAAATCTTTGCGTATGAAATTCTATTGTCAACAAAATTTATAATGAAAACAAAGTAATGGATAATTTGTCATAAAGTGCAATTTATTGACTACGATGTCGAATTAAGATTTATAGACTGTTTCAAACACGTTCTTGGACTGTAGCTTTTTATCTGATCTTCTCATACATTGTAGCAGATGTTTGTGTTTATTTACTACAAACTTCATTTCTTCAAGAAAATTCACTTAATGATAAAAAGCTGGTTTTGATGAAACATTATTTTTTCTCTAAATTTCACTTTCATGTCTATACTCTACGACTGTCAAAAAATATGTCAAAAAATATGTCAAAATGACGACCAGAAAAGTAGTCAGCTTTCCCGGCGAACACCCTGTACAGTAAATATGCATGATGAAATAAAATGGCTTTTGATGCTCATGAGACCAGTGTGTGAATAGGTGTGCATTATAAGCATCCAGTGCTTCCCAAACTGTAATGTGCAAAATGTTCCAGTTTATTTAATCACTTTTCGTTTTGCTTGTGTATATGTGTAAAATATGAACATTCAATTCATGATTTTATCAAAATTTCATCGTTAATGCCACTTCGTGTTACGGCGAAAGTAAATTTCAATTTTAATTGGGATAATATGGTTTACCAATTCAGATAAAACATACTAAACCTATCAACGATAGTATGATAATGCTATCTATGGTTTCAATAAAAGTTCTGAAACGAATGTTATATCACTGAAACATACTAATGATAATGTGATTTCACTAAAATATTGGTGAAATTATATTTTTATCTGAAATATACTATCATTGGAACAAATATATTATTATATAACATAAAATAAAACTTTTGATCGTGTAATTCATTGCAAATTTTGTCGGCCACTCGTCTAGTTATAGAATCGATTGATAGGGGGACATATTTAATAACAACATGAATTCTTTAAAATAAAATGGTTTTGTCTATTTTATGCATGTGTCCAAGAAAATAATAAGATAAAATCAGTTTCATGCACAAAATTCTACTTGACTAAAAATTTTAGAAAATTATTTTTTATAGCATGTACGTGTATGTAAAAAAAGAAGAAGAAAATATCTAGCAGAAAAATTAACTGACTTAAAAAAAAATGAAATTTGGTCATGAATATTATCAACGGTAAACAATTTTATGGCTATTATCTACGATAACATTGATAACATTAAAAGGAAGCATAAATTAATTAATTTAGTTCTGCGATGTTAGGCTAATTTGACGGTCAAATGTCAAAGTTCTCTTGCGGCATTAAAATTATCAACAACACTTACATTCCCTTGTGGTGTATATCGTGGACGAAGGAGAACATCCTTGAGTTAGGCGGCATGAAAAACACATTAATTAATTAAGGGGCTCATAAAATAACGAAAATTATTATTAATTACCCGATGAATTTCGCTAGGAGCTTAATGAATCGATCCTGTTTCATACCAGCGGGAACACTGCTGGGTTTGTTTACAGAGTCGCCATTGCAGTTTTCCTTAGAACTCATTTTTTGAATTTGAATTTCAGAATTTGCGCACGATCCCGCGCAAAGTTGACAATCAAGTGTATTGCCAGTACAATTCATTTTCAGGATTGTATTATCGAGTGAGACATCAGTACATCGTACTCGAATATTTTTCTTATTTATAAAATTAGCGTTAATTTCAATAACGAATGCTAAATGTCGTCAGAAAGCAAAATAACATAATATATTCTCGCTGCAAATTCAAGTTTTAGTACCAGTGGCGTTATAAAAAACAGCGCAGTTCTTATTACATTTCAAGGCTTGGGTATTTTTTGTAACGATTATTTTTCATAGTACGTAAATCTTTTATTAATGACCCTACAACTTTAATGAGAATATTTTTTGTCTCGTTCAAATAATATATGATTCTTAATTCAAATACGTTGGTAAATGATTTAATATCTTCCATATTTTTTGAATCGCATTGAAAGTAACAAAAGCCAACAATGAAAGGATAATACATGTTTTCATTTAACAGATAATAATATAAGACAATTAAATTTCATCGCTTAGATTGCGAAGCTACGAACATTAAATAATTAAATATTATTTTATAATAGACAATTGATAATTTTAGTCACTGATGCGAACTCCTGCCTTAGATATTCACATAGATCAGGGGTGGCCAAATAGTAGCGCGATGCATCGTCGTGCCTACTTATTTTTCATAACTGATTCCATTTTCATATATTTAAAACTTGATTTCTCTCAATTCAATTTGTACGACCTTCATACTAATCGTTTTGTTAAATTTCCTATATAGTTTTCAATTGTAAGATGTGAAGAGTGTATTTGTGTATTAGGGAGAGAGATTGAATGAGACGAAGTGCAAATGAGACGAGGTGGTATCAAGATTTGGGGTGCTTGAATCCACGTAAGAATGAGCGGCATAGCAGTATAATCGATAGGTTATATAGATAAACGTGTGTCTTTTGTTCTGCCGTAAATCAATTAATTTAATCACCTAATTAAGTTATTCATTTTCCTACCCTAAACGAAGCAGATCCTACCCTTTCCATTACTTGATAATTCTAATCTAATGATTAAGACGCGAATAAATTATTATTGTAATATAGTCGTGTAAATTAATCAGCGTCTCTGGAAATAGATTTCAATTAATTCTGTATTCATTCTTTAAACAATGGCTGAATAAAATAGAATTGAATCCATAGAGAAGTATGTTGCCAGAAGGAATCGTGACCTATCCAATATAACAGTTGCGCCACTGGCGACTATAGAAGGAAATCAACATGTTGTGTCGACAAATGTATATTTGAAGACATTCTAATGTCAACACAGACACGATTTCATTCAGAGGTGGCGTAAAGTTAATTAACCACCTTTTCTATCTCTCAATAACGGTGTCATTCTTATTGATAGATTGAGATTATTGAGTGTTAAAAGAAATTTCCTTACAATACGCTAGAATCTACTAAAACCCTATTATTGTTATTTAATTTTAAGTGATAAATATGCAATCATGAAAGCCTGAGAAATGTTTTTGATAATTATGTTCGTGGTAGATAACATGACGTGTGTTTTTTGTATTTAAAACGTCAAAATATTCTTCAAGGACGAGCGCATAAAAAAATACCGTAAAACTCCAATTCTACGTTTTTCGAGGGACACCAAATTAAAGCGAAAAATGCGGGAACCGATAATTTCTATATTAATATCTGATTCAAATATTTTTTTTTCTATTATCACTTCATAACACGTTTTAAAAAACGTGTAATAAATACTAAATTATTTCAATTTTTGTATGTTAAATATCAATTATTGGAGAAAAGCCATTATATTTGTTTAGACAGTTGATAATGCTGGTAATGAGGGAATGTGATCTTTATATTTTAAAATTGTGGAAATAGTACAAGAAAGTAAGCTGGTTTTCTGCCGTTTGGCACTTCAATTTAAGTAATGAATCGTCAAGCCCGTTTGCTATTCTAACGGATGCTATAAATCATTGAAAAAAAAATATTTTTTCGAATGCCAAAAACGCTAGTGTAAATAACGCTAATAACAATAAATATTCAAACAAAAGCGAAAATATTTATGCCGGGACCAAAATACATAGACTATAAATTTAAATAAATGCGGGATTATTTAATATTGTTCTTATGGGTGCATCGTCGGGGTTATAAAAAATGAATGAAACAAGCGGGAACGTATGACCGAGGTTCCACTGTATTAATATTACGTCTCTGCCGAAAACGCCTTGTGGCCTTTTCCGTTCCATTTCCGGTTAATGATTTGTGATCCAATCTTAATTTTTTCTTGTCGGTTTTTCTAACTATTATATGTATGGATTATTATTATCTTTAATTTAAGGCAGTTTAATTTCATTATTAGTTTATCTATCCCTCTCTAAAGTGTATGCGTTAGGTATATTATCTGTCTTGACTGTACATTCTCATTACTGCAGAAAATTTACTTGCTTCTATCATAAATTTGTCACAAGTTGTATCAAATAAATAATTTTCACGTCGCTTGAATTGCAACTGAACGACCTTTCCTACGAAAAAAATGTCTGCAACAACGATTTTATTTCCTAATATATAAAATATATAAATTATAGATAAAAAAATTGTAAAGATTTTTTTCAAGTTCGATAAATTTCGATTGGATTTTTCGCAGTAAATTCGCGAGAAACAACTTTTTTTCATTTCCTCATTTAATAATCAAAACGGTTGAATGACCACTTTTATATCTGATTACATAAAACGAAATTCCCGAAAATGTCGAGGGCGTGTTTACGATAAACAAATCCTGCGGTCATTCTGGTAAAATAGAAACCCGAACTGATTTATAAGACTTGTGGTGCAGTGGTCGACAACCCGTGGCTTTACTACTTTACACACTCAAATCGTAACAACGACACGCATTAGTTTTGACTAAATAGATTTTACTTATTATGGTTTACCCTATTTTGAAAATTAACTTATATTTACTAATGTCATATTCGTAATGTTCTATAAAATGATTCAATACTAAATATTTATATAATTACAATACATCTTGTATATTAAAAAAAATCATATTCGCTCCCAATATGGAACATATTAACTTTTAGCAGAAGTTGTTTTCTCTTCTCTTTCATGAAAAAAGTAGGAATATTATGGAAATGACTAAGCCAGGAGTAGTGGTTAATTGACGGCTTTCTCTGCGTCCTGTATTTTAGGATCGAATGTGTGGATATAATTTCTTAAGAGCTTATCGTTCTGCCAAATGGCTACCTCCACAACACTATCTATTATAATATATATTATAAATAATACAGACTTCTCGTAAAGAAATCTTTTCTGCAAACGCTGATTCGCGGAATATCTTTCACGAAGTAAACTTCGTAAAAAGAGAGTTCGTTATCGCTACAACAGAGCTATTATCATTCGGCGGTAGCCATAAAAAATGGCTCACTGATTTTTTTCTCAGTGCACAATGAAACATTTCCACGAAATTAAAATCTTCTTATTGTGCGCTTACAAATCTATTCATTAAACCGGCGGGATCTCTCTCTTATAAGCTTTTACGTAAATAATCTTTTTGTTACCATGGTAAAATTTAACGCCATATTCAGTCAGATTATTTAATTATGAATCTCTGTCTATGACAGCCGGTTTCACGTCGCCGCAAAAATAGCGTTAACAGTTAGTTAGTGCTTAAATTATGGTTAGTATTTATGGACTTCCAAAAAACCACGCAATAATCTAATACTGAGTACACAGATAACCGGTTAAACCTGTCCGCAAAATATATCGGCAAGATAAAATTTATCGATCTGTAAAGCTGAATAAATAAAAAACTGATGCAACACAATAGTAGTATTAAAATAATTTCCACGAATGATTCAAATTTATCAAATATTGTTTTTGGTAACGCTTGAGCAATATTCAAATTTCGAATCCTATTTGTCGAATTGACAGGTAAGATTTTGAAGTCCATACAAAAAGGCGGTTACGAAATTAAAAGTAATACGCATATAAAATAGATTCTAACGCCTATAATATTTATTTAATCACAAGACAAATATTAATTGACCATTAAATAAAAAATTTATTTAATTCGAATATAGCATAAATTGTTCAAGGTCTAACGCGAGTATTACAGGATTTATTAAAAAAGCCCAAAGTTAATTAATAAAAATACAATCTGCAATATTCTGTTGTCTGACATGAATGTAATAAAGAGTTCATTTTTTATCTCTAATTGTCACGAAAATTAATTTATTTGACTAACGCAAGTTTGATTTGGCAGTTTGATAAGACAGTTATAATAAAGCAAATGCTTGAAATGCAACATCGAGTGATTTTTTTATACATATTAAATAATGTATAATTAGTTTTTATGCGTCGATAATCCACTTTTTATCGTGTCTAAATACTAGAATAGCTATATATAAAAATTTGTTTACGGGAATATATAAAGGATAAACACATTTTATAATGTATTCGTTGGTTTTTAATTTTTATGTTTGGCTATTTGCACAACTGAAGGCATTTTTTCCTTATTTTTTGAGACAATACGGAAGTGTTGGGCTTTGCAGTTCTTTGCCAAGTTTATCTGTTTAGTCTTGATCTAATAATATCTTTTAGTACGATATTTCATGGCCAACACACGCACTCATAGACATAGAGTTTTTTTTAATCAACAAAACGTTATAATGGGTAAATTCAATAAACAAGAATGTTGAAACGAAATAAGCATGTGATAATGATGAACAAATTCATGTGAATTTAATTTAGGTACTGTTCAATACAGTCATTAGAAAATATCGGCAGGTGTTATCAAGAATATTTTTTTGCGTTTTATTTTTATGATGTATATTATTTACCTTGTTTGAAAATCGAAGAAATTATCGAATCCATAGAATCCAGCTTTTCCTCCGTGTTTACTGACGACAAGACTATATTGCCGAGACTGAAAGTTTACGTAAAATTATTATTTACTAAAAGGAAAGAAAAAAATACGATATATTAAATTGGGCTCATATATACGAGTGACAACTATGGGGGGTATCGATTCAACACTTTTAACACAGAAACAGATCGAAAAATGGTCATTTCACTCACATTGCACAGAACTGAATTGTAGGATTGCAGGAACGCTGAAGATAAAGCCTTCGGGGAAATTTCTCTGACGCCGCATTTTCCCGCGCCGGCAAGTCGTGACAGAAATATCTTTCTGAACTGACCGCGACTTAATTGAAATATTGAGGCGAGAATTGCTTTTTTATTAGTGTACATAATTATTATGCGATACTCTCGAAAGATCGTGTGATACAACGAAATATCCGAGAGCTAGAATGACGGTTCATCAAAACACGTGCGCGCGCCGTCGATCTATACAGCTGTCAACTTCGCACGAAATTTAAAACTGAATTTGACAGCGCGTCGGTTGGTGGATAATTAAAAAATAATAATGTGCCGTTTGCATAATACCCAAGGCCGGAAAATGATTTGTCTTAAATAATTTCGCGAAAATCTTACAACTTGTATTATTCAGTTAAAAATATTTTCTTCGTAAACTTTCTATCAGACAGAAAATATTTCACTTTTTATTTAAACATATCTAATAATAAAATAATATTAAATTCACTAGCTACTTGAGCGTCGATGTTTTTAGCATGCTTCAAATCGTCGTAATATTTTGAGCAAACAATTGAGAAGAAAATGTTTATTTTGCACAGTTTTACTAAACTCTTCCATTTTTTAGCATTTTAACTTGTTTATATGACATTTAAAGTTAGAATAAAAGAAGTTTGGTATATTATCAAAACAAAAAAATGTTTATACCGCAGAATGCATTCATTTTTATAAAATAATTCTAAATTAAGAACTAACTTCATACTTAGTGATTGTTTCATTGAATTTTATTTTGATAGCTATTCGAGTCTCGAAAGAATTTGGCACGGACATTCGTATTGATTTTTTATTCAGTCCAAAAGTTGAGTCATATAATAGACACATAAATGAGTTATTAACTACCAGCTGAAACCATTTTTAGAATTAAATATTCAAAAGGGGTTGAAAATATCAAAACTCCATGTACAGTTGCGTAAATAAATTATAAAAACGATCCGTGTGTAGTATGTAGAAATGTCAGCTTCGCAAAAATTTTAATTTTTGACATGATTTTGTTTCAGAGTGGGCGTGGACTATTTTTCAGACTTAGGGAGCCGTGGCATGATAAGGTTTGGGAAGCACTGCTTTATATCACGGATTCCAAATGGTTTTCAATTTGCAAATTCTGACCTTCTTCAACTATTTCTTACAACTTTACAACTTTCAACTTGGTACGTTTATGTTTTGTCATTAACGATACGGGTTTCGCCTTTCGGCATTCTATCATATGGATATGATAATATTTATGGTGGGATTAAATATCTAAACCATAGGCTCCCAACCTGGGGGTCGCCAATTTATACGGTCAACTAAAGATTTTTTTTTCTATACTTTTGGATTGTATGGGGGGGGTCGCCGCCCGAAAAAGGTTGGGAACATATGATCTAAACGGCATATTGAAGAAATCTATTAACAACGGATTATTTTAGATAGTTATTATGGGTGCATGGCTATAGGGCTATATAAAATGAACAAGGACATGCGGAGAAAAATACGAATGCGAGAATGCAAAATCAGAGTTGCATTTAAGTATTATTTATATAATTTATGATATCGATTGAAGATGCTTGGTGGAATTTCAATATCAAAGAATTTTGTATATACAGAAACTTTACGTGAGGTTGGTATTGGTTCAATGAATCAACAATCTCATGAAGAAAATTCTTATATTTCTTCACATTGAATCATCATTCACATCTTCTGATCATTACTTGCCAGATTGAAATAAGTAGTAATTAAAAAAAAAACCAAATAATATTTTAATGACAATTGATTATAATTTGTTGTATAACTCTTTCAAGAATGATTCATTAATGAAAATTATCACAGGCAATTGTGTTAATTGTTATTAGATTAATATTATTAAATTTGTTTTAGCTGTCATTTAGTGCTTGCCTTAGGGTCTATGTTTTCCTTAAATACCTTTGGTAAACGCTAACTGTTTATTGTGCGTCATTTCTGTTGCATCCGCGTGATAGAATACTTGAAGACGCCGAAAGGCGAATCCTGGGTCGTTTTGTACAAAGTACCTTGTTGTATTATAATACAAAACATAAATATAAGCTGGATTGTGAGGTTAGGGTTAAATGAATGATAACAGGTGAAATTTGCAATGGTGTTTATTTCTAATTTTATAATTACAGATCACGGATAAAAAAATAGCTCGTGTAAAATACATCAGTTCAAAATTCAGTAGAAAAATGTTCCAAGGGAAGAAGAGATATCACGCAATATATTGGATGTTTTTTTTTACTAATGTTCTGTTTCACAGAAATATAAAAACACTGTCGATAAAAAATGGAAGTAGTCCTCTTCCACGATCTGAACTTCAGTCAGAGGACAGTGTTCCGGATCTTCAGGATCCAAGTATTCTATTTCTTCAGGGGGTGAAAATGAAATTTCATCCCAAGTGACGTGTTTCGAGGTCCGACTGCCGCCGGGGGGTGTTTTCATCAGACTGCTATCGGACACGGACATATTCTGAGGATCATCACTGTCCAGCGATGGATAGAGAGGAGAATATTCAGGAGACTTTGACAGTGATGAATCCCCGCTTTTGGTGCGAGCTTTGTCTAGGTGTAGTTTCCTGACTACGGAAACTCTCATCGAGTCTTGTGAACGACGGGGGGGAGGAGCAGGCGGCGTGTATATGTCACTTCCGGATTCAGAATCATCCTCTTCTTGTCGGATAGCTTGCATGGCGAATAATGATTTATTTTCTTCTTCGCTGTTCAGAAGAGGATAACTGCCGAATTTTTTCCTGGATAAGAAATTTTTCGGGTGTGAAAGATCGAGAACTTTCTTTCTAACAAAATCGTGGAAGACTGGTAGCTCGGTGCAAAGTTCTCGTCTCACCAGCTGCTTGTCCCTGCTCGACATAGAATTATCTTTGGTGGCTAATAGAGCTTGCGACGCTAGTAACGTGAGGATGTTTTCGAGGGTCAATAATACTAGTTTCTTGTCAAGAGCGGCAAGCCAGCTGGGGCCTATCGTGACGGAACTGGTCGTAGATGAGAGGCTGGTGACACTATCGCTTCGTAAAGCGCGCCGCCTGGTTCCTTCATCGGATCCTAGTCCGCCGGAAGTTCGCCGTCTGGAAGTCCCCCTTCTTCCTGCTTGTTTTCTAATGACGTTCAACGGGGTCTCTTCAGGGTGATAATTCTGTAAAGAAAACACAGAAATATTACAAAAAAAATCAATAGTATAAAATAAGTTTATGATATTGAATATCATAGTTCTACTTAGAAAACTTATTAAATTCAGCTAAATAATTAATCCAATTTATAATATTGACTGAAGGTGCTTGATGGAATTTCAATATCAAATTTGAATTCTTAAAACTCTGTACGATTCCAAATGTTTTGTCACTAACAATGTTGTCACTAACAAAATTATAGATCTATATGTTCTATGACAATCGTTAGTGTCGGAATCGTACAAAGTTATTTTACTAAATTTGAATTGTTACAACTAAGTATCTTTAACTTACACAATTTAAAGAGCGCGTCAACAGACAAACGGCAGACATGACAGTGCCGAAAGTGAGTTGAGGGTAAGGGTCTTGAGACAGTTTTGGTGCACCAAATTGCAGCTCCATCAGCGGTTGCCAATTCGTCAAATCTGGATTAGGATCTGCTAGTAAGTTCAATAAATCTGGGCTGAACGCCTTCAAGCAGACTGCGGACAGGTGCATAAGTTCTAACAACCTGAAAAAAAAAAAAAACTTTTTTGTATTTACATTTTAAAACTGTTGTAAAAATGCCACCAGCTGATTTCGGAAAACAGTGCAAATAGTGTGTGTGGGAAGGGGGCTGAGCAGATCCAGCGCTGCCGAACCCATCTCCTGTCTAAGATGAAGGAGGAACGTGTCAAGGACAGACTGACGAAAATACATCCCAGCTCAGAGTCACTGTTTTGGCCGTCCTTTCTCTGGGTGTCAGAACTTGCTCTTAAAAGGGCTACCTGTCATTCCTAGATGGTCCAGGTCTCGCCAGCCTTTCCTGCACTCTGTTGTTGAGTGTATCTAACCCACCTTTTTTTTTCTAGGTAGGCCGACAATTTTTCCATTCCAAACAGTAACTCCGAGCTGTGATAGTTGTCGGCCTACCTAGGAAAAAACTCCGACAGAGTGCAGGAAAGGCTGGTAAAACCTGGACCCTCTTCTGGGATTGACAGGTTGCCCTTCGAGAGCAAGTTCAGATATCCAGAGTTAGGACGACCAACCATGATAGACTTAAGGACTTACGGGAAGGTTTAACTGAAGGCACCTTTATAAAAAAGAGGCCAACAAGGAGGCGCACAAAGGAAGAAACCTACGAAGGGGGCACCATTCAAGATGAAGTATTCAAAGGGGACTTGTATTGTACTTCGTGGAAGTTTATAAGGCAGAAAAAGCCTCCCCCCTCTGATGATACAGGACGTCGGAGCATAATGGCCAATTTTCAACATGAAGAGGTTGAATGGCTTTATGGATCCCAGGCCTTTCAAGCTGTTCCAACCATGGCAGAGTTCCGCAGTTCCTGCAGAGGAACAACTGCACGATAAAGATACCTGCATCAGGCATATCTTCACCTTCCTACATACAGCGAAACGACACCGGCAGTTCCTCTGCTGTTGTTTCTTCAGGGATGAACTGTTCCCATTTGGTCTAACAGCAGCCCCACGAATTTTCGCGTCACTGACGAATTGGGTAGCTGAAAAACTTCGGGACAGAAACATCCGGTTGGTCACTTACCTGGACGACGTCTTGACTGCAAATCAATCCCGAACAGTCTAAACTGCTCAAGCGGTAGAGGTCGTAGGATTTCTAAAGAAACTAGGTTGGACAATAAACTCTAAGAAGTCAATCCTTGTACCCTGCCATTAACTGGAATTCCAGTAAGAATCCAGTTGGAAGATCCAGGTAACCCCTACCTGGTGCACCCCGAGTGACAATGACGTACATAACGGCGTCACCCGGATGGCGTGGCATGGGTAGGTAGAAAGGATATGGAAGATGAAAGTATTGCCAACGCAGGATTGAGACGCGTGGCTCGAAAACAGAAACGCATCTTCCCTAAAATGGATCTTGGACATTGCCGGAAACACAATAAGAGTTTTATCAGTAGGTAAAACTCCTATATCGTTAGAATTTATGATATCACCTGAAAGTGCTTGATGGAATTTCAATATCAAATTTGAATAGTTACAACTTTGTACGATTCCACATGGTTTGTCACTAACAACCCGGGTTTTTGCTTTCGGCATTCTATCAAACAGATCCAACATAACTGATAAAAGCTGGGACAAAACTTTTGTTTTGTCACACGACCCGGCCCATAGTGACAAACAAAAAAACAGAACTGACAGCCAGTCCATGCATCCGTGTGATAGAATGTCTGAAGATGCCGAATGGCGAAACCCAGGTCATTACAAAACATGTGGAATCGTAGGAAGTTGTAACAATTCAAATTTCCTATATTGTTATTGTGCTCGTATAAATCAAAGATGTAAACATGTGAGCACTGAGTTTAAATTTATGCTATGCAATGATTATTTTTTTATGAGATGATTTGCAAATTGTGAATCTGTTTTTTAGAATTGAATGATCTTATGTGTATAAGTGTATGTTTTATTATTTATTTACTTGTTCAGAATCACTGCAACTTTGGGCGTGGGACCAGCACTGTCTGAATCCTCTTGGGTGATTAAAGTGGACGGTCTCTCGATTGAGAAATGAATTCCTTTCGGTCTCAAAACCATTGTGATGCAGTAGTGGAAACAAACACTGATGCTTCGCTGAAATTGAAGAAGTTTAAGTCAGAAAAGAGATTTTGTTTCGGTTCTGTTGTCTCAAAAGTTATAAATAAATAAATGATAATGAATAAAAAGTGATTTTTTATTACCATGAGGGCAACCATAGATTGGAAGTGATCTTGCCGCCACTTCGTTTCATATTTGACCAACTCCGATACAAAATATAGCGTAGAGCTGGCCAAATTCAATGCCTCCAAATCGAGAGATTGTCGTATCAGCAAGACAGATTCGGTCAAGTACTCTTCGTGGACGCCGACAAAAATAATGGCATCGTTTGAAAAAAAATTACCATGTTTTAACAGCATTGCTGTAACAAATTCGATCCCACTCGTGTACACTTGCCACCAATCGTTCAGTTTCCATAGACTTTCTTCATTATTGAGCAGCTTGATCGATCCGGTTGTAGAGAACTCTCGCGGAGGCAGAAGTTGCAGCCACAAATGCTGACTGATGTCGCAGTGCAGGAGTTCGCCCGACGCACTGCTTCTGGCGAATGCGCTCAGACAATTCAAAGCGGCAAGAGACTGCCGAAATTGGAGCTTTTTTTGTATGCATAGTGCAGAACAATACACTAATTTATTTATAAGTCTCGATGACATAAATAAATGGCTAACGTCGGAAGTGAATCCATCTTTAAAAGCGTATATACATTGCTCCAAAAGCCTCAGACTCAAAACGATTGAATTTGATTGATCTTTTACGATATCGTTTGTTATCGATATCGACGTATCGTTATTTGAACAGAAGCTTTCTTTGAACCCGTTTGTGCAGATTTTTTCTAATTGTTGGCAGTTAATTTCGCATATTGACTGTATAATGTCGTACGACAACGATTGCGCACTGCGCAAGTCGTACGTCAAAATGTTGAGCGAGAGCGTACTGATGGCGAGAATAGAGCTACCGGCTCGAGGATGCAAGCTTTCAAACGACTCTGAAGCGTGTTTGAGGAGAGACGCAATCTGTTTGAGATATTTGTTTCTATCCTCGAAGCAGTCCTCTTTCCAGTTTGAAAAGAATATGACGTACATTTCAGCCAGAATAACAACGGTACGACCTTCGTTCATAGCTTCCATCTCCCGATTGAGGGTCTCAAGACAGTGTTCGACCATTATCGATTTACTGGTGACGTTTATCGTGAACGGCAGATGTCTCATTATGATTGAAACGAAGTCTTTCCACGAGGTGAGCAAGCTCAGCCAACCGGGTACCTCGTCGATTATATTCAAACCAATTTTTCTACCATCGAAAGAAAATATATATTCTACCCATTTCTTGAGATAGTTTCCATTTCCGTTGAAAAGTTTTTCGAGAGCCGCTTGCAGGCTTTTATCAATTTTGCCCTCGAATAAGAACAGCTCGATTCCGATCATATTGAAGATCTGAGAATATGCTTTGATATCAGGTAAAATATCTTGAAAAAGCGGACTGCACAAATACTCCCAGAAGTTAGGATTTTCTCTCAAATCTCTGACTAGCATCTGCATGTTGTTTTTCCAGAGAGCATGAAACAAGCCCATTATTCGACTGAGAAGTGGACTATAGAGACTGTTTGTATTCTGGAACAAAAAAAAAACATTTCATACATAAACCAAACCCTTTACACTCGACAGATGATAGCACACAGTTTCAAGTTGTCACTTCAATAATGGATGAAAAATTAACTGGTTCCTTTGTTAGGTTGCAAAAAAAATATTCCAACACCGTATATTTCAATCACTAATTCAATAGTGTTGGTGTCCTCCAAACTAATGGAGATTAGCAAGATAAACAAGGCTATATTTAAATACAAAAAGGCTGAAAGGACGAACATAAAGGTTTTAAGGTAATATGTTTCTAGGAATTTCGATTTGGCTTATCAATGAGGATTTTTTTCGCTAACTGTGGTGAGAAATGACTTAAGAAAGGTTCTTAATCTTTTCTACGCTAACGGCCCAATGGGACGGCAATGTGCAAGGCCTGTACGCGAGCCCCCAGACATTGGGACGCGAACATTCAAACGTTGGTAACGCAGGCAATCTTTTACATATAGGGCTGATTTTGGTTTTTAAATATCACCCAATTCGTCCTGATACTACCACCTCTATAAAATTGTCAAAAATATTAGGTTTAAATGCTTAAAACATCGATTTTTCGAACCCTTCAAATGTATTCCGATCACGCCAAATCAGTTTGAAACTGCGTGCTAAACTCGCGTCTAACTTCGCACTGAACTTTGCACCAATCTCACGGCATTGCAATCTGACACTCCATGACACGTGACAGTAATGGCGCTTGTTCATTTGAGTTTGATGGGTTGCCTCGTTACGTCAGGGTAATGGCAATTTACGAGTTAGTTATTTGTTAGGGATATATTTGTTAAGGTGATTGTGACAACATAGGACATTTCTTTGTGTTTTTTAATGTTCTGAAACATTCCTAATGCATCTAGTTTCCATAAAAGCCAACCCAATTATTTTTTATTGGTGTATTTATAGCTCTATGTGGAAAGAGAACATTTTGAAAAATAGCAACGTGGACAGATTTTGTTTGTATGAAAAACTGTTGCGCTGGTCGGGTTAAGAACTCGTAAATCAAAGGTATATCACATGCTAGATGAAAATCAAATTGTGAAACTTATAAAAAAAAAAAGTTACATTCTTGACAGCAGCCAAGTATTCTGCCATGTATGTTAAAATTCCATCAGTCTTATCGCTCGTTTTGTCACTTTGGAACATTCTAGTGTCATCTTGAGAAACTTTGAAGAAAGCTTCGGTTAAACCAGGCTGTTTTTCCACACACGCTGCGACAAACTCCAAAATCACAGTTTTCAGAGAAATTGATTCCGTTTCATTTCGTAATCTTTCAAGGAACATTGTGCGAATTTGATGTGGTGACATGTCCAAGCAAACAAGTAATGACATTTGGAATTCCTGTAAAAATAAATATGCTTTAACTTTCCCATCCCTTAGAGTAAATACATCATCTCTCCTTTGTCACATTATGATAAATATCCATTTTATATTTGGTGATACAATATTTATACTCATGGTAAGAAATCAATAGAAATGAAGATATATTTAGATAAATTACAAACCAGTGCAAAGCGACGTAGAAGTCGACACGCCGTGTTAGGCAGCTGTTGATTGAAGACGTGATTCATATATCCAGTGACAATCGGTACAATTTTCATGGCATCTTTTTGTTTTGGCTGCGTATAAATCAGACGCTCGAGAGTCCCCAGCGTGGCCTTCTCCATGACGAGCGATTTTAATCGCAAGACTTGCATCAAGATACTCATTGATATTTGTATAGTTTTTAAAAACTCTACAGCGCTTCCGTTTATCCAATTTGTTTCTTGCTCCATTAATGATTGTATGAAGGGTTCTCCTGAATACAAGCAAATATCATATAGTAACATGTTTGTAGATCAGTGGTTCGCCTGTGCGGCCACCAACAGTTTTATAGTAAATACTGATAAAAAATGAATTTGTAAAATTATTATTATTTTAAAATTGATTGAATAAACCTGAATTATCCAGTATTTCGTCGAGTTTAAGTAAAGGACCGTTTTAATAATAAAACAGTTCAAAAATTTTGGTTGAAGTTATACGTTGACCATGAATCAAATCAATATAAAGAATTAACATCAATTGCTTTATTAACTTCGTCGATTTTACCTACAACTGTATATTATGAAAGATCATTCAGTGTAATGCACTATATAAAAAATAAACATCGAAACTATTTTTATCACATTTGGTACGGCCATGAGACATTTCCATAGGACAGCTGATGTTTATAATTCGGCCACAGTGAAATTTCACATGAGAACCGTTGTTGTAGATCAACTATATATTAATTTTCCCATAAGAAAGCATTTTTTTTGACTCATCCCTTTCTGAGTCACGTAAAATATATTTCAAATATTATATCGGTACTGTTGGTTTTTAAATTATTTTTTGTACAAAACTTATGGATATTTTCAGAAGAAAACAGACTATATTCTATATACACTAATATCATCTATCAACACTACAACCAGCTGTCAATAATTGAGACATAAACAGTTAGAGTTTCATGCAAGACATGAGATAGTTTAAGAGGAATTATTAATTTATTGATTAAATTGGCACACACTTAGTAGACCTCCATTATAACATGGCGAAAAAATAGCAATGTATTTTAATTATACAAAATTTATAAGGTATATATAGCTGACAGCTATTTGGCCGAAATAGCTATCAACTATATACCTTATAAATTTTGTAGACCTGAATAAAATACATTGCTATTTTTTCACCATGTTAAAAATTAGAAACACTATTTTCCATCAATTGTGTTAATAAGTGTGCACATGGTTACTGCCTTTAACTTGATCCACGCGGCTGTTTTTCATATAAACTAAATGTGTCCTCGGTGCTATTTTTCGAAATGTTTTCTTTCCATATAGCGTTATAAATAGAGCAATAAAAAATAATTGGGTTGGCTTTTATGAAAGCCAGATGCATTAGAAATGTTTCGCAACTTTAAAAAACACAAAGAAATGTCCTGTGTTGTCACAATCACTTTAACAAATAAATCCCTAGCAAATAACTTACTCGTAATCGCTATTACCGTGACGAATCGAAGCCACCAATCAGGCTCAAACGAAGAAACGTCATTAATGGCACGTGTCACGGAGTGTCAAATTGCAAAGCCGCGAAGAGATGTGCGAAGTTGGACGTAAAGTTTGGCGCGTAGTTTCAAATCGATTTGTGACTGGCGGAGATCATGATAAATTTAAAGGGTTCGAAAAATGGAGGTGGCAGGACATATTAGGTGATTTTTTGAAACCAAAATCAGTCCTGTATGCAAAAGATTGCCTGCATTACTGACGATTATTGAAAGTCCGTGTCGCAGGGTCTGCGAAGCAATGGCCGTGCACCTAGCCGTCACAGACTTTGCGACGTTAACGAAGAAAGAATTAAGGGTTTATAAAGCGTGCATCCATTGTCATCAAAATAGTGTTGTAATACCAAATAAATAAATTAAAAAATAATTACCCAATGAAATGAGTTTCAGTAGCGCAATTCCATTGTCTAGATTTAATATGCTATAAACACACGTTTTGTTCAGGAGAAGGTCGGCAGGGCGGGTTGTTTGCTCTGGAGACAGTTGCAATATTTTGAAGAGGTAGCTAACACACTTAAAATACATGTGTCTTTTGGCTTCCTGAGATTTGAAATACCAGCCTGACATATGTGGAAAGACTTCTCTCAGAATGAATATGAGGCCTGGCAGTAAAACACCTAAGGATATATCACTATCATAATTGCACTGAAAGAAGAAGAAAAATATTGCTATTGTTAAATTTAAATGTTTTTTTTTTTTTTGTGTTCAGGATGTGTAAACTTTTTAATTAAGTAGATTTAATATCGACTGAGATCGCTTGATAGAATTTCAATATCGAATTGTTAACAATGTACAATTCCACAACATTTGTCACTCACACGCTGGGTTTCACCTTTCGGCATCTTCAGGCATTATTGTATTAAAAGTGATAAGAATTAAATAATTTAAATATATTCTAAAGATGTTTGAAAATCTAATAAATCATGGGAAAATGACATTTTTATATGTAAAATCAGAACAGGACTATACTAAACAATGCATATAGGAAAACTCAAATATATCATTCACAAAATGAGAAAAATACAACAAAATAAATCATATTTTTTAGGTATTTTTTAGAATTTTGAAGTAAACAACAATTGTTTGGTTTATTAATAGATGTCACTAGCGAAATACTTTTTAGATTTTGAAAAAATCTTTATTTTCCAAGAGCAAATATCATGATGCACCGGCGAGTTATTGTGTTGCCAGTGGTTGATCTGCAAATTCCTTCAACTATAACATCGACTGAACAAATTCAGTTACATGTATCATTACTTAATTCTAGTATTTATTTGCGCTCTTTGACATAATTTTATTAAAAAATTCATTACTTACATCATAAAATGCAAACAGTAGATCCAAGTACGACGAGAGTATTTGATACTCTCCACTCGGTTGCTCAATGTTCATCAGATAGAGTCCGAGGATAGAGGTTTGGAAGGAATCGCCCTTCGCATACTCCAAATGAGACAGATTCGGATATTCAACACGAGGCAGTAACCTTATATTTAAAAGTCTGGAAAAAATGAAGACGACATTAATTTTATGCAGTGTCTTTTTCATGTCACATATTTGCTCGAGAAGAATTTACGTATTGACAAAAGCAGAGTCGGAACCATGTTCTTTTTTTAACGACTCTAAAGACCTACTTTATTGATTGAATTGGCATTTACTTGGTAGAACTCCATTATAACACGGTGAAAAATAGCAATGTATTCTAGTTCTACAAAGTTTTAAAGTATATTTTATGATATCGACTGAAGGTGCTTGATGGAATTTCAATATCGATTTTGAATTGTTATAACTTTGTACGATTCCACATGTTTTGTCACTAACAACCGGGGTTTCATCTTTTGGTATGTTCAGGCATTCTATCACTTTCTAATGTTTCTTTGTGATAGAATGCCTGAAGATGTCGAAAGGTGAAACCCGGGTCATCAGTGATAAAACTTGTGGAATCGTACAAAGTTGTAACAATTCAAATAGTTGATAGCTATTTCGGCTCACGCCATCGTCAGAACTGTGTTTAAACGTACATTTGATTACTTATATATAACCGTGTAGAAAAGGTACGTAATACATCTTCTCTTCTGTTTTAACAACCTAGCTTATATCATGCTAGCAAAAAAAAACTGGCTTTAAATCTTACCTTATATAAACTTTCTGAGTATAATTAGGAATAAGGGCAGTCGATACATCCAAGCACGCAGCTATTAACGGAAGAAGTGGAGTCTTTGAATGTCCAAATCTTACGAGGATTTCAAAGACTGCCTCGCAAGGACCAACTAAAGGTTCCGGTAGAAAGTCTCCCGGGTCTAAATAGTTAAGTACGGAAACGAGAGCCTTGACGCCGTATAAGACTTTTTCAGACATTTTCAATACGTCGTGACCGTGGAGGCTTTCATCTAGAAGATCTTGGATTTCATTTTGTAGAACTCTCCAATATGAAACGGAAGTTTTAAAATGAATCAAAGTGGCGTTTCTCCGGTCCATTATGGAGGCTTGCGACCTTGCATTGATGGCTAGGGCTTTATCGCCATGCGGGCAATAATCGTCAGTCAGTATGACAGTGTCCTCATCATCCATCACATTCGTCACGGAAACCAGCCCTGGTTTATAAACCTCCGTATATACAGGCAGGATTCCTAACTCTCTGGCGAGCTTAAAAGTATTATAAAGAATTTTAATTAAATTTGAATTGTTGCAACTGTGTACGATTCCACATGTTTTATCAATAACGACCCAGGTTTTGCCTTTTGGCATATTCAGCCATTCTATCACACGGATGCAACAGAACTGACATAGAATAAACAGTTAACATTGTCTATATATCAAAGGTATTAATTAAAGTAAAAAACAGGCCCCAAGGCAAGAACTATACAGCAGCAAAAACAAATTTAATAATGTTGATCTAATAATAATTAACACAATTGCCTGTAATAAGTTTCATTAACGATTTTATAAGGTTAATGATTCATTTATGAAAGGGTTTTACAACAAAAATAATAACATTAATACAAAATATGTGTTTGTTATGTTGACTTTGAGGGTGTCAAGTGTTAATGGTTTATTCGTAAAGACTTAAATATTATTATTGAAATATAAGCGATTTAAAATAGACGCAAAGGAAGAAGTCTAAATGTGTTAAAACACGATCTTGATGGCCAGTTCCATGCCCTCAAATCGCTTGTGCAGAATGTTCATTCAAAATTGATGATTTGCACATGCTTTAACTTTCCGTAATGATTTGCTGTAGTCTATTAAGCAATCGACAACAAATTGACAGATGTCACTTTAACAATATGGCTGCTGTAACCTAACGAATTTCAAGCGTCCCTATTGAATGACGCTATACATAGTAAAATTTTTCAAATTGGTGACTTATCTCTACTAATCACACATAAGGGATATAGAAAGAGAGAATAAGGGAAGTTTAACTGCTTGTTTAAGAACAGCAAAGAATTTAATTGGGTTCTGTTAATTTTTTTTAAATCTCATAGTTTTTAATTATTGACACACTGATATATTCATTAAGAGTTTAAATAAGGTTTAGTTTATGAAGATTTAAAAAACAGAGTTGATGATTATATAATAGATAAAAATGAAGAAAATTCATTAGCAAAGAAAAAATAAATACTCACATTTTGGCGACTATTCGGACCCGCTTTTGACAATCCAACGATAAATGTTGAAATAGTTTTGAAATCGTACGGGAAGAATTCTAGTCCGGTATTCCAAAGCGAAACGATTCCCGGAGACTCAGACTCATTCAGGAGATTCCAAAAATTCTCGGCTATCGACGGATCGCTGACGAGTTCGTTGCACAGTTCAACCACATGAGTGTGAAGCGCTAGGGATCCATCCCTATCAAATTTATCACACATCATCGTGAGCATTTGATAAACTGAGTGTTGGAATATCTTGGCACATTTGGTATCATCCTATAATTAAATTTAACTTAAAAATGTAACATGTATTTAACATACTTACAGAGACCCGATCCACTTTTTACTATAATGTAAGCATTTAAATGAATATTAGATGCTAAAGTCATGAATGATACTAACAACAATATGATATAAAGTTCCAATTCAATATAAAAAAAATTAAATCAAATTGAATTTTATGTTAAATTAAAGATGGTACCACCTCTCCTAAACGTATCATAAATGATACAACTTCTCCCTTTTTAAAGAAAAACATAATACACCTAGGCCTCATATAACACGGTCTTATACAACACGGATGTATAAATTGTGACATATTTTTATATAACACAGTTTAAGGGGAAAAAAAAAAATTAAATGAAATATTGAATGAACCTACCACAATTAATCAATCGGAAAGCAGTTGCAGTGAAGTAGCTACATATTCAACATTAAAAACAATAAATGAAGGCTTGAAATTGGCTAATAAATCAGATTTTTTTTATTGATAATGATCCTATAACGGAAAGAAGTTTGAAATTCAGAAGGGAGGAAATATGTAAATATTTATACGCTTAAAGCAGACGATCGCTTATTAACGATTTTTTAAGGCTAAAACCACAAAAAACTTCAGAGTCCTCCGATGATGAAAACTCACAACCAATCTCGAAAAAGAGTAAAAAAAACATAAAATGATGAATGAACAGTATATTATGTTATTAAAGTTGATTTCAATTAATATGTAAACGTTTATTTGTTCATTTAAAAAAATAAAGTACATATTTATATAAACTATGTTCGATTTGCTTTTTTTTTTTGGAACACAAACCTTAATCTTGTATGAACTTCAAACCTTGTATAACACGGAATACATTACCACATACCAGAAATCGCAAAACAATTACAATTGATGCTGTTTGATGGATCTTCAAAATCAAACTTGAATCATTCAAGCTCTGAACACTTCCACATATTATGTCACTCACCAACTGGATTTCAGCTTTCGGTAATATCAGGTATTCCATTAGTTGGATTAGAACTGACAGTAAGTAGTTTGCATTGCATTATATAGAAGAGGAATTACAAAAAATATGGTCCCGAAATCTAACAACTCTGTCGCAAGTCTGTAGAGTTTACAAAATTTACTGTAAGGTTTAAAAAATATACATACTGAAAACATAGGATGCGTCACCATTCCGTGAAGAAATTCAAAAACACGGAGTTGGAGTGCTTTGGTGCCAAAGTGCTGGTATCGAGATAGAAACAACTCTTCTCCTTCAGAATCCTGCAATCAATTTTAAAAAGAAGTAGAGAAACAGATATAGCGATTTGCCAGTTACATATATGGACCGCTTCGATGGGTTGGCAAAGGCTTGTTATTACAGTTTAAATCATGGGTGGCCAACCTTTTCAGAAGCCGGGCCAGATTTTAGAAATGAGATTTCTTACCGGGCTGCACAGCAAAATTTCTTTTATTATTCAAAGCAAGCAAGAAATACAATGTTTTTTTTTAAGAAATATAACAAAAGAACATGAGAATCCAAACATATTTATTAGATTAGATTTAGGCAATACAAAATACAATAAATTTTAGTGAGATGTCCGATTTTATTTGTCATTACTAACTGCATCACTGTTGATAATGATTGATGCTGTTGCTACATTCAACAGTTTTCCAAATCCTTATCAGTAATTTGCGTTCTCATTTGAGATTTAATATACTTCATTCGACTAAAAGGCTGTTAACACATGTAAGTATTTCCAATAGCGAAATCATCGATAAAGCATATTTGTAAAATGCAGGATAATTTTCCTTGTCCAAATATGTTTTGTAAAACTCTTCCAAATCAACTTGATAGAATTTCTCCTTTAACTGTGCATAACAACACATTTTACAATGTTCCATTTAGATTACACTAAAAGAAAAAAATGGGCTCCGTAGACCACATGCGGTCGCGGGTTGGCAACCCTTGGTTTAAATGAAATGTATTTTTTTCATATTCAGAGAGTATGTTATTAGTTTGTATACCCATTTCACATGTATTAACATAACAAATATAAAAAAAAAAATGTTGAAAAGGTACAGCAACAGAAAGTTGTCAATTTTCCCAACAGTGTCACCTGTTTTTCTGCATGAATTATACAACTAAGGCTTATTTTTCATAAAATCATAAATAAGTGCCTAACCTAACAATACAATCAAAAAACATTATTCTTGACCTCATTGTTGAGATAAATAAAGACACTAAAATGACAAAAGGTTGATTCTAAGGTGTTAGGATCAGTACTGTCTCAAGAACAGCAAATAATCTGTATATCTGAGATATAAATAGTACGAAAATAAACTTGAGTAATTTATTTTGCAATACTATGGAGTTACCTGGAGTAACAATAGCATCCAGGCAAGTAACAGCGCCCCATGTTCCGGATTATGTTGAAGTCGAATTAGTTCACTTTCCACTTCATTTTTGACATTGTCTATTATTGGACGAATATTTGTGCTAAAATAAAAGAAAACACTTTGTTAAACAAAGGTGAGGTATATCATTTTTTTAGAATCCATGCAAATCAAATGTAATAAAATATTGAGTATTAAACAGCAGTCAGGCATTTATCTCCTCTCTTGTGACGACTGTCAAGCTTTCTACATAGGACAGGCAGGTAGAAATTTTTAACAATATTTTAAATAGAACAGGTGGCTCACCATTGTGAAATTTATTTTCTATAGGATTTTGAGCACTAAACATTCGAAATAATTTATAATTAGTACTGTTTGACTTAAGCCTACTCTCTATATGCAGAAATAGGGAATAGATACACCAAGTAATTCATATTTAATTTAAGAATTAGATTCACTGTTGACTTTAGTAATGAATAACCTAATGATATGGAAGATGCTTCTTAATGAAGTGAAATAAGAGTTATATCTAGCAATGCACCAAGAGGAATAATGGATTAATCAATTTTAATTTATATTAAAAAGAAAAAGAAATAGTCAAGAAAAAAGCAAGTCTACCTTTTAGCATCGTTTACTATTTTGTAAAATAATGCAACTTCTGCATAAACGATCTTTGTAATAGCATTTTGGTGCGTTTCATCAAGACATTTTGAATAGGTTGGTTGCCTTCCAAAGTTATGTGTTTTAAATAGAGAAAAAAGTTTCTTGAACTCCTGTATTGTGAATCGATTTTCATCAACGATCAATAGCAAAATTAATAATATTTCAGACTGCTCTCGAAGATTCCGTTCCAGCCATCTTTTTTGCATTTGATGCGAGATCATCTCTCCGTTTGTTATTTTCGACGGGGGAATTTCATTCACCAAAACCTCAAACTGTTTTATCAGCGAAGTCTTCAACTTATCCAATCCTATGCTTTTTACAATGGTTTCGAATTCTTTTCCGTAAACATGTTTTGAATTTGAGCTGAATTCGATGATAAGTTTTAACAGCTTGAGCATATAAAACCGCTCAGAATTATAAAATGTCCAGACATCGAATAATAGCTGATCAATGCGCACATCTACAAAGGAAAAACTCATCAAAGCGTTTTCAGCGATTCCATGATATTGATTTGATAAAAAATGACAAAATATATTCCATGTTTGGGCGCTGTCCAAATTCTGAAACAAAAATATATTTTAACATTAATAAATTTATAAATCGAATTGAAAAACAAACCACTTTTTTTCTAAATACAAAAAAACCCCAATTGTAAGCTTTTCTAGGGACCCTGAAAAAAACTATTATGACTTCATAGCATTAATGTTTTAAAGAAGTTTTTAATACCAAGTAGTTTGAATTTTAAGGTGTTAAATGTCTTTCTTGGTAGAAAAGAATACAATAAAACAAAACACAATTTTTAGTCAGTTGATAATGCTGACAATGAGCGAAACAGGTCCTAATCTTCATAAAATGTATATAAAATTATGGAAATAGTCACTTCAATTTTGACAGAAAATCCTCAAACCCACTTACTGTTCGATCAGATCATCAGATTCAATGATTTTATTTTTACTGTGGCCAATAACACCTCTGTAAATGATGGAACAGCAAATATTCAAAATATTAATCAAAAGCAACAATATTTATGGTGTGACCAAAATATTTACATGAGCGATATTTGCAGGACTATTTCAGCCACTCCTAATCTAGGATATGTCACCAACTTCACGCCTTTTGGGAAAGTGAAATAAAAAATAAGTCTTATTTAGTTTGAATAAATAATTGATGGTAAAAAGATTCAAAAGTTTCATTGCAAATTTTCAGTTACCCAGTAGTACATGATACATTTTGACGATTCCCTATTAAGGGTAGGCATTTGTTCAAATACACCCAGAATTTGGATGGTACAGATTTTATAATTTTTGATATAATCTAAAATTATTCCTCACGTTCAATGTGTCATGACTAGTTTATCATAAAATACAGGAAAATTTGCATACTCAATGAAGACAATCGCTTATAACGCTCAAGGTCTTCTGATCTCGAAAAGGAGTCAGATAAATAGCATTTTAAGCGGCAGTGATGATGAATGAAGTACAGTAGGACCTCGACTATCCGGATTTTTGATTGTGCGGATTGATCAAAACAATTCTGTGAAAAATATGGGTCAGTAATCGCCCAAATTTGATACGCATTGAATGTTTGTTTCTTGAAAAATTGATGATGATTTAATAATAATTTTGAAGAAATAATGGAACAAAATTTTGAAAAGACCATTAGTAAGTTCCAGTAACGATGTAGAAAATAGTGCCGAAGCAATGACACAAATTTTAATATGTGCTGAATGCAACGAAGAAAATGTAACCGAATGGTTAAATTGCGATGCTATCGATCTTGGATTCCAAATTTTCAATGATGAGGAAATAATTAAAGAAATGTCTGCCTCAGAGGACAAGATCAATTAGACGAAGAGATTTGTTGAACTTTTCAGTGTTTAGATGTCGCCATGAAGTGGTTTGAGTCAAGAAGATTGGAATTTAGAACTTATATGTCTTACAAATAAACATTCACGAATTCACAGCATCAAAAAGAAACATATCTTTAAGCAAAAATCGATAATTGATTTTTTCATTAAAAAATAATTATATATTAAAGCTATTTATTAATCTGAAGAAATAAAAATTGTTCATACAGAATATGCTTCTTTTTTTTGTCTTTTCCGGTCAATTATGATGTTTTTTGATTATCCGGATTTGTCCTTAGCCAGACTATCTGCATCCCCAATTAGTCCAGATAATCGAGGTTCCACTGTATATTATTAAAGTATTTTTAAAGAATACGTAAATGTATATTTTATGTATTGTTTATTGGAAAAATAAAAGATTTGATTTGTTTTGTATAAGTTCGTATAGCACAGATTTGTATTACATGATGTTTTTGTGGAACCAAATGACGTAATGTAAATGATGTAATATATGAGGTATGGGTGTACACCTATCCCTTGATTTACATGGTAGATAGGTTCCTGAGAAAAGTTGAGTTCCTGAGTTGGTGGAGTTTTTATCATTCATCACTCTCACAAATCACTGTCAATCTCTTATTCGTGACTGGTTCAAAGTCACTTTCATCGCTCGAAATTATTTGTGCCAATTCAATGTTTGAAGTAGAAACGTTTACACTTTGAGGAGATATGGTAATAAAATCCGTTATTAACATTTGCTTCAAATTTCTTGTTAGATCTTTATGGACCTCATCATATTGAACCAAGCATTGATTAATATCACGTAGGAATCGAAGCGCCCATTCAACATTTGAGTCATTTTGTACGAAATGATTACCTAATTGTTTTCCCAATTCGAGTTCTTTGTGGATGATTTTAGCTGTAAATGTAACTGGTTCAAATTCTTTTTTAATCCGTGTAAATATGAAAACAAAACAAGTACCGTGTAAATTAAGGGATAGAGGTATTTAAATAACAGATAGATGATTGTATTTTTTGGATGCGAAATGCAGATTGACCAATGTATATTCTACCAAAGAATCTGTGCAAGAAGTGAAGTTATGAGGAAATAAAGAAAAATACATTTTATGTCAAACTGTCAAATGCGTAAGACTTACCATATAGATTTGAAGTTTTTCAATGAATGCAAGAGCTTTCGGGTATTTAGCATGCTGCGACGACAGCTTTGTGAATGATTCACCTGAAGACGGTTTAAAATAGGACAGTCCATCTTCCAATTGGGTTTTCACGGTGTTTAATTTTTTAGAGACCAGTTCACTGGATGTGTTGTTACTAAATGCAGACGTTAGTCGCCATAACTCTTTCCAATGGCTGAAATAATTACAAACATGTCATTTTAAAATGCTGACCTCCTGCATTTTTTTAACTTCCACTGCAACAGTCACTTTTTGGTGGAAAGGCATGATATTTTTACCAGCCCAGTGCCTCACACAACACAGTGAATAACATTGAAGTGTTATAAAGTATATTTACTACTTGAAGCAAGCACCTGATACTGAAAGTTATATTTAGAAATTTTGTTATATAGAAACAATACCTATTCTTTTGAAAAAATAAATAACACTTTCTACGAGATGTCCGCAGAAATACACCTCATTTTTTCAAAGATTTTAGATTTACACAACAAATATTAGTTGCGAGAATCTCGCATAAGTAAACTTTAGGCATAGTGAAGATTTAATTTTAAGAAATACAATCACGAGATCCCCAAACAACACTCAACAATATAATTTTCATCATGATCGAATTAGAACGTTGAAAATTGGACGGTTTGCGATTTGTACAACTGTAATAAATTCAACAAGTCGCAAAGTATATATTCAAAAATGTTTTACCAGACAACTAGTGAGTTTTCCATTTGTAGTGTAAGGCCTTAAGAGCTCTGAACAACTGCGGAAGAACTCCAGATTAAGTGTAGAAAATATTTGAGAGGTTTTGGCATAACCCGTAACCGGCGGCATGGACAATAACTTTTAAAGTTTGACAGGAATTGTCATAGACTAACAAAGTTTTGAGAATATGCGTTATACATACAATCATTTTTTTATTTTGTAATATAATGGTTATAATGTAGCATCCCATACTATTATTTTATATACATGTTTATAAATATTTGTGTGGGTTATTTTTGGATTTGTAATAGTCATATGGATCGTGTGAATTTATATTTTTTAAACGTGTTTTTTTTACATAAAAGCGTACGAATACTAGGAAATAAAATTATAGGTAACTAAAAAGTAAAAAAAACCTAAAAGATATTTATAATAATATCCTTGAAATTGACTAATATGCGACTTTTTAAAAATTATTTTAAGACCATTTTTTAAAATAATTAAGATGAACATTGTTTTAAATCTTTTTAAATACTCTCTGATACTTTTCTCTGATAATGTAGTTTTACCTATTATTTCACAAAGATTATATAAACCACTATGCTTGAGCGTACATTTGATATTTTTTATAATTTATGATATCGACTGAAGGTGCTTGATGGAACTTCAATATTAAATATGAATTGTTACAACTTTGTACGATTCCATATGTCTTACACAAACGACCCGGGTTTCGCCCTTCGGCATCTTCAGGTATTCCATCGCACGGATGCAACAGAACTGACGAGTCAGTTCTGTTGCATCCTGGAATCATCAACCATCAATCAACCTGGCATCGATGGAATACCTGACGATACCGAAGGGCGAAACCCGCGTCGTTTGTGATAAGACATATGGAATCGTACATAGTTGTAACAATTCAAATTTGATATTTTTTAGTTTTTTTTTTTTTTAATAAAAGTCAATCAATGAACTTTGTATTATGTTCATTATATTTAATTCTCAATCATATGATATTGTGTTACTAAAGTAAAGTTTTGCCCAAAGTCATTTTGTCAAATAGGCATTTTGTTATTGGAATATTTTTTCATTTGGGATATTTTGACGTGTGGGCATTTTGTCTTGCAGAGAATAAGTCGATTGTCTAGTGGTTATCTTGTTGTTTAGATATTTTGTCGTTTGTACAATTTTGTAAATTTTCTAAGCTTTGTACCAAAGCTCACTATAAAAGCAAAAATTTTGCTCGGTGAAAGATTTCTGTTTGCAAATTTTCATTAAGCTTATTGAGATGCTATGTATAAAATTAGAATATACCCTTTGATTTAAAGTCACTGTTACAAATTTTTGTGAAGTTTTCATTTTTTTTATTTTAGGTGTAAAGTATTCAAAAATTCATCGCATTTATCTAATTAAGTAACTGATCGCTATTTTACCGATGAAGTAAGACATAAAAAAGATTCTGTGAGGGTTATAATCACTACTGCAAAATCAATTTTAAAATTAAAATATAAATTTTGTTTATGGAAACGTTAAAACTATTTCCAGCAGTTTTAATCGCTAGGTTGAAAATATTGACATATGGGTAAGAGTTTGGATGCAGTGAAATTATTGTTTATTATTTGGGATTTTTTTTATTTATGGTAATATTATATCATTTCAAAGGAGCTGTCACTTAATCGTGGAAACATTTTTACAATCTTCAGACCTTTCGGTAATTGATCAGGTGAGTGAACTTTGCCTTCATCCACTATCTGTTATTCATTTATACTAAAAGTGTTCTCGTTAAGGTACTGTTTTAAGTTACAAGAGTAACCGTTTGTTTCACGATATTTGTAGTGAAATATGCCGCCAGCAACGTCATTAAAAGAACAGGTATCCAATGTACAGAATGGCATTAATGCAGTTCTGCTCGGGCCACCTGGATCTGGAAAGGGTACTCAGGTATGAGTCTAAAATATTACATTCAATGTCATTCATTTCTTTTATGTTACGGAGATAGAGTCCACGGTGTTTAATAAAAAAATTGAATTTTTTTAAAAAGCTTAATTCGATCTGCTCATTAACCAATTCACTGCCAGAACTTCAGTTGTAACCTCAAGAATTTTTTTCTTTTAAATAATTTTGTGTTTAAAAGTGAAATATTTCATTCAGTTGATAATGCTCGCGATGAGCGAAACTGGTCCTGATCAAAAAAAAATTAAAATATTGTGTTAATAAGTACTAAAAATGTGTTTTTATTATTTAAAGTATCATACCTTTCTATTAAAAAGTGACAGTTAACAACTTAAAAGTGAAATATTTCATGTTTCGAAACTCGTTTTACATATTGTTAAATGTATCATAGTTGCCACTAAACTAATTTTCAGGAACATAATTATAAAATCTTATGTACTTGAATTGATCAAACAAACACAATTGTTTCTGGAATAAATATAGAAAATATGATAAACGCAATATTTCATCATTTTTTCAATATGCACCGAGATTGTGTCTCGCCATATGTGGTAACCCTCGTCACATCAGTGTTTCATATCCGCAAATAAATTTAAATGATAGATGAATATTTTTCATGTTGTACTAGCTGCTCCATAGATGTCTTTAGATTTTGACACAAGGTATTCATAAAATTTGTCGATGGATTACGTAAATTTAAACATTATCAGTTCTATTACATCTGTGTGACAGAATGCCCGAAGATACTGTGACAAAACTTGTGGAAGTTTACACAGTTTGAATTATTCAAATTTGATATTGAAATTCCATCAAGCATGCTCAGTTGTAAATAATGCTTGTACGCTGGGCAATGCTGCTTGTCAAGCATATAGCACATATGTGTAAGCTTGGCATTGAACTGGTTAAAATTCATTTTTCAATGAGCATTCTAAATCTTGTCATAGTTTCAAGGTTAATTCTTGGTAAATATTAAAACGTAATGTTCAGAACTATTTCCACAATTTTATTAATTTTTTTTAATTTCATTAAGATTAAGACCGGTTTCACTCATCGCAAGCATTATTAACAGTGTATTTCAAAATAAATTCCAAAACCGGTTCTGATCTTAATAATATAGATTGTGTTCGTTACTCTGTTACGTATTGCTTAAATGTAACACTTTGCAGGCTCCCCTCCTGAAGAAGAAGTATTGTGTGTGCCACCTTTCCACCGGTGATATGCTCCGCGCTGAAATTTCATCCGGTTCCGATCTAGGCAAACGGCTGAAGAAAGTCATGGACGAGGGAAAACTTGTCGGTGACGATCTCGTCGTCAACATGATCGATAGTAATTTGGATAAACCTGAATGCAAGAATGGATTTTTATTAGACGGTTTCCCACGAACTGTGCCGCAAGCTGAAAAGGTTTGTTCAAAAAGTTATAGATTTTACAAAATGATAAAAAAAATGCAAATACTGTTCGTAATTCCAAAAAATTCATTTATCTTATTGATACATTGTCATTAGTGATTAATTAAATCAGTGATTGTGTAATTTTAGTTTTATAACCCTTTCTTCAACTTTTTTTATCTCGAAGCATACATGATAATACACTTTTGATAATAATTTGTATGATTCAATGCATTTTATTTTTGTTATTTAAATTATGAATTTATGATAATAAAAATGGACAAATATTTATGAATGTATATTTGATTGCTTATTTTTCAACTGCGGAGATGCCTGATCAGTCCGCAGTCTTGAAAATTGACACTCAAAAATATCAAATTTGAATTGTTACAACTTTGATATTGAAATTTCATCAAGATCAGTTGATATCATAAATTACTCAAAATTATAATAGAGCTAAGTAAGACTAGTACTCGACAATTGTTGAAATCCTACTGTTTGGGAAAAGCGACAGGCAGGGTTGAGGCTCTGAAAGAATCTGTAGCACATGACCCAGTCACTGTTGAGGTGGCGGATTTTAGTATGTTGAAAATTGATACACAAAAATCAATCAGAGATAACAGTGTTAGACTGTTACGTAGCAACTAATTTTTATACTAGAATTTGGCAACACCAAAATTATTGAATCAATTTTTGAAATATCCTCTATGTGGCTGTGGAATAGCGGGTGAAAAAATATTCAGCAGGGAACTCGATAATCTGCAGAAAGATGTTCAGTGTATGATTTTAATTTTTTCTTATGGCGGTTTTTTACTGACTATTTCAATAAATCAAGCATTGAAGATATTTTTTATTTTTCAGCTGGATCAGTTACTAGATAAGCGGAACACTTCTTTGGATGCTGTCATAGAATTCGGCATCAACGATTCGTTATTAGTCCGAAGAATCACGGGTAGATTGATTCATACCGCAAGCGGTAGGAGTTACCATGAAGAATTTCATCCCCCCAAGAAGCACATGACGGATGATGTCACCGGAGAACCGCTTATTAGACGCTCCGATGACAATGTCGAGGCGTTGATGAAAAGGCTGATTTCATATCACACCCAAACTAAACCGCTGGTCGACTACTATGCAATCAGGGGTCTGCATTATCGGGTTGACGCGGCCAAGCCTGCGGAAGAAGTGTTCAGTAAAATAGACAGTATATTCTTGAGGCGTAACGCCGTCAAAAAGGCTCTGTAAACCGGTGTACCTGTTCTGTTTGATCGGAATTGATGTATATAATATTTATGATTGATATCTATATTTTTGAGCAGAAGCATGTTGTTAAATTCAAGAAAGAAAATTATGAATCCAATTTTGTTGAACTTTAGATATTTTTGTGTATTTTTGATCAGCCTTGTAAATACAAGCCTATGTTATAAATCATAAAAAATCTTTTTCCCTTAAATAATCAAGTGCTAATTTAAATGTAATAGTTTACATACCCGATCTTTTTTTTTTACGTGATACATTGTTTTCAGAAAGTGGAGCGGGTTAAAAAAATTGCATACACAAAACCTTATTTTCATGTGATTCATAAATTGGTTGAAAAAATCAAAATATCGCATAAAACAAAATTTTAAAATTTAAATTCTCACAAAAAACTTTTTAAATTATACAATGAGAAACAGGTACATATGTATGTACATTCAAACCGAGTTCTACCAAGTAAATGCCAATTCAATAGATTTATCAGATCTTACTGCGTTAAACGCTTTGCATATTTAATTGTGTGTTTGCCGAGTGCCAAGGATTAGTTAGTATGTCGCAGAGGTTTGTATGTGATCCCACAATCGTTCCTCCCAGGAATCAGTGTGGCCAATTGCTGAAAAAATACATACATATGAAGATTGGGCATTTTAGGGTATGAATGAAACATATTTTTGATTATTTATTTTATTGATTTTCATAATCTATAAATATAAACATGATAAAACATACTGTCTAGCGGTTGCGTACTAACAACAATAAATAGTTGACTACATAACAATACCAAAGGCAGAGGATTATGTCGTAGATGTACAAAGTGGACACGATGCAGTCTCTCTGTGTACGGGTTTGTATTTGGTTAACAATTGCCAATTATTCATATCGGCAATTGTCGTATCCAGTAGGAAGATATTTATAGCAACACTGCTAAAAGCACAAAGGTTATTGGCCATTCAACACATTCTTTATATTTAACATCTTTAAATTCTCAAATTAATAAAACTGTGTGTATCAATAATTTGCGTTTTGCTAAACTCAAACTTCACGTTTGAGAGTAGTGTTTGGTTATTACCATTTATATACCGCACGAAGAGCGAAAATACAGTAATTGGTCACTTTTTTACAGTTAAGTTTTCAAGGAAAATAATTCAATAGAAGAGCTTCATGGTAACTTCTGTAATGACATAACAAAAAGATGATGGTGGAGCTATAATTGGTGACAAATGTGAGAAGGATGGCTGACATTTTATTTTATTAGCTAGAAATTAAAATGGCCAATTTCTATATGATTCACTCTACTTAAAAACATAGGAGTAAGGGAGAACATGTCATCGATATAGTTGACATTAATTCACTTTTAAGGTGTTAACTGTCACTTCTTGATGGAAAGGCATTATATTTTAAATAATAAAAACACATTTTTTTAGTACTTATTTCCACAATATATTTTTTGATCAGGACCGGTTTCGCTCATCGCGAGCATTATCAACTGATACCATCAGACTGACAGAGCTGCAGACAGAGCTGACATCATCAGTTGATAATGCTCGCGATGAGCGAAACCGGTCCTGATCAAAAAATATATTGTGGAAATAAGTACTAAAAAAATGTGTTTTTATTATTTAAAATTGACATTAATTGCTTGTAACTTTTTGAATGTTTAATTTTAAGGCACTCATTGCTCGCACAACATGCAACAATGATGCACTTATTTATTGATGACTGGCAATCCTGGCAATTATGAAGTAAAGCCATTTAAGTAATGTAATATTTTGTAGGTTGTCCCAAACACTGAATGATCACAAAACACAACAGAGTGGTATGTGAAACAATCTTAACACTCAAACTGCAGTGTCTGCCAGTATGAAAATACCGTAATTTTACAACAATATCAACATCTTAAACTGATTGTTTTCTATAGGATATTCGTTTTAGGTTTGCTTTTATATTATATTCTTTCTGCAATATATACTAATTAACTATTGAGGTTCTCAAGCCTCAGAAAAAATAGTTTCGTCTACCATTTCAACGTCTTGTGTATGAAGCAATATGATGTCGCGTGCTAGTCGGTGACATCCACACCGCCCATATTGATAATCTAGAATAACATTTGATTTATTTATGTCATCCTGGCTTACATCTTGTGGAACAGTTCTCATTCGTCTTCTTGCTAACTTAGAAACAGAAGTATGCTTTGTGCTGAACATGGTGACAACCCTTTTGTCACGCCATGGTAATACTAATGCATTTCCTTTCCTGTATGCGATTTTTGTCCAATAGCCAATTTTTATTTCTTAATTCGTTCCGATAATCCTTTTCGATTGGTCAGTATTGTATCATTCAGGTAACATTTATTCTTCAGAAGTTTTGCGGCAGGAATTGGATTTGTATAAAATCGGTCTGTATATATCCTGTGGCATCCGGAATTGAATCTTGTAATTTTTTGTAGAGATGCATCACAATCCGGCTTGTAAAAGAGAGTTTTGGTTTTATCAGCCCGTCCATGGTGATATTACCATAATATGGTACAAATGAGTACATGTGACTGCTACGGGACTCCTTTTGCTGGTTTTTTTCTGGTTAAAAATGAGAAAGTTTGTTTTCCCTTTGAAAGATACTCTAGAGTCGTCAATGGATAAATTTTCCTGATGTATATAATGTTCCATAAATTTGCTATTGATATAGTCAAGAAATTTACTGACTCTTTATGTCCTTCCTTCCTTGTCTTCTAGGAAATATTTCTACCTCAAAATCTGTCTGGGTAGAGAGTAAAAGTTTTGGTTCAGAAATTGCAGTATCAGTGTTAGTGCTTATGTAATATGTTTTCGGAAACACAGACACGGTACAACCGCAGACTGGGTATCATTAACGGATCTAGGATAATGGGAACATGTGCACACGTAAAAATTGTTTCCTTACGGCCGGCATGATTAGTTCGCACTTAGACATCGCCGCTTTGTTTGCTTTATTGCTATTATAACAATAATAATAGTGTTTTCTTATATCTAATGTTGCAATCGGACAAAACACACCCTGTGCAATGTCAATAAATGTTATTTGAAAGGAAACAAAGGTTGTAAATAATCGTAATTTCATTTTTAAAGTGTGCTGTAAAATATCGAGCAGAACAAGGGGTACACGTAGGTGATAGAATGTCAAAAATAAAGGTAATATTAACAATAATACATTAATTTTTGAAATATCCTAAACCCGTTCAACACGGCTGTTTTTCATACAAATTAAATTTGCCATTTCTTTCTTTTTTTTTTTTCTACAAAGAGAGCAATTAAAAATAATTGGGTTGGCTTCTATGGAAGCCAGATGCATTAGGAATGTTTCACAACATTAAAAAACACAGAAATTTCCTATGTTGTCACAATCACTTTAACAAATATATCCCTAACAAATAACTCACTCATAAATCGCCATTACCGTGATGTATCGAAGCCACCAATCAAACTCAAATGAACAAGCGCTATTACTGTTGCGTGTCACGGAGTGTCACATTGTGATGCTGCGAGATTGGTGCAAAGTTCAGTGTGAAGTTTGGCGTGTAGTTTCAAATTGATTTGTGGCTCTGGCGGAGATTGCGATAAATTGATAAATTTAAAGGGTTCGAAAAATAGATGATTTAAACATTTAAACCTAATACTTTTGACAAGGTGGCCATAGCAGAATTAATTAGGCGATATTTTGAAACCAAAATCAGTCCTATACGCAAAAGATTGCCTGTATTACCGACATTTGAAAGCTCGCGTCTCATACATTTAGACGTTAGCGTGGAAAGGATTAATGTGGCTCAGGAGGGAACAGATTGTGTGTGATAATTTTTGTGTTGGAAAATTGCTTAGTGTCCATAAATGTAGTTATTTTCGAAATAAACAGTGATGGAATAACCTTTATATGAGTCAGCAGGAGAAAGGAGGGAAAGAATACAATTCAGTGGAGTACATCCGTGTCCAATTTATACATTCAATTACGTCTATAACAGAGCAACGGTCGCTCTCAATTCATCACGAGCTCACCAACAATCCAAAAAGTTTTTCATTAAACAAAACAAACATTTGTACTTTCACAATTAAGCTAATTACATATATATACAGGTTTTTTCTTCGGGATAAAGTGTATCATACAAACGATAATAAATCTAATCAGTACATATTATAAAACTATAAGAATCATTGAATACGAGAAGGTGTTAATATCGACATAACAATGCAATAATTATTCTTTAAGGAGACTTACTATTTATTATTGTTTCATTTGAATATTAATATAACTATTTACTGAAGTTATTTTAAATAATTGTCATCGAAAATACTGATATAAATTTGATTATTTTTGACTTAGAAGTTTATAGTAATATGCTATAATAGAGTGCATTAAACAGGCGTTAAGCTAAGTGACGCTAAAAAGAAGATTCCTTTTTTAAATATGACAGCTAAGGTATTCCCCTGTTTCAAAATATCACGGTTAACACTACACGAAACCATCAAGATGCAACTATTCGGAACCGAACAAAGTTAATAAAACGTAATACGTATTGGTCACTGAAAATTTTCATACAAATAGGTACATAGATGTCTTTCTAATAAATACTCGTTTAACATTAGTCTATGGACTCTTTGAAAAGTTCTCGAAAACTATGCTACGTAAAATGAAGTACTAAAGCCAAACACTAAGTGAACAAACTAAGCTCGAATTTCAGATTAAGAGTTGAAGAGTGCGACAGAAGTGATCGATAATTTCTACGGTAGATCAATAGACGGTAGTATTATAGATTTCTTTCCTAAGTGTACAGATTAATAGAGAGTTAAGGCAAATCGTTATATTTGGATGTCTAGACTGAGGAGCGTTGAGTAAACGGGCCGGCGAGCTTCAATCGAGCCTGTCTTGCGATCTACTCGAACTTCTGGAGGTTTTACGTTGGTCCAAATAAGCGGCCGGCGCCCATCCTTCACCGGTTCCGCCTGTGTAAAACATAAATATATTTCATTTGTATTCCAGATTAAGGCGACAATTGTTGTATTTGTTTTGATGGTATTCATATACCAGAAGAGTTTAGTATATTCATATCAAGTGAATCAGACCTGGGAATATTTAGATTTATTCTAAATGAACACCAGCTGCAATAAACTATTGTTTTTGTGTATATATTATCTTTTATAGTGAAAACAGAATTTTAACATACAAAAGTAAGTGATCGGTCCAATAATTACGAATTTGGTTCACAAAAAATATGCATTGCACCATAGTTTACTGGCGGCTAATTTCATCAAAAAGTTGGCAAAAAATAGCCTCTGTTAGTTTATGATGGATTCCATTTTAGAGAAGTTTTGTGATTGTTTAGCAATTTCGAAGAACGGTTTCTCACATTATATTCAAAAGAAATTTACATACATCATCCCTATTAAGTCAAAAAGGTGTTAATGAAAAATCACTAATATTCAGGAGAGCAAAAAGAGTGACTAAATATTGTGTCAACGAGAACAACTCCATTTCTTTCCATGAAATGGTAAAAAATAAAGTTGTCACTAACATCCTTCTGGCTTGGAATGGCGATATAGTTGAAAATATATAATTAAAAGTAGATGATGTATAATTACCTATAAGTTTGACAAACCACCATCCAGCACAACCCACTTTGAGGAGTTCCACGGGATCTCCTTCGCGGAGAGAAACTTCAGAAGGTCCAACAGCACAGTAGTCGGCCAGAGATATTAGAACACTACCTACCGCCTGTCGGAATTGTAAATAATGATGAATTTTCACAAAATATATATTCAATATGTAAGAAAGTCATTTTATCCTCTTGGACCCTGGGTATCACGAATTATGCTATTTTTATTTTAAGTTGGCTAAACTGTCAAATATTTCAGACAGGAATCAAAAGAAGAAAAAAAAACTCTTCACTTTGATGTCTTTTTTTATTCAAGGAGTTGATGTTTTTTGGCAGTCTAAATTTTCTGACATTTAAGCACATATAAAACATTAGTTGTTTTGATCTTTTCATGCACACATTTTGATTTATTTGTAAGTATTGCCGTGACGAAAGTGCTACATGTTTGCACTCTTAAAATATTTTTCAGTCACTATTTGTTTTGACAATCATACACTTGTGTGATATTCATACATATTTTCTGATGTTCAAATACAAAAAAAAAAATGTTTCCAAGCCTGCTTTTATTTTATTCTAACTGTGATGTAGATCATATGAATAAAAATATGCTGAGGGAAGTATAAAATATATTTATGGAACGCTTTTGCGAAATAAGCTTACTAGGTAAGTGATTAACAATGTGTTTTTTATTGACAGTACCTTAAGTATCATAGATGATACCAAATCGTTTTGGCGTTTTAAAAAAAATAAGTACTACACTATTTTTTAAATACTAACATATCAACTGTTTAAGAACTTTAAAAATTAAACCTTGGGTCCGAGGAGATTAAAATATATATTGTACACACAACACCCACTGAGCATTCATTTTCTGCAATAATAATAGTGTCTGCAGATGGGAAAGTAACATACGCATCACATTTAAGGGTTCTAGATCATGCTGTATATTATCTGAAAATTGTTCTGCAATTTTAGTATTTTTTTCCAGCAACCTTTATTAACCATTTCAATGCTAAGAGTACAGTATGCTTAGTGGCTACCATTACCGAATGCACACCTGTGTATAAATATTAATTTTTATATCTATGATAAATTCAATGAATATTTTATGGCAACACGTAGACATCTATGGAGCAGCCACTATAACACCAAAAGTTAGAATTATCATCACTGCAAATAGTGAAACATGATCTTGGCTTGTATTAAAAAAACAATCACAATATGTTTTTATTATCATTAATTACATTCGTTCCAGAAACAAATGTGATTGATTAGACTCCTGCGGATTAATTTTCAAAATTAATGGAATGACATTCCATACATATTAAAGTAAAACTATGTAATAAAAAAGGTATTGAAATGTTTTTCATGGACCTAGCGGTAACTTTGTGGAAGTTTATTTTTGGTGTCACAAATAGTAGCACATCATTATGACTTATTAGAAGATTATTTTTTTGAGCGTAGCATAGGTGTGATAACTGATTGAAAAACTCTCGGCATTGAAATGTTTAAACATAATTATTTTAGTTGACAAACACATTCTTGTTAGTAAAGCTGTCGAAAATAAACAAATATGGGAAGATATTTAATACATAATATAAATATATTGGTTAAGATTATGAAATAGCTGTCATGCAAGGATAATTTTTGAGGTATCTATTACGAGCATATATTTACTAAGAAGACAAATATATTTTATTACTATATCTAAGTAGAATAATAACTAATTTTAGAATATGAGGACTACGGGAGGAGAGTGACTATGAAATGGAGGTAATGTAAGTTATTATGATAACCATTGTTCTTGAAATAATATATACAAGTGAGCAACAAAAATTAAATATGTGTAAACAGAGATAAAGAACCAGCTGAACATTTTTTTAACGTGATATAAATATTCATATAAACACAAAAAAAAGAAAACAAATCAATTCAAAAACAAAAACTTACTGATCATTTTCGCAAGAGTGAGGATGTTTGGTGATCAGACAAGGCTTTGCAGCCGGCCCTGACCGGGCTGGTCGGCCGGCCAGTCGGCAATCTTAATATACGAACGAAGGAATGCTATTTAAATGCTTATTGAAAATATGTACAGTTTGGGCAACTGAGTATTGGTGTATCGCCTCTCAATACTGAGAGACGTAAAAAGTAGAAGTGCTTTGTGTGCTGCCGATAAAGAACTGAACCATTCTGTGAATCGTGCCCATCGTCTCCACCACCTGCCGGAAATAACAACGCTCAATGCCAAGTCCGACCTGGCCGTCTGAACAAATCAAGCTTCAAGCCAAGTCCAACTTGACCACGACCTTTCAATAATATTAGTTTGTTATCCTTTTTACGTCCACAGTTCGACAAAAGTTAATTTAAAATTAACAAAAATATATAAAATTTGAATTGTTACAACTTTGTACGATTCCACATGTTTTATCACTAACGACCCGGGTTTCACCTATCGGCATCTTCAGGCATTCTATCACTCGGATGCGACAGATCTGACGTAAAATAAACAGTTAGCATTGTCTATATACCAAAGTTAATTATTATAACACTTACCTCAAGGCAAGCAGTAAATTGCAGCTAAAACAAATTTAATAATACTAATCCAATAATAATTAACACAATTGCCTGTGACAACTTCCATTAACAATCCTGTTAGTGAGTAATCCTTAAACAATTTTTTCAAGAAATATTAATCAACTAACATTTAAATATAAATGGTTTTTTTTTTTTTGATAGTGGAGATAGCTAGAGATACTTACTATCAAACATTCTAAAAAAAAGTTCTGTTGCATCCGTGTGATAGAACGCCTGAAGATGCCGAAAGGCGAAACCCGGGTCGTTAGTGAGAAAACACGCGGAATTGTTAAAAGTTGTAACAATTTAAATTTGATATCGATATTCCATCACGCACCTTCATAAATTATAAAAATATATTAATTTGTGAATTTTCAACACTTAAGAAAATCAAAAGAAAAAATGAAACTCAACGAATAATGAAAACAAAAGTAAGAATGAGCCAATTGTGATGATAAACGAGTAATATTACAGTAAGTAGAAACCACCTTTCCAAAAAAATTAAAGTCTTTGTCAAAACCAAACAGCAAAGCGCAGTTAGTATGAATTAGGAATAATAAATTGGCTAGAAAATTTTACAAAAGCATTTTGATTAGAAGTGTTAAATGATTATTTTACGGACACGACTTTTCCTGAATTCACCAGGCAAGATCTTAAACAAGAATGGTCATCTTTGTTGGTAACAACATCTTACAAGCAACAATTAATCAATATTTCTAAGTATTAACATGGGAAAATTATTAATAAACGCTTGCCTTAAATTGCCTCAAATATTTTTAAATAAAGAAACATATTATAAATAATGGATTCCAGTGAAGTCTTCAAATTGGCACAGGCAAGCGGTTGATGATAATTTTACTTAATTAAATTAACATTTATAGTTACTGTACATTTTTATTACAAGGTTGTTCAGTGGTATATGAAAATATTTACTGAAATACAATGGTGAAAAAATGTATTCTATATTTTTTAATAAATTGTCTATGCCTATTTCAGGGCTACCAATCATCTAGGTTGAAATTTAAAATTGAATTTGGAATCTCTATGCTATTACTATGTATGATTAACAACAACCGATTATTTCTCCTCTATGAAAGAGCGATAATGACTAATGGTAGACAACAACCATATTTCATGCAAATTACTTTCAAAGTAGTTGTTAACTGTCACTTCTTGATGAAAAGGCATTATATTAAGATTATAAAACACAATGTTTTGTACTATTTACTAAATTTTATATTATTAAAGATTAGAACCAGTTTCATTGATTGTGAACGTAATCAATAGATATAATACAAATTAATTATAAAACATATAATTTGGTTTTATTTTTGCTTACAAATTATCAATTATCTAATCGTAAGACGTTTTTAACATTTTATTTTGATTTTATTCCACTTCATTCAGATATATTTAATGTGATTGACTGTGAACAATTTTCTCAGTTTTTGAACCATTTGTTTTCTATATCCGATAATTATTTACTGAAAACATTGCATAAATAACTTTATTTAAATTTCTATTGTATCAGTAATACGCTATATACTATAATATACTATACGCTTGCAATGAGCCAAACCAGTCTTGATCGTAATAATATAAAATTGTGGAAATAACAACAACATTGTGTTTTATAACTTAAATATCATACAGATTATTTCTAATTCAAAGATTTTTCAAGATGATTGGAAATTTTGCATAGATATTGCGACTAAATAGTAGACAGACAATTATTGTAGTTAAATACATTAGAACCTCGATTATCTGGACTAAATGGGGATGAAGATAGTCAGGATAAGGTCAAATTCGGATAATTGAAAAAAATCAAGTGTATTCATTATTGAATAACTTTGATGTTAAATTCTTTTTTAATGAAAAAAATCAATTATCGATTTCTGCTTAAAGCTAGCTTTTTTTTCGATGCAGCCAAATCTCGAATACTTTCAAGACATATAAGTCGTCCTGAATTGCACTCATCTTGACTCTCAAACCACTTCATGGTGACATTTAAACACTGAAAAGTTTCAGAATGTGTAAGACCAATGTCTCACCTCTCACAAATCTCTTCTTCGTCTCCTTGATCTTGTTCATCTGAGGTAGATATTTCTTTGATAATTTTCTCATCATTCAAAATTTGGAATCTAGGAGCGTTTGAATAATTAATTAAATTGTGATCAATTTTTGTAGGAACAAACGTTCAATGCATATTGAATTTAGACGATTTCTGTTCCGTATTTTACACATGACTTGTTGGAACAATTGCATAAAAAAAATGGAACGATTGAAATGTAAAGATTGTATTTTCATCAGATTCGTAAATAGTGGACGCAATTCGCCATGTGCATATCAGCAAATTTGTAATATTTTTATTAGTTTGAACCAATTCGGATAATCGAGGTCCGGATAATAGAGGTTCCACTGTATTTGAATATATTCAAAATGGAGAAATATTTGATTTTATTTCTAAATACTTTTTGGTATACTCAGTCACGTCTACTATGCAGTCGCAACTAATTAATTGGCAGCGAGAGATTTAAAAAAATTAATAAAAATCAGTTTTTTCAAACTGAATACAATTTGTGATGGTCATGTAATGTGGATCACCATACGTAGTCATTGTTTTGATAAAACCAGGGCTGTGGAGTGGCGGTGTTTTGGCTGGAGTTGGAATCGTGGTTTTGGTTAATTTTGTACGATTCCACATGTTTTGCTACTAACGACCCGGGTTTCGCCTTTCGGCATCTTCAGGCATTCTATCACACGGATGCAACAGAACTGTCATCAGTTGATCGATTGTCGCCGAAAGGTGAAACCGGGGTCGTTTGTGACAAAACATTTGGAATCCTACAAAGTTGTAACGATTCAAATTTGATATTGAAATTCCATCAAGTACCTTCAGTCGATGTCATAAATTTTTGTGTCAATTGGAGTCATGAAAAACAAACGACTCTTGACTGCTTTTGCGATTAGACGATTTTGAAGAATATCTCAATGAAAAATTTGCCCGATTGGTTGGTTGATCGTTAATTTAATAGGCGCAAATTAAAATGGCAGGAAAAAACCTGATTTTATTAAAATTAATCAATGGAACAGACATTTTTTTTTAACGACTACAGCCCTGAATAAAACTAGTCATTGAGACAAATGAGAAATTTTTTTAAGAAGTATGTTTGAATATATTTTATATTATTATACAAGATAATTATATACATTTGTTGTATTGTGATCCACATAAGAAAAGACTAGCTGTAGCGGTGATTCAAAATGTTTTTTAGTAAATAAAATTGCCTGAGGTATGAAGCAGGATTGCCTCACATAAATATATATATTGATGACGGAAGTGTCAATATAAACTGTAAGCAATGATTGCAATTAGGAAGAGAATCTTTCGATTTACAAACAGATTTGCAAATGCAACTTTTGTCAACATTCCTCAGACAAAATGGAGTTATAAACAATCTGAAAACACTTTTAATTGTTGATTAATTTGAAGCTTTATTGATTTTATGGTTCAAAAAACATTTTGAATCACCCAAGTGTTGAAATCAATAATTAAGCCTAATACCGAAGGGTAGAATAAAATAAGAGAAGATAAAATTTATAGCGAGAAATTTGGATGGAAACTTACGGGGGCATGTTGCTCTGAAGGGGCCTCTTCATCGTCACTGTTAGAGCAGTCGGAAGACCAACACGGCTCTTCTGCACACGACTGGGCATGGGGGAGAGTGTGAGTGTGCGGGGGGTGTGTGTGGGTGTGTGGGGTCTGTCCGTTATTTATTGGTGTAGGGGCGTCGCAGCTCATCGCTCGATTTGTTATTCCGACTACCGGTCCTCCTCCGGAGTCCCACGAACTGGCTTGCCGAAGTGATCTGAGCAAAAAATATTGTTACTTTCATCATAGTTATTAATTGTCGAATCACTCTGTAAATATCACATGTTGTTGACACGCTGTCTAATACTAAACTACAAACTCAATAAGGACGTGAGCTACTTTCAGAAATTGAAATTGTCGGGTGAGCTACCTATACATATTCTTTATAATTTTTTATCGTCCTTTATCGTATCATACATAATATTATTAAATAAATTAGAATATCAGATTTTCAATAAAATATAAAATACGTACATTAATTATTTATTTATAAACAAAATAATACTGACTGTTATTCTCATCTAAGCTGTGATACAAATGAGCGAGAGAGAGACAAAGTGTATGGTGCAGTTCGCATCAATCGTAATACATTTCTGATCGCTTCTCTATTTTACTTAGTTATACGCACAAATTGTTATGCCAAAAAAATAATATTACAATGCCAACCTTTTAAGCATTTCGTTGAAATTAAACTGGATTCATTTTTTTATATCCGGAGTTCAATAATGAAATTTTATATGCAAATTTATAAATATGATAAAATACTTTATGCAAACTACCAAAAAAGCCTTGAAGAGCTACCGGTAGTTCGCAAGTGACCGTTTGGCGATCACTGGTCTAATACATGGTGTGGAATGTGATTTGGCTACATTTACACAATTAAACTCCTGATAATTGGAGGCCAAATAGGATTCTCTAGGCAAACGTACAAATGTTTTTAACAATTTCCACATGCACCAGAGTAGTGGAATAACGAGTAAAAAATATTTCATGTATATTGAGTTGAAAAGATCTAAAAGTGTTACAGAGTCTCAATAATTCCTTCTATTAAAACATTAACAATTCTATAAAGAATTTAATCATTGTTACAAACAAATAATTCCCTACGATTCTACGTATAGTAAGATATATTATAAACATTATTTATGTTAAATCTAAATATTAATAGTGACAAGCAGTTAAAGTAAACCTGTGATTGTTTTGATGTGCAGGCTGATGATGATTATATTGCTTAACCCTTTCCCCTTTGAGTTCTTCCAGCTGATCTAACAAGACCCTCTTTATTTGCGCGACCCACGCCTGTCGAGCGGACGCGGTGACGGCTGTGAGAGTGTGCACTTCGGCTCTACCTTGCAGCCAGACTTCAAATCGGCGAGGGTCCCCTTTGACGGACTCCGTTAGTCCAATTTGAGACATCTGGAAAAGACACACAACGTAGAAGTACTGATGTAAACACTAATTGTGTTGATAAGATAATAAAAGGTTTTTTGAATCAACGATCTCGACCGATCCCAATTTGGAATGTTGCCCTAACGGAGGTATTCGAGCAAAAGCTTCCTCTAAGAGAACTCGTTACTTTGATGACAAATGATTATAACTGCTGTTTTTTTTTGTTAACTTTTTAATTCTCTTCCATAATATGTTTTAAATTGTACATTTTTTGATGGGGAAAGATATTAGAGCTGCAACTTTATTCGTCACATAATTATTTTAGAGACATCACCTCTCGCCATTTAACTTTTCAGACTGATTTCAAAACTTTGTTTTTGCTCTCCTGAAAAATTGTGTAAACAGGAGTTACAGCCATTTGCAATCATGGTACCAGTTGCTCAACCCCTCTATTACAAAAAGAGAAGAGATAGGGCTGGGACAGTACTAGTGGTTAGCTAATGCTCCTTGCTACGCCATATTTTTGGAATTGGATGACACCTATTGAAGTCAATTTTAACCCGATCAGTGCAACAGTTTTTCACACAAACTAAATCTGTTAGTGTTGCTATTTTTCAAAATATTCTCTTTCCACATAGAGCTATAAATACAGCAATAAAAACTAATTGGGTTGGCATTTAAGGAAGTCAGATGCATTACGAATGTTTCACAACATAAAAAAACACAAAGAAATGTCCTATGTTGTCACAATCACGTTAACAAATGTATCCCTAACAAATAACTCACTCATAAATCACCATTACCGTGACGTAACGAAGCCACCAATCAAACTCAAAGGACAAGCGCCATTACTGTCACGTGTTATGGAGTGTAATTGGTGCAAAGTTCAGTGCAAATATCGACGCGAAGTTTGACGCGTAGTTTCAAACTGATTTGTGACTCTGGCGGAGATCGCAATGAATTTAAAGGGTTTGAAAACTCGATGTTTTCAACATTTAAACCTAATACTTATGACAGGTGTATGGAGGTGGCCGTAGCAGGACAAATTAAGCGATATTTTGAAACCAAAATCAGCCCCATATGCAAAACATTGCCTGTATTACCGACATTTGAAAGCTTGTGCCATGGAGTGCCACATTTCGATGCGGGAGATTGGTGCAAAATTCAGTGCAAAGTTAGGTGCGAAGTTTGGCGCGTAGTTTCAAACTGATTTGGGGATATTATGGAATTCGAAAGGGTTCAAAAAATCGATGTTTCAAACATTTAAACCTAATACTTATGACAAGTTTATGGAGGTGGTAGTATCAGGACGAATTGGTCGACATTTTAAAATCAAAATCAGTTCTATATGCAAAAGATTGCCTGCATTACCAATGTTTGAATGTTCACGTCCCAGCGTCTGGGGCGCTCCCGTATGGGCCTTGTAGATTGCCGTCCCATACGTTGGGGTGTTAGCGTGGAGAGGATTAAGACATAGCAAACCTCTGTGGCTCTGAGTAGTTGTAAATGATTGAAATAAACATTGTATTGAAGACTCCAACATGTTGACATTCGACTATTGAAACACAAAGAAAATTGAGCACTAAAGTTTACCTGCAGGTAATGTTTGAAATGATATGTAGCCTTATTGTGGCTCGTTTTGGATGCCGCAGGTTTACAAAACAGCATTGCCTTTTGGTAGAGGAAGACGTGTCGCTGTCGAGCACGTAGCCTCAGTCGCATGTCTCTCTTGCTATCTGTCACCACGGAGAAGGAACCTTGCATGAGAAGTTCACCTTGTTGGCTCAAATCCACCTAAAAAAAGGAAAATAAACATTATTGTTATATATGGCGTTTGATGCTTCATAAAATTTGTTTATATTAAAAAAAATAAGATATTCAATAACAATTTAAACATAGAAAACTATGAGCTTGAAGGTTGACTTCTTTGGAAAGTTAATTGGCACATGAAAATAGAATATTAATTTGAAATATAATGTTCTTTTAATGTTTATATTTGAATTTATGTAAAAATTTAAATTCATATTAATTTTAGGTAGTATAGCTACGCGCATCCAAAGACGCCACATTGTGCGTTCCCGGATCGTAATGTTTGTCTCAAAAATGAAGTCAATGTGATTGTCTGCGGACCGTAGAGTGTTAATGTTTTCGATTCCTTTCGAATCAGTGTATTAGAAAATATTACTGAATATCACCTATGCTCTTCTCAAGAATAATTAATATATAAAGAATTAGATTTTTATTGATTTATCAACAAAATTTATAAGTGTACGATTACTTTTAAGGTGTTAACTGTCACTTCTTGATGGAAAGGCATTATATTTTAAATAATAAAAACACATTTTTTTGGTACTTATTTCCACAATATATTTTTTGATAAGGACCGGTTTCGCTCATCGCGAGCATTATCAACTGAACAGTTGATAATGCTCGCGATGAGCGAAACTGGTCCTGATCAAAAAATATATTGTGGAAATAAGTACTAAAAAAATGTGTTTTTATTATTTAAAAAAAAAAAAGTGTATGATTACTTACGGGAAACCCTGTGATCGCAATCTGGTGCATTGAATCATTCACACATTTGAGAACGACTAGCATGCAATCCAACGCTTCCTGCAGACCTTTACTAATGGAGCCGCTCTCACTGTACCTCAGCAAATCCTAGTTCAATCATATATTGATTAGAAAATTTGCAAAATATACTTTTTATAGTATTGCATTCAATAAAATTAATTATTTACCTTTAGTAAGAGTTGATATTTTGTGATTCTCTGCACTGGTTTTAATAAATATGCCGCCAATGGTAATTTATGTCCTAATTTTATTTGACAGGCTTGCAGGAACAGGTGCGTATCGACAAGGGCGGCTCGTAATCTTTCCGAACGTGGAATGTTTTGGCAATAATAGCTGTAGAGTCGGAAGAATGTTTCTCTCTGAAATAAAATTCAAATGGTTAATACATAATGAAATTTTAGATCTGGGCATATCGCTTTTAAATAAAAGAAAATTATATTCACCTTTTGTACAAAACAAAGTGCTACAAGTTCAGAGGTCGATATGCAGTTTTCTAGGTCCTTGAGGAAGATATCCGAATGAAATGTGAATAATTCATGAAGATTACCAAACAAAACGTCGGCTTTGCCAACCAATCCTGGAGGTATTAAAGCTAAATTTTCTGGATTGTCAATTTCTTCCTTGTAGCCCTGTAAACAAAAATTTTAAATATTAATCAATGTATATCTAATAAATTATTGTAGGGGTAACCTCGTTGAGGGATAGGTTTTGGACACGAACACGATAAACCAAATTTCACCATCGCTGACGGATTTAAAATCTAGAAAAAAGACTAACTTTATTCAATGAGTTGATGTATGGTTTTTCATAAATAATAACTAGGAAATTGTTTTTAAAACAGCTTCTCACAGTTCAAAAGCTTTCAATTGGTATATAATGTAAGGTTTTAATTTTAGTTCTCTGGATGTATTTCCACTAAGAGGAGATGATAGTTGGCTAGGTAAGCAATAAAGCAGTCATCTCTTCAGTTGAAAATAATGCATATATTTGATTTTAATAGTTCTGTTGTATTATTGAAATATACCATTGTCAAAAATATAAAAATTTGTATGTGAAAGGGTTACAATGAACAGGGTTTATTAGTATAATACAGTGGAAAACATTTGACATGAAATAATATTGCAGTCCTGACAAAATTCTATTTCATTTAATAAAAACGTTGTTGTAATGCAGCACAAAATTTTACATAACACAGAATATTTTTACAACATATCAATAATTTTCATTCATTACTCCATATTTTTTTATACGTTTTTATTTTTTAAATAGTAAATAGAAATAATTGTAATTCTTTCTGACAATATACAGGCTATCAGTATACCTGCAAGTGTAGATTTGAACAGAAAATTAAGTAAATTGAATATTACAATGTTTAAACAATGAGTTTTGTTTTGTACGAAATGCTTAAATAAATTCGGCGACCTTAATTTTGTGTTAAGTGATTTCGACAACAAAGTCGATTTTTTGATTCAGTGTCATTTCGAATCTATTTTTAATTCTATGGTAAAACATTTTGTCAATGGAGCATCCATTTTAAAGTGATAACTGTTAGACGGTAGTGTAAAGAAACTTTTTCTTAAATTTGAAAATAGGCACAGTAATCAAATGATTGATGTCGAAAATAAAATAGGAAAGAGATTATATTGTCCATTAAATATTTCCTGAAGTTGTGTAAAGAAATAAATATTTATTCACATACAGAGTCATCAGACAAGGCACTGATGGTATCTGTCCATTCTTTGAGTTTTCTATCATAATTTTCATACAATGTCTCCATACAGTCGTACATCAAATCAAGGTTTTTTCTATTTTTTGGCCGCTTCCTTATAAACCGCATAATTGTCGAGTAGCTTTGGTTTGGCGTTTGCATTGGCAATATGTTTGATGGGACATTGGTGTTTTTCCGCATATTTGGTAACGTGCTGTATAGTCTATCAGGCTGACCCGCCGCCACAAAGGTGTCTTGAATATTTGATAGATTGTACTTTGAACTCGATTTGAGCCATTGTTTTTTACATGATAATGTCGAATGTAAACTTTTGATATATTCTTTTGTGTTGTTTGGCGACCTTCCATTTTTTTTACACTTCATATTCGGCAGAGTGGTGTAATAATTCTGTTGATGATTGATTGAACGATTCCATTTGTTCATTTTATTGGTATATTCATCGAAAACTGAATGACTGAATGATTCAGGTTCATGGTATTTTGTAATATTTTTGTAAACATTGCTACGCGTATTCGAGTAGAAGTCGTCTGACAAAGGCTTTTTATTTAGATTAGGCAATGATGCGTATGTCGAATCGCTAGTCATACTAGAACGAGAATAAATTGGATTTTTCACATGTCTGCCGTCTTTTACATATATACGTTTTTCTTTAATAGTAGTCACCGATGAAAAACTTGAAGTCGAACATGTCAAAGATGAAGGTTTTAAAATACAGTCATGGTCTACATATTTACTGTCTAATAATAAAGGAACACAATAATCAGAAATTGGAGCACCGTAAACAATATTATCGTTAAAGTATTTTGGCTCTTTTGGTGTTGAGTCACAATTTGAATTGAGGGAATCTGCGTATTTTATTGGACACACTACGTTTGCAATGCTTTTGAGCTTTTTTTTTAATTTACAACAACTATTTTTTACGGCACCGTAGTCGAAAAGTTTCACTTGATTGGTGTAGTCACTGAACAGAGTCGAGTCGGAAGATTTTCTTGAAAGTTTCATTTTATCACTAGAGACTTCTTTGAGCTGAATGGTTTTGTCATTTTTACGTTCTCCGCTTTCCTGATACATCCAAGAATGTGAGGACGCTGCGCTGAAATCATTCGAAATTTGCTCAAGACTGTATTTTCCGTATTTCATTGTTTGTAATTGACCGTATGGGAGTGCTTTCACTATGCATGTCGTGAGATAACTAGTCAGTAATGAATTTATATTTTTCCATGCTGCTTCAATGGTCATGCATAGAAGATGTTCCACTCTGATAATCAAAATATCCACTGGATATCTGTGTTGCACTTTGAGAACAGATTCCAAACAAACACAGGTACTATGGACATGCATGATGTATGTTATATTGTTTGAAAAATAGCAGGGTATTTAAACTCTGGAAAACATTAAAAAAAGTTGTTGATGTTATTTATGCATCAGAATATATATTTAATGGATAACTATCTAAGGACAATAAGTGACAAGCTTGATATTAAAAGTACATAATAAAATTAATCAACATGACAGAAGTATACAAAATTGAATGCGGTTTTTGTGATCCCTTACACATTGGACAGACAATAGAGAATATATCAAATAAATTAAAAGAACAAATAAGGTCATTTAATAATTTAAGAAATAGAGTCTGATTTCTTTTAAAGACAATGCACAGTATAAATTCTGATTCAAAATCAAAATGCCTGAATTGTTGTTATAAACGCCGTAAATTAATTGCTCTCAATCATTAGTTAATATGTAAAATCTCCAAAAAGACCAAATATATAATACAACCTTACTAAAACAATTTCAAAAAGCATAATTAAATTAGATCCGTGAACAAATGAAACAATATGTAATTACACGGTGAAAAAATAGCAATGTATTTTAGTTCTACAAAATTATTTTTAACAAATATAGTTAGCTATTTCGGCTCACGCCATCGTCAGAACTATTACTAGGTTAGTTCTGACGATGGCGTGAGCCGAAATAGCTATCAACTATATTTGTTAAAAATAATTTTGTAGAACTAAAATGCATTGCTATTTTTTCACCGTGTTATAATGAAGTTCTACCAAGTGAATGCCAATTCAATCAATACAATATGTTATTGTCTATGTAATCTAAAACTATATGTACAGTTACGCTAAATAATTAATTAATTATAGCTCTGACAATGGCGTGATGCCAAAACAGCTATAAAAACCCATATAAAAGTCATTAAGAACCAAAATACTAACATTTTTTTAATTCTAAAATGAAAATACCACTTTATATGCTTTTTAACCTTTTATCTGCCGAGTCAAAGATATAAAAGATGTTCCAATACTGAATACTTTAAAAAGTAATTTGGTAGTGTGTGTGTGCTAAATAAATTTGTGGAAAATTTCAGAACAAATCAGACTATATTTTAACACAAAACTTACACTGTTACCATTTAGATATTTTTGAATATCAACTATTAATAGTATGCATTACTTTCTGCTATCTTAACAGTTTATATGTTTAATAGGCTTGAAGTGATGTAAAAGAAATCAAATTATAATTAAAATAATTTGACTAACCTTCAAAATCGATCCAAGCTCTTGCACGTATGCTCGTTCAGTTTGCAACAGTTCACCCAGCACGTGCCCACGCTTCGCTCTGCGTGCTTCACTGTCTTCTGTTGATGTGGTGGAACTTTCAGAACTTGCTGATGTCTCCATCTGTAAAAAAGAAAAAGCTATAAATCTTCATATTCGGTACAATTAATATTATTTGGAAAGACAATCTTTAATGATTTTGATAATAATTATTGAAAAGGAGAAGCAAAATGATTAAGCATATAAAATATAATTTTTCTAAAAGAAAAATTTTAAGATTTCTTCCTATATAAAATACATATGAATTGTAAAATTACAGAAATAGTTAAAAAGTTGAATTCAGGTAGAAAGATAAACAAAATATTTTGTTGCCATGTAAAGTATTCATCGAATGCAAATAAAAATAATAATCATTTGACCAAAATTTCTGTATAGGGAAATAATTGCTTAATATCGATTTGAGGAACTACTTTTGTTATCAGCGGTAAAAACTTATAGGTAAATAAATGCAGCATCGTTAAAGTATTTTGACAGAATATTTTGAGGTTATGTTTTTGGCAGTTGCGCGAAAGGTTGCACAATTCACATTTTGAAAAAAGTAAACTGGATGTCAAACCTTTTTCATCGGAAACATTTTAAATATTCGATGTCCGCTCTTGTAAACGGCATATATTGGGTCGTTCATTTTCATGAGTCATTAATATTAAATTTTAAAATAGTCACAGGATATTTATCAAACAGATTAGGGACATAAACGCGCGAAGGATATTTTCAATCAACTGAAGAGCGAAGGGATCATTATATTATTCCTCGGCATGGGGCAAGTGAGGCGACTCGCTTATTCAGGCATGCAAGTCTTTTCTAAGGACAGCTGTTTCTTACAATAAAAACAACTATACCAACAAAAAATATATAGGTAACTAGCGCAAAATAATGACGAAAAGATGCTCGACAATATAAAATAAAAGTTTTATTTTGTATCAATCAACACAATTTTATTTAATTGTGCCAATGAGATGCTTTATAAAATACATATTTCTATGATAATAAAATGCACATTTTTTTAAAAATTACATGTAGTTATTTAATTTAGGAGAGCATTTTGAAATCGATGGTGTCATACAATCATTCTTGTAAGAAATTCTCTTGATAACACAGGCGTTGAAATTTTGTGAAAATGACAATTTTTTTTTTTTTAAATCATTCAAACTGAAATATTTCACAAGATTCACGACACAGTTTTTATATTTCAGCATTATCAGTGGTTATATCAAATAAACAGAAAAACTCAGCCTATTTGCCTTTATTAAAAGAGCAGATAACCCCTTATGCTCAAAGTCAAAAATTTTAATATGTTTTCTTTACAATAGGTCATTTGATAAATTATCACATTGCTGGTGATGATCAAATTTTAATTGTTGAAATTTTGTATCATTCCACACATTTTGTCACTAACAACCCGAGCTTCACGTTTTGGCATCTTCAGTAATTTTATTACACGGATACAATATAGCTGACAAAGTTTAAATGTGACATTGAAATTCCATCAAGCACCTTCAGTCGATATCATAAATTAAAACCAGCCCTGATCTCAATAACAGAAAAATGTATAAATATTATTAAAAAATGTTTTATATTATTTAAATAAATGCACAAAAGATTTTTACAAAGTTAAAGATTAATAAATATAGGTTAAAACCAGTTTTGCAAAAATTTCAATTTTCAAATTAAAATTTTGTGCGTACTTTTATAATCGTTGATTAATAAAATGAAACACAATTTATATGAGAAGAATATGACAATAGCTTGATTAAGGGTAAGTTGTTTTAAATCTATTTTCAATATGAAAATAATGTGAAGCACCTTTTCAATGCAAGCCAGTTACTTATATCAGGGTTGCTGCATTCGCGGCCTGGATACACGAAGCCCCGCCTCCGATATAATTGCATCTCAACATCCTCAAAAAGCGGGGTGAATAAGTACATCACGCTTAGAGATCGGTTGCTTGATTTTTTTTTTATTAAAATATTCATATCGTAATCTGAGATTATTACACGTGGTTCACAGAAATCGTTGAATCGTGGAGTTTAAAAAAGGAAAACGTTCTACAAAATTAGGGTTAGATTTTAGAATGAGAACACGTTTGAAATTTAACGCCCTGACTGAGACGACTCAATGCAGTATGTCAATAGACGATAATCAAAACAATAAAGTGTGCCAAAAGTTGCTTCTATATAAAAGCTGATTTATGTATTTAACCGCTTGAATACTGTTTTTGTTTATAGCGTATTTTCGTGACCATTATATTTTTTGTTTATTTTTTACATATTGATGACAATTACAGTTTTTTCTCATTTTCGATTCAAAATTGTAAGAATTTTCAAACGATAACAGGGTTGGTACAAAACAAAACAAAATATTTTTTCAAATAATAACACATTTTTAAGTGCAATTTCCGCAAAATTTAATTTTTTTTTTTTTATATATACGAATTTAATACGTTTTTAATACAATAAATCGCGATAATATTGTGGCAGCCCTACGCAACACGTTTAAATACATCGTTCTTTTCATGTAATATACACTTCAATTCGATATTTTTACTTTGTACAGCTCTTTATAGATGTCACTGTATATTCACCACAAAAAATCTAAAGCAGTATTGGAATGCGATAGAAATGGTTTTATATATTTCATAGATACCAGTGTCCGCTTAGGAATTAAGTGGTTAAATATTATCTCGAACCTTCCGTAAATCGAGGACTATTTTTTACGCGTATGCGAATTTAGACCAGAAAGTTTGTTCATAGTATACAGTAAACCTAATAACCATAAATATACAAATAAGAAGATTCAACTCGTGTACAAGATGAACAGTGAGATAAAATAATATTTTAAATTCAGCTGGATTTTAGTAAATAAAACCGATATTTTTGTAGTATTAATTCAGTTCGTGTTATGAATAATTAATTCGAGTATGACACGGTGTACCACGGAATATTTTGATGTAGATGTGCGGTCGGCAACCAATGGCACGCGGAAGGTTTTTATTGAAATCACCAAAAAAATAAAGATGAATATTTTTATAATATGGTTAACATAAAAAAGGATTAAGTTTAAGATTTTTTATTATGCTTATTGAAAGCTGTTTCGGCATACTTGAAAGAAAATAAAAAAATAAATAAGCAATATTGTACAACGAAGGCAAATTCATATAAGATATTGATTTAGGGAACTTGATTTTATTTCAATATTAAATTTGAATCGTTCAATTTCTTCACACTTCATAATGTTTTATAACTTCTCACGGCCGCTCGATGCACTTAAAATTGACACTGTAAAAAAATAGCGATGAATTTTAGTTCTACAAAATCTAAAGGAAATATAGTTGATAGCTATTTCGATTTACGCTTTCATCAGAACTATTAGAAGACGTAAGCTGAAGTAAAGTAAATAGATCTTGTAAATTTTTTAAAACTAAAATACATTGCTATTGTCACTAAACTCACAATTGTACAATAGTGCATTTTCTTATATACTGAGTTGAGAACAGAAAAACGTTTTCAATGGCAAAGAAAAATATATGATTAATTATTACAAAGCACACTATACAATTCGGATATAGGTAAATATTAGCTATGTATCAAAAATTGAATTATCATTGATAACAATTTAATTATTCTTGACACAATTTTACGATAATATTTTTGTGGCACGGCGAAAGTTCAGTAACCAATATCAAACATTGTACGATTCTTCAGAATATGCAGGTTGTCTATCACTGGTATAGACGTAATGCTGTCAAAATATTTCGACCTGATGATTTAATATTTAGGTCAGACGTGCCAAACGCGCGGCCCGCCAAGACTTCTTGATTTTGGCTTAACTATAAGATGGGTAAGATGTTATTTCGAAGTACTCGAATAAATTACTTTATTTACATTTATACGTGTTTTTTTTATTGAAAATTTTGTCAGATCACGCCATTCAATCAGATATGTTTAAATTGCTTTGTAGAAAACGAGGTCAAGTATCAAAAGTAAGAATTTAAAATAACTAAAACATTTTATTGTATCGCAAAACACAGAAAATTTAAATTACTTATTGCTTGAATAAAAATTGAAACGATGATACTGAGGTGTGCTATAATTTTATCTAAAAATATGTATATATTTTATTGATGTTAAAGTATTATATATATAAATCAACATGATTTTGGTTTTTATGAAATACAGTACGATAAGTGTTATCTGTTATTTCTTAAAGCATTATTTCCAAATATACAATGTTTAGTACAATTAATTTTATATTATCTAGACCTGGAAGACTTCAAATAGGTAAGGGTAAAAAGTTTTTTTACTCAAAATATTTTTATACATGATTGTTGATAGCTATTTCGACTTCAGAACTATGATTAAACTTAATTTAAGATTGTATAAATATTAAATATATAGTTTCACTTGTTCTGGCATCATACATTTTATGTGTAATTGCAAGATTAAATACTTTATTGTGTTATAAAATTAACATTTTTTCAAATAAAAAACACATAAATTGAATGATTGTACATAACAATGTCGTACGATTTTTTAAAAATTGTTTAAGTAGGGATGATGAATGAATAATCGTTCGGTCAATATTTTTTTTATTAGCACTAAAAACACGAAAGAGATACCAATATTACAGCATTCATTTAATACGCACAAAGTATTATGTATGTTGAAATATGATTTTGGCGCGTATTGATAAAACAAACACATGTTTTTATAATGATTTTTACATTTATTTTAAAAACACATGATGATATTCGTGTAAGCATAATTATACATGTTTTTTTTTTAAATTGGTGTCGTGGCAACACTAGTATATGAAACAATCTAATGAATAAATCGAATAAAGTAGATTCGAAATTAAAAAATTGATTAACCTTACAAAAGTAAATAATCAAGTAAATAATGAACTTAACAAAAAACCTTGGCAGCGAACCATTTAATATAATAAAATACATACTAAGTTTAAGGCGATCCTGCATTATTGTTGAATGAAGTGGGAGATTTATACGAAAGTAATAAATACACTCTTCCAAATTCCAGGTTAGATATTGTAAAATTTAATATTTAAGCATCCATGACATCAGCATTTCCGCATAGTTACAAAACACTTCTTTTGTATGATACTATAAGATTTTGAGAAAAGTGCGTCGGAGTATGCGTTTATGAGTGGTCCTGAACATTTTATTATGTGATAATTAAATTTAAGGCTGAATTAAATTTTATATTTTATCTGATGTTTTACTCCACTAAAATACACTCTAAAATCAGTGGGTGTTTCCTAAGTTCCTTCAATTATTATTAACACTTCTCACAGCAAAATCGTTATGTTATGAACATATAACATAAAAAATGGAATCATACAATATTTTATCAAGAAATTTCGTAAATAAACCGAGGCCAGTTAACTTCATTACCTTTATTAAACGAGCAAGTAAACCTTCTTAATTCGTCCCATCTCTTTTCCTTATTTCAGATTAGTATAAAAAAATAATACTCACAATGATAAATCATTTATCTCAAAGGATTAAAATTTTCAATTGCAGTTGGTGTGCGGTTGTTGTGGTGACATCTCATCGCAGTCATAAGATTATATTAGTTTTATGACTTTCTCTTAATTTCACTAACATGACAAAAAATGTTTTATATTTTTCGAATTTCGTCTCGAACGAAGAAAACTGCTTACTGACTCACAGTTCGAGTGAATCCGTGGACTATAACGCATGATGCCGAAAGGAAAAACAGAGTTTGAACGATTCAAATTAGTTTAACACGGTGAAAAAATAGCAATAATAATATAAGGTTATAGATCTGATGACGGCGTAAGTCGAAATAGCTATTAACTATATATTTAAAATAAATTGTAAAACGAATATATATTGCTGTTTTTTCACCATGTTATAATGTAGTTCTACCAAGTAAATGTAAATTCAATCAATTAAATTAGATTATTTAATTTCATTTCATTTCTATTTAATTCTATATGATTAACATATCTACAAATTCTTGTCATAGTTATGGAACCAATTGTTTTGTACGCACGTTATGTGTCATCGTTATCAGTACTCTATTTCACACGAATATACTTTTTTTAGTTTTTTAACTGCTGGTGGAAATGAATTGCATTTAAATAAATAAAACACAATGTTTATTACTGTCTCCACTATTTATATTATTAAGATCAATACCAGTTTCGCTCATCGCGAGCATTATCGCCGATTAAAACGAGGCTAATTATTTCGTAGACTCAGTAGAAGTCTGCTATGATATAATAATTGAGTTCTACTAAGTAAATGTCAATTCATAAAATCGATACGCTAATGTGACCTACAGAAATATTATCAAATGGTGAAAACAGTACTAAACGTTGTGTTTAAATATTAAAATAAATACAATTCGTATGATTTATGATTAGCCGTTTACTAATGATTATGCTCGCGATTAGCAAATCCAGTCCTGTTCAATTAGTTTACTGTATATTCAAGAAATTAACATATGTCAATTTGGATAGTGAATGAAAACTAAACTATTGGGGCTAAGAATGCATTTACACCCAGTCCTTTTTTGCGCGATATATTGGTTCCAGAATACGGCGCGAAAACAAATCACAACTTTCATATAATTTGACAATTTGGTTCCAAAAATTGAAATATCGCGTGAAAAAGTACCAGAAACGTATGAAAAACTGCCGTCCAAAAAATCGCGTATAATCGAATTCGCGTAAAAAAAGGACTGGGTGTATTACGTTAGTAGGATAAATTTAACCTTCATTGCGGATCATACTTTTACAATGTAGAGCGAATTATGAATTAACATTGTTTCCCAGTACGTACAAAAGAGGGCATTTCTTTATATTATGGGATTATATATTCGTTTCATGGACACTGGTGAGTTGTTCATGCATTTATCTAACAAAGCAATATAATATATCGTAATATATTTTAAATGGCGTAAAAAATCATAAATATTGTATGATTTTTTAAATTAAAGTTTTGCATTTATAACGTGCAAAATATCTAAAATCTCTATTCATTAACTAGTAGCGAACCGAAATGTCATAATTTTCAAATAAAGAACGTATTATATGTTTGCTTGAATGTGTCATAGTGAATAATGCTGTCGCTACATTTCGATGAACGATAAAAAAAAACAATAGACACCTACTTGCTGATTTTTAATTGATAATAAATCTTTTTGTTTATATGCGTTCATTAATTATTGTATGTGAAAGAAGAGGCATCATAATTATTCGGCAATTGGAGGTTATATTTAGGTACCTGCGCTATTTGAAATTGTGATCGTTCTTTTGAATTTTGGCCATCATTATTTGTTACGTTTGTCCTTTATGCATCAGAGATTATTAAGAATTTCAATTTACCTCCAAACACTTCACAGAAATTGATTTTAGGATCGTTTGTGAAATACGATAAATAATCTACAGATAATTTTTTTAAAGGATTTTACAGTTACAGGCTTTTGATTGAATTTTTAATTCAGACAAGCTTGCATAACAACAAAATTCAAAAATTTGTAAAGACATGAAAGTTGTTAATAACTGCAATCCTTTAATAGAAAATGTATAAATATATGTTATATTTTTTATTGATTCAACAAAAACTACAACAAAAATCGTTTCACCGACAATCAAAAAAGTAATCGGAGTCGCTCGTCTTTCACGACTCCGACTCCGCCCAAAACAGAACGACTCCAGAACCCTGTTTTTTTCTAATCCTAAACAGCAGGAAAATAAAATGTGTTGCGTTCTTTCTATGTAGGTACTGATATAAAGCGGTGTAAAAAAACATGTAAATGGTGGGAAAAAATCAATTCGGAGGACGCAATTCCGGGGTTTCATTAGGTGGAATGACCGTTGGGTAGAAAACCTTTGACAATAATTCATTAAACTTGTATTGAGGTTAATCTATGAACTGGTGCAGTGGCATACTTTTAAAATGGAAACAAACAGAAACGAGTGGTCGTTGCGTCATTGCAACACTTTCTCGTTGACATATAATTATTATTTTTTGGACTCCGATATCAACAACTCATTTTCATAAAGTTTGGAGGCGGCGATAAGACTTTCGTTGACCTTTAAAAATGCAGGAAACGACGGATACTGAATAAATTTAGAAACACAGCGCTCATTTTAATCAATATAAATTTTAATAAACAAGAACGCCGTGTCATACTAAACGTCATAATACAATACAATCATAGGCAACGAAACCAATATCATGAATAATTTAGACTACCGAATGAACAGTTCAACGAAGAAAATGCGGTGTTCTCTACTCGATTTGAATGAATAAAATGCAAATGGCTTAAAGTTTAAACTAAATTAAGTTGATACAAAATTCCGACGATACCTTAATTCTAAATGGTCATAAAATAATCAATACAAAAATAAAAATCGTGCTAAATACATTGGGTATTTAACTTTTGACATAATGTAGGTTTACTAATACAACAAATAAATTTTTTCGATATATTTGGCAGTAGCATCGTTCATTTCATCAAGTTCATTTTTTTATAGAAAATAAAATTTATGGCTACTTTTTTAATTCGTTAATATTGGTATGGTGATACAATTCTTGTACTTGAAATCTGAATAATGGTAATCAGAAATGAGTATTTTTTCCACATATTGCTGAAGGAAAAAAATATTAGGTGGCCAGTAACGTCGCAAATAATAACTTTTTCTAAATAAGAAAATATTGAAATAAAAAACAAATTTTCATTTTACATAATATCTGGCAACATTAAATAACGTAAGTATGCGCTTGCACATGTGATTCACTCGACTTCAAAGTATTGGTATTTTCGATAATTATAAATTATATATTTTAGTACATAGAGTGCTGGTTGTATATTATATCGTACATTTTATGGTTCAATATAATATTACATCAATATCAAAATAATTATTTTGAAATTTGAATTGTTGAAACTTTTTACGATTCCACATGTTTTGTCACTAAAGACACAGATTAGCGATTCGGCATCTTCACATGGATGCAATATAACTGACTCGTCAGTTTAAAGTTTTAACAATTCAAATTTAATATTGTAATTCCATAAAGCACTTTTATAAGTAAATTGTTCTTAACAAAAAGTGTTTCTTGCGATTAAAGCTAAAACATGATATGCGGAAACGTACGCAAAAAAGCAATGGACTACGATTAATGCCTACCATAGAGAACAGGCTGCAGTTTTTTTTTTTGAGAACAACATTGCGCACACAACTACAACCTGGTTTAGAAAGACCTTCGTTCTCCGCAGATCCGAAAAACGACTTTCTATCTCTAAAATAATTAATTTCCCATTACCAGACGTATTATTAAAGTAATGCCAAGTTTTTACGTTGTTGTTGCTTTTTAAATTCCAATAAGCCGGTAATAGAATACAATTAAGCAAAGTGCAGCCCCAATATTACGCTCCTGCAAGTAACGTTCGTTTTATTAAAGAAATTCCGGCTATGCATCCATAATAAAAAACAATATTAAACATAAATAATCCAGTATTTATCGCTTTCCTCGATATATCGTCTGAAAATTTTGATCCCGCCATAAATATCATCGCTTTTGGCGGTTATCGTTGGATATTTCCTGTTCCGTCATTTATTGTCGTTATTGGCCTTCGAAAAAATGAAATGATTTTTTATTACACTTAAAGTTGAATCTGTGGTAATAAAATGAAGCGAACTGGAGCGGACTTTGTTAACAAAGAAGTGGCGAATGCTAAGAAACAACTAATTGGAAAATATAATACTATTGTAATCAGTGAAACCGACCCTGATCATAAAATGTGGAAGTAGTATTAAAAAAAAACGATATTATTTATAGGTAAAATTGAATTCTTTGCAATGTTTATAAAATGTAATCACGACAATGACTGAAAAACACTTATGTAAACAATGGCCTTGTGTCTCCTCGAAATGTTTGGATAAGTGACGTTTGTATGTTGTTGTTTTTAATTTTAGGTGCGATTCCAGGTTCTCATCAATTTGTCAGTTTTGTGGAAGAGCCACACTTAAGGGGCAAAGGGCCTCAATTTGCCAAACATTGACCTAGTGTTGTACAAAGATTTCGAGTAGATATAAACTATGTATGTGTATTAAAGATTATAATGAAATAAATTATGATATCGAATGCAGGTGTTTGATGGAATTTCAATTGTTGAAACTTTTTACGACTCCACATGTTTTGTCACTAACGACCCGGGTTTCGCCTTTCGACATCTTCAGACATTCTATCACACGGATGCAACAGAACTTACACTTTTATCTAGTTAGTATCGATTATATACTAGAAAAGTTAATTACAAAAGAAAAACACAGACCCTAATGTACGATCCAAATAAACAACTGAAAAACTTTCAACTCCATTGATTTAATAATGATGACACTCGATTGCCTGTGACTGTTGACTGTTGACTGTGACTAAATACTGTTAATGAGTCTTTGATTAAAGGATTCTATAACAAATAATAATCAACTATCATTAAAATGCAATTGGATAATTTTAAACATAGAGATGCCGACTTATTTTAAATTGGTGGATAACGGTGGGGATTAAACATCAGTATTGTATCAAACATTGATAGTTCTGACGATGAGTGATCCGATATAGCTATCAACTATATTTTTTAAAAATAATTTTGCAGAACTAAAATACATTGCTATTTTTTTCACCGTATTACACCAGGTGACATAATATAGGAATTATATTTATGAGATTGTCAGCTTATTGAGCTTACCACACGTAAGGGATATAACAAAGTGGAATTAGGAAGGTTAAACTGGTTGTTGAGAATATAACCTCAATTTAATAATTGACCTTTGCTTATTGACTAATAATTTATGATCCCCGTGTTTTGATGTAATAATTGAATACCTTCAACCGCGTTAAATGAACGTTTTTTCGATAATAAATGGTTCGCAAATGTAGAGGTATTGTTTACCCTAATTGTAAAACCTTTCTATGAATAAAGAGATACTTATGTACACATGGGGAGATTAGTTAATAATCGACCTCTGTTTTTTTTTCATTAAAATTTCATAATAAAACAATTTATGATTCTCCGTGTTATTATGTATAATAATAATTCAACACCTTTATCAGCACGTTGAGTGAGATTTGTATATTGTTGTCTTTAATTTTAGATTCGATTCAAAGTTGCCATCAATTCGACAGTATTGCTTGCTTAGTGTTATATGAAGATTTCGTTACAATACGATGAAAAAATAGCAATGTATTTTAGTTCTACATTTTTTTTATAAGATATAATTGATAGCTATTTCGGCTCACGTCATTGTCAGAATTAGAGTTAGTACTATAGATAGTTCTGACGATGGCTTGAGCTGAAATAGCTATCAACTATATATTACAAAAAAAATGTAGAGCTAAAATACATTGCTGTTATTTCACCGTGTTATAATGGAGTTCTACGAAGTAAATGCCTAATCAATAAGATTTCATTAAATAACGGATTCAAAGAATATGTGTGTAAAAAATTACATTGAAAGTTGATTAATATTAATTTTATGGGAGGTTTTGCAGCAATTAAATAGACAAACTTAAAACAGGTAATAGATAAGTGGTAGTTATGAAATATTTATAATGTTCAGCATAATTAAACGAAGTTGAGTTGACACGACGTGATGATATTAACAAAACAGTTAGAATATCATCAAACTGGTCGAAAAGCACAAAATCAACAACGCTGATTTTGCAATATAAATTCTGCAGAACGTGTACGTTACAGTTAGTTGTTTCTAAGAAACCCTGTTACATAACCGAGTTTATCCTGTCGTGAGGCACTGAGACC